>OX465581.1:9145596-11545596 GCA_950022655.1 Alentia gelatinosa | reverse complement strand
TTTCTCACCCCTGGTATTTTTTTTCTATAGACTTAACATTGGGAACTCATATCCAACGCCACAAAGGTTAGCCCACTAGTCAATTTGAAGGGTGAAATAAATTCAGAAACCTATTCAAGATTACGGTCAGAGCTCGATCCCATTTCGTTAGAATCGCTACATATTTCAAGCGGCTTCGTCTTGTGAATTACTCTGTGATTCAAACTCAATGGGATACAATCTCTGACCCTAAACTTTCATAGGGTTCTTCTATAATATTGCATAAGAACGAAAATCAATGATTTTCTAAAACAAAAAAAAAACCAAAAAAAAACAAAACAGTATTCTCATACAGTAGTTATCCCGCCTATATGATATATCTGTATATGTCAATATAAATGTTAATATATATATATATATATATATATATATATATATATATATATATATATATATATATATATATATATATATATATATATATATATATATATATATATATATAATGCACATATTTCAACTAAATTAAACACTAGAAACATTACAAATCTGTGCAGCCTTTTTTTTATTCTACTTATTAGTCGGTGCTTGGTCTTCTAGACACTCTTTCAGGTATTCAATGAAAAGGTTTACATTTCCCGACGGGGGTCTGTATACGTTTGCAACACAGTACCTTTTTCAGTACTGTTTGGATATTGTCATCCATTGTATTTCTACGTTTTCATCTCTTCGATTCATGTGTTGCACTTCGAGTTCACTGTAGGTGGATATATGCTCCTTTCTTAACCTTCCCATTTTCCCCTATCCCTTTCCTATCTGTTGCTCCTAGCTTGTTTTGACTATCAACCGAACTGATCCCTGTACTCAAGAAAGTTAATGTGTGATGATTGCGAAGACCTGCCCAGGACTCGCCACTTGTTTACTCCGCCTCACGCACCAGCCTCGTTTCCATGCTCGCAGTTGGATCCTCGATCACCTGGGGTCAGCGTCCGAGTGACCTGGCACGCCCGGAGAGGTCAGGTGAGGTCAGGGTGTGACGTAACGCGTCCGGCGCCTCTTTGTTGGCGGCAGAACGGATTTATGCGCATTATGATTGGCCATTGACCGCGATAATAGTCCCGCACTGAAGCCGCTGATAACGGGCGATGTGTCGGACGACCCTCCGGACGACCCTCCGGACGCCCCCCCCCCCCCCCCGACGCCCCCCCCCCCCCGCACAGCTGGTCCTGACGTTCACTATGCTCCGCTCACTAAGCATTAAAGGCATATCCTACAATTCATGGTGGCGCCACCTGGTGATTTTTAAATATTGTAAATTCTCAGTCAAAACTGGTTCCTTATGATTTATTCGGATTCTAAATGAGTAAATTTAGCGTTATGTCCAATTTATCCATTGTTGGTAAAATAAGCCAATTTACATTTACTTGATTTATATAGGAAATGTGCTAAAAAATCTGGTGATTTTTTAAATATTGATAATTATCAGTCCAAACCTTTTCGTTATGATATATTCTAATACGAAATGTGTCAAATAATAACATTTTGTCTTATTTCACCTGACCCATTAGGTAAAATCTGCCCATTTTCATTCGGTTCTTTTATAAAGGAAATGAACTAAAATCATAGTTTTCTTAAATTAAATTCTCAAGATCAAGGACGGTGACCTATTATCATACTTTCACTGTATTCCGTGAGAGTTTGAAGAAAATGACATGGATGTCACTACAATGTATATCCACCCCCCCCCCTCCCCCCCCCCCCTCCCCCGAAAAAAAAACCCCCCCAAAAAACCAACCGTTTTAACATGGGTTATCATTTTCGAGGTAAATTGTCCGATATGCCTTTAGGCTCACTGAGCATTAAGCAGTCCCTCACTCATCACCCTTTGTCTCCGGTGTCCTCTTAGACGTGCTCAAGTCTCTGATTATGAACATACATTGAGTGATTAAAATACATGTAAATTAAAATGGGTAAGGTTCCTCTCCGTGGCTCAGGAATCGTGTGTCAGCCGGGCAGAGGGGAGTGTAGGTGGAGGGGTAAGGACGGCGTGCGGTGGTGGTAAGCAGACAGGGAGAGGTGGGGAGGACACAGGGACTGAGGCCGGTTTAGTGTCCTCTTTGTAGTTAATACCGGAGACACACCAAGCGAGAAACACAGCGAGTTACGTAATCGCCCACACAAAATGGCCTATATGTGAGCTATTATTGCATATTTCACCTGATTATTTCTTCCAAGATGCTAAATTATAGGCAGGAGACATTCCTATGAAATAATATTTCACTTACATGCCATTTTGTGTTGGCGATTCCAGAGATCGCTGCCTTCACTCGCTTTTGTCATATTATCCTACCCCTAATATAAAATTCCATAGGCTTAACATTGGGTTTCCGTATGCCACGCTGACTGGCATACGGAGTTTTATATGCCACTAGTGGCATACAGAATTGTTATCACGTAATATTTCAAAATCGAGGAGAGGGGGTGGGATAAAATCAAAACCTGATTCGTTTTAATCTTGGTAACTTTGTCTGTATATACGGCCAAGTCTGCAGCAGGTTGACAGGTAGACTGGCTCCAGTCCCTGCATCCTATGGCTACCCTTCTGGTTGGGATACAGGGACTGGTACAGTCGGTAATGGTGTTGGATTTCTGGCGCTGTTTAGCCCCAGTATTCCCAATGTTCTCCATACAGATATCCTGGCTACTGGTCAGGATATCTGCTGGGATATTGATACCCTCTCACTTTGATCTTAATTCACAGTCAGGAGCAGGCGAAATTTATTGCTATGACAAGACAGGCGACCAGGGGACTGGAGGAGGGAAGGGGGAGGGGTAGGAGGAGGTATAGGGTTATGGGGAGTGGCTTGGGGCCATAAACAGGAGATTTGGTTCATAGTGGACAAGTCTTTGATTCATGGGCCAGTCAGAGAAGGATACATACTTAATGAACTTTATTCTCATTGTGTTTAATCATTTAATGAATGTTCATAATCAAAGACTTGAGTAGACAGGTTACTCTGTGTGTTCCTCCGCATTTAGCTTACCCCTTGGAGCCCCACGTTGATTGTGAGTTTTACTGTAACTTGTTTTTGTCATTCAGCATGTGCATACTCATTGCCATTATAGGGAGTTTTTAAAACGTCTCGGAACATCTAAAGCGGTACTGTCAGCCATTATAAAATTTACAAATCCTAGCTTTTGGTCACGTGTCAACCTTGGGTTGTAGACGTCAACCTCAGGTAGTAAACGTCAGCCTTGGGCAGTAAACGCAAGTTACTACACCCCCAGCAGTGGGATGTAACTATAGAGTGTTCGCCCATAGTTACATAGCAATAGGCATAGATGTACGTGTTGGAGGGGGTGAGTCAGAGGCGGTACACACACACTCAGATAGCGGAGTGTCTCGGAGCCGCTCGTCCGCAGTCTCGTGCTCAACTCCTATAAGTGTCAGTGTTCATGCTCACAGCACACGACAAACACGAACTCCCTGTGTTACTATAATACACCGTATACGCTCCTGGCGTTTCAGGACATATTGTTATCACGGGAACGTTGTGGTTGTAGATATATTATTTGTGATCATATACTTGTTCTTTCTTCTCTTTTTTATACTAAAAAGGGAAGCAGTTCCAGACTGCCACCCACTTGGCGATTGCGGTTGTTGCCCGCACAGTGTAGACGTATATCTCGTCAAGTTTCTATTGGTATATATTTCTATGCTGCATATACAGTGTAGATTTAGATCTCGCCATGTTTCTATTGGTATATATTTCTATGCTGCATATACAGTGTAGATTTAGATCTCGCCATGTTTCTATTGGTATATATTTCTATGCTGCATATACAGTGTAGATTTAGATCTCGTCAAGTTTCTATTGGTATATATTTCTATGCTGCATATACAGTGTAGATTTAGATCTCGCCATGTTTCTATTGGTATATATTTCTATGCTGCATATACAGTGTACACTTAGATCTCGCCATGTTTCTATTGGTATATATTTCTATGCTGCATATACAGTGTAGACGTAGATCTCGTCAAGTTTCTATTGGTATATATTTCTATGCTGCATATACAGTGTACACTTAGATCTCGCCATGTTTCTATTGGTATATATTTTTTTACGGGAAGAAAGATAGGACATAATTGGAGAAAGACAACAAACGCTAATGAGTTAAAGGCGAATGTACGGAAGGGGGGGGGGGGGGCATTGAGATTGCTTGGCACACAGATTATTCATGAACAATACATGTGCCTGTGCTCCTCATACCCCTTTTGATATAGTGGATAAATGCTTTATATGAATTAGGTATTTCGCAGCCGATAACTTATGCAAACGACACACAAATATGTATACGATATGAGCATCCAGGTGCTAGTTCGCCTACAGCTCACCAGAGGGCATGCTAGGCTGGGTCTCGCTGTCGCCTGGACGCACATGTTAAGACAGAACTACCACCATTTTTCTGGTGCATTGTGCGATTATACTGAGTTGGTACCTGACCAATACTATGGGTTTTTCATATTCAGACATCTTCAATTTTTTCTTGTATCAAACGTGTCAAATGTGTGGGATGGTTAGGAAAAAACGTAAATAACAACAACCTATCACTTGACCTTGGCGCAGAGACTGATTGGAGGACCCCTGGTGCGAGGTAGTAGTACTACTATCTAACTCGGTCAGTTTTTAATGAGACATTCTAACAGGTTATCTATTATATTGTGAAAGATTGACATAAATTCTGTTTGTATTGTCATTCATTTTAAACCAATGCAAATAGGCTAGGAGGATCTGGTTAGGGAGACAGGCTTGATATGCAAAGTTCAAGGTCCCTCAGAATATCCCGCTACCTGCCTCTATTACTTATTTGGACAGGAAACCAGTCCATGTAAACCAAGAGTGGTTGACGAGTAGTAATACACAAGTGTTAGCGAGTGTATGATAAAGTAAGCTTATTTGGACAGAGAACCAGTCTACCGAAAACCCATAGAGATGGACCAGTCTAGTATGTAAATCCAGAGGAGTAGACGATTAGTAATACACAAGTGTTAGTGAATGTATGATAATGTAAACGTATTCGGACAGGGAACAAGTCTAATGGAAACGCAGAGAGGTGGACGAATAAGTTCTGATTCTACCAGCACAATTTTTAGCCTCGCAAAGTCGGGCTGTGTCTTGTAGCATCTTGATGAATCAGGACAAATCTTGTCAGACCTGCTCGTGCACTTAACCCTATGTGTGTAGCCCATATTATCGCTCAAAGGGGACTATTCCGCTGCCGCAATTTAACCAGATATTCGCACACGATTCATTCCGACCTAGCAAGTCAACAAATCGGGCACAATCGGAATATATCCGGTGTATATAGTCAATCCAACGAGTATAGAGACACTCGTTAGTCAATCTGGTGTATTAAAAAAAGTAGTAATACAAAAGTGTAAGATCAGGTCAATATATTTAGACAAGGAACCAGTGTAAGCCTCGTTCCTGATCGGCGGGAAACCTGGCAGACGACTTTTGTCTCTCCTGGTACCGCCTCCTGCTCTGAGTCACCAGCATCGGTGTCTCACGTTTGAGGTCCCCTCTAACATTTATCAGGTTTCTTGTTAGTCCTGGCTTATGAACTTTATATCCTTGTCGTGACGAAATGGGTTTGTAAAGTACAACTATAACTTGTGCGGGAATAAGGATATAGTGTTTCCTATAGGGCACATAGCTAGGTGTGTCATGGAGACGGCCATCTTGTTTCCCGAAGCTAAACAAAACACCAGTTGGTGAGACCAATTATCAATGAATTTTATCAAAGATTCTTTTTTTTTGGGGGGGGGGGGGGGGGGGCTTCCCATGTAGGTTTTAGCCTCGTCTCACGATTATCTATAGATTATAACAGCAGAAAATAGTGTCTGTCCCCCGACTACAGTGGCGCTATATTACAATTTCTTGGCGGATGATGGCGGAACTAGCAATCACTCTGTGCAATATAGAAAATTCTGATCTATAAAGGCGAATTTCAAGGTCTGCCCTATGTAAATCAAGCAAATGTAAATTGGCCTATTTTACCTATTAAGGTTGGATAAACTGGACAAATCGTTAAATTTACTCATTAGAATTAGAATGAATAACAAACAACCAGCTTTGACAGATAACTGACAATATCTGAAAATCACCAGGTGCTGCCACTGTGTATTGTAGGATATGCCTTTAAGCAGTTTAGACACGGAAGTGCTACGTCAGATTTCCTATTCCCACGTGATCATTGTACAACAACCAAAACGGACATAGTACGCCTCCACAAGATCAATACACACTTCCAAATAATCCGTATAACATGGACAAAATGAGGTTCAATTTACAAACATATCATATGAAGCAGTCCGGCACTTCTTTGCATTTGGCCGGGAATTCACAGCAAGGTGGGGATATTCACATGAGACTTGCATAAATTCTAATAAGACGAAGATAGTGGAATTTCAAGGTTTGTTTTTCTGCTGTGAGTAGAAGGTTTTAACAACATACTTTCCAACAAGTAGCATATAGAGTTTCCGTTACAGATGGATAAGCGCAGACCTCGTAAGTTGTAATTACACTAAAACCCCGCTTCGGGGACACCCAGCCTAAGAGGGACACCCTGCTTAAAGGGGGCACCCTGCTTAAAGGGGACACCCTGCTTAAAGGGGACGATTGGTGCAGAACGGAAATTCTTCCCTCTATTAATGGTTTATTTCAATTTCGCTTAAGGGGTCACCTTGCCAGTTATTTCAGTTATAGGGGCTAGTTATTTCAGTACAGAATACTTCCTAACCCCATTTCATACAATAGTTTGCATATAAAGTTTGTATTTTATTTTAGCCCCGCTTAAGGAAACACCCCGCTTCAGGGTACACTTTACTCGGAATGGAAGGTGCTCCCTTAAGTGGGATTAATATATAATAAATAAAAGATTCTGTACCGAGTAAAGTGGTCCCTTAAGCAGGGTGCCCCCTTAAGTAGGGTATCCTCTGAAGCGAGGTGTCCCAGAAGCGTGATTTTACTGTACAGTAGAAACGGACACCCCACGTAAGCGGACACCCCACGTTAACAGACACCTTTGCTGGGAACGGTTCCCTCCATTAGATGTTTATCTTAACCTCGCGTAAGCGGCCACCCCGCGTTAGCGGACACTTTTGCCCGGACCGGACGGTGTGCGCTTACGCGGGGTTCTACTGTACTTTATAGATTTGACTCCTACGGATCCTCACGCTAACGGTTGTTCTTCCTCTGTGTGCTTGCAGGTTTAGGGTTGGACTATGACGTCGCGATGAATCCTACGCCGGTCTCGGAGTCCGTCAGCATGGCGATGCCGGGCAAGCTGAAGGGGCCGCTGTGCAAGGTGTGCGGCGACGAGGCCTCGGGCTTCCACTACGGCGTCGACTCCTGCGAGGGATGCAAGGTACTCACCACCACTCATAGAGTTTTATTATATTATCCATCGTATACAAAGACCCCATTGAAAGTGTATGGGGACTCAAAAAACTTTTCTTTTTTTGGGGGGCAATTTTTATGAGGTAATATTGTGTGTTCACAATCACCGAATTCGGCTATAGAGCCGTTCTTCCACTCAGGCCCTTGCCCCTACTCCTCATTCTAATGGCGGGTGTTAAAGCAAATGAGCAGTGGGTACCATTTTTGTGTAAGTCTTTGGTATGACCCGACCGGGGTTTGAACCTACGACCTCCCATGCTCGAGGCCGTATACCACAGGTTTGAATCCGTATACCACAGTTATGGTATCTTGACAGGTTTTATACAATGGGTTGTGGTTTACTGAGTCCCCATGCATTTTCAATGGGGACTTTGTATACGATAGATAATAAAGAGTTTTATATGCCAATAGGTATTGTTATCACATAATATTCCAAAATCGAGAATGCAAGGTACTCACCACCACTCATAGAGTTTTATTAGAGCGTGCTTGTACGCGCTATATACGTTGCCTATTAAAGGCTAGAGTGCTCATATACACTTTCAGCGTGCTGAGAAAAATCTATCCCTTCACTATCTGCGTTCTATTAACTGTGATTGTGGGAAAGGGTCAGGGCGCCAGTGGGAAAGGGTCTCAAAGGCATGCCCAACTGACCATGACCAATCACTATAGACACCAAAATACCTCATTGACCCACTGGTGCTGATATATTTGGATCCTAGACTCAGGCGGTTGCAGAAATGGGTTGAGTGGGTGCAATTGGATTACAGAAAACTATCCACAGACTGAATTTAACTGAAACCTTTTATTATCATTCATTCGTAATTGCGCGCTCATTCATCAATGATGAACATTCTATTTGCTCCTAGTTATATTATCCATCGTATATAAAGACCTCATTGAAAGTGTATCGGGATCCATTATATAATCCCTGTCAGATACCATAACTGTGGTATATGGATTCAGATCTGTGGCATATGGCCTCATAGCCATGGTATACGGGAAAATAGTCCCTTTGTGCTATAGAGGAGAGAAATAGTCCCTATTGTTATACTCTTTAATATGGCAACTACTGAGTTTAACTTAATTTATTCGAAAAGATGGATGATAAATGTAACATACGACGTTATTGTGGAGAGGCGGCTCTGGAAACCACTCGAGGTTGACGTCATAATAAACTCACTAATTCTCGTGTATTATTACGCGTCAACCTCTCGTTTTTTCACCGCCGCCTGTCCACAAAACCATGGATTAGAGGCCATCCATAAAGTACATAAGCAGAATTCCAATTATTTACCCCCTGCACTCCTGATTTTGTACGCAATAGAACAAAGAAGGAGCATAGCAAAATTTCCGAAATTGTTTACCCCCCACCCGCACCCCCCTCAGTGCGTACCTACTTTATTGATGGCCCCTTATTGCCTATATCCATCTAGTACATTGTGTCCATAGAAAACACAAACCCGGAGCATAGAGATATGTTATATTTATAACATAGAAAAACGCATGGGCAGCGTGTATCTACATACCCGGAGCATACAGTTATGTTGTATGTGTTATCCACCAAATAGAAAGTGTCCACAAAAAAACACATGGGCAGCGTATATCCCTGACCACAGATATGTTGGATGCGCTGGGCTGCTCCTTAGGTAACCATAGAGACGGGAATTCTGGGTAATTTCTTCGAGGGACAGTGATGCCCTCTAGTGGACCCCTGGTTTAAGAAGTTCATAGCAGACACTCCTTCTCATACCATGTCTATGTGGTGTGAGAAGTGAAAGAACTCTCACCTCGGTAAATGTGTAGGGGTGAGGTTTCCACTTAAATTCATCTCATGGATTCGATCAAACCAAAAGTAAGTCTAATAGAACATATTGGACGTTAAACTACCCAATCAAACAAATAAACAAAAATCAATCCACAGTTTATTAACCCACGCATTTGGCCGTGTTTTCTATAGATTGAAAAGTTTATTGGACCAGCATTGAACTTATTGAACTTGGCCGAGTCCAGCTGTATGTTTTTTTTTGGCGTTGTTTTTTGGCGTAGTTCTACTGGATGTTCACTAGAACCATGCTAATGGGCCTCAGTCACGCAATGTCCTCATTCCGTTTTCTCATCTCAAAAAAAAAAAAAAAAAAAAAAAAAATATCCCATCTCCTTCTGCTATTTGTCTCAGGAAGAACAAAAAAAGGGTCTGAAAGTCGGTGACTTAGAAGTCTCATTCTCCATGGTTGGTGTTTTTTGCCGTATCCATGTCCAGGAGTGACGTTCTTGGCGGTGGATCTGGTTGTCAGTGTGCGTTGTTCCGTTGCGAGGTACTGAGGCGATCTGATGTTGCGGACGGTTCGGTCTGTGACAAAAAGGTCACGAGGCAACATTGTGTGGCCCGGGTCACCATCCTCAGGGATGCCAGTTTGTAGGATTTTGCCTACATGTAGGATTTTCCTTTAAGTCTAAAAGTGATGAAAATTTCAAGAAATTGTATATATCTTGAGAACAATATTGACTCCAGGTTCCCTAAAATCTAAATCTTAGATAAATATGTTCTGTTATCTTTCAAAATTCTGAATTCAGCTACCCCCAGCACACTCAGGTACAGGGCTTATGGATCCCATTGCTCCAACCTAGAGCTGTAGGATGGTAGGATTCCTGTAGGAAATGCTCCTACGGACAAGGGCAAACTAAAATACCGACCTCTGATTGGCTTAAAATGTGCCATGTGAGAATAGTTATTAAAGCAATACAAAGTCTAAAACAAAATATCAAAGGAATGCCTAATGAACTTGTAAAGATATTTTGCAGAATATAAAACTGCTAGTGTGTGGTATTCTTTTTTAAATGATTTTCTTTAAAAAGTACCCCATTTAGTGCAGAACTACTCATATACCCACTCTCATAGCAGACATCTAGGTGTCCTATAATGGCAGTCCATGCCCAAGGATCTGCTAGGAGAGTGATGGAGATTCACCATAAACCATGTGCGTTTTAGATGATACATAGACTGGTCTCAGTCCGCATGTAGGATTTTTTCCTGACCCCAACTGGCATCCCTGCATCCTGGTCTAACCTCTACTGGTGGCACTGATGATGGTGATGTTACATGAACGGTCGTCCGTGTGCACCAGATTAGAGATTATCGTAAAACTGGATGAGTTTTAATCTTGGACACCGTATGCTACGACTGGAGTTTGGCATAGTGACTTCATGAGGCGAAGCCGAGTTAAGTCCGGAGCCAAAACTCCAGGAGTGAAATGCAGTGGCCAAGATTAACATGAATCAGGTTTTGATTTTATCCTACCCCAACTCCTCGATTTTGGAATATTATGTGATAACAATTCCGTACGCCACTAGTGGTATATAAAACTCTGTATGCCAGTCAGCGTGGCATACGGAAACTGGTAATCAATTATATTTCACTTATTTTAGCTTACTGATATTGATTTTGATGTTATAACTATATTTCCTAAAGATTTCATGCAGATCGATGAATTATTTCCTTGTCAAAAACAATTTTATTGATTTTACAGAAATGATGCCTTGAGGCATCATTCGGCCTGGGCTGGATGATGCCTCAGGGCATCATTCGTCCTTAAAGGGTTAACTGAAATTCTGCACTCAATTTCGTCCATTCAACTCGCATCAACCGAAAGGTCATTGCGCTTTTTAATCTCTATATTTGTAACAATGGCCGACTAATTAGCCGTAGAATGAACGTGACGTATACTACGTGCGCCCGGGGTTAACTACATCAACCATCAATCGGAGGTTTCGTGGTGCGTTCTGTAAATATCACCGGAAGTGAAAGAAGGAGACGCGCGTCTGCTACACGATCATGCGCAGTGGCGAGGCTCTCAGGGGTCACTAACGAGAACGGTGCGGGCGGAAAAAGAGTCTCACTTTTAATGGGGATCAACCAAAGGGTCGCCATGCCACAAGCAAGATATCCCGCAGTATAGAAATGAGACAGTATGTACCCTGGTACAAAGGGAAAGATGAAAAATGAGACAAGCTAAGCTATCCTGGCTGGATTTTCCTTGCACCCTTGGAGTTGGTTCAGGGTTATGTTTGTAGTTTTTTTTTCGTTCCGTTGGTTTTTTTTGGTCGTAAAAAACTCCGTGGTTGGAAAAAATTGCGGTGCGACAAGGACGTACAAATCTTCGCTAAGCCACGTCTAAACCTCTTGGTTCAAGGTTATGCCCAATTCCCACTAGGCGATTTCGGGGCAAGTGCCAGACTTCAGTCGGAGACAAATTTCTAGGAATCTCCTAGATCGTTGAGTGGGAACGCACAAATGCAAAATCGTCGGCGACTCTTGTCCTGCCCTCTGTGGTGCGTGCATGAGTCACAGACTCAAGTCCATCCCCAAAAGGCACTGGTCTCTTCCGATTTAATTTCAAACATGTTTGAAATTTTCAGACTGCTATTAGCTAACTATGCCCTCCCACCCACTGTGCGACTGGCGTTTCCTGGCGATTATGCCCGGCAGTAGTCTCAGGGGCAAGAATCTTTTAGTGGGAATCGGCCCTTATAGCCAAGACATTTCTAGGCCAATATTAAAGGGGAATATTTAGGGGACTTACAGCAGGGATACAAGTCTGCCCACAATTGACGAATTTCCGATTTTCACAAAATATTTAATTTATAATCCCCCTCCCCCAAAAAATAACACATAAAAAACACAAAAAGATCAAATAAAATGGTAAAATTTGACAATATTTTTAAATCCCAACCGAAACCCCTGAAAATCATATTTCTTTAAACCTAAGATTTACAACAAACGTCAAAAGCCTCTCACCTCGGATTAGATGTTAATCATTGTGAAAGACTACTTCCTCAGATTCCCTGAAGCTCTAATTTGTGTCTCATGACACCCTCATCAGCAAATATTGCCCAACTTCTTGAAATCCATCGGAATCGAGTTAATTGGCAAGTACATGTTTGGCCGATTATCAATCCATTTGCGAAATAGGCTAAAGTGGTAATAATTAATCTGGATTCGAGGCAGGACCCACGAGAGGTAGCTTCTGGTTATTAGCCTGCCCTATTAACTGCACACTCCGATCTGCTTTCACGGGAGGCGATGTCACACTCCTACCCAGATTAACCCCACTGGATGTATGCCGAAAAGAATGTAGCTTTAGAATGCGGGGCCTGCGAGTTGTACGCTGTATGAACCGAGTCGCCGGCTACCAGCGAACCACGGACGCCGCACGGACGCTGTACGGACGCTGCACGGACGCTCGTTAAATGAAATTATGAAGTTATCGTCTGATACCTCGGTTTGAATTGGATCTCATTCGCTCCCCAAAACCTGAGGTTTAAATTCCTGACGCACCTTCAGGCTTAATCCCTGATCAACACCGATGTGTTTACCATGTTTTCTCGGTCTCTCTCAGGCAGTAAATTCCACGTGACAAAAATATTTCCACTTTTTTCTCTGACCCCCAGTTGACATCCCTGTTAAAGGGCTGGGACCACTAACACAATGGATTTGCCGTGGTATATCTTGTTTTATTATCCACCTAATACAAAGTGTCCATAGAAAACACATAGGGAGTGTGTATGGACATACCCGGTGCATACGGATATGTTGTATGCTCCGGGTGGCGCATACGGAAAAAATAGTGCTTATGGAAAAATATTGCATAACTAAAACGAACTGACATCGACATGCCACTTGTCCAGAAAAGGTGGATAATAAATACAATATAGACTGGTTTCAGATAAAAGCGGTTGTATGCTCCTCGGAGTTGACTATGCGCAATATCCTCGCATATGCTCGGATATTACTACCCGTCAACTCTTCGGAGCATAAGGCCGCTTGTATCTGAAACCAGTCAATATTGTGTATATATCTTACAGTGTCGCGATATGTTGTACCTTCTTTATCGCAGTACGTCATGTGCAATGATATGTGTACTTATTTGGGATGTTGTGTGTATATTTTGGTGCTCCACCACCGCAACACCTCTAGATCTAGTGCCAACATATACCGGCACATTGCGATCTATCGTGACAAGAACGCAGCACAGGTGCTTAATGAGACTGATGCATCGCGGCAAATATGCATGTGATTATTCAAAACCTAGCAAGATTTAGTAAGACAACCAAATCGTGACTAATCTCGCTATATTGTGTGTGTTGGTGGAACCAGCACTTTAATCGTTATCTTCTATATTGATCATCAGTATCTCAGTGGACCTGAATTCTCCGAAATACCTAAAATGTAGGGGTGGTGAGTTAGCTCAGTGGTTAAAGCACTTAATTAGTAATCACAAGGGTGGGGAGTTAGCTCAGTGGTTAGAGCACCGGACTTGTAACCCCAAGGTTTTGAGACTTTGTGGGTTCAAGTCCCATCCCCAGCAGTGGTAGATTTACTGCTATAACAAAGGCCATCCTTCTTATACCATGTCTATGTGGTGTGGGAAGTAAAAGAACTCTCACCTCGGTAAATGTGTAGGGGTGAGATTTCTACCTGAATTCATCACATAGATTCGATCACCACCCTAGTGGTGTAAAAGAACCTTGAGAAAGTCTGGAAAGTACCTAGAATGGTTGACTGGACGTAAAATCAAACCAAACAAACTAGTAATCACAAGGTTCACATTCCAGTTTATCCAACTTTCTCCCTAAGGGAGTGAGTGAGGCAGAGTCTCAGTTAGCTTATAAAGCCAGTCAGGTTGAGCTAGTTACTGGCCAACGCCTTGTACCATCGTAAAACTGGATGAGTTTTAATCTTGGCCACAATATGCCACGACTTGAGTTTGGCATACCAACTTCATGAGGCAAAGCCAAGTGAAGTCCGGAGCCAAAACTTCAGGAGTGGCATGCGGTGGCCAAGATTAAAACTCCAGGAGTGGCCAAGATTAAAATGAATCAGGTTTTGATTTTGTCCTAGCCCGTCTCTTCGATTTTGGAATATTACATGATAACAATTCTGTATGCCACTAGTGGCATATAAAACTCTTTATGCCAGTCAGCGTGGCATACGGAAACTCAATGTTAAGCCTATGGGATTTTATATTAGGGGTAGGATAAAGTATGGTGCTTCTGTGAAATAAACGACAATATAAATAACAGAAATGGCAAGTGGGATGTTGAAACAGTAAAAACGGTTGACTCAGAAAAAAAAAATAATTCAAGTTAAGAATACGTGGCTGAGAGACTTCTACACACAACCGATGCTACCTTGAATATATAAAAAGAAGGAAAATAATTTAATAATGATTACACAATGCCCATGGCGGTATGTCTGACTGTCACAGGTAAGGAGTGGTGGTGATGATCGAGCTGGTGGTCGTGTCAGTCCAAACGTCATGATTACAAACCACAACTACAATTGATGAACACATAGGCCTTGTTTTAATTAAGGTCTACCTCCCCCCTAATGATTATAATCGTTTCAATACCATGAGAAAATAACAAAGCGCCACATACTTTTATCTTTAAGCTCATGTGAAACAAGTGCAGGCCACACAGAATCTGTAGAACTAGTTTTCATCCATGGCATGCTTCGCTTCTTACAGAATTATCGAAATGGGATTAGTATATGGAGACATGTTTAGTGTGACTGAATGGAGTCTGTTATGAGTTGGTTAGTTTGGAAATAATCACCGAGTTTGAAGAATGAGGTGGATATTTCCCACCTAAACAACATGGAACAGATCTAATTCAGTCACATTCACTTTGTCTCTTTTTTATCATATACCTGGAAATAAATGCAAAAAATTGTTGATTAAATTGAAGAAGAAAAAAAGGAATCCGCAATTTTACAACTCCAACACCCGTGAGATATTTAGGAAAAATATCCAATGGGGTATTATGCCATATTAGTCAATGTGAAGGATGAGATGAATTCAAAAACATATTCAAGTTTAGGGTCAGAGCTTGATATCATCTTGTTTGTATCGCTAAGTAATTCACGTGGCTTTGCCTTGTGAATTACCACGCAATTCAAACTTGATGGAATAATATCGTAAAACTAGATGAGTTTTAATCTTGGCCACCGTATGCCACGACTGGAGTTTGGCATGGTGACTTCATGAGGCGAAGCTGAGTGAAGTCCGGAGCCAAAACTCCAAGAGTGGCATGCGGTGGCCGAGATTAAAACGAATCAGGTTTTGATTTTATCCTACCCCGTCTCCTCGATTTTCTAATATTATGTGATAGCAATTCTGTATGCCACTAGTGGCATATAAAACTCTGTATGCCAGTCAGCGTGGCATACAGAAACTCAATGTTAAGCCCAGGGATTTTATATTAGGGGTAGGATAATAGCTCTGACCCTAAACTTCCATGGGTTTTCCTCTATACTAATTGACATCCCTGATTTATTTCATGGAAGAACTGCACAATATGACAGAATCTGAATGAGACCCTTTTTTTTAAAAAATGAACAGAGGTTGAAGCCATACTTCTGTCCAATTATTTTTAAACGGATCCAGGATAAGACTTGATGACTGAGGATGTGTTTGTGCTTTGTTTCAGGGGTTCTTCCGCCGCTGTATCACGCAGGGCATGACACACCGATGTTCAAATGATGAGAAGTGTGAGATTACGCCTTTTAGTAGGAACAGTTGCCAGTATTGCCGACTCAAGAAATGCTTCGGAGTGGGGATGTCCCGAGAAGGTGAGTCCTCGTCATCAAAATCTGAGTAAAATGACATTTAAATTGATGTTGATCACAAGATTCTTTTTTTTTTTAATTCTTTATTTAACATGGGACATTCGTCAGCGGTAAGGAGGATTTTACATATTTTTCACCTTCTTTTGAATAACAAATGACGAATATAATACATAAAATATATAATAGAGTAGAACCCCGCGTAAGCGGACACCCTCCGTTCCGGGCCAAAGTGACCACGTACACGGAGTGTCCACTTACGCGGGGTTAAAATAAACATCTAATAGAGAGATCTGTTCCGAGCAATGGTGTCATTTAATGCGGGGTGACCGCTTACGCAGGGTTTTGTTAGGCGGGGTTCTACTGTATATAACAGCAGGCCTCCCAGTGAAACTTTAAAACCTATAAAACCTATAGAAACCTATATTTTGATTCTTGAGCCTTTATTTTTTTCAATGAACTTATATAACCTATAAGAACCTAAATTTTTACTGGCAGATTGATGTGTACAGGAAATCTTCAAGTTATCTTGACGCAAAGTTAGATTGTCAAATAACAAGAAATCTACATCATCGGTTTATTTAAGAGATCATAAAAGTGTTTAAGAATCAACAGTTGGTGTAACTTCTTGCTAGACTGGCTTGCCTGTTGGAAACTCAACACTCGTATACATGCTTGCTTGGTATAACCTGATGAGCCAGACATCCTGACATCCTGCAATTTATTACTAGTTAGTTTTTTTAGGGATCAAGAACTGAAAATGAGCGATTCACTATATTTTGCCGTGTCAGGTTTTCATTGCAGTACAGTATAACCCCGTGTAAGCGGACACCCTACTTTCTCGGCCAAATTGTCCCCTTCAGCGGGATGTCCAGGAAACAGAGTTTTACTGTATTACTGTGAACTTAAACTTAGCACTTTTATTCGTTTTTTTCCCCTTATTTATTTCATTTGTGTTGTTTGCTGAAAGTTTGCCATCTTGAAGTTCAACTGAACAATGATTTACACACTTTCTGCTGTTTAAAAAATCTATTCAACAGAGAAAAGGTTCAATTACATTAGTTTCGTGAGAATCCACCAATATTGTATTATGTAATGTTAGCCTGTAGTGCGGTTGACATCGGTTGACTGTGGGTTTAAGAAGTGAAATATAAAAAAAGAGAGAATGTTTAAACAGTAATGAAAGGATTTGTTCTCAGTGCTGTATATAAGAAATAAATTTAGAAAAAAAGACTTTAAATTGTGGGTTAAATGGCAATAAAATAATATGGTTTCACTGCTGTATAAAAAATCAAAATAAAATAGAGACAAAAGGTTCAAACTGTTGGCTAAACAATAATATGTGTTCTCACTGTTGTATAACAAATTCAAAGTACAAAGAAGAGAGAGAAAATGTTGGAACTGTGTGGTTTATATATAAGAGTAATAAAATGTGGGCTGGTCTAATAAAATGGACCAAAAAAGTGAAAACAATGTTTGAACTGCAGGCTAGACAGTATTAAAATTGTTATTTTGATTTTTGTTTTGTTTTAAGCAGTTTTCATTTCATCTCATATTCATTAATTTCCATACATATCGGCAACTTTTTATTATATCTGTTACATGATTTTCCATACTCATACTTCTAGACATTTTGAAGAGTTGTGAAGCTCTCCACATCTATACATCCACCTCTCATTTTATCCCCTTATCACATTGTGGTCTTAAAAGTTCTTATATCAAAGCGGGCTGACCAAAAAAGTGAAATCAAAGTTTAAACTGCAGAAAAAAAATTAATAACCGCCACACGCCAGAAGAGATGAATCATTTTACCTTAAACTGCAGGCTATACGGTATTGATATTGCTTGTTTTCTCTGTTGTAGCTTCACGATTAGGACGGAGGCCAAAGCGGCTAAAAGAGGCGAGTGAGACGCAGTGCCAGGTGCGACCGCCAGTGAGCAACCCGTCTCGCATTGCGCCCTACCCGCCACAGCAGGCAGTGGGCGGCCACCCGGGCCTCACGGCCCAGCAGATGAACCAGATGAGTATGGTGGAACTGCAGCGCCTGCTGCAGAGCATCAACGGCGGCCAGAAGCCGGGCGGGCCGCCGGGTAGCTTCCTGCCGCCGCACATGGTGCAGCTCAAGACGGAGCCAGGCACGGGGGTTGGTGCAGGGCTGGGCGAGGCGGCTGGGCTGGTCTGCGCGCCCCCGACCAGCAACACAGACACTGAGTCCGGTTACTCGAGTTATGGCGGCGACACGCCGTCCAGCGCCAAGAGCCACTCGCCCGTGGCCTCGTCCAACTCCTCGTCCTCGTCCACCTCGTCCTCATCCTCCTCGTCACACGTGCCTGCCACCACAAGTGCTTCTGTGAAGACAGAGCCTCAGCTGTGTGCCGTGAACAATAGCCTTAACCTCCTGCCCCACCACCCTCAGTACCTGCTGAACGGCCACGGGCACCACCCGCATCACGCTCCGCCCCCACCCCCACCACCCCCACCGCCCTCACACCTCCCGCACCCGCTCCAACAACAACATCAACAGCAACAGCAGCAGCAACCGCAGCATTCACAACAACGAACACCACTGTCGGAGGACCCACACTGCCTCCAGCAGTCCCCACACACCTTACATGCACAGCAACTGTCCCAACAGCAACAACAACAACAACAACACCAGCAGCAACTCCAGCAGCAACAATTACAGCATCAACAGCAACCACAGTCCCACTTGTCGCCAACGCTGTCTTTAAGCCCGAGCCTGCTGAATGAGCAGGCAGGGCTGGGAGGACAGCGCCACTCGCCTCTCTCCAGCTCCTCCGGGAGCGCACACATGATGCCTCCTCCAGCCACGCTGGCCTCTGTGCCAGGCGGAGGCCCTGCGAGCACCTCAGCCTTACCACCGCTCGCCGCAATGAGTAGCTCCATCTCCAGCCTCTCCATGAGCGGCCAGCAGCCCTTGCTGGGCGCCCAGCCGCCTCAGCACCAACACCACCTCCCGCAGCTGCACCAGCACCAGCCATTCTCCATGCCCACCATCAAGATGGAGCCCGATTACTCGCCCGGCTCGTCGGAGATCAAGATGCAGGATTTGTCGTTGATCTTGGATGCTGATGACCTGCCGCCACTGCAGTACATCCAGCAGGCCATCAAGGAAGCCCGACAGGAAGCCGACCCGGCTCGGTGCAAGCTCATCTACCAGGTCATCAACGCCGTATCGGATGCACACCTGGCCACATGTAACTACACCACCGAGAAGGTCATTGCCGGCATGAAGAAGTACCATGAGATCCAGCAGACCAAGGCTATGGTAAGCATATCCCCATTATCTCACCCTTGGTATTTTTATCCCATAGTCTTCACGTTGGGAACTCGTTCTCCATGCCCCTACGAGTGCTGCAGTCCATTCTCCATGATCTATATCCTGTGCATCGTCCATTCTTTTAATTTGTACATTGGGAAATACAGAAAGCAACTCGTTTTGGTCAAAGTCGTTGTTCTCCGACTCATTTGAATGCTACGTGATATTCACTCTGCTGTTACCTATTTCATATCACTCTGAATCAAACTTGTGGAGAACGACGACTTTGGCCCAAACTTGTTGGTTTCTTCTTTATTATCTCACCTATTATTTTTTCCCATAGACTTAACATTGGGAACTTATACTAAATGCCCACGGAGTATATTAAAAAAAACGAACTTCATGGGCGACGATGTCAGAAATATTAACCGATTAGTCAGTGATAGTGGTAAGATAAAATCTGACCTGCACTCGATCCATAGCCACTGAAAAAATGCCATTAATTCTGCAATGCTTCAGGATCTCGGCTTTCACTTGTGAGATTACTCCACAACCAAAACTCTTGGTGTATTTTCATTGGCTACAGATTTCGATGTAGTCAACTACGTGGAGAATACGCACCCCTCTCATACCATCTCACACTCTCGAATTGGTGTTCTGTACTCTCACTACACTCTATAGGAGAAGAATTCTTAACGAACTAGGCTTAGAGCCTTGAGAATCCACTGGCCTGCCTCCCGTGCTAAAGACATACATCAATGCAACCCAAAGATTCCTATAATCTCAATGATGCCACTTAGCGGGAATACTGTGTGGCAGTGATTCTCAAGGCTCTAAGCCTAGTTCGTTAAGAATTCTTCTCCCATAGAGCATAGTGAGAACCTTGTACAGAATACCACTTAGAGAGTGTGAGATTTTATGAGAGGGGTGCACCACGACTAAGCAAATCATGGTTATTTTGTGTATATCCCACACGTAAGTCATGACCGACGGCCTTCATTGAGGCATATTTGCTCAAATATAAGAAAAAAAAAGTGAGATAGAAAAAACAACAACATGTAAGCTATTATGCCCATCTCAGATGTTTTTTATCATGTATCTTTTGTGTGTGTAGGAGCCCTTGATGGAAGGTGAACTTGAAACGTCGTCAATGTGGCAGCTATTTGTTCAAAACATGGTTCCGGTGATAACCCGCGTTGTGCGCTTCTGTAAGCGGCTGCCAGGTAAGTCCAACACAGGCGCCAGTCACCAATCTTTTGTTCTTAAGTAATTTTATTGGTCGTAATTCAACGGCAAGGTTTTTTTTTTTTTTTAGTACGTTTATTTTTACTGATAATACTCAGCGGTTAATCCACTGGTTTCCATGTATTAGCAGTCAGGCTGGTTACAGAGAGTTTTTCAGGCGACCCATTTGGGTATGTAGACATAAACAACACATACATACATACAAAAGAATACAAAAATAATTATGTAATATTCTATATGAAAGCATTTCACTTACGGCCATTACAATCTTGTGGCCTCCAAAGTTTTGAGTCAGAACAAGTTACTAATAAAATAGAATGAGATTGATGAGGTGAATTTGACACAGATACATACGCAATGGGATCACGCACAGTTTCAGTTTTTCCGGCAATTCACAATTTTGACAAATCACAATATCAAGTTTGGTTTTACAATGACAAGACCTCAAAAGGAAACCACTTGTGGCAGATTGAATATGTGAGCAGCAGGTAGAGACATGGTCTCAACCACAAATACAAATACAAATACCAATGCAACGAGGATAACTTGACCCAACAAGATTTATGTAGCCAGAGATGTCAGTTTTCCATTTTTACGTGGAAATCCACTTTTTCACATTCAGTACAGTAAAACCCCGCTTCTGGGACACCTAGCTTAAGGGGTATTCTTTGGTGTTTTTTCATTTCTTTATTTAAAAATATCACCATATCATAGATAAAAAGGGCAAATAAGTGGTAGATTTACTGCTATATCTAAAGCCAATCCTTCTCATACCATGTCTATGTGGTGTGGGAAATAAAAGATTTCTCACCTCGGTAAACATGTAGGGGTGAGATTTCTACCTACATTCATCTCATAGATTCGGTCAAACCCAAAGTAAGTCTAATAGAACATATTAGACGTTGAACTACCCAAACAAACAGACATACTAGGACGGTTTAGTTCAGTCGGGTCAGGAGAAGGCTGGTCTGTTTACAAACACAATACTCGGGTGCTTACGGATGGGGCATGAACCTTGTTCTTACATCAGCAGGTCTTTGTCAGTGACGTAAACCTTGAATTTAACACGGAACCTCGCACCTATAAAAGTACAAGGTCATGCACTTTGAAAATAGTAGACCAGAGGTGTCAGTTATTCTTGGAAATCCTTGTTCTCGTTTCCAGTTTATGAAGTTAATCAATCTTGTGTAAAACAAATATAGTGTAAATTGAGTCTCGTTCGTATTAATACAACATTGATTTCTCACCCCCAACACAATGCAATATTGGACTATTATTCTTGATGGAAAGCTGTTAGATTTAACAGATCTGGTGGGAAAATAGTCAAGATTTCAGCTGATTTTGACTCATCTTAATTAGTTTGTCTAGGTCAAGGCATGTAATGGTATCACTTTTAAGGGACGAGGTGGTTCACCTCGACCCATCCCAATTCATTTAAATGAAAAGACATTCCGGAGATTGAGCAACCTCGCCAATATCACCGAAGGACATTGGTGGCTGTACCATTTCCCATCTTGGCCGTTCCATGGCCAATATTGATGTATTTTCCATATTTTCCCAGTCTCTATGACTCAGTAAATTCCACTTTTTATCCTGACCCCAACTAACATATTTGTTAATAGATAGTGCACTAAAATCATACCCTAATTCATCCCATACTTGTGAAATATTGCAGTCAAACTAAAAAAAACAGTGTATTTGAGCCGGATTCTCATCGGATTGTGTTTGGTTTCAGGATTTAGCGTTTTGAATCAAGGGGATCAGATCAAGTTGATCAAGCAGGGGTCATTTGAGGTCGTCTTGGCTCGGTACACATCACTCTTCCAGGAAGACGGCATGTTTATTCCAAGTATGGAAGTGAAAATACCACGGTGAGTCGCCCAAATAAAGCCTTATAATTCAGAGATGTCAGTCTTCAATGTTTCCATTGACATTCATGTTTTCATATTTGGAATAAAAAAAAAAGATTCCTTGTGTAAACTTAACATACCAACTGCTAAATCACCCAATACAGCAACAGCCCATGATCCCCAACTGAACCTTCCCACTGACCTATGTAAAAACCTGAGCTTTCCCCTGATCCCTTGATCCCTCACTGAAATTTGTATTTAATGTGTAAATCCAGTATTGCGATGACAAATATTTCAATGTTTTTTGTGACCCCAACTTGAAGAAAGAAAAATCGGCTTATAGATTTTTGCTAACGTCAGGGGTCGGCTTGTAAGTAGGGTTTTCCAGAAATTGATTTTGAAAACCCCAAAATCAGTACAAATTCATAAGAGAGGACAAAAAAACAGAGATATACAAATGTAGATCATTTGATAGTAGTAATTTGTCAGATAGCATGCGATATCCTATATTGGTACAAAAGTTCATTGAAGCCTTCATATTTGATACCGAAAATCCTACAAAAAGTTGTAAGTGGGGAAATGGGTGGCCTGGACCCTAATTTCTGGGGTCGGCTTATAACCGGGGTTTTCCTGAAGTTGAAATGCCCCCAGAATCGGCTTATAGTATTTTACTGAAGTGAGGGGTCGGCTTATAACCGGGGTTTTACAATGTTCACCCGGGTATCAGGGTTTGTTTTTACTGATTTATATTAATATAATTTTTGTTGTTGTTGTATTTTTCTTTATCCTACCTCTAATATAAAAACCCATAGCTTTACGATGACTTTCCGTATGCCACGCTGACTGGCATACAGAGTTGTATATGCTACTAGTGGCGTACAGAATTATTATCACGTAATATTCCAAATCGAGGAGACTGGGTAGGATAAAATAAAAACCTGATTCGTTTTAATCGTGGCCACCGCATTCCACTCCTGGAGTTTTGGCTCCGGACTTCACTCGGCTTCGCCTCATGAAGTCACTATGCCAAACTCCAGTCGTGGCATACGGTGTCCAAGATTAAAACGCATCCAGTTTTACGATATTATAATAATACGATATTTGATGATGACTTTGCAGAGAAAAGGTGACGGCGATGCCAATGGGATCGTTCTTCAACGAGCAGTTTGAGTTTGCTGAAACCTTCAACCTGCTGAAGCTCGACGATAATGAAGTTGGTCTCTACACTGCCATAGTTATTATGAATCCATGTAAGTCGGCTCTCTTAGACATCTCTTCTGTAGTAGTATTTCGGTGAATTTTTTTTTTTTTTAATTTAGAAAATATATGACGATCGAGTTACACAGATACACTATATTTATACTAACGTAGCTAGAACTACTCATCATTAAAATGCCAACTGATTGTTCAAGAAAGGATGTTCATTAAACAAATTGTCAACACAAACTTGTGACTCACTTATGGTTGGTGGTACTTCTCCCAAACTATATTTATACATTAACCTTCCAAATAGAAATAGGCCTCCACCTAGAACAAGGAGCAGATGGAGTTTCCGTCATAGACGGATAAGCGCAGGGCTTATAAAGCCCAGTTCACACTGTGCTTGAGACTGGAGGTACGGCTAGTCACAAGATATGCACAAATATGTATGTGAACCACCCCACTTGCGACTAGAACGCTTGCGATTGGAGGTACATCAGTATGCCCATACATCAGTATCTCAGACTAGCGGTACCAAAAATCAAACATGTTTGATATTCAAAAACGCCTGTGACTGGGTCGTACCTGAGGTACCTCCAGTCTGAGACTGGGCGTACCGGGATTTGAATCAACCACTGCTTCATATGCCAAAGAGTAAGGTTATCGGTGCAAACAAGACTCGTAAACATTCCATGCACATGGCTCCAAGCAGCCTGCATTATAGCATAGGCTACATTGTACTACTTGAATATCAGGGAGCCTAAACTAAAAGTAACACTATGAAAATGAAGAGAAATCAGAACCTATCTTGATTCATGGCTTTTCTACAGCGAGTGGAAATAATTTATCATGTGTATATATATATGTCAATTATTTCCACTGGCTGTAGTGCGAGGTGAGTAAAGCCTAAAGGTTATGCTTCATGTACCAAAGCTGAGAAGGAAATTTACCTACGCGTAAAAGGAATACAACAATCTTGGAAGCATGGGGAAAAGGTGAAGTGGTGGACCGCAACATCCATTGTAGCAAACTGATCCTGAATTAAAAAAAAATTTTAAAAAATAATTTAAAAAAAAAAAAAATTCTGTTCCACTATAATGCCACAAATTGTGATTTCCCGTCTGACCCGGTTTCATCTGTGTGTGTGTTGCAGGTCGGGCAGCGTTAGAGAACAAGAAGGCAGTGATGAAGCTACAAGGACTGTTCTTCCAAGCTCTTTACTATTACATGCGACAGTCACGGATAGGTGAGTTACCTGAAGCCATATCTGACAATTTGCCTAAAAAAATTTGCTTTGGTTTAAAAAAAATTTTTTAAATTAAAACTTCATGTCATTTTCCTAGTCTTTTTTTTGTCCCTGTTTTTTTTTTCAACATGTCACCAGTGCTTGAGACCAGCTCCCAGGAGTTGAGTGTCATCCAGGTAAAATAAATACATTTAACAATAAAAGAAACAGATGATCTCAAAGTGTATAACATATAACTTAAAGATTTGGGGTCACCATGCTGGTTTTTGATATAGAGATTGATAGTATAATAGAATATAGAGACATTCTAAAAAGTCATATTTGACATTGTAAAACCTAATGTCACTTTGTTCAAAGTTTCACAGAATGTAGTAGATATATAATACCTATGGATAAACATCTATAAAATACTACCCAGTGCTAGGGGTGCAGTATAACTAATGTTCGGGCTTACTGTGACGTAGTGAATGAGTTCATCGTGAACGACTTCGTAAGTACATAAAATGACGGTTTTTTTTAGTGTAATGTATGTATATGATCAGAAAACGTAGTGACTGAGGCGTATGGATGCAATTTTCGGCCTATTGTCCCATAAAATACGTCCCGACGCCGGAATGGGACAAAAAATCCCTGCAGGCTCAGTAAGCACGTTTTCTCATAGTATTCTGCTACTCACATTTGATACTTGACATGTTTCAGGTGACTTCGACACCCAGTTCCAGCGTACCTGTGCCACGTTTCCTCTGATTCGTCGGATTAACGAGGAACACGCCAAGTCTCTGAACGACATGAGGATGGACTTGCCCGCCCTTCACAAGGAGGTCTACCACTTGCCCTGCACCGAATGAGACCCGCCCCAACTGTGTTTCGTAACCAGTCGCAACTAGAAATGGGTGCCTGATGATGGTAGCTGCTACTACTACTTCGACTCCTATTTAGGTGGTGAAGAGACGCTTATGTGTGGTAGACAGGTGGTAGAGTAAAGGGGTGATTCCACCAGGATGTGCGATATATGCCGATCATGGCCGATTTGCTGACTCGCTAGGTCTGGATGAATCATGTGCGAATATCTGGTTGAATCGCTGTGGTGGAGCGGCCCCCTCTGAGCGATAATAGGTGCCCCACGCGCAGGGGTAATAATGCTCTTACAAGATGTATCCCAAATCATCAAGATGCAGCAACGTGCTACAAGACACAGCCCGACCTTGCCAGGCAATGAAAATCGTGCTGGTGGAATCAGCCCTTTATACTAACGACTGGACGGGGTGGACCGGGCCAAGTCGTGGCTTGCCATTAGAGACACGTATCACTTCAGTGCTGTGGGCGCCTTGCGATACTTACCGCTGTCCCTCCATAGCGGCACCTGCCAGTTCTCCTTTTTGAGGTCTCAGATGTTCATGTTGTGTTCCATTGATCATCCTAATCTTATATATATATACATAATTGTTATTAATTGATCATGAGCAGGAAAGTTACAAAGTGCCTGGTATGAAACCACAGGAAAAAAAAAATTAATACCACAGGTTTTCCCCCGAATTGAAGGATATAGATGGGGGAAGCATAGGACGATATTCTGTATTGGTTGTTGTAGCCTGGTTTGTGCATCATACATATGTATACATACATAACATACACACGCATACAGACATAGATACGTATATAGAGACAACACGCATACCGCAGGATTGTATGTCGTAACCCGTTTTCACTATGATTATCCCAATACGCGTATACATACAGAGATATGTCAGAGAGAGAGAGAAGGAAAAAAAGAAAAAAAAAGATACACACACGTCAACGAGTTGAGACGCGCGTCTACTTCCGGCCACGTAGATAATTATCATATTCTCACACGTGATCTCGCGGGATCTCGTGGGATCTCGCGCCTCCAGACGTTGTTCTCGCTGCGTGCCCTGGAGCGGAACTCCGCTGCCCCCGAGCTGCTCGTGGCGCCCTCTGGTGTCGCCAACGAGCAGCTAGCAACGAGTGGTGCCGTCTAGTGGGCAGCAGCAGTACTACCAGAAGCAGCAGCAGCAGCAGCAGCAGCAGCCTTGGCTGTTCTACGGTGAAACAGGGTGGTTCTTAGCGCGGGTTTAATACGAAGCCTTCTGTCCCAGACGACATTTGTCCCACTCTCATGCTGGTTCCCTCGCTATCTACGTGCCTATGATCAGCGCTGGTACATTGCGCTAGGGCAGGAGGGGGGGGGGGTCAAGGTCACCGCAGTTGTAAAGCGTCCACATAAGGAAGTTAAGTGCAACACCGTCACCACTGCACACACACGCACTCTCCACGTAGATCGTTCAAAGCACCTAGGCTTATAGGGTATGGGATCTATGCTTGGAGAGTGACGCACGGTTACAACGCCCCTCAAAGTCCTTGCGGAGTACTACTGTACCTGTGCTAACCGTATGGGACGGGAGAGGTGCAGGCGTCCAGTATGTCCATCCCGCCTCTCGTCTGTGACGGGGAGTGAGCCCTTCTCGGGTGAGCCCCTCTCGGGTGAGCCCTGCTCCGGGCCACATACCTTTGCGCTCCGGTTGCTGGGGGTTTCGCCATGCTAGCAGTGTTTCGTGCCACATAAAACCAGCCTGAAATTGGAGATAATATTTCCAATGTAAATCTTTTACTTAATTTTCAGTGTAAAAAAATCGTTTTTTCTTATATTACAATTTTTGTTTTTTGTGTAAATTAAATGATAATTGAGTCTCATTGACGCCAATAAATCTTGTCTGAAGCTCCCTACAGAGTGTCGGGCCCCTTGTAGTGGCTGACACCGACGAGTGATTCTCAGGATTTCTTAGTCTCTTTGAGACAGCAAATTCCAAATTAAAATATACTCCAACTGACATCCCTGACATACTGAAGCTATATGTGTTGAATGAGTTGGCCCAATCGGTTAAAGTCTGTCTGAGGTATGTAAATCTTGGTATACAGTTGAAAGTACAAGTGGCACCACCATAATTTATGTTTTTAGAAAAGAAAAATTCTTACTTTATCACCAAGTGATGATGTTCTTCTGAGTAATATATATATATTTTTTTTATCTTGAGTAATTTTTCGCCTTCCGACTAAAAGGTTGATGTGTGGTTCACAACTCAACTGCAACTCCTCGCTTAAACTGTACAGTTTTGTGCTGCCTTGCATGGTTTTTATTTACACCTCTGACCTTAACCGACTGGGCCAAAACCACGCTGGTGCAACACTTTTCTATGAACCACTGCGGCAAATGGTAGACCCCTGGTTAAGCCTATAAGCGATCGACATGGTCCCTATTTACCCTCAGGGTCCCCTGGGACTTTAAACCACAAACAAACAATAAGACATCGACATGCTGACTCCGCCCGATCACACCTTTTCCCGACTAATCCGTCAGGTCAGTGAGAATCAGTGATATATTTGTCGGTGTATGCACTTCACCGACCTGATCACACTTGATTCGTGTTTGTGAAAATCGGTGGAAGATGTCGATGCCTTATAGGCATTAGGGATAGAGAGAGGAAGAGAGAGGGCAAGAGAATTGTTGTTTGCGACACAGCCTCCTCACAGCCTGGTGCTCTGAGGAACTCTTGTGTATCGGGAGCCGAAGAGAACCGAAGAAAAGCACAGATATCCATGCTCAAAACAGCATTTCCGGAAGCCAGTAAAAATGAGACTTAGTACGAAAGCTAGAATTTCGTTTTTGATCTCGTTTGCTACTTTAGAAGTGTATTTTACTGCTATCTTCTCTGAATGAGCCTGCCTTGAAGCTATGATGACAGTTGTTAAATGTATCAAAAATATGCATTTAAAAAATTTGGAGAACGATGCATATAATCTCGAACCTATATAGTCAAAGTACTGAGCATCTATCTCTGGAAATGGTGTTTTGTGAACAGTTATCTGCAGTTTCAGTGGGTTCACTTTGGCTCCCTATAAACATATATACATGGAGAGTCTGCGGTATTTGGGCGTTAGTAGTTCACCCGCATATCTAAATCTAAACAAGGCTTTGCGGGATCAGCACAAAGGCCATGGATTGTGCGCCCATGTGTGATCTTTATTCAGAAGAGGGGTTTACAGGGCAAAGATGACCTCTTCGTTTTGGTCAGTCAGAAATCACTCGCTTAGTTTGAATGAGTCGAAGACCTGTGCGACCCTGCTGTGATGACCGTCCAGATTCGTCAGTAAGAAAAATGTTGTAAACTTCAAAATATTGGGAGAAAAATGGAAAATACTCTCAGATATGAGATCCGGAGAATGCATTTATCAAGTATCCTTGGGTTCTATATGTTATATGTATGCATACATATATTCGTGTAAAAACCGACACATACATAACATAGCTGTGTGCACTTATATATGTATGTGTGACGTTCTTACACGCATGTGTATAGTCAAAATTATCCTACATTTATGTAGTACATATACCATGTGGCAAATCCCCCAAGACAAATTAAATCCTTATATTAACCTTGTACAGTCCTAACCTTGCGTTTAAGCGCATGGCTTAAACCTAGAAGACGCATTATATGAATAGTACATGTGATGTTAACACAAGAATATCTCAGTCCGTAATGTATTCATGTATAGGATGTGTGCGACAATAGGCGATAATACAAGAAAAGTTCAGGGCCAGTTCAATAACCCTGTGTGAGGGTCACTCCCATATTTCCCAGTATTATTGATGCCAACCTGAAGTAAAAGAACACGGACACACCAGAAAAGAAAAGACTATGGAAAGGGTTCCTTACATGTTGATAAAATCATCACCTGGCGTTCTTGAGTTATATTGAATATATATGTTATTGAATATAAATATATATATAGGTGTATTATATAGATATATAGCCAGCTGCATCAGTCGGCATATTGTTGCCTATCACCTGCCGGATAGGAAGATGAAAAAGGTGGATAGACTGCAAGTGGCTTGGTATAAGACTACATATGATGTGCCAGTGCTTACCATGTCTCATATTCTCAATATAATGAAGCTTTTCGCTGACGACAGCGCCCCCCAGTGAGGAGGATGCCTCTCTATAGGACTGACTTGGCATTGTCTCACCAGAGACTCATACAGGGTGCTTGATGGCTGGTCGGTGTGAAACATACCAAGCACTCTATCCCAAAACACGAGTGTTCCGCTGGCAGGCCATCTCTTGGTCTTGCATCATTATCAAAGATATTCTGCAGTTCTGATCTGTCCCCCAAAAAACTCCTCTTTCTCCTAATGGTTATTCTAGGTAAATGCTGTGTGAATACAACATTCTTAGAAGAAAACTCATGAGATGAAAATTACTTTGTCCATATCCCACCGAGTTTGATTCTGGAGTAATTCACAAAGTGAACCTGAGTGAATTATGTAGTGGTCAAACAAGGTGGAGTGCAGACCAAGTTATTTTCATCAAGTGCATTTCTGATTTTATCTCACCCAGTATACATGATCAGGAACATTATTAATCTACAAAGTGACTCACTCAATTAGCCATTGAGCATTGGGTACACTACCTTCACGGCCTTGGAGCATGAGTTCCTAAAGTTAAGCCTATGGAAAAAAATACTGGGGTGATATGATGCCACATCTCTGAGCAGGACAGAAAAAAAATTGTTATTATTAAAATTGTAAATGCCTCGTGTGCTTCACGGTCTTGTCGGATGAATCCATGGACTTCAAAAAGATGAGGGAAACGAAATCCTGCCGCAGTATGCAAAGATAGGTCGTTGTAGTGATGAATGTAGGTCATGGTTGTTGTAGGGTGCAGTTTGCAACCCAAACCCCGGTGGATCAAGGAGAAATGTTTATGTTGTCTGAGAAAGAAATGGCACCCTTTGAAGGCTTGCCTTGTGAAAGACATCAATTTTGTAAAGTCTCAACGAAGTCCATGTCATCATGGCCTGTTTTAAATCTGTTTTTTTAACACAAAGGTAGAATCCTTCATTCTTCACATACGGCACAGCAAGGAGTAATGTTAAACTGCACAAGCAGATTGTAATTCAATTTGCGAATCTGATGATGTCACTTATCCAAAGGAACTCTGTCGAAGGGTAACTGTGTAATAGTCCATCCATGTTATTGTCTTGTACCTTTGTTTCAATGTTAATAACCATTTTAAAAGGGAACCTGTGCAGATAAAATCACCTTAAATGTAAAACCTTGACTTCAATTCTCCTGAAATCGGTGTACATGAATATAACAAGCAGACTCATTGTTGGATGACTGGTACCAAGTACATAGATTTGTTCCATATGCCTATGGGGTCTAGCTGTCCCAGTGTTCATTGATGTTCATTGATGACATGAATACCTCGAATTAGAAAGTGTACAGATCCCAAGCCAATCAGTGCCAGGATACCATCAGGCACCATGTAATTTTGATCAAATGTACATCATAGTATGGAATGAGCGGGTAATATTCGGTGAATTTGAGCTGAAAATGTGGCCCCATTTCAGAAGCGGGTATTTTTCTTTGGTTTATGAAGAAATAAGTCTGTATTTAGGAAGAAACAAGTCTAAGATCTGGTAATCTTGACAAGTTTGAAATCCATGTCATGAACAAAAGATGTGCTTTACGATTTCATATGATTTGCATCTTTTTAACACTGAAAGGCATCTCAAGACTACTTTTCACATATATATATCCACAGACAAATCATTAGCCTGTAAGACACTATATAATGTACCTAAGGTTTGCCTCTAATAATTTACAAGAAGAAAAGAAATCAAAGATCCACCGAATTGTGATGTAAAAAGCATGGAGTTCGCTTCATAACCATAACAGTGATACAATGAACTGGGTTGACCTCCACGAAATCAAGGTGACCGTTGCCAAACCTCAGTGACCTCCCACTGTTGTTTTTACCAGAATTCTAATGAATTGTATCAAAGACTCTGATGTAGCATCCAGAATTGCCAAGTTTGTAGTAACAAGTGTTGGAATCATCCTGAATAATAGTCTGACCATAAAGCATGGATGACCTCGCCAGTAACTAAATCCAGGAGTTTCAGTGAGAAATTGTTAATGAATTGTATATTTTACTGTATGTATATTATTACTATTGTTACAGGTGTATGTTTGATAGTCCCGGACTACTTTCTTGTACTTTATTCACCTTTGCTGATGTTGTATGTTTTGCTTCTACCACACAAGGTGCTTATGATTGACACGCATGTAGAAAACTAGTAAATTGTTACCCACAAGGCTCTCCATGCATGTGGCCAACCCCCATCCATTAGGTTTTCTAATGAGACCTACAAATAGGAATAGTGTTACCCTAAAATAGATTTGTTGAAATAATCTCCTACTGGTAACTCATTGTTACACCTTTTAAAAAACTATATTCCAGAAACAGTTGACATGAAGGATATCTTTCTGATCTCCTTACCCTTTTCAATGCGTCATTTAAGAGTTTGTTTATACATCATGATTCCTTTTGAAATTCAAATATGATTAGTGAATTTGACACTTTAATGATGTATATTGAATCAGATTGGGAACTCTGTCATAGGACTGAAATTCCTTTTCTTTTTCAGCCTGCTCCCTTGAGCAATCAAATCAATAATAGAAACCAAAACACCCCATATACATTGAACAATTTTCATGGCTAAACTCTTTTCATATCTAAATGCAAATGAAAACAATATGATACTGCTTTTTAAGAAAAAAGAAAGAAACCAATGAGACCTTGAGTATACAATATGTATTGAAAATCCCTAGAATTTCTAGTAGTGAATGACCTAAACTGGACTCCACTTCTGTTGGTATTGTTACTTTCTTTGTGATTGTGCACCATTTTGTGTGTGGATGCAGGGGACAGGCCTTTTAGAACATAGGGGGTGCGCTGGGCTGGCAGGGGTGTGTGTACATAGAGTCATAGCATCGATGGTATGATATTGAGACTTACATGATTATGTACATAGTCTGTGGGGGATTTTAAGGGCACCATGTTGACATTTCTGTGTTAAAATTGACCACTGACATCACAACCTGTTTTTTGGTGTTCTAAGTGCATTTAAACATAGTTAGACAAAATTGCAAACGGATCGGATGGCCTTAGTTCAGGACCCCCATAGAGACACAAAATAACTGATTTCCTGAATGCCAGTGTGTTTTTCATACCAATGCCTTGTCCAATGTGGTTCCCCTGAGGAATCTCTCAGTGGATCTGTTATTGCAATTAAAACCCTCCAGAAATAGTACTCGTCGGAATACGGCCGTGTACATTAAAAAAAAAATATAAGTATTGCTTCCAATGCCTTGTTCTCGGAGCCTTTTAGTTGTGTATGTTGGTGGTAAGGCATCAGGGTGGGCGTCCAGGCACACTTTGGGGTCCTGCGAGGTGTGTGTAGACATAGGCTGTGTCTTGAAGGGTGCCATAATGGAAGAACTGCATAAGTGGCACGGTGACTGCTTGTCTTTCTCTTTTTTTTTCCTTTCTTTTTTTGTTTGTATTTCTTCGCCTTTCTCCTTGAGCGAAAATTGAGTTATGTTTTTAACTTCTACCTTTCTCTAGGTTGTGCCATACTTTTGAAATTGAAATGAAATCTCTTCACTATTGTTTTGTTGGAGGGACTAAATGAGTTTAGGATGACTTGTTAAAACTGATGGTGATGGTGATGATGGTGATCCCCGGGAGCAGGTGAAGTCTGGCACAACCCACTCTTAGTTTGCCAGTGCTCCTGTATTTATCATGGGACATATTCTAAAGAAGACACCAACAAGTTTTGGTCACAGTCATCAGTCTCCATAGAGTTTGAACACAGATTGATATGAATGAGGTGACAGCCAAGTGAATATAGCCAAGTGTTGAAACGATATGGAGATGGACGACTGACCAAAAGGAGTTGCTTTCTGTATTTATCTCACCCCTGTATACACTAAATGAACTAAATGATCACGCCCATTGAGTACTAATACTAATAGGGCCATGGGGAACGAGTTCATAATGTTAAGCCTATGGGACAAAAATACCAGGGGTGAGATAAGAAACGATACTGCAGGCTGATGCACCCAGAGATGCAGGTTAATATAGAGTAGCCAGTTATATTATAAATGAACACGAAAAAGTATGTAGTATGAATCACTATATCCAGTGTAACATATATTTTTATAATTTAACATGTTTCACCAGGGATCTGATAACAGGCTCGTTGTCAGAATAGGACACAAAAAAAAGACAACGAGAGGTTAGAAGAAAATGTAGGAAAGATATAAGTGACAAAGATGTCTGAGAATTTTGTACCTTATTAACTTTGTGTGTTATATATCCTCACCATGTATGATAAACGTAATATATCTCCTCTTTGGATAAAGTGACAATGTCTCAGAACCTAACAGCGGTCATAGCGGGCGTACAGCTTGAGAAGCGCTGTTGACCTTCTAATATGGAGTTGTATATTTGTTCATGAAATAAAGCTAACAAAATGACGCTGGTTGCCAAGGCGTCTAGCTGTGGATGTGTTGTCCTGCCGGGGAAAAGCGTTCCCCTCGCCTTCACAGACATTGAGGGGAAGACTCGATTATTGCCAGGGATGATATTTAGTAAGAGTAGAGTAAATTACACAGACCCTTGTATACCTTGTACTATCCAGTAACGATCAAGCAGTGCAGTGCCATGCAGTGCCCTACTCACTCCACAATACCAAGAGTATAATGATAATGATAACAATAATATCTCTGCCTTTGTGTTGCGTCACTCCTCTTTGTTAAAATGTATGGATTTGAATCCAGCAAGAACATGTTAAGATTATTTATGTGACCATGTCAAGAAGCCCTGAGTCAATAAAACAAATTTTATCCATAACACTTAATTAAGTGAACTGCAAGTGTCTAACAGTATTGATCATTTGATGAGAATGTTATGAAGACCCCATGGTTTTTGTTCTCCAGAATGGAGCCCTGTGTAATGATTATAATAATAATGATAATAATAATCTCCCTTCACCACAGGACAAGGGAGTCTCAATCACCTAAGGTTGTGTACTTGTTGGCTGTTAGACTAATTTATATAATCACTTCAAAGCAACATGCTAGTTTCATATTATAAACTAATTATTTCTCTGTCATGTGATTTCAGTGTGAAGTTTTAGCAAAGGAAATTAGACTTTGAACTGCCACTTGAACGTGAAGCAACGCAGGAGTCCTGGTTATACTTATATGTTTGTATAAAAGATGTGAAGAGGTTCCTTATGGCAAGTGACAATAAAAATGGATTCATATACTCTATACTGTTGTTAGAGCTCATTTCGATTAAATAAACAGGGATGCAAGTTTTCCAACAAAAGACGGAATTCTGACATTTCATGTATACTGGGCAACACTACAATAGAAATCACTTCATAGCCTTTCTGTTCCAAAATAATGTTTTCTAATGAGGAACTCTTGTGTATTGGGAACCAAAGTAAACCCACTGAAACCGTAGATATCCACGCTCAAAACAGCATTTCTGGATGCCAGTAAGAATGAGGTTTTTTGCTAAAGCTATGGGAGTTTGAGGCTAGGAATTTGTTTTTGATTACCTTTGCTACTATTGAAGTGTTGTTTACTACTCTCTTATCTGACTGAGTCTTGTCTCATTGACAGTTGTTAAGTGTATCAAAAATATGCAATTAAAGAATTTGGAGAATGACATGTAATCGCAAACTTACATAGAGACTTTACAGTATTTGGGTGTTGTAGTTCACCAGCATATCTAAATCTAATAAGGAAAAGATTAGACATGGCTTTATTGCACTGATCCACTTGAGATTGATTTCCATGGGGACCGATCGGCTCCCAGTTGCTGATAGTGGAGCGAGTGGACCATCAATCTCCAGTGGATCAGCGCAATGAAGGCCTTTATGTAGTACATACAACATATGGCGAATCCCCCAAGACAAATTAAATCCATTTATTAACCTTGTACATTTCTAACCTTGTGTTTAAGCGTGTAGAAGACCCACTATATGAATAATTCATGTGATGTTAACACAAGAATATCTCGGTCTCTAATATATTCATATATAGGATGTGTATCACAATAGGAAATAAACCAAGAAAAGTTCAGGCCCAGTTCAATAAACCTGTGTGAGGGTCACTCTCATATTTCCCAATATCATTGATGCCAACCTGATGAAAAAAACCATTGACACACCAGAAAAGAAATAAATGATGACAAGGGTTCCTTACACATTTATAAAATCATCACCTGGCATTCTTGACTTATATTGAATTTATAATGTCATGAAATATGAAAAGTTCATAAAGGTGTATTACATAGATATGGCCAGCTGCATCAGTCAGCATATTATTGCCTATCACCCGCTGTATAGGATGATGAAAAAGTGGATAGACTGTAAGTGGCTTAGTGTAAGACTACATATGATGTACCAGTGCTAATCATGTCTGATATTCTCAATCTAACAAAGCTTTTTGTCAACAACAGCGCCCTCCAAGGAGGAGGATGCCTCTCTATAGGACTGACTTGGCATTGTCTCACCAGAGACTCATACAGGGTGCTTGATGGCTGGTCGGTGTGAAACATACTGAGCACTCAATCCCCAACAAGTGTTCTGCTGGCAGGCCATCTCTTTGTCCTACATCATTATCAAAGGTTATGTTTAGTTCTGTTCTGTCCCCCAAATAACTCCTCTTTCTCACAATGGTAATTCTAGGTAAATGCTGTGTGAATACAATATTCTTGGAAGGAAAATCACAAGATGAAAATTACTTTGTCCATATCCCATCGAGTTTGATTTCGGAGTGATTCACAAAGTGAAGCTGAGTGAATTATGTAGTGGTCAAACAAGGTGGAGTGCAGACCAAGTTATTTTCATCAAGTGCATTTTTGATTTTATCTCACCCAATATACATGATCAGGAACATTATTAATCTATAAAGTGACCCATCCAATTAGCCATTCAGCATTGGGTACACTACCTTCAAGGCCTTGGAGCATGAGATCCTAAAGTTAAGCCTATGGAAAAAAAATACTGGGATGGTATGATGCCACATCTCTGAGCAGGACAGAAAAAAAATTGTTATTATTAAAATTGTAAATGCCTCGTGTGCTTCACGGTCTTGTCAGATGAATCCATGGACTTAAAAAAAATGAGGGAAACGAAATCCTGCTGCAGTATGCAAAGATAGGTTGTTGTGATGAATGTAGGTCATGGTTGTTGTAGGGTGCAGTTTGCAACCCAAACCCCGGTGGATCAAGGAGAAATGTTTATGTTGTCTGAGAAAGAAATGGCACCCTTTGAAGGCTTGCCTTGTGAAAGACATCAATTTTGTAAAGTCTCAACGAAGTCCATGTCATCATGGCCTGTTTTATATCTGTTTTTTTAACACAAAGGTAGAATCCTTCATTCTTCACATACGGCACAGCAAGGAGTAATGTTAAACTGCACAAGCAGATTGTAATTCAATTTGCGAATATGACGATGTCACTTATCCAAAGGAACTCTGTCGAAGGGTAACTGTGTAATAGTCCATCCATGTTATTGTCTTGTACCTTTGTTTCAATGTTAATAACCAGTTTTAAAGGGAACCTGTGCAGATAAAATCACCTTAAATGTAAAACCTTGACTTCAATTCTCCTGAAATCGGTGTACATGAATATAACAAGCAGACTCATTGTTGGATGACTGGTACCAAGTACATATATTTGTTCCATATGCCTATGGGGTCTAGCTGTCCCAGTGTTCATTGATGTTCATTGATGACATGAATACCTCGAATTAGAAAGTGTACAGATCCCAAGCCAATCAGTGCCAGGATACCATCAGGCACCATGTAATTTTGATCAAATGTACATCATAGTATGGAATGAGCGGGTAATATTCGGTGAATTTGAGCTGAAAATGTGGCCCCATTTCAGAAGCGGGTATTTTTCTTTGGTTTATGAAGAAATAAGTCTGTATTTAGGAAGAAACAAGTCTAAGATCTGGTAATCTTGACAAGTTTGAAATCCATGTCATGAACAAAAGATGTGCTTTACGATTTCATATGATTTGCATCTTTTTAACACTGAAAGGCATCTCAAGACTACTTTTCACATATATATATCCACAGACAAATCATTAGCCTGTAAGACACTATATAATGTACCTAAGGTTTGCCTCTAATAATTTACAAGAAGAAAAGAAATCAAAGATCCACCGAATTGTGATGTAAAAAGCATGGAGTTCGCTTCATAACCATAACAGTGATACAATGAACTGGGTTGACCTCCACGAAATCAAGGTGACCGTTGCCAAACCTCAGTGACCTCCCACTGTTGTTTTTACCAGAATTCTAATGAATTGTATCAAAGACTCTGATGTAGCATCCAGAATTGCCAAGTTTGTAGTAACAAGTGTTGGAATCATCCTGAATAATAGTCTGACCATAAAGCATGGATGACCTCGCCAGTAACTAAATCCAGGAGTTTCAGTGAGAAATTGTTAATGAATTGTATATTTTACTGTATGTATATTATTACTATTGTTACAGGTGTATGTTTGATAGTCCCGGACTACTTTCTTGTACTTTATTCACCTTTGCTGATGTTGTATGTTTTGCTTCTACCACACAAGGTGCTTATGATTGACACGCATGTAGAAAACTAGTAAATTGTTACCCACAAGGCTCTCCATGCATGTGGCCAACCCCCATCCATTAGGTTTTCTAATGAGACCTACAAATAGGAATAGTGTTACCCTAAAATAGATTTGTTGAAATAATCTCCTACTGGTAACTCATTGTTACACCTTTTAAAAAACTATATTCCAGAAACAGTTGACATGAAGGATATCTTTCTGATCTCCTTACCCTTTTCAATGCGTCATTTAAGAGTTTGTTTATACATCATGATTCCTTTTGAAATTCAAATATGATTAGTGAATTTGACACTTTAATGATGTATATTGAATCAGATTGGGAACTCTGTCATAGGACTGAAATTCCTTTTCTTTTTCAGCCTGCTCCCTTGAGCAATCAAATCAATAATAGAAACCAAAACACCCCCATATACATTGAACAATTTTCATGGCTAAACTCTTTTCATATCTAAATGCAAATGAAAACAATATGATACTGCTTTTTAAGAAAAAAGAAAGAAACCAATGAGACCTTGAGTATACAATATGTATTGAAAATCCCTAGAATTTCTAGTAGTGAATGACCTAAACTGGACTCCACTTCTGTTGGTATTGTTACTTTCTTTGTGATTGTGCACCATTTTGTGTGTGGATGCAGGGGACAGGCCTTTTAGAACATAGGGGGTGCGCTGGGCTGGCAGGGGTGTGTGTACATAGAGTCATAGCATCGATGGTATGATATTGAGACTTACATGATTATGTACATAGTCTGTGGGGGATTTTAAGGGCACCATGTTGACATTTCTATGTTAAAATTGACCACTGACATCACAACCTATTTTTTGGTGTTCTAAGTGCATTTAAACATAGTTAGACAAAATTGCAAACGGATCGGATGGCCTTAGTTCAGGACCCCCATAGAGACACAAAATAACTGATTTCCTGAATGCCAGTGTGTTTTTCATACCAATGCCTTGTCCAATGTGGTTCCCCTGAGGAATCTCTCAGTGGATCTGTTATTGCAATTAAAACCCTCCAGAAATAGTACTCGTCGGAATACGGCCGTGTACATTAAAAAAAAATATAAGTATTGCTTCCAATGCCTTGTTCTCGGAGCCTTTTAGTTGTGTATGTTGGTGGTAAGGCATCAGGGTGGGCGTCCAGGCACACTTTGGGGTCCTGCGAGGTGTGTGTAGACATAGGCTGTGTCTTGAAGGGTGCCATAATGGAAGAACTGCATAAGTGGCACGGTGACTGCTTGTCTTTCTCTTTTTTTTTCCTTTCTGTTTTTGTTTGTATTTCTTCGCCTTTCTCCTTGAGCGAAAATTGAGTTATGTTTTTAACTTCTACCTTTCTCTAGGTTGTGCCATACTTTTGAAATTGAAATGAAATCTCTTCACTATTGTTTTGTTGGAGGGACTAAATGAGTTTAGGATGACTTGTTAAAACTGATGGTGATGGTGATGATGGTGATCCCCGGGAGCAGGTGAAGTCTGGCACAACCCACTCTTAGTTTGCCGGTGCTCCGGTATTTATCATGGGACATATTCTAAAGAAGACACCAACAAGTTTTGGTCACAGTCATCAGTCTCCATAGAGTTTGAACACAGATTGATATGAATGAGGTGACAGCCAAGTGAATATAGCCAAGTGTTGAAACGATATGGAGATGGACGACTGACCAAAAGGAGTTGCTTTCTGTATTTATCTCACCCCTGTATACACTAAATGAACTAAATGATCATGCCCATTGAGTACTAATACTAATAGGGCCATGGGGAACGAGTTCATAATGTTAAGCCTATGGGACAAAAATACCAGGGGTGAGATAAGAAACGATACTGCAGGCTGATGCACCCAGAGATGCAGGTTAATATAGAGTAGCCAGTTATATTATAAATGAACACGAAAAAGTGTGTAGTATGAATCACTATATCCACTGTAACATATATTTTTATAATTTAACATGTTTCACCAGGGATCTGATAACAGGCTCGTTGTCAGAATAGGACACAAAAAAAAGACAACGAGAGGTTAGAAGAAAATGTAGGAAAGATATAAGTGACAAAGATGTCTGAGAATTTTGTACCTTATTAACTTTGTGTGTTATATATCCTCACCATGTATGATAAACGTAATATATCTCCTCTTTGGATAAAGTGACAATGTCTCAGAACCTAACAGCGGTCATAGCGGGCGTACAGCTTGAGAAGCGCTGTTGACCTTCTAATATGGAGTTGTATATTTGTTCATGAAATAAAGCTAACAAAATGATGCTGGTTGCCAAGGCGTCTAGCTGTGGATGTGTTGTCCTGCCGGGGAAAAGCGTTCCCCTCGCCTTCACAGACATTGAGGGGAAGACTCGATTATTGCCAGGGATGATATTTAGTAAGAGTAGAGTAAATTACACAGACCCTTGTATACCTTGTACTATCCAGTAACGATCAAGCAGTGCAGTGCCATGCAGTGCCCTACTCACTCCACAATACCAAGAGTATAATGATAATGATAACAATAATATCTCTGCCTTTGTGTTGCGTCACTCCTCTTTGTTAAAATGTATGGATTTGAATCCAGCAAGAACATGTTAAGATTATTTATGTGACCATGTCAAGAAGCCCTGAGTCAATAAAACAAATTTTATCCATAACACTTAATTAAGTGAACTGCAAGTGTCTAACAGTATTGATCATTTGATGAGAATGTTATGAAGACCCCATGGTTTTTGTTCTCCAGAATGGAGCCCTGTGTAATGATTATGATAATAATGATAATAATAATCTCCCTTCACCACAGGACAAGGGAGTCTCAATCACCTAAGGTTGTGTACTTGTTGGCTGTTAGACTAATTTATATAATCACTTCAAAGCAACATGCTAGTTTCATATTATAAACTAATTATTTCTCTGTCATGTGATTTCAGTGTGAAGTTTTAGCAAAGGAAATTAGACTTTGAACTGCCACTTGAACGTGAAGCAACGCAGGAGTCCTGGTTATACTTATATGTTTGTATAAAAGATGTGAAGAGGTTCCTTATGGCAAGTGACAATAAAAATGGATTCATATACTCTATACTGTTGTTAGAGCTCATTTCGATTAAATAAACAGGGATGCAAGTTTTCCAACAAAAGACGGAATTCTGACATTTCATGTATACTGGGCAACACTACAATAGAAATCACTTCATAGCCTTTCTGTTCCAAAATAATGTTTTCTAATGAGGAACTCTTGTGTATTGGGAACCAAAGTAAACCCACTGAAACCGTAGATATCCACGCTCAAAACAGCATTTCTGGATGCCAGTAAGAATGAGGTTTTTTGCTAAAGCTATGGGAGTTTGAGGCTAGGAATTTGTTTTTGATTACCTTTGCTACTATTGAAGTGTTGTTTACTACTCTCTTATCTGACTGAGTCTTGTCTCATTGACAGTTGTTAAGTGTATCAAAAATATGCAATTAAAGAATTTGGAGAATGACATGTAATCGCAAACTTACATAGAGACTTTACAGTATTTGGGTGTTGTAGTTCACCAGCATATCTAAATCTAATAAGGAAAAGATTAGACATGGCTTTATTGCACTGATCCACTTGAGATTGATTTCCATGGGGACCGATCGGCTCCCAGTTGCTGATAGTGGAGCGAGTGGACCATCAATCTCCAGTGGATCAGCGCAATGAAGGCCTTTATGTAGTACATACAACATATGGCGAATCCCCCAAGACAAATTAAATCCATTTATTAACCTTGTACATTTCTAACCTTGTGTTTAAGCGTGTAGAAGACCCACTATATGAATAATTCATGTGATGTTAACACAAGAATATCTCGGTCTCTAATATATTCATATATAGGATGTGTATCACAATAGGAAATAAACCAAGAAAAGTTCAGGCCCAGTTCAATAAACCTGTGTGAGGGTCACTCTCATATTTCCCAATATCATTGATGCCAACCTGATGAAAAAAACCATTGACACACCAGAAAAGAAATAAATGATGACAAGGGTTCCTTACACATTTATAAAATCATCACCTGGCATTCTTGACTTATATTGAATTTATAATGTCATGAAATATGAAAAGTTCATAAAGGTGTATTACATAGATATGGCCAGCTGCATCAGTCAGCATATTATTGCCTATCACCCGCTGTATAGGATGATGAAAAAGTGGATAGACTGTAAGTGGCTTAGTGTAAGACTACATATGATGTACCAGTGCTAATCATGTCTGATATTCTCAATCTAACAAAGCTTTTTGTCGACAACAGCGCCCTCCAAGGAGGAGGATGCCTCTCTATAGGACTGACTTGGCATTGTCTCACCAGAGACTCATACAGGGTGCTTGATGGCTGGTCGGTGTGAAACATACTGAGCACTCAATCCCCAACAAGTGTTCTGCTGGCAGGCCATCTCTTTGTCCTACATCATTATCAAAGGTTATGTTTAGTTCTGTTCTGTCCCCCAAATAACTCCTCTTTCTCACAATGGTAATTCTAGGTAAATGCTGTGTGAATACAATATTCTTGGAAGGAAAATCACAAGATGAAAATTACTTTGTCCATATCCCATCGAGTTTGATTTCGGAGTGATTCACAAAGTGAAGCTGAGTGAATTATGTAGTGGTCAAACAAGGTGGAGTGCAGACCAAGTTATTTTCATCAAGTGCATTTTTGATTTTATCTCACCCAATATACATGATCAGGAACATTATTAATCTATAAAGTGACCCATCCAATTAGCCATTCAGCATTGGGTACACTACCTTCAAGGCCTTGGAGCATGAGATCCTAAAGTTAAGCCTATGGAAAAAAAATACTGGGATGGTATGATGCCACATCTCTGAGCAGGACAGAAAAAAAATTGTTATTATTAAAATTGTAAATGCCTCGTGTGCTTCACGGTCTTGTCAGATGAATCCATGGACTTAAAAAAAATGAGGGAAACGAAATCCTGCTGCAGTATGCAAAGATAGGTTGTTGTGATGAATGTAGGTCATGGTTGTTGTAGGGTGCAGTTTGCAACCCAAACCCCGGTGGATCAAGGAGAAATGTTTATGTTGTCTGAGAAAGAAATGGCACCCTTTGAAGGCTTGCCTTGTGAAAGACATCAATTTTGTAAAGTCTCAACGAAGTCCATGTCATCATGGCCTGTTTTATATCTGTTTTTTTAACACAAAGGTAGAATCCTTCATTCTTCACATACGGCACAGCAAGGAGTAATGTTAAACTGCACAAGCAGATTGTAATTCAATTTGCGAATATGACGATGTCACTTATCCAAAGGAACTCTGTCGAAGGGTAACTGTGTAATAGTCCATCTATGTTATTGTCTTGTACCTTTGTTTCAATGTTAATAACCAGTTTTAAAGGGAACCTGTGCAGATAAAATCACCTTAAATGTAAAACCTTGACTTCAATTCTCCTGAAATCGGTGTACATGAATATAACAAGCAGACTCATTGTTGGATGACTGGTACCAAGTACATATATTTGTTCCATATGCCTATGGGGTCTAGCTGTCCCAGTGTTCATTGATGTTCATTGATGACATGAATACCTCGAATTAGAAAGTGTACAGATCCCAAGCCAATCAGTGCCAGGATACCATCAGGCACCATGTAATTTTGATCAAATGTACATCATAGTATGGAATGAGCGGGTAATATTCGGTGAATTTGAGCTGAAAATGTGGCCCCATTTCAGAAGCGGGTATTTTTCTTTGGTTTATGAAGAAATAAGTCTGTATTTAGGAAGAAACAAGTCTAAGATCTGGTAATCTTGACAAGTTTGAAATCCATGTCATGAACAAAAGATGTGCTTTACGATTTCATATGATTTGCATCTTTTTAACACTGAAAGGCATCTCAAGACTACTTTTCACATATATATATCCACAGACAAATCATTAGCCTGTAAGACACTATATAATGTACCTAAGGTTTGCCTCTAATAATTTACAAGAAGAAAAGAAATCAAAGATCCACCGAATTGTGATGTAAAAAGCATGGAGTTCGCTTCATAACCATAACAGTGATACAATGAACTGGGTTGACCTCCACGAAATCAAGGTGACCGTTGCCAAACCTCAGTGACCTCCCACTGTTGTTTTTACCAGAATTCTAATGAATTGTATCAAAGACTCTGATGTAGCATCCAGAATTGCCAAGTTTGTAGTAACAAGTGTTGGAATCATCCTGAATAATAGTCTGACCATAAAGCATGGATGACCTCGCCAGTAACTAAATCCAGGAGTTTCAGTGAGAAATTGTTAATGAATTGTATATTTTACTGTATGTATATTATTACTATTGTTACAGGTGTATGTTTGATAGTCCCGGACTACTTTCTTGTACTTTATTCACCTTTGCTGATGTTGTATGTTTTGCTTCTACCACACAAGGTGCTTATGATTGACACGCATGTAGAAAACTAGTAAATTGTTACCCACAAGGCTCTCCATGCATGTGGCCAACCCCCATCCATTAGGTTTTCTAATGAGACCTACAAATAGGAATAGTGTTACCCTAAAATAGATTTGTTGAAATAATCTCCTACTGGTAACTCATTGTTACACCTTTTAAAAAACTATATTCCAGAAACAGTTGACATGAAGGATATCTTTCTGATCTCCTTACCCTTTTCAATGCGTCATTTAAGAGTTTGTTTATACATCATGATTCCTTTTGAAATTCAAATATGATTAGTGAATTTGACACTTTAATGATGTATATTGAATCAGATTGGGAACTCTGTCATAGGACTGAAATTCCTTTTCTTTTTCAGCCTGCTCCCTTGAGCAATCAAATCAATAATAGAAACCAAAACACCCCCATATACATTGAACAATTTTCATGGCTAAACTCTTTTCATATCTAAATGCAAATGAAAACAATATGATACTGCTTTTTAAGAAAAAAGAAAGAAACCAATGAGACCTTGAGTATACAATATGTATTGAAAATCCCTAGAATTTCTAGTAGTGAATGACCTAAACTGGACTCCACTTCTGTTGGTATTGTTACTTTCTTTGTGATTGTGCACCATTTTGTGTGTGGATGCAGGGGACAGGCCTTTTAGAACATAGGGGGTGCGCTGGGCTGGCAGGGGTGTGTGTACATAGAGTCATAGCATCGATGGTATGATATTGAGACTTACATGATTATGTACATAGTCTGTGGGGGATTTTAAGGGCACCATGTTGACATTTCTATGTTAAAATTGACCACTGACATCACAACCTATTTTTTGGTGTTCTAAGTGCATTTAAACATAGTTAGACAAAATTGCAAACGGATCGGATGGCCTTAGTTCAGGACCCCCATAGAGACACAAAATAACTGATTTCCTGAATGCCAGTGTGTTTTTCATACCAATGCCTTGTCCAATGTGGTTCCCCTGAGGAATCTCTCAGTGGATCTGTTATTGCAATTAAAACCCTCCAGAAATAGTACTCGTCGGAATACGGCCGTGTACATTAAAAAAAAATATAAGTATTGCTTCCAATGCCTTGTTCTCGGAGCCTTTTAGTTGTGTATGTTGGTGGTAAGGCATCAGGGTGGGCGTCCAGGCACACTTTGGGGTCCTGCGAGGTGTGTGTAGACATAGGCTGTGTCTTGAAGGGTGCCATAATGGAAGAACTGCATAAGTGGCACGGTGACTGCTTGTCTTTCTCTTTTTTTTTCCTTTCTGTTTTTGTTTGTATTTCTTCGCCTTTCTCCTTGAGCGAAAATTGAGTTATGTTTTTAACTTCTACCTTTCTCTAGGTTGTGCCATACTTTTGAAATTGAAATGAAATCTCTTCACTATTGTTTTGTTGGAGGGACTAAATGAGTTTAGGATGACTTGTTAAAACTGATGGTGATGGTGATGATGGTGATCCCCGGGAGCAGGTGAAGTCTGGCACAACCCACTCTTAGTTTGCCGGTGCTCCGGTATTTATCATGGGACATATTCTAAAGAAGACACCAACAAGTTTTGGTCACAGTCATCAGTCTCCATAGAGTTTGAACACAGATTGATATGAATGAGGTGACAGCCAAGTGAATATAGCCAAGTGTTGAAACGATATGGAGATGGACGACTGACCAAAAGGAGTTGCTTTCTGTATTTATCTCACCCCTGTATACACTAAATGAACTAAATGATCATGCCCATTGAGTACTAATACTAATAGGGCCATGGGGAACGAGTTCATAATGTTAAGCCTATGGGACAAAAATACCAGGGGTGAGATAAGAAACGATACTGCAGGCTGATGCACCCAGAGATGCAGGTTAATATAGAGTAGCCAGTTATATTATAAATGAACACGAAAAAGTGTGTAGTATGAATCACTATATCCACTGTAACATATATTTTTATAATTTAACATGTTTCACCAGGGATCTGATAACAGGCTCGTTGTCAGAATAGGACACAAAAAAAAGACAACGAGAGGTTAGAAGAAAATGTAGGAAAGATATAAGTGACAAAGATGTCTGAGAATTTTGTACCTTATTAACTTTGTGTGTTATATATCCTCACCATGTATGATAAACGTAATATATCTCCTCTTTGGATAAAGTGACAATGTCTCAGAACCTAACAGCGGTCATAGCGGGCGTACAGCTTGAGAAGCGCTGTTGACCTTCTAATATGGAGTTGTATATTTGTTCATGAAATAAAGCTAACAAAATGATGCTGGTTGCCAAGGCGTCTAGCTGTGGATGTGTTGTCCTGCCGGGGAAAAGCGTTCCCCTCGCCTTCACAGACATTGAGGGGAAGACTCGATTATTGCCAGGGATGATATTTAGTAAGAGTAGAGTAAATTACACAGACCCTTGTATACCTTGTACTATCCAGTAACGATCAAGCAGTGCAGTGCCATGCAGTGCCCTACTCACTCCACAATACCAAGAGTATAATGATAATGATAACAATAATATCTCTGCCTTTGTGTTGCGTCACTCCTCTTTGTTAAAATGTATGGATTTGAATCCAGCAAGAACATGTTAAGATTATTTATGTGACCATGTCAAGAAGCCCTGAGTCAATAAAACAAATTTTATCCATAACACTTAATTAAGTGAACTGCAAGTGTCTAACAGTATTGATCATTTGATGAGAATGTTATGAAGACCCCATGGTTTTTGTTCTCCAGAATGGAGCCCTGTGTAATGATTATGATAATAATGATAATAATAATCTCCCTTCACCACAGGACAAGGGAGTCTCAATCACCTAAGGTTGTGTACTTGTTGGCTGTTAGACTAATTTATATAATCACTTCAAAGCAACATGCTAGTTTCATATTATAAACTAATTATTTCTCTGTCATGTGATTTCAGTGTGAAGTTTTAGCAAAGGAAATTAGACTTTGAACTGCCACTTGAACGTGAAGCAACGCAGGAGTCCTGGTTATACTTATATGTTTGTATAAAAGATGTGAAGAGGTTCCTTATGGCAAGTGACAATAAAAATGGATTCATATACTCTATACTGTTGTTAGAGCTCATTTCGATTAAATAAACAGGGATGCAAGTTTTCCAACAAAAGACGGAATTCTGACATTTCATGTATACTGGGCAACACTACAATAGAAATCACTTCATAGCCTTTCTGTTCCAAAATAATGTTTTCTAATGAGGAACTCTTGTGTATTGGGAACCAAAGTAAACCCACTGAAACCGTAGATATCCACGCTCAAAACAGCATTTCTGGATGCCAGTAAGAATGAGGTTTTTTGCTAAAGCTATGGGAGTTTGAGGCTAGGAATTTGTTTTTGATTACCTTTGCTACTATTGAAGTGTTGTTTACTACTCTCTTATCTGACTGAGTCTTGTCTCATTGACAGTTGTTAAGTGTATCAAAAATATGCAATTAAAGAATTTGGAGAATGACATGTAATCGCAAACTTACATAGAGACTTTACAGTATTTGGGTGTTGTAGTTCACCAGCATATCTAAATCTAATAAGGAAAAGATTAGACATGGCTTTATTGCACTGATCCACTTGAGATTGATTTCCATGGGGACCGATCGGCTCCCAGTTGCTGATAGTGGAGCGAGTGGACCATCAATCTCCAGTGGATCAGCGCAATGAAGGCCTTTATGTAGTACATACAACATATGGCGAATCCCCCAAGACAAATTAAATCCATTTATTAACCTTGTACATTTCTAACCTTGTGTTTAAGCGTGTAGAAGACCCACTATATGAATAATTCATGTGATGTTAACACAAGAATATCTCGGTCTCTAATATATTCATATATAGGATGTGTATCACAATAGGAAATAAACCAAGAAAAGTTCAGGCCCAGTTCAATAAACCTGTGTGAGGGTCACTCTCATATTTCCCAATATCATTGATGCCAACCTGATGAAAAAAACCATTGACACACCAGAAAAGAAATAAATGATGACAAGGGTTCCTTACACATTTATAAAATCATCACCTGGCATTCTTGACTTATATTGAATTTATAATGTCATGAAATATGAAAAGTTCATAAAGGTGTATTACATAGATATGGCCAGCTGCATCAGTCAGCATATTATTGCCTATCACCCGCTGTATAGGATGATGAAAAAGTGGATAGACTGTAAGTGGCTTAGTGTAAGACTACATATGATGTACCAGTGCTAATCATGTCTGATATTCTCAATCTAACAAAGCTTTTTGTCAACAACAGCGCCCTCCAAGGAGGAGGATGCCTCTCTATAGGACTGACTTGGCATTGTCTCACCAGAGACTCATACAGGGTGCTTGATGGCTGGTCGGTGTGAAACATACTGAGCACTCAATCCCCAACAAGTGTTCTGCTGGCAGGCCATCTCTTTGTCCTACATCATTATCAAAGGTTATGTTTAGTTCTGTTCTGTCCCCCAAATAACTCCTCTTTCTCACAATGGTAATTCTAGGTAAATGCTGTGTGAATACAATATTCTTGGAAGGAAAATCACAAGATGAAAATTACTTTGTCCATATCCCATCGAGTTTGATTTCGGAGTGATTCACAAAGTGAAGCTGAGTGAATTATGTAGTGGTCAAACAAGGTGGAGTGCAGACCAAGTTATTTTCATCAAGTGCATTTTTGATTTTATCTCACCCAATATACATGATCAGGAACATTATTAATCTATAAAGTGACCCATCCAATTAGCCATTCAGCATTGGGTACACTACCTTCAAGGCCTTGGAGCATGAGATCCTAAAGTTAAGCCTATGGAAAAAAAATACTGGGATGGTATGATGCCACATCTCTGAGCAGGACAGAAAAAAAATTGTTATTATTAAAATTGTAAATGCCTCGTGTGCTTCACGGTCTTGTCAGATGAATCCATGGACTTAAAAAAAATGAGGGAAACGAAATCCTGCTGCAGTATGCAAAGATAGGTTGTTGTGATGAATGTAGGTCATGGTTGTTGTAGGGTGCAGTTTGCAACCCAAACCCCGGTGGATCAAGGAGAAATGTTTATGTTGTCTGAGAAAGAAATGGCACCCTTTGAAGGCTTGCCTTGTGAAAGACATCAATTTTGTAAAGTCTCAACGAAGTCCATGTCATCATGGCCTGTTTTATATCTGTTTTTTTAACACAAAGGTAGAATCCTTCATTCTTCACATACGGCACAGCAAGGAGTAATGTTAAACTGCACAAGCAGATTGTAATTCAATTTGCGAATATGACGATGTCACTTATCCAAAGGAACTCTGTCGAAGGGTAACTGTGTAATAGTCCATCCATGTTATTGTCTTGTACCTTTGTTTCAATGTTAATAACCAGTTTTAAAGGGAACCTGTGCAGATAAAATCACCTTAAATGTAAAACCTTGACTTCAATTCTCCTGAAATCGGTGTACATGAATATAACAAGCAGACTCATTGTTGGATGACTGGTACCAAGTACATATATTTGTTCCATATGCCTATGGGGTCTAGCTGTCCCAGTGTTCATTGATGTTCATTGATGACATGAATACCTCGAATTAGAAAGTGTACAGATCCCAAGCCAATCAGTGCCAGGATACCATCAGGCACCATGTAATTTTGATCAAATGTACATCATAGTATGGAATGAGCGGGTAATATTCGGTGAATTTGAGCTGAAAATGTGGCCCCATTTCAGAAGCGGGTATTTTTCTTTGGTTTATGAAGAAATAAGTCTGTATTTAGGAAGAAACAAGTCTAAGATCTGGTAATCTTGACAAGTTTGAAATCCATGTCATGAACAAAAGATGTGCTTTACGATTTCATATGATTTGCATCTTTTTAACACTGAAAGGCATCTCAAGACTACTTTTCACATATATATATCCACAGACAAATCATTAGCCTGTAAGACACTATATAATGTACCTAAGGTTTGCCTCTAATAATTTACAAGAAGAAAAGAAATCAAAGATCCACCGAATTGTGATGTAAAAAGCATGGAGTTCGCTTCATAACCATAACAGTGATACAATGAACTGGGTTGACCTCCACGAAATCAAGGTGACCGTTGCCAAACCTCAGTGACCTCCCACTGTTGTTTTTACCAGAATTCTAATGAATTGTATCAAAGACTCTGATGTAGCATCCAGAATTGCCAAGTTTGTAGTAACAAGTGTTGGAATCATCCTGAATAATAGTCTGACCATAAAGCATGGATGACCTCGCCAGTAACTAAATCCAGGAGTTACAGTGAGAAATTGTTAATGAATTGTATATTTTACTGTATGTATATTATTACTATTGTTACAGGTGTATGTTTGATAGTCCCGGACTACTTTCTTGTACTTTATTCACCTTTGCTGATGTTGTATGTTTTGCTTCTACCACACAAGGTGCTTATGATTGACACGCATGTAGAAAACTAGTAAATTGTTACCCACAAGGCTCTCCATGCATGTGGCCAACCCCCATCCATTAGGTTTTCTAATGAGACCTACAAATAGGAATAGTGTTACCCTAAAATAGATTTGTTGAAATAATCTCCTACTGGTAACTCATTGTTATACCTTTTAAAAAACTATATTCCAGAAACAGTTGACATGAAGGATATCTTTCTGATCTCCTTACCCTTTTCAATGCGTCATTTAAGAGTTTGTTTATACATCATGATTCCTTTTGAAATTCAAATATGATTAGTGAATTTGACACTTTAATGATGTATATTGAATCAGATTGGGAACTCTGTCATAGGACTGAAATTCCTTTTCTTTTTCAGCCTGCTCCCTTGAGCAATCAAATCAATAATAGAAACCAAAACACCCCATATACATTGAACAATTTCCATGGCTAAACTCTTTTCATATCTAAATGCAAATGAAAACAATATGATACTGCTTTTTAAGAAAAAAGAAAGAAACCAATGAGACCTTGAGTATACAATATGTATTGAAAATCCCTAGAATTTCTAGTAGTGAATGACCTAAACTGGACTCCACTTCTGTTGGTATTGTTACTTTCTTTGTGATTGTGCACCATTTTGTGTGTGGATGCAGGGGACAGGCCTTTTAGAACATAGGGGGTGCGCTGGGCTGGCAGGGGTGTGTGTACATAGAGTCATAGCATCGATGGTATGATATTGAGATGATGATTATGTACATAGTCTGTGGGGGATTTTAAGGGCACCATGTTGACATTTCTGTGTTAAAATTGACCACTGACATCACAACCTGTTTTTTGGTGTTCTAAGTGCATTTAAACATAGTTAGACAAAATTGCAAACAGATCGGATGGCCTTAGTTCAGGACCCCCATAGAGACACAAAATAACTGATTTCCTGAATGCCAGTGTGTTTTTCATACCAATGCCTTGTCCAATGTGGTTCCCCTGAGGAATCTCTCAGTGGATCTGTTATTGCAATTAAAACCCTCCAGAAATAGTACTCGTCGGAATACGGCCGTGTACATTAAAAAAAAAATATAAGTATTGCTTCCAATGCCTTGTTCTCGGAGCCTTTTAGTTGTGTATGTTGGTGGTAAGGCATCAGGGTGGGCGTCCAGGCACACTTTGGGGTCCTGCGAGGTGTGTGTAGACATAGGCTGTGTCTTGAAGGGTGCCATAATGGAAGAACTGCATAAGTGGCACAGTGACTGCTTGTTTTTCTCTTTTTTTTTCCTTTCTTTTTTTGTTTGTATTTCTTCGCCTTTCTCCTTGAGCGAAAATTGAGTTATGTTTTTAACTTCTACCTTTCTCTAGGTTGTGCCATACTTTTGAAATTGAAATGAAATCTCTTCACTATTGTTTTGTTGGAGGGACTAAATGAGTTTAGGATGACTTGTTAAAACTGATGGTGATGGTGATGATGGTGATCCCCGGGAGCAGGTGAAGTCTGGCACAACCCACTCTTAGTTTGCCAGTGCTCCTGTATTTATCATGGGACATATTCTAAAGAAGACACCAACAAGTTTTGGTCACAGTCATCAGTCTCCATAGAGTTTGAACACAGATTGATTTGAATGAGGTGACAGCCAAGTGAATATAGCCAAGTGTTGAAACGATATGGAGATGGACGACTGACCAAAGGGAGTTGCTTTCTGTATTTATCTCACCCCTGTATACACTAAATGAACTAAATGATCATGCCCATTGAGTACTAATACTAATAGGGCCTGTAGTATCCTTGTATACTATTGCATCTAATGTCTATTGTTTGGTCTCTATATGTGTGTTATACTATTGCATCTAATGTCTATTGTTTGGTCTCTATATGTGTGTTACTGTTAACATGACACACTTACTGTAAGCTGCTGCCATCTGTGAGCAACTCTAACAACTACTCATGTATGACCTCTATGTGGTATTTCTAGGAACAGGGGATTGTGACATACTTCTCTCTCTCTGTCCATAGCCTTGGTACCATGAAGACATAGGAATAAATGCTGCCATAATAATCCACCATCATCCTGCCTTAGTTCCCATATTTCACATAATCATACACTACAATGGCGACGAGGATATTAAGAGGACCCACTGGAATATGATTTTGGCTACTTTTGTCAAACTTTTACCAACTTATTGTGTGATTTTGGATTTGGACTTTGGCAGTTTGGAACAGCATGGTGTGATTTGGTAGTATTCCTTTGTGTGAGCAGATCCTGGTGTAAGCACATGGGTGATCCCCACATGTGGCTTTATATTCTACTCTAATATAACACCTACTACAGTGGTTTGGATACCCCTAATTACCAATTAGAGGGCACTGATAGTAAGGTTTGGATTATATCTACAATATTTTCATAATGTTATGGCTATGTGGACATTGGGCATCTTCAAGGTAGGCCAGTTACACTTTATACATATAGTCCCCTGACAACTACAGACATTTGCTATAGACGCTGCTTCTACAGAAAAGGGACTTTTGGTCACTAATCCACAGACATTTTGTTTAGGACTATCTCTGTTTTGTGCACAATTCTGACAAAAACTTTTTGGGAAAAATCACCAAACATGGATGGTTTCAGTTTGCCACATTTTCCTTCCTTTGATTATGAGGCAGACAAAAGCAATTCTGGTCCCAGGTGGAAAAGATGGTTGGCCAGATTAGAAATGCTATTTGTCGGCATGGGTCTAGAAGGTAATGACACAGACAAGAGGCGCCGTGCTCTCCTTCTACACTATGCTGGTGAGAAGGTATTTGACATCTATGATGCAGAAAAGGGCACTGGGCCATACACATACAAAGAAACAAGTGAACTTTTGACAAACTATTTTGAACCAAAGACAAATCTTCAGATGGAAATATTCACCTTTCGATCATGTGCACAAAAACCTGACCAGTCATTAGATGACTATGTAACTGAGTTGAGAACACTATCCAGAAATTGCAATTTTGCTGATGCAGATACAGAAATCCTGTGCCAAATTACACAACACTGCAGATCAAACAGGCTTCGTAGGCGAGCACTCCGTGAGCCTGACAAGAAGTTAAAAGACATTCTGGAGTTAGGACGGTCCCTAGAGTTAGCTGACCGTAATGCTAGTGTGATGGAGAGTGAACGTCGCAGTGAGACCTCCGTTAATGCAGTCAGACAACAAAGACATTCAAAACACAGTGGGAATAGTGGGAAATATCGTTCCACAACTACACATTCTTCAAAGTCAAGCTGCAATCGGTGTGGTAGTGATCAGTCACACTCCAGGGATGTGTGTCCAGCCCGGGGGAAAACTTGCAATTACTGCAAGGTCGAGGGACACTTCAGGTCGGTCTGCTTCAGACTTAAACGCAAGGAGCAGGGCCAGCAGAGAAACAAAGTGAACACTGTAGCAGAGAGCTCTGGGCAATCTGACTCCAGTGATGACTCCAGTGAAGAGTACTACTATGGTGACAGATGACGCCACCATACAAAAACTGTCAATCATATATGCAACGACCATTGTCTCTCCCTAAACTCTATGAACACTAAATTGCCGCATGCCTCTGTAAAACTTGAAAATATACACTGTAAGGTTATGGTTGATACTGGTAGTGTGGTCAACATTCTTGATCAGTCTATGTATGTAAAGCTAGGCAAACCACAGTTATCAAAATCAGGCTCAAGAAGGTTATGTCCCTATGGTGGAGGTACACACATTAAGGTGTTAGGTACATGTAAACTCACTGTGGAGACCAGGTCCAACCTCCAGGTACATGAGTTTCAGGTGGTCGCTGGCAGTTTTGGTACATTGATGGGTTATAGTTCAGCTTCTGAACTTGGTTTGGTAAAGGTAAACCTGAATAACATCAAAGATAGTTCTGACCGCCTTAAGCACAAATTCCCCAAGCTGTACAAAGGGATTGGTAAGTTGACAGGTACTCAAGTGAAACTTCACATAGATAAGAAAATCAAACCTGTGGCACAGCGTTCTAGAAGGACACCCTTCCACTTGAGGGAAAAAGTAGCGAAAGAGTTGGATAAATTACTCTCTGAAGACATTATTGAAAGAGTAGATGGGGAACCTACTCCTTGGGTAAGCCCTATTGTTGTTGTGCCTAAGAAGAACAAAGAAGAGGTTAGGACATGTATTGATATGCGGGAAGCTAACAAAGCGATTTCCCGTGAAAGACATTTGTTACCCACAACAGAGGAGTTGATAAGTGACCTGAATGGTGCATCCTGTTTTTCAAAGATTGACCTCCGGGCTGGCTACCACCAGCTGGAGCTCAATCCAGAGTCAAGATATATAACAACTTTTTCTACACACAAAGGTCTGTTTCGGTACAAAAGATTATTCTTTGGAATTTCCTCTGCTTCTGAAATCTTCAATGAGCATATTCGCTCTGTGATCCAGCATATCCCACATGTTAAGAATATCAGTGATGACATTCTGGTATATGGTAAGGGTGAAAATGCCAAACAAATGCATGACCAAGCCTTAAATGCCACTTTAACAGCTCTACAGGAGGCAGGACTGACAGTAAATGGCACTAAGAATGAGTACTATAAAGATGATGTCATCTTCTATGGTCTTAAGTTTAGTGCACAAGGTATATCCCCTGACCCTACCAAGGTCAGTGCGGTTCGAAATATTTCTGCACCAACAAATGTCTCTGAGGTACGTAGCCTCATTGGTATGCTAACATACTGCTCACGATTCATTCCTAATTACGCAACAGTTAGTGAACCAATTCGGAAATTGTTGCGTAATAACACAGAGTTTGTGTGGTCTAGTGAACAGGACCAATCGCTTCAGTCTTTAAAAGACAGTTTGTCTAATGAGAGTGTGCTGCAGTATTTTGACACAAACAAAAAGTCAGAAATTATTGTTGATGCAAGCCCTGTTGGTTTGGGGGCAATCTTCTGTCAGGATAATGATGTAATTGAGTATGCGAGCCGTGCACTATCCCCAACAGAATCTCGCTATAGCCAAACTGAGCGCGAAGCTCTTGCAATTGTGTGGGCCTGTGAACACTTTGATATGTATTTACGAGGGGCTCCACATTTTGTGGTATGGTCAGATCACAAACCTCTAGAAAAGATTTGGAAAAAGGCAAAAGCCCCGTCACTGAGAATTGAGAGATGGGGACTCCGCTTACAATCATATGATTTTACAATTAGACATTTGCCGGGATCGCAGAATCCAGCAGACTGGATGTCTCGCCATCCTGCACCAAGTCATAAAAGTTCTCAGGAAGAATACATTGCTGAATTATATGTTAATTTTGTTGCAGAATCCTGTGCCTTTGCCGCTTTGACTTTGTCTGATATTTGTGATGCTGTTACAAACGATGCTACATATGGCAAGGCCATTGAACTCACAAATTCTGGAAATTGGCATTTGTTAAGAAAATTGACTGATCCCGAAATTGATTGTGTAACGCTGAAAGAGATCAGTGCAGTTCGCGAAGAACTAACATTACACCCATTAGGCATACTACTGAAAGGTAACAAAATTGTCTTACCCAAAAGCCTATATGAAAGAGCTATAGCTATTGCTCATGAAGGTCACCAAGGAATGACCAGAACAAAATCCTTTATAAGATCAAAGGTTTGGTTTCCAGGTATCAATAACCTGGTAGAAGAGCGAATAAGAAATTGCACTGCATGTCAACTTGTACAAAATGACCCTGTACGGTTAGAACCATTGTGCATGTCCGATTTACCAGATGGTCCATGGGAAAATCTAAGTGCTGATTTCTGTGGTCCATTACCATCAGGTGACTATCTGTTTGTCATTACGGATGAATACTCCCGTTATCCTATAGTAGAGATTGTCAAGTCTGTTTCTGCAAATACAGTTATTCCTGTTTTGGACAAAATTTTGTCAGATTGGGGGGGAGTCAAACAAATCAAGACTGATAATGGTAGTCCATTTAACTCGCATGCATTTGCTGAGTTTGCGAAATATTCTGGTTTTCATCACCGTAAAATTACACCACGATGGCCCCGTGCAAATGCACAAGCAGAAGCATTCAATAAGCCGCTCATGAAATCTATTCGTACTTCAAAAATTGAGGGTAAAAACTGGAAACAACAAATGTACAAATTCCTGAGACAATACCGTGCAACCCCACATCCATCTACTGGGTTTACACCATATTTTCTACTCTTAAGGCGAGAACCTTTGACAAAATTACCCCAGTTAGATATCAAGTCAGATGACCTCATTCATCTAAAAGCAAAACAAAATGACGAAGAAGCAAAAGCAAAAATGAAAAGGTATGCTGATTCTAGAAATCATGCAACTGAGTCAAAGATTAATGTCGGTGATCAAGTCCTTGTCAGAACAGAAACGAAGCATAGTAAGTTAACACCTGCATATGTCTCACAACAATATAAGGTAACAAGAAAGAAGGGTAATATGCTAACTGCTACATCTGAAGACCATAAAATCACAAGAAACAGTTCTTGTTTCAAGCCAACAATGGTAAAACCTGAGGTGATTGATATTACTGAAGAAGATGTACTAGATGAAACAGCAATCAGTAACACTAGCACAGCACCTGATGTACCTGAGCCTAACACACCTAGTCCTAGTAAACCTGTATTACCTCAGCACATACTTCCGCAACGTGCTAGGCGCAGACCAAAGTATTTAGAAGATTATGTATCTAAGTAGATTACATTAATAGGTAACTGTATTTTATTAATGTTCATTTACCATTTCAGTTTTGTATAATCTTGCATGCATGTGACTCAGATATTGTTTGTGAACATAGGGTCTGATGTACTTTCTTTCCAAGAAGAGGAGGGATGTAGTATCCTTGTATACTATTGCATCTAATGTCTATTGTTTGGTCTCTATATGTGTGTTACTGTTAACATGACACACTTACTGTAAGCTGCTGCCATCTGTGAGCAACTCTAACAACTACTCATGTATGACCTCTATGTGGTATTTCTAGGAACAGGGGATTGTGACATACTTCTCTCTCTCTGTCCATAGCCTTGGTACCATGAAGACATAGGAATAAATGCTGCCATAATAATCCACCATCATCCTGCCTTAGTTCCCATATTTCACATAATCATACACTACAGGGCCATGGGGAACGAGTTCATAATGTTAAGCCTATGGGACAAAAATACCAGGGGTGAGATAAGAAACGATACTGCAGGCTGATGCACCCAGAGATGCAGGTTAATATAGAGTAGCCAGTTATATTATAAATGAACACGATAAAGTATGTAGTATGAATCACTATATCCAGTGTAACATATATTTTTATAATTTAACATGTTTCACCAGGGATCTGATAACAGGCTCGTTGTCAGAATAGGACACAAAAAAAAGACAACGAGAGGTTAGAAGAAAATGTAGGAAAGATATAAGTGACAAAGATGTCTGAGAATTTTGTACCTTATTAACTTTGTGTGTTATATATCCTCACCATAAACGTAATATATCTCTTCTTTGGATAAAGTGACAATGTCTCAGAACCTAACAGCGGTCATAGCGGGCGTACAGCTTGAGAAGCGCTGTTGACCTTCTAATATGGAGTTGTATATTTGTTCATGAAATAAAGCTAACAAAATGACGCTGGTTGCCAAGGCGTCTAGCTGTGGATGTGTTGTCCTGCCGGGGAAAAGCGTTCCCCTCGCCTTCACAGACATTGAGGGGAAGACTCGATTATTGCCAGGGATGATATTTAGTAAGAGTAGAGTAAATTACACAGACCCTTGTATACCTTGTACTATCCAGTAACGATCAAGCAGTGCAGTGCCATGCAGTGCCCTACTCACTCCACAATACCAAGAGTATAATGATAATGATAACAATAATATCTCTGCCTTTGTGTTGCGTCACTCCTCTTTGTTAAAATGTATGGATTTGAATCCAGCAAGAACATGTTAAGATTATTTATGTGACCATGTCAAGAAGCCCTGAGTCAATAAAACAAATTTTATCCATAACACTTAATTAAGTGAACTGCAAGTGTCTAACAGTATTGATCATTTGATGAGAATGTTATGAAGACCCCATGGTTTTTGTTCTCCAGAATGGAGCCCTGTGTAATGATAATAATAATAATGATAATAATAATCTCCCTTCACCACAGGACAAGGGAGTCTCAATCACCTAAGGTTGTGTACTTGTTGGCTGTTAGACTAATTTATATAATCACTTCAAAGCAACATGCTAGTTTCATATTATAAACTAATTATTTCTCTGTCATGTGATTTCAGTGTGAAGTTTTAGCAAAGGAAATTAGACTTTGAACTGCCACTTGAACGTGAAGCAACGCAGGAGTCCTGGTTATACTTATATGTTTGTATAAAAGATGTGAAGAGGTTCCTTATGGCAAGTGACAATAAAAATGGATTCATATACTCTATACTGTTGTTCGAGCTCATTTCGATTCAATAAACAGGGATGCAAGTTTTCCAACAAATGACGGAATTCTGACATTTCATGTATACCGGACAACACTAAAATAGGAATCACTTCATAGCCTTTCTGTTCCAAAATAATGCTTTCTAATGATTTTTCTTCATAAGTGCCTTAAATACAAAGTTTATCCTCAGTCCCGATTTCCATCCCTGAACCGACATTTTTCCGCTCGTCTGAAAGTGAAGCTGGCTCCAGAGTTTGCCAATTACTCACCAGGATACGGGGGGGGGGGGGAAGCTTGATTTTCCATACTCATGCGGGTTAATTGGTTGGTAGGATTGTGGACAGGTAGGTGGGCAGGCTGGTGGGTAGGTAGATAGGTCAGTAGTTTGACATATTGGTGGGTTGGATGGTTAAGTGAACAGGTTGGTATGTAGGTTGTTCGGTGGATGGCGAGGTTGGTAGGAGAAGGTTGGATGGTGCTGAGGCCAAATAATGATGTCCATAGAGAAAACCCTCAGCCAGGCCAAAACCGTTGATGCACATGGAGAAAAGCATCACCTAAGCCAAATACTATGATGCTCATCGAGAAAAACCTCACCAAAGCCAAAAAACCTGGCTGTATCAACTACGTATACTATCGCTCCTACCCATGGCGTTTTTATATCCGTACGGCAAAATACTTGGTAAAATTATTGATCCCATACATCCCGATGCCGCAGATAGACTGATATAACCACACAGAGATCCTAGAGAAGCCTACTGGATGCCTACAGGAGGCTACATAGGCTGTTGCCTGGTGTCTGATCGTCTAGACACCAGTCTACCTGCCTCACACACACCATAAACAAGTAATCAGGATAATCTGGAGTGTTGTCCCCATGCTGTCCCATTAGATTTGATAAGGTGTCCCTCCAAAGTGGCCCCTTAAGCAGGGTTAAGAGGTATTCTATACTGAAATAACTGTCCCCTGAAGCCGGTTGTTCCCTTAGGCAGGGTTAAAATAAACTCTTAATAGAGGGGAAAATTCCTGTTCTGAGCCCTTTTGTCCCCTTAACCCTTTCCTTACAAATGATGCCACTATGGCATTCCCCAGCCACGGGTGAATGATGCCATATATTATCATTTGACATTTTACAATTTAGACTCATATTTCATGAAATATTCAATACTAGAAGACCATTTTTCACAAAATATGTATTTAGATATGACCAATAATAAATACCATGATGCCCATTGAGAAACCATCACCAAAGCCTAATATGTGAGTACATAGGCCAGGTTTCCAGGCTACTGTTCAACCCTGCTCTACGATAAAAACCCAAAGCAAAAAGATTTGAGGATAAACACGAAAACATGACTAGGATATTGCACTGAGAGTTTTATTAGGATAACAGTGTATTTATCTATCAGGATGTCGTGGCTGGTTCTTTGTGTTTCTTCTCTTCTCCGTCTTCCTCGTCCTTCATCTCTTCAATGAGCCGCTTACGCTCCTGTGCCTGGCGCATCCTCATCAGAACAAGACTCTCGTAGTCACGGTCATCAGCTGTCTCTGCGGGCGCCTGTTCGGAGAGATGGGTCGCTAAGTAAAGTTCATGTCTTTACATACACAATATCAACTGATGTCAGATATAAGTGGCCGTCTCCACGGGTGCCTGTTTGGAGAGATGGGTCGCTAAGTAAAGTTCATGTCTTTACATACACAATATCAACTGATGTCAGATACAAGTGGCTGTCTCCACGGGTGCCTGTTTGGAGAGATGGGTCGCTAAGTAAAGTTCATGTCTTTACATACACAATATCAACTGATGTCAGATACAAGTGGCTGTCTCCACGGGTGCCTGTTTGGAGAGATGGGTCGCTAAGTAAAGTTCATGTCTTTACATACACAATATCAACTGATGTCAGATACAAGTGGCCGTCTCCACGGGCAGCTGAATGGAGAGATGGGTCGCTAAGTAAAGTTCATGTCTTTACATACACAATATCAACTGATTTCAGATACAAGTGGCCGTCTCCACGGGCACCTGCATGGAGAGATGGGTCGCTAAGTAAAGTTCATGTCTTTACATACACAATATTAGCTGATTTCAGATACAAGTGGCCGTCTCCACGGGCACCTGCATGGAGAGATGGGTCGCTAAGTAAAGTTCATGTCTTTACATACACAATATTAGCTGATTTCAGATACAAGTGGCCGTCTCCACGGGCACCTGCATGGAGAGATGGGTCGCTAAGTAAAGTTCATGTCTTTACATACACAATATTAGCTGATTTCAGATACAAGTGGCCGTCTCCACGGGCACCTGCATGGAGAGATGGGTCGCTAAGTAAAGTTCATGTCTTTACATACACAATATCAACTGATGTCAGATACAAGTGGCCGTCTCCACGGGCACCTGTATGGAGAGATGGGTCACAAAGTAAAGTTCATGTCTTTACATACACAATATTAGCTGATTTCAGATACAAGTGGCCGTCTCCACGGGCACCTGCATGGAGAGATGGGTCGCTAAGTAAAGTTCATTTCGATACTATAATAAAACAATGTTCCTGTAAACATGATAATCCGAATCTGAACATCTGACCCTGGACGTTTACAGCGAGCTGTTTACACTGAGCCGTAAACATCCAGGGACATGTGTGAGGGTAAAGATTATTTCATTTACAGGTACATTTAATCGAGGCGAACCCCCCTGTATTATTATACACCCATGAGCGAATGTCTCCCTTTTACCAACCAGGAGTACAAATTCTGTTAGTCACTGAGTGACAAAAGAATATTCATACATCCCTCCGTACCACATGACCACTCATTCTGCTATTTAGTGTGTGGTAGAATGGCATTCTTGATGATTTCTAGGTATATAATAATAAAGAAACACAGTGAGTGTGACTGAAGTCTATCTGTTCCTCAATATTTTAGTCCGAAATACTCACCTCGTTCTTCGAACTTGGTGAGTATTTCTTGCCAAATCTCTGAACAGATTCCATTCAGTCACACTGACTATGTCTCTATATAATACTTACTGTTTGTGGTGTGAATGATGAGAATGAAGAGAATAATGGTGAAGCGGTTTGCCGATTCGGCATAGCAGACGTACTGCCACCTGTCGGCTGTCCCGATATCCAGGTCAAGGTCAAGGGGTTGGAGGGACGCCCGATCTCTCTCTGCACCGCAAGTAGCTGAAATAGAAATAACAGATTACTTAAACGTGACAATAACACCTCTATGCCCAGCTGATGCTAAATATACATATATATGAATTACAGGGATGTCAGTTGGGGTCAGGAAATGAAATTTTCATGTGGAATTTACTGCCTCAGAAATACTAAGAACACATGAAAAACACATCAATGTTGGCCATGGAATAGGGCTGAGGGTGTGGGGGAAGGTTTGTTTGTGTGTGGTTTAACGTCCCAGGGGACCCTGAGGGTATACAGGGACCATCAATGATTTAGCTTTTCACTTTCCTAGACTTATTTTAGTCAATTCTTTTCAATATTTTGAAACACAGTAAAACCCCGCTTCTGGGACAAATTGATGGATATGTTATCAATGTGTATACAGGTAGCATTATGGTATAGAGACACTGATATAACCACACAGAGAGTCCACAGACGCCTACCAGACGCCTACATGAGCCTACATAGGCTGTTACCTGGTGTCTGATCGTCTAGAGACCAGTCTACTGGCCTTACACACACACCATAAACAAGTACTCAGGATAATTTGTACTGTTGTCCCCACACTGTCCCCTCAGATTTGATAAGGTGTCCCTCCAAAGCATCCCCTTAAGTGGGGTTAAGAAGCATTCTGTACCTAAATAACTGTCCCCTAAAGCGGGGTGTTCCCTTAGGTGGGGTGCACCCTGAAGCAGGGTTATAATTAACTCTTAATAGAGGGAAAAATTTCCGTTCCGAGAAAATTGTCCCCTAACGCGAGGTGTCCCCCTTAAGCGGGGTGTCCCAGAAGCGGGGTACTTAAGTACGGATTGGATGAAATTAAAGCACTTTTTAAACCGCACTTCTTGAGAGTTGTTGCTTCTTGAACCGTTACAGCTACATATCCAGCGGTTAGGTGGGGTTACAGCCGCAAACAATAGAAGACTAGGACGGGACTTTGGTATGAACATGCTGCGAACATGATCGCTGGTAAATTATGTACATGGAATTCTACCTTTAAAGGAAGAACTTTTTTTGTGTTATTTTTTCTTCTTACAAGTCATAATACAGTTTATTTCTCGTGTGAATGTAACTGCTTTTTGACTCGGTATAGGGAGGGGTGTGGTCCAGGGTAGAATTTTTATTTTTTAAATTCAACCGAAGAACTTACCGCTGCCTGAGCTGATTCAAATTCAATAATGGCACTCCCCTTCTTCTTGGTGGATAAAAGTAGTGCTGCTATTTCGCCATACTGAAATATAGAGAAAAACATCATACATGTAAACGTGAACACTTATTCTATTCAGTAGTGTTAAATATCATCAAAACGTTTCATATACACTATTATCCTACCCCTAATATAAAATCCCTTGGCTTAACATTGAGTTTCCGTATGCCACGCTGACTGGCATACAGTTTTATATGCCACTAGTGGAATACAGAATTTTTATCACATAAAATTCCAAAATCGAGGAGACGGGGTAGGATAAAATCAAAACCTGATTCGTTTTAATCTTAGCCACCGCATGCCACTCCTGAAGTTTTCCTCTGGACTTCACTCGGCTTCGCCTCATAAAGTCACTATGCCAAACTCCAGTCGTGGCATACAGTGGCCAAGATTAAAACTCATCCAGTTTTACGATAGGGACCTAGATTGGTAGACAGAGGCTTGCAAGTGTTGCCTCTGATTCTGTTCCGTATCCCAGGTATATCGCACTAAAGCTTGAACTAGAAGTTTCTACGTAACCACTTTGCGAATTATGAACGATCAGGTATCAATGACAACCACACCGTGAATTAAAATAATATGTATTGATGTCAATAAAACTACATGCATCGGGTTGATGGGTGGCCCCTGTAGCATAAAGCATTTCCTAACTGACCTCAAATGATGGGGTTAGAGTGTGCTGCGATCAGGAGCAGTCCATCTGAACATACATTATTTTATCATCCATGGTACAGAAAGTGCCCATTGACAATGTAAAGGGACTCATTAAACCATGACCCATTGTTTAAAATCTGTCAGATACTATGAGAAAACATGGTTACTAAGCCCGTATGGATGACTGTTCGAGGTAATTTGATGAAAAAAATACGGCCTGACGCCCCAGGCGGGAGGGCCGTATTTTTTCATCAAATGACCAAGAACAGACACTGTACGGGCTCAGTCACTACATTTTCTTATTACTATATACCTCCTACTCGTTTGAAACGCCGTTTTATCAACACTATTTTTAAAATCATGTTTGATTCATCACCAAATTTATTTTCCTTACAACTGGAATTTCAGTGGTCAAATAAAGGATTTTTTTAACTATTTAATCCAAGTCGCTGAAATTTAATAGGCAGTCAGGTACCATACTTAAGGAAAGCTAATAATGACCAGAATTTCATAGATTAAAAAAATATTCTTCCTATCCAAAACTAAATTTTCCAGGCTCTCCCAGTTTTTTTCAGGCTGTCTGTGAGAATTCAAGGCTTTTCCAGGCCTGGAAAACCCAACAGCATAATTCCAGACTTTTCCAGGTTTTCCAGGCTCTGTACGAACCCTGATAAGCCTATCCACCTGACATTAACATTAATGTCCTTACCATGGAGAATATCCGGATCAGATCACTTTTTGTGTAGTCCATGTCGTCCGAATCACCCTTTTTGATCCTCCACTTAATCTGAAAAGTGAATAAGTAATGCTTCAACTACTCTAACAAACGAAGATAGGTATATATCATGTTTGGAAAATATTGGAGTTATGAATATTTATCCCAGGTAAAGTCTTCATACCGTGTAACACGCTGTTGCGCCCTATAAGAAAATCTAAATTTGGTTTATGATATGTATATGTCGATGCAGTGAACTATTATAGAGACGCCAAAACACGGCGATCTGGGCGGGAATCTCCCTTCACTTGAGGTAGTGAGCGCTACACGAACGCCTCGCAAACATACAGAACTATAAGTTTGTTTGTTTGGGTAGTTTAACGTCCAATCTGTTCAATTAGACTTATTATTATAAGTAATTGTGAGAATAAATGATTTCAAATGTAACCATACTATAATGTAATGGGAGGTTTTGGATATGTAATTAATAATAGCTGAGTTATTGCGATAAACAAAGAAAATATATAAAAATATATATAAAATATAATATATCCAACGTTTCGTCTTCTCATGGACTTCTTTAGGGAAATAAGTGAAATAGAATGTACTGGTAGTAAAACACTGATGTGAAAGGAGATTAATATGTTAGGATGTAGACAAATAAACCCTGACCTTTAAGCGAGCTGCAGGCTGTGAATCATCAACATCTGTTAAAAGAGAAATACCAGTGTCATAAAAACAGACTACTTTTAGCTTCTCAGATCTGGAGCCCGCCATCTTGCCCCCGACGCCAAACATAACACCAGGTGGCAGTTGCAGTTATCAATGGGTTAAAGTAGAACTTTTATCTCACCCCTGGTGCAAGTTTAGCCATAGGAATACCATTAGAAAAAATTCTCAACAATCACCCCCGTAAAGTGACAATACTACGCCATGACATTGGCGTAGTGAGTGTGAGATGACGTCAATTGCGATTGACCAGGATTTTAGAGAAAGGACAAGACATCAACATAGAAATGTAAACCTTTCTACCTGGATTTGCGAAGTAATTTGAATGATTCTGATATTGTGATACTATTGAATGTTATTGAAATTGGTGAGATAAATTCAGAACCGAACTCGAATCGTAAAAAGAATTCTGAAGTAACGTAAATTAAGTTACTTATCGAGGCTTTTGAGATCCTCATCGAGTAATTTTTGATTTTTTTTAGCCAGAACTTCTATCCCTTTTATTATATGCCTTTAAGCATTGATAAAACTGGCTATTTATTTACCTTCACTCAATGGGTAAACCATGCCTACCCTTATCGAGTAACTTCAACTTGTATGTTTTTTTCATACTTGTCTACGATCTGATTGGTTTAAATTTAGTCACAAGACACCCTTGATAGCAAAACAAGCACCAGTATATAATAATATTAGGAAACCTCCTTATTGTGGACGACACGGTTTTCATTCGAGGTCAGTCATCGATTTCAAACGGCCTGATGCCGGAGATAGAAGGCTGTATGAAATCGATGGCTGACATAGAAGGAGAACAGTTTGGTTCACAGTAAGGTTATTTGCTTATTATTTCATACCTTTAAACAATTTTTTAATGCAATTTTAAGCACTTGAACAATTAAGCTCGATCCTTATGGCCTGCTGTCACAGTAGGCATGAACATTATCATTACTCCACCCCTAGCAGTGGGCAGTTTTTGTAGACATCTGCACACAGGTATATGATAATACAGGGAAACTATGTTCCGGTGGGCAAAAGTTCAAAGTCACAAGGTGAGGAGCCGAAAAATTACTGCCCAAGCGCCAGCCGCAGACAGTAATTTTTCCAGTCCTCACTGAGTAACTTTGACTTTTGCTTACCGGTACTTGGTTTCCCTATTCCTATATATCTTCAAATATCGATAAAAATGGTTATTTCTTTACCTATGATAGCCAAAGAAAAATGGTCACCCTTATCGATTAACTGCAACAGCTATGTTTTTGTCCTGGCGCTCTTTATTTCACATGGTCAGCCCGGGACGAAAACATCTGCCCGGGACGAAAACATCACCCTCACTACATAACTCATTATTACTGCACCCCAGCAGCGGTATGTAACTATAGAGTGTTCGGAAATGGGTATATAGGGATATGTCTTACCTTCTTCTACTGGTACATTGCGTTTTATCTCCTCTTCAAGCCTGGTCTGCTCTTCCTTCAATAACTTTGAACCCTCCTTTCGTAATCGTTCAATCTGCATTTTAAATCCAATTTGTCAAACTATTGTTACAAGATATATAACTTTTAGAAGGATGCTCATGAGATGAAAATAACTTGGTCTGTACTCCACTGAGTTTGACCACAAAGTGAAGTGGTGATTCCACCAACACACAAGATCTAGCGAGATTAGCCATGATTTCGGTGTCTTGCTAAGTCGGGCTAGGATTGAATAATTGCGAGCCTATTTATCGGGATGTGTCTTGAGGTGTCGCGGTGGTGGAGCACCAAAATATAGACCCGCCACCGCAAGGCAACGTTTTGTGACAACGGAGGTACGATACATCGCGACACTGTAAGACACTGCAAGACATACCACGGCAAATCCATCCAGTTGATGGAATCAACCCTTAATTCACAAAGCAAAGCTGAGTGAATTACGTAGTAGTTAAATGAAGTAGAGCGTGGATTAAGTAATTTTCATCGAGTGGGTTTCTAATTTCATCTCACCCCATATACATGATCAGAAACATTATTGATCAACAAAACAAACTCGCACAATTAGCCATTGAGTATTCGGTACAATACCTTCATGGCCATGGAGTATGAGTTCGTAAAGTTAAGCCTATGGAGAAAAATACCAGGGTGAGATAAAATGACCTACAAGGCATGCTTATATACATGTGGATATCTATGATGTGAGTATTTCTCTCGACATGATTTTTTTTGTGGGGGCGTGATCTGTGTAGCCTCACCACATATTCAGATAAGAAAATACCGTTATGAGAAAAATAAATCTTTAAAAATTGCTTCTTTAAAATACTCCGTATATATAATTCTTACCTCCTTTTCCAGACGCTTCGCTGCGAGAACCTCGTTTGTTTGTTTTTGGAAAGCAGATAATTCCCTCGCTTCCAGGTCTACAAACAGAAACAGACAGAGTGAGAGGCATCGAGTTAATTAGTAATCGTGATTTTACACCAAAGAAGCAGCGATTACATTCAGATAATGAATTCATCAGGGTTCCCAGCATTTCCTGAAAGCAAAATTCCCTGATATTTCCCCGAGTAAAATAATTATTTACTTGGGATTCTAGCTTTGACAGGGTGTTAAAGTTCATGACTACGACAAGAATAAATATACTGACTTATACCAAAAAGCTACCATAGCCCAAAGCTACTCATTAGCCAAAATCCAAATTAAGAAAAGCACATTTATGAGTGAAAACAAGTTCTGTGAGTTTTCCATTATTGTCTTGGTTTCTCTCAAATTCCCTGAGTTTTCCATTACCTTATTGGTTTCTCTCAAATTCCCTGAGTTTTCCATTATTTTCTTTTTATTCTTCAAATTCCCTGAGTTTTCCATAATTTTCTTCTTTTTTTTCTCTCAAATTTCGTGAGTTTTTCATTATTTTCTTGGTCTTTCTCAAATTCACTGAGTTTTTCCATTAAAAAAAAAAAAAAATTCTCAAATTCCCTGAGTTTTCCATTATTTTCTTGATTTTTCTCAAATTCCTCGAGTCCAACTTCATTTTCCCTGAGTGGCTGAGAACCCCGATTCATGCATGGCCATATTCTTTTAGTGAGGGGGAGGCGGGCAATACATACACAATACACAATACTAATGGTTCGGATACTACTGGCCACATTCCTCGAGAAGTTCGCACATAGTAATATCCGAGAAAATGCGAGGATATGGTGAAGAGTCAACTCCGAGGATAATATGACCACATATATCATGTGAATGAGGCCCAATTTATCCCCTTTTTGTTTTACAGAAAAAAAGAGTTTTATAAACTGAAAATGAAAATAAGGATTTCCTTGGAAAATAGGAAACCTCCATCTCTGCATATTGGGTGAATAATAAATATATATGTGTCCAGGAGGGAAAGGCCTAGCTACTCTACACACAGTCACCATTAGAGAAAATATAATCTAAACTTACCATCTTTAAGTTTTTTCCGTTTTGAGTCAAGTTCTCTGTTGCGTAGCTCTGCTGCCTTCCGCGCTCTGAGAACCTTGTCGTACGCTTCCTATGGAAATCACATTCAAATGGTATTTCATCCGAGTAAACATAGCGTTTTAGTTATAATCACAGATTAGTATGGAGCCATCCATAAAGTATGTACGAAGAATTTCCGAAATTTTTTAACCCACCCCCCCCCCACACCCAAATCCCACTCCCGATACTGTATGCTATAGAAAAATAGAAGTAGCATACGCAAACTTTCTAAAATTTCGACCCTTTCCCCACCCCAGTGCGTACATACTTTATGGGTGGCCCCTATAGTGGGAAAACTGACTGGGTGTTTAATCTGTGAATCATTATGTACTCAGGGACCGGCAAATACGTATTTTCAAGCCTGTGAGTGAGTGAGTGACAATTCACAGATTAAATACCTGGTCTATTTTCCCTTTATTATACACCTTGGAATATTACAAATTTATAAGAATTTACCTTTGATCATCTTCAAAGTCTAGTTTGGACATGCAGAGCTGGTCCGTATAACAGCATATGGCACAGTAGGCCATACATGATTTTTATTATATAAAGGGCAGACATCAGTAAGAATAAGAATAATGTGCACATGTGTATAATAAATACTATGATATTAAGCCTGTTTGTATTGAATATTCTAAAGAAGGTACAATGCCCCATATAAATGGACGCCTACTTAAATGTAGTATGTGAAACAAATGCGTTACAATGTTGAAATTCCAGTACATTAACACTGCTTCAACAGAATAAGAACACTGAGAGTGACATAAATTTTTTTAAAAACGGTGTTAATACTATTTTTTTCAGTGAAACCACGACATTAAGCATGGCGAAGTGGATAATCTTTTCAACAACATAAACCATCACAAAAGCGGGCAATGTTCCTACATTGATCACAAAATTGAAACTTTTGCTGATAAAGATATATATATGTATAATATAAGGAGGGAAGGTACTGACCTTGGCAGCTGGATCTGTTAGAACTTCAAGGGCTTTGGAGAGCTCGTGGAACTCCTCAGCTATCAATAAATGAATAATTTTCACCATTAAATTTTGTATTTCTTACATTGTATAATTTTTCAATGACCTATTTACGGGACTAAGGAAAGTAATTATAATATTCATTAAGTAACATATTAAGTCTATATTGGTAACCTTTTTTAAATTACAATTTTTTTTGAGACACAATAGAATCTTATCATAAAGTTCCCAATATACCTTACACCTTTTATCAGTTTTTCCTCAATCTTGTCCCATATACATTGGAATATCAAATTTCTTTTAAGGGGCAGGGCTGATGGTATTTCGGTCTCTTTATCAGGAAGCTAGTTGGGTACCCCACAATAAATAACAAGTCTGCATTAAGGGGGTGCTCCATTGGGCAGACTCCATGATCACAAAAGAGTACCGGTACCATACGTAGGCTGCACCGTTATCACATGGTATCCATTTGGTATGTGGTTATAGAAAGTGTAGTGGGGGAGGCAACATGCTCATCGGTGGCAGTCGCAGGGAATTGGACGCTTTGAGCCTTTTACCATTTGAGCCTCCTGTCAGCACGAAAACGTGGACGCCTTGAGCCTACCCCGTTGACGCCTTGACTTGAGCCTACCCCATTTTAGTTCCGATTGGCGGGTTAGGGTTAGAAAAGGGTTGGGTAAGGGTTAGGGTTGAGTGTATATGACTAAGAACCAGTATATGTGCACTTTTCAAAGTGTTTACATCTAGAGACTCAAGGCAATCAAAACGGGGTAGACTCAAGTCAAGGCGTCCACAGGGTAGGCTCAAGGCGTCCACAGAAAGGCTCAAGGCGTCCAGGGCTCAAATCGTCCCGGAATCAAGGCGTCCATGAACCCAGTCGCACGTCGGTGCAGCCATTGGTGGCTCATGTAACCTAAAGGGAATGCCCAATTACCGCGATTCATATTCTTCTACCAATCTGAGCCCATGCAGATTCAATTATGGTTGAGAAAATGAATGGTATTCTTTCTACTTGCCTGCTTTAGGATTATCCGGGTTTTTGTCTGGATGACATTTCAACGCCTTCTTCCTGTATGCTTTTAATATCTACAAAGCAATGAGAGATAAATACACATATAAGATGGCTTGGTCAGTGTAACAGCTGAACGAAATGTGAGTTATTACATTGGTTCAGTACATCAATTCAATCAAATAAATGGAATTTATTTTTTTTAAAACCCTCTCAAATCACGCCTAAGTAAAGCTTTATGACCTGTAGATGATACTGTGTTGCCTTAGTGTATTGTTGCAGCCAAAATTCTAGTCATCAAGCGTTAGCTTTTGGCACTGTAGATGAAGATCAGACCCTCCATTGCAAAAGTCTATGGAAAGAACCTCTATTATCGCTCACTTCCGAAAATACTTTAATTTCTCGGCTTCTATCAATGATATGCGTGGGAAAATCTTTTCCTGGTTCTAAAATACTATTCTCTGTGATACAAACCTGCTTTTCAGTGGCATCGGGTGGTACATCGAGGGCTTGATACAGATCACGGTTTAGAATTTCTTGTGCTTTTGACGCCGACATATCGCTGTTGAGGTTTGTAGTGTTCCCAGACAACTCTAGATAGCAGCACTAGAAAGAGCTCCAGACTTTTGCAGACGATATGTGTGCTGGAGTACTTCTCTATTTGATTGTACTGATATCCGTATATCATTTCAAAGAGGGCTGATATGACAAAAGTATTCAACATACATGGTCTATGATTTGTGAAAATCTAACCAACTAATAAATCTAGATATCTTGATCTATATCTAGCCATTCATTCAATGATTCATTGTCAAGAATGACAGCATAAGGCAGTGCTGATTCTAAGATATCAGGGTTAATCATACTTAAAAACAACGTACACATAGCACAAAATCACATACACGTACCTCATGGAAGGGAGATATAAAGGGCCATCCATAAAATACGTACAGTAAGGTGGGGTGGGGCAGGGTCGATTTCTTTTTTGAATATTTGCGTGTGGATGCTCCTACTTTATTAAAAACAAAATAGAACCCTCTGCTTCTTTGTTTTATTGCGCACAAGATTTAGAGATAGGGGAGTCACACTTGTCAGATATTTGGCGTATATACGTTATGGATGGACCCTTATAGATTATTTAATTACATTTCTGATCATGAAAATCTGACGACAAGGTGGCACAGGCGGTGCTGCCCTCTAGCGGGAACGCGCGCTGACCAATGCGCAACAAGTATGACGCATGACCGGAAGTCAGGGTGATGAAGGGATTTAGATTTCATGAAAACAAATGATGGTATATGCTGGAATGTGCCTTTTTACAATGACATGAAGTCTTCTTCGCGAGATTAACCCTGTCAAAGAGATAAAATGTGTGCTGCTGCTTTCGCAGACATCTCACGACGGAATCCCCAGGATGACTTCGAGCTACTACAGCGAGTTGGGAGTGGGACCTACGGGGACGTGTACAAGGTAAGGATAGAACACTCACCGACGACGACCAAAGATATGATCAAAACCTCTCAGTGAACCCACTGCTGTTTGCCCTTTCATGTCTCTACACTTCACTCCTGTTATCTTCAGTTATCTTTCCTCAGATATTCGGGGTGTGGAAAATAATATTGAAGGAGGTATATTGATGGGCGTTTGCGTTCTGTGACACTGACAGTAGCAGCACATATGTACTTGACAAAAGGAATCTGACTGGTTGTAGGACTTTGTTAGATGAACCCGTGTCGCTGTCAAGGAAGGGTCATCAGTAGCGATGGGAGAGGGTTTAGGGAGGGGGTTACATTGACGATACGCCTACACGAGTATGACTGTACGTCATATATCTTAGAAAAACCACCCTGACTCACATGTGTTGGTTTAGTAGTGACACTGTTGAATGGATACGAACACTGATTAACTACCGGTGCTTTTAGTTTTACACCAATAAACAAACAGTGATGACAATGAAAAGGTATAACTTGGTATACTGTTGTTATGTCAACTGTAATAGCACTCTACCAACCCCGGGTTTCAGGCTTGGTACAAAAGAGGTAGGACTAACCAGTCTGGTCTAAGGTTATGGTTTAGCCACTGGCATGTGGTGCCACTCTAACATCAGGAAACACTTTGATTTAGTCTTATTTAAATCTGTTACATTCTAAATAAACAACAACGAAAAATATGACAATATCTGTACCGTTATTTCGAGTATATAAAAATTGCAATGGTATTAAGTAATAATTGATATGATCCAACTTATTGGTGTCTAAAGGCTCTTGTCCCTCTGGATCCAAGGTTCCCTATCGACAAGCGTTATTACTTGTACCTGGTGATCTAATTGACATTATAGCCTGGACCCAACTTAGATAGGCAGTCACAATAACTTAAGTTAATGAATAGTTTTTTACACGAGCTGGTTGAACACTAATAATGAAGCAGAAAGATAAAATAATTTTGAGCCTCATTCACACCAATAAAGGTGTTTCATCAAACAACCCCCCCCCCCTCCCTCCCCCGCACACACACCCTCTGCTCCACTCCAGTGTAACACTTATGTGTGTTCCATGTTTTCCCGGTCTCTCTGAGGCAGTAAATTCCACATGAACAATATTTCCTGACCACAACTGACACCCCTACGGGATTGAGATGCAGGGATTTGGCCATATTTAGACGAACCCGAACCTCTAGTTCAACCACTGTACCTAATCAAGGTAAAACCCCTGACATAAGGCGGTTGATCTCATTGGGAGGGAAGCTAGACTTAGCCTCAGTCCCTGTATCCCCACCCCTCCGCCTCTACTTCCCGGTCTGCCGCCACTGCCTCCCTTACCCACTCCCCCTACACTCCACCTCATAAATGACCCATTTATTTCCTGGACCTAATAGGCGAAGCTTACATATTGAAATGAAATTCATTATGATCATTCAATGTATGTTCATAAGCAAAGCCTTGATCAAGTCTAGAGGAAAGTTACAGTCATAATAGAACAGGTTTATGTAGATTGATGGGCTTGACAAATTTGACTTGATTTTAAAATGATGCTCTCGCATGATAATTATGAGGGATTAAAGTTGACTACCTTAGTTTTTCATTGACACTTAGCCCCATGTTTATTTGTAGGCAATCCTGTCGCCACTAGCACCATAAAAAATACCTCACTGTGGTTTCTTTATTTCATCACATTAGCATAGAGTACCATGCCTTTAGAATGAAATACACATATTAAGATAAAAAATAATGAGTCTGTGTCCCCGTTTGCCATCGGGTTTGGAGCGTACAGGAATATGAACGAGGCGATAGCCAAGTGAGTATTCCGAAGCACTCTAAAGGAGATAGCAAACGGGGACTCAGACCAAACACGAATGCATTTATGATTTTATCTTAGGCTACAAATATTCATGTTTATCGCCCATTGAGTATAAGTTACTGTACTTGCAAGTCTGTTGAGTTACAGAGTATGAGTTCCTAATGTTAAACCTATGGATGCTTATACCATGCGAAGATAATATATAGAAACAGGGCTGTTGTGGGCGTACATTAAAAATATGTTGTGGTTTTCTTGATCAAATACCCCAATGCCGAAGGAAGAAGAATATCTGATCAACGAAAGTATCATGTTTTTGATCTACGCCCACAGTTACCAGATTTTCTCGTATATCTTATAAGTAAGACATTTCTACCTTGACTTCACGTTGATTGGATAACCTGCCAGGTACATATGTCACATGGTGACATACGTTATGAATAATGCATGGGGAGTAACGGATAGTAAGTGTAGGTTATAGTTACATAGATTCAATGATAAATCTAAATGTAGAAGTTAGGTTACTATTTCCCTTCATACAATATCCCACAAATCGACCCGTGGGTTTTTTAAATCCTCAATTCATCTCACAAATAATAAGGTCCATCAAAATCACACTGATATAAATATCCAATAAGTGAATGATCATCTTTTTGATTTGATTAGAATATAATTCAGGGTCCAACTTTTCACCAAAACAGCAAGGGCAAACGGCCTAGATCTCACGTAATAACTTACAGTATGCATGTTCAATGATAACCCCTCAAGTAAACTCGACCAGTCCTAATGAAGCCTCGAAGCACTCTAATGGAGATGCACCCAGACATTCTTAACCCATTAGCTACGCTATGGTGCCTCGAGGCATTCTCGGGCATAGTATGCTGTGATGTCTGGAGGCATTCCCGGCTGTAGTACGCTATTATGCCTTGAGGCATCATTTTCAAAATTTAAGTAATTACTATTGCGCACTGGGATTTATTTGTCTGCGTTGTCCATTGCACTATTTGTTAATGAAATGATATAATATTTTGATGATATTTTTCCAACCTATGTAAAACTATATCATAGTTGATATCATTACTGTTATATAACATCTTGATTATTTTGGAATACCAAATAGGTGTTATGTGGTGACGTCACTGTGGATATTGTGAAAAGCACCAGCGTACTACAGGGGTGAAACTGGTACTGCAGCAGCGTATTTCAGGGCGTGTATTTGGTATTATGCAGCGTAGTGAAAAGGCAAAAAGGATTGTCAAATTTGACAAATTTGCCCTCTGAAAAGTGTGTGTTTAATATATGGTCGCATTGAAAGAGTTAACCCATTAAGGAGATAGTGATAGACTGTGGTAGGGACAGATAATGCCATAAGGCAGACCATGGTAGGGATGGATAATGCTTTGAGGCAGACCGTGTTAGGGACAGATAATACCTTGAAGCAGACCATGCTAGGGACGGATAATGCCTTTAGGCAGACCATGGTAGGGACAGATAATACCTCGGGACAGACCATACTAGGGATGGATAATGCCTTGAGGCAGACCATGGTAGAGATGTATAATGCCTTGAGGCAGACCATGCTAGGGATCCATATATAATACATCAATATACATGAAAGTTTCACATACTAGGTATAACATCATATGCAACCTTTTCATGCAAAACGAATTATAATATCTATGGTGACGTTTCATATCACATGATCAAATAATCGAATTTGAGTTCAGACAAAAATCAGTCCTTTCCCAGCATAATGCACTGACACCATCACACTGCTGTGCCATAGACATCCGCCCAGAAAGGGTTAATATACGGAAACTGGCTTACTGTCTTCGTACGTCAAAAATATGCGGTAAAATTGTTGATCGGATACATCCCGATGCCAAAGGCAGAGGGATGTATCTGATTAATAATTCTACCAAGTATTTTGACATACGAAGACAGTAAGCCAGTTTTCGTATTATTATAAACCTAAAAATGGTGAAATCTTAGCTAGTCACGTGAGCACGTCCGCCCCTGCCTGTGCCCTACGTCACACTGTAACGTACGGCTATAGATACGTCAAGGGTAGCAGCGGGCAGTATGTGTAGGTCATAGGTCTTACAGACATAGGTATGTAATAATATGAAGAGACGTCACGACATAAACAAATCCCATGTTTAGCCTATGGCGTTTTTTATTAGGGGTAGGATAATATAGTTTAGGGGCCATCCATAAAGTATGTACGCACTTAAGGGAGGAGCTAAACATTTAGGAAATTTTGTCTATACACCTTCTTTCTTCTATTGCGTGATCGGGATTGGTGAGAGGGGGGAGGGGTGTCAACATTTCGGATATTCTGCATACATACTTTATGGATGGCCCCATATTGACTGGACCTATGGACAAACTGCATATGGCGGGATCTATGGTCGGGATCCTGGCCTTGTTACTCTGGTGTGCAGATTACCTGTCATCGCTATCTTAGAGATAAGATCCTATCTCGCCATGATTTCACCAGGGCTGATGCTGTGGCCGAAAACCAGGGCACGCGCCAACCTAGACACACGACTCTGTCCTATACTCAGTGCCCAGACCTACAGATCAAAAGGCATTGTAACCAGGCCTCGTGCCAATGGCTGCAGAATGCTCATTGGACTAAATAGTCAGATCCAATGCGTAGATATCAGTGATGGCAGTTTTTCACCTTTTTCAGGGAAATCCTTGTTTTCATTTCCAGTTGATGTATTTATTTTTTTTGTATAGCACTCAGATAGTATAGTTTGAGCCTCATCTATATAAAAAAAATAGTGATTTGAACCTCCCCACATACCCTCAGCCCTATTCAGTGGCCAACATTGATGTGTTTTCCATGTTTTTTTTCAGTCTCTCTGAGGCAGACAATTTCACATAAAAAGATATTTCCATTTTTTCCCTGAGCCCAACGGACGTCCCTGAGAAATTCAGTTTGCTTGCCAAAGTTTTTTTTCCCTTTGCTATGATAATGTATATTATTTGATGATATAAATAATCGGTATTTACTTTATCGAAAATTATATTGAAATTGAAATATAGAAAAACATGCATTACTTACAAAGGTGAATCGCTTATTTACCATTGCTATTTACCCATTACTTATATGAATATAAACAAACACATTTCAGTATATAAGGTCTCATGATTTTTTAGCCAGAAGTTATTGTAAAAATAGATCAGGACATGTATTTGAGATGCAAACATCAGATGAAGTTAATGGGGAGTCGCTCCTTGAGACACAAATACTGTGTGACTTTCATTGGCGAGTGACACATGATAAAACTATGTTTGGCAGTGTGGATGTGTGTGTCGGGCAAGGCACTTAGTGCTGTGCTGCGGAGTAGTACGCCACACTTATTCGTACCGTAGGTTTTATGTAGAGAACATCACTGCCGTATATCTTCAGCTACTATTAGGGCTAGGGCTAGGGCTAGGGGCTGGGGCAGGGGTAGGGTTAGCAGTAGGGTTAGGGGTAGGGATAGGCTTCGGGGAAAGGTTTTCTGTTTGTTATCTTCCCCAGAGAAAAAACTAGTGATAGGGCTAGGGGTAGGGTTCGGGGTAGCGGTAGGGTAGGGGTGGCAGTAAGGCTAGGGGTAGGGCTAGGTGTAGGGTTCGGGGTAGCAGTAGGGTTAGGGGTGGCAGTAGGGATAGGGGTAGGGGTAGGGAAAGGATTTTCTGTTTGTCTTCTTCCCCAGAGAAAACCTAGGGGTAGAGGTAGGGCCAGGGCCATTGTCAGTACCCTGCCTGTTCCCTGTCCGCCCCTGTCTGTTCCCTGTCCACCCTTGCCTGTACCCTGCCCCCTGCCTATGCCAGTCTGCTCCCTACCCATTCCGTCCTGACCCTGCCCAGTCCTCTCCCTGCCCATGCCCTGTCTGTCCCCTACCTGTCCCCTGTCCATGCCCTGCCCATAACCAGTCCACCCCCTGCCCATTCCCGGTCTACCCCCTGCCCCTCCCCTGTCTATCCCCTGTCCGCAACCTGCCCCTCCCCTGTCTGCCTTCTGCCCATGCCCTATCCCCCCCTGTCTGTGTCCTGTCCACCCCCTGCCCATGCCCTGTCTGCCCCCTACCTGTCCCCTGTCCATGCCCTGTCCATGCCCTGCCCATTCCCTGTCTACCCCCTGTCCACCCCCTGCCCATTCCCTATCCCCTGCTGGTACCCTGCCTGCCCCTTGCCCATGCCCTGTCCACCCCTACCCATGCCCTGTCCTCTACCCTGCCCGTGCCCTGTCCACCCCTGTCTGTGCCTTGTCCACCCTCTGTCCGTCTTCTGCCTGCCCCTGTCGATACCCTGCCTTCCCCCTGCCCTTGCCCTGTCCACCCCTGACCATGCCCTCTCCACCCTCTGTCCGTCCCCTGCCTGCCCCTGTCCGTCCCCTGCCTGCCCCTATCTACCCTCTGTCCGTCTCTTGCCTGCCCCCTGTCCGTGCCCTGTCTGTGCCCTGCCCCTGTCCACCCTCTGTCCATCCCTGTCCGCCCCCTGTCTGCCCCCTGTCCGTGCCCTGTCCACCCTCTGCCTGCCCCTGCCCCCCCCCCCCCCCTGTCTGTGCCCTGCCCCCTGCCTGTGCCCTGTCCACCCCTGACCATGCCCTGTCCACCCTCTGTCTGTCCCCTGCCTGCCCCTGTCCGTCCCCTGGCTGCCCTTGTCTGCCCCTGTCCCCCCCCCCCCCCCCCACTCAACACTGGGAGGCTGACACAAACTTCACGGCGCGATCCCGGCAGTAATTGTGGTGGATGGGGAGCAGCAGGGTCAGGCTGTGTATTTATACATCAATGTAGGTGGGATATCTGTGTCTCTCTGTATGTCGTGCGCACCGAGGTAATGGGTGATAAACAAGGGGCACTTCTCCCGCCACACTCACATTCCGCCATGCACGCAGTAGAGGCTTCATATTAACGCATCTACAGTTATTTATCTCACTCCTGGTATTTTTTCCCCATAGACTTCACTTTGGGAACTTGTACCCAATGCCCATGGAGTATTTAGAAAAAATACCCAAAGGGGGAATATGTCATAAAGGACTAGCCCATTAGTCAATGTGAAGGGTGAGATAAATTCAGAAACCTATTCAAGTTTACGGTCACCTGAATCACTATGTAATTTACTTGGCTTCACCTCGTGAATTACTACACAATTCAAATTCGATGGGATACGAGCTCTGACCCTAAACTTTCATAAGTTTCCTCTATAATATCCAACAAAGGACAGTGCTGTCTCTCTTTGCAGCACCCTAATAAGGTGTCACAATTTGTACCCCAAATACACAGGGGTGGGGGTTAGCTCAGTGGTTTAATAAGACCGCTCCTTCTCATACCATGTCTATGTGGTGTGGGAAGTAAAAGAACTCTGACTTCGGTAAATGTGTAGCGGTGAGATTTCTGCCTAAATTGATCTCCTAGATTCGATTATCACCCATGTGGTGTCGAAGCAGAGAGAAAAGCTAAACCTTGAGAAAGTCTGGAAAGGACTTGTCATTGTTGACTGGACGTTAAATAAAAAGAAAAACCAAAAAAACCCAATAAACATGTGGGTTCATTAGTTTTGCTATCCATATACGACGGAGAATATATCTGCTCCTTGTTGATATACATTTTTACATCTATCAAAGTCTGGTGAGGACCTATAATGGGTGACTGGACGATAAATCAAGACAACAACAAAAATCAGTCGGTTTTACATTTTCTCATAAAATCTCGAGGTCGTGTACTTCCAGCCAAATAAAAGAAATACTATTTTCATGTAGAGTAAACAATGGTTCTCCGCAAGCAGTTTCTGAGTGTCCATAAACTTCTCACCAGGTTTTACTGTACAAGATGTCTTGCAATAGAACTTAGTAGTACAAGAAAATGACACATTTTCTCAGATTTGTAAGGCTATCCAATAAAATGGAGCTTTGTTCACAAATATCACCAACTGTACCCCGTGATTTGTGGTCACCCTCGCGGAAAGTTCTACTGCAGTCATAGAATAACTAGGAGAAAATGGTATATTCATCATTGATGAATGAGCATGCAACTTGCACCTATATCAAAATTAATTGGAAGACTAATATGCGAGCAGACCTTGCATCGATCGACTTAGGATTTGAAGATAAATAGCTAAAATGGTAATCGAAACATTATCCCATTGTACCCCAATGCCCAAAATAGTCTCCCTTGTTGACAGGAATATGTCCGCAAATAACCATCAAACTCTCATCCAATCTCATCAAGCATCAACTTTATTCGTAAGAACTTGAACATATCAACCTGATCAACTTACTAACGGCAGTAAGCCTTGATAATTGGTCGGAATGGCCCCTCTGTTGTTATAAGTAATCATAATACACATTGCATAAATGGAAAATTACCCACCCCGTTGTTGGGTAACGCATTGGACTGGCTGTAAGGAAGACAGGCCATCGAATCTAGATACACGACCAGAATAAAAAAAAAAAAATTATAAATAAATAACAATTGAAAGGTTTGGGTTATATTCAGTACATGGATAGTTTTCTGTAACCCACTTGCACCCAGTCAATTTGCCATTTCTGCAACTGCCTGAGTCTCGGATCCAAACATATCAAGCACCAATGCGTCTTGAGGTATTTCAGTCTTGAGTGATTGGTTATAGTCTGCTAGACATGCCTCTAAAACATTAAGAAAGAAGCACACTGCTCCTTTCACAATATCACAGTGAATAGTAGGCAGATAGTGAACGGATAGTTTTAGGATAGTTTTTGCAGCGCGCTGTAATTTTACACTTTACCATGGAAATCCTTGTTTTAATTTCCAAGCTGTAAAATAATGGTGTTCTTGTGTAAAAAACAAAGATAATTTAAATTGGGTCTCATTCGCGCTCATAAAACAGTAGTTGGAACTCCTTATACATCCTCGGCCTTAATCAATGGCTAACGCCTATATATTAACCATGTTTTCTCAGTCTCGATAAATTCCAAATGACAAATATTTCCACTTTTTTCCCCTGAACCCAACTGACATGATAATATGTAAACATATATTGGTTTCGTTTATCAATTATCTTTTCGTTTCTTGCAGGCCCGTAATCTCCGGACCAATGACTTGTCTGCCATTAAAGTTATTAAACTGGAACCCGGTAAGTCCCTTTCAAATATATACAGGAAATGGAATTTTATGTATTTATCCTATCCCTCATAGACGTAACATGGTGTGACTGTATGCCATGGTTGTGCCATGAAATATTTATATGCCACTGGTGACATATGGAGTTAGAAACATGTGACAGGTTAGGATAAAATCTAAACATCACTCATATTCATATATAATACTACTCACGCCATGTAAACAATTATATGAAATTTTGTGATGTTTCATGATATTATGTACATTTGTGTATATATACAGTGTATATGTATGTGGGGCATCCTCACCTTTCATTCGACTTTCAGTATATCACATTGTTGAGTGGCTTCAGCCTCAAGTTATTTGCATAAAAATGCACTTTCCCGGAGATGAAACGTGGAAATGATTTTATCCTACCCCTAATAAAAAAATGCCATAGGCTTAACATTGGATTTGTTTATGTCACGGGTAGTGACATAAAGTGTTGTTTATGCCACTACTTTCTGATACTGAAAAAATATGGAAATGGGGTAGGATAAAATCTAGACGCCACTCGTTTGAGTTTGAGCTTATTCATGCCAATTATTTTGTTGGCTCCGGAATGTCACTCGTCTTGGACTCGTGAAATTATGAAGCCAACAAAATGCGTGGCATAAATAAACTCAGACTCAAACTTGTGACGTCTCTTGATATTATTTTAAACGAGATTGCTACTCTTTAATTCAGAGATGGTAGTTTTCCACCTTTCCATGGATATCCTTGCTTTTATTTTCAGTATAAGCAATTATTTTTCAGCCCCACACTGTGGTCGATACTAACATGTTGTCCACGTTTTCTTGGTCTCTCTGAGACAGCAAATTCCACATGAAAAATGATTTCCATTTTTTTTTTCTCAGGGATGCCAGTTTGTAGGATTTTGCCTACATGTAGGATTTTCATTTTAGTCTCAAAGAGATGAAAATTTAAAGAAATTGTATATTTTGAGAACAATATAGACTCAGGTTCCCTAATATCTAAATCATAGATAAACTTGTTTTGTTATCTTTCAAAATTCTGAATTCCGCTACCCCTAGCACACTCAGTCAGAGAGCCTATGTATCCCAGTGCTCCAACCTACAGCTGTAGGATGGTAGGATTCCTGTGGGAAATGCTCCTACAGATAAGGGCAAACTTAAATACTGACATCTGATTGGCTTAAAATATGTCAGGTATGAATAGAATTATTAAAGCATTACAAAGTCTAAAAGAAAATATCAGAGGAATGCCTAATGAACTTGTAAAGGTATTCTGCAGAATATAGAACTGATAGTGTGTGGTAATCTTTCTTAAATGATTTTCTTTGAAGAGTACCCCATTTAGTGCAGAACTACACATATACCCAATCTCATAGCAGATATCTAGATATTCTATACTGCCAGTCCATGCCCAAGGATCTGTTAGGAGAGTTATGGAAATTCCCCTACACCATGTGCGTTTTAGGTGATACATAGGCTGGCCTTAGTCCCAATGTAGGAATTTTTCCTGACCCCAACTGGCATCCCTGTTTTCTGACGCCAATTAACATCCCTGTTAGAAAGGTTGCAGAAGTTTGCAAACCTAAAGCTAGGATACCCTCAGGTTTAAGACCAATGCACTCAGATTTCATAGAAGCTTCTTTATTGACATATCTTTTGTAAAGCAGGGTTCAGATATAGAGATGTAATATACGGGAACAGGGTTACTGTGGCTGTACATGATAAATACACGGTAAAATTGACGATCAGATGAACCGACGCCAAAGGCAGTGGTTCATTTCATCGTCAAGTTTACCAATTATTTATCACGTACAGATACAGTATACCTGTATTATTATATGCATAACAATTTTTTCCTTTTCCTTTTGGACGATTTGTTGGATTTTGCCGCCGTACATGTGCAGTACGCCACATACATACCCAGTATGTCACACACTTGTTGTACGGCCATAAATATGACATGGGTAGGAGCGGGCGATATACCTAGAATGTATGGCCACAGGTATATAATCAGGGATGCAAGTTTGCCGACAATTGACGGAAATCAGAAATTTTTGCATCTTGAAATATGATCATTAAGTATGAAAATCATAAAATAAAACTAAATTCCAAGAAGTGACAGATGATTCTGTCAGCAGGCTCTCACCAACGGGGAATAAACCTCGATAGGCCGTTAGCATTGACGCACACGCCGGGGAAACCGGCACAGTCAGTACTTTGGCGACAGTTAAACGCGTCAAGGGCCGTTGACACTGCCGTTAGAGTTCCGTCAAGTGCCGAAATTTTGTCTGACGGCACGGCGGGGTAGGGGGTGGTGGGCGTCCCCCCCCCAATACGCCCCAGTTTTTCTTGTGTTTTTGTTTCCGACTTTTTCATCAGTCCCCACTTTCATCCCTGTATAATAACACAGAAAATGTTGAATTTTATCGAAATATATAAACCTATAACTAAGGACAATGCGTTACCAATATACATGCACTAGTAGTGTGTCTCTGTGTCAGCATTCTAGGCCATCCTAGCTATTTGTAGGATGATCACCTATGATCTAACCCATCGCTTAAATCTATTTGTGTACAGATTAAAAATGTATAACACGGTATCAGTGTATGCGGTAGACTGTTGGTATGAGATTGGGATGAGTCAGATGCCTTCATAGACAGGCGTTGTGCCTGTGAGAGGCCGGCTGGTTTGTGTTCATATGCACGGTGGGATGTGCTGGACATACACAATAATCGATGGTTTTGTTGACAGGCTGCAGTGGGACTCGAACCTACAAAGGCTGACATCACTGGACTCCCGAGGTTGTCAGAATTTGTTGGTTTGAACCCCACGGCAGCCACCTTTTTTCTTTGTTTACTGGTATATCAAAGGCCAATCCTTGATGCCTTGAGACATTCCCCAGCGTTGGGCGAATGATGCCTTGAGGCGTCATTTACAATATTTACAATATTACTTTTTTATGAAGAAATAATGAATCAATAAACCTGAAACTTGCAGAGAATATACATATAACATTTAACATTATTAGATTAAACAAATAATTATGTTAAGGTTGAAGCGTAATATCACGTGATAAAACAAACGAATCCGGTTTTATACGATAATAGGCTAGCCCCCTATCATAGTTATTGTCCCTGGGACCCGTCTTAACCCACATGGGTTTGTCTCAAGTCCCCGCCTGTAGAGGGTTAAAGAAAAGTTTCATATATACCTTATTTAATGCCAGAGTCTTTAATTCTAAAAAAAAAAATCCAGAATCGGGTCAAGACATGCAGGGCCTGGTATTAAGACCCTGTAAGCCCCCACCCCACACCCACTCACCCACCACCACCTGATTGGCCTCCTCTGGTGGTTATCCCTTCACTATCTGTGTGCTATTTACTATAATAGTGAGAACAGAGCAGGGAGCCAGAGTCACAGTCTCTTAGAGGTGTGCCCAGCTGACCATGACCAATTACTCAAGACCAAAATACCTCAAGACCCACTGGTGCTTGATTTGTTTTGATCCTAGATAGGCAGTTGCAGATATTGCAAGTTGACTGGGTGCAATTGGGTTACAGAAACCTATCCATAGGCTAAATCTAACTTATAATTTTTAATTGTTATTCATTTATAATAGCACGCTCATTCATCTAGGATGAACATCCTATTTGCTCCTAGTTATGTAATGGGTCGTGGTTGCGTTTTTTAAGAAAAAAAATCATAAATACCTTGTTTTATGCCAGAGTCTTTAATTCTAGAAAAAAAATCCAGAATCGGGTCAAGACATGCAGATCTTAGTATTAAGACACCCCCCCCCCCCCACCCCACCTGATTGGCCTCCTCTGGCCAGGCGGTGGTCGGCCGTTACTTTTACGGCGAGGCTATCTTTACTGTTACGAGAGGCGGTAAAAAACAGAGGGGGAATAGTGTGGGCACTAGAGTAGGCGGTACACGAAGGGCCAGGGACCGGGTCAGAGTAGGGTAATAGTATCTGTGAAATATGCCCGGGGCCGCACCACTCTCCCCCCACATTCTACGCCCTGTGTGTGCTATGTTTATGTACTGTAGATAAAAACTCTGCTCGGTGTGTGGGTAGTGTGGCAAGTCCTAATGTTTTACCTTCTCACTCGCTGAATGTATATTTTGATTGAAACAGAGATGGCAGTTTTTCAAGGGAATTCTTGTTTCCATTCATAGTTTATAAAATATTTTTCTCTTGGATAAAGTAGTATAAATTTAGCCTTATTCACACCAATAACAGTGGTTCAAATTTCCCACACACCCTCAGCCCTATTCCATGGCCAACAAGGATGTGGTTTGCATGTTTTCTCAGTCTCCCTAAGGCAGTATTTCCACTTGAAAAATATTTCCACTTTTCTCATGACCCCAACTGACATCCCTGTCTTTTTTAAAAGCAGGGTGCAACTATTCTGAGAAATGACATATCCTAATTTTCTAGATTTCATTGATCCATACAATGATGTACACGTTGGCAGGGTGCCAAGAGGCCAGCAACAGCCTGCCCCAAGGTGCCACAGGCTGTTAAAGGCATATCGGAAAATTTGCCTTGAAAATTAAAACCCATGTCAATATCCTGGAAATTGAATATGATAATCTTCTAGTGTTGAAGAACAAATATCTAACTTAGAAATCGGGGCCAAGCATGCTAGTTTTTAATTTAGAGATATATATCATGTTCATATTATAAAAGAATATACAGGAATTCTAAAAAGTTGGTTTTCACATAGTAAAACCCATATCACTTTCATAGAACTTTCACAGATTATAAGAAATGTATAGTACTAAACATTTAAGTTTTAGAAAGCATAGCTCATCGTCCTTGTTTTTGAATGAATTGATGAAAACTATATTGTTCAGCATATTTCATATGCAAATTAGTCAAATGTCAATTGACCTAATTTTTCTGTCGGGTTTGGTCAAACTCGATCAAATGCTTAACTCATTTGGGACAGGAATAAGTCAAAGAAACTTGTTTCAATTGATAATTGCCAGCATTTGAGAATCACCAGGTTGCGCCACTGTAGTGTAGGATATGCCTTTAATGTGTGTTGACTTTTTTTATATCTTGTTCTTTTAAAGCCAGTGGGCCTTCTTAACTGATCTATAGACACACATTCCACAGCTCTGAGTATGGTTTACAGTCCTGGTACTGTCCAGTCATTTTACCGTCTAGATTTTATTTCTAGGTGTGTATCTCTTATTTCTAACCTTTATTTGTGCTGATTAAAAATCTGTTCCTATTTTTTTGTTGATGGTTGGGGATAGGTAAAATTTAAAGTCAGGTCATCATTTACATAAAAACCTTATCTTATAAAGGGTTATTCCTAGCCACCACCCCCCTCGCCCTCTCTCTCACCTATGGGAATGTGGGGAGAGAATGGAGTAATTCTGTCATATAGCAAAGTTGCATTTGTGTTTAAATATTCCCAGGTAATTGCAATGTAATTCACAAGGCGAAGCCGCATGAATTACATAGCTATTCAAACAAGATGGGATCGAGCTATGACTGTAAACTTGAATGTGTTTCTGAATTTATCTCCCCCCTCACATTGCCTAATTGGCTAACATTGGTGACATATTCCCCCATTGAGTATATTTTCTAAATACATGTACTCCATAGGCGTTGGGTAAGAGTTCCCAATGTTAAGTCTATGGAAAAAACAATACCAGGGATGAGGTAAAACATTGAACTGGTTCCATGATATTATATGTGGTTCAGGAGATTATTGTGTCTCAGGGATATATATAAGCTGTTCTGTATACCGTGTTATGTAACGGAACACTTAATATCCAAGTTGTGTATTCACTGTACGCCACTTTATATGCATGTGTTTGTTTTGTTTATTGAACCTTCGGAACCTGACCTGGTATTTTCCTTCCTTGTTTTCTTGTTCAATAAATAGATCCAGTGGTTCTCTCTGGGAGGACCAGGAATTACTATACTACATTATATAATATATACTACATTACCTGTATACATACCAAAATGGAAAACCACCAACCATGGCCGAAACCGAGGTGTTTTCTACCTCTTCTCAGTCTCTATGAACCAGTAAATTCCACCTGAAAAAAATTCCCACTCCTTTTTTATCAGACCCAACTGACATCCCAGGTCTAGAGAACTGCATCGGATTGTTTTCTATTTTAGAAAATTGTATAACATTTTTATTATCCATCTATTACTGAGTCCTCATTGAAAATATATGGGGCGACAGTACACCACTATCCATTGTTTTTAAGCTGTCATAACTCATAACCATTGATTACGGATTTTATCTCACCCCAGGTATTTTTTCTCCATAGACTTAACATTGGGAACTCGTATCTAACGCCCATTAGATATTTAGGAGAAAATATCCAATGGGGGATTATGTCTTAAATGATAGCCCATTAGTCAATATTAAGGGTGAGATAAATTCAGAAACCTATTCAAGTTTAGTGTCAGAGCTCGTATCCCATCTCGGTTGAATCCCGTAGTAATTCACGCGGCTTCGCCTTGTGAATTACTACGTGATTCAAACTCGATGGGATACGAGCTCAGACCCTTAACTCTCATGGGTTTCCTCTATATGAAATGGGGACAGTAAGGATGTGGCATGATGAAACAATACATTGATGACAAACAGGACAATGCATAAGTAGACAAATAATTGAGTAATAAACAATAATAGAATAGCTAAGTAACCTGCATTGCCGGGGAAATACATAGTATAGTGATTTTTAATATTCTCGAAGTGATTCTTAATATTCTCGAACTTGGGAACTCGTATCTAACGTTGGGAACATTGGGAACTCGTATCTAACGCCCATTAGATATTTAGGGGAAAATATCCAATGAGGGATTGATAGCCCATTAGTCAATATTAAGGGTGAGATAAATTCAGAAACCTATTCAAGTTTAGTGTCAGAGCTCGTATCCCATCTCGGTTGAATCCCGTAGTAATTCACGCGGCTTCGATAGGATACGAGCTCAGACCCTTAACTCTCATAAGTTTCCTCTATAGAAACATATTGATTACAGGCCTCAAAGCCATGGATTATCGGAAAATACACCCCACCCCCCACCCCCCCAAACAAAAAAAAAATGAGAAAAAAATAAGAAAAAAGATAAGGAAAATACAATCCCTGACAGTTTTTAGTTCCATCGTTTATGGAGAGAAAAACCTATAGTCCGTATTGATAGACGCTCAATCTATATGTGAAGATGGGTAATATATACAACAAATAATAGCTTTGTGTTGATAAAAAATCCTCCCACACTTGATGCGATGTTCGGAAAAATGGTTTTGTGAGCAGGAATCTCTGAAAAACACTCAGGGTTGATGTCACAAAACACTTGCTAATGCTCGTGTATTACTACACATCAACTTTGTGTGGCTTACAACCATCTGTCCATACAACCTTCGATTATTGTCTTATATATGTATCTGTATCACCTTTGTACTATCATTATGTCACAGGGATGCCAGTTTTCAAAGTTTCCATTGAAATTCATGTTTTCATTTTCAGAATAGAAAAAAAACCAATTCCTCAGCATTGATATACCAGCTACTAAATCACCCAGTTCAGCCACAGCCCATGATCCCCCACTGAACCTCCCCTCTGACCCATGAAAAAACTTGAGCGTTCCCTTGATTCCCCACTGTAATGTGTATGTAATGCGTAAACCCTGTATTGCAATGAAAGATATTTCAATGTTTTTCCTGACCCCCAACTGGCAATGTCTATATATATATTAGTACATGCACTTTATTGTATGATGCAGGAATGGTATACCGACTCCAGTCGCATACAGGTAAACTGCTCGCCTACCCCGCCCCATTCCTTTGCTTCCTGCTTAAATCATTACCCTAACGGTCACAAGATTACTTCTCCCACTATATGGAAATCGGCAGTGGTCACCATGTTAAACCTAATTCAGAGATGTCAGTTTTCCGGCTTATGTCCAAGTTTCCGGGTTTTGCTAGTGTACTAAGTCCCGATCATGTTAGAGATAATATAGAGGAAACCTATGAAAGTTTAGGGTCTGAGCTTGTATCCCATTGAGTTTGAATCACGTAGTAATTCACAAGGCGAAGCCGCGTGAATTGCTATGTGATTCAAATGAGATGGGATCGAGCTCTGACCCTAAACTTGAATAGGTTTCTGAATTTATCTCACCCTTAATATTGACTAATGGGCTAACATTTGTGACATTATCCCCCATTGGATATTTTTCCTAAATATCTAATGGGTGTTAGATACGAGTTTCCAATGTTAAGTCTATGGAGAAAAAATATCTGGGGTGAGATAAATAGTGGATGGAATAGAGGGAAACTATGTTCCGGTGAAAGGAAGTCAAAGTTACGAGGTAAGGCTTGGAAAAATTACTGCCCAAGGCCCTGGCCGCGGGCAGTAATTTTTCCAAGCCTTACCGAGTAATTTTGACTTCCTTTCACTGGTACTTGGTTTCCCTATTCCTATATACCTTCAAATGTGGTTCAATAAGAGACAATCTGATTGGTCTAAATGTCAACCTTGGGTAGTATACGGCAACCTTGGGTAGTATACCAACCTTGGGTAGTATCAGATAGTTACTCCACCCCCCAGAGCGTGGTGTAAGCATAGAGTGTACAGCCATAGGTATATAGGAATAAGGATTATGATATTTTACAGGTTTTTTCCCCCTAGACCTCACTGGCATCTCTGAGTTACATTGTTGCGGTGTTGTTGGTGCTGGCCTTTGGCTGTGACTCCGTTAGGCTCACGCCTGTCTTCCTTCATCATTTTATCGTTGGTGTGGTTCAAAGCTAGAATTGTGCCATTTCGTGGCATATTTGATCCTCATCATGAAACCCACATATCTAATCTCTACTACTCTATCAGCACACATATCCTCGGGTGTATTGATTCTGTTGATGTAATGGATGTGGCATGGTCCAGTTCCCTTGACTACTGAAATGTGCGTACCAGCCAGTCCTGGTTGTTGGAGGTTTTCCCTGAGGTATTCAGTAGATTGGATATGATATTATGCATACAATGCATGACCCTATCGTTCAATTTACAACAGATTGGCACATACTGACGCCAATGTTGCAGTATGTTACAATTAATCAGGAAAATTCAATATTATATAAAGAAAACCATTCCACTTGAATATATTAATCAAAAAAATTAGTAAGACGTGGCTATAACACCTCTGTAGTATAAAAAAATAAAATAAAAAAATGAATATATTAATCAGAACTCGGAATTCCATAGTATATAATATAATTTATTTTATAATCGAAATGCATGTATTTATTGGGTGTAGGTGCAACAGGCTCTGTCTAAACAAGCCACGCATTTATTATCCATCGTATACAAAGTCGCCATTGAGAATGTATAGGGACTCAGTAAACCACGACCCATTATATAAAACCTGTCAGATACCATAACTGTGGTATGCGGATTCAAAATAGTCCCTTTGTTCTATAAAGCAAAAAGATATACCCTTTAATATGGCATGAATTTATTCGAGATGGATAATAAATATAACAAACGAGGGTTATGTGAATATGCGGCTTTGTAAACCATGCATCGCTCCTGTAGTACTACGCGTCAACCACTCGTGGTTGACGGCCGCCTGTCCACAAAACCATCGATTATTGTCTATGTATACCCTACATTAAAGTTATGTGTATTGGAGGTCAGTTTGAAATTCATGGTGATGGTCATTATCATCTATGCCTATTTAATTATGTACCACCGGGGATAAATTTTTACATATTATGGGGTTAAATTGTTCATATTTATGTGGTCAGGGATGCAAGTTTTCCTACGAGGGGCCATCCATAAAGTATGTACGCACTGAGGGGGGGTGGGGGGGGATTAAAACATCTTGGAAATTTTGCGTATGCTCCCTCATTGTTCTATTGCGTACAAGATCGGGAGGGTTGGTGGGGGGGGGGGGGGGGTCAAAATTTTTGGAAATTCTGCGTACATACTTTAGGGATGGCCCCCAAATGACGGAACAAATGACGTACCCCGAGATCCAGAGTCATCTCCTGAAAGGGGAAAATCCCCCATTTTGCCAAGCATGCAATGTACCAATAACTGTTCAGCATATCCTGCTGAACTGTAAAAGGGTACAAGAAAATAGAAGAAAGTACTTGAAAAACAGTAACGACATGAAAATGTTGTTTGAAACTATTCCAAAGAAAGATATCATCATGTTTTTGAAAGAGGCAAATCTTTTTGATTGTATATAAAATATTTGAAAACATTGAAAAGAATTGACTGAAATAAGTCTATGATAGTGAAAAGCTAAATCACTGATAGTCCCTATATACCCTCAGGGTCCCCTGGGACGTTAAACCACAAACAAACAAATTTTTTTAAAAAAAGCACCCCGAGTTTGAGCGAATCCTATAAGACGCACCAGGGGTTTGGGTTCACGTATAAGACGCGTCTTTTATACGTGAATTTACGGTAGTTTCAATGACCGAGCAGATAAATAATATCCTTTGCCGCGGGCACCCGGCGCGATAGGGTTAAGTTTCCCATACACAGTGGAGTATCGTTGTCTATTGTGTGGCTTAATGGCATGTCAGTGAACTATCAGTGGTGTATCGTCGACGTGACTCCGGTCTACTGTCAACGTATGTGGACTGCAGAGTATCCGCTGGGAGAGTGTCACCCAGCCATGACGCATGATGCCGTGTTAATAGCAGCATCAGCTGATCGACATGGTTTTTATGTCCAGCCTTTGTGATTCTGTCTTCAAGCACGAGCGACAGTTTGAGGTGCTGGTACAAACCGGTCGTTTTATATGAATAACCGAATTGAGGATGTGGCTAGGGTTAGAGGTACACTATAGGAGTATTTCCACAGTGAAGTGGGTGGAAGTGTCCCACAGCCGCCCCCCCTTTTTTTTTTTTTTTTAGCATAAAGTGGGATTCACATAGAGAGACTGCTGGGGTGGACAGCAATTAACAATCTGTTCACCTTCTTGGTCGCCTTGCCTCCTCGTGGTGCAGACCGGATATGCTTGCACGCAAGCATAACAAAAGTGACCAGGGTGGGGAGTTAGCTCAGTGGTAAAGAGCACTAGACTTGTAATCGCAAGGTTGTTGGATTTGTTGACTCGAGTCCTACTGCAGCCACTTTTCTCCTTTACCCCCAGCAGTGGTAGATTTACTGCTATATCAAAGGCCAATCCTTCTCATACTATGTCTATGTGGTGTGGGAAGTAAAAGAAGTCTCACCTCGGTAAATGTGTAGGGGTGGGATTTCTACCTACATTCATCTCATAGATTCGGTCAAATCCAAAGGAAGTCTAATTGAACAAATTACAAGAAACAAACAAACAAACGGAGAGACTCGTGTACCTCCAGCAGGGTTTGTCTGAGACAATATACCTGAAATTATTTACCGGTACATAGTGACACCTCTAGGTCTCAATGCTGGAGGTATATTGAGTCTCTTTGGGTGAATTCTACTCTAAGCCACACGCTGACATACGCTGACTAGGTTCGGGAGAGGTTATATAGATTTTTGTTACTATGTCATACTTAAGAAGAAACCAACAAGTTTTGGTCAAAGTCATCGTTCTCCACGAGTTTGATGCGGAGGGATATGAACGAGGTGACAGCCGAGTGAATATCATGTAGCATTCAAACGAGTTGCAGAATGACTTCTTTGACCAAAACGAGTTGCTTTCTGCATCTATCTCACCCCTTTACGCACTAAAAGAATGGACAACACACAGGATATAGACCATGGAGAACGAACTGCAATACTTGTAGGGGCATGGAGAACGAGTTCCCAATGCTAAGCCTATGGACATTTATTTCAGGGGTGAGATAAAGACACTGTTATAACCACACAGACACCCCACAGACGCCTACCTGATGCCTACAGGAGCCTACGCAGGTTTGATCGTCTCTACACCTGTCTACCTGCCTCACACACCATAAACAAGCAATCAAGATAACCTAGAGTGTTGTTCCCCACTGTCCCGCCAGATTTGATAAGGTGTCCCTCCAAAGTGTTTCCATAAGTGGGGTTAAGAATCATTCTGTACCGAAATAACTGTCCCCTTAACTGGGGTGTCCCCTGAAGTTGAATTTCACTGTACTGTATGTTTATCTCACCCCTGGTACAAGTTTAGCCATAGGAATAACATTAAAAACATATACCCAATGATTACCCCGGTAAAGTGACAATACTACGCCACGGCCGTGGGGGAGTGAATGTGAGATGACGTCATATGCAATTGACCAATCAACGGCCAGGCTTTGATAGAGAAGACAAGGCATGAATATAGAGATTCAAACGTTCCTAACTGGATTTGCGAAGTAATTTTGATTATTACATCGTGATGCTATTCCATTGTCCATGAAAGGGGTAAGATAAAAGCAGAACCGCACTCGAATTGTAAATAAACAGTACTCCACTCATTTAGATGCACCATAATTGTCACCTGGCTTCACCTCAATGACGATTGCAGAACATCCAAACTTGTGGAGTATTGTCTATTTATGCGATTCTCGACTTACTGATTATCAAAGTGCACAAAAAGATGTTAACCTCGATAAACGTATATTACCGACGAGACAACACACAGGAAGGGTATCAAAAATATACACCCCAAATTGTTCAGCATACCAAAAATCCGTAGAATACTACGGAGGGATTCACTTGAATTCTTTAAGTACCCTGGTACGCTCAACACTACTCGGCAAATGTTCAAATCTTTAACCAAGAAGATAGTACGCAGGCTATGCTGTCAAAACGCTTAGTTCATTGAACAGACAGCGAAAACCAGCTTCATGCTCTTGGCTGTTCCTTTATTGGAACTACAAATCATTCTGTAACCGTCAAATACTATTGTCACCTTGCAAATGAACCAATTAAGAATTTTGAGAAAAAAAAGGCCAATCCTTCTCATACCATGTTTATATGATGTGGTCTATGTGGTCTCACCTCGGTAAATGTGTAGGGATGAGATTTCTACCTAAATTCATACGCCCTCCAGAGGTTACTAAACTCCCCATTATCGCCCAGGGTAAATACAAGTTCCGCTCGCGACTGACTGGGCAGACCACGACTACATGAACTATAGTTTTCCTATTTATATTTGGAGAACCTGAATATAATTTCGGGTTGATATGTAGAAATAGCTGACATTTCGATTTCTCACATCAAATTTCCAATTTGAATATTTATAAAAACCGTTAAACTGGATAATTGTAGGTTACGGTTCAAGGGTCTATCACCATACCATGTCGGCAACCAGCGAGCACCGGAACTTGTAAACAGACTGAATTATGGGATACCTCAATAGGGTCTATTACATAGATTCGATCACCACACTTGTGAACCTTAAAAAAGTCTGGCGAGAACTTGCAATGGTTAACTGGACGTTAAATCAAACCAACCAAACCAAACCATTGATACTTCATCGACGATAGCCCAGAGATAGATCCAGACCAGCTTCAGGACTCACATAACAGGGTCGCTCTGTTGTCCCACCGCCATCGATTCTCGTCTTTATTTTTACTCTCATGTCTGGCTGTGAAAATAGATTCTCTCCGATTGAAATGGTGCGTGTCTGGGGACATCAGGGGCTGGGCGTTATACGCGGGAGAGGAGTGGTTGGGAGATCGCACTCTGGTCAAGGGTCACTCCCCCAAATCCAGCTCCAAGATTCTGTCTGGTCTTCAGGAACGTGACCATTCTCGAAATTTTAACGAAGATTATTGATTTTAGTCATTATTATAGACATGACAGTTATCCACTTTTTCATTGAAATCCCTGGTTTCAATTTCAGGATTTTAGTCCTTTTTTTTCTACTGAAAAGAGAAATAGTATAGATTGAGCCTTTAAGGCCCGGCCCCACTGATGCGATGCGATTGTCGCAAGTCCATAAAAAGCCATAAACGGCCGGCGAGGGTAATAAAAACGGCGCCGCCCGTCGCATCGCACACAATCGCTCCTGTGGGGCCGGACTTGCGCGCGTGTGTTGGAAGATCGCACTCTGGTCAAGGTTCACTCCTCCGCCCAGTCCTTTCAATCTGTTCATCCTACAGTAATGTATTCTTAATGTATTCTGAGAATACATTGAGAATGACCAAATTACATATGACTATCCCACCTTGCTACATGTGTACCATTCTATTAATAAAATGATTAACATTGAATGAACAATCAAGAAACTTATTTCGAAGTACATGATGATTCGACCTCATTATGGACAGGACTATTTTCCGGAATCTCCTGCAGGAGATTCTTACATGCCAGAATCTCCGGGTAGCTGTTTCCAGGTGCCCGATACATCTCCTATGGAGACTCCGTAATCGGTGGGTAATAAATACACAGGGATGACAGGAGGCATCAATCATAATCCCATTAAAAGATTAATCGTTGCTCAATCCATGTCTGCGGTGGACCATAAACTGGAGACCGCAATAAGTTGATGAACTTCCGTGTTCTTTTATTAATGTGACCGCTAGAGTTCACAAGGTCAGAGTGGTTCCCTGGCGTCCCGCCAGAGCTTGTTACGTCACGTGTTGCCGCATACCTGCGTCTGTCTAACTGACACGCCTATCTGATAAGACTCTGTGCTACAGGGGGGTCTGTCAGAGCAGTTCTATCGACTCTGATGCTTTATCTTTATTCACATAATTCACAGATGGTAGTTTTCCATTTTTCAAGAAAATCCTTTTTTTCATTTCCAGTTTAATTTTTTTTTTTTTAATTATTATTTCTTCTTTTTTGCTTGCAGCAGGGGTGTTTCAACCACGTTCAAATAATCTTCAATTCCAGTTTAGGAAATTATTTTTTCTTGTATAGAACTAGTCTGATATAAATTCAGCCTCATTCACGCCAATAAAACTGGTTTGAACCTCCCCACACATCCTCAGCTCTATTCCATGGCCAACACTGATATCATTTCCACCTTTTCTCAGTCTTACTGAGGCAGTTAATTTCACATGGAAAATATTTTCACTTTTTTTCCCCCGGCCCCGACTGACATCCCTGAAATATATAGAATGGAGTTTTTTTAATCTTGAACAATAATTGACCAATACCTCTCCAGGGGAAGCAAGGTCTTACCTTTTTTCACACAAGGAAAAGTTTCCAATTATATACATACAAAATAGTGAATATCAAATATGAAACGGTTTTGATATTTGAGCTACCTGTGTTTACGCTCTAACAAATTGTGATCGCCCTTTGTTGAAAGACCAATTTAAACACATTGATACAAATAAAGGGCCTTTTAAAAAAATCATTGGGATCAAGACAAAAAGGGAGAGTCCCGTATAACAATAGCAAATTTCAGGTGAGTGCAATTTCCTGGACGATAATGCTTCATTTCCCCTTGACAGTTCCACAGGAAATATCATTGATTATTGGCAACTCCAATTAAGTTTAGTGTTTTTATTCATTCGTAACAAGCGTGAGCAGTGTGTCGCTGAGGAGGGAACACTGCAGCGCCTCTCAGGTCAAAGATGGCAGTTTTCCTATTCTCCAAGGAAATCCTTGTTTTCATTTTCAGTTTAAATCTTTTTGTTCTTGTGTAAAACAAAGAGAGAATAATGTAAGTTGGAAGTTAACCACACAAAACCAGACTCGTTCCGTTTCAATTAAATTAAGTTTTATTGATGATACTTGATGAGTAAACTCAGGTAAGCTGATGAGATGAGCGGTAGATGACGATCATTAAAAACTCAACGTCTCGATAAATTCATTTATCTTCGTCAGGAGTTGAATAAAGAGAGAATAAATTGGTCCTCATTCACACCAGTGAACAGTAGTTCAATCATCTTCAATCAGGTACATTCCATGATCAATAACGATGTGTTTTCTATGTTTTCATAGTCTCCCTTAACCAGTAAATTCCACATGAGAAATATTTCCTCTTTTTTTCGTGACCCCAACTAACATCCCAGTCAGGTACAATCGGGCATTAAGCTGCACACTCTCATAGACTCACGTGGAGAGACTGCTGATAAGGCATACCAAGAACTCAGGGACCTGTTGCATAATGTAGGCTCGTACATGTAGGCCATTCTCTGTACGCCAGTGAGACCAGGGACGATGTGGGTCAACTTTATTCAACACTTATGGACGACCATCCGCTGGCTAGGATTGTTTTAGTGAATGAGCTTGAATATCATTAAACGGTAACTCTCATACGAGGTTTCCTTTTATTATATACCCGTGTAGTACATTTAGAAATTATATACCTTTTATTATATACCCATGTATTACATTTAGAAATTACATACCTTTTATTATGTACCCGTGTAGTACATTTAGAAATTACATACCTTTTATTATATACCCGTGTAGTACATTTAGAAATTACATACCTTTTATTATATACCCGTGTAGTACATTTAGAAATTACATACCTTTTATTATCTACCCGTGTAGTACATTTAGAAATTACATACCTTTTATTATCTACCCGTGTAGTACATTTAGAAATTACATACCTATTATTATATACCCGTGTAGTACATTTAGAAATTACATACCTTTTATTATCTACCCGTGTAGTACATTTAGAAATTACATACCTTTTATTATGTACCCGTGTAGTACATTTAGAAATTACATACCTTTTATTATATACCCGTGTAGTACATTGAGAAATTACATACCTATTATTATGTACCCCTGTAGTACATTTAGAAATTATATACCTTTTATTATATACCCGTGTATTACATTTAGAAACTACATGCCTTTTATTATGTACCCGTGTAGTACATTTAGAAATTACATACTGCTGCTCCCTATACAATATAAATCCTGGCAGAGTGACTTCATGAGGCGAAGCCGAGTGAAGTCCGGAGTCAAAACTCCAGGAGTGGCATGCAGTGGCCACGATTAAAAAAAATCAGGTTTTGATTTTATCCTACCTCATCTCCTCGATTTTGGAATATTACGTGATAACAATTCTTTATTATCCACCTAATACAAAGTGTCCATAGAAAACACATGGGGAGTTTGTATGGACATACCCGGTGCATACGGATATGTTGTATGCTCCGGGTGGCGCATACGGAAAAATTGTGCGTGCGGAAAAATAGTGCATAACTAAAACAAACTGATATCGACATGCCACTCGTCCAGAAAAGGTGGATAATAAATACAATATAGACTGGTTTCAGATAAAAGCGTTCGTATGCTCCTCTGAGTTGACTCTGCGCAATATCCTCGCATATGCTTGGATATTACTACGCGTCAATTCCTCGGAGCATACGGCCGCTTGTATCTGAAACCAGTCAATATTGTGTATGTATGCCACTAGTGGCATATAAAACTCCGTATGCCAGTCAGCGTGGCATACAGAAACTCAATTTTAAGCCTATGGGATTTTATATTAGGGGTAGAATAATATCATGAAACGTCACAAAATTTCATACAATTGTTTATATGGCACGAGTTGTTTTCGTGCAATGATATCACGAAGCGGAGCTGAGTGATATCTGTAGCAGAAGACAACAAATGCCATGTAAACAATTGTATGAAATTTAGTAACGTTTAGATTTTATCCTACCCCGTCACAGGTTTTAACTTCATATGTCACCTGTGGCATATAAATATTATATGACATAACCGTGGCATACAGTCACTCCATGCTAAGTCTATGGAGATTTATATGAGGGGTAGGATAAACATGGATGGTGGAACTGTAGGGATGACATAGATGACATATATCTTGATGTTTGCGTACATCTCGGAGAGTGCATTGCCTCTGCACTGTGAAGACTATTGATCCAGTGCCGTGACCCAGATTACCTGTTACTGCTCTAACGCGGCTATATACCGTAATTCCCGAATGATTCACTACCGTAAATTCACGCGTATAAGACGCATCTCGCGTATAGGACACATCCCGAATTTGGGAAAATCCTACATAGATGTCAGTTTTCCATTATTCCGTGCAAATCCACCTTTTTCCTATTCAAAATATGTAATTTCTTTTCATCGTGTCAAACCAAGATCATATTGATGTAGCCTCATGTACGCCAATAAAACAGTGGTTTGAACCTCCACATAGACCCTCAGCCCCATGTCATGGCCGAGAAGAACATATTATCCAAGTTTTCCCGATCTTTCTGAGGAAGAAAAATCCACATGAAAATATTTCCACAATTTTCCCCTGGCCCCACTGACATCCCTGATCCTATAAGGGAACAGAGTGATTACTAGTTCTGCCAATATCCACCAGAAAATTATAAGATAGCACCACTATAGTCTGAGGGCAACCACTGTTATCAGTCTTTATAATCTATAGATAATATTGAGACAAGGCTGAAGTTCCCCCATGGCAAGCCCCAAAAATATTTGACATGAAATCCATTGATAATTGGCCCTGCCACCTGGTGTTTAAGATGGCGTGGGGGGGGGGGGGGGCAAGATTTTTAAAATTTTTTTTTTATTTAAGAAAGTTTAATGACCGTAACACGTTCGCTAGTCACCTAGCGATCTTCCACGCATTTGTCAGGTACAAATAACATTAAACATAGATAACTGCCTCCATATCACAATGGCTATGTGCCCTATAGGGGACAGAGCCATTGTTAGTTCATGAGGCAGTCACTGGGTGGTCGGGGGACAAAACCTGTATTCTGGCTCTTTGTTCTTACCAAATTCAACTGCCTTTCAATGTTTTACCATGGTTCCCTTGACTCTCTACACCCATCCCAAAGTAGGATGACATAATGATTAAACCCAGGACATGAGGTTTTTCACATGGAATACTTTATATACATATGTCAGCAAGGCTAGAGTTGTGACGCTTCCCAATTATCACTCACCTACTTTTTCACCTCCATAAGTGAAGAACACCTACTCGGGGGGCGTCATGGCAGCCCCCATGGATCATAGGCTATATGCCATATAAGATCCACCCCCCACTCCCACCCCGCCTCCCCAACACCCCCTCCCTCCCCACCTTGTCATTTGCACTGGAAAAATGCGGTTGAAGCCGTCTCCGGTGCAGTCAGGAAGACGCACCCGGGGCTGAGTGTTTTGGGTGAAAAGCCGCATAGATCAGATGCACCTGGAGTTTGGGGAGATTTAAGCAGAACTGGTTTGAGAATCGTACTTTTAACCACTACGCCACGAGTTTGGATGCGTAGTAATCGTCACGAGGCGTAAAAGTACGATTCGAAAACTGTTCTGTTTTTATCTCACCCCGTCCACAGACATTGAAATATCATCAAAGTATCAGATTTATTAAAATTACTCAACCAAATCCAGTTAGGAACGTAATATTACCCGAGTCCCTCTTGTGTCTTTGTGACGCCGCTAAAACTCTAGCAGAAGTAAACAATGGCTGATTCGCTTGTCGACCCAGTGAATGATCTAGGATCGTACATGTAGACCCTTTTCTGTACCCCAAGAAGGCCCAGGGACGATGTGGGTGAACTTTATTCAACACTTATTGACCACCTTATGGACGATTAATACTGGCTTAGTGAACAGACTTAAATATCATTAAACATTACTAGGGCGTGGCAAATACACCTCTATGGCAAGCCAATGCTACCTTGAATATCCAAAAATATTTGTTTTATAATAATATTATATTGAATATCATTAAACGATAACCCTTGTACAATGTACAGAAAAGGGTCTTCCTGTTCGATCCTGGATCATTCAGCAGGTCCCTGGTCGGTGGACGTTAGATTAGAGCAGTCATGGTAAACATGTCAAGATAAGGCGTGTGGCCACAGCGGACTGCGTGACCAAATGACATGGGACTAGGCGCCCAGACCTGAGGTGAACCCATGAGAGGGGATAATCTATATGCCCGCCGTGTCTTATCTGAGGTTACAGTGGATTAACACCTCATTATACGACCCCGGGATTGAGAGGATTCTCAGGTGTGAGCTGTCCGCCCGGACATTCATCGACATCCACGACAGCTGTGGTTTACATGGAATTATGCACTTTAGTGTGATTTTCCGGTACATGACAACATGTGGGCAGTTAGCAAGCATGTGCCACACAGAAAATCCTCTTAGATCCTATTCACACTTTGCATTTTCGATGGATAATAGATACAAGGATGCAAGGTTGTTTGTGGGTTTCCATTGTTTTTGCATGGTTTAGGTTATCAGTGCATATTTTTAAAAAAACCTCAATTTTTGCAGCATATATTGATTTTTCAATTTGTTTTAAGTTTAATTGATTATCATTATATTGAAAAAAAAACCACTATTCAAGATACGAGGCACAAAAATGAATAAAAAAAAATAGAAATTAAGAATGGTGTTAAATGGGAAAAGTGACAAGTCTAAGAGAACATACTGGACTTAAATCTACCGCAAAAACAATCCATCGGGAATCTTTAGGGCAGCACGATAGATCTGTCTATTGTATGTTGGCAAGATCGTGGGTTTGATTCTATTTTAGATTTAGAAGACGTGACTATGAGACCTCTAACACAAGCCGATGCTACCTTGAAAATGACAGTTTCCTGTCTGTTTTGAACCAAGTTGCTATAGTGGGTTTGATTCTTGTGTAGTGTCACTGTGTTAAACTGTTTTCTTCTGGCCTGTCATACTTACCCTGACTCCAAGCATGGTGCAGTGTAGCTTCTTTGGATGGTTGCCCCCATGTGTAAACACCCAGTAATCATATAGGGCGGTATCGTCAGTCCGCAGTTAGCCATCATTGTGATAACACCTGCAATAGAGCTTGTAACGGGAACATGGCCTTGGACTCCTTCATTCAGTTTACTATCCCTACATCTAAAATAGTAACACTGGTGGAGAACTCGGGTATATATATATATATATTAGTTCGGTTTCTACAGGTTTTCTACAGGTCAGCTAGATTTGTGCAGCCTCAACATTCCTAAAATGTAATATTCGCTTGAATTTTTTTCATCGCCATGGCTCTTATTCTTGAAACGTAACGAGATGCTTTATTTAACAGATATAACATTTTAATTTGTGTTTTTATCAATTTTAGTTTTACCTTACACACAATTTTATTAGGCTTCAACATAAAATGAATTAGGCTGAGCCTTGTATCAATGGATTTTAACAGCGGATAACAACGGTTGGCCTCAGACTACAGTGGCGCCATCTTCACAGGTCGCACTTTAACTCGTATCATTCACTGACGGATGACGGTGGAACTAGTATTCACTGTGTGCCCTTAAGTATTCTTCCTGTATTCCTGTTGTGTGATTTCTGTTGATGGTATCTCTGAAGTCTAAGAAATCTCTGGTGCTGCACTCACTTTACTGATGACTCGCTGCTATATAGACGATGGTATTCATAATAATCAGAGTCAAAGAAAAAAGATGGATTCCTTGGTAAAAAAGAAATTAACATTGTTCTCGACGTAATTACCCAAACTGGCTCTGGAGTGTAACTGTTCATGTGTAACTACACTCTGCTGTGCGTGTCCATCATAGACAGTGCAGACTGTAATTGTTTAAAGTGAGACACTATCGGCTGTAAGTGTCCATTATATAGAGTGTGGACTGTATATATGTCACATTGAGACACTCTCTGCTGTGAGTATCCATCATAGAGAGTGTGGACTGTACATGTGTTACTTCTCTCTGCTGTGAGTATCCATCATAGAGAGTGTGGACTGTACATGTGTTACTTCTCTCTGCTGGGAGTATCCATCATAGAGAGTGTGGACTGTACATGTGTTACTTCTCTCTACTCGGAGTATCCATCATAGAGAGTGTGGACTGTACATGTGTTACTTCTCTCTGGTGGGAGTATCCATCATAGAGAGTGTGGACTGTAAATGTCTTACTTCTCTCTGCTGGGAGTATCCATCATAGAGAGTGTGGACTGTACATGTGTTACTTCTCTCTGCTGGGAGTATCCATCATAGAGAGTGTGGACTGTACATGTGTTACTTCTCTCTGCTGGGAGTATCCATCATAGAGAGTGTGGACTGTAAATGTCTTACTTCTCTCTGCTAGGAGTATTCATCATAGAGAGTGTGGACTGTACATGTGTTACTTCTCTCTGCTATGAGTATCCATCATAGAGAGTGTGGACTGTACATTTGTTACTTCTCTCTGCTGGGAGTATCCATCATAGAGAGTGTGGACTGTACATGTGTTACTTCTCTCTGCTGGGAGTATCCATCATAGAGAGTGTGGACTGTACATGTGTTACTTCTCTCTACTCGGAGTATCCATCATAGAGAGTGTGGACTGTACATGTGTTACTTCTCTCTGCTGGGAGTATCCATCATAGAGAGTGTGGACTGTAAATGTCTTACTTCTCTCTGCTGGGAGTATCCATCATAGAGAGTGTGGACTGTACATGTGTTACTTCTCTCTGCTGGGAGTATCCATCATAGAGAGTGTGGACTGTACATGTGTTACTTCTCTCTGCTGGGAGTATCCATCATAGAGAGTGTGGACTGTAAATGTCTTACTTCTCTCTGCTAGGAGTATTCATCATAGAGAGTGTGGACTGTACATGTGTTACTTCTCTCTGCTATGAGTATCCATCATAGAGAGTGTGGACTGTACATTTGTTACTTCTCTCTGCTGGGAGTATCCATCATAGAGAGTGTGGACTGTACATGTGTTACTTCTCTCTGCTGGGAGTATCCATCATAGAGAGTGTGGACTGTACATGTGTTACTTCTCTCTGCTGGGAGTACCCATCATAGAGAGTGTGGACTGTACATGTGTTACTTCTCTCTGCTGGGAGTATCCGTCATAGAGAGTGTGGACTGTGGACTTTGGTCTAAGATGCTCTCAGTTGTGAGTGTCCATCATAAAGACTGCGGACCGCTTAAGGGGACACCCCGTTTAAGGGGACACCCCGCTTTAAGGGGACACCCCGCTTTAGGGGACAGTTTTTCGGTACAGAAATGCTTAAAAACCCCGCTTAAGGGGACAGTTTTGGAGGGACATCATATCAAAAACACTGAAAATCCAGTTCATTGTGCCGTTTGTACGGGACAGACAGTTTGTGAAGATCTGAGGTCATCTTAATATAATTCGGTGGATATTTCTACCCAAGAAGAACACTCCTAAAATGATTTATTTGCTGCTCTATCTCCGAAATTAACCGCAAAACAAAATGGCCGCCACTAACGGTCAAAGCCAGGCTATCGATATCACTCGAGAGCCTGTACTGATTATTAAACGCACCCCCTTGTGAGTAATCTATGATCCTCGTCCCGCTAGGTTCAAAGCAGAAATACAGGTGCCACATCTCTAGCGGCTCTGGGCGGGCCACAGTGAGTGGATATTAGTATGAGCGACTTTCACACCCGTTGAAGGTAGGGGGTTAGAGGCCCGCTTACAGGTTAGCGGTGGGCGGTTCAGGGCGGCTGGCGGCTTTGAAGGTGTGGTATACAGTGAGCCGTCGCGGCTCTGGGCGGCTCATGGTGAGTCGCTTATGCGGCCGCTGATTTCTCTAAGCCTAGACACTCCCTTCAACGAGGTGGACCTCGTCCACCGAAAGTGCAGTCCACCCTCAATGCCTTCCTGGGACTGTGAAACTGTATATACATTGTACTGTACATTTACATGTATTATCTATTTATATTCATTTATATTGTATAATTTATATTTATTTGCTTATTTATATATTATTGATAAACCTTTTAACTTAATAACCATCGTTTCCTTCATTTATGTAGGTATTCTCTATTGTATAACCATTGGCAGGCTGAAAACCCCGCTTAAGGGGACACTCCGCTTAAGGGGACAGTTGGCCCGGAACGGAGGGTGTCCCCTTAAGAGGGGTTTTACTGTATATTTTGGTGCTCCATCACCGCAACACCTCAAGACACATCACGACAAATAGGCATGCGATGATTCAATCCTAGCCCGATCTAGCAAGACAACCAAATCGGGCCGAATCTTGCTACATCGTGTATGTTGGTGGAATCGGCTCTTAACGGCACCGGTCGGGGATGGGGACGCTGGGTTGGCACGGGACCCGAGCGTTCGGTACGGAACCCGAGCGTTCGGCACGGGACCCGAGCGTTCTGCACGGAACCCGAGCGTTCTGCACTTAGCGGAGTAAGGCATTCGGCGTCCGATGATTAAACAGGGACGCTGCATGACGTGTTATGACTCGCTCCGGACCGTTTATCCGAACTAGAACGCCGTATAGACGCTGCACTGCCTCCACCCCGGCGTCTCTCACTAAGGAGATGTGTTTGACGACAATTAGAGCAACTCCCATCTCTTTGGGGTCTATTTTGGCGCACCCTCACCTCGATTCAAGAATTAATCATGTATCTAGGCTAAGCGTAGCGAAGATATTTTTCCCCCAGTGTCACAGTTTTGTCAGTGTGTATTCTATTAGGCGTGTGTTATTAAGTACTTAGAAGGAAACTCGCGAGATTGAAAAATACTTGGTCCGTACTCCATTGAGTTTGACTGCAGAGTAATTCACGAGGTGAAGATGAGTGAATTAATCTGCAGTCAAACGAGGTGGAGTGCAGGCCAAGTTATTTTCATCGATTGTGGTTCAGATTTGATCTCACCCCGTATTTAACATTACTGAATGATAAGATAAATCACCTATTAGCCATTGAGTATTGGGTACACTTCCTTCACTGCCGTGGAGTATGAGCTTCTAACGTTAAGCCTATGGTGGGAAATACCGGGGTGAGATAAGTACAAATACACAGAAACAGAGTTTGCCATATATGGTCATATGCAAAGTGGTCTGGCACTTGAAAAGGGAGCGTAAACAAACTTTGAAAGTATATCTGTTTAAAGGTTGTCAAACCCACTGTTTAGCAACTGCATAACATTTTATGCAGAGCAGTAGGGACTTTGATATCCAAGTCCATGAGCTCAGCATTTGTATCCATTTAATGAGTTGCAAATGCTGCAGGCTGGGTGTGGCATTCGATGCAGCGCAGCCTTGGTGGATTTTTTTTGCATTGATATACTTGTACTTCCATAATCAGTTTGTTTACACTCCGTAAAGTTAAAACCTGTTTTCGTGTATAAGGTGAACCTCAACTGTACCCATCCTAATGAATAGGTAGATAGACATGTTGGAAATATGAGAAGAATAAGTAGTGTGACTGATAAGTACTGGTCCCTGAAGATTCCCCAAGATAAGACTTCAAACATCTCAGCTGTGATGTTTGCTGTATATCATCATTGCTTTTGTTCTTAGACCCTATTTCTAGTATGTATTCCATCCCTGGTATTTTCCCCATAGAGTTAACATTGAGAATTTGTGCTCAACAACCCATAGAACAAATTGGACGTTAAACTACCCAAATAAATCCATGGAGTATTGTATTAAAAAAAGGAAAAAAAGAAAAATAAAGAAATCAATGAGCGATGGCATCACAAATATTAGCGATATCATTGATAGAGGTGAGATAAAATCTGAACCGCTCTCTACCTGGAAATTACATGGAAATGATTTCCTCTTTCCTCCCGACCCCAGATGAGATTCTTGTGTTACGACCGATGAAAAAAAAAAGAGAGATAAAATTAGTTTTAACCAGTTGTCTTGTTTTCTTGCAGGCGATGATTTTGCGGTGATCCAGCAGGAGATCTTGATGATGCGCGACTGTAAACACGAGAACATCGTCGCCTACTATGGCAGCTATTTGAGGTAAGAGAGACACCATGTACACAGTAGGGGTGGGGAGTCAGCTCAGTGGTTAACCCTTTCAGGGCGGATAATGCCCTGAGGCATTCCCCAGCATAGACCGGATAATGCCTTGAGGCATTCCCCCGCAGAAACCGGATAATGCCTTGAAGCATTATTTATGAAATTTAGTAATATTTGCCATATCATTGTTTTATGAAGAAATAATTGATCAATGAATCTGAAACTTTCAGAGAATATACATGGTCTATGATATAGTATTCAATACTGGTTGGTAAACCAAATAATATTAATAAGAATGATGTGTCATATCACGTGATCAAATAATGGAATATACGTTTAGACAAAAATTGGCCCGTCCCCTGGAGTTATACCGATCCAAACCACCTGCCCCGACCAACAGCGCTCTTCCATAGAACTAAAGCGACCTGGGTGGGTGGGTAGTTAGCTCAGTGGTAAAGAGCACTGGACTCGTAACCCCAAGGTTGTGGGACTTTGTGGGTTCGAGTCCCACTGCAGCCACTTTACTCCTTCAACCCCAGCAGTGGTAGATTTACTGCTATATCTAAGGCCAATCCTTCTCATACCATGTCTATGTGGTGTGGGAAGTAAAAGAACTCTCACCTTGGTAAATGTGTAGGGGTGTGATTTCTGCCTAAATTCATCTCATAGATTCGATCACCATCAAACCCCAAGTATGTCTAATAAAGCGTATTGAATGTTTAACTACCCAAACAACAACAGCCAACACAGTATGTTTTGCTCAAAACCGAGCTAGACTCTTATTGCTACTGCGAATGTAATCTTCAAACAGTATTATCATCCACCTAATACAAAGTGTCTGTAGAAATCACATAGGGAGTGTGTATCACCAAACCCGGAGCATACAGATATTGTATATAAAAAATACTGTGCATACCTAAATGAACTAATATGCCACTTGTCAGGAAAAGGTGGATAATAAATACAATATAGACTGGGTTCAGATAAAAGTGGTTGTATGCTCCTCGGACTTGACTCCGCACAATATTTGCGCAACATCCTCACTCACGCTCGGATATTACTACGCGTCAACTCCTCGGAGCGTACGACCGTTTGTATCTGAAACCAGTCAATATTGTGTATTTATTCATTCAGGGATGACAGTTTTTCATTTTTCTGACTGAGCCTCATTCACGCCAATGAAACAGCAGTTCAAACCTCCCCACAGACCCTCAGCCCTATTCCATGACCAACATTGATGTGCTTTCCATGTTTTCTCAGTCTTTCTCAGACAGCAGATTTCAAATGCAAAGTTTTTCCATTTTTCTATGACCCCCTACTGATATCTCCCTTCCCTTATGAGATGATATTTATCGAGTCTCACTCCGGCCAATAAAGGTTTGCTTTTAACATTACAACTGCTTTTTTTAGGGAGGGGGGGCGGGGCAATTTTTATTTTGCAATATTTGTGTTCACAATCACCGAATTCGCCTATAGAGCCGTTCTTCCATTCGGGCCCTTGCCCCTACTCCTCAATCTAATGGCGGGTGTTAAACCGAATGGGCAGTGGGTACCATTTTTGTGTAAGTCCTTGGTATGACCCGACCAGGGTTTGAACTGCTATGTTACTTATGTCAGAAACACAGACCCAGCCCACCACCACCCTGTCCTGCCATGAAAAAAATTCCCATTGTATTTTTTTCTGAATGAAACTAGCATCCATGTGTTCATTTGAATGTGGGGACAAGAATATAAAATCGAAATAGTTTAGATGGCTATTGTGTAGGACGCACCGGGTGGTTTTAATGTATGTACGTGCATTACAGTCAATTTCTGGGTACTCAAATCTGCAACGTCCAACTACGTTATCCAGAGATGGCAGTTTTCCTCTAATCAAAGGAAATCCATATGTTTTTTTTGTTTTCTTTAGTTTTTATAGAAATGGCAGTTTTCAATTTTCTGTGGAAATCCACTTTATCATTCTCAGCATGTAGAATTATTTTCCACGTGTAAAATAATATGATATTGATTGAGCCTCACTCACGTCAATATCACAGGCAACTGAATGTCCCCCACACACCCGCAGTCCTTTGCCATGGACGACACCAACATGATTTCTATGTTTTCTCAGTCTCTCTGTGGCAGCAAATCCCTCATAGGAAATATTTTCACCTTTTTTCTGACCCCTAACTGGCATCCCTGTTTTTAGCATTGGGCTTTTACTAAGAGGTGTTATAGCGACGTCTCAGAAATCTGTTTTCATTTACAGTTTATGAAATTACCTTTTCTTCTGTAGAACAAAGAAAGTATGAATCGAGCCCCATTCGCGCCGATGGAACAGTCACATTTCATGGCCATTAACGATGTGCTTTCCATGTTTTCTCCGTCTCTTTGAGGCACTAATTTCCACATGAAAAATATTTAATGTGATTTTTCTTCCACGACCCCAACTGACATGCCTGGTTATCAATGTCAGACCAAAAATGATATAGAGAAAAAGTTCAATGTCAGACCAAGAGAAATAATATGAGGTGGGTTTCCGGACTGTGATTTGTTTACCTCGGTCCCTCGGTTTTATTCCTTATAATTCACTTTGAGTTATTAATGAAGTGATTTTGTCACTAGATCCAAGTTTGTATTAACATATGGATTCCCTGTGTATGGGTGTGGCAATTTATCATATATCCATGCAGCATATTTGATAATTATGTACTGCTGCTCCCTGTGCAGTATGATTTGTGTACTGAACCCTGTGCAGTACACGGTTTTACTGAACACGATGAAACATCAGCAGTGTGTGGGCTTTCACGTTGACATATCTTCTATGCTAATATATGGTAAGATTTGATTAATTTGGGGTATACAATAATTATGTAATGACCCACCATGCTTGTACATGCTACAAAACTTCGTGGGAATTGATTTTTTAATTTTTTTTTATATAGTCTTTATTGATTTCGGTTATAACAACCGTTCTTCCAATACAATATGACTGTAACAATGGTATTTACAATGGATGGTTCGGTGACAGAGCAAACAATTACTCCTATTTACATTTCGTACTATGTAATATAATATACGGCGCTTCCATCTACAATATTGTATACAATTAATCTATACAGCATCTATACAGTGTTATTTAAGTAAGAACCGCATCTCAGCACTTAATACATTACATATTACATGTTATTTATGGAACTCAGCCTGTGACCTCGTTCCGTAAAAAAACAATTCCCCCTCTCGTTTTGTAGCATGTACAGCATGGTCAGGTCGTTCTATATAAATACTGTAAGGTTAATCATACCAGCTAGAGCTGACGTCCTTGCAGTGTAAATACGCTAATAATAAAAGAAAGATTTAAAAAAAAGGAGAAAAATACTGGGTACATATGAGATGTTGCTGCGGAGTCTTTAACTCGCTGATCATCTATACTGCGCACGTGCCTTGTGTTTAGTGTAGAAGTTAGACAAATAGCAAGTCACCGTTTTTAACTTGTCTCAAGAAATCCCTGGACACCAGAGTACACTCGTACACATGAAGGTTTGAACAAGACGTTAAAAGTTCACCAGCGATCACTATAGCCAGTAAAGTTCGAAAATGCAACAACATTTTTTATTATATTTCAAAATTCTCAGATACTGAGGTAGCAACGGATTTATCCAGATTCAGTGTATCTAAACATTTTTTTTTAAATTTTTAAAAATTATTTTTTATTATTTACCAAATACGAACTTCACATTATTTGCGAATAGACGTTGCACAAAGGTAGCTCACGACCACAATTTTTTCCGATTGGAAACTGATAAAAAAATCAGAACCAAACAGTGAAAAATTACACACCACGAACTTGACATTATATACACAATATCAACTGGTTTCAGATACAAGCGGCCGTAATCTCCGAGGATTAGACGCTTAGTAATATCCGGGCGAATGCTGTGTTTATTATTCAGCATTGCAAATTCAATTTCTCAAAGAAAAGAAAAAATGACTGCCGATCTTCTCACGCACTGTTTTTTTTACACAAGGCACTTTTTTCCGTAATCTCCGCTCTGTGTAGGGCAAAGTTTACGAGGATCCGTAATCTCTCAGTCTTACTCAGTCCCTAATACAGGGATGTCAATTTATCAATGTTTCTATTGGAATTCACGTTTTCATTTCCAGAATAAAAAGATTCTTATAGTTTACTTTCTATGGTCTTAAGTATGAAGTGACGACATTTTTATGCTGATTCAATATATGGAAACTTTGTTAAAGTGGCCGAATGGAATCCATGCCGTGTTGTTTTGTGTAAAAAAAATACCTACCCAATTAAATGTCCCTGCGATTCCTGTCTGTGGCCTCACAAAGGTGGGCGGCACAGGAATCGCAAGGTGGGTTTTCACTTAATATCCAACAAATTTGATTCCAGAATCGCAATAAATTTTGTACTTTTGGAGAGGGGTATTTGTCAGCGACGATTGCCCCTCTCGACAGGGGGTGGAACATTATTGCAGTGGGCCAGAAATTTAGGGTATTACTCAATTATGTACTGGTACAGAATCGCAGAGAAGATTGTCGCTGTGAAATGCCCCTAGAGGTACAAGAATCGCTCAGTGTAAATTGCACTTTAGGCCCAATTCCCACTAAGCGATTTTGGGGCATGTGCGATGCTTCAGTCAGTGACTAACAACACAAATTTCTAAGAATTTGTTATGTTGCCAAGTGGGAATACAAACATGCAGAATCGTTGGCAACACCCCATGGTAGGTGCATGAGTCGCCGTCTTAAATCTGTCCCAAAAAAGCACTAGTCTCTTGCGATTTGATTTCAAACATGTTTGAAATTTTCAGGCCGCTATTCGCCAACCGTGCACTCCCACGCGCTGTGCGACTGGCATTTCCTGGCAACTTTGCCGGGCACTAGTCTCTGGGGCAAGAATCTCCAAGTGGGAATCGGGGCCTTAGAGACAAAATCACTAATCTTGTTTGTATCAGAGACTACTGCACTGTTCGCTGTTGATCACTACTCACGCATCTTCCTCATGATTAATCAAGACATAAACAAACAGGTTTCCCATTCCCTCTTTACACCCCACTTTGCTTGCTTATAATGAAAATCTGTCTGTAAATCCTAAAATAATTTTGGATGAAGAGGTTATGATAATGAAAGACTGAGGTACTTTAGCACAGCATCCAAGTTAGATTGAAATGGAACAAGGAAGTTAAAACTGAAGTAGTGAACCGACCTAGGACAACATGCATTAGAAAAAAAACTCTACGGCTATATCATAGTTGTATCACAACCTCACCGACCCACTGCGACAGGCATGTGTATCATCACGGAGCATTTTATACAGGTTAAGTGTTGTCGGTAGGCATAAGACACACCCACAAAACAATCACGATGCATGACCTCTATCGTGAGGGTATCGTTGGTGTATTCAGGGAATGAGGTCATTGCCTGGACTTGCTTTAGGAACATGTCGTAAAGCCTATAAGAGATTAACGCTGATCCCTGATTGTCACTGATCTGATGGTCAGATTGAATTGGTAACAATTGAGTCGATGTACGACACCCTTGAACAGCAACCTGTGATCGAAGGTGCCGCCGCTGGCCGAGCCATGCTGGGACGCAGGCTGCAGGCAGAGTCAGTCATATCCCACAGGTTATGACAAATGGCCATTGGTGGGGAAATAAAATCGGCCGGTGAAGTGCATACATGGAAAGATATGTCGGAAATGGTCACCAATCCATGTATCTGCCAGAATAGGATCAGGGAATATCAGCAATGTCTGATAGGCTTACATAATGTCTTAGAGCATGTCATGCTAGGTCGGTTCACCACTTAAAGCCTGGTAATCAAACACAATAGGATCAGTAACATAGGTAAACATGGTTAGGGTGGCTGAACGGAATCTATTCTGCGTTGTTCTCTTTCAAAATTACCCCCTGAGTTTGAAGAATAAGGTGGGTATTTTCGGCCAAAATAACAAGAAACCAAAAAAAAAAAGAGAAAAAAAAAAGAAACAACAAAAAGAAACTCCTGAAATTCAGCCACCGTCACTGTCTCTCGTTCTTATATACCTAGGAATCACTAGAAACGCCATGTTTTAATTGTTTAAACATGTCACATGATACGGAAGGTAGTATTTTCTTTTATAGTTCATCGCACCGAGATGAACGGAATCTGTGCAGCTACCCAGTAAATGTGAAAAGTTCGTGCACAGGTATAGTGGGAAAACTGGGCGTTTTATCCGTAAATTATTAAGAACTTTTTTATTTAGAATATTTTCAAGTCTGTGAGTAAGTAACAATTACTAGATAAAATGCCTGGTCTGTTTTTCCCTTTAATATGCACCTTGAAATATTTTGAATTCACAAGAATTTACATTTAATTGCCATTCAAAGTCTAATTTGCGCCTGCAGAGCTGGTCCGTATAACAGTGTACGGCACAGTAGGCCATACATGGTTTTTTACAATATAAGGAGCAGAGGTCAGTCAGTATTAACGTAAAACTGGATGAGTTTTAATCTTGGCTACAGTATGCCATGACTGGAGTTTGGCATAGTGACTTCATGAGGCGAAGCCGAGTGAAGTCCAGAGCCAAAACTCCAGGAGTGGCATGCGGTGGCCAAGAATAAAACAAATCAGGTTTTGATTTTATCCTACCCCGTCTCCTGGATTTTGGAATATTACGTGATAACAATTCTGTATGCCACTAGTGGCATATAAAACTCTGTATGCCAGTCAGAGTGGCATACGGAAACTCAATGTTAAGCCTATGTGGTTTTATATTAGGGGTAGGATAAAAGAACAATATGCACAGGTGTATAACAAATAGTAACTTGGATGCTGTGTGGCGAAGGGCTGAGGCGGGTGCCCCTCAGCCTCCGGGGACCTCTGTGGCCGGGGCAGGCGGGGACTTGCCGGCCAGTTAACGGGGACTAATGGGCACTGTTTCTCTTTACTACTGCTTGGCTCAGTTCTTGGGCCCACGCTGAAGTGCGGTAAGTGTCCCTGCTCTCACCTGCATGGTTCACCTTTGTGCATGTCACCCTGCCCCTACCCCTACCCCTACCCCTACCCCTACCCCTACCCCTACCCCTACCTGAGTCGACCAGAAGCACACCTGTGTGATTGATAAGTACTGTGTGACCCCCTTGTTTATTTTTTGCTGAACCATCTATTAGATAGCTCAGCAGCATTGTAATTTATTTTTACAACGCGCATGTAAATAAATTCCTCCAAATAAAGTTTTTTTCTTTCGTGCAGCATTGGGAATTTCGTGAAAATTAGATGCGCGCGAAAAATGGTATTAAAGGTAGATTTCACCGTGAAATTTACAATGTTGTTGATATTTAGTGACCAAGTGGTCAACTATGACATCTTTTTAGACTTCTTTGCCCGCAAGTTCGTTGTTTTTGGATATACATGTTCTATAAAAAAAAAGGATGAAAAAGCCACTGCTAAATTTCTGAATATTAGCAAATATTTAGAAATATTTTGGTTTATGTACTACAGTTTTTTTTTATATATATTCTGGGACCACATAAAAGAAAATGATATATATCTTCTATTATCGATTATCATATGATAAGAAACGACAAATTATCAAGTATGATCTATCTAGAGATATATCTCCTATCATTGAGTATTATACAATAAGAAACGACAAATTATCAAAATCTAATATCCTATTTGCATATACATGTACAACACATACTTCTTTGAAATACTCATCTAAACATCAGGGCACCTATTGGAAATAAACTTTTTTTTCATTTAAAGAAAAATTAAAAAAAATACCTTGAATACATTTATGTAACTCGGTATTTTCTACCCACCAATGTTCTTGTTATATCCTAAAAGTAAGAAATCAAGTGGACAAGGATTTTAAAATTGATATATTGTTTTGTTACAATACGCGTTATTATATTTGGTTTCGTTTTATTCAACTTTAAAAGTCTTTCTCTAAATGTATATAAACCAGTTTAGAAGCAGATCTAAAATTACTTTTGATAAAAGGCACAACAAAATAGGCTGTTTATTTTAGGGCGCTATTTCCAAAAGAGAAAACACCCTCAGTTACATAGGCACATGCCTATTTCTGACTTCAGTTCTCCTTTGAGTATAGCAGTATATTAAGTAGCCTACACCACCCTGCTAAATGTAGCCACAACTCACTCTTGTCAGTAATTTCTCGACAGTTTCAGTTAAACGTGCACCGACTGCCGCCAATTCACCGCGATAGACCTCCCACTATGATTAGAAATACCTAACACCATGGCCAATGAATAAAATCTTTTATCCTACCCCTCATATAAATCTCCATAGACTTAACATGGTGTAACTGTATGTCACGGTTATGGCATAAAATATTTATATGCCACTGGTGACATATGAAGTTAAAAACATGTAACAGGGTAGGATAAAATCTAAACAATTGTTTATATGCCATTCATTGTCTTCCGCTACAGATATCACTCAGCTCTGCTTCGTGAAATCATTCCGCAAAGACAATTCATGCCATATATACAATCATATGAAATTTCATGATGTTTCATGATATTATTTGAATCGGGAAGTTCATTGCAAGGGCTATCGGTGTTTATCTCACCCCTAGTATTTTCCCCATAGACTTCATATAAAGAACTCGTATCCAACGCCCGTTGAGTATTTAGAAAAAATACTCCATAGGGGATTATACCACAAAGGTTAGCCCATTGGTCAATGTGAAGGGTGAGATAAATTCAGATTCCTATTCAACTTTAGGGTCACAGCTCGATCCCATCTCGTTTAGATCGCCAAGTAATTCACGCGGTTTCACCTTGTGAATCATACGCGATTTAAACTCTATGGGATACAAGCTCTGAGACTAAACTTTCATAGGTTTCCACTATGGTATTGGGAGCGCAGTGGGTGCACGGTTTTACTGACACCACATTGAACTGTTTGTCCGTCTCCTGCTAAATGTAGATATTGTGCGACACTACGACACTATCAGTAAGATTTAGACTGTAATGTGGAGTCGTTCACCTAAAACTTCTTCAGGGTTCCTGAAAGGTCGCCTTGAAAAGAAGTTGCCCTGAAAAAAAAGTCGCTCCGAAAAGAAGTTGCTCTGTAACTTATTGGAGAACTCGCCCTGTTTCTGAGAAGAGAATTTTTTTTGTACAAAAAAAAATCCTGGTTTATTCTCAGCCTTCAATATATATTCATTTGTAAGCAATATTAACATCCTTTAGCAGCAGCTGTTTATCAACAGATCGGACAAGTACATTGCACATGATTTTTTTCTGCCTACAGAGTTTCGCATAATTAAAAATATTGGTCTCCAATCATCACATAATTAAATAAATAGTGATTTCCTTTATTTTACAATGTTAGGAAAAATCAAAACTGGGCGAATTTGTCTCGGGGCGAGAAAATCCCAGAAGACTTCATTTCGGGTCGAGTTCTCCAGTATTCTTTGTCAGTGTCCGTCCAATAATCCTCACAATCTCTGTTCCAGGAGTCACAGAAAATATTTCATACTTCACATAATTTCTTTTTCTTTAAATAAGATAAGGTTACATTTAATGCTGTTAAATCTAGTCCCTTTTTTAAACATCCTGGTATACCTTCCTGTTTGTATTGGATAGATTATACGGGTGTCCGTCTGCATATGATTTACTGTTTATATGCTACATCCGTAATACATGGATACATATTGTCGTAAAACTGGATGAGTTTTAATCTTGGCCACCGTACGCCATGACTGGAGTTTGGCATAGTGATTTCACGAGGCTTCAAGGAGTGGCATGCGGTGGCCACGATTAAAACGAATCAGGTTTTGATTTTATCCTACCCTGTCTCCTTGATTTTGGAATGTTACATGATAACGATTCTGTATGCCACTAGTGGCATATAAAACTCTATATGCCAGTCAGCGTGACATATGGAAACGCAATGTTAAGCCTATGGCATTTTATATTAGGGGTAGGATAAAGAACTCTATTTTCCACCGAAAAAAACCCAACTATTTACGTATTGTATTAAATATTCTATCAGCATGCCCAGTACATACAAATTTATTATAGAATAAATAATGAATGTTTTTAATGAGTTTAACCAAACAGTGATCCGAAATCCCTGTTTTTATAGTAGTCGACCCATAGGTGATTGTTTTATCAAGAGATCTTGTTATAAAACGTTGGTCAATGATTGTTGTACTGGAATGTAGCATGGGCGATGGACTGAAAATGTAAAATGTAACCCATAAATATAGTACGATAGACACAATAGCATATTTCAGCAGAAATCCCTTGTTATTTCACTCCCAAAACATCGTATATTGTTCCCAGGGTGCTACTTTATATATCCAAGACACCATCCCCAAAAAGTAGGTAGTAGTGTAAGAAGTCTCAACTGTGCTGTTGAGAGATACAATAAACTCATCAAAAAAAAAAAAAAAAAAAAAATTACTGAAGTTCTTAGAATATACAAAATGTTTCTCTCAAGCCTTCAGTCGTACACTTAGTAGTTTAGTGTAGCTATTAGTAAAACCAGAAACGGGCTAACGAAAATACATCTCTATTTAGAGTTCACCCACATACATTTCATACTTTGTTGCTTATTATAGACAACATACTCGGCATATGTGTCTGTCTGCTGTACTCCAGCCTTCATTATAGCCACATGACTTTATAGACGTTTCCCAATGAGAAATAAAAAAAGTCTGGTCTAAAAAGAAAAAATAGAAGAGAAGACATAAAGAGTGAAAATATACAGGGTGGAGTGTCACCTTGACAATGATCGATGGTTTTGTGGACAGGCGTTCGTAAACCACAAGCGGTAGCGAGTGTATTACCAGGGGTGGTATATACAGCAGGGTTACGCAACCATTATCTCACCCCTGTATTTTTGTCCCATAGGCTTTACATTGGGAACTTGTTCTCCATGCCCCTCGGAGTATTGCAGTCCGTTCTCCATGGTCTATATCCTGTGTGTCATCCATTCTGTTAGTGTGTACAGGGGTGAGATGAATACAGAAAGCAACTCGTTTTGGTCAAAGAAGTCATTCTCCAACTCGTTTGAATGTTACATAATATTCCCTCGGCTGTCGCCTTGTCCGTATCACTCCGCGTCAAACTCGTGGAGAATAACAACTTTGACCAAAACTTGTTGGTTTCTTCTTTAGGCCACTCAAAAAAACAAACTTGTTTCTCATCACCAAGCCATGAAAAATATGATGAGGGCGCGATACCAAATACACATACTTTTCATAATTTCTATCGAGGTTCATCTTATTTTAACCCCCCAAAAAAAAATCTTCTAAAATCGTTTTTGCAGATGCACGCGGTGATGAGAAACAAGTTTTTTTTTTTAGTTGCCTTACTGAGAAAACCAGTTGGGTGATTTGGACTGGATGGGGTGTGGTGGGGTGTGGCAAGGGGTGAAGTGATATGAGGTAGTAGTGTCTGAAGTTATCAGGATGGGTCAGAGGGTTACCGGAGAACTCGCACCAAAATGAAGTCCCCCTTGGGTTTTATGGAGAATTTGCCCCGTTTCGGAGATCCCGCACAATGATTTAGTTTTAGGCCTCAAATATATGTTCACTTGATCAGGCAATAATATTACTATCCTCTTGTAAAAGATGTAGTGACAGATTATAGAGGAAACCTATGAAAGTTTAGGGTCAGAGCTCGTATGACATCAAGTTTGAATCGCGTAGTAATTCACAAGGCGAAGTCGCGTGAATTACATAATGATCCCAACGAGATGGGATCGAGCTCTGACCCCAAACTTGAATAGGTTTCTGAATTTATCTCATCCTTCACATTGACTAATGGGCTATCTTTTGTGACATAATCCCCAACTGAGTATTTTTTTCTAAATACTCAATTGGCATTGGATAGGAGTTCCGAATTTCGAGTCTATGGAGAAAAAATACCAGGGGTGAGATAAAAGACAAAAACATTACATGTGATATCCTTGATTTACACTACAAACTTCAATTAAGCAAAGAAATATTGATTTTTGTCTATCGTTACAATGAAAGGAGAAATCCAAACAGGACGAGTTCATTTTGGGGCGAGAAAACCCCGGGGCGACTTCGTCTTGGGGCGACTTCGTCTCAGGACGAGTTCCCCGATATTCTGTCAGAGACCTATCCTCTCGTTGGACGGGCTGCGTACCATGCTGCGTACCATGCTGCGTACCATGCTGCGTACCATGCTGCGTACCATGCTGCGTACCATGCTGCGTACCATGCTGCGTACCATGCTGCGTACCATGCTTTCTCCACTCCAGTCTCGATGCTAACATTGACATCTGTGTTGTGTATTTTTCAGGCGGGACAAACTGTGGATCTGCATGGAGTACTGTGGCGGAGGATCCATGCAGGACATATATCACAGTGAGTGACCCCTTCCCATACCTCTGTTTATTATGCAAAATCTTCTTTTATTAGGTTACATACAAAAAAAACCACACTTGACGTTGACACTCACACGCCCAGAAATGTGTTTGGAGAGTGTGGAGCAGTTCAATTGACCTGTTACCAAGGTTGGTATTCTCATTGACAAATGGAGACACTATAGCAACATGGTTCAAAACAGACAGGAAACTGTCATTTTCAAGGTAGCATCGGATTGCTATAGAGGTGTTATAGCCACATCCTCATAATCTCTATTTATCATTCAGCTAATACAAAGTGTCCATAGAAAACACATAGGGAGTGTGTATGACAAAGTGTCCATAGAAAACACATAGGGAGTGTGTATCATCATACCTGGAACATGAGGGTTGGGAGTTAGCTCAGTGGTTAGAGCACCGGACTTGTAACCCCAAGGTTGTATGTCTTTGTGGGTTCGAGTCCCACCCCCAGAAGTGGTAGATTTACTGCTATAACAAAGGCCATCCTTCTCATACCATGTCTATGTGGTGTGGGAAGTAAAAGAACTCTCACCTCGGTAAATGTGTAGGGGTGAGATTTCTACCTGAATTCATCACATAGATTCGATCACCACCCTAGTGGTGTAAAAGAACCTTCAGAAAGTCTGGAAAGGACCTATAATGGTTGACTGGACGTAAAATCAAACCAAACAAACAAACAAAACAAAACCTGGAGAATACTGCTATTTATTATCCACCTAATACAAAGTGTCCATAGAAAACACAGAGGGAGTGTGTATCACCATTCCTGGATCACACAGATATATCCACCCAATACAAAGTGTTCATAGAAAACACATAGGGAGTGTATATCACCACACCCAGGGCATACAGATATATCCTCCTAATACAAAGTGTCCATAGAAAACACATAGGGAGTGTGTATCACCATACCCAGGGCATACAGATATATCCTCCTAATACAAAGTGTCCATAGAAAACACATAGGGAGTGTGTATCACCATACCTGGAGCATACAGATACTTCCACCTAATACAAAGTGTCCATAGGAAACACATAGGGAGTGTATATCACCATACCCAGGGCATACAGATATATCCACCTAATACAGAGTGTCCATAAAAAACACATAGGGAGTGTGTATCACCATACCCGGAGCATACAGATATATCCACCTAATACAAAGTGTCAACAGAAAACACATGGGTAGCGTGTATCACCATACCCAGAGCATACAGATATATCCACCTAATACAAGGGGTCCATTAAAACACATAGGGAGTGTGTATTGTAATGGACATACCCGGAGTATACAGATATATCCACCCAAAAGTGTTTATAGAAAACTCATAGGGAGTGTGTATCACCATACCAGGAGTATACAGATATATCCACCCAATACAAAGTGTTTATAGAAAACACATAGGGAGTGTGTATCACCATACTCGGAGGAATATCCTCTCATTCGCTAGGTTATTACCATGCGTCAACTTCTTGGAGAATACGGCCGCTTGTATCTGAAACCAGTCAATTTTGTATTCTTACTTATGTAGCATCATCATGATCCTTCCACCCTCCTCCTTCTCCACAGTCACATCATAGAGAGCCTACCCATTAAGTATGTATGTATTGTAATATACACCCTGATCGCGTACATACATTATAGATGGCATCATGATTACATAAATGGTTTTCCATTAAACAGTGACGGTTATTGACGTTCTGTTAGCGAAAGACTCTGAGCTAAGCCCCGCCCCCAGTCGTTTGATTGACAGGACTAGTAAATGGTTTGAGTAACAATCAGTGAATCATCACCATTCACCAACCAGTCTGTAAGTGTAAGGGGGGGGGGGGGGGGGTTAGTGTCAGATCGCATTTGTCTTTGCCAATTTATTTAACAACATCAATTTGATTTACTTTCTTGAAGGAATCATTAGGTACCACTACCTAGATATTTTTCTAAATAATACAAACCTGAAATTCATATCACGGCAACCTACCCCCCCCTCCCCCTAAAAAGAAAGAATAAAAACCCAACAAGTATTCCGATACCAAAAAGTTCTATATTTTTACATACATACCTGGGGTAGTGGTAAAGGCACTGGACTTGTAACCCCAAGGTTGTCAGACTTAGTGGGTTCGAGTCCCACTGCAGCCACTTTTTTCCTTCATCCCCAGCAGTGGTAGATTTACTGCTATATCAAAGACCTGTCCTTCTCATACCATGTCTATGTGGTGTGGTGTACAGCCACCTTTCTCCTTCATCTCCAGCAGTGGTAGATTTACTGCTATATCAAAGGCCAGTCCCTCTCATACCATGTCTATGGGGTGTGGTGTACAGCTACCTTTCTCCTTCATCTTCAGCAGTGGTAGATTTACTGCTATATCAAAGGCCAGTCCCTCTCATACCATGTCTATGGGGTGTGGTGTACAGCCACCTTTCTCCTTCATCTCCAGCAGTGGTAGATTTACTGCTATATCAAAGGCCAGTCCCTCTCATACCATGTCTATGGGGTGTGGTGTACAGCCACCTTTCTCCTTCATCTCCAGCAGTGGTAGATTTACTGCTATATCAAAGGCCAGTCCCTCTCATACCATGTCTATGGGGTGTGGTGTACAGCCACCTTTCTCCTTCATCTCCAGCAGTGGTAGATTTACTGCTATATCAAAGGCCAGTCCCTCTCATACCATGTCTATGGGGTGTGGTGTACAGCCACCTTTCTCCTTCATTCCCAGCAGTGGTAGATTTACTGCTATATCAAAGGCCAGTCCTTCTCATACCATGTCTTAGCGGTTGGAACTGGGAACAAGCTGTGTCACACGTTCGTTCGTCGCGTCACAACCTCGGTGAGATCACGCAAAACACTGGTGATTTGCTTGGCGTCAACTTGTTGACAGGGGAGGCAATGGGATCGCCTGGGGTTGTCAAGGGTTGTTGAAATAAGTTGACAACAACTGGACCTAGCGGTTTCATCTAAAGAGAATCTTCAGGCTGCACTGTGGTTAGGAGTGGTGTAATCCTGGACTATCATTTCTTTTATCTCACCCCTGGAATAAATGTCCATAGGGAACTCGTTCTCCATGCCCGTACAACTATTGCAGTCCGTTCTCCATGGTTTATATCCTGTGTGTTGTCCGTCCTTTTAATATACACAGGGATGAGATAAATACAGAAAGCAACTCGTTTTGGTCAAAGAAGTCATTCTCCAACTCGTTTGAATGCTGCGTGATATTCACTCGGCTGTCGCCTCGTTCGTATCCCTCCGCATGAGACTCGTGGAGAACGACGACTTTGACCAAAACTTATTGTTTTCTTCTTCAAAAACGGGACCCTGTCTGGAAAATAAACATGTCTTGAATTTCTGTGTTCAAAAAGGGATACATGTAAATCTGATGGTGATTGCATGGTGAAAGATTTTCTTTTAATAGTCGGAAGAGGTGTGTGTGATGCTGAACAAAAGTCCATAGGAAAAAAAGGATTATTAGTGATAATATGTCAAAAGTATCTGTTCTTTCACCCTCTCCTTGTTAAAGCGATCACCTCGCCAATGCGCCCATATTCATAGAAAATACATTTTGTAATTCAAAGTTTAATAACTTCGGACCCAATTAAGATATTGAAAAGATCTAGCATCGCCTATGTCTCCCATACACATCGGTATATAACACTTGCATATTGATCCAGAGGAAACTCTGCGTAAGTGGACACTTTGACCTGGAACGCAAGGTGTCCACTTATGCGGGGTTTTACTGTATGTTTATAATACAAATCTCTAGCTGTTGGCTCCCTATAGCGGGAGTGTACTGTATTCTTTTCTTTTTCTTTTATATATATATGTATATCAGTCTTTATTTCTGTAGAGATTTACAATATTCTCATCCTTTGTGGTGATACACCGAAGTAACGTTTAACTCAGTTAACACATTTAGTATATACTGCTTTTTAATCATGCTAGTAGAGTGTACTGTATTCTTTTAGCCTGTGGTACCGCGGTACGTGCTGACGTGTGTGTCTCGTTACAGTTACGGGCCCGCTCACCGAGCTGCAGATTGCCTACGTGTGTCGCGAGACGCTCAAGGGCCTCCAGTATCTGCACAGTCGAGGCAAGATGCACAGAGACATAAAGGTCAGTCTGTCACAAGCAGCAACTTACTGTAAATGATTTTTTTTTATTTATTCAGAGATGTCAGTTTTATATTTTTCCCGTGGAAATCCACTTTTTCATATTCAGTATATGTAATTGCTTTTCCTTGCGTCAAACAAGGACAATATTGATTTAGCCTCGTTTACACCAATAAAACACTGGTTTGAACCTCCCCATTGAACCCCAGCCCCATGCCATGACCGACAAGGACATATTATCCAAGCTTTCCCAGTCTCTCTAAGGCAGGAAAATCCACATGAAAAATATCCTGATTTATTGAAAATGAAATTAATCAAATTTGATGGTCTTCCATTTTGTTAGCTTGTAATGTGCTAGTTCATGGTTGTGAACAACTCAATTTTAGATGCAACGTGGTAAATATAGATGTAAATAAATGTAAATATAATAATGATATTAATAATATGTTTGGAAAAAATCTCTTTCCATTTTGTCTTTGCACTCTTCCTCAGGAGTAGACCTGAGTAACCTCATAGCTTAATGGAATATCACACAGCCATTGAAGGGTATATCAGACAATTTACCTTGAAAGATAAAACCCATGTCAGTTTCCTGAAAATTTGATATGATCCTTGAGATAGTCCTCAAATACCTTCAGGGTCCCCGGGGGCGTTAAATAAACCAACCAAACCAAACCTTTTTCAGCACTCCTCCTCGCTTATATTTCTACCATCAAATCGAAAATCCCCCATTCTTCTACTTATATGATTTCATAGTTGGAAAATTACTGTAGAACCCATCATTGAGTTGTCGAAGATGCCCAAATGCATGTTTAAGAAACTGCAATTAAAACAAATAGTAGCTGTATTAGTAAAGACTTTATGTAGTTGGTTTCAGAATTTCCCTCAGTTAGATTATAATTATTTTCTGTTTGTAAGAAAGGCACAACTCAAGAGAGTGAATTGAAGTAAAAGTGCAGGATGGTGTTTATTTGCTTATATTAGATAACAACGTTTCGGATTAATATAAATCCTTCATCAGGTTAGTTATTATTATTTTCTTCAACTGCAGGATAGATCTCTTTTTTCCCTTGTCACTCTAATTTGTAGAGTGTAATTCATACCACTTTATGCTGTTCCCCAGTGAGGCTTGATAATATAATGATAATTTATTATATCGTTACAGGGTGCCAACATCTTGTTGACTGAGGATGGTGACGTTAAGCTAGGTACGTACCGATAAAGTCTGTATTATATACGAAGTAAAATATGTAAAATAATAGATTATGAGCTGATTTTGGAAAGCCATGTTTAGCTACTTATACCCAGGACTCACTAGACGAGAGTGAATGCCATGAATTTTGTGAGCCCTCGACGACGGCTTGCAATTGGAGGGATCCTGTACGTGAACACTGTGCAGGCGGGACACTTGTACTGGACAGATCTGCCAGATCTGCCGTGTAACACCAATCAATGTTCAAATGTGCCGCTAAGGCACACAATTCCAAAATATATTGTATGCAGGGATGCCAGTCGTTTCCAAATGATTTTATTTGGAAAATACCTTATTTGGTACAAGTCATCACAGAGACCCACTCTCCCAGCAGATACCCTATATTGTAACCCAAGAAGCAACGAAGGATCTGCTTGGAGAGTGAGAGCCTTGTTGTTCTGGATTCTCCGTCAACCGTGCATTTTAGGGGAAATTTAACTGACCCCATTCTCCATGGAGGATTTTATCCTGACCCCAACTGGCATCCCTTTCTATACTCTTATCATTTAATGAAATCTTAGGATGCCTTGGTCATTGGTTGAAGCTTATAATAGGTTTTTACATTGTTGAAAATCTTTTCATTATATTCATTCAGTAATGATATATTTGTAAGATGGTCTGACTATCGTTTTTACAGCTGACTTCGGAGTTTCTGCCCAGATAACTGCTACAATGTGCAAAAGAAAATCGTTCATCGGGACACCTTACTGGTGAGTAACTCCCTGCAGCCACTTTTTTTGGTCACCAGCAGTGGTAAATTTACTGCTATATCAAAGGCCAGTCCTTATCATACCATATCTATGTGGTGTGGGAAGTAAAAGAACTCTCACCTCGGTAAATGTGTAGGGGTGAGATTTCTGCCTAAATTCATCTCATAGATTCAATCACCACACCTGTAGTATAAAAGAGAGTGACAGAAAGTCAAACCTTGAGAAAGTCTTGAAAGGCTCTATAATGTAAGGCTCTATAATGGTTGACTGGATATTAAATCAAACAAACAAACAATTAGAAGGGGTCATCCATGAAGTATGTATGCACTACTGGGGGGGGGGGGGGGGGGGGTCAAAGATTTTGGAAAAAAAGATAATAACATTATCAAATGAAATCCTATAGCCACAATCATAAAAATGATGTGTAGATATGTATCATTTAAAATCCTATGATAGAAACAATTTGAGATATTATGTATATATGTACACAAATATCATATCAAATCCTATATATGTGTATATAATATCATATAATCTTATAGCCACAATCATAGAAAGGTACAGAGATATTGTACAATATGTATCATATGTAATCCTATAGCCACTATCATAGATTTAATCGGAGATGTTATGTATAGAATATTATCATATAATCCTATAGCCGCAACCATAGAAAGGAACAAAGCTATTGTATAATATGTATCATATAAAATCGTATAGCCACTATCATAGAATTAATCTGCGATATTGTATATATGCCATTATCATATAATCCTATAGCTGCAATCATAGACAGGAACAGAGATATTGTGTACATATATCATATGAAATCCTATAGCCGCTATCACAGAATTATTCAAAAATGTCGTAAATAGTTAAATTTATTTCATATGAAATGTTATATTCTCAATATTGAATTTTTTTTGTGTATGTTTGTGTCATTGAACGGATATGACCGTACGTTTAACAAACTCATAGAAAATCACAGTACCGAAGGATGATTTTCTACCCATACAACAGAATAATTTCATCTAATACATCCACTACCTAATGTATCACTAGTACATCATGTCGGAAAAAATGCTTCATAATCCTTTTTCCAAAAGTGAAGCTGGCTTCATAGGTTTGCAGCCGAGTTGGCCAAAAAGTGTCTTTTCACGTGGGGAACTTATGCAAATGATTTTTTTTAGAAAAAGTAACTCATGTATTGTTATCGATGTTTTCTTTAAAGGAGAGAAGTTCGTTTATTTGTTCTGAGAATACATTGAGAATGACCAAATTACATATGATTATCCCACGTTGCTACATGTGTACCATCCAACGTTGTCGATGTACTTGTACAATCTATTTAGATATCATTTTCTGAGCTGGGGTGGACAGAAATTACCAATCTGTTCACCCTCTTGGTCGCCTTGCCTCCTCGTGGTACAGACCGGATATGCTTGCACGCAAGCATAACAAAAGCTACTGCAGTGGATGGGGAGTTAACTCAGTGGTAAAGAGTACAGGACTTTATTGATTCAGGTCCCACTGCAGCCACTTTTCTCCTTCACCCCCAGCAGTGGTAGATTTACTGCTATATCAAAGGCCAATCCTTCTCATACCATGTCTATGTGGTGTGGGAAGTAAAAGAACTCTCACCTCGGTAAATGTGTAGGGGTGGGATTTCTACCTACATTCATCTCATAGTTTCGATCAAATCCAAAGTAAGTCTAATTGAACAAATTGGACGTTAAACTACCCAAACAAACAAACAAATCTGAGACTCTGTATGGTTACATATATATTATCACAAAACTAAACTCTAAAACTCATGTATTGTTGTGCCAACAGGATGGCGCCAGAGGTGGCCGCTGTGGAGAGGAAAGGTGGCTACAACCAGCAGTGCGACATCTGGGCTGTGGGTATCACCGCCATAGAGTTTGCTGAACTTCAACCACCTATGTTTGACTTACACCCGATGAGGTAAGACCACATGGAAGTCGTAAAACCCCGCCGATATGCCGATTTTTTCTAGGGATTTTTTGAAAAAAATCGGCTTATAAATTTGTGCCAAAGTAGGGTGTCGACTCATAACAGGGTTTTTCAAAAAATGATTTTTGAAAAAAAAAAAAAAAAAAAATCAGTACCAATCTATAATAAAGTACCAAAAACATAGATATACAAATGGGAATCATTTAATGGTAGTAACTTGTCAGATAGCAAGTAATATCCTATATTGGTACCGAAAATTCAACAAAAAGTTGTGGCCGGGGGGGGGGGGGGTGTTGGCTTATAACGCGGGTTTTCCTAAAGTTGAAATGGCCCCAGAATTGGCTTATAGCACTTTGCTGGGGGGTCGGCTTATAACCGGGGTTGGCTTATAACCGGGGTTGGCTTATAACCGGGGTTTTATGGTAAGTGCCCATTAGTATGATACTGAAGCATATAAGATATTGATATTAATCACTGATTCTCACCGAGCCGATAGCCGATTATAATCGGGAACAGTTGGTACTCGACTCTCACCGATTATAATCAGGCATTGCCCTTATACTGGTAATGCCTGATTCTCATCGTGAAGAGGTGTGATGGAAACTGTCAGGAACAATGATGTCGATGTATGCGGGTAACCGTCTCTCACCGATATAAGTCTCTCACCGATTATTATCAGGCATTACCCCCATACTAGTAATGTCTGATTCTCATCTGGAAGAGGTGTGATGGAAACAGTCGGGAACAATGATGTCGATGTATGCGGGTAACCGTCTCTCATCGAATATAATCAAGCATTACCCTTACTAGTAATGCCTGATTCTCGTTGGGAAGTGGTGTGATCGGGTGAAGGTCGGTGAAGTTTGTACATCAACAAATATATCATTGACTCTCACTGACCCGACGTATTGGTTGGGCAAAGGTGTGACTGGGCAGAGTTAGCATGTCTATGTCTTATAGGCTTTAAAGATGGACAATGCTGTGAATGTATTCTAGTGGATCTGGGGAATTTCAAATGGTCATTACAGAAAATGCTCAAGGGATGTAAGCCCTGACTAGAAGTGTGAGTAACTGCATTATGAGCGATGTAAATAAACAAAATAGTTCAATTAGGATACAGTAAACTTTGTGATTGCTATAGAAATTGTGTTGTTGTAGTTGGTAAAGTGTGGTCATTGCATAGGGACCTAACGAGAATGTATTACACAGAGTTGAGGTATTTGAATACTACTCGCATTCCTAACATGTTCTTCGTCTCTTTTTTCAGGGCCTTGTTCCTTATGTCAAAAAGTGGCTTCAGGCCTCCGCAACTTAAGGACAAAACCAAATGGTAAGGATATCAAATCTGTTTTAAAATTTTCTATATGGGGAAATTGGTGCATCTGGCGTCCTTTTGGGGTGTGGGGATTTATTACCCACCTGGTACGGAGTCTCCATGCTATCGCTCGGAGTTTTACTTCGCGTCAACTACGCGGAGAATACGGCCACTCAGATCGAAATCATGGTAATATTGTGTATTTATCCTATTATCTCACCCCTGGTACAAGTTTAGCCATAGGAAAAACATGAAAAATTATATGTAATGATAACCATGTAAAGTGTCAATACTACACCATGGTCGCGGAAGAGTGATGTGATATGACGTTATAAGCGACTGGCCAATCAGCGGCCAGGATTTCAGAGAGCAGACAAGACATCAACAATGAGATTTATATGTTCCTAACTGGACTTGCTAAGTTATTTGAATTATTCTGATATTGTGATGCTATTCTAATGTTCACGAAAGGGGTGAGATAAATCCTGAACTGCACTAGAACCGTAACATAAACAATATTCCACTCGTTTGGATGCGCCGTAATCGTCACTGGGCTTTGCTTTGATGACAGTTGTGGCACATCCAAACTTGTCTATAATAGATTCTCGATTCAGTTCTATATAATTTCTTTCAGAAATTTGATTTCCCTTACGAATATACTTTCATAACTTTATAGTTTGTCTTTTCTTTAATGAACAAATCCATTTCTGGACAGTATGCCAGATTTTCCAATGGTAATACAATGGTTTTAGTATTTTCATACATAACAATTACTGATTAAAGCCGAGATACAAGATAAAAATAAATGTAATATCTATAGTAAGTAAATGGTGTGCAGTGCTATTAATGAATGAGTTGTTTTTTGTTGTTGCCTTTTTTCTTCACATGGCTTCGATCGTCTGAATTGCTCTCTTAAATGATGCTACTGTCGATTTTGTGTACATTAGTGTCCAACTTGTCCCATATATTACCTCGAAAGAAAGGTGACTTTTCATATTTTGAGAAACAGTTAATAACACTTGATAAAGCAATATGAATCAAATCTATACATTCAGGTAATTACTAATTAATCTTGAATTACTTATATATGGTCTAATGCCATCCAAAATTTAACAAAAATGGTCTGTTATTCAAAATTTGTTTATCTTTGATGGTCCGTATATACCCTCAGGGTCCCCTGGGATATTAAACTACAAATAAACAAACTGTAACTACTCTTAATTCTGGCATACCCAGGAGTTCTCATGAGGTGTTCCTGCTTACTTTTCAGGTCCCAGACGTTCCAGAATTTTGTAAAGGTAGCGCTAACCAAGAACCCGAAGAAAAGACCAAATGCCGAGAAATTGTTGGAGGTGTGTGATTTATGCTGTCCTTTTTAGTTCTGTAAGAGAACCTGTAGAAGTAGATTAAGTGGTGTTCCCAGTGTTCCTCAGAGAGAATATACAGTACAACCCCACCTAAGGAGAAACCCAGTTCCGAGCAAATTGGACGCTTAAACTTAGTTTTTAGTGTCAGGGATGACAGTCTTCCATTTTTCCAAGGAAATCCTTGTTTACATTTCCAGCTTAAAAAATCATTGTTCATGTATAACAAATTTTTTACGAGTAGCTGTCACTTTCTAGGTAGCATCGGTTGATAATTTCACCTTGACATAGAGTGGAGAGGTTCAGGTACGGCCCATATACAGTAAAACCCCGCTTACGGAGACACCCAGTGTTCCTCAGATAGAATATACAGTGCAACCCCACTTAAGGAGAGACCCTCCGTTCCGAGCAAATTGGCCGTTCACACTTGGTTTTCAGTCTCAGGGATGACAGTCTTCCATTTTACCAAAGAAATCCTTGTTTACATTTCGAGCTTAAGAAATTATTTTTCATGCATAATTTTTTTCTACGAGTAGCTGTCACTTTCTAGATAGCATCGGTTGAGAATTTCGCCTCGACATACAGTAAAAAACCCCGCTAAAGGAGACAATTTGTTCGGAACAGAATCTTTTATTTAGTTTATTTTAACCCCGCTTAAGGGGTCACCCTGCTTAAAGGGCCACTTTGCTCGTTATGGAGGGCGGTCCCTTAAGCAAGTTCTCACTGTACATACATAGAGTGGAGAGGGTCAGGTACCGCCCATATACAGTAAAACCCCGCTTAAGAGGACACCCCGCTTAAGAGGGCCACTTTGCTCGTAACGGAGGGCGGTCCCTTAAGCAAGGTCTCACTGTACATACATAGAGTATAGAGGGTCAGGTACCGCCCATATACAGTAAAACCCCGCTTAAGAGGACACCCTGCTTAAGGGGGCACCCTGCTTAAGGGGGCACTTTGCTCAGAACGGAGGGCGGTCCCTTAAGTGAGGTCTCACTTTACATACAGAGAGTGGAGAGGGTTGAGTAGGGCCCATATACAGTAAAACCCCACTTAAGAGGACACCCCGTTTAAGGACACACTTTGCTCAGAACGGAGGGTGTCCCCCTTAAGTGAAGTTTCACTGTATATAAATAGAGAGGTGGAGATGGTCAAGTCCATGTACCGTGGTGCAGTCCGACTGGGTGTATGACTGGTCTAACACTGACACAACGTTACATCACCGATGATAACGGCTCCGCTCTGCCGTCCAGCATTAGTGCGTGAGTACTGAACATGGACCCGGCCAACGTGAGTGTTAACCCTCTCAAGCTGGGTGTGTGCAGATCCGTGACCTGATACCCAACAATACAGGCATTTTTTACTCTCATAGATTTCCCCGAATTTCAGACTTTTTGATGATATTTTTTTTAGATGATTTTTTTCTAGATACACTCAAACAGAATGCGCTGACTTTAGTTGATTACCGTAAAACTCCGTATATAAGCCGATTTTTAAAAAGTTTTTTCTTAAACAATCGGCTTATAAACTTTTGCCAAACTCGGGGGTCGACCATAAATCCAATTTCGAAAAACCCAAAATTAGTACAAATCTATAACAAAGTACCAAAAAAACAGAGATATACAAATGTGAATTATTTAATGGTAGTAATCTTTCAGATAGCATGTAATATCCTATATTAGTAGAAAAGTTCATTGAAACGTTCACATTCTATATCTTATCTTATAAAATCCTACAAAAAGCTGATGGGGGGCTAGACCACAATGTAGGGGTCGGCTTATAACCGAGGTTTTCCTAGAGTTGAAGTATCGCTTATAACCGGGGTCGGCTTATAAGCGGGCTTTTACGGTACTTAAAAATTTAGAAATACAATTTAAAAAGTTTTTCTACAGACTCGAAAAATTCACTATGAATAGCTTGAAATTCCCTTAATGGAAATAGTTTAAGTTTTACAAATCAAATTATGAGTAAACAATGGCCAACAGCAATGCGTTTACCATGTCTTTCGAAGGCAGTAAATTTCAAATATTTCCTTTTTTTTCATGACCCAAACTGAGATCCCTAAATTCTTAATCTGTTTTGTGTGTGTTTGCAGCACCCGTTCGTGACGGCCGACCTGACCCGGCGACTGGCCAAGGAGATCTTAGAGAAGTGTTACAGCTCCAACACACACTACGTCGACCCGACCGACGTGGACGACGAGTCGGAGGGGGTGAGTACCGCTGTGCCAACAGCCACCGCCGTGCCAACAGCCACCACCGTCACACCAGCTCGCCTAATGTTAATAAAAGTGTTATATGAAATTTTGAACAATTTCTTTTTAACCCACTCACGCATAATCCGGGGATGGCCGGGTGATACATTGAGGCATCATTTACAAAATATTCGGGTTTAAAACAAAAAAATATTGTAAATAATGGCTCAATAAACATGTTCTCTACCTTGAAGATGAAAACTCATGTACATTAACTGTCATTGAATACTTTATATTCTATTTCTTTTTGTATAACCAACAAATCTGATCATGTCGGCGCTGTCAGACAGTAAAATTGTAATGGGTCGGACTGTAATACATTTCAGATGTCTGGCATATATAGTGTGTAATCACTGTATTTTCATGAAAAATATTGACCACTTTTCTCCAACTGACATCCCTGTATTAGATTATATCAATATGAATCAACCATAGAACAATATACATGATTAGCATACACGAGTATGCTAACATTATACAATATGAAAAACAAATTTGAAATGTTTTTATACCTGTGTGCGAATACCCATCAAATACTGTCCCCTGCTAGGGGTACAGTAATAATAATGTTCGAGCCTGCTGTGACTGTGACTTAATCAGTCTTCAAAATGGCGTCTTTTTTCATTGCTTTGAAGTATATGATAATAAGCAAACGTCCATACTGTGGACAAAACCTTTCCCCTTCTCAGTGAGTCGTCGATTTCATACAGCCTTCTGCCTATGGCATCAGGCCGTATGAAATCGACGACTGACCTCGAATAGGACCCATTTTGTTTCCTGATAGTACTATATACCCATGCCGTATATACTGTAAATATGCACCGTTTTGGCATATAACGTAAAAATACTGTATGGACCAGTCGTCTGTACACTAAAATACGGACCACCTAGCCATACACATTTATTAAAATTTTGGTTTTTAAGAAAAATGACTTTTTTTTGGTTTTTTGATTCGGGTATATAGTAAATATATAACGTCCAACCATGCTTGTACAAGTCACAGAACTGGATGCTAATTTACCGTTTGTACGGAACTCGGCATAAATGCCTCGGTCTGTACAAACGGTAAATTAGCATCTCGTTCTGTGACTTGTACAGCATGGTCAGGACGTTCTATATAAATACCCTTCAGTTTCCACATGTTTATTGTATTTGATGATAAGTGGCCTCGCATTGCGTGTCTCAGTCTTCATGTCTATGTTTCCCTATATGTTTACTAACAGAAGTACCCACCATTGATACAGCACACAGCAATTAATATATATTATAGCTGTTGTTTGAGGTTGTTTTGTTTTTATCTCCATGGCATGAGCGAAACCCTGGCCTAGTGCTGTTTACATTGTTAATACAATATGAATCGGCAAATAGAAGTGGAGTGGAGCTACTTTGTAGCCACATTTAAACTGAAAATGGATCACTGCTTGAAGTGCGACTGAAAGCAGAATAGCGTTGATATTGGAGTAGCTCGAAAAAGAAAGAAAATTAATAAAATAGTTAAAAGTAGAATCTCGCAGAGAAAAAACCTAATTGACTTACAGCTGAACTAAATGATCCTAATTATCTCGATGTGTTCATGATAATGGTGACCTCTATAACATAGAACCTGACCTCTTGTTTTTTCTTCATAGGCAACGCCTGATGTCCCAACAAGGATAGCCTCCAAACGTTCTGCACAATACAAACAACGCACAAAGTCAGAAATCAACAGTAAGGCTCATGTATTCTCCTAATATTCTCCAAATGTTCTGCACAGTTTATGATAGAGATGGCAGTTTTCCGATTTTTCAAGGAAATCCTTGTTTTCATTTTCTGTTTATAAAATATTTTTTTCTTGTGTAAAGAATAGATTGTTTTCATTTTCTGTTTATAAAATTCTTTTTTCTTGTGTAAAGAATAAATTGGGCCTAAATCACACCAAAGAAAGTGGTTCAAACCTTCCCATACACCCCAGCCCCATTCCATGACCAATAACTATGTATATTTCAAGGTTTTCTTTAAAAATCATATCTGAGGCAGTAAATTCCACATGGAAAATATTTCCTCTTTTTTTCAACACTTGTGTCAGAGGCATGACAGGATTGAGTTGTTGCGTGTCAGAAGGCATGTCGGAACGACTGATCCACTGCTGCGAGATAATCTTCATTTCCGACACAAAACTGTGGGGCCTAAGAAATGCAGGAATCCATAATAAGACTTTTGATTTAATGGTAACCCCCTTCATAATTTCTCTGAAGCAGTAAATTCCACATGAAAAATATTATCTATTATTTTCATGACCCCAACTGACATCCCTATTTCATTGATTGTTTTTCAGTGGAGAGTGTTAAGACTTCTGTTTTAATGATACCGCCCTTCTCAGTCTCTCTGAGGCAGTAAATTCCACATGAAAAATCATTCCTATATTTTTTCATGACCCCACTTGACATCCCTGTTTCATTGATTGTTTTTCAGTGGAGAGTGTTAATTTCGAACCACCCCTTGTGAGGGAGACACAGTCCGAACAGGTAGGTCCGCGTTCCACGATGTAGCTTCATTAAGACTATCATAACGAGAGTTAATTAAGACATAGACATTATGCACTTTAAAAACAAGCAGTCAATCAGGAGTATTATAGAGGAAACCTTTGAAAGTTTACAGGCAGAGCTTGTATCCCAACGAATTTGAATCGCATAGTTATTCACAAGGCAAAGCCGCATGAATTACATAGCGATTCAAACGAGATGGGTTCGAGCTCTGAACGTAAACTTGAATAGGTTTCTGAATTTATCTCACCCCTCATATTGACTAATTGCTAACATTTGTGGCATAATCCCCCATTGAGTATTTTTTCTAAATACTCCATGGGCATCGAGTACGAGTTCCCAATGTTAAGTCTATGGGGACAAAATACCGGGGGTGAGATAAATCATCAAATCCCTCTAATTGAATAATAAACAAGCTTCTCGAATGATATAAGTGCATGTAGCCAATCCCACCTGAGGGACACCACTCTCTCTCCAATGCAGTCTCTCCGCTTCTTGCCTTCCTGACTGACCGAGAAAAAAAAATTATAAAAAAATTATTGAGAATCGCATAGGTAGATTTTTAATAGCTCATGGGTAATGTCCAATGATGAGGGCCCTGTTTAATAACCCACGAGAGTAAGGGACGAGAGTCCTGGTGAACGTTCAAGCGAAGGACGATACTGTGGGCGAGGGTATGTCATTTGCGTTTAATAACTCCTGTCGTCGGAAAGGAGAGAAATCCTCGTCCATAGTCACGTTTAGGCGACACAGATCGTTGGTTAGGACAAAATAGACCTTAAGATGGGAAAAAAAAAAATGTTGAGATGGATTGCGGACAGTTTGTATGAAGGTTCCTAATCTCTGCAAATGGCACAGCCTAGTGGCATTTTTGTTAACTACATGTAGATTGATCGTTTACAAACAGAAATGAATTTCACTATAGATATTTAGAACATTTCCCCTCTAGAATTAAGATACGAGATGAATAGCATTTCTATTTAAAAGAAAAAAAAAACACTAAAAAAAACACTGCCATTTTGTAGTTGATTCCTAAATATGCAAATTTCCACTAATTTTATTGATAAATGAGCTTGTATTTGTTATCATGAATCACCCACGAGACCCCCAGGGGTATCGTCCATTACGATACTCCAACGAGACTATGGGCGATGTGGGTCAGCAACACAAGCATTTCTTAAACGCAAATGGATGAGGCCTATCTCTGCTAGGACTCATTTCAAATGATAATCTGAATTATCAAACCAGGGGCCTGTTGAATAACCTAGGGTGGTAAGTGAAGACCCTTTTCTGTACGCCAACAAGACCCAGGGACGATGTGGGTCAACTTTAGTCAACATTTATGGACAACCTTCCGTCGGCTAGGACTGTCTTGGCAAACGAGCTTGAATAGTATTAAAGTTTAAGGTCAGAGCTTGTATCCCATTGAATTTGAATCGCATAGTAATTCACAAGGTGAAGCCGTGTGAATTATGTAGCGATTCAAACAAGATGGGATCGAGCTCTGACCCTAAACTTGAATAGGTTTCTGAATTTATCTCACCCTTCACATTGACTAATGGGCTTTGTGACATAATCCCCAATGAGTATTTTTTCTGAATACTCAATGGGCATTGGATATGAGTTCCCAATATTAAGTCTATGGGAAAAAATACCAGGGGCGAGATAATAAACGATAACCCTCGTACAAGTCTCCTTGTACCCTGTACTTTCGTTGGTATAAGTTATTCAACAGGCCCCAGAACCCTCCTAAGAGGTGTCCTGGGACCATATACAGTAGAACCTCGCCTCACAGACACCCCGCGTAAGCGAACACACCGCGTTAACAGACATCTTTGCTCAGAACGGATCCCTCTATTAGATGTTTATTTCAACCCTGTGTAAGGGACCACCCTGTGTAAGCGGACACTTTAGCCCGGAACGGATGATGTCCGCTTACGCGGGGTTCTACTGTACTCTCATGGGTGTGAGACAACAGGCCCCAGAATACTCTCTTCAGTGTGGGTTATTAAACAGGGCCCCGTACCGTCCTCTACGATTGTGTACATGTGTAAGTGGAGCTGTCGTCTTGCAGGGTTCCGGCGGCTATGAGTTGACACAGGCCTGGGGTCTGACCGAGGACGAGAAACAAGTACTAAGCTTAATGCTCATCTCCGCATGTTTCCTCTCGTTACTCCTCATACACCTCCACCACCGCTCGAGATTGGCCACCGCCTCTCTCCCCAACGTAGAGGTTGGTCAGGTCTGATCGCTTTCAAGACGAAGAGCTCGATACAACTATCTCAAAGCAGAGTACAATTTTGGATGTCGTGAACTATAAACTATGAATACTCACAAGAAGACATTATTAGCATAGATAATTAATATCATAATCTAACTTCCTGTACTCTGCATCAAAATACCCAAAAAAGAAAATGATGAAGGGACATGAATAAGGGGCTTCCAGAGTACTGCAATCTCCAACCTCAATAGCCTGTAGTGCGAGACTGCAACCACGACAAAAGATCTGCTAGAAGAATGATACACTCTTCCAGCAGGGATTCTGATTCTGGTAGTAAGAAGATAAGCTCAGAGATTACCAGTCAAGGTCGAGCAGATCGGACTCCATCAGAGCTGACATCAGTGTGCTCTGGTGGCCAGAGTACCACTGCTCTGTCTCTACTACACTGGCCACCAGAGCAAACGCTTGCTACACCACATTAGCTCTGGTGGGGTCCGATCCGCAGTCACCCTGACCCACTCTCCAAACTGAGATTCTGTCTACTGTAATCGAAATCTCTGCTGGGAGAGTGAATGATACAGCTTACTCTCCCTGCAGATCTTTCATTGCACTTGGAAAGTGCATAGAGCTAGCTGCCAGTGTGCAGTACTCTCAAAACCCCTTTTTCATGTTCTCATTTTCTTCTTTTTTGTGTTTGTGGATTTTGGTAAAAAGTCCATGAAGCTAGACTTTGTTATCAATTAGCCCAGTTAAAAATGTTTTGTAGTGAATATTCATAGCTTATATAATCCACGATAATCGAAATTGTACTTTGCTTCGAGATACCTCCTCTGCTTCTGTGGGTTGAGAAAGCGATCAGACTCCACCATCCTCTTAGTCAGAGTCAGAGTGGAGACGGAGATGGTGGCAAATCTATGTCTCTCGTGTGTCGCATGCTTTGTCTGTCCGTCTATCCGGTTCCAGTTACTACCTGTAGGTGTCAGCACTCGCCAGGCGACGCTCTGATGCATGTGACGTCACAGTAGAAACGCCAACGCTGGGAGGGGTTTTTAGAAGCACATTTGTTTGCACCGGTCCACTTACAATGGCAATGAGTATTGTGATATAAGAGAAAGCACTAAAATATCAATTGGTAAATGGGATAAACACTTAAAATCACAATGTGTACTGTGATGTAAGAGAAAGCACTAAAATATCAATTGGTAAACGGGATAAACACTTAAAATGGCAATGAGTATTGTGATATAAGAGAGAGCACTAAAATATCAATTGGTAAACGGGAGACACTTAAAATCACAATGAGTTCTGTGATATAAGAGAAAGCACTAAGATATCAATTGGTAAACGGGATAAACACTTAAAATGGCAATGAGTATTGTGATATAAAAGAAAGCACTAAGATATCAATTGGTAAACGGGATAAACACTTAAAATGGCAATGAGTATTGTGATATAAGAGAAAGCACTAAAATATCAATTGGTAAACGGGATAAACACTTAAAATGGCAATGAGTATTGTGATATAAGAGAAAGCACTAAAATATCAATTGGTAAACGGGATAAACACTTAAAATCACACTAAGTATTGTGATATAAGAGAAAGCACTAAATTATCAATCGGTAAATGGGATAAACACTTTAAATCGCAATGAGAACTGTGATATAAGAGAAAGCACTAAAATATCAATTGGTAAATGGGATACACTTAAAATCACAATGAGTTCTGTGATATAAGAGAAAGAACTAAAATATCAATTGGTAAATGGGATAAACAGAATCTCATATGGTACTTATGTTTGACTTATTGGGAATTGAAAGTAAATACTTACCCAGTATCCGTCAAGTCAACCTGGAAGTAGGTCACGCTTCGAACCCATTCCATTCAAGGAGGCAGCCATCTTGGCAGAGCACCTACGTAATGCTAAGCCTATGGTGAATTCGGACGTTTGTATCTGATAGTATTCAAAATTCTCAAGCCTTTCACTTGACAAAAATGAAAAGCTTAAATCATTGATGGTCCCTATATACCCTCAGGATCCCCTTGGGAACCACAAACAAACAACTTTTGTCTGAGCTAAAGTGGTAGGCAGATAATTCTCAAATATTCTTGATTTTAAGATTATGTGAGTGACTCTTATTGCAAAGTTTCTAAACAAATTAATAGAAATTATTATAAAAATAGTTTCTTACTTGTAGAATTTTTTAAATATTGTTTTGATGCAGTCCCTGAATTAGCCACTTCCATTTTGGAGAAATATATAAATAAATTCCAGGAGGGTAGATCCATTTATTTTTGGTGGTCACTCAAGAGATCGCGTTTTCAAAAATCACAGCTTCTAGAAAAATCGCGGTTTTGAGAAGAAAAAATCGCGCTTTTGAAAAAAGTGGTCGTGGTTGTGAGTAATAGTGACATGCCACGTTAACTATCGAAATTCCAAGAGGGACCTCCCTTCGCTATGCATGATCTGCGTATACCGCTGGGCTGTAGAGGACCTGTCGTACTGACACACGCGAGCATGGACTCTCATCCACCGCCATACGCTGTCCCGTCCACATGCTGGTCACTATCTACGTACCTACGATTAGCGCAGGTACAGTGCTCTGTGGTGCAGACCGTAAGGTCAAGGTCAGCCTGCAGATCAGTAGTGTGAAGTCCGTCAGGAAGTAATATCATAAAACTGGATGAGTTTTAATCTTGGCCACCGTATGCCATGACTGGAGTTTTGGCTCCGGACTTCATGAGGCGAAGCCGAGTGAAGTCACTATGCCAAACTCCAGTTGTGGCATACGGTGGCCAAGATTAAAACGAATGATTTTATCCTACCTTGTCTCCTCGATTCTGGAATATTACGTGATAACAATTCTGTATGCTACTAGTGGCATATAAAACTCCGTATGCCAGTCAGCGTGGCATATGGAAACTCAATGTTAAACCTATTGGATTTTTATATTAGGGGTAGGATAAAACGTGCAACACAGCCACCACTTCTCCCATACACACGCGGGCAGTTACAACGCCCCCCAAAGTCCCTCAAAGCTCCCAGAGCACTGTACCTTGGTCAAACGTACAGGATGGGAGAGGTGCGGGTTTCCAGTGTGGTCCCTCTCATGAAGACGAAGTTCCCTCCCCTCGTGACAGCACCTAACGCCACGCACCCCACCACCAAGCAGCGGCTAGTGGTTCGGCTAGTGCTGCCATTCAGTCTATCTCATTTCTTCTTTTTTTTTGATATACGGAGATTTTAATCAGGAACTTTGCCACTTTCACACCAGAGGGCATTACCCTCGACCTACCGGAAGACTAATAAAAAAATGCAAAAGCTTTCATCTATTCAAGTTATTTGGAAACCTATTTCAGGATTTGATTCTTTAAGATATTCTGATTCGTTGGTGACACGTTGGTAAATGTATCTCAGAGATTTGATATTTGGTAAATATTGACAGCACTATGGAGCTACTTCTGGAAGTAAGAAATAGCCCCTGATTTTGCTGTTTACTTTCCTCGTTTATCTACATCGATGGTCATGCCATCTAGTGTGTTAATCTGTTGCAATCCCCGTATTCGTCACATATTTTGGTAAAACTGCAGATCCATGGTCCCTGTCTTATAACATAGGAAATGTCAGTCAACCTACCTTGTTTATTTACAGCAATACATGTTTATGCCAGCCCAGCCACACTTATCATACATTCTGAATCATATTTCACCTCTTTTACTATGAAATTATGGAAGTAATATTGGTTCTTCCACTCTAAACTACGTCCTTAGAAGCTATAAAAGCTGTCAAGTTTCGGGCGATGTTTTTTTATCACGGCGCGATGTTTTTGAACGAGGAACTATTTACATATGAGTACTCCGGACCCTGAATCTGCAGTTTTACCCATATCTTGTATTCACTATATCTATATTTCACGGAGTGTAGCCAGGACATTTTAAAATTACAAATGAGGGTTTGCATTGTTATGTATGATGTTCCAAATTTTAGTTTTATTGCATGGTATCCAGGTACAGTATATTCGGAAAACCTATCGCTATGTGCCGTTTTTAGTAGATAAGGAAACATTTTAAAGTAACACACTTTATCTTCTTTAAAATTGCGAAAATATTTATATTAGGAAAACCAGTAATTCTTCTGAATACGTGGCTATGGGTGTTCACAATTAAAAAAAAAACCCAAAAAAAACCCCAAAAAAACAAAAACAGTAATTCTTCTACATTATGATAACTATGACATGAGCAGCATAAGCTGGTTAAGTAACTGACACGTATAGCATGACAACAAGCTGTTCTTATTTTGCCATTACACAATAGGAAAATAAGAGATTACTTTTAAGTGTTATGTATTTAGTGCATCTTGGCTACGCTCATTGCATGTTGTATTTTTATACTCGGCATCGCAATCGATTGCGATACTACTCAAATGTTGCAGATTAATTCTGTGTCCGAAGGAAACTCACGAGACGAAAATAACTTTGTCCGTACTCCACTAAGTTTGACTGTGGAGTAATTCACAACACGAAGCTGAGTGAATAACGTAGCGGTCAAATGAGGTGGAGCGCGGACCAAGTTATTTTCATCGAGTGGGTTTCTGATTTTATCTCACCCCGTATACATGATCAGAAACATTATTACTCGATAAAATGAATCATCTAATTAGCCATAGAATATTGGGTACACTACCTTCACGGCCATCGAGTATGAGTTCCTAATATTATCCCTATGGAGAAAAATACCGGAGTGGGATAAATCTTATCCGATCCCTGGTATATTTATCCACAGACAAAAGAACAAAAATTTTTACTTTTGAGTAGCTTAGGAAAAAAATACCCAAGCAGCGGGACATGAAGTCATTCATTTGTCATATAGTTAATGACATTCTGCATCGTTATTCAGAATTTCTTTGTTATTCAATCAAGGGAGCATCGCCTAGGGGTGTTTTCGCCACGTCTTAAATTCTTTATTATATTTATCTTTTGTTTCTAAATTCATTATCATAATCCAGAGGTGGGATAAGATTTCAAACCAATGCGAGTGGTAAGGGTTGGCTGATATACCAATTCTTTGCTGGGAATGTGATTTCACTTGCTCCTTGCCTCGTGAAATTACTACGCGATCAGGCTCATTGCGTATTAGTTTTTCCACTATAATCCTTGTCACATAGTAGTACGTTTTTCCCGTTTTTTGTAGTATTTTAGTGTGTGATACATATATAGTCGTTCGTGAAGACTTAAACCTTGTTGGTGTATAACAAGTTATCTGCGATTCAATGAAGATTACTTCAAATCATTATATCTACTATGATAACTGATATTTCTACGAATTGCATTTCTCGTGGATAGTGTGATGCACATATATATGTGTATAGGTATATACATATGTATACATGTCATGTATACATGTATGTATACTCTAATATATGTATATGAATATTCATTTATAGATATGGATAAATATATATACGCACACACATGTATATAACTTTTTTTATAAAGTTTTTCAACCTTGATAAAGTCCATGTAGTAGACGAAACGTCGGTTCTAATAAAAGCTTACCACTACTTAGATCAACTGGATGGTTTTGCTATTTTCACTCCAAATAATCTTTTTTTTTAAATCATTTCATGATATTTTTATAAGGTATAATTCTGTGAACCACTTCTGGCGAATTCATCACTCTTTGCCTCTTCTTTCTCTTTTCTCTCGCTTAGGACGAGGAGCTAAACCAGGACTGGCCGCTGCGGAAGGAAGAAGAAGGGAAGTAAGTTGCTCTCCGTGCCTGTTCTTCCCCGGCCCTCGTGTGGCACCTCTGTGTTGCTCTGTGTCAGTGTGTCACCGTCCAGGTGACAACCATGTCCGCCATGTCAGGGGCACCTTATCAGTACGCCACTATCAGTCAGAACCTCGTGCTAATGCTGCTGATAGGATGTTAGCCGGTGATCAGCTGGAACGAATGTGAACCGCGTCCAACTGATGTCCGTAACTCTATGTGGAGCAGTTGTTGTTTGGGGATCTGGTAAAAATTGATAGAATTTATGAATAAGTGTTAGCATACTGTGAGATTGGATTAATCAGTGCTGTATCCAACCCGATCAACTTCGCATGTGTAAAGCCTTTAAGACATTGACATCTATTACTGATTTTCACTAAACCAATCACTGATTATAATCGGGAAGAATGATATCAGTTTTCGATTGTACTTGAGTCTCACCGATTATAATTGGGCAATACCCCCATGCTAGTAATGCCCGATTTCCATTAGAAAGAGTGTGATTGGGACGGTGATGTGTTAACATTGACAGATATATCACCAATTCTGACCAACCAGACGGATTGGTTAGGCTACGGTGTGAGTCGGCTGTGTCAATGTCTGATAGGCTTTAGCTGGTGATCAGTTGTAGCGGAATGTGAACCGCTTCCAACTGATGTCCGTAACTCTATGTGGAGCGATTGTTGTTCAGGGATCTAGCAAAAATTGATAGATTTTATGAATAAGTGTTAGGATGCTGTGACATTGGATTAATCAGTGCTCTATCCAACCCCATCAACTTCGCATGTGTTATGAAGGCAGTGGATAATCACAGATTATTGTTTAATCCTGAGGCAGGACCTTTTTCTTTTGTGCCTACATAAGTTTTAGATAAGTTTGCTTTACTAGCTGGCTATATTTGAAAATAGCTCAAATACCAGAAACAGATGGTGAATTTGTCTGACATTCTTCACCATCGGAGTGTTCTAAAACTTGTGTTACGTTACTGATAACTAGACGCAAGCTTTAGAAAGTGGTGCTTGTCACTCAATCTAAGAGCATGTTCCATTGGACTGACTCAAGGACCACAAGGTGGCTGTTTATCATGCGACGGTCACACTGTGGCCGTGTGTCAGGTGGTTATGGCAATCAGTGTAGTGGAGGAGGTAACACGCTGAATGGCAGCAGTCGTACGGTAGTGTAATGGGTGATGGCCCATAAAATCTAATAAATTAGCTTTTGTTGGATGCCTGCAAATGTAGCCCACACTGCCGTTGTGCGGCGTTGGCCTTTGAACTGACATGTGTGTTTGTACACTATAAGCATGTTTGGCAGATGCTAGACTGCGTTTGCATTCACAGCCAGCTCAACAGAACACCTACTATAGTGTACAGAGTGATTGCTATATGAGGTTTGACGTGGCTTATCGAAGATGCTTATTTCGATGCAAATTTTTTTCCAACAATGGAGTTTCTCGTAAACCCTGACGGAAAGAAAAAAATTACAAAAATACAGAGTGATTGCTAGTTCAGAGTCATCTGCCATGAAATTCGATGAGTTGGAGCCCTACTCGTAAAGGTGACACATCTGCAGTCAGGGGAAAACTGCTGTTGTCAGCTGTTGTAATCCATTGATAGCACACCTGCCACCTGGTGTTTTGTTTGGTGTCAGAGGCAAGATGGCGTCCTCTATAACAGAATAGCTATCTGTCCTATAGGGCACAGAGTGATTGCTAGTTCTGCCATCATCCACTCGGAAATTGCAAGGTAACGCCACTGTAGTCAGGGGACAACCACAATTTTCGTGAGATGAGGTTAAAACCCTTTTATGGCAAACCCCCCAAAATTGTTTTAATAAAATCCATTGGTAACTTGACCTGCCACCTGGTGTTTTGTTTAGCGTTAGGGGGCAAGATGGCAGCCTCTATAACGGTATAGCTATCTTTATCTCACCCCTGGTACAAGTTTAGCGATAGGAATAAAGAATACTCAATGATTACTCCGGTAAATTGACAATACTATGCCATGGTCGTGGCATAGTGATAGGCAGATGACGTCATAGAAGATTGACCAATCAGCAGCCAGGATTTCAGAGAGAAGACAAGACAAGAGATTTAAGCGTCCGTAACAGTGAAAGGGGTGAGATGAATCCAGAACCGCACTCAAATAATAAAATAAACAATACTTCACTCATTTGAATAGGTAGTAATTGTCACTTGGCTTCGCTTCGATGACGATTGCGGCCCATCCAAACTCGTGGTATATTGTGTATTCATACGATGCTCGATGCAGTTCTATATTATAAGTTCTATAAAGCAGGTTCAGAATTGCAGGTTCGGTATTGGTTTGATAGTTGTTAGGGTGTTTAGATTAATATAGAGCCATGGGTGTGAAGTGTCTCCTCGTGCATTGTCTCCCCACCAGAGGTCGTGTCGGCATGTTATACGTTGTGACTTCGTGTGTATCTCTTACCTATATTGATGTGGCATGTTTTTGTTTCGTTTTGTTTTCCCCGTCTTGTTCATTTTGATTTCGAAACTGCCATTATCCCTAGCGCCTTTGTCAAACTTGCCCACTTCTGTGTTTCCTATTGTATTCTATCATTAAGAATTTGTTCATTATTTGTGAATCAAAAAAATTTCCTGAAGTTTGTAAAAAAAAAAAAAAAAAATCAACGCAAGTGTGATTTCTGCTTAATTCTGCACAAGTACACAACTTAATCAATGATACCTATGAGAAACTCGTATGAGTTTGATAAGAAAAATTGTGACAGAGGGCCTTAAGATGCCTAATGTTCTTAAAGTGTCTTTGCCCGAATGAAGCTCTTGCCGGTCTGAACATCACCGTGGCCTGTCACGCAGTTCCCCTGTGGCACCAACTCCGAAACACCACCAGAACACCCGCTGATGATTTTTCTGTTTGGTTCTTGATTGTTTTTTAGGACTTTACTACAAAAAATTGATGAGGATTTGTTACACAGGTAACGCAGGTGCTTTCTTTCTGTGGCTGAGGTGCTACCACCACCGCTCCTGTATGAAGCACGCTGGATGCGGGTGGCTTCGTGCGTGCGACCGAACGGTTACTGGAGAACTTGACCCCTGTCGAACTTGACCTGTTTTGGAGAACTCGACCCACGAAGTAGACCTGTTTATTTAAAAAAAAAAGGTTTATGATAGGGGTAGGGTTAGCGATAGGGCTAGGTTTTTTATGTTGTTTTTTTTCCCTACCCCTGGATGTCTAAATTTGAAGCCAAAATAGCATAATTCCAATTGAATTATGAAAAAGGAACTGCATCAAGATCCCTAGCCACTGAAAATATACCATCAGTTTTGGTTGTGGAGTAATATCATGAGGCAAAGCCAGGTTAGATTACGTAGCAGATTAAAACGAATGGCATATTTTCAGTGGGTACGGACTGAGTGTGGTTCAGATTTGATCTCACCGCTATCGCTGACTGATCTGCTGTGTTTTTACAACACTCCATGGCTTTCAGTAAGAATTCCCAATGTTAAGTCTATAAGGAAAAATTCCAGTGGTGAGATCAAGTATTCATCCATATCTATCGTATAAATTACTATATATATTAGAATTTGGTGCTGGAATTTGGTTGAGTTCTTCCAACGGGTCGAGTTCATTATGGGTCGAGAACATCCTGAGTCGAGTTCGCTTTGGATAGAGTTCTCCAGTATTCGACCAAATGACAGAGACCTGGCTTCTCTCACACAAGACGTTGACATGACTTTTAATAAAGCATCAAAATTACCCTGAAATTTTCCAAAAATGTGCCAGAATTCATTCACATCAGGACTAGGTGGAAGTAACTGGTATTGAATTTTGGCCTTTTTTCACAAAATCAAAAAAGATATGACCTCTCCCAGCAAATTTTTTTTTCTTCTAAAATTTGAATATGAACTGAGGAAGGCCCCTGTGGTTGATACAACACAGGGCTGTGCTACAAAGGCATACCTCTCTCTGACAATGCACTGCACAGTAGATAACTGCAATGCCATGAATGCACAATGGGTGTGGATTAAGATATTTTTATATACAGCATCGGCTTGCCATAGAGGTGTTATTGCCTTCGTAATGAGACATGAATTAAGGGTGACTTTAAAGGATTAATCAAAAGAGATACTTTGGATAGCGCAGAATGAGTGAACTGTCAACGCTTTACTGATCTTTGTTTATAAATATTCAATAAGATTGTGTTGGGCACTTACTTACTAATAGGTGTTAAGGTACTATTTTTAGTTCTACGATTACTATCTTACTCTCAGTAAACTTGTACATCCCATGAGCACCTAGTTCTCTCGATCTTAAAACTGGAACTGGAAGGTTTGGTCTAAACAGAAATGGCAATGCTTTTACTCCTCTATCACCTCTAGTCTGCAGTATTTTAACACTAACATAATTCCCTTAGATTACATATTGTGTTGTTGAGAGAGAAAGTCTGCCTTTCGGCATCATGGACTGGACTCCGCGAAGCCAGGTAGCTACTTGACAGCGCATGCGCGTGTCATCAGACATGCGCAGTGCACGACTTGACAACCCAGACTTGCATAGACCCCCCAACATTGTCGTGTAGACTCTTAGATTCTGTTGCTATAACAAGTGCCCACAGCCTACACCCAGCAACCCCTCCTGTACTGCCAGTCAGTATATATGTTCCACCGTATGCCCTGACAGTCGAAAAAACCCATTGACGAAGAAAAATAAGAGATAACGCCACCCGAAGAGAACTGACGGAATGCACCCTTCTCCCTTTATTTTCTCGTATTAACAAAGATCTCTTCGGATTCAGTTCTTATTTCTTCTTATTGAAAAAATATATATCCAACCAACTGCATGCATCCTTTTCCTACTATTCTCTTTTGATATGGATTCGCCATTTCTACTTTTACTGTTGAGATGATGTCTTGAACCTGTAACCGAATGTAAAAATATATAAGGTAGAAAGTTTGGTTTGTTCAGAGGTAAACTGTCATGGATGTGATATCGGGAGATGTATCAACCCGATGTGGTGTATATACAGGCCTAGGTAAAATGGGTGGGTAACTGGATCTTTCCGCCAGGATGCGGCACTACAGTTTATCTCACCCCTAGTGTTTTTTTTCCATTGACTTAACAGTGGGAACTTATACTCAACACCCATGGAGTATTGTTTAAAAATGCTTAATGGGTGATGACATCACAGACATTAGCCAATCAGTCAGTGATAGACGTGAGATAAAATATAAACCACACTCGATCCGTAGCTGCTGAAAATACGCTATTCGTTATGGATTGCTACGTAATATCAGCTGGCTTTGCCTCATGAGATTATCCCGCAACCAAAACAAATGGTGTATTTTCAGTGGCTACGGATTTTGATGCAGTTCCACCTTCGTACTATTTCCCCCATGACCACAGACTGACGGACTACAATACATGTAGTGTACTTAGCAGCCATGTAAGAGAACGTAACATCTTCTCGCTACATGTCTTCAGACAGCACTGTCAGTAGCGTCCACATGTCTTTCACATCGTGGAGGTCTAGCAATAAGTGATTGGTGACATGATCCTAGTTGTAATTATTTGATACGTTTAATAAGGCATACTGTCAATATTACGGAAAACAAATATTGACCGTCAATATTTCAAATTCGAATATTGACAGTTTTTGATTTAGGTTATTTACTTCTGCTGTTTTCCATGTTTTTCATTCCCAGTAATACAGCTTGTTTCTGCACCATCTTTATTTAATCCATTCACCAAGTTAACATGGACTTGTAAAATCAATTAACACAGTTTCAGTTCCAACAGCCAACTGACTTCATAAAGCTTCTAAATAATAAGCCAAGCTTGGCAACGAACCGTCTCTGTTATCTTAAGATAACGGGAAATAATAGCTTTGATAATAAAGGCTATCAAAAAAAGGAGGAAAGAAAATTTAAAAAATAATTTCATCACAAAAAAAATATTGTGTGACTACACTATATCTTGTAAAAGTAGACAAATCCCTAGTAATATATTTTTGAGAGTATGAATCAGTATTTTTGAATTAGAGTAATGTTCACCTGGCCGCAGAAATGTAACGGATAGATAGGAGCCTAGCATTTGACGGAGGCTATAGCATATGCCGTTGTGTTGCAGGGGCCATCGGAGTAGCTTAGTAGAGCTTGATGAAGACTTACAGTATTCACAACAGTAAGCGGCCTCCTTGTTTATGCACCCCAGTTACTGCTTGACAGAACTTTTCCTTTGCTTTTAAAACATACTTATATATAATACCTCACCAAAAAAAATACATTAGAAAATCAGTCAACGCCAGATGGTACCAAAAATGTTTTAAAATCCTTTGGGAATTGATTAAAAAAGACATTTAGATAGGGAGCGTGTGTCTTGGTGTCGCATCTGAACATTGATCGATGTCACGCAGCAGATCTGTCCCATACTAGTGTCCCGCCTGCACAGTTTTCATGTACGAGAGCCCTCACACTGCTGTCAGCTGCACGGTCGAGGGCACGCAAAATTCATAGCAATCACTCTTACCTTGTGAGTCCTGGGTATAAGTAGCTAAACTTGGCTTTCTAAAATTAGCTCATGACTTTAAAAAATCTAAACAATATATGCCCTAGTGTGCAATATTTTAGGAAATCGGTTTTAAATTCATCTTTCAATGGTACCACTGGTGATGACTCGACAGGTTTTTTTCCCTCTCTTCTCCTCTCCTCAGACAATATTAAATCCGATCCGAACCTGGCGTCAGAATTTTCCACCTTCGCCTTATATTGTGTGTCACACTGCTTCTATTTTGTTCCGTGTCGGCTGTAGGCATGTTTGTATCTTGTGCATTATGGTTGTAGTCCTCCTCCCCAACTCGATAGCACTAACCCAAGCCAAGTGACCAAACAATTCACAACAACTCAGATAAAACTTACTTATCATTTTTATTTATTATTTAAACACAAAATATATGTAAAGAGGAAAAGGGACAGCAGCTAGCGTGTTTCGTTGGTGGTCTATTGGCTATCCATCTAAACCTGTTCATACTAAGCTTTCTGACATAGAACTCACTGTTATAACTGGGTACACTCCCCCTACTACCATATAGTGGTTATGTCGTTGTATAGCCATAGATTAATTAAATAATCATGTAGACTCCCTGTAGAATCAATCTCCTCTTACTTTGAATGTGCATATCATGTATATTACCTTTATAACAATGCATTCTAATCTATATTATTCTTCTGTGTACATATATATATATAGAAGCGATTGTCATGGTAGATTCTTTTATGGTGTCACCCCTATATATATATGTATATACATCATTCTTTTATAAATTTCGCATGTTTGTATTCCTATGATTGTCCTTTCAATTCCAAGCATACGCATCTAAAATAAAAAAGATAGAATTTAAAAAATATAAAAATTCCAAATCTTTAGACTTAATCGTAGGCACCAATTATTAAATCCATTTATGTAATTTTTTTGAGAAATAGATATTTTTTTTTAGCAGTAGATTTGTGCGAACATTTTTGTAAGATTCAAAGTACATACAGGATGCTGGATACATTTAATGGGTCTCAATCGGTGCTTCAATTAACGGAAAACCTGCACTTTCCCCATCGTTTCCGATAGTATCTCACTAAAACTGGGCCTCGAACGAGTTTTCTAAATAATTTCGGCATCTATATAAGTCCTCGAATGTTAATTGGAGAAATTTCGAGGTGATCTTGCCCTAGTATGCAATATTTTAGGAAATCGGTTTTAAATTCATCTTTCGAGGGTACCACTGGTGATGACTCTACGGGTTTTTCCTCTCTTCTCCTCTCCTCAGACAGTATTAAATTTGATCCGAACCTGACGTCAAAACATGTTGAGGGTTGCTGTCTGTAGGTAGTGGGTAAAGTAGTCATAGCACTGTTCATAGAATCTTTACATTAGACTCCCAGTTGCCTTTACATTTATACAGGCAGGTTGTCATCTGTAATTATTCAAAGTTCGCATGAATATATGGCAACCATTTTTTACATCCTCCTGTATCCTAATAGCTAAAGTGTCAAATCTAGTTGCATCCTCTTTTGAATGTTCCGTAAAAACAATGGGTGTCTTTATCGTTGTGACTTTATCGTTGCCGATATTTATTTCTCCAGCCTCTCCTCGAATTGTCAGAGTGGAACTAAAGATGTTTTCTTCTTGTTTTTCCAGAGCAACATTACCACTTGGGCCGTCACCTTTGCCACCCGAGGTATGATTATTTCACTACTACGCATGTAGAAAGGGTCAGGGAGTTAGTGGTTAAGAACACTGAACTTGTAATCCCAAGGCTGTGGACCTTTGTAGGTTCGAATCCCACGGCAGCCACTTTTCTCCTTCATCTACCCCAGTGGTAGATTTATTTATTTATTTATTTTTTTTAATTTAAAAAAAAACAACTCTTTATTTATCCTGGAAGTACATACGGCGGTTAGCCGGTTTGATCATGCATCCAGCTCGGACGGATTACAACAATTTGATGCTATCTGGTATATGGTTAACAAGGTAATAGTTTCATTCCTAATGCATGGTGTTATAATATTATTTACTGTTATATCAAAGGCCAATCCTTCTCATACCATTTCTATGTGGTGGGGTGTGTAGCCACTGTTCTCCTTCATTCCCATCAGTTGTAGACTTTCTGCTATATCAAAGGCCAGTCCCTCTCATACCACGTCTATGTGGTGTGGGAACTAAAATAACTCTCCTTACCTCAGTAAATGTGTAGAGGCTAGATTTCTACCTGAATTCATCACATAGATTCGATCACCACCCTTGTGGTGTAAGAGAACCTTGAGAAAGTCTGGGAAGGACCTGTAATGGTTGACTGGACGTTAAATCAAACAAACAAACAATGTAGAAAATACAATCTCACAATTAAATTTACTCATTTAGAATTAGAATGAATCCCAAGAAGCCAGTTTTTATTGATGATTGACAATATTTAAAAATCACAAGGTGGCGCCTGCGTGATTTGTCCGATATACCTTAAAAAACCGTGTCTATGGCTTTATTTACGTCATGCTGGCAGCCCCAAAGGTAGACCTTACTGTGTCTTTGGTCAACTTGTTACTTAAGACACTTAAAATAACAATGCAATCTTATGGGGGAAAAAATGGAATCTTGAAACATTTACACAGATACTGATTTATGGCTATTCTATTGCAGCATTGTTCTACGAATGCTTCTTCTCTTAAAGTTTCTTAATTTCCGATTTTTTCCCTCCTTCTAGACCTTCAACCCTGAATTAAAAGTTGACCTTGACCTTGACCTTCAGAACAAGGAGGATGACGGGCCCGACACGCCCTCTGGTGGGGAGGACGTGGAGGAGAACGGCAACATCAACATGGAGGGACTCGCCGACTACATGGCCACGCTGGTCCCCGGAACCTCCCTGCCCCCCGAGCCCCCTGGCGGCGACACGGGGCAGCCGCCACTTCCGCCGAAGATCAAGCCGCGCAGTAACGGCAACGACAACGCCAACGTGGAGGTGAACGGGAGCCACTCGGACGAGGAGCCCGCCACCCCGTCCCCGCAGGAGGAGCCGCTCACCACGCCGCCGGCAGAGGCGCCACCGGTCGTGCCCCCGCGTCGGAGAGACCACAGAAAACAGACGCCACCGGTGAGTCCACTACACGCAGATCTGGGGGCTCGTTTAATAATCTAGGCTCTGACATGTAGGTCCTTTCCTTTATTATCCATCGTATACAAAGCCCCCATTGAAAATGTATGGGGACTCAATAAACCACGAAACCATGGTATATGGGGAAAATAGTCCCTTTTGCTTTAGAGCAAAGAAATAGTCCCCACTGTTATACCATTTAATATGGCAATTACTGGGTTTAATTTATTCGAAAAGATGGATAATAAATACAATAAACGATGATTTTGTGGACAGGCGGCTCTGTAAACCACTCGAGGTTGATGTCGTAATACACTCGCTAGCGCTCGTGTATTACTACGCGTCAACCTCTCGTGGTTTACGGCCGCCTGTCCACAAAACCATTGATTATTGTCTATGTATGCCATAGAGACCCAGGGAATGTGTGGGTCAACTTTATAAAACACTTTATGGACGGCTAAGATTGTCTTAGCGAACATACTTAGATATTATTAATCGATAACCCTTGTACCAGGCACAGAAATGGGTCTCTATGTAAGATCTTTGATTATTAAACGGGCCCCTGGGTGGGGGTGGAGTTGGTGTCGGTTTATTGTCCATTCAGAGATGGCAGCCAATACATACGCACTGAGGGGGGGGGGGGGGGGGTCAACAATTTTGAAAATTTTGCGTATGCTCCCTCTTTGTTCTATTGCATACAAGATTTGGAGTTGGGGGTTGAGGGTAAAAAAATTCAGAAAATCTGCATACATACTTTATGTATGGCTTCTTTTGCTAGTTTCCAAGTAAATCCTATATCTGGGGTCGGTTTATTATCCATTATCAGAGTTGGCAGACTCACATGACCAACTAACACCAGAATCTTATTTTCATAGATTTCTTTTGATTTTATTAAGCATAACGTAACAGCAGGTCCAATAAACCTTATTCCACAATATATTAGAATAAACTGTTATTTTGACAGTCATAGTTTTGTATTATGTCCTACACAGTAATATCTGATGTGTTTTGTAAAATATCTGAGAGATTATGTGTTTGTCATTAGATCCAACAATGAAAATAAATATTTCATTTACATTTCATTTTGCAGCGGCCAACGAGCAATGGATTACCACCCACCCCACAAGTTCATGTAAGTTCACAGTGCCAGGCTTGTTTTTTTCTCAGACGAGGCTCGGTCTGGATCTGTTCTTGATCAGCTTTGTTAAAAAAAAAAATTAAAAAAAAAAAAAGATCTTTATAATAATCCAACAACAATTGGAAAACTCAAAACTCTAGTATTTTGAGACATTTAAAATCGTTAAATGCTCACTTATATACAATCATTTCAATCTGTTGTAAATGACATTTATTTCAGTGGTTCTATTCTAAATCTCTGTGATACGTATAGGTATAATTAATTACCTACCACATATAAAACGTGTAATTTTCCGTACTATCCGCTTGGAGGTCTTCCCGCACATAGAGACAGAGTGAACACGACCTATGTTTGGAGACTGAGAGCCCACGAGAGTGAGATTCTCGTGCAGTGAAAAACTCGAACCTGTTCTTCTTTTTTGTATTTCTATACTCAGATAAACTTCTTCTCTTATGATTCATTTCAAGCCATGGCAAAATCAAAGTTTAGTATTGTAGTTTTCTGATCTATTTTTCTCGTGAGAAACCAATGGGATCTTTTGGCTGGTACCCGCCTGTGTCTTACGACTTATGGGATCTTAACTTTCGCTGGTAGCCCTTTCAAAACTCCGCTGATGACCCTCCTCCCCCCTCCCACCATCACAATAAGTATTTGGCCTCTTCCAAGCAACTGGCTCTACGGAGCAGTCAGCAAGGCGTCCGTTTGGGAATGTGGGTGTTGGGAGTTCGAGTCCTGCCTTTGGCAGTCTGCCATCTCCATATTTTTTATCATTCAGACTCGGACTCGACGAAGTCGCTAGTATAGATATAATAAGAAGAAAATCCACCGAGATTTGTAGCCACACAAAAATTGTTACATGTCAAAACGAATGTATACTTTCAGTGTCTATGGATCTTCATCCCCAGTAGTGGGAATTGCTACAAAATTCATGCGGCTTCGCCTTGTGAATTACTACACAATTTAAACTTGATGGGATACTATCAAGAGACGTCACGAGTTTGAGTATGAGTTTATTTATGTCACACATTTTGTTGGCTCCATAATCTCACTCGTTTTCGACTCGTGAGTTTATAAGAAAGAGTGACATAAATAAAGAATGAGAATGAGTGACATAAATAAACTCAAACTCAAACATCTAGATTTTATCCTACCCCGTTTCCACGATTTTGAATATAATAAAGTAGTGACATAAACAACACTTTATGTCACACCCGTGACATAAACAAATCCAATGATAAGCTTATGGCGTTTTTTATTAGGGCTAGGATAAGAACTCTGACCCTTACACCGTGGAGTTGTCCCATTACCTTAATTCCATATAAGGAATACAGTAGACCGAATAGCCAATGGCTGCATTGGCAGCAAACCCCGACCTTCATCCTGACCTCCTTACATAATATTTTCTCGCGCTTTGAGACAGCTCTGCAGTCGAGAGTTGACCTCGAATCTTAGGGGCCACAACCACCCTCCTTAACTTTCATAGGTCTCCTCTATAATATCTTAATATATTGTTGATATTTCATTGTAGATGGGAGCCTGTTTCTCCAAAGTGTTCAATGTTTGCCCTCTTCATATAAACTGCTCAGCGAGCTGGGTACATCCAGAAACCAAAGGTAAGAGACATCATCAATCTGCAGGGCACAGAGCTATTGTGTTGTGGAGGTAGCCATTTTGCTCCCCCAACGCTAAACAGAACACCAAGTGGCGGGTACAGTTATTATTGTATACCTGTGTCCGAATGTCTATGAAATACTGGCCGCTGCTAGGGGTGCAGTAATAATAATGTTTGTGCCCGCTTTAAGAGTGACTTAATAAGTCATCAAAATGTCGTTTTTTCATCGATTTAAGGTATACAATAATCAGCAAACATCCTGACTGTAGACGAAGCGATTCTCGTTCTCGGTCAGTCATCGATTTCATACTGCCATCCGCCTATGGCGTCAGGCAGTATGATATTGATGACTGACCTCAAACAGGAACCATTTCGTCCACAGTAAGGACGTTTCCTAATATTAATGAATTTTACTAAAACTATTCAAGTTATTTACACCCGGAGTCTCAGATTGCACACTAGGTGTGAAAATATTTCTTTTTTAAGAAGTACAGTAGAATCCCGCGTAATCGGCCACCCCGCGTTAACAGACACCTTTGCTCAGAACGGATCCCTCTATTAGATGTATATCTCTATCCCGTGTAAGCGGGAACACCCCGGGTAAGAGGCCACTCCGCGTAAGCGGACACCCCGCGTAAGCGGTCACTTAGGCCCGGGATGGAGGGCGGCCGCTTTCAAGGGGTTCTATTATATATTAAATGGTGACAAGTTTATGCTTTTGAATTACAGATCAACATATTCTACTTGGGGCGAACGAAGGAATCTACACCTTGAATTTGACACAGATCCATGAAGGCGCGTTAGATTTAGTGAGTAGAATTTATATCGAAAACTGCCAAAGAAATGTATGGCTAATTCCGAACTGCCATATGTTCCCGAATCATTATTGATGTACATGTACAACGTAGATAATTGTGTTTTTTTCGTATGGTCAGAGATGCCACTTTTCCTCTTTGATATGGAGAGCCTTGTTTTTATTTACAGTTTATAAAATTATTCGTTATTGTGTAAATCAAAGGTAGTATTTGAGCCTCATTGACCACAATAAAACAGTGGTTTGCAGCTACCTTCATCCCCATCTCATGGCCAAGAACCATGTGTTTTCCATGCTTTCTTAGTCCTCTGAGGCAGTAAATTCTACATGAAAAATATATCCACCTTCTTTTCCTATTGGTGCCAATAGGAATAGAAATATTCAGTTATTTTGACAATGCAGTTCATGAAACTTAAAACGAAATGAAATGAAATAAAACACATATATATCATGATTACTGTGTAAGTCTATAATGTCACAGATTTGTCTTTTACGAGCTGTATATTATACACCTGTGCACATTGTGCCTTACTTACTGATCTCTGCTCCCTATATCATAAAACTCGTGTATGGCCTATTGTGTTGTATGCTGTTATATATAGACCAGTTCTGCCTGCCCAAATTATAGACCTCAAATGCAAGTTAAACGGTAAATTGTCATGAATCTTAAATATTTCAAGGTGTATAATAAATGTAAAACAGACCAGGCGTTTAATCTATTAATTGCTACTCACTCACAGACTTGAAAATATGCCCCTCCGCCCATCGGCTTCAGAGCAAGTATTTGCCAGTCCGTGAGTTTGTAACAACATACAGATTAAACGCCCAGTCAGTTTTCCCACTGTATGTGAAGATATTGCTATTATCTCATCACATATATAGCGTCTAACTTATATTTTAACACACTGAGAATTTTTTTTTAATATTTTTTTTATCGGCGTTACGCATCCTGATTGGCCGATAGGGGTCACATGGTACAAAACTATAAATAAAACTGTTGTACTGACAGCGATTCACAATGCAGTTGCTGCTCCTAAGATGCAGATCGAGATCTAGCCTCGTCCGATATAATGAGAATTTGTTGACTTCCTTTGCTCCGTAGCTCCACGCACGACGATGTATTTGGCTGTATGTGATAAAGGATGTCATGATGTCGTTATCGGGTAAGATAAAATCATCTTTATAGCTACTTGTATTTCTTAGTGATATTTGACTATGACGAAACCACCAATTAGATCCTACAATTTCTCGACGGTTAAATAGTTATTGTCTATATTTCTCTGTAAAGATGAACATGTGTCTTAATATACAATTTTTTTATGGATTCTAATACACAAGTTTTTTTTATGTATCTTAATATACTATTACAAACATATCAGGAATTATTTTGATTATAAATATTCTTTGTGAAAGAGAATTTAATATTGCTAACAATTCAAATCAATTTATAATTAGAGCTATCTTTCAAAAAAAGAAAATGGAAAAAAACCCACCTATTTTTCCAAGTTTGGTTTTTTTTAGGACAGAGATAAAAAACACAATTTATCCTCTGCCCCAAAAGACTTGGAAAAAACTATTTTTCCAAGTTTATTGAAAATATTTATTCTGTATTCTTTTTTTCATTGCCCAACAGGCAAGACTCCACAGCTCTACCGGCATGATGTGTTAGCTTTAATGAGCAAACAGAGTCACAGATTTTCACTACCTATGAACAAGATTCCCGAGAAACTAGTCCCACGGTAAGGCTGTTTTTGTGGTTGTTTTATTATTAATCTTTTTTTCATATTACCAGTAGGAACCTGGGGTCTATTGAATTAATTAAGTTTGAACACGAAGACAATTTTCTGTACACCAAAGAGACCCAGGGATGATCTGGGTCAATTTTACTCAACACTCATAGACGACCTTTCATTTACTAGGACTCTTTAGTAAACAAACTTGTATATTATTAAACGCTAATCCTCGTACGAGGTCTCCTTGTACCCTGTACTTTTGTAGGCACAAGTTATTCCTAGATCCCTGGATCCTATACTGGGTTACTGATATTTAATCAAATTTAAATTACATGGAGAATCACTTAAAGTAATGGGGTTTCCCCAGTCACCTAAAGCCACTCAGTGAATATTCACTCTCTGTTCTGATGTATATACCGAACTATAATCTAATCTAATCTCTTAGAACAGAAACATTATGCCTGATGAGCCTATTCTGCACGAAACCTTGATAACTCTTTCTTTTCCTCACTCCTATAAGAATTACCAGGTGTAGAGAAAGGTAACAAACTTGTTGACATTGTTAGGCCACTCAAAAAAACTAACTTGTTTCTCATCACTGCGCGCTTCAGCAAAGCCGTTTTTAGAATATGTATATCTATTTTTTTTTATATATAAGATGAACCTTAATAGAAATTATGAAAGGTATGTGTATTTGTTATCAAATTAAAACTCCTGATGTCAGGGATGCATTTAACTTGGTATTATGTGTATCTAGGTTTTCTCAAACCCATGGTGTTCATATCTCTCTTCATAATGCCAATACAAATAGTTCTGCGCTGCCACCTATTGTCAAACTATGGTACTTGTCATTGCACTTGTAACATCTTTTCATCTTACACACAGTAAAATGAGTGAAATATTAGGAGTTTAGAGTGAGAGTGGAAGATAGGACCTAAATTATAAATAAGTTTGTCTGAAGCCCATTTTATGACACTTCAAAAGCCATCTTTGTTTCAGCAACAACAAAAAATAAATGAATAAATGCCCTTGTCATAATTTTCATGGCTTGGTGATGAGAAACAAGTGGTTTTTCTTAGTGGCCTTATAAACATCAAGTGAGCAACATAGGCATGAAGCCTATGATGTCTTAACCGGTGATTTTCAAGGTAGCCTCTGTTAAGAGTTAGGACCTTTACTATATACCCATGCCATATATACTGTAAATATGCACCGTTTCGCCATATAACGTAAAAATACCGTATGGAAGAGTGTTCGGGAAAATATGGAACACTGTTCCGTACACGATGACTGAAATATTAGTTGTTCCGCAAGATTGAATTAATTTTGGGTATATAGTAAATATAGAACGACCTACCATGCTGTACAAGTCACAAATCTCAATAATGATTTACTGCTCGTACAGAACTTGGCGTAAACGCCTCGTTCCTAACAGACTCTAAATTATCATCTCGTTTTGTACCTTATACAGCATGGTCAGGACGTTCTATATAAGTATTAGCCAAGTCACAATACAAGTTAGTCAGTACTATATGGAAACACATTCTCTGAGTCCATAGTAATGGCTGTTCTTGATCTTTTCATCCCATTTTTTTATTTTTTTATTCCACCAGTTCTGCCACTCGGGCAGTTCTTCCATTACAAGGACTATTGACCTACAGCATTAGGCCATACTTACAGGAGAAAAGGTTTTGAATAGCCATCACTATGGGGTCAGTAACTATGTTCCCCGATAGTACTAACATGTTTCGACCAAGTGGAACTCATCAGGGTCTAGGGTTAACTGAGGTGGTGAAGGTAAATGTCTCCCTTAAGTAGTGTCTGCAGGAGCATTTTAGGATGGATAGCCTCTTTTTGAAAAAAGATAAGCTATCCAGGTGCATCTTGGGAGATGTTTTTATTTTTTACCCCCCTCTACTGGCTTGATCGGGTACTAAATGGAAAGATATCTATAAAGTGTTTTAACCAATTGGTTAAGTATAGACATTTGAGTAAGTGCATAAAGGTTATTGCATAATTGTGACAAATTGCATGTTAAATCTCAGAGTAAGAAAATCCAGACATGGAACAGTGTTATTATGACAGTGAATTTTATGGCAATATCAAATTCAATATGGTCTTTGAAATACTCAGCAATATGCCTAATTTAAGCATATTTTATAAAGACACTGACGTCTATCACCAATTCTCACTGGCCCAATTGCTGATTATAATCAGGAACAGTCAGGAACAATGATGTCTATGTACGAGGGCACAGTTCCCCCATGTTAGTTATGCCTTATTCTTGTCGGGGAGAGATGTGATAGGGATTGTGAAGTATGTACATCAACAAAGATATCAATGCTTCTCACTGACCCGACATATTGGTCGGGCAGAGTGTGATCAGCTAGAGTCAGTGTGTCGATGTCTTATAGGCTTATGCCTTGTGACTGCAAAAACGAACAGAAAAAGGATTGATGTAATAACCATACTGAAGTGGTTCCACTGTTGTCTAGTCCAAATCTACCATATCAGGTACATTTTCCACACAATGCTGATTGAATATTTTCCATTCTTCGCAGAAAATTCGTGACAACGACGAAAGTGCCCGAGACGAAGGGTTGTTTGAGGTGCTCGGTTGGCCGGAACCCTTACAACGGCTACAAGTACCTGTGCGGGGCGATGCCCAACAGTGTCTTTCTCATGCAGTGGTACGAACCACTCAACAAGTTCATGCTGCTTAAGGTGAGCTACCATTAAAACTGAACATATTCATGTGGTAGTTATTGGTGCAGGGATGTCTGTTTTTAATGTTTCCATTGAAATTCATGTTTTCATGGTCAGAATAAAAAAATCTTTTTTTCCTTGTGTAATATTGACATACCAAATTCTAAATACCCTATTCAGCCACAGCCCATGATCCCCACTGAACCTCCCTACTAACCCAAGTAAAAACTTGGGCTTTCCTTTGATCCCTTGATTCCCCACTGTAATGCGTATACTTTGTATTGCAATGGCAAATATCTTAATGTTTTTATCTGACCCCAACTGGCATCCCTGTTGGTGTATAAATCAATGAGCATTAATTCAGAGTTGGTAACTTTACCCTTAAGCGGAGTGTCCCCTTAAGCAGGGTTAAAGTAAACTGTTAATTATAATAGAGGGAACAATTTTATTTGTATTAACTAAAGCAGTTCTGCACTAGGCAGATCATCCACTGCAGTGCAGTTCCTAGGAAATTGCCCCCCTTAAGCAGGGTGTCCCGCAAGCGGTGTTTTACTGTATTTATTTTCACAGAGAGTTGAGTGATATTTTTGAAACCTTTGCAACCATTTTTGACGGCATCCACTTGGTTACACTGGCCACCAGTGCAAACGCTTGCGTTGTTGGAGGGTTAGGAATTTTGATTTCTGATGATATTTTCCCCAGTCCTGACTTTCATCTCTGTATATTAGTGTCAGTGTTTACAAACGTCTACGTTTCAGTGGATTTTCAACTGTTTTCCAGTATCTTCTTCTTGACTCCGAGTCTGTTTTTTCCCTCACAATTTATCAGTTAGAATTAATTGTGTTTGCAGCAATTCGAGACGCCGATAAAATTTGTCAATAAATTGATTTAGATAAAAAAAAATTATTACCAGGTTCCCTAATCTTTGCGCAACCGACCCCACTATACACTGGGTATACATATATTTATTTTTTCCGGTTTTTTTTTAAATAATTTTTTTTTACAGAGAATTGAGTGATATAAGAATGTGTTGTTGTGGTTTCAGCAATTCGAGACGCCGATCACCTCGCCGCTGAGAGTGTTCGAGATGCTCATCACGCCCGAACTGGAGTACCCCCTCATATGTGTCGGCGTCAGCAAAGGGTAACCTCCAGCCTCTTCTAGTGTCCAGTTAAACGCGTTTCTTTACTGCCATGATATTAAGTTATCTCGCCCTGGTATTTTTCTTCATTGGCTTAACGTTAGGAACTTTTATCTCACCCCTGGTATTTTTTCTCTATAGACTTAACATTGGGAACTCTAACGCCCATTAGATATTTAGGAAAAATATCCAATGTCAGATAATGTCACAAATGTTAACCCATTAGTCAATATTAAGGGTGAGATAAATTCAGAAACCCATTGAAGTCAGAGCTCGATCCTGTCTCATTTGAATCACATAGTAATTCATGCGGCTATGCCTCGTGAGTTACTACGTGATTCAAACTCGATGGGATACGGGCTCAGACCCTAAACCTTCCTAGGTTTCCTCTATAATACTTCACGGCCGTGAAGGTAGTGTACCCAATACTCAATGGCTAATTGGTTGATTTATTCTATTGATTAATAATGTTATACAGAGTGAGATAAAATCAGGAACCCCACTTGATGAAAATAACTTGGTCTGTATTGGCTAACATTTGCGACATCTTCCCCCATTCAGTAATTTCAAACAATACTCCATGGGCGTTGAGTACGAGTTCCCAATGTAAAGTCTAGGCCAATAAATTCCAGGGATGAGACTCAAACTGAAAAAAAAGTAGAATATATTTTTACGACATATGGATCAGCTTAGACATATGGATTAGCTGCTTAATTGTATCTTTTGTCTTTCAGGTCAAGTAGGACGCACGTCAAGTTTGATATTATCAACTTAAACTCCACATCCAACTGGTTCACGGAAGCCTCCCCATGTAGGTTCAGTAACTCTGTCCTATTTAGAAACAAAAACACTTTTACCTATTTATATGTGGTGTATTTCTTAAGAAATGTGTGGCATCATATTCCAATTGGTGAAGGGATTACCTAGCACATAGTGTTGTGTTACTTAGATATCATAATAGATATGTTGATATCTGATGATGAAAGCACCTCGAAAATGGATGCCTGTAATGATGGAAGATCGCCCTTGTGACGAATCGCTTGGAACAAATAATTTATTTTTAAATTGAGGATGAACCAAATATAATCAATATATTAAAATCCCCTCGTGTGTATCCTCGGAAAAGTATAAAGTGGCCAGATTTATTTTCATATCTTTATCCATAAACTGAAGTGGTATTTCGCTATTCCTTTACACAAGTTATATCACATGTATATGAAGTATATATTTGGCAATATTACGAGGGATATATTTAGGAATGATAAGACCTGATGCCAAGTGTGTAGTTATACATTTATTAGCGAGTGGATGGTGAGTGTCATAGGTTATGGCTAAAGCCTACTGTAGTACACCAGCTTGTAGAGTCACTAAGTGACCTGACCACATTTTTGCTTTTTATAGCTCAACTAGCGACTTCGTCGATTTCTAGCAATTCCTAACTGCCGTGGTGCCCCCTAGTGGGTGAACAGAGAACAATTGGAAATTCGTGGTTATCATTTCGTATGACACAGGTATTCTGCCGGCAACCAGCATAGTAATCTCATTGCTTTCTCTTGAGATTAGCAGATTTAAAAAACTTCATTACTAAACTTTGATTTCGGCATGGCTCGAAATAAATCATAAGAGAAAAGCATATCTGCCAATAGATCTACAAAAAAGAAGAACAGATTCTATTTTTTCCCTGCACGAGATTCTTACTCTCGTGGCTCTTCAGTCTCCATGCCTAGATCTGGTTCACTTTGTCTCTATGTGTGGGAGACTCTCCAAGCGGATAGTACAGAAAATTACACGTTTTATATGTGGTAGGTAATAAGTACAGATAGAAATATGCTTTCTGTTATCAACATGTGTTTTCTACTCTTTCAGCACCAGATCAGGAGCTTGACGTGGTGAACGTAACTCAGTTGGAGAAAGATACTATACTCGTCTGCTATGAACGTACGTTGCTTTAAGTTTGTCTGTTATCATCTAAATTACATTATGTAATTACATGTTAAAAAAAATTACATGTAATTATTACATGTAATAGAGCAAGCTATTTCTGTTAATTATTCAGTTTATTATCACTCTTGTTGTAACAAACTCATATGTGTATATCGATATTGTCATTGATTTTCGAAAGCTTTACTGAAATAAACTTTTTCAAAAATCAAAACAGGACGTGGCAGCTGTGACATCATAATTTCAACAACCGTTTCTCTATAGCAATTCGTAGACTCTACCAGTATAAAACTGTGTTATTAAATAATAGGGTATTGTAATAAAGTTTGAAGAGTTAAACTTTGGGGGAAAATTATCAAGGTTTCGCCATGTTCAACTCATCAGGCATCTTAGTCTGTTTTGAGGGTCGTGTCAAGGTGTCAGACCCATGTTTATGTTTCTGGTCTGAACTTTCACTACCATTCAGGGGTGAGTTAACTGATGTTTTATTATATTAAAAGGTGGCCCTGTAGTGCAGTGGTTACAGATTCCCGGGATCACATTGTCGGCCCCATTTGGGATATATTAATCACCCATATACTTAAAAAAAAAAAAAAAATTAATTCTTTTTTTTCTTTTTTGAACAATTGTTGAGTGTTACGCGTACTATTAGGAAACGTCCTTACTGTAGACGAAACGGTTTCTGTTCGAGGTCAGTCTTCAATTTCATACTGCCTGACGCCATAGGCGGAAGGCAGTATGAAATCAAAGACTGACCGAGAACGAGAAGCGTTTCGTCCACAGTGAGGACGTTTGCTTATTATTATATACCTTGAATCGATGAAAAAACGACATTTTAATGACTTATTAAGTCACACTCACAGCGGGCACGAACATTATTATTACTGCACCCCTAGCAGCGGGCAGTATTTCATAGACATTCGCACACAGGTATATAATAATATCGCAATAATCTCAAGATGGTTGGTATGTTTGTGCAGATTACGTGAAGGTGGTGAACATGAACGGCAAACTCAAGTCGTCGCGGAGACAGGCGGCAGAGCTGCACTTTGACTTCCAAGTAGAATCTATAGGTAAATACACTCACTGTTAACTTGTAATGTCCAGTCCTGTCTTTTTTCTTTTTTTTTTAATGAATTTCTTTTATTGACCAATAGGTTGTTACATGAGGTCTTCCAAGTGCAGGTATCATAAATGCCAATAAAAGTGGCCACATAGTGTCAGCTCTAGTTATGAGCTGGTCTTACTTCTCCTACTTGTCTTATTTGTTTTTGAATGGCAAAGCGCATACATTATGCACGACAACAGAGATCAAAGTGCTGAATATGTACTAATCAAAACAGCTATAACAACTTGAAAACCTGAGTCAAATGACCAGTTTATTCATTATTTCTCGGAAGATGTTATAGTCAATGGTATATTGGTAACGTTAATTTTACTGGTTGACTGTACAAGGAAGAACACCACATGTAGGCGATTGTACTCTGTTTCATTTTCTGAATATCAAAGAAATAGAAAATCAATCATTATCATTAAAGAGAATTATTATTAATCCTTAACATATATCTTTTTTGGGGGGAGGGGGGGGGGGGGGAGGGAGGGGATGCGGTAACTCGATTAGTGAAAACTCTAGCCACGTATTCAGATCCTAAACATATATCTGGATATATACTTTTAAATTCATAAGAAATTACCGGTGATTGCCAATCCAAGTACAATCTGGGTTGTACAACAGTGTACGGCACACTATATGATATTTGACTATTTTATATGATATGATATTTGACTATTTTAAGATGCACACTTATAAATATCCTCTACCTCATATGTAATTTTTTTCTCTCATCAAGTATCGGCTTGTCACAGAGGTGTTATTGCCACGTCTTCTTAATCTCGGATGTAATATTTGTTGTTTTTTAATTTTTTCCTCATATGTAGTATTTGTTGTTTTTTTCATTTTTTTTTCATATCTAATATTTACTCCGTTGCAGTGTGCCTACAAGACAGTGTGCTGGCTTTCCACAGCCACGGAATGCAAGGCCGTAGCTTCAAAGCCAACGAGGTAACTTTACAACATTTATTTGGTAATGTGAGGAAAGATGCTGTTCTGAAGTTTACAATGCTATTCCACTAATGACTTCAATTTGAAATATTTCCTTTGTGCCAGTCATTTCCAAGGGTGTCAAGAGTTCATGTAAATCCATGAACTCACAGGTTTTTTTTCATGAAACACAGAAATATTGTGAAGTTCTCCACCAGTGTTACTATCTGTGCTGGTAAGACAATAAACTGAATAAAGGAGTCCAAGGCCATGTTCCCGTTACAAGCTCTATTATAGGTGTTATCGCAATGATGGCTAGCTGCGGACCGCCAGTTCATTGAGATGCCGCACTATATAATTACTAGGTGTTTACGCATGAGTGCAACCGCATTGGTTGTAACCAAAGGACACCCTTCGCAGAGAGTTACGCAGAGCGCGCTTGGACATTTAGGCCAAGGGAAAGTGCATTTCAGTTTTTAATAGAGAAATTGGAACGTAACAATAGGCTCTCATAACCTCCCTTAACATCTTCTGGTAGGATACAGGGGGTCAGTCTACCTCAGTCCCTGTGGCCCTTCCTACTGGGAGATATTCCCTATATATATGCCCTCAGAGTCCCCTGGGACGTTAAACCACAAACTGATATACAAACAAACAAACTCCCTACTGGGATGAAGACGTGCCTCACTGGCATCCTGGTCTCAGTTAGGGACTAGAGTTAAATACAATTGTTAATTTCGTAACGGCAGTGCCAATTGCAGATGATACTTTCACTTATCACATGTTTTCTTTCTTTTGACCAGGTTACGCAAGAGATCTGTGACAAGTCAAGGCGATTCCGTTTACTGGGTTCCGACAGGTATGATATATTAATTTACATTCATCAGTTTCTCAAATATTTATTCTGTTCATGGTGTTTTTTTAAACAGTTATTTCGTTAACAGGCATTGGTAACTTAACAATAGATGAACAATCATGTCTACAAAAAACTCAAATTACAATTAAAAATTTTAAATTACCAGTCACAAGTGACCTGAATCATTTGAATCTTTCTAGTAAAATATTGTACCTGATATGGTGATATGGTTTTAGAGCTAAATCTGTCCAAAGAAACCTCAGAGTGCACAGATTTCCGTTTCTATGATACTTAGAAAAAAAAGTTTTTATTTGAGTCTCTAAGTTAACATACGGTACCTGTGATGTTCTTTGCAGGGTGATATGCTTGGAGAGCCGACCGACCGACGACTTAAACTCTCCGTGTAACCTCTATGTGCTTGCTGGCCACGAAAGCACTTACTGAAGAGAAGCCCAGCATCTGTAGTGTAAACATGTTTACCAAAAGTGATTTTTACGTCTGTTTACGGAGGCGGTGGAGGCGGCAGCCAGAGCAGACGACATTTAGTCGACCTTCAAAGTGGTCCGTCTCGAGATTTGTCCTACTCCTAATAAAAAGCGCCATAGATTTAACATCAAGTGACTGTATTCGATGGGGCGTGGCATAAACTTTTTTTCACGCAACTATTCACTTGATCCAAAATCGTGGAGACGGGGTAGGATAAATACTAAATGACCCTCGGTGAGAATCAATTTGGATTTACGCAACTCAGTCCATACTGCTACTGTCTTCGCTTGGGTACCGCCTCACGAAGATCACTACATGCATTGGCCTTGTCGCATAAATCCAAATTGACTCTCACCTAGGGCTGTTTCTACTAAGTCTCGTGGGATGGGGCGCACTCAGCTGGGGATATGATGTCCCCGACCGGCCCGCCACCCCGCGCAGACCCTGGAGGTGCCTCCTGCGCCTCAACACGGTGCTCGTTGATGGATTGGTTGAAAACTCAGTCGTGTTTGGATAGATAGCCTGCTTGTGCACACTAGATTTGTCTGAACAGGCCATGGATATATACTACATCTCGAGAATTATAAAGAAGGAACTAAACATAATATTTATCTGCAGTATGTGTGGTTTGTCACTAGATGGTATTAGCCAAACTAGCAGACTAAGCACTGATATAAAAAATCACAGTATATGATAGTACTTATTTACGGAGTTTTCCCCCCAATTAAGTTGCGTACTTCTTGAAAAAATGCATTGTAGCTCAAGGGTTATCCCCTATCATGATAAGGGTTGACAGACTTTATTTCCCGTATATCGCTTCTTGAAAATAGAATACATCCCAGACACCTTTCGGTTTGTTTGCTACTGCGAAACGGCCAGGACATTGTAATTCCTATGAAAATATCCTCCGGTTAATAGCACGGATAGTTCATGTGATCATTGGTACATTGTATGTATCCTGCCAAGCCCCGGGGGCTGTCGGTTGTTTGTGTTCTATTGCCTTTTAAAGACTAAAGCCTTGTAGGCATCGACATCTATCACCGATTCACACTGATCCGATCGCCATTTATGATCAGAAACAGTGATGTTAATGTACGCGGGTACCTGACTCTTAATGATTATAATCGGGCATTACCCCCATGTAAGTAATGCCTGATTCTCATCTTGAAGAGGTGTGACCGGAACGGTGAAGTGCGTACATCAACATATATATCACAGATTCTCACCGACCCAACGGATTGGTCGGGCAAAGGTGTGATCGGGCAGTGTTGGCATGTCGATGACTTATAGGCATTAGATGAACTCATTTAGGAGATAAATAAACAATGTCTTTCCCTTTTTTTAAAGCCTCAAACGTTAATTCAGTATTAATCCATGGGCATGATTCTAGTCGGTAGCCATAGTCCCTACAGCATACGCGTGACAGCATTTGGATTTATACTCATCCACCCATAGAACAAGTCGACATTCTCTCCGCCTAGAGTTTCATTTAAACCTTTCCAGATCACGCATACATATATACATCTGGAATTTTTTTCTTCTTTTTTTTCTTCTTTTTTTTAACCCTCGTCTCATTAATCTATGTTCATCTAGAACACTTCACAGATATATCTAAATGGTGTCAAAGTAAGGCAAAACCACGGGAGGGGGAATCAAGGGTTGACGAGAAAAATGGATTTTTTTTCTAGAGAAAGATTTTTTTTTTTTTTTAGAAAGATGTGTTTTTTTTTAAAGATGAATAGTTTGTTTTTTTGGGGGGAAAGATGGTTTTTTTTTTTAGAAAGATGAATAGTTTTTTTTTTTTTAGAAAGATGAATAGTCTCTCCCTGACGTTGCAGATGTTGTGCTGTACCAAGTTTTATGCAAATAACGTTATTGTGTAGATATACATTGATGGTGGTATATTTTTCACCCTGTACAGTGCACGCATACGACGCAGCATGCGTACAACTTGCCATGGAGCACACAAAGGACGCGCCAAGTCCACTCGCTTAACTAACCACCCACATCACCTCTCAGAGAGGTCCACCCTCTTCCCTGTACAAAAAAAACATACACTAATAGATGTACAGAATGTATTAATAATTCCCACGTCCCATTGTAAATTTAGTCCTGTGTAATAATATTTTAGTGGTCTACCCATTGAGCCTTGTACAAAACAACAGAGGGGAAAGGAAAAGTTTCAAGAAAGGAGTGATTCAGATTAACTTTTCTATCGAATCATGAATGGCATTTCGCCTTGAGCAGCACAATTAATTTTTTTTTTTTTTTAATTTTTTTTTTTTTTAACGAGTGCTTCATACTACAATGAGTTCAGAACAGGTCAAGTTGGGTTTCTTTGGTTACCATTATTCGATTTGTACCTTAAAAGCTTTCCCGAGTTGTTTGGTCAATGTAAAGGGTTCTGTGCAATGTATCTAATTTATGTTTGTTCCTCAATGGGGATGACTTTGGTTAAGGTATTTCTTGTTCAACAATCTCCATTCATCTGCACGGAAATCTATATTTACTCTACTATATAACGGAGAGGAGCGTTAGACTGCTTTATAACTTTGGACACCTGTTTTAGTTTTGTAACGATGATTGTATGAAGAAACCTAGTGGCCAGTTGACCTATGTAACAAAGGGGGAAGCAGAAAAGGGTGCATTTCTCAGTTGGATATACACTTTAAATGGAGTCAGTGTGGTCGTGTGCATTTTAAAATCACTTGATTCAGTATCAAGGACCAGATCACTGAGTCCATGTATCTGCGACATTTGTGTTCACTGCAGTCAATAGTGTCTCGCATTGTAGTAACCAAAGTGTGACATTTCATATGAATTAAGCCAATCGCATTTACTCACGTGTAAGGACAGCAAGGTTTTTAAAGACCTTTATTTGAAAGATGTACTATGTAAAAGATGACATTGTCCTTGAGGGGTATCTTAATGAAGTTGTAATCCTTCGAGGAGCTGGGCATGGTGGCGGAGGTCAAGTCTGAACTGTGATGCTTACGATGGACATGTTGCTTAAGCGTGGATTCCACCGAGCGACCAATCTATGCCGAAACCTGCCGAATTGGAAAAACTGGCGGGATCGTAAAAAATCTGAAAAATGGCTGGTTGTGGAAACGCGCCCCAATTTTTCCTGATAGTTTCAGGCGCTACTCGCCATGTCCACTCACCATGTCCGAAAGATTTATATCACTATACGGTATTCTTTGATATATTCCGAAAAGACCGAAAACTTTCCACTGGACCCTTCGTCTGGTGGAATCCACGCTTCAAGTTAGCACACAATGGTAACAGAAAGGCAATAAAAAGGAAATTAAGATAACAAGTGAAACAGCTCTAAGTATTTTAAAGTAGTGATTGTATCAATGTTTCACAAGGAACGGCTTTGTGGATTTTGAAATATGCCCGTCCGGCAGAGGAATTATATACTTCTAGCAAGATATTGCATGTTTTGGTGCTAGCGCCCCCAGTATGAACTTGAATTGAGGTTAGACTATTCGATGTATGTTCAATTGATATCCAGAACACAACGCTCAGTTCTGGTGATAGTTGGTAAGTTTCTACTCAGATGGATCTGCACAGAGAAAGAGAGAAAAAAAACAAACTAGGTTGTATATTTCTGTAACCGAATGTTTTTTTAGACAAATTTGTGTGTGCATCACTGGTTATTTCATTGCTGTGGCGACACTCAAAATCACTTTATCGCAGAAACTGTACTGAAGTGTGTTGTTATAGACTACTAGCGCGTGCCAACGTGGACCATTCTTGGGACGCCGGTTCCCCTCGCTATCTACGATTAGCAGGTACAGTGCTTTGGTGGGCAGGCTCTAAGGTCAAGGTCACATACCCTAGTTCACCAGTGATCCGCTAGTGAATACTAGCCCATGGCCCTTTAGCCTGGAAGCCTGGCCTAGTTAGACTATAGGCCAGGTAACGGGTTCCATTTTTATGGTGCATTATTGGTAACGCCTCCTGGTTCCCCGGTAGTCCGCTAGAGGGCTCGGCGGAACTAGGTGTATGACAAGCGGATACCAGCCATACCACAAGGCTGGTTCCTGCGGTATCCCCTAGTCACAGGCGGGCACCAGCCAAGGTTGAAGGTCATGCCTGTGGTACCCGTTACCTGCCTCTTATTCATATGGGCAGGGAACCAGTCTAATCGCCCTTTGGGTATTGAGATCCCTGGTGGCTCTGTAACACAATCTAACTTTACAACGCCCCTCGAAGTACATTGGCTGCTACCTCTGTCTCCACTCTGTTATAGTTATACGTAGTACAACGCTGTGTCCATTGTCACTCCCTACAGATGTTGTACTCACAGACATAGGCAAAATTTGAGATACCCTGCGAACCAAACTGGTTCACGCAATAACGTTTGTAAAGGAAGTGGCATGAAATTTAAGAACAATTGAATTTGACAAGTTATATCACAATCTACAGTCTCACATCATGAGCAGCAGATGTCACCTCTTTCTTTATATCATCCTCCTTTGAATCCCTGAATGGGGCAGCTCGATCAGCCATCCGCCAATTTGAATCATCTTGCAAGTTACATTGTTTTCCCAGGTATTAGCCTGTAGTGTGGCCAATAATATTTGAAAGGAGAAACTGCCAGTCTCAAAGTTTGCCTATGACCTTAAGTCTGACTCTAGTGAGGGACGAACTGAGTCGCACCACGTCTGACTACTCTGTCACGACTAAGAGGTTGGTTTGGTTCAATACGGTATCTTCTGTGTGCACTTTTAACCAGGTAATTTCGTTCTATTTAGGTTCCAAAAGCAGAAATGCTTCATATCTTAAAAAAATTGATAATAAAGTCTAGCTTTATGTTCGTTTTACCATTTGAAATATACACATGAAAGAAAAAAAACTGGAAAAGTAGGTTCGAGTGTATGAAATGACACTCACTCTCCAAGCAGTATGGAAAACCTGGTCGGAGAGTGACAGACAGAACAGCGAATGGTTTGAATGGTTCAAGGTGGCTGCGGATTTAACCTGACCAGAGCTACACTAGGTGGCCAGTGTACCCCCAAAGTTCCTCGAAACTCCCAGAGTACTGTACCTGCGCTAACCACCATGGTGTTGTCCCATTACCTTAATTCCATATAAGGAATACAGTAGACCGAGTAGCCAATGACTGCATTCGCAGCAAACCCCGACCTTCACCCTGACCTCCTTACATAATATTTTCTCGCGCCTTGGGACGGCTCTGCAGTCGAGAGTTGACCTCAAATCTTAGGGGCCACAACCACCCTCCTAACTGTAGACACGTAGATAGCGAAGGAAACCAGCGTGCAGACTTGGTAGCTTCCAATCTGCCTGTAACTCTATCGTCTGTACATACTGGTTAGTTCTGTACAGTCTGCTTGCCAACGCTGAAAGGCACCCAAAGGCGCAGTACCGTCACTTGCCAGAAACAAAAGGTAACCTGTCCATCTGAGTCAATAACTGGGTGGATACATCTTGAAACTGGGGAAGCATAACCCTCAATCTATATCACTTGCGGTCGGTGATGTGCTCTTGGAAACAGTATAAGGCAGAACCCGAAGAGACACAACTCTGTAGCAATTAGTCTATGATATAATTATGAAACTATTTAACGTCGTCGCTACGTCTAGGGTTGCCTCGAGACAGCTGCAGGACCTTGCAGTGATAAGCAGGATAGCTCAAAGATGACCCACAAGACCTGGGTCCCGTTGAATAATCTAGGATCCCACATGTAGGCCCTTTTCTGTACGCCATAGAGACCCAGGGACAATGTGGGTCAACTTTATTCAACACTTATGGATGATGGCTAATACTGTCTTAGCAAACAGACTTGAATGTTATCAAACGATAACCCTTGTACGAGGTACAGAAAAGGATCTTCGTGTATGAGCCTAGATTATTAAACAGGCCCCTTGGTCGCATTCTAGGCACGTGGTTTGGCGTTACTAGTGGGTCCCCTTGCTCTAGACGTTATGTAAATTCCAAGCGCTAAGCAATGTATATTTACTTTTGTATGATTATTTTGTATGATAGCCTTGCTACTCTCTCAGTGCTCTGTCACGCTGAATAAAAGATATATAGAGAAATAAATACTTTATTGTTGTTGTCTTGTCATTGAAAGTTTGCCATATATAGTCATATGCAAAGTGGTTTGGGACATGAAGCCGGAGTGTGAACAAACTTTGAAAGTATATCTGTTTAAAAATTGGTAAACCCACTGTGGAGCCATCACATAACGTTTAATGCAGAGCAGTATAAACTCACTTATCAAAATCCATGAGCACAGCAAATATATCCCATTTGATGAGTTATAGATGTAGCAGGCTGTGATGTAGCATGATTGGATACAGCGCAGCCTTAGTGTTCTTTTACCCTGATATACTTCCATAATCAGTTTGTTTAGACTCCCTTAAATAAACCCCTGTTTGTTTGTATCGTCGGGATGAAAGTTGTCACTGAGGGAAAACAATATTGGGAACTTAGATCCCTTAAAAAAGTAGCATTTATATTATTTTGGAACATAATTGCATACAAATTGATATTCTAAGTTTTCTTGATTATACTCTTACATTGAGTATTTAAAAAGATAAAGATGTGAAACTAAACAGGAGATACCACAACAGTACAATGCTGCCGGTGTGTAGGAAATATCAGAACTCTGTCATTTATCTGCAAACTTGCAACCTGTGCGATTGATCATATATTACACATTTGAGATGGATAATGTTTATTTTCAATGAATTGTGATATTTTGACAAACATATGATATTAGTTTAAGAATACATTAGTGATGAACATGGTATTTCACGACCATTGGAGCAATGAAGTGTGTTGATGATCTAAGACATCACGCAGATGATCCAGCCATGGATAGACGGTCCTACATGCTGCTCACGGAGTGGCGATGATGGATTATTTTCCCGATGTAAATTCTCCACGGCTCATGTTCTTTGTTTCCACGTCGAATCCTTTGACTGAAACTACTTGTACCCTACTTTTCTCATCTGTCATCAACGCAAGGTATTTTTGTGCTGGAAGAAATGGAAAACAATCCCATTAAATTCGATCCAATTTGTAACCAGGAAAACTTTATAGAACATTTGAAAATCACCTCTGCCCAGATTTCCAAGTCAGGCAAGATATTACATGCTTCTATAATCATTTAAAATTTGCACTTAAAAACATGCAGCAACACAGAAATTCTTGTGTGAATTACAAGTTAAATTGATTATAACGTAGTGCAAAATTGCAACTCGTTGCAGCCATATTAAACAGCTCTCAACAAGTTGTAGGCTTTCATAAACTCTCAGTGCAGATAAAAGTAATTTGTAAACTCGATAGATTTCTGAGCCCTGATTTATATTTTTTCTCCCAATATTAACTGAGAAATTTGCTAGAGGAAGGGCATAAGTGTGGTTCTTTCTCCCAGCAAGTTGTGGAGAAAACACTTCAGGCAGTTCAGCCCAAATCCAGGTAGTACCGTTAGGCGTTTCTCAGACTAAAATTAAGGGGGCCGGGTTGGTACTCGCGTGTTGTCACAGTTGTGTATACATGTATATTAGGTAAAGTATCCACCCCTAATCTGTTCGTTCTCTCCATTTAGGGAGTGTTTGGGGACAGGGCCGGGTACACTGGCTACATCATGTAGTACATGTCTATAGTAATATTAGTATAGTATATGATTATTGGCCCTCATTAAACTGGGTAGTCCGAGAGGCTCTGACTGTCTAGCGGTGCACCAGGCAGTCAAAGTTTCTCGGACTATAAACCAGGTATTATTCGTTGTCCTGATAGCTAGATGCCAGAACCAGTTAATACATACCGCCTGTCCTCTTTTCCCAGCCCTCTTCTTCTTTTATTTGTCGATTTGCGTACATCTTGTACAAAACAAACCCAAGGAGATTCCAGGCAGCGGCAAAATAGATAACATTGGACCAAGGAAATTTCCTTCCGATTCCCTGTGAAAACTTCCTCATTCTAAAATCTTGTACAAGTTCCAAAAGAGATACACAACTGTCTCACTTGTCTAACGGGATAAACGACTTGAAAAACAAGATATTTCAGTTATCATGTTCTGGCTGTCATTCACGCCAGGTAAGTTCCCCTTTTTCGCCCAGTTTACCGGAAATAAGTTGTATGGGCGGCAATGATTGGCTGGTGTCGTTATCAGCCAATCACAGTAGAGTTTACAAAAGAGTAGCCTTGATTTCGCTGGTTTTCAGGCAGCTGAGGACCATCGGAACGGCGGTAAATACAGATTGCTTGGACAGACAGCTAAAGTGGAAAATATCACGCAAAATGTCAGTAAATATAGATATTACATCAAGGAAGTCTGCAATAAAAGATCCTGTAATACATCATGTTCCCGTCGAAATAAAATTTGACGGCGATGCTAAGGTGTCAGACTATTTTACATCTGGAATCCGCTCTTCGACCAACACAAGTGCCGATGTTGACGAATGTAGGTGTCAAATTTAGATCTAATCCTCAGCTTCATGTAACCACTATATGAGTATATCTATGTCCAGAATAATTTTTGTATTTGGTCTGTGGTTTAGTATGTTTGATGATAGTTGTACGACGCAATTCCTACTGATAGTTGTAAAAAGCAATTCCTACACTAAAATTTGAAGGTCTATTTCAGTGTTTGAAATAAGACTTTGCCTTTGGAGAGATGCAATGTGGTTTCACTCTGTAGTTATCAGAGTCGCACCAAGTCTGACAAAAATTATCACAAGTTTATAGAAAAGGAGATGATATAAGATTTCGTATGATTAAGTGAAAACCTTATAATGTTTTTGTTACATACTGTCACTTGTGTTTTAGTTGATATAAAGTGATTTAATAATGTAAATATGATACTTATAAGTTATATTTTTACAGGTTATACCACATCTTTTCGAGGGAGACCGCTTAACGGTACAAAACTACCTGTACCAGAAGGTTACACAGGTTAGTTATCAGTTTGTAGTTACTCCTAGAAAATGTAGATGACAGCTTACCACTTATTCAAGGAAATCCACTTTTAATTTCCAGAATTTTAAATTCCCCTTCCTTGTGTAAAAGAATGAAGTGTAAAAGAATGAAAATACAGAGATGGCAAGGGATTTCTCTCCTTCTCTCTCTCTAAAAAAAGAAAGACCCCCCCCCCCCCCCACCCCTCATGTTCCATGGCCAACCTTGATGTATTTTCCATGAAAATATCTTATCTTTTTTTATGACCCCAACTGAGATCCCTAACTGAAAATTGTCATGAATAATCCTTGAGAGTTTCGCAATTTTCTTTATATCACTCATCCTGCAATGTCAGTATTTCAGAAAGATTCAGGCTGTGTGTGTGTGTGTGGGGGGGGGGGGGGGGGGGGTCGGAAGTGGATACATGACCACTTACCCAGGGTGTCGAATTTGAAAAGCAGTACCATATCAGCCTCCGCATCTTTCTTTATATGCTCAAGGGAGTTAATTTTCCCCTCCCACCCCACCCCCCACAATGTTTTGATCCAGCAATTAATCTTTATTATTTTGTATATAAAATGGGTCATGTAATCATCTTAGGATATTCCAGTTCATATCAAGATGAACCTAATAGTAGGGATTGGATGGCTGGTTAGACGATTTTATTAACCATATTGTATATTGTGCAGTTTTCCAGGAATACCCGTTGTAGTAGAAGTAAATGAAATATCAGTGTTGAAAATAGGTTGAATGATGAACATTGCTATTCTCATTATGATTGAGTTGATGTTATATAGCTGGCCTCGGGAGTAAAGCCAAACTAGGAATTTGGTTATAGTTGTATATTGGTAAGCACTAAGCTACTGTTCCTCACGTAAAGAGTGCAGGCTGCACGACGAAAACCAGCTTTAGTTAAGCTGACGTGCGAAGTCCCTTTTATTGGTGTCCACAAATGTAAGATGGTACTACAAATGTACATGTATTTACAAGAATGATCTGTAATCTGAAATGACATCAATAAAAGAAAATGATCGGAATTTTTTTTCTTATATTCTGTCTCCTCTTCATGTTGTCAGGCCTTGTGTTGAAGGAGTTACACAAACCGTTCAGTGAAGATGAAGAACGGGAGTTCAAAGTTTCTCACGAATTTCGAGAATTCACAAACTGGAACCTTGATCTACCACCAAGTAGTCAAGACAAAATACAGCAGGCTTTACAATGGGTGAAAATCGCTTCCTCAGTAAGTAAACGGGATTTCTTTTCACTAATTTCTAATAGTCTATTGATTTATTTCAGAACTAATTCCCAAAATACCTACACGCATTGACGGAGGTAACATATACACAATATTGACTGGTTTTAGATACAATAAGCTGTATACTCCGAGGAGTTGACGCGTAGTAATATCCGAGCGCATGCCAGGATATTGCACAGTGTCATCTCTGAGGAGCATATGACCTCTTTTATCTTAAACCAGTCTATATTGTATTTATCATCCACCTTTTCCTGACAAGTGCCGTACCGATATTAGTTCAATTTAGGTGCGCACTATTTATCCGTATGTGTGCTTTATCAGAACCCAGATCATACAAAATATCTGTATGCTCCAGGTATGTGGATTTACACTCCCTATGTGTTTTCTCTGGACACTTCATTTTAGGTGGATAATCAATAGTTTTCCCTTAGTGACGGTCACTAAATCAGTCACTCTTTTTTCGTGATCACTAACAAAGACGTCGCTGTCTATAAGATTATATTATGGTTTGTTGGTTTTGCATTTAATCAAAAACTTTTTCACTTCTATTTGCAGATACATCGTCCTGTGAAAGATGAACCTAGTCCAAAGAGTGATACCAGTCGGTAAACTGAGATCCAATGAGGGAAGCAACATACGTGAAATTAAACTGTACACATGTTCAAGACTGCCATTTCTTCTTATATTCTAAACATAATAGACATAGACCAAGCTATCAACTTGGCTACTTTCATCTATTAACTTAATAATAAATTGTGAAAAAGAAGGTTTCAAGAGTCCTGTCTTTGATGTTGGCAGTTTTATAGTTTCTCTACTGGTGTGAAGTCCTTTATAGACTGAAGCCAAACCATTTCAAGCTGGGAAGATTTGAAGCCTAGATAGACAACAAAATTTACATTCCTCTTAAACCACTAACATCAGGGATGTCAGAGTTCAAGGAAATCGCTGAAATCAGAGATTTTAATACAGAAATATTGTCCTCACTATTCAAAAGCTTCAAAAGAACCTGTGTATGTCAATCCCTAGTGTTTCAGGAACCCCATATACTCATTTCTCTATAAATGTCTGCATCATTACTTCCATGACTTTCAGGGTTTCCCTGAAAAGCTCCCCATAGATAATGCATTGATAAAAATCCCAGAAAACCTTGTACTGTTACCATACAAATCACTTTGAATGCCTAGATAACACCAGGGACCAGCTTCATACTACAATCTCCCATGCACATATTTGGTTTAACATTAAAAGGACATGGAAGGTAAGACTCTGCTTGAAGAGCACAGATTTTAGTTCCAGTCCTACTCACCAGGGAACAGTTTTCAACGTTTTCCAGTTCCCAGTAAGCTTGTTCATTGTAGTCTTGTGTGTGTGTGTGTGTGGGGGGGGGGGGGGGGGGTGTGTTGTCCCAGACAATAATTTCATGGATTTTCTTCAAGGGCTGCTGACATCCCTGAATTATGGCACTTGGGCGTGTTGAGAAGCAAACATCGTTAGGGTATGATGAACACATCCTCAGTTTTATTTGTATGGGATGTCAGAGTTCAGAGAAAATTCTGAAATCAGGGATTTTTTTTTATAAAACTCAGAAATACTATCATCAGATTTCTTTGACACTATGTAGTGCCTGTAGTGTTTAAGCAGGCTCACACTAGAAGCTATCATCCAGAAACTTCTATTTATTGGCAGGTGGACGATTGGCCTCAAAGCTTATGGCTATAGCCTACTGTGACACAGCTGCTTGTAGAGTCACTAGGTGACCTGACCACATTAAACATTTTTTTAAAATTGAGGTACTGATTCGCCCGTAACAAGTACTAGGCGGTCTACCATCATACCTACATTAATGATTCATATGCTTTGAAAAAAAAGCGTTGGTTTCTAACAGGAGTGTTACATCGAGATCTATAATAATGTAATGCATCTAGGAGTTTCTGGCATACGACCTTTAATATAAAAATATATAAGTAGTGGATAATAATACTGAAATATAAATATTGTACAAATTTGGATGATGATGGTAATGGTGATGTTCTATGTATTTGATCAGTGACCGAAGTAATATACACTGGCTACACTAGAATACATATCGATTCATAGCCATTCTTTTCCAAATTAATGTTATAAATGATTCCTTTTGAGTGTTTTAAATTTCCGACTTTTTCCTGAGCCCTGACTTTCATCGCTGTATAGATAACACAATATATTTTACTGCTGTACAAAGTAGTGAGTTCAGATTTTGACACATTCTTCATATCGACGAATTCATCAGAAGTAGTCTGTAATATTCTTTCTGAAAGGGAATGCAGATAAAGTATGTAAATGAGTTTTGGTGTCGAGAAAAAAAGATAATGTTAGATAAATCTGTAATTAATTCAGAAAGGATATTTGGTATATTGTCATTTTATTTATGGTTTAACGTCTCAAGGGACCCTGAGGATATACAAGGGCCATCAGAGATTTAAGTTTTTCACTTTTGTAGACTTATTTTATATCGGACAAGGCTAGATCTCGATCTGCAACTTAGGAGCAGCAACCGCATTGTGAAGCGCTGACAGTGCGGCGCGTCTATTTATAGTTTTGTACCACGTGACCCCTTTCGGCCAATCACAACGCGTATCGCCGAGATGTCGGTGATGCGTTTGTTTATGTTGTTGTCAGAGCATCGAACGTCGATTGACAACAGTGTCAACAACTTGTCTGTTGCCCTGTGTTTGTGAGTTTCAATGGGGTTTGAAAAAGGTTTTGAGCGGTTTCATCTATGTGAATCTTCAGGCTGCAAGATGTGTGTCTGACTAAGAGATTAGTCTGATTTACTTGTGCGGTAATCAAATCAGAGTGAGTTGATTTTAAGCTGTCAAACAATGTTCAGCATCAAGAATGCCAGTGGTTATTGTTTGCAGTAGGTTTTGAGAAATAAAATGTGTTCCCAATGAATGAGTTGATATAATGAGGGATTATAATGCTCATTAGAGGGGTTTAATAAAGTTTTCAAAAATGTGATGAAAAAATTATTAAAAAAATGCGTGGTACCCAGAGGATCAAGGGAAGGTCTTCGGACTATAAATAATGTTGTTTTACCCACTTTTGACACTTCGATTAACAATAAAAAATTTTGAACGTGGCTATATGGTGTCATCAGTGGGTAACCGGGCGAGTCCATTAATGCTTCAGAGGGTCACTCACATTCAGCCCCAAGGGGGCGTTCGTGTGGAGTCTCTGAATCCAATTAAACTCTAAGAGGTTACGAAGGTAGGCGGCCTTTGTGGAGTCCGGGGGCATGCACAAAGTCTACGATGTGAATGGAGACATCGTTCTCCTTCTGGTGTCCATTGGTAGTAAAGTGTCTGGCCACTTCACTAAGTTCTAGTTTGGCACCTTGGATATTGGCGAAGTGCTGTACAAAGCGCTTTTTCAATTCCTGTTAGGTCTGCCCAACATATTGGATCCCACAGCGGGTGCACTCTATGCTCTAAAAAAAAAAAAAAAAAAAAAAAAAAAAATTGTAGACTTATTTTAGTGAATTCTTTTCAATGTCTACAACAATTTAGAGGCGTCAGTTTCAAAACACTGCTTACATTTTCCCATATTTATTTTTCTAGTATTTTCTTCTCCTACTGGTAAAAGTACAGATGGTAACAAGTTATACAGAGCCGCCCGTCTACAAAATCATCGTTTCTTGTATTTATTATCCATGTTCTCGAGAAAATCAAACCAATATTAATTACCATATTAAAAGGTGTAACAATAGGGACTATTTTTTTTCTCTATAGCACAAAGGGGCTATTTTCCCGTATACCATAGTTTTGAAGGCCATATAAAATGGTTTTGAATCTTTATTCACGGGTTACAGCATGCGAGTCCCTATACATTTTCAATGGATTAATACAACAGGTTATAGCCATAGAAACAGACCAACAGTCTATCCGTTAAGTAGACCTATTGATATTTAGAATCACAAAGGGTGGAATACAAACCTCTTCACATGCTGCACGTGAAGCGTCATGGTTGGCTTAAATATACGGCGTTCAAGAGCTAACTTTCTTACTGAAAATACAAAAGAAATCCTTCGTTAAGGGTGTATTCCACCAGACAGGCCAGATTTCATCTTCACACCACCAGGTGTCCTCCAAACATGCTTATAGAGAGGCTCATTCACGTCTAGATGATTTGTAACTAAAGGGGGTGTTCCACTGGACCGACGGTACCCGAATCCGTAGCCAGACAGTTGCTGATTATTATCGGGTGCCCTAGAATTTCTCAAATCTTTGAAAATGGTCATTTATTAAACTATTATTATCAGAATTAAATGAATTACAATACGTGAGCTTCCTCTTAAGGGCCCAGGAACAATGTATCGGGTGAGAAATCGGCTTGGTGGATTCACCCCTTAACCCGAAGGGACAAGTTGGTAAACAAGCAACCATCTTTAAAACATATAAAACATTCGTCAGACCCGAAGTAGGGGCGACCAAAAATAGTTAGGAGAAGATAACAAAAAAAAGGAAAAAAAAAGGGATAAGATAAAACTTAACATAAGGCAAAAATACAAAACACTGGTGTATTGCACGCAACGAACTGAAAATACAAAAATACAAAAAAAACCTACGGTAAGCAATATTGTCAGCCAAAGGCTGCTATGATAGTGTATAAGACTTCATACATTTGGAAACTGTTCATAAAACAGTCCAGAAAAAAGTCAGGCCTGCAAAGCCTTCGTACTAAACATTTATTCTGATCCTGCATCAAGTTTCTACAGAAGTTATACCTGTATCAGTGAACGTCTGAACTTCAGGTGCGAGGCTGAGGTGGGAGCCGGACGAGGCGTTGAGCTCCAGGCCGAGCAGCCAGCGGCACACATGTGTCTCTGTGCAGTCCCTGAAAAACGGATGTACGAGTCCAGCTTCAGTAATATAGGGCATATAGCCTATGAGCCATGGGGGCTGCCATGACGCCCCCCCGAGTAGGTGTTCTTCACTAATGGAGGTGTAAAAGTAGGTGTTCTCCACTAATGGAGGTGCAAAAGAAGTGAGTGATAATTGGGAAGAGTCACAACTCCAGCCTTGCTTACATATGTATATAAAGTGTTCCATGTGGAAAACATCATGTCCTGGGTTTAATCATTATCTAATCCTGCTCTGGGATGGATGTAGAGTCAAGGGAACCATGATAAAACATTGAAAGGCAGTTGAATTTTGTAAGAACAAAGAGCCATAATATAGACTGTCCCCCAAAGGGCCCCAACATAATGCTGGCCACCTAGTGACTGCTTCATGAACTAGCAATGGCTCTGTCCCCTATATGCTCAGACACAAACTCTTGTATAACCAAACGCCTGGCTGGGGGCAGCGGGATAGGGGCAGTGGGCGGGGGAAAGCAGGTTTGGGGAAGCGAGATGGGGGCAGCGGGCTGAGGGCAGTGGACTGAGGACAGCGGGCTGTGGGCAGTGAGCTGAGGGCATTGGGCTGAGGGCAGTGAGCAGAGGGCAGTGGACTGAGGGCAGCAGGCTGAGGGCATGGGGCTGAAGGCAGTGGGCTGAAGCAGTGGCTGATGAATGTGTGACCAGATATGTAAGAAATGTAACATAATAAAGTATTCAATGCTTGCCACTTATAAACACTAGATCTTGATATGGTACCCTGATAAACAAGTTACGAGACAGTTTAGAGTATTTGGTGCTTATCGCTTATAAACACTAGATCTAGACATGGTACCCGGGTAAACATGTTACAAGACAGTTTAGAGTATTCCGTGCTTACTGCTTGTGAACACTAGATCTAGACATGGTACCCGGGTAAACAAGTCACAAGACAGTTTAGAGTACTCCGTGCTTACTGCTTTTGAACACTAGATCTAGACGTGGTACCCGGGTAAACAAGTCACAAGACAGTTTAGAGTATTCCGTGCTTACTGCTTGTGAACACTAGATCTAGACATGGTACCCGGGTAAACAAGTCACAAGACAGTTTAGAGTATTCCGTGCTTACTGCTTGTGAACACTAGATCTAGACATGGTACCCGGGTAAACAAGTCACAAGACAGTTTAGAGTATTCCGTGCTTACTGCTTGTGAACACTAGATCTAGACATGGTACCCGGGTAAACAAGTCACAAGACAGTTTAGAGTACTCCGTGCTTACTGCTTTTGAACACTAGATCTAGACGTGGTACCCGGGTAAACAAGTCACAAGACAGTTTAGAGTATTCCGTGCTTACTGCTTGTGAACACTAGATCTAGACATGGTACCCGGGTAAACAAGTCACAAGACAGTTTAGAGTATTCCGTGCTTACTGCTTGTGAACACTAGATCTAGACATGGTACCCGGGTAAACAAGTCACAAGACAGTTTAGAGTATTCCGTGCTTACTGCTTGTGAACACTAGATCTAGACATGGTACCCGGGTAAACAAGTCACAAGACAGTTTAGAGTACTCCGTGCTTACTGCTTTTGAACACTAGATCTAGACGTGGTACCCGGGTAAACAAGTCACAAGACAGTTTAGAGTATTCCGTGCTTACTGCTTGTGAACACTAGATCTAGACATGGTACCCGGGTAAACAAGTCACAAGACAGTTTAGAGTATTCCGTGCTTACTGCTTGTGAACACTAGATCTAGACATGGTACCCGGGTAAACAAGTCACAAGACAGTTTAGAGTACTCCGTGCTTACTGCTTTTGAACACTAGATCTAGACGTGGTACCCGGATGAACCAGAGTTACGATCTCCTGGCGCTCCAGATTCTGTGTGAGAAGTCGGATGCGTGCCTCCACCAGCCCCGCCCTGTGAGAAACACACAACAACTGAATCTTTTTTTTTCATCGAGCTGGAGACCTATTTCAGCCTCGTCTATAATACATATAAGAAAAATCATATATTCTTACTTGGCAGAGAACTGTAGAAAACTCATGATGAAAGAACTGAATCCTATATCTTTACTTGGCAAAGAACTGCAGAAAACTCATGGTGAAAGAACAGAATCATATATTTTACGAGGCATTAAATTGCAGTTTTACATTACAACAGGTCAGTGAAAACAATACTCCATGGACTTTAAGTAAAGGTTTCCAATGTTAAGTTTGCGAGGAAAAATACTAGGGGTGAGATAAAATATAGATCTGTTTGAGTGTCGAACATTTATAAAGATGTCAGCTGGGCTCATTTAAAAAGAGGGAATATTTTTCTTTGGGAATTTACTGCCTCCGAGAGACTGCGAAAACATGGAAACACATTGTTATTCTCCATGGAATGGGGCTGGGGTGTGTGGGGAGGTTTAAACCACTGTTTGTTTGTGTGAATTAATCCTAATTCATTCTCTCATTGTTTTACACATGAAAAAAAGTATAAATTGAAATTTTTTTTATTTTTTTTTTGCATCGGCTTGCAGCAGAGGTGTTTCAGCCACGTTCAAATAATCTAAATTGAAAATGAAAACAAGGATTTCCTTACAAAATAATAAAACTGTCATCTCTGCATCTACTCACCAGCTTCGAAGCTGATCCACCGAAGCAGCAGCAGCCGACACCACCAGAAAATGTCTGCACAGCAATGTGACAAAAAGCAACTATAACATCGTAACGTTCCTCTATTTCCAACTTATCTATCATGAGAAAAACTATATCGCAAACTATTACTAACTTCTATTGTTTCTCTTTTTCCAACATTTTTATCATGAGAGATACTATATCATAAATTATTACTAACTATTACAGAAAATATATAGTAAACTATTAATTACTTCTGTTTCTCTATTTTTAACATATTAATCATGAGAGAAACTTTATCGTAAAGTATCAATAACTTCTATTGTTGCTCTGTTTCCAACATTTTATCATGTGAGATACTATATCGTAAATTATTACTAACTATTACAGAAAATATATAGTAAACTATTAATAACTTCTACTGTTTCTCTATTTTAACATATCAATTATGACAGAAACTTTATCGTAAACTATTACTAACTTCTATTGTTTCTCTTTTTCCAACATATTTACAATGACAGAAACTTTATTGTAAACTATTATTAACTTCTGTTGTTTCTCTATTTTCAACATATTTATCATGACAGAAACTATATCGTAAGTGATTACTCACTTGTACTGTTTCTCTATTTCTAGTGGTAATAACAACGTCTCCCAAGTCTCAGTGCCTTGCTGTATCCTGTTCAGTATTTCTAAGCCTGAAATAATACACACAAAATATGCATCTATTAACCAGATTATACAACTATCCTATAGGGCACATAGCTATTGTGTTATACGAGCGGCCATCTTGCCCCCGACGCCAAACAAAACACTAGGAATCGGGTCCAGTTATCAATAGATTTTATTAGAAATATTTTTCTTGGCTTGCCACTGTGGGGTTTTAGCCTTGTCTCATGGGGATTCTGTTCCTGATGTAAGTGGTTCAAATTGTGGGGGTGGTCCGCTTAATGGGGTAACATAAACCTGATTATGGGAATTCAGTTCCTTATGTAAGTGGTTCGTGTTGCAGGGTGTTCGTCTTTACAGGGTAGAATAAACCTGAATATGGGGATTCCCTTCCTGATGTAAGTGGTTCAAGTTGTGGGGGTGCTCCGCTTAACGGGGTAAAATAAACCTGATATATGAGGATTCAGTTTCTCATGTAAGTGGTTTGTGTTGTGGGGTGGTCGGCTTAACAAGGTAAAATATTATAAAGATGAATATGGGGATTCCATCCCAGGTTATAGTGCCCTGGGCCCTGTTTTTTAGTGATGACAATCGTCATAAACGACATGTTTTTGTAGTCAGTGTACTATAGACGTGACATTTTAGGGGGTCGGCCAATTGTCGTAGCCCTACGACACTCAGGGCAGTGTGAGGTGTACTATAGTCACGACAATCTTATGGTCATGTGACTGAAAATGTCATTCAAACTGTCGTAGGTCCAAGACAACCATAGACATGTCGTACCAAATGCAAAACTTCACTTCCCGTTGGGCCGTGGCGCACTACGACACCGTCTATAGGACGCCGGCCATTTTTAGTTGCCCAAAATGTCATGGATTTGCTGGACGATCTTAGGGTATCGTAGACCTACGACATCGTGACTGAAAAACAGGGCCCTGAATTGCAGGCTGCCTGCTTGACAAGGTACCCTGTAAACTGGAGTTCTACTGTAATATATACAAATATTTAGAGCTATAATCATATTCAACTTGACATGAATTGCGTGCAGATTACACTGTCAAATCTATGCCGCCATCAGTTACGTGGATCGATTCTTCCTTCTGGTGTTAAATTGCTGACAGAGCTGCCTAATGAAGGCAGTACAGACCTCTGGCTAGTTCCGCACGCAGAATGCAGACAGTGGATGGCAGTGACGTGAAGGCAGCGTTATGTTCAGGATAGGCAGGAGTGATGATCGGAAGTATGTGACGCGCATCTGCCGAGTTGACCTACAAATACAAAATATGCGCCTGTATCAGCGCTATGCTCAAGATATGTAATGCGCATCTACCAAGTTTACCTACAAATATAAAACATGCGACTGTATCAGCTTTATGATCAATATATATGTAGTGGGCATCTACTGAATTTACCTATAAATATGAAACAGTAACTGTATCAGCATCATGTTCAAGTTATGTGACAAGCATTTGCCAAGTTTACCTACAAATATGAAATGCGAATGTATCAACATCATGTTCATGATATGTGACACGCTGAAGCATTTGCCGACTTTACCTACAAATATAAAACATGACTGTATCAGCGTTATGCTCAAGTTATATAACGAGCATCTGCCAAGTTTACTTACTAATACAAAACGTGTGACTGTATCAGCGTTATGCTCAAGATATGTAAGGAACATCAGAGATATGTCCAGGGTAGGCGGCACATATCAGCACGTTCTACTTCACAAAGACTCAATTGACAAATCACAAATTCGTGGTAATCTTCCTGTTATCTGCATAAAATATGTCCCGATTCAATAACTTTATTTACCAATTAATATTGATACCACCCCGCAAAATGATAATAGAAATGGCTCCTAGGATTGCATCCTAATATTCAACACCTTATATCAGCGTTCTAAATCCCAAAGGTACACTCAGAGGTAAAACAGTACATTAGCAGCTACAGAATTTGTTTTTGATAATGACTCGGAAAAAAAGCAACAGAAAAAGAATTTCACATAAGATAATGCCAAATCGTCGATATTATACTAGTAATGAAATAAATAGATAAAATGGAGTATGTATACAGTAAAACCCTGCGTAAGCGGACAGCCTCCGTTCCGGGCCAAAGTGTCCGCTTACGCGGGGTGTCCGCTTACGCAGGGTTTTCAAGTGTCCTCCAGCACAATATAAATGTGTTATATACCGATAAATAGGGGAGACAGAGGTGATAATAGATCTGAAATCCATTTTCTGATATCTTAATTGGGTCCGAAGTTATTAAACCTTGATTTACAAAATGTATTTTCTATGAATACACTCACACACGCTGATAAAAAGGACAGATTAATCTATTTTTGGTATGGTGTCCGTCGGAGGTGTCCACTTACACGGGGTTTTAGGCTTTTTTGTACCGAAATAACTGTCCGCTTATGCGGGGTGTCCGCTTATGCGGGGTGTCCGCTTATGCGGGGTGTCCGCTTATGCGGGGTGTCCGCTTATGCGGGGTGTCCGCTTATGCGGGGTGTCCGCTTATGCGGGGTGTCACCTTATGCGGGGTGGCCGCTTATGCGGGGTGGCCGCTTATGCGGGGTTAAAATAAACATCTAATAGAGGGGAAAAAATTTCATTCCGAGCAAAAGTGTCTGCTGACGCGGGGTGTCCGCTGACGCGGGGTGTCCGCTGACGCGGGGTGTCTGCTTACGCGGGGTATCCGTTAGGCGGGGTTCTACTGTAGTATGAATTAGATTATTTTTAATTAGTAGATATTTAAATGTATTTACCTGTGGGTTCCACTGCGGCAAGCCTCTGGTGTTCTCTGCTAACGGACGAAGTAAAACGGGCTGCGGCCACTTCCTGGAACAGAAACATGAAACTTTGTGATAACAAGGAGCAGATAGATTTCACTTACAGACGAAGACGGTTCAGAGAAATGTGTACACCGATCGGAATAACCATAGGAAAATTATGAAATTTGGTATATCGGTACATCCTACATGTGAGATCCTTCACTGCAAATATTTCTCAATTTGAATAGGTTTTAGCATTTGGGAGGTGTTTTTCAGTCATGACAATCGTTAATAGTGACCAGTTAGCGACTGTTTAGAGGGCATTTCGTTCCATAGACAAATGATCGTAACAATAGCAATCATTGACGGGCTGTGAGGTCTGTTTTGTATTCCGGAGTCGTGATCATTTGGTGACCATTTAGTCCAAATGATCTCCAAAACAGTGACAGGGTCAGACTTGTCATAAATGTATCTTATTCGTACTAAAACTAAGATTTTTGCAGTGGAGGATTCTATATGGATGTCATACCTTTAACCCAAATTACATAATTTTGCAATGATTATTTCATTCATAAGAATTGTTTCACCAAAGCCACTGATAACTGCCGACACTGCTCTGCTCGACTTGTTTACAACCTACTGCAGTGCTTGACCCTATGTTGGTGTGATAGCCTCATAATTCCGATTTGAATATCTAACTTTATACAACTCCACTGTATCAAATGAAACAATATTTACTCTGATGAATTAGCCATGACCGTTATATCTCATTCCTAAATTTCATAATTTGAGACATGTTTGTGTTTTTGAATGGGTCTTGGACCAACAGTGATCATAACAACCCCATAGTGATTGACTCTGTGGAATGCTTTGCTGCCATTATCGTTATATTGGTTACCGAAACGGTCACTCTCTCTATTTTTAATCACGATGATAAAGACATTGCTGTCTGAAAAACACCTCCCCGGAAAACATAAAAAAAACCCATTTTAAACATAAAAAAAACAAGTGAAAATATGGTTTTACCATTCTAGAAAGGACCGGAAGAATCTGGCTAAAAGAGTGAAGACATCTTTGCCGGGAAAAAGCTGGAGGACTTTGGCAACAAGAATCGACCAAGCTATTCCACCAAGAAAACCTAGAGAGTAGTTATATAGACCTCTGCCTGTACAGAAAAAAAAGACAGAACAGCCAATGATTATGTCATATCAACATCAATAGTTACATCGATATCAAAGATTTTAATAACATGAATGAGTCTATCAATATCAATGGCTATATGAATTTTGTATTTTGTGAGTCTGTGGAGCCATAATGATGATCGGGAAACTGGGAACAATCTTGCAGTCCCATATTAATACTGAATGGGGAATCAGGGAACCATCGCATGGTCCCATATTAATACTGGGTGGGGGGACTGGAGAATGATCATGCAATCCTGTATTGATACTGAATGGGAGGACTTGGGAATGATCATGAGAGTCCCATATTGATCCTGAGTAGGGGCACCGAGGAATGATCACATGGTCGCATATTAATACTGAGTAGGGGGACGGTCCCATATTGATATTATTCAATCCCATATTGATCCTGAGTGGGGGGACTGGGGAATAATCATGTGGTCCCATATTGATACTGAGTGGGGGACTGGGGAATGATCATACAGTCCCATATTGATACTGAGTGGGAGGACTGGGGAATGATCATGCAATCCTACATTGATACTGAGTTGAGGGATTGAGGAACAATCATGTGGTCCCACATTGATACTGAGTGGGGGAATTGAGAAACAATCATGCAGTCTCACATTGATACTAAGCGGGGGATAGCAGAACAATCACGCAGCCCCACATTTTTGCTAAGTGGGGGATCGATGAACAATCATGTGGTCCTACATTGATACTCAGTGGGGGGAATCGATGAACACTCATTTGGCCCCGCATTTTTACTAAGTTGGGGAATCGAAGAACAATCTTGTGGTCCTACATTGATACTGAGTGGGAGGATCGAGGAACAATCATGTGGCCCCACATTGATACTGAGTGGAGGGATCGATGAACAATCATGTGGCCCCACATTGATACTGAGTGGGGGGATCAAGGAACAATCATGCAGTCCTACATTTTTACTTATCCTGGTAGTACATAGGCTCTTAAAGCCTTGATACTGAGTGGTGGGACTGAGGAACAATCATGCATACCTACATTAATACTGAGTTGGGGGATCGAGGAACAATCATGCGGTCCTACATCGATACTGAGTGGGGGGATTGATGAACAATCATGCGGTCCTACATTGATACTGAGTGGGGGGATTGAGGAACAATCACTCAGCCCTCCATTTTTACTAAGTGGATGGATCGATGAACAATCATGTGGTCTTACATTGATACTGAGTGGGGGGATCGAAGAACAATCATGTGGTCTTACATTGATACTGAGTGTGGGGATAGAGGAACAATCATGTGGTCTTACATTGATACTGAGTGTGGGGATAGAGGAACAATCATGCATTCCTAAATTGATACTGAGTGGGGTGATCGAAGAACAATCACTTGGCCCCACATTTTTACTAAGTGGAGGGATTGAGAAACAATCATGCGGTCCCACATTGATACTGAGTGGGGAGATTGATCAACAACAATGCGGTCCTACATTTTTGTTTTGTTTTGATTCCTTTATTCATCCTGGTAGTACAAAGGCTCTTAGACCTTGATACTGAGTTGTGGGACCACTCATACTTACGCTTGGCCCACAGCTTGACGACCTTCAAGACGGCAGTAAATACAGATACGTCAGGTACCAGCGCCAGCAGGGCTGCGTTGTCACGGACGCCACTCAGACTGCGGGCCGACATCTCATCATCAACAATGACGTCACTCAGAACGTCAATGTCGTCTGGCACGCAGCTCAGTGACGTCACACATAGACAAAGGTCCACCTGGAGCAGAGTAAATATGTCAATGTCACTGACTCTTTTCAGACGATGGATATTATTTCCTAATTTAATCGCTATTTCCGGTTGCCAGCAAGAACGAGGCTTAGTGCTAAACCTATGGGGGTTTGAGGATAGACTTTTGTTTTTGGTCTCGTTTGTTACTTTTGAAGTGAAGTTTACTACTATCATCTCTGAATAACTCTGTTTCGAAACTACAATGACAGTTGTTAAGTTTATTAAAAAATTTGGATCTAAAAGATTGGAGAATGACAGATATAATCCTGAACCTGCATAGTCAAAGTACTGAGCGCCTACATCCGGAAATGGTGTTTTGTAAATGGGTATCTGTGGTTTCAGCAGGTTCACTTTGGCTCCCTATACATTCTGTGGGTGGACAAAGTTCAGTCTAGGATGATGGGCAACTATAAGTGAGTCCAGCCGAGCCTCAGATTCGATGAATTATCTACTGAACAGATCGTACAAGTATATGCCCGTATTACTGCACCACTTTGTGTATTTAAATTTACCTTTGGCTTAAAGGGATATCCTATAAATTACGGTGGCGCTACCTGGTGATTTGTAAATATTGTCAATTACCAGTCAAAACTGTTTCCTTGTATTTAAGTTTAATGACAAATGTGTAAATTTAGCATTTTGTCCAGTTTATCTAATCTTAATAGGTAAAATAGGGCAATTTACATTTGCTTGATTTACATAGGAATTGTACTGAAAAATATAGTTTTCTTCAATTCATTAAAAAACAAGGAGGAGACCTATGTATCATACAATTCACATAGGTAGTACTATACATCTACCATATTCTGTTAAAGATCGAGGAAAATTACATGGGTTTTACTATGTGAGAAGCAACTCTTTAGAATTTATAAACCACTATGTTCCATTAAAAAATTATCAATATCTTGATTTCTAAATAAAGAAAATCTAGCACTGTGACCCCTGAAGTTTATGTATGCATTCTACAACACTTCAAGATGTCATACTAAATTTTCAGGGAGAGACATGAGTTTTAATTTTGAAGGCAAACTGTCCAATATGCCTTTAGAATAATTGCAATTAAATTCTGTTCAGGATTGTGTCACAAATCTATGCAGAAGAGAACATTTTTACAAGAGGACCAGCACTAGGGGAGATGGAAAAACTTGTTTATAAATGAGAATATAGAGTAGTTGATGGAAAAGCTCACCTAAGAATCAAGACAAGAGGAGATGGAAAAGCTTCTTCTTAAATAAGAATCGGGAATAGATGATGGAAAAGCTACTTCTCACATAATAATCGGGAATAGGGGAGAGGGAAGAGCTACTTCTTTCACAAGAATCGGGAGTAGCAGATGGAAAAGCTACTTCTTTCACAAGAATCGGGAGTAGCAGATGGAAAAGCTACTTCTTTCACAAGAATCGGGAGTAGCAGATGGAAAAGCTACTTCTTTCATAAGAATTGGGAATAGAAGATGGAAAAGGTTCTTCTTAAATAAGAATCGAGAGTAGAGGTTGGAAAAGCTACTTCTTTCATAAGAGTCGGGAGTAGCGAATGGAAGAGCTACTTCTTACATAAGAATTAGGATTAGCGAATGGATGAGCTACTACTTTCAAAAGAATTGGGAGTAACGAATGGAAGAGCTATTTCTTTCATAAGAAATGGGAGTAGCGAATGGAAGAGCTACTTCTTTCATAAGAAATGGGAGTAGCGAATGGAAGAGCTACTTCTTTCATAAGAATCAGGAGTACAGAGATGGAAAAGCTTCTTCTTACAAAAGAGTCAGAAGTAGAGGATGGAAGAGCTACTTCTTACATATGAATTGGGAATAGGGGAGTAAGAAAAGCTACTTCTTACAAGAGAACCAAGAGCATAATGCAAAAGTTACAGTGTTCCAAAGATTCACAGTTCCACAAACTGGTCAAAGTGTCATATGGCCACATCCAAAATATAAATGACTTTAGTATTTTTGTCACTACTTAAAACAAGAATGTTTTATGCTCTGAGAGTTGGTCAAGATGGCTGTGGGGACTTACCTCTGTTTGTTCGTAGTGGAAATTCAAAATGGGTACATAGGCTTCAGCCACTGGCTGTGAAGAAAATAAAAAAATAACTGACAGTTTGAAACAAACAATCAGTTGCCCTTTAATAGCTCTTTATTAATCCCACTATGTATTCTCTAAATTTTCTTAAAATGCAAGGTAATTTTAGTTTGAATAATAACATTAGAGGAATATGAAAGGAAGGTGGCCAGCAGCAACTATAGTTCCAAATTATATTACTAGCAGTTATTCTGTTTGACAAACTATAAATTACATCATGAAATCTCCAAATGTATCACAGGGGGACCCAGTGTGTTGCACAACCTCTACAAATGTGCAGGTATGTATGAGTCACCCTAAAATTAGCACACAAATACACCTCGAAATATATCTCGACTACTGTCTATATGGATTTTAGAATGTCATGACCAATCAGCTCTGGTTAATCTATACTTTAGGTCACTTACCCTAATCTTTGTGACCTGCGGCTCCTCTTTGAGTATGGACAAAAAACTTGTAAAAAATTCTGGTCGGTGAACAAATGAGGGAACTATGGCCACAACGTCTAAGTCTCCACCTGGATTAAAGAGGAATTCCTTGCTCAGTAAAATTACTTTTACAAATTAGTTTAGACATTAGTGTTACTCATAAAAATAAGTGTAGGTGTTATTGTTGCTTGTACAAATAGGTGTAGGCATTAATGGTTCTGATACAAATTAGTGTAGGCATTGATATTACTCATACAAATAAGTGTAGGCATTGATATTACTCATACAAATAAGTGTAGGCATTATTATTACTTGTAGAAATAAGCGTTATTATTACTCGTACAAATAAGTGTAGGCATTAATATATGATCGCTCATACAAATAAGTGTAAGTGTTGATATCACTCGTGCAAATAAGTGTAGGCTTTAATGTTACTCATACAAATAAGTGTAACTGTTAATGTTCTCAATCCACTGAAATACAGTTACTATGGATCAAATTTACTGATACCTTTTGTGGCGACACCAAACGCTCGGCCACCGAACATCCGGACATGACTTCCAGCCCCACTTTCTGAACGGTCCTCCTGTATTTAGAGAGAAACTGAATCTTAGAAACTGTGTACTATTCCCTCTACTGAATTTTTTGTCTACTTAATAATTTCGTGATTATTTAGTAATAGATAGAATTATAGAAAAATAAGATATCCCAATGTAAAATTTATAGGTTAAATGAGATTGAAGCACATGATCCACCAAATTGATGCTCAGCAGGCTGCTTTTTTATAGGGCCGGCCGACCAGAGGCGACAACCACACGGTTGCAGGCGACAGGGTTTTCAATGGGCTGGTCTGGCTGATTCCAGCAGATTTGCTGATCCACCAGGTAGATCATCCCAGCTGATCTGAGCCCATGAGCGATTTGGGCGGCTGACGTCCACAATTCCTCCACATGGTCATTGTCGGGCCCTAACTCACTCTTGGTGGATTCCATGCTTTAGCTTGGTAAAAGGTGATATTTGACCTGAAGTCCACGGAGTTACCAGGTAATGGCTGTGTTCCACTGGACCGACGGTAGCCGATTTCGTAGCAAGACAATCGCCGATTATTATCAAATCTTTGAAAATGGTCATTTATTAAACTATTATTATCAGAATTAAATGAATTACAATACGTGAGCTTCCTCTTAAGGGCCCAGGAACAATTGATCGGGTGAGAAATCGGCCTGGTGGATTGTGCCCTTTAGATGGAGCAACGGAGATTTAGCCATGTTTAGGAGCAAAACATGCCTTGCCCCCTGCGTGCAACTCAGATTTACAGACATTCCCATTGTAATCCACTCCAGGATCACATTACGACAGGAAAATGAGTAGTGGTGGTAATGTAGCTGGATTTCAGATTTACTACTGTCTTGGTTAGGATTACTAGACTACCCTCATCCACTTTCAAACAAAAAGTATCTCTACAAGAGGACTATAAGACGGTTATAAGGAGACGTACCTGTTTTCTCGGCATATCTGCGACCCATTGTGAGACGAGTTGTGAAAGTCTGTCAACTATGTGGTCCCTGTCAGAAAATGAAGATTAGTCAAAAAGCATAGTTTTCTGCGGTATTTGAGAGGTTTCACATAGTAAAATAAATAAATTAATAAATCAAATGTAAGTAAGCCTATTTACCTATTTCAGATCAAACTCGACAAAATATTGTTTGACTCATTTGGTATTAGAACACGTCACAGGGAGCAGTTTGAACAGACCAAAGTCATTATTTAAAAATCACCAGGGACCTGTTTTACTAGTTTCGTAACAAAATTGTTAGACAGACATGAAAAGAGGCACCAACAGTGCAAGCAGGAACGGACGAAACAAAGTCATATTTCATAACGCATGTCACATCTATTGTTACATGTTGTGTCACAATGTCGGTGTTGCGAACAGTGACACTACAGCGCCACTTGTGTTGTCATGAAACTAGTCAACCCCAATATGTCTTTATGGTGTCACAGACGCCATCTAGACATCTCACGAAACAAGTGAAACAGGTCCCAGGTGGCGCAACCGTGAATTGTAGGATATGTCTTTATAGACAAATCAGTGCATTCATCCTAACATTGACGTTCTTCCATGAAGTCATTCAAATTACCGTAGAATATATTTCACGACTTCAGTTCAGAGTTGATGCCAGGGCTGCCAACACTGAATCTAGACTAGTATTTGGTCTGCATAAAAATGATCTGGAATTTGCAATCACAATTAGTAATGGCTAGGACTGAAATCTGTAATAGAATCTCTAATGATGATTTTGGCACATACTCTTCAAATAGCCAATATTAATATCATTAGAGATATTTTAATGCATTCGTCGAGTAAGCCTCTGAAGTAGGTGGCGCTACGAACCCAGCTTTTGACAGGGGAACGGCCATCTTGGAGTTCACTACGCAATGCTAACCCTATGGCCGTTCGGACGTTGATTTACCATGTTATTTGATGAGTGAGGAAGCGTGAAGTACTTCTGATGCAATTCTATTGAGAAAATCCTACTTCCCTGGCAATTTCAGATAAAATAATTATATGATCGCCTCAGTTTAGTACTTAAATGCGATTTCAACAAATTGTCGAAACAACCAATTTTCTTTGAATTGGCACATTCAAATCATGTGTGGATATTGTATATAATCTTATTTAAACGATTACATGTGCAGATTGCACATAAGAATGTCAGAAATAATATATTTTCACCATTTTACACTCTGACAGCGCTTTGTGGTTACCAGCAACATGGCGGACTGTGTCCGTTGTCAGGGAAATTTGCATAACTAGGATGGTATTTTGAACCGGAAGTTACTAGATGACTCGGAGAATCATATCATTGAGGTGGGGACCAGTCAGTAAAAAGTAGAGACCAAGGTTACGTGTTGGTGTGATCTTCATATATCCCGGTGCGGTCGATGAGCTCAGTAACCTCGCAGCTCAGCTGATTCACAGCTCTCCGGGAACATGACGTCCTTCCTTCGGCCTGCATGGATATCAACGTTAGATTTAACCCATTCACGCCAGGTGATGCCTTGAGGCATCAACCAGGGCTGGCTCAAAGCATCATCCGGGGCTGGCCGGGTGATGCCTTGAGGCGGTTCATGGATGCCTTGAGCCCGGGACGATTCGAGCCCGGGACGCCTTGAGCCTTTCTGTGGACGGCTTGAGCCTACCCTGTGGACGCCTTGAGCCTACCCTATTTTGGTTTCCTTGAGCATCTAGATGTAAAAAACTTTGAAAAGTGTACTTGTACTGGTTTAAAGTCATATATACTCAACCCTAACCCTTACCCAACCCTTTTCTAACCCTAACCCGCTAATTGGAACTAAAATGAGGTAGGCTCAAGGCGTCCATGAGGTAGGCTCAAGGCGTCCACGTTTTCGCGCTGACAGGAGGCTCAAACGGTAAAAGGCTCAAGGTGTCCAATTCCCCCTTGAGGCATCATTACCAAAATATTCGTTTTTGTGTATGAAATTGGAAATATTTGTTTAATACTCGTGAAGTGGTGCCACATTTCATAAAGGGCCTGTTCCACTTGGCCTGCGATTGAATCTGACATCGTTGGGTCCACTATCTGATATTAAGGCTGTATTCCACCAACAAGACAAAATCGTTGTACAGCGCCCGTATGGCGGTTGCTGCGGTTGCTGGCAGATCTGCTCTATTTTAAATCATCTGTTGGGTTGGTGGAAGCACACACCAGACGTTTCAGCAGGCGTCGGTTCTCCTGCCCGACGTTTCAAGACGTCGGTTGGAGGATATTGGGGTTGATAGGAGTGTCGCCTCACGGTTGCTGGGCGTCTGCTGGGGCGTTTGGCCATTTCCCAGCTGAAATGCGCTTCCACCAACCAGAATTTTCAGGCGATATCCCAACCGATACCCCCAACAACCCTCCACAAGATGTAACTATAACGTCGGCCGAATAACTAATTGATTAGGTTTTTATCGGCTGGAATTGAGCATCTGGCCGATGTATTTGAGGAGTACGACACCCGCCCGCGGGTTCTGCCGGGAGTTGCGGCGAGGGAACGCCGCCAACATAGTGTGAGCGATACCGGCGATACCCGAAGCCGCGAATGGACATCGTAAATTCCGACACTTTCGGCAAATTTCTAGCACCATAGCGTGCCATACACATTCATAACATCAATCCTTATCTTTATTTACCTTCATTGTTCGATTAAATGTGTAATTCCTCGGTTATTTGACGTTTTCTGACCGTTCCCGTACAAAACCCAACACGCCGACACACTGCTCCGCTCGATACGCGGCTTTCGCGGGTTCAGAGCGTCGTAGTGTATCGCCGCACGCCGCGCCGCCTATCGGGGAACTCGATTACTACGTAAAAATGCGGCTAACGTCCACCAGTCGGCGCCACGGCAGGGGCGTCGGCTAGGATCTGCAGGAACTTCGAACCCACCCGACGCTCGTATGGCGACCACATGAACGTCTGTTGGGGGTTTCGGTGGAGCAGCGACGCATTTTGAGGCCATTTTTCCAGACATTTCAACCGACGTCGGCTGAAAGGTCGGCTGGAACGTCTGTTGACGTTGAAAAAGTGGTTGTTTGGTGGAATACCGCCTTTAGACTTACTTTGGGTTTGACCGAATCTATGAGATGAATTTAGGTAGAAATCTCAACCCTAAACCTCTACAAAGGTGAGAATTCTTTTACTTCCCACATCACATAGACATGGTATGAGAAGGATCGGCCTTTGATATATCACTAAATCTATAGTATTAGCCCTGAAGAGCTGGCCCTTAAAATGCTCAAGTAATACGCAATTTGTAAGGCAACAGGAATTGTTTGGACTTACTATAACAGGCTTCTTATCCCCTCCGTCAATCCCCATTTACTGAGTTGTTCATTCCTAGCGACTGATTCAGTGATTGCTGTCCCCCCCCCCACCCCCCCCCCCCCCACCCCCCAATGAAATTTTGCCAAGAATATTTTGTTCCCCCTGAATATTCTGTACATTTATCAAGTTAAGGATATTCTTTATGGGGTTGGTACTATAGGGGACCCCCACCCAAACAAACAAACAAAATCCTGGACAGCACCAAAATATGAATGAGAAATCTGTGTCAGTCATGCAAGGGAAATCAGTGATACATTCTTCTATTATCGCTCGCATCTACACTATGTCAAAGTACAGTTGGTACAGGATATCAGATAATACTATTCAAATAAAATCAGTAATTCAATTCATGTGTGTATACTTTCTGATCTGAATGATGCATTCTTGTATAACGCATTGTCATCGAGTGTATTACACAGAAAAATGGGTTTCACACTTACCATGATGAGTCCTCCCTTCTCTTCTACAGCATTTCACAACACGATCACGTGATCACAACAAATGCTCTTCTTCAAGCGCATTCTTTATTTCATTACGAGCACTATCCTTGCAAAGATGTGTTTGAAGAGTTAGTTTACAGCGCCGCCATGCTGGTTTCCCGGGTATTCGCCAGGGGGCAGGGCGAAATCACCCCACTGCGCCGCTCCAGCTCCTGAGTTTGCCAACGATACACTGGCCACCAGAGCAGACGTTTGCTACGCACGTTAGTCGGAGCTTAGCGTAGACAGGGGTTGGTTATGCCATAGATTACTCGAGCGATGCAGTGTACGAAACTGACTCTAGACTAGTCTAGTAGTAGTATAGACCGTTGCCGCAAGGGCCAGGGCGCGGGACTACGAAAGTCACTTCTGTTAGGGTCGCGGCTCAGGTCTGTGAGCGTCAAGCAGTAAATAAAGATTGGACTAAAAGAATTACACCACAGACAGAGAGAAGAATGTATATCTCTACTCTGTGATTACACTCGTTGTAATCTGTAGAGGGTTGACCGGTTGCGCGCGTGCAGATTCCGCTAGATCAGGGAGAGTGCAGCTGTCATTGTGGCGTCTCACGTAGTGTAGTAGTGTTCACATCGACTTGCAGGCAAAAACGCTTCCATGGTTTAGTTCGATAAAGCTCTCTGTTTTGTGAATATATATAATTCACCTTGTAGTTAATGTACATACAGGGCAGGAAGTAGAGCGTCGGATGTCTGCTAGGAGAGTGTTGGTTAAAGGTGACATGTGTGACGTCACTGATACTGGGGGTGGGTCGTCATGTCGCTGTGTGTGACATCACTGTTAGCGGGGTAGGTTGTCATGGAGCTGTGTGGGACGTCACTGTTAGGGGGTAGGTTGTCATGGAGCTGTTGCTTAGTTTCGTCCTTAGTAACAGATTTATCTCCATCCACTTTGCGAAGAGCATCTCCACAAGCTAATACGTAATAATAATACTTCCGACAACTCTTCTCGAAGTTTCACCAATTTGTCCCCATTCCTACTCGGACATAATGGCGAATGGAAGCGTGGCCAATAATGGTGAGACTCCTAATATACCCTTTCTTTTGTAAATTGGCGTCTATCGTTGTTTTATCATTACTTCGTGGATTAGTCCGACGAGTGTGAGGTTGACACTTTGACTCTCGATGTCATTCATTGGTCATGCAAGTTAAAGTTTGTAGAGGACCAATTTTCCTTCTGCAGTTATTATATTTTGACGACAATACTTAAAGATATCATCATCTAGATCCGATCTAGACGTATATCACTGGGGAATCAAAATATTTTGAAAGGGGGGGGGGGGGGGGGGGGGGGGGGGAGCTGAAAAATTGAAAAACTGCTGATTTTTTCTTACACTTATGAAATCAGACTTTGACATTTGCCTGTTCCACTGGATTTACCATGAAGCTGTGAAAAGTCAAGGCTTTGTCATTGTTGCATGCTAAAAATTAAACTTTGACAATTGTCCACAGTGAAAAGTCAAGTCATAGCCATTGTTGCACGCTAAAAAGTCAGACTTTGCCATTTTTCCATGAAAAGACGAGAGTTTTTACCCTTGATCGAGTAAAATTTGAAGCAGCTGGGGGCAATTACCCCCTTTGAGCCCCCCCCCCCCCCACTATTCGGACGCCACTGTATCCGTAATTTATTTTCAGTTTCATATTTAAAAGCTGAAAGTTCACTTGTATGAAATGTCATTCATATTTTCATCTCACTTTTCCTTTAAGTTTAAATTTCAAGTCACAGGCATGCACATTTTCAGACAAATGACGGAATTCTGATATATCCGGCAACACTATATCGATTCATGGCCATTCTGTTCCAAGATAATGTTAAAAATTATTCTTTTTTGAAAGAGTTTTAAATTACTGATTATCTACTCAGTCTCAACTTTCATCCTTTATGTCAGATTTTTTTCATTCTCTTCTTTGGTAATGGATAGTGGAGATTTCACTTGACATCGCAGATTAAAGCTACTTTCACATTGGATAAAGCATTTTTTGATAAGAGAGATGAATTTCAAAATATTTTCTCTGAATTTTTGTTACAGACCCCAACGCAAGACGTGGGATTTTCCACCGTTTTGGGAGTTCAGTGAAAACTTTCTTTACAAAGAACCACAACAACAAAGGTAATGGTAATCCACATCACATTAGGCAAATTATGCCTTACTCCACAATATTATTGTAAAGTTAAATTGCCATGAATCTATAGATTTATCTTAACAAATTTGGTTAAAATTTTCAATATGGCATCAATAAAATGCTATACAACCTACCATACTGGAATGAACAAAATCCTGTAAACCTAAAGACAAAAGATATCCACCTTAAACATTGTCTGACATAAATTCATGAAGACCAAAGTTGAACTAAATTGATTATAAAAGCTATTGTGTCAAAAAGGAGTATGAGGAGAAATTCTCTATGCACTGTTGTATTTTCTGATCACAGGAGTTCAGACATGCATGTGCAGGAAAGAGGAGCGGGAGATGGTGGAGCTCACTGATAAGTTCGCTGAACTGCGGCATGAGCGGAGGACTCAGCTGCAGGAACTGCGGGAACTTCAGGCTGCCAACAAGGAACTGCTAAAATCCATTGCAGAGGTAGGAATACAAATCAATGAGCAATCGATAGAAATATTCACTGGGACTGCCCATGATATAGGTAACAAATATTTGTGAAATTCTCAACACAATTTCAGTTTGACTTTATATTCCCGTTTTCAGTAGTCCTAATAATAGGTAAAATTATATTTACTGGGAGCTTTCCCCTTAGAAGATACAACTGGAAAACTAGACACGTGCATCTCTAAGATACATATACCTTTGTATTTACAGATGAAGCCACAAGTGGCTCGTATTGAGAATACGATGGACCATAGGTACAGATATGTCCAGACGTACCTGCCCAAGGCTCATCAGGAGCTCAGGTCAGTTAACACACAATTCCAAAAAATTATAAAAATATGGCTGCAATGTGAATTTGGCAGCTTCTCTCTTGTAATCTCAGAGCAGTCAGATGCAGAGTAAAAGGAAGATCGTTAGAATCAATCAGCATTGCTTTTCTGAGAGGAAAAACAACATTATAGCACTATTTGCAAATCTGACTGAAAATTTACTTCAGCTTTTTCTGCTACTGATTCTGGCAGTAGTATCATGATATAACAGCTTTGAATTTCTAAACAGGAAAATGTAAATGATGTTTCTATTTTGATTGTCTTTACTGGAGCCTCCCCTTTACCTGCTTTTAGTGAGGAGCGCAAGCTGAACCGAGTGATCAAAGAGAAGCTCGCTGTTCAGTACAACTGTCCCACTGACTGTGTGGAGGAAATGATCGAGTCTCAGTCCTGCACATCGACTCAGACCTGCGGCCCCTTCGAGGACTATACTCAGAAATCCAAGTCCTGTGCTGAAAAAGCACTTCAGAATCATGTAAGTTCAGTACTTTCTGTAAAAACAAAAATCTACCTGTTTTCTGTTTCAATGAGTTCAGGATTTTGGACCCCAAGCTGATTGTCAGCGTCCCATCTTCCAGTAGTATTCTTTGGTTTTTGCTGAATATTGAGTAAAGTCCTCACCAGCTGTTCACATTGTAAAGGTTCAGTCCATAGCTCTTCATATATCCAGCAGTTAGTATATGTGGCTTAGACATGGCCAGAACATCCTAGGGAGGGGGTATTACTGACCCATTGTGGCCATTTTGGATAGGGGCAGATCTACCCTGCTAAGCAAAATGATTAATATTAAATATATGTTGCATTTCTATAATAGGAAATTACCCGGAATAAATTATGACAGCTTCAGATCTTTACAACATGAGATTAAGCTTGGTTTTACAATGAATCTAAAATAATGACACCTCTGGCTCATAATTCAATCATTCACATACTGTAGCGATAATAAGCCCCCATGTGTGATATTGACGTATTGTAGTGTCTGCCCAGTGATAACATGCTCCCATGTGTGATATTTGTGAAATTTATCTGAATACTCAATCTCTCCCCAGTTGGCTATGGTCGAAAACCATCTGAAGACATTAGAAGAATTGGTAGCTCAGAAGAAGAAGGACATCAAAGAGCTGCGGGAGAAGCAGAAGAGACAGGAGTTTGTGAAGGCAAACTGCGGCCAGCAGGCTCTGAGAGATCTGCGTGTCGCGTCCATGCCTAGAACTCCAGAAAATACTCTGAGAGCAGTTTCAGTAGCATAACCATCCATGTCAAATATGTATTTACCAAAAGATAGACTGTGATTTAATCTTAATCAATTTATAAATAAAACAATATCATGCCATAAAGAAACTCAAGGATAGTCTATGAGGGATTATTAGAATATTTATTCTACGTATTTGAATTTATAATAATCTTTATTATACGGCATATTCATGGATCATGTAAGATAAATTTGTAGACGAAAATATTATACTGGTACTGCGTGATTTATATGATATAAAGTGTTATCTTCAATGAAATTTTATGGAATAAATACCATCACAAGAATTTATCATTATGTTATTTGTTGCTGATTTGAATTTTAACTTGCTCAAGTATTTGATTATGAATATTCATTAAATGATTTAACAAAATCAGAATAAAGTTCATTATAGCATGTATCCTTCTCTGACTGGCCCATGAATCAGTCGCTCCCTGTAACCCTACACCTCCTCCTACCCCTCCCTATCGAGGTAGGTGGGGAGGGGTAGGTCTGCCAAGGTAACACTCTCCCAGCAGATCTTTTGCGGAAGAAGAGCGCAGGATCTCTGTTAGGAGAGTGCAAAGAATGGAGGCGTTACCCATAATGCACAAAAAAATGGCTGACGTTACCCGGCCTATAATGTGAATGAGCACATAGGCCAAGCTTCCAAGCTATGCATGTGTCGGCTTAGGCCTGTCCCTATGTGTGGGAGAAACTCCAAGCAAATCCGACAGAATTCTAGTTTTTTTTATATATGGTAGGTAATGAATAGTCGGAAGACAACATGGTGCCAGAAACTGGAGAATTGGGAGCTGTTTCAAAAGTCGGGAGGGTGCTAAACGAGAGTACTCACCGCCAAAGCGAGAGCTAACATGGCACTTGAAGCGTCGCTGTCGAGGTGGAGGTGCTGCTTGCTATTGGGTATTGGTAGCGGTTTTGCTGCCGCTTTGATTCAAAGTGCCACTCACTGTTGCGGCCTCTCGCTTTGAAATGCGACATGCCGCTGGCGAGATTTCTCTCGACTTTTGAAACAGCTCCCTGATGTCCCAGATTCATTTGAAAGCAGAAGTTAAGAGGATTCCACTGACGTTAGTGTGCTAGAAGAGTGATTTTGTGTTCAAAAATTCTTCTCAACCACTCGACTGATGTAAACAGTTTGGCACTTGATGTCATAAAGTTTATAGTTGCAATTAATGTTTTTAAAAAAACCAATCATGGTCACTGGTTTTTAACTGCCCAAAAGCTTTAACCCCCCTGCCAACAAGAATATTGTGCAAGAAACTGGAAAGAACAGATTCACATATTTTTGATAGCAGCAGAGAAACCAGAAGTAGGGGCAGAGGTGACACTATGCATGTTCAAGTATGCAATGGGTCCTGACTGGATAAATGTGGTGAAGAATTTCAGGCCCGTCTGCCACAATATATACTAAAGAAGAGACCAACAAGTTTTGGTCAAAGTTATCGTTATCCACGAGATTAATGCAGAGTGATATGAACGAGACGACAGCCGAATGAATATCACAAAGCATTCAAATGAGTTGGAGACTGACTTCTTTGACCAAAACAAGTGTATTTATCTAACCCCTGCATGGATGAAACACAGGATATAGACCATGGAGAACAGACTGCAATACTCGTAGGGGCATGGAGAACGAGTTCTTAATGTTAATCCTATGGGACAGAAATACCAGGGGTGAGATAAAGATATATATATATATATATATATATATATATATATATATATATATATATATATATATATATATATATATATATATATATGTATAATAATATATATACCTGTGACAATGGTTACTGTCCTCGTATCCGTATTGGAGACGTATTTTAAATTCTTGATACAATTAGTTTTATAACACTGATGTAAGGAAACAAAGGGCCATCTGTATATTCTCATCATTGTTATTTACTGTTCAGTGTTGATCGTTCCTGTTGCTTGTATGGTAGAACAATGTATGTAACGTCGAATACAAAATTGGACCAAAATTTAAAAAAGTTGATCAAATGTACTTTCCACAATTCTCCATAGATAATTATCAAAAGGAGACTGTTAGTTACTCATGGCTCCTAACTGATTATCTAGCATTGAACTTCTCTAAACAATATATGACTAAAAATCAAGAGTGGTGATCATTTCTGTGGTCTACGAAGTGTTCAATATAACATATACATATGATTTTCTCATGTTTTCTCATCGGCCTCATCTTGGGCTTCAAAGGGAACCCTAGTTTTACCTATGTCTGAGGCATAATATGGAGGCTGGTGCCAAAAAACCATCCAAATATACCCTTTTTTCAATGAATACATATTGATCTCATTTTGCCAATCCCATGCATTAAAAAACGAATGCAGATATTTGATAATTCTTTATATCAGATGGTCCACAATGATGTAAAGAAGTTCTAGGACCATTTTGGCATATATAGCTTCAATCATAAGTCTCCTGTGGACTTGTTTTCAGTGGGGAAGTTCTTCTGTAGAAACGACTGATCCTTATGTATAGGGGTGCTACACATAGATTAATATAATATCCTGAGTTACTATTTATGGCATGGGGGTACTTCACCTACACCATTATCATTTATAAAAAGAAATTCAATCGATGGCTATTATTGTGCCCTGTGAGACACCAAATGTAGCCAGGGGAAGTTTTTTAGAAATGACTGATCCCATGTTCACACGCATAGCTTGGATACATATTATATTTAACTTCCATTTATATGCTGTTTATGTAACATGATATCATAGGAAGACAGCAGGGTAGTATCATTATTCTACTCCAGTTCAGCTTTGAGCAATTTGGACTTATATACTAAAGTAGAAACGACTGATCCCTGACTTTTACAGTCCAAACCTATTGAATGTAGAGAAAGCACCATAGTCTGTGCCAGGAACAAATAGATACAAAATAAAATCAATAACATAATATAGTATATGTCACTCACAATCACTGCCAAGAACAGTATGTCTTATTACTACCATGCAATATGCCCTTAAATTGATATACATCAGGATATATAATGTACATTTTATGTATCAAATATTTACTCCCAGTAGCCTTGAAATACTACAGAAATCAGTATGAATGTATATCCACCTATTGCATAGAAACGATTGATCCGTGTAGAAACGACTGATCCCTGACTTTTACACCTCCTCAGCCTGATATATTCATACCAACAGCCATATTTCAATTGGGTAGCTGCAGTAAACATGCCCCTACCTTTTGCAGAAAGAACCACAGTATATGCTAGGAATAAATATATGTACAATAAAATGAATTATATAGGGAATATTTCATATTTCGCTCACAATCACTGAGAAGAACAATATATCTTATTCTTATCATGTAAAATGCACTTAAACTTATCTAACCCAGGATATATATATATATGTATATTCATCAATAATTAACTCCCAGTAGCCTTGAAATAAGCCTTTCCTGTATATGTGTAGAAACGACTGATCCCTTTTCCAGATCATGCAGATTATTACTTCTTACCCCAAATTCTATATACCATACTGTAGGTATGGTTACCATCTGAGCTTTCAAGTAGAAGGAACTGACTTATGTTATGCTTACACAGATATACTATGTAAAAACAAGTAATACTAACTGTGAAGACACTTTCTAGCACAGCAACATATCATCACAACCAAAATACAAAAAAAACTCTGATACACTAACACATTATGCCATTCCTACTCTAGCCTAGGGTCTTAAGTTTTTATATAACACATAAATTTCATGGGAAATGATATGCAATACATAAGTATTCTAATCTATGCATCTATGGAAGGGGATCAGTCGTTTCTACATGATAAATCGACTACCCAACTTCGGTGTTGTACTCTACATTTACTATGTATATTTAACCTACCCTCAAATATCTGGTATATGGCCCACCTCCTGTGGTATCTACACACAAAAGGTTACAGTGATACTCCTATGTTTTTCTGGGACCCCCGTTCCATCCCAAATGATCACCACTCGTGATTTTTGGTCATTTTTGGTCATTTTTTATATTTTTTTATTTACCCTGGAGTGGGCACCTAGGACTATGTGTGTCCTATCTTCCGGTGGCTCCAGCAGAACGAATAACATACCGCGTATTTGCTTACAGAGTAAGCTTACAGAACAGTTGCGGTTATCAAATTAATTCACATGCAGTTGGTCGTAATCACGTCAAAGAACAATACGTACAATTGATACTTAAGCCCATAGAAATGGTATAATATACATAAACATAAGTAACTTAATCGGATAAGTCCAGACTGGTCAACCCTAACCATTGGTGGTTTAACCTTCCAAAATCTTCAGTCAATAGTGGTTGAAGTAGATAATACAGGAAAACTTGTAGGGGGAAGGTTGACTCAATCGCCAGGGCGATAAACGGCTTCGTTTTTAATTAGTAATGCTGAATATTTCTTCGCTGTATCTGTTTAACGGCAGAGTTAAAATCATTCTCCGTAGGTAGAAGTCTCAAAGTAGGACTCAGTTTATTCCAATGACAAGCTGCCTTATACATAACTGATTCTTTATACTTGCTGGTGCGGATATGCTGCTTAACTTTCAACACTGGTCCATCATGGAAGCGTGTTTGGCATGTCAGTTCTTCCATGTGGAGCGCCAATGCTAGCTCCTGATTTGTGGAGGATATTCGTAGGTATGCGATTTTTGGTATTATAACAAATTCTAAGTGCTTTGTTCTGACATCGCTTTTGTCGACTCAGGAGGGTGCTGTGAGTATCATGTATTAACACTCCTTCGTAGTCTAGATACCGCAGAGTTTTGGTTTTGTAAATCATGATGGCTTGTTGTCGTGTTATGTATTTTCTTATATATGCGAGCATGTAGGTTTTATGGGCAACTTTCCTGATTATATATCCTTGATATACGTTGAGTAGTTTAGGGAACTGTCCAACGTGACTCCAAAGTATTTGAAGCTTTAGAAATCATCCAGGGAGCTGTTTCAAAAGTCAGGAGGGTGCTAAACAAGAGTACTCACCGCCAAAGCGAGAGCTAACAATGGCGTCGCTGTCAAGGTGGAGGTGCCGCTCGCTATTAGGAATTGGTAGCGGTTTTGCTGCCGCTTTGATTCAAAGTGCCACTCGCTGTTGCGGCCTCTCGGCCTCACTCGACTTTTGAAACAGCTCCCAGATCTACATTACCCAATGTTAACTTGGAGTTGGGCGTATTGGAGAGGGTATTTTTAGTGCCAAAAGTTTGTACTTTAGCATCATATATGATGCTCTCAGTTGCTAATGCGTCCCATAAGCGTTCGTTCCCATGTTTTCTTTGCATTGCTGATTAATTTACTTTGTCTCTCTAGTTGTTTGGTCATGCTTGCTGAGCTGCGCCCACAGTTTGTATGCTGGACTTTTGGAGTTCCCATGTTTATCTTTAGCTGCTTCACCAATCCAATGAGATTACTTTTTATATCATGCTGTAAGAATAAGCGATTCAAGAATTGAGTGTTTATAATTTCGTATTTTAGAGAAGCGCATATATATTCGACAGGCCTTTCTGTATTCCCTATTATTGTATCAGATTCCTCTTAATTGAATTTTAAGGGAAATGTTACATTTTTGGGGATCTATTCAATTATATGAAATAATTATTTCATCTATGTAAACTTTTTGTTCTTGACAATGTTATTTTCACTTATACTCAGTCTGATAAATAAGTAACAATAGTGAAAATCAACTGATATTGATGAATATGGGCATTATCTAATGTCCCTCAAAGTACCGTGAAATTATTTATAATTCAACATATGCAATAATTCGAATAACAATAATACCAATTCTAATAATAGAAATAATGATAATAATAACAATAATAATAACAATAATGATATTATTAATAATAATGATAATAATAATAATAATAATAATAATAATAATGATGATGATGATGATATTAATAATAATAATAATAATAATAATAATAATAATAATAATAATAATAATAATAATAACAATAATTATAATGATAATGATATTAACGAAAACACTAAAATATCAGTCGTTTTTTATGCATAATATTATTAAAATGGATTTAAAAGCTTTACATCTTTGAATGTATTGTAGATTGTCATAAATGCCGGCTCCTTCCCATCGACCCAGACACGACGACTGCCATGCACAATGTCGACCCCATTCTCCTTCGCTGTCGAACAGATGGACTTGGATGCGCAGTGGTCAGAGCGAAAATTCACATGGCAAGGGAAGGGGAACATCACTTCTGTCAGAAGTAAGACATAGAAGACCATATGATAATTGGCGGTGAAGTGCTAAATGCTGCACTCAATGAGAAAAGATGTAAATGTAGTTGAACAGTGTACTATACACCTATGCACTGAAATACTCCAAATACCAACCTTAGCTATCCAATTGGTATTTGAGACGTACAACCATACTGTACCAGTATGGCGCCATACCACCACACTTTGAACATTCAATAGTCTCCACCCAGATGTTGTGGTATGCGTTGCGCTAAATGCCGCCGGGTGGAGAGTTATGATGACACATGCGCGTGGTGCGTAGCATAAAACAACATCCGCACTACCAGCACAGTTTGATTTCGGCTTCAACATTGACTTATTTTTGTAAGCTATTAAATAATTACGAATATTTAGAGGTGTATAGTACAAGTGAAACTTGCTAACCTAATTGGGACAGGTCCTCGTACCTTGTTTCTTTCGCTAAATCTACCGCATTCACTCTACGAGCTCATGCGGTAGATTTAGCGAAAGAAACACGGTACGAGGACACGTCCCAATTAGGTTAACTAGTTTCCCTAAAGAACTTCTGGAAATGGCAGCAGGTGAGATGCTGCAAGCCTCCCTCAGGTGAACTGCATTTTGTGGCAATAGATGTATTATCATACACCTATAGAAACGGCTGCTACGGCTTAACTATGGACATTATTGCAATTATTTCAAGGTATATATTAATAAGAAAACTGTATACCTGCGTTTACAATACATATGTCCCCAGGCATTTAAAACTCGGTCTACGACCTTGTTTTAAATGTCTGGGGACAGGGCTTCAGTAACGTGATAATTCGCCCACAGAAATACAGTTTTCTTATATTATTATATACCTATGACCGAATGTCTATAAAATACTACCAACTGCTAGGAGTGCAGTAATAATAATGTTCGTGCCCGCTGTGTGAGTGACTTAATAAGTCATTAAAATGTCGTGTTTTTTTTTAATCGATTTAAGGTATATAATAATAAGCAAACGTCCTGACTGTGGACGAAACAATTCTCGTTCTCGGTTAGTCGCGGATATCATACTGCCTTCCGCCTATGGCGTCAGGCAGTATGATATCCGCGACTAACCTCGAACAGGTACCGTTTCGTCTACAGTAAAGACGTTTCCTAATTTCATTACATACCTATGGCCGAATGTCTATAAAATACTACCCACTGCTAGGGGTGCAGTATAAAAAATCTTCATAGCGTACTTCGTAAGGACATAAAAAGGCGTTTTATGGTATTTAGGTATGTCATATTATTATATACCTGTGGCAGTATATCCTACACATACTGCCCGCTCCTACCCATGTCGTATTTATACCCGTACGACACCTAGGTGACGTACGGGGTATGTATGTGGCGTACAGGGCATGTACGGCGGCAAAATCCAAATATTCCCCCAGTAGCAAAGTTAGAAATTCGATATTTTAAGGTATATAATAATAGAGAAACAGGCTGACTGTCTCCGTACGGATAAAATACTTGGTAAAATCGGCGATCAGATGAACCTCTGCCTCCGGCATCGGTTCATCTGATCGCCGATTTCACCGCGTATTTTATCCGTACGGAGACAGTAAGCCTGTTTCTCTATATTATGAAAACATAGTCACTGAGCACGTACGGATGGGCAAAGTTGTCTCAAACATGTTGGAATAAGGTGACGCATGTTCTGCCACACAACTCTGGACACCTCCCCCACCCCCACCCCCTTAATTTTCAGGATGTCACATTTTTCAATCTACCCCCTACCCCCCTAGGTTTGATATCATTTATGGACAGCCCCTTAAAGTAAGTCTAATAGAACATATTGGGCGTTAAACTAACCAAACAAACGAAAAAAAACCCCTAAATATTGAACAGCCTGGAAGGACAGTTCAAGTGTTCATCCTTCTGCCTATCTTCGAAAGGAAAATCCATTTATACTCGATATCAACCATCTCATGACAGTCCTAAGACTGTCTTAGGACAATCCAAGGATAGTCCCTATAAATATTAAAGGCATATCCCACAACCCACAGTGGCGCCACATGGTGATTTTTAAATGATATCAAATATTAGTTTCAACTGGTTGCTTGGGATTAATTCTAATTATACATGATTATATTTAACATTTTGTCACGTTTATCCAATTTTGGTATGTAAAATGGGCCAATTTACATTGGCTTGATTTACATAGAAAATGTACTGAAAAATATGGTTTTCTTCAATTCTTTCAAAAACAAGGACTGTGACCTATAATTTTTAAGACCTAAATAAGAAGTACTAAACATGTATTGTATTCTGTGAAAGTTTGAGGAAAATGACATGGGTTTTACTATATGAAAAAATACTTTTTGAGAATTTCTAAATATTCTAATATAAAATTATCATAATATTGATCTATATATCAAAAAACGAGCACGTTGACCCCCGGATTTTAAGTTATATTTGTGTTCTACAACACTTGGAGATCATCATATCAATTTTTCAGGAAATTGACATGGGTTTTAATTTTCGAGCCAAATTGTCCGATATGCCTTTAAATGCCCCTCCAATAACACTGAATCGTGAAAGTGAGTATCACCGACCTGGTCGAAAGTGGAAGAATATGTTGACAAGATCCTGGTCATGATACTTCAAGTGCTGCTTGTATTCATTGTAGTATGAAATGATGGCCGACACCCATTTCTCCTTGCGCATGCGGGTGAGGTTCATTAGCATGACACCGGTGTTTAGCCCTGAAAATAACAGCGAGACGAGTAACTGATGTATTCCGTGAGTATTTCCGACCAAAATATCTCTGAACAGATTCCATTCAGTCACACTAAATATGTCTCTTTATATTATCTCTATATTATTATATTATCTATCTATATATGTCTCTATATATTATCTCTATATATTATCTCAACCCGGTATTTTTCTACACAGTTATAAAGTAATTAATGCCCGGTTCCACTGATGCGATGCGATCGTCGCAAATGTTTTATGGCCCCCATAAACGCCCCCTCGGCGGGGTTTATGACCCCTACTGCGATGGAATCATCGCACTCTATTGCAACGAAAATCCAGGGTAAGCCCCACTGATGCGATGGAATCATCGCATCAGTTCTGACACCACCTATGTATAATAGGCCTAGGTGTAGAGCTTAATTTCTGATATTTATGAGGTACTCACATATAACTATATCACTTCTCAACCTCATGCTTTACAAGATATCAGAATAACACATAGGCAAGAGCTACAGACTGCTGTTCTCACAGCTTTCATACCTCCTGAGACCTGGTACCCAAATGAATCACTGCTGTCAGGTGTAGCAGTTATTGACTGTAGTTGGCCCCAGGTACCAGTTGTCAGAATAGCCTGTGTACTTGAATTGATTCAATGCAGTATACTTACTGTACTTGTGCGGCGAATCCGCTATGACAGAGGGACCCGGTCCTGTTTGGGACAGGGCTGGGTACACTGGCTAGTTATTTTGATGGTCCGTTTGCTATGGTGCCTAAACTAATGAAACGGGTCCCAGGGGTAGACTATAGAGGCAAACAATGAAAGTCTAGGATAAGAACTCGTATCCCATTGAGTTTGAATCGCGTAGTAATTCACAAGGTGAAGCTGTATGAATTACGCAGCGATTCAAACGAGATGGGATCGAGATCTGACTATAAATTTGAATAGGTTTTTGAATGTATATATCACCCTTCACATTGACTAATGGGCTAACACTAATTGTGGCATAATCCCCCATTGAGTATTTTTCTAAATACTCCATGGTGTTGGATACGAGATACCAATGTTAAGTCTATCGGAAAAAAATCAGGAATGAGATGAATAGACAATATTGACTGGTTTCAGATACAAGCGGCCGTATGCTCCTCGGAGTTGACGCGCAGTAATAACCGAGCGTATGCGAGGATATTGCGTAGAGTCAACTCCGAGGAGCATACACACGCTTTTATCTGAAACCAGTCTATATTGTATTTATTATTCACCTTTTCTGCACAAGTAACATGTCGATATCAGTTCATTTTAGTTATGCACTATTTTTACATATGCACTATTTTCCCGTATGTGCCACCCGGAGCATACAACTATGAAGAGACGTCACAAGTTTGAGTCTGAGTTTATTTATGCCCCACATTTTGTTGGCTCCATAATTTCACGAGTCGAAGACGAGTGACATTACGGAACCAACAGAATGAGTGGACTAAATAAGCTCAAACTCAAACGAGTGGCGTCTAGATTTTATCCTACCCCGTTTCCATATTTTTTCAGTATCAGAAAGTAGTGGCATAAACAGCACTCTATGTCACACCTTTGACATAAACAAATCCCATGTTAAGCCTATGGCGTTTTTTTATTAGGGGTAGGATAAATATCCGTATGCGCCAGGTATGTCCATACACGCTGCCTATGTGTTTTCTATGGACACTTTGTATTCGTTGGATAATAAAACTGAGTACCCACCCTGTGGTGGGTAGTATGGGTGGTGAGTGAATGGAGTATAAGACCCTGTGTGAAGGTCCTCTGCCTCATTGGCCACAGCAGCAATCTGAGAGCTGTTAAAGTGGTGGAAGTAGCGCCAGATGTCCTCAGGTGGTCGCATGAAGAGCGTGTCGGTGTCGACGTACAGCACTGCATCCTGGTGGGGCATCAAGTCCTGATGGAAATAAGGTTTTACGACAATTTGTATTACCCACCAAATACGTAGTCTCCATAGGAAATGTATAGAGCACCTGGAATAGGCTACCAGGAGATTCTGACATGTCAGAATCCTGCCGGAGATTCCGGAAAAAAGTCCCATCCATAATGAGGTCAAATTATCATGTACTTCAAAATAAGTTTCTTGAATGTCCATTCAATATTGAATAATCATCAACTACTCGGAGATTACGGCCACTCGTATACAAAACCAGTCATTATTGTGTATGTATTTTCGTTAATACCGGGGCAGCGATCTCTGGAATCGCCAGTACAAAGTGGCGTGTATGTGAAATATTATTTCATAGGAATATCTCCTGTCTGTGATTTAGCATCTTGGAAGCAATAATCAGGTGAAATATGAAATAATAGCTCACATATAGGCCATTTTGTGTTGGCGATTCTGGCGATCGCTGCCTTTCTCGCTTGGTGTGTCTCCGGCTTTAAGCCTGAGACACACCAGGCTATATATCACTTCCATGTCTTACAAGCGAGACCTACAGAATTGGCTCCATAACTCAGCCAAAAATGCACGTAGAGACGTCCAATTAAAACTGAAGTGTGGGGAATAAGATGAGGACTAATTTGGAATTATTAAATTATTCAATAGATATTAGTTTATCAAAAATTCCGTTCATTATACTGGCATAGCGAAGGGAAGGGCCACCTGAACAGTGGTGTCATTTACAAAACGCGACTTTACTCTATCCACTGTTTGTGCCGCTTTTGCTGCCACTGTTGCGGTGTTCCCTCTTGCCATGAACCCAGAACTAATGAAACAGGTCCCTAGTTCCAGTTCCAAATAACTGTACAGAACATTGGAGACATTTTCATAGACATTAACATGACTTGCCAGGAGTAGTACAATAATTCAGTTGGAGGTCCCCCATTACAAGACTGGTGTGGCAGATATTTCTTTCAAGTTTCTATCCATGTGTACTTACTGGTAGAAATAAACGCTGTGTTGCACATGGTCTGAAGGCATTTTTCCATTCTGCAGCATTTTCTGGCGGGAAAGACACTGAGTGGAAGTTAAATGTCGTCTGCTTCTTAGCTTCGTCTGGCCATGCTCTGAGCTGAAGATGAAACAAGAACCACAAATTCATTGAGGTTGATATCATGATAGGAGAAAGCAGAACATACAATATATACCAATCTGAAGCGCCCATGTTACCTCTCATTGTAAAGATCAGGGACCTGTTTTACTAGTTTCGTGACGTGTCTGTGACACCATACAGACATTGGGGTTGTCTAGTTTCGTGACAACACGAGTAGGTGCCCTTAGGAAAAGACAGACCTCAAACATAAGAATTAGACAAATCTACACATCATGGACCTGTTTCACTAGTTTTGTGACAAAAGTGTCAGACAGACATGAAAAGCGGCACCAACAGTGCAATCAAGAATGGACAAAACAAAGTCTAATGTCTAGTTCTTATGAAACCGGACACACCATCTAGACGCCATCTAGACATGTCACGAAACTAGTGAAATAGGTCCCTGGTTCCAACTAAGTGAAATTTGTGCACCACTTTTGCAGCACATTTCTAATAAATCCTTTTCCCTTTCCCTGCAATTCCCTGATACATTATTAAGCCACAGGTATCACCCCTCCTCAGGCACTTTCAACCTAGAAATAGCAAAGGTGATTCCAGTATTCTACGATGGGAACTGATGGTATTTTGTGTGGTGATGGCACACACCAGAAATATTTTAGTATGAACTATCTCACTGTGACAATTGGGACTAGAGATATCATGAGATCTCCAAACAAACAGCAGTGTCTAATGCTGTATGGGCATCTCTGCCAGACACAGTTGCAGGTCAAAATGAAGATGGTCTGACATATGTATAAGATAGTATTGAGATTTACTATATACCCATGCCGTATATATACTGTAAATATGCACCGTTTCGGTATATGACGTAAAAATACTGTACGGACCAGCGGTCCGTACACCAAAATACAGACTACATACCCTTACAGATTTATCAAAATTTTGGTTGTTAAGAAAAATGAAATTGATTTAAAAAAAAATTTCGGGTATATAGTAAATATATAACGTCCAACACATGCTTGTACAAGTCACAGAACTCGATTTACCGTTTGTACGGAACTCGGCATAAATGCCTCGGTCCGTACAAACTGTAAATTACCATCTCGTTCTGTGAATTGTACAGCATGGTCAGGACGTTCTATATAAGTACCGAACTGGGCTGAAACGATTAAGCCAGCCTTATGCCAGGCTCATTGTGTATTGTTAATGTATTTGTGAGTATGTCCTACCAATGTGTAGAATACACCACTGACCCACAGGAGGGTTTAGCAGTTGTGCAGTGTCCTATGTGGTGTTGGGGGAGATGCTAGCTTCACCTAAGTTATTAGCTGGAATAATCCATGGATATATCACATTGAAATAGCCATGGATGCAGGTTAGTTACTAGGAGTCACTGGGATGCTGTAGCTGAAGTGAGGTAGATTGTAGAGGGTAGAGTATTGCTTGGCAGTGTCCTTATTTGAAGCTCCCAGTGCTTGACCCTTGGCAGAGTGAAGGACACTCAATGCTCACACACACTGTGATGGGCAAGGTGCCCATATATCAGGGATGTCAGTTGGGGTGAGAAAAATAAAGAGCCATGGGTAACAAACGAGTTGCTTGAAGCAATCAAAGACAAAGATAAAGCACTCAAAGCGGCAAAAAAGAAAAATAAACCGGCAGACTGGTTAATGGCAAAGGCGTGAAATCAGAACTGTCCTACCTAAGAATGATGTAGGTCAAGATATCATTATAGAAGATAAACATCAAGCTCCTATAGAACAGGATAAATTACCGGATGTAATAAATGATTATTTCTTACAAATAGGTCCAACGTTGGCTGAAAATTTGACTGAAGATTGGATTTATCAGGGTACTTATATAGAACGTCCTGACCATGCTGTACAAGTCACAGAACGAGATGCTAATTTACGGTTTGTACGGACCGAGGCGTTTACGCCGAGTTCCGTACAAACCATAAATTATCATAGATTTCTGTGACTTGTACAAGCATGGTTGGACGTTATATATTTACTATATACCCGAAATTAAAAAAAAAAATCAATTTAATTTTTCTTAACAACCGAAATTTTAATAAATGTGTATGACAAGGTGGTCCGTATTTTAGTGTACGGACCGCTGGTCCGTACAGTATTTTTACGTCATATGCCGAAACGGTGCGTATATACAGTATATACGGCATGGGTATATAGTAAAGAATGTGAAAATAGTTTGGTTAATATAGAGACTGATAGAGACTTAAAGCCATAGATATATGGAAATCATCGGGAGTTGAAAATTTGTCGACTAGATATTTGAAAATTGCTCAACTTACGGTTGTTGATCATGTGACATATTTGATTAATTTATCATTTAAAAATGAGTGTATGCCAAATGCTTGGAAACAGGCACGTGTTGTGCCACTAGTCAAACAAAAAGGACTAAGAACTATGTCTAACCTTCGTCCGATCTCGGTGTTGCCAGTTATGAGCAAGATAATTGAAAGGATAACTCATAGTCGTTTACATGCATATATTGACGAGAATCATTTATTGACATCTTCAGGGAGGTTTTCGCCCACGGCATTCCACTATAGATACCACAACTAGACTAATAGAGGATATATTAAATGGAATAAATCAAAACAAATTAACAATAGCAACATTTATAGATCAATCTAAAGCGTTTGACAACGTAAATCATAAAATATTACTAGAAAAATTAGCAAAATTGGGAATTGGGGGTAGATTTTTATCATGGATTAAAAATTATCTATCAGAAAGAAAACAATCAACTGAGGTAAATCAAACAATGTCAGGGACGGGAAATATTATATGTGGAGTGCCCCAGGGCTCAATATTGGGTCCCCTTTTTTTTCTTAATCTATATCAATGATTTGGTGTGTACTGTTGGATCTCAGGATATATATCTATACGCTGATGATACCGTACTTTTTACTCAGGGTGAAGACTAAACATATTGAAAAATGTATGAATGATAAGTTAAAATCTATAAACTTATGGTGTACGTGTAACAAACTCACTATAAACACGGCAAAATCGAAATTTATGGTTTTTGGAACAGGTAGAAAATTATCTAATATCAGAGATTGCTGTATTAAACTTGATGACAAGCCTTTAGAAAGAGTCCAAATGTATAAATACTTAGGAATCACTCTAGATCCTGTATTATCCTTTTTAAAACCGACATATTGACAACACTATTCAGATTAGTTCACATAAACTGTATCTTTTATCTATAATCAGAAGTTTGATTGATATGCATACGGCACTCTGTATTGTCAAATCTGTAATGATGCCATACCTCGACTATGGCGACATATTCTATGGTCGATCGTCTATTGCAAAATTAAATAAGTTACAAGTAATACAAACAAGGGCTTTGAAGATAGCTTGTATATCACCAAGATTTTCAAACAATCTGGTAGTTCATAAGAAAGCAAAAATGTGCTATCTTGACAAAAGACGTGATCTACACTTGCTCAATTATATGTATAAACGACAAAGTGACCAAACTATTGTAGCAAACAGTAAGAGAAATACAAGGCAATCTTCAGCGATTACATTTAATGTAAAACATCCTAGACTTGAAATGTATAAAAAAAGTGTTTTTTATAGAGGAGCATCCCTATGGAACAAACTCTCGGTACGAGAAAGAAACATTGACAACTACTCATTGTTCAAGAGGAAAATGAAAGATAAAGCTATGCAAGAATTACTACAACTAAGATAGGCTGACTCTCGGAGTACATTTATGTTATGTTTAAATTTTTATGTGATTAGTATTTTAAGGATTGTGATTATGTTGTAAGTATGGTTATGTTCCATACAAATCCAATCAAACATTCTTGTATTATAATAACTGTTGGTGTCTCAACACCGTTGTTTATTTTTGTTATTTTAGGGTTATACAAATCGATGTAATAGATCAATAGCAATGGCTATTGACAAAACTAGAGTTGCTCAACTGAGTATAACTATTACAGCAAATCATGTATTGATACAGTAATGATATGTGGATTGTATAAGTGAACAACTCGATATATAGTTTAATGTACGACGAATTGCTGTAAGGGTTAAAAATACCGGCCTATCTAGGCTGAAGACTTTTACAGCTTAAATAAAGAAACTATAAAAAAAAATGGTTACGCACCAGCAGTAACCGCACCAGTTCTTTGCACACTATAAGTGATTGCACCATATTCTATGGTATTCCAGCTCCTATTTGATATGTCATACATGCATATCATCTCAATGACACTTTAGATATACCTTAGATACACAGGAACACCGAAACTGGATAAACTTTAATACATTGGCAGGCCTAGCTATAATATGCTTATCTTTTTCCAAGCTAAACCCAGAAAAATTAACTATAAAATTTAGACATCCCAGACTTGTTGATACAATACCCTAGTTTTTTTTAGCAATTTATTCTGCCAAGAAAAATACTCCTGCAATCACACCCACCTTTCACACTTTAGGTGTGATTGCTGTGTTCCCTATACACATATGGCCGGACTAGGCAGCGTTTGTCCGAGCGGCCGCGTAACTACACAGTGGGCTGTTAGGCGGCGCTGAACGGCAACACCTGTATTGTTAGAAGTTGTAAGCTTTGTCTGTGCACAAACTGATTTATGCTTTTCAAATACCAGCTACAGTCAAATATTGTAAATGCAATAAACTATGCACAATATGGTTAGCATATGAGATTCCATGACATATCATAAGACAGTAATATAAAACATAAAACTTATAATCTTGTTTATCTTGCTTATGGTTAGCATATGAGATTCCATTACATATCATAAGACAGTAATATAAAACATAAAACTTATAATCTTGTTTATCTTGCTTATGGTTAGCATATGAGATTCCATTACATATCATAAGACAGTAATATAAAACATAAAACTTATAATCTTGTTTATCTTGCTTATGGTTAGCATATGAGATTCCATTACATATCATAAGACAGTAGTATAAAACACAAAACTTATAATCTTGTTTATCTTGCTTCTGGTTAGCATATGAGATTCCATTACATATCATAAGACAGTAATATAAAACACAAAACTTATAATCTTGTTTATCTTGCTTCTGGTTAGCATATGAGATTCCATTACATATTATAAGGCAGTAATATTAGGAAACGTCCTTACTGTAGATGAAACGGTTCCTGTTCGAGGTCAGTCGTCGATTTCAAGGCAGTATGAAAACGGAGACAGACCGAGAATGAGAACCATTTCTTCTACAGTGAGGACGTTTGCTTATTATTATATACCTTTAATTGATGAAAAACGCCATTTTGATGACATACAAAGTCGCAATCACAGCGGGCACGAACATTATTATTACTGCATCCCTAGCAGTGGGCAGTATTTAATAGACATTCGGACATAGGTATATAATAATATAAAACACAAAACTTATAATCTTGTTTATCTTGCTTACGGTCAAATGAATAAAACGTTACCTTTTTTCTTCGATTGAAGAAAATGGCTGACTATCATACTTGTTGGATAAAAGGGCAGACAACTCACCTCCATCTGGAATTTGGGTTTCAGTTCGTCCTCCGTAAAGATGTGGATTGTGAGGTGGACTCGGGACAGCATCCTGGCTGACTTCAGGAGGACAACTGTCTCGGGCATTCGATCTGCACAGGCCACCACGACCAGGTGCACCTCAGGGTGTTCACCGTTCACAGACCCAGCAGCCTGCTTCTCACTGAAATCGTCAACGTCTGCCACAGCCCTGTCCTGCTGTTCCCTCAGCTCTACAACCACCCTGTAATGAGATCCTTGTTTATAGATGATTCTGGGAGCTGTTTCTGAAGTCTCGCTAGCGGCACGTCGCAATTCAAAGCGAGAGGCCGCTATATATAGCGAGCGGCACTTTGAATCAAAGCGGCAGCAAAACCGGTACCAATACCCAATAGTGAGCGGCACATCCACCTCAACAGCGATGCTCTTAGTGCCATTGGTAGCTCTCGTTTTGGCATTGAGTACTCGTTTAGCACCCTCCCGACTTTGAAACAGGTACCAGGATTCACTATGTTTTGCTATATATATAAGAATACATGTACTGCTCTTTTTCATATATAGCATATAGTGGAGGAAATATGACTTCCAAATTACAGAACTCCATATTTATTAGGGACAGAGATATAAGGAAAGGGAAAAAATGAGAAACATATTTCAACTGGCTGGCCTTGACTTTTCTCAAGGTCACGTGTCAAATGAAAATGTTTATCAAGAAGTGAATACCAATCTCAATAAGATCCTTAAGTTTAATTACAGTAATTTCCAAAGCAACTAAAATATCAAGGAAACTATACTATTTATCTTAGAATAATATGGTCTATAGAAAATACAGCAGTCTCATCCAAGCTATTTGTAGAGAACAGACCTGACAGTATTGACCGTCTATGGCATACAGAAAAAGGTTTACATGTACGATCCAAGATTAATAACCTGATCCCTGGTCCAATTGAATGAGATAACTCAGGGAAACGTACCGGAGGAAATAAGCTTGGGATCCTTCTCTGGAAAATTTGTTCTCGAGGGAGAGATAGACAAGGAGAGGGGTGAGGAGAGTGAGGAAGAAGGCGAGAAAAGCTCGACTCGCACTGATAAAGACGAAGAATTAACCCAAGAGGACAGTGAATAAGTTCATCAGAATGTGAACGATGAGCTTGAATGACTTCTCAATCGAGCCGCCCTACTTACCCAGTGACATATTTAATATAGAACTGCTTCGAGAATTGTATAAATAGACAATTGGTGTTGATATTAATGAAAGTCTAGTTTCTTTCCAGTTGAATAAAAATTCATAGGCAATTGTTGGAGCCTATTACAAAGGAGTTTGGATGGGCTGCAATCGTCATCAAGGCGAAGCCAAGTGACAATTATGGCACAGCCAAACGAGTGGGGTATTGTCTATTTTACGATTCGAGTGCAGTTCTGGATTTATCTTACCCCTTTCTATGACATTAAATATCATCACAACTTCAGAATAATCAGAATATACTTAGCAAATTCACTACGCCACGGCATGGCGTAGTATTATCACTTTACCAGGGTGATCGTTGAGTATATTTTTCTAATGTTATTCCTATGGCTAAACTTGTACCAGGGGTGAGATAAAAGCCACAGACAAAAATATTCCCATTTTCTATATTTCATAAGCTTCAACACTTATATCTGACAGAATTAAGGATTTTATTAGAAATATTTCTGAAGGTATAGACATCATATTCCAGGGTCTACTGACATGAACATGAATTATGTAACACCTCAAGTTCCCTTGAGGTGAGGGGTGTAATCATGCTTGCTGGCCTCCTATTGGCTAAGGCAAGTACATAGTCGGCGACTCCGGAGCACGTCCATTTGTCTCACCAAAATGCCCCTGTGAATTTTAAACGTGTTTAAAATAAAATCTCATGAGATTCTGTACCCGGTTAGAGGTACAGTAAAACCCCGCCTCCGGGACACCCGGCTTAAGGGTATAACCCGTTTAAGGGTACAATTTGCTTGGAACGGAAATTTTTCCCTCTATTAAGAATTGATCTTAACCCCACTTAAGGGGATACTGCTGGTTGAAGATGGGTGCCTAGCAGTGTATTGAGAGGAGGGGGTGGGGGAGGGGGGTCAGGGGTGGAAGCGAGGTGTGACAGCATCGGGTCCTCGGGTATTTACGGACTAAAATGTTCAATTCTTAAGAACTCGATGCTTAGCTCATCAAATTTATTTGCCGACCTACTCCGTGACTTGATCAAAAACAATAGTTTCCCCCAAGAATGGAAAGAAGGTAGACTAGCCCCACTACCAAAGAAGGGTAATCCACAAGATATCACAAACTGGAGGCCGGTGTGCGTACTACCTGTTCCAGGGAAGGTCTTGGAGCGGGTGGTACACACCCGGCTGTACAAATTTCTCGAAGACTCAAATTTTTTTAATCCTAAACAATACGGGTTCAGAAAGAAAAGAAGCACCGGGGGCGCAGTCTTCAAACTGGTCCACCACCTAGCGCAAGCTATGGATGACAACTTAGTATCGATAGCACTTTACATAGACATACGCAAAGCTTTCGATTGCGTAGACCATCGAATCTTACTTATAAAACTTGGTGAAGCGGGAGTAGGCCATGAGTTGGTAGAATGGTTTGCCTCATACCTAAGTAATAGACAGTGTTACACCGAATATGGGGGACAATCTTCTAGTAAGAAACGAGTGGACTGCGGCATTCCGCAGGGGTCAATACTAGGCCCCCTACTATTCTTGATTTTTGTCAACGATTTAATGGTGGCCGAAGACTCCATGTTTTATCTAATGTATGCGGACGACCTTGTTGTTGTATCTACTAGTCAAGATGTCTCTGTAGCGGAAGCGAAAATGCAATCAGTCATCAACTCATTGGAAAATTGGTACACATCCAACCGATTAGCAATAAACGTGTCAAAAACTAAAGCGGTTTACCATGGTTCACGGAACAGGTTGAAAAATGTGACAAAAAATAGTCTATATATTGGTGGCACCAGAATCGAAACTTGTGACGAAATGAACTACCTAGGCGCAGTTATTGATGAATCACTCCTATTCGAAAAACATGCAAACATGTTAGTAAAAAAGATTGAGGCCAAATCTGCAATATTGGCTAAAACGAGAAAATACTTTAATGAAGATACTGCAAAAAAAGTTCTGAAAACATGCTTAATGCCACTAGCCGACCATTGCGCATTCCTCCTGGAAGGCACTCCTATAAAAACACAGCGTAAAGTCGAAGTGAGTCTAAACAGATGTCTACGAATAGCATTAGGTAAAAAAGCGTTTTCCGATGGAGTATTCATAAGTAACGACGAGCTGAGAAACAAGTGTGGAGTGTCACCTCCTCGGAATAGGAGGCTAATGCTTCAAATGGGAGTTATTAGAGGCCTTTCCGCAACCAATTGCTTAGCCGCACACTCAAACGAGGATGTAATCCATGAAACACGACAGACAAGGAAACAAAACTTGTACTTAAAAAAAACCCATACCGAAAAATTTCGTAAATCTAGCACCTACACAGGTCTAAAAATTTGGAATACCTTAACCGTCGACGCTCAAAGGTCAAACGGGGGCATGATTTTTAAAAGAGAAGTAAGAACGAAAATAATGGCCTACCTGTCTGAACAGACAGGGTAGAAATTTTATTCTATTTTTGTACGGATGCTAGACACATAACCCAGACCTGTCTTACTAATTGTATCATAAACTATTGCATACTTCATATAACTGTCGAATGTTCGAGTGATAATTGTCGTGAATACCCTGTATCGATAAACTGTATCCCAAGAGCAATCAATACTTTGTAATATATGATGAATGCGATGTTCTTGCTCATATGCTAGGATATACTACCTGTCGTTTCAACATATGATAGGACTAGCCAAGCAACTGGCCCATCACCAGTTACCTAAAAATGAGCCGTTATACCTTATGTGTTATCTATGTTGTTTAGTATATCACCACCATTTGTACATTGTCATCATTATCACTGTGTTTCTTGTTGTTGTTGTATCGCACCATATCACCCACAGACGTGGAAGAACGACCCTGTATAGTCGAATGTCTTGTGAATAAACCTATTTAAAAAAAAAAAAAAAAAGCATAACTTCACCTGGATGCCTACCTGGAACTGTGAAACTGTTCATTGAACTGTGTTGGATGCTGTAAATATCTATCTATTCATTTTATATATCTATTCATGTATCTATTTATTATTTTTGAATTGATTTTGAATTTGTTTTCATGTATTTGCTTAGAATTGGTCATTTAATAAACCCTTTATCTAATAATTGATATTGGATGAAATTGCGCTGAAAGTATTGGATGAAATTGTCGCTGAAAACTTTATCTGCTTAGATACGCCATGGCTGAAGCCAAGCAACCACCTGCCAACGTATTCTGTAGCTTTCGATTACTGAGTGTATGTGTATAATACGTCCATAATACCTGTGTACAATATTTCCAGAGAAATAACAGCGAATGCATCATATTCTATGGTATTCAAGCTTCAATCAGATGTGTCATTCCACCTTAGTGATACCTTAGATATACTTTAGATAACATGGGGAGACCAAAACTGGATACTATAGAGGAAACCCATGAAAGGTTAGGGTCTGAGCTCGTATCCCATCGAGTTTGAATCACATAGTAATTCACAAGGCGAAGCCGCGTGAATTGCTATGTGATTCAAATGAGATGGGATCAAGCTCTGACCCTAAACTTGAATAGGTTTCTGAATTTATCTCACCCTTAATATTGACTAATGGGCTAACATTTGTGACATTACCCCCCATTGGATATTTTTCCTAAATATCTAATGGGTGTTAGATACGAGTTTCCAATGTTAAGTCTATGGAGAAAAAATATCTGGGGTGAGATAAACGCTAATACATTGGCAGGCCTAGCTGAAATATACATATCTTTTTCTAAATTAAAACCAAGATAATCATCAACTAAGAAGTTTAGACAACCCAGACCCATTAATACAATACCGTAGTTTGTTCCCGCAATTTAATCCATCAAGAAACAACATTCCTGCAATCACACCCACTGTTCACACTTTAGGTGTGATTGCTGTGTTTCTCTATATGCATGTGGCTGGACCTGACCATGTTTGTCCGAGCGACGGCCTAAAACCCAATGCCCATCTACCGATTCAGGGTTGAACGATTAGTTTGCAAATCGTATAGGAGTCGGCGGACTTGTCACAGGCAAATTACTTAACCCAATCAAGCCCCATTTACCAACGTTCTTTTGTCGGCGACTAGATTTATCAACATGCTGATAAAACTTTCACCAGCAATTTTGGAACATAGAAACCACAACTTGTCGGCGATAAAAGGACATCTGAAGGAGATGGTTCACTAATCGGTAGCTCACCCTTGCCTAGCTGTCCTACATCTACCGACTACGGCTGACTCCGCTAGGATGCCTTGGCTGAGACAAATTACCGTCCGTTTGTCGCTGACAAAGGCACATAAATATTCCGAAATCGGTAGATGGGCATTGGGCTTAGCCCAAACCTGTATTAACTCTCCACTCACCCAGCCGGTGCTAGTCACAGACAGACAGGGTTGACCGCCTTTGTTTATCTAGGGCTACGTAGGCCAATACATCAGCACCATGCTGAACACTTGCTTCCAGCATTAATGTTAGTTGTAGCAATGTTTCTTTTATCCTTTGATCTTTTGCAGGACTTTCACCATCTTAAAGACATATCCTACAATCCACAGTGGCGCCACCTGGTGATTTTTAAAATATTATCAAATATTAGTCACAACTGGTTGCTTGGGATTCATTCTGATTATACATGATTATATTTTGTCACGTTTATCCAATTTTGATATGTAAAATGGGCCAATTTACATTGGCTTGATTTACATAGAAAATGTACCGAAAAATATGTTTTTCTTCAATTCTTTCAAAAACAAGAACGGTGACCTACAATTTTTAGAACCTAAATAAGAAGTTCTATATATGTACTATATTCTGTGAAAGTTTGAGGAAAATGACATAGGTTTTACTATGTGAAAAAAGACTCTTGAGAATTTATATATATTCTAATATAAAATTATCATAATATTGATCTATAGATCACAAACGAGCACAGTGACCCCCGATTTTTAATTTTGTTCTGCAACACTTGGAGATCATCAGATGAAATCTTCAAGAAATTGACTTGGTTTTTAATTTTCGAGCCAAATTATCCGATATGCCTTTAACAGACCTTTTCCACAGGCAGGTGTCGCCCACTATTTACTTGGTCACGCAATGTCTGGAGCGAAACAAGCACTTGGAAACGTATCCTCTAGCAGTGAATGACTATGTGTATGAGCGTAATATGATTATGATAACAGTGTTTATCATATTTTTCTATTGTATTCCAGCTCCAATTTGGTGTGTCATACAAGCATATCACCCCAATAATACTTTAGATCTACCTTAGATAACACAGAAACACCACAACTGGGTACACAATAATACATTGGCAGGTTTAGCTTTCAAATGCTTCATATATCTTTTTCCAAATTAAAACTAAAACAGTCATCAACTATGAATATTAGACAGCCCACACTCATTAATACAATGTCGGAGTTTGTTCTAGCAGTCTAATCTGTCAGAAAATAACTTTCCTGTAATCACTCCCACCGTTCACTCTCTAAAGGGCCGATTCCACCAAAGGTATCTCTTGATATGTCTTGTAGTGTCTTGCTGTGTCGCAATGTGTCGTACCTCACTTGTCTCAAAACGTAGGCGAGTGTTGCCAGGTGTATATTTTTGTGCTCCACCACCGCGACACCTCAAGACACATTCGGACAAATAGGCACGCGATGATTCAATCCTAGCCCGATCTAGCAAGACAACCAAATCGGGCCAAATCTTGCTACATCGTGTGTGTTGGTGGAATCTGCCCTTATGTGTGATTGCAGTAAATCTCTATTGGCATGTGGCCAATCTCAGCCGTGTTTGTCTGAGCAACGGCCAAACTAAGTAGCTCACCATTAGGTGGCATTAAACAGAAACACCTGTATTACTAACAACTAATAGTTTATCTTAAATCCAGTGATTTTACATTTCTCTATGAACTCCGAATACAGTGTTGCATTTCACAGGGGCATGCCTCTATATACGGCATTAAACAGAAACACCTGTATTACTAACAACTAATAGCTTATCTTAAATCCAGTGATTTTACATTTCTCTATGAACTCCGAATATAGTATTGCATTTCACAGGGGCATGCCTCTATATACGGCATTAAACAGAAACACCTGTATTACTAACAACTAATAGTTTATCTTAAATCCAGTGATTTTACATTTCTCTAGGAACTCCGAATATAGTATTGCATTTCACAGGGGCATGCCTCTATATACGGCATTAAACAGAAACACCTGTATTACTAACAACTAATAGTTTATCTTAAATCCAGTGATTTTACATTTCTCCGAATATAGTATTGCATAAGGAGCTCTATTCACAAGAACAAAGAAACAACCCCCCTTCTTACCTGCCCAAGTGACCTGAACCAAGTGATGACCAGTTGACCTCATCCAGCTTAGAATATCTCAGGCGGCTGCCACCACTGCATCTTGCATTAATCATGAGCCATAAGTATATCAAAACACCAAGCAAAATTAGTAGGAACCTTGTCCTATACTTATAATAGCAGTGCAGAGAGATAGATGCCATGTCTTCACATATGTATGATATGGAAGCTTTCTGGAAAGTGAGATTTGTAATTCTATTGACCCAGTTCTCAAATTGATCTCAAGCTGTCATGCATCGCCACACTCCATATTTTTACTAACCTAGTAACATGGATACGAGGAACCCACCAACCCTCATGATATCGCCAATACCTAGTAGAAACCAAACGAGAGTTAGCCTTGTCAATGTTTATGCCATCATGGGCAGGGTGTGTATTACTACATGAGGCGTTAGCCGAGTGTAGTGAGTAGCAGACCTGGTTTCGTATTTATCCTACCCCATCTCACCGATATACAGAGACAAATTTGTAATTATCAATGTTAGTAGCGTGTTGGCACTCATTGGAGGATGGCCACATTTATCAATGCTGCCGGATCTACTTTCGTCCCTGATTGGTCCGGTTTTTTAATCACCTTAGTGCATAAATAACACTTTATTCATTGAGTCAATGTTAAACCTATGGCGTTTTTTATTAGGGGTAGGATAAAGTCCCCGACACACTCTGATAACAAAGATCTTGCGCTCTACTTCCTGCAGCCACTTGTATCTCTGCACCACACTGCCTGTTTGGGACAGAATCCCATCTGCCAGTTATTTCAATTATCCTAAATTACACTTTGACCAGTATTTTGTGTTTTTCTTGTATATAGAGATACACATATTTCTATGGTTAATGATTTACACCATATCTTTTATTTATCATGTCAAATCATTTCATGTGTTTCAGGGGTTTGTTTGTCAACATAACACATGTGGTCACTCGAAGCGTCAGTCTAATCAAATGTGGCTTCATATTAGAAAATGGTTTAAATCTGAAAAAAGAAACAGGTAGATTGTTTATGAAGCTCATTTAACAATTTTCATATTTCCCAACGCATAATATATGAGTTGTTTGAGTTCCATAACTTTTGGCAGTTGCCCTGTCTTGAATCTGAAATGTTAGCTGCTCCCCCTGTCTTTAGTGGTAATTGGGGAACCAGCGTTTGGTTGAGGCAGAGATTAGTAAGCACTAGCGCCAGAAAAGAGCTGCTGGGAGAGTGTCCCTAAAGCGAGTGTTCCACCAGCCAGATGAAAACTTTGTACAAAACCTATTCAAGGGTTGCTGGAACATCTCGTGAAATCTGTTTTCTGTCTGATTGGGGGAGTAGCTCAGCATCCTGCGCGATGGCCATCTTGTAAAATATTAGAGCTATTCTAGCCTTATCTTTTAGTCAGGAATCATTTAGTCCTGTATTTAGTTTCTATATGTATCTGTATCTATACATTTAAGTGAAAACCTATAGGGTATTTTATGTGTTCATCCTCACCAAAGTCAGGTGAGGTCAAGTGTGAGTGCAGGGTAATTTAACTGTAGTTGGTGAAAGGGGGCTGCTCTCACCAGGCCATAAAATACCATCTCCATCCGATGTCTGAAAGGGGTGTGGGGGAGGACCCTGTGGGTGGTGACCATGACCACCTGCCCTATTCTCGGATCTGAATGAGGATAGGATTGGAAGCATGAGCTGTCTACTGGAAGGACAGATCAGTTTATGTGCTTGGGGGAATTTTATGTGTAATTTTGAATTGAAATAATTGATCGACATATTGATTATAATGCGGGAAGATGCATCTAGGTTAATATTGAATGAAGAATATTAAAATTCTTCCATAGACTTGTTGGCTTTGGTTTAAAAGTAGATTCTCTGTATCTGTATATAAAATGTCAAGTCCTGCTTTATGATGTGTAGGTGGGTGCAAACAGACGTCACAGCCACGTCCCATCTGTTCAGGCTGACGCCATGCATCACGACACAAAAGTAAGGGGGCTTCCCTCTGTGGTTGATGTTTGAGTATAAATAAAGCAGGAGACGAGATGGAAGGCAGTCACTCCACTGATCGTACAATAGTATGCATCAAGGGACCTGCTGGAGAGTTCGGCTACATGAATGACAGTAATATCTTGTAGTTTGTTTATTTGTACGGCCAAGCTATGAGGGGAAACTTATAGATGACTTGATAAGTGAACCTAAAGGGCTGACTGATGATGTTGATATTTTGAAATGTGCCAGACGTCTGCTCTTGGTTGCTGGGTTAGTTGAGCGTCTGTTGGGGGATGGCTGATGCCGTGCACTACGCGCTTGTCTGAGATTATGTTATAACAACACTGCGGAACTACTCAACCGTATATATCAAATAGACTTGATAAAACTGAGTCTGAAGTGAATCATTTAAACCATTTCTCAATCACCACGGCAGAGCAAGTAGAAACACTAGAGAAAGACTCACTTAAATCTAGACTGATTGTAATGAAGAATGAAGAGAGATTGGATGGGATGGACACAGACAAACATAAAAAATTATTGGTGATTTCAGGAAAGCAGAAATGAAAGATGAGAATATCAAGGGGGAGGTCGCACAACTATTTAACGACATAGGCCTGAATCCAGCCGAAATACCCATCGACAATCTATACAGGCGAGGTTGTTATAGACCGGGCAATAGACCACGAGACATAGGGATTACGTTGGCCCTAGGGTCATTGGAGTCAATGATCTACAGAAACCTGTACAAATTAAAAGGCATAGCGAAGTGGAACAAAATATCAGTCCATGACGAGTTGTCAAAAACTGAGCTCACCAAACAGAAAACGATGAGGGCGGAAGGGGCGTTGGCTAAATAAAAAAAATGAAAGTGCAAATGAAAGGACTGAAATTAACAGTTGAAAACAAAACCTACAACTTCAACCAGCTAGCCTCCCTGGAACAAAATCATCCTGGAATCAGTGTAGAAAATGCTAAAGCTCAGAAAATGCCTGATGGCCTAACATTTCAGGGCCACCATGCGATGTTTTCAAATCTCTTTCCCTGTAATGTACCCTACAAAGGAATCACCTTTCAATCTCTTGAACATGCCTATCAGACTCATGATGGTGAATGTCTGCCGTGACGAAAAAGTGATGATAGATATGCAAACAGCCAACGATGTCTACGAAATTATAAACATCGCACGACGAGTGAAGAAAACCCTGAACGGGAACCCAAAAAAGAAAAACTCTTGGAAGAGTTGGTGAAAATCGAATTCAAGGAAAATATTTGAAAGCCTGAGGGGGGGGGGGGGGGGGTGGGTTGGGTTCAGTGAGGTCTACCAAGGTAACTACCGTGGACAAAACAAGTTAAGTGCATTGCTACAACGGGTGAGAGAGAATCTAAAGTCTGAAAAAAAACAAGCTGAAGCAGAAAGCAAAGACTTACACAAAAATGGTACCCACTGCCCATTCGGCTTAACACCCGCCATTAGAATGAGGAGTAGGGGTCTAGGGCCCGAGTGGAAGAACGTCCATATAGCCGAATTCGGTGATTGTGTAACACAATATTCCCTTAAAAATTGCCCCCAAAAAAAGAAAAAAAGTAGAATCGGAAGAGGAAGAGACAGACGAAGAAGTAAAAGACCAAACTGGAGAAACTGAAGACAAAAGGACAGAAACAGCAGAAGGCGACTAGGCGATGGAGCACACAGTAGAACATTATAAACATATTATAATCATAGACTCTCGTGGCAAGAGGCTACATAATAAAATATCTGAAATTACTGAGGTAAATAACAATGATATAACAGTGGAAGTACACACATTTACCGGATGAACGATACAGGATATAATTGTGATAGCTGATCTTTATACAACCAACAATCCAAATGGAGTGTTCTACTTAATTGCTGGAGCTTATCACTACCAAACATAACTAGGAGCTAATGATATTTCCATTTACAATGGATGAGCGCGGTACTTCTAAAGTGCAATAAACTCTCACATAATAATTCCAATTTTTCTGGGGTAGAGATCACCTTGTGTTGTATATCTCTACCTTTAAAATTTTATTTTTGCAAGACTGTTTTAAGACTGTCGCCAGACTTGTAAGACTGTTTTAGGACTTCTGCAAGATTGTTGTAAGACTGTTACACGACTGTTGTAAGAGTGCTGCCAGACTGTTGTAAGATTGTTGTAAAGCTGACATAAGACTATTGTAAGGATTATTAAAGACTGATGTAAGACTGTTGCAAGACTGTTGTAAGATTGTTATAAGACTGTCGCAAACTGTTGTAAGATTGTTGCAAGACTGTTGCAAACTGTTGTAAGATTGTTGCAAGACTCTTGTAAGACTCTTGTAAGATTGTTTTAAAGCTGATTAAAGACTATTGTAAGGCTGATACAAGACTGTTGTAAGACTGATACAAGACTGTTGTAAGATTGTTGTAAGTTTGATACAAGACTGTTGTAAGCCTGTTGTAAGACTGTTGTAAGGCTTATATGAGAATTGTTTCATATCAGCCTTACAACAGTCTAACAAGTCTTGCAACAGTCTTACAACAGTCTTGTATCAGCCTTACAACTATCTTACAACAGTCTTGTACCAGTCTTACGACAGCCTTGTATTAGTCTTACAACAGTCTTACAACGGTTTTGCAACCATCTTATAACTTATCTTGCATCATTCTTTTGTATTTGCCTTATACAACAGTCTTACAATTCTTGTTTCAGTCTTACTACAGTCTTACAACAGAGATACAACAGTTTGCAACAGTCTTGCAACAGACTTGCAACAGTCTTACAACAGTCTTTCATCAGTCTTTCAACAGTCTTACAACAGTCTTACAACAGCTTAACAAGTCTTGCAAGAGTCTTACAACAGTCTTGCAAGAGTCTTACAACAGTCTTGCAAGAGTCTTACAACAGTCTTGCAACAGTTATACAACAGTCTTGCAACAGTCATACAACAGTCTTGCAACAGTTTTGCAGCAGTCTTGTATCAGCCTTACAACAGTCTTACAACAGTCTTGCAACATTCTTGCAACAGTCTTACAACAGTCTCATAACAGTCTTACAACAGTCTAACAAGTCTTGCAACAGTCTTACAACAGTCTTGCAACAGTCTTACGACAGTCATATAACAGTCTTGCAACTGTCTTGTATCGGCCTTACAACAGTCTTACAATAGTCTTGCAACAATCTTGCAACAGTCTTGCAACAGACAGATTGTGTAAGTCTTGAAAAATGATGCCCTAAGGTATCATCTGGCCACCCTCTGTGATGCCTTCAGGCATCATCTGGCCATGGTCAGTGATGCTTTTAGTCATCACCAGGCACAAAGGGATTAAGGATGAATGATGCCTTTGGGCATCAACTAGCCTAGGACAAATGATACCTTGGGTCTCATCCTATCCGAGGTGAATGATGCCTCAAGGCATCATTTGTTTTTAACAAAGAAATAATAGAGCTATACTCTGTAAATTATTACATATTTACTGTGATTTTGTATCATTTTGGAAAATGATGCCTTTAGGCATTACCAGGCCACACTCAGTGATGCCCTCAGGCATCATCCCACCATGGTCAATGATGTATAATGCCTTGAGTATCAACTGGTCAGTACAAGTGATGCCTTGAGGTATAGACTGGCCCAGGGTGAAAGATGCCTCGAGGCATCATTTGATTTTAACCAGGACATAATTTTTTTTTTTTTATTTGATCAACAAGCATAACGATATACAATTCGCCACATAATACTGCGTTCTTCCATTGAATACCTACAACGAGTAACGTTACATGCACAATATTTGCATACTCTAAGCCCATTATATCCCAAACCCTCATACCCAGATCATTTATCTAGTATATAACATTTTAGTCATAATATATCATCCTCAGTTGATAATCAGGTTACCACTATCCCTGCTAATACCCATATCAAAGAAATTTTAGTATTTACCTTCATATCATCCTAGGTTAACCGATCTATTGATCGAGACCATTTCATATACCGGTACTCTACCTAACATCGTCCCTTCGTTATTAGAGTGTGCTTGCACGCGCTAAATACATCATCTAGAGACCTAAAGGTTAGAGTGGTCACATATATACACTTTCAGCGTGCTGCCAGAAAACTATCCCTTCACTATATGCGTGCTATCCACTGTGATAATGTGAAAGGAGCAGGGTGCCAGTGTCTCAGGGTCTTAGAAGCATGCTCAGTTGACCATGACCAATCACTAGAGACCGAAATACCTCATTGACCCATTGGTGCTTGACCTTGATACTTGTGGATCCTATTCTCAGGTGGTTGCAGAAATAGCAGGTTGACTGGGTCCCATTAGGTTACAGAAAACTGTCCATAGACTGAATGTAACCCAAACCTTTAATTGTTATTCATGTATAATTGCACGCTCCTTCATCAATGATGTACATTCTATTTGCTCCTAGTATATATATGTGTCTGGTATAAGCAATATATAATGGTCAAGTCTCAGACGCTGGACTGGCTCACTGGGTCAAAGAAAGGAGAACTGGTTTTATAGCTCTCTGCAAAGTGGGTCTGATTATGACATGCTCAAGTGTGCCCAATCATATGTGACACTTTGAATACAATGTATTTAGGTGTGTCCCATCAGTTTTGAACTATTTTTAGAAACCAAGTCAGTAGTGGGGCAGGGGTATGGTCAGACTGTGATACTGGACACCTGCCCATTTCACCAGGCCTTTATAATTGGTGCATGGATAGTGAAGTGTTAGATTCTTTGCAGTAAGCTGAAAGCCTGTGTGAGCATTCTAACTTCTAGATGACGTATATGAGCGCGTTTTCCCGCGCTAAAAAAACAATCTCGTTTTAATGGGACAATCAGCTAGACCTTGTTAACACTGGTCATACACTGAAGCAGGACTGAATTGGTTGTATACAAATCACCCAGAGGTCAAGGTAATCATGTGCCTGCTAGTAGGATCTGACATATCACGTGCGACTAAATCTTAGATTCAACATAAACAATATTAGATCTTAGATTCAACATAAACAATACATAGTGAATGGAGCAATAGAAATAGTCAATAGACGAATCATTGATTATAATGTCAAACACCAACCAGGATTCACCATCCCGTAGATTCAGAGACGAATTCACCACAGAAAGAACAATAAGGTCAAACATAAATATGATCTATACACAAGAACTTGTCGGTATCTGGGCTAGCCAGTGTGCCCAGCCCTGTACAGGGCCGGGTTCCTCTGCCATAGAGCCCTCCACCGGATTGTCATTTCTCACTGGCCACCATCTGACATGTATGAAATCAAAATTGAATTGATAAATATGTACCCATTTGTCTTCGCCAACCTTCAAAATAGGTGTTTGTTGCTTTGTAATTGTGTATTTAGAGGTAGTTTTTCAGTGGAGCATGGCTGGTTCTCAAATCCAGCCATTTTGTTTAGTCTTCCTCGCTGGTTCCTAAACTGCAAAGTGCCTCGCCTAATAACATAGGACAGCTGTTCACCCCTGAATAGAGATCAGGGGTGAATACTTTACCTATATCTGGGCCAAAGAACTCCTTAGGTTATTCAAACTACATTGATCTTGACAACTATATTATCCAAATATAACTTGGGTAATAACATTTTGGGATAACTTTTTGTAATAAGATGGAAACATAGCTGCATACCTTGGGTCGCTGAAACGCAGTCTGTACTATGATCCTAAATTTTGAGCAAAACAATAGTGAATAGCAGTGGCTTTTTGAGGTGCAGAAAAGTTAATAAAACATATTTTTCAACGAGTAGGAGGTGTATAGTAATAAGAAAACGTAGTGACTGAGCCCGTACGGTGTCCGTTCTCGGTCATTTGATGAAAAAATATGGCCCTCTAGCCTGCGGCATCGGGCCGTATTTTTTCATCAAATGACCGAGAACAGCCACCTATACGGGTTCAGTAACCACGTTATCTCATAATATTGCATGTTTTCTCCACAACCACAGTAACACAGGTGCAGTATTAGTTTATTTTCTTTGTTTTATTGATTATGTTGGTCCTGGTAATCAACGGTCAAAAAGACTGAGGTTGGTTACAGATGGCCACCAATAGAAATAATAGTAAGAGAAACTTAGAAAAATATATTCCTAGAATAGACCAAACTTGTAGTAGTAGAAGACGTTGGGGTAAAGAACAAGTAAAAAATATCTTAGAACCTCAGAAGTTACCTAGATTTGATGACACTGTTATCAAATGAATCGCTCAAAGTATACTGAGGACCTACTAGGAGCAAAAAGTATGTTCATCATAGATGAATGAGCATGCAATTCTAGATGAATAACAATTAAAAGATTTGGATTAGATCCAGTCTATGGACAGTTTTCTCTAACCCACTTGCACCCAGTCAACTTGCTATTTCTGCAACTGACTAACTAGGATCCAAACAGATCAAGCACCAGTGCGTGTTGAGGTATTTTGGTTTTCAGTGATTGGTCATGGTCAGCTGGGTACACCTCTGAGACCCTGAGACACTGGCTCCCTGCTCTGTTCTTACTATCACATTGAACATCATGCAGATAGTGAAGGGATAGTTCTCTGGAACAACACTGGAAGTTCAATGTGACCACTCTAAACTCTAGATGATGTATTTAGCGCATGCAAGCACGCTCTAAAAATGGCTTTACAATTGTACATCTAAACACAGGCAGTTATAGGGCAAAGTACGAGAGAATGTTGGCAGAATTCAGTGATACAAATATCGATGTAATCACCGAGTCATGGCTCATGGAACTGGATACAACTGGTACATATATGCTCCCCAATTACCATCATGTTCCGCAACAAACACAATGGTAACTGGCTTAGACAAGTTGAGGGTAAGAACACACGTCAGAAGGATAAGATAACCTTTCAAGTCAACCACACACGGAGCCAACTCGTTATGAACTCGCCCTACTATCGGGGGGTTAGGATCTGGTCAAATTTTCCTGCCTCCATTCAACATCTGCAGAGTACTGAAGAATTCAAAACGCTCGTCGGATCCACCCCGGGTTTTTAAATGACTATACTACACGTCGTGAGAAACAGAATACATCCTCATCATCCTCATCCTTAACTAATCTTTTTTCCTATCACGCATTTGTGTTTTTTGCTTTAGTCTTTTGAATCCGATGTGTCTGACTGTGAGACGATACTTTTTCTAAATTAAAAAAAAAAAATAAATAAATACGATAGACAATGGAAAGAAAACACATGGGACAGTAAACCCAAAACGGGAGGAGGTATCCTCACACTTATAAAAAAGGTATAAATTATGATGCAGACCTGTATAGTAGATATAATACTAGTACTAGATATAGAAATACAAATCATACAAATAAACAGTAAGCTGACAAAATCATTAATAATATCTAATGTTTGCAGGCCACCCAGGGGCAATAAAGGTAATTTTATTGTCAGTCTGTCTACTATACTTGATGAAATCAATTTTGATAACAACAGCGAAATATTTATAATGGGTGATTTAAATATGGATATTTCGGATTAAAAAGACCATCAGGCTAAAGAATTGGTAAGCACCCTGGCCCTAAGGGGATATTCGCAACTTATCACTGAGTTTACTAGGTTAGAGGAAAAGGATAGCATTTTAGATTTAATTTTTAAGAATTCAGATCATATAAGCCATAGTGGAGTAATTGATGCAAACATCTGATAATCTATGTAACTAGGAAGAAAAAGAAAGAAGTTTATGAAATAAATGAGTTCACTGGCTGTTACTATAAAAGAAATACACACAAGATAAATTGAAAAATTACATAACCTGTTATAGTAAACACAAAGAAAATATTAGGAAAAGTCCCGACGAACATTGGAAATCAATGATAGACATTTTATGGAAATTCCTGGATAAGGTCTGTTCTGAAAGAAAGTTTAAGGTCAAGACAAAAAGAGAACCTTGGCTAACAGAGGACTTAGCATTGTTGATAAAAGAAGAGAACAGATTCCTAACTAAAGCAAAAAGGACAAAAAACGATCAGGATAAAGTACCAGCACGTGAGGCTAGAAATCTAGCCAATGTGCTCACAAAGGAAGCCAGGCAAGAATATCTACTGAATCAAACTGAACTATGTCTGAATGACCCAAAAACCTTTTGAAGATTTATAAATGGAATTTTGCCAGGAACATCAGAGCAGACTAAAAGTAAAACTGTGTTAAAAGACCAAGACAGTCATTCACAAATATAAGAGGAAGAAGTTCCGAATTCTATCAATAAATGTTTTACTACAATAGGATCACAGCTAGCAGAAAATAATTATATGCCTTGGAAATTCTATGGCAAACGAACGCATAATGATATAGAAAGGTTTCAAACGGATCAAAATGAGGTGCTGGACTTGATCAATGCTATCAGCACTAGAAAAACCTCAAGTTTGGTGGGAATTAAGACAAATCTCCCGAAAGACTTTCTTACAATAGAAATAGCTGAATTTACATTACTCTGTAATAAATTTTTGACACTGCTTGTATACCCTCTTCTTGGAAGGCATCAACTGTCACACCTATCCACAAAGGGGGAAACAAGTTTGTCTGTGCGAACCTGCGGCCTATATCAATTTTACCTGTCCCAGCACAAATTTGAGAAAAGCTTGTTAATGTTAGACTATGGACCCATATTGATAGTAATGACATTTTGACAAGCAAACAGGGAGGGTTTCGAAAAGGGTATTCCACCATAAAAACTTCGGCTGACTTCACTGATGACGTTGCAAAGAGATCGCGTTTTCATAAACTTGAAGAAGGCCTTTGACACTGTAGACCACTCCATCCTCTTACAAAAATTAGAAGAATACGGAATTCGAAATAATAATCTCAAAATTATTTAATGAACAGAACACAAAAGACTAGAGCGAATGATTTATTATCAGATGAGTGAGAGAGGTCTGCGGTGTCCCGCAGGGTTCTAATCTGGGGCCTACATTATTTCTGTTATATGTAAACTACCTTGTCTCCATGGTCAATGAATCATGGTCTATTGAATTGTATGCAGATGATAGAATCATATATACAACTGGTACCAATACTAATGAGATTGAAAACAATCTCAATGAAGTTTTGCAACTCTTTGAAACCTGGACAGACCATAATAAATTAACAATTAACACTTTAAAAATAAAGTACATGAGCTTCGGCACAAACTATCAATGTAAGAAAATTGGCCATGTTAGTGTTGGGTTGAAGGGCATACAGTTGCAAAACGTTTCCGACTTATAAATACTTAGGGGTATATCTTGATCCTAATTCATCATTAAAATCTCATATCTCTGAAACTCTTAGAAGAATAACATACCAACGTACCAATTGGCAAACATGAGATCGTTTATTAAAAAAAATTCAGCATCACTGGAGTATAAAACCTTTCTGGTACCATACTATGACTATGGAGATGTGTTGTACATAGAGGCAAGGAAGTCACTTTTAGGTAGGCTCCAGATTACACAAAATCAAAGAATTATTTTGAAGGCGCACCCGAGAACCGGTATCTTTCAACTACATAAGGAGGCTAAAATACCTTATCTGTATGAACGAAGGAAGTGTCACATACTCAACTTAATGTACCAATGCTCGAGAGTAGCATGTTATGTGGATAACAGAGAGGGTATTACCAGAACCAGAGATACACCCATCTTGAAAACATGTCAACCCAATGGTAATACATCAAAAAAATGTGTGGAATACCTAGGAGCAACTTTATGGAATAGTCTAAACCCGAATGTAAGAAACACCCCAACATTATCTATGTTTTTTACTTGTTAAACTTGACAAAAACTATTCTTCTTGAGAGTGTACTGGAGTAATATATGATCAATATCAATATGAATGAATCAAAAATTTGTAAACCATAAGATGTGATGACGAGTTGCAACAACAAGTATTGATGTACTACAGATTTCTAGCATAGCATGATCTCGTATAAGACTTGAAGGCTGTAATATAATCTAAATTGTGTAAGAAAGTATAAAGCCTTTTATTACTGATATTGAAGGAACAACTCAAACTTCACACTGGTATGGTCTTATCCTAACGCTTATTTTCATTTGTACTCTACAGAACTTGAATGGACATAATTATCTACTTAAGGAGGATAAATGACCTAGGTCAAATGAACAGTAAACATACTCGGAATATATTGGTTATTATGATAAACACATATGACTCCCGATGAAAACCAGCAAACAATACTGTAGCTGACGGGAAGCCATCTTTATTGATCGAGGAAGTATTATTGTCAAATGCTGAGATTACAAGACTTCAATTCATTATTGTAAAACATACTGATCAATGAAGAATTGTCTAAAAAAACAAACCTGTGTGGTGACGCATTGTCTGTATAAGGAAGTGAATGATCATGTGAGTTGCTGATGTAAGCAGCAGAGGAGTATACCTCTGTGGTCGCTGCAGAGAGCAGTACTTGAGTACGAGCATAAGATCTAGTAGAGAACTGAGCAAAGCCGCTCCTCGCTGGAGGACGGGTTTGATTCTAGGCGCCGGAGGTTTCGCTCTGTCTGGAGTGGAATCGCCTACTGTGGATGATTATTGCGTTAAAACCATCATCTCTGTGAGTAACTTACAGACCGACATGTAAGGATCTAACTCTCAATGAAGAGAACACAGAGAGGATTCTTTGGAATAATTAGAACATAACACTGAATGGACTAACATCAAGAGAGTGTGAAGTGATTTGGAGTTAGTCATGAACATTCATATTAGCACTTGAGAAATTACTAAAGACACAACATGGATGATGAAATGATAGCAAGGAAAATTCTACTCGAGCGATTATGGACATCACTCGGTATGATTGACTAAACTGGTTTGAACTAATATATTTGGTGTGTAGGAATTGACATTGACTATTACCCTGTCTCCTTGTGAGTAACAATTACTGTGGGTTAATATATATCGCAGTGTGACATCGAGTGAACATGATTGTAGTGCACCTACATATCAACATATCAATGGATTTCTTCTCAGTATATTAAAGTTACCAAACTGTATTTTATTCTTTAATCCAGGCGTTTCGAGAGTACTTATTACTTCAAGTGACTGGGGATCTCACTAGGATTGACTGAAGTCGGCCCGCCCGTCTATATTGCACTACGCGCTTGTCTGAGATTATGTTACGTTTGTCGAGTTAACATGATATAGTAAATAATAGAAATATATGAATGCATAGTTGCAAAGTGTGAACAGGAGGAAGCTCCTGGAGCGACCACCTGTATAAGGGAATGAATGGTCATGTGACTTGCTGATGTAAGCAGCAGAGGAGTATACCTCCGCTGCGGCTGCAAGAAGCAGCACTCAGGTACGAGGAGTAAGATCTGGTTGAGCTAAGTAAAACCTGCTCCCGCTGGAGTAGGATTAGGCGCCGGAGGCTTCATCCCTTGAGGAGTGAAGTCGCCTACTATGAACATTCGCTCTGCTAAGCCATCAGCTCTGTGAGTTGCTTACAGACCGATGTGTGAGCAACTAGCTCTCGGTGGAGAGTACACAGAGCGCGTGGACTGGATTAGTAGGATCACAACCAGGAGCACTAGAACTTACAGACTGAATTCAGAAGGAACAATAGGAACTATGAGTGAACAACTGCAATGAAGGAGAAAGTGAACTAAGAACGATTGACATGAACATTGGACATTTAAGGACATAAAGCTAAAATTTATTATATGGTTTGTACCAACACAGTTGACAAGATCGATACATCGCATTGATTATTATTCTATGTAGCATGTAACCTACAGATTGCTCTCAGGAGATTAAAACGATTAATTTTACTTGCATTGTTCATCATTCTCCTCTCAGGTCATCGAGATGTGAGGTTACCGTGTTTTGGTGACCATGCCAATCAAGTAGTTTTACCTGAAAGCCTGACATAACTAGGAAGGAGACAACTAAGAACCTAAGATAATGAGTTAGCTACCTAAATGACTACTTAAGGGACAAAATATAAACCCCCACTACGGTGCAATATCTCCGTCTCTCATTGGTTTTGACAGTGCATGTGACCCATAAAATCCACGCCACTGCTCTCCATATGTGTGTTGGTGGTCCCTTAGTAGGAGATTGTATGTGGAGAGTGTGTTTCCCTTCACAGCTCGGGCTGTGCCTGGTGCTGTGTGTGGAATTTGTGTCATCTAGTGAGTTATGAGGGAGCTAAAGTCCTAGATGTACTGTGGGAAGTGCTGCCATCTGGTGGACTTTGTTGGAACTAACTGTCCAGTAGGCTCAATGCTTTGTGGGTGTGTTTTTATGCATATTACCGTCAGTTTTTGATCATTTTCGATCTAGTAACTTGCAGTTTTGACCTTATTTCAGGGGTCTCTACCATTTAAGCATTCAAAACAATATGCAAATAAGTAAAAAGACGGAAGGAAGACGTGCAAGACCCTGAAAACTTTACTTTTTCCAAGTAACTATGGCAACCGGCCAGAAAAATTGCTCAAAAAGACCACTTTAGTAAAGTCAGACTGAGTATAAGTACACCTGAAGAAGGCTGCACCCCACCTCTGTGTTGGCACAAGAAAACAATCTCTAGACTATTGTTCACTAAAGATGAGATTTCTTGTCTTGCTTGTAGTTTGAGGTGTATTTAAAATTGCATTAACAGAAAATATTTTTTTCCATTTCAGTCGATGTTGTTAAAACAAAGATGAACAGCTTGCGGATTACATACACCAAGATCCATTGTATGGTTGCTCTTTCCGAAGGATCGCCCCAGCGTCTGACACACAAGAAGGACATCAAGCAAAAGTGTGCCTTCCTGAAGCCCCACATCAAGAACACCTCTGGAATGACCAACTATCACTTGAAAGCTTCATCGGCAAATATTCCTATATCTCAGTTAATGTTGTGCCTATGCTAAGAGAAGCCTTACCTGTCTTTATTTTATCATATGGTTGATGGAATTGTGCAATAAAAAAATACTATTAAATTACTGTGTATTGGATTATTACACTAGTGGTGAAAATACATGTATTACATGTATGCATACATATTTATATATACATACACACACACACATATATATATATATATACATACATATATACATACATAGATCTATACATGTATACATACATACATACATACATATATATATATATATATATATATATACATATTACATATATAACTATTATATATAATTTATACTTACATATGTATAAGATCATATAATGTATATGATGTATATGATATAAATCTCTACTACCATAATGGTCTGGGCGATAATGGACAGTGGGACATGTGAACATACATGTATTACGAGAATGCATACATATAAGATCCTATATATATAAATAACAGAACACAGAGTATTTAAGTAGTTGATACTTATTATTATTCAGAAGTGATTATACACCAACAGTACAGTATACAGAGACAGTAAAACAAACTAACTATATATACGAGTTTAACTATGTTGCTGTATAGAATATATAGTTCTATACAGCAACATACACTGCACGAAAACCACTATTTTACATTTATATACGCCATCACGATAACGCACGTATTGGCTGAATATAGACTTGGCTGTCTTTCACGCCTGGCGTATCCAAGATAAAACATGCTCTGTGCGATATATATATATATACGCCAGGCGTATATATGATAAAAAAAGAAAAGAAAATGCGACCCGCGACCCGCCCCGTCCTGTGGGTGTTGGTAGAGGATGCACTAACACTGACCCGCCACCCGCGACCTCCCAACACCACCCTCTCCCGCCCCCCCCCCCCGACACCCCACCACCCCACCACCCCACCACCCTACACTCACTCTACCCTGCCAGCCTCAGTGAGAAGCCCCCCACTGCCCGCCGCCCACCGCCCACCGCCCACCGCCCACCGCCAGCCACGTTTGTACAGGTTGACTCAGTGAGAAACCCTCCCCCACCCCCCACTGCCCGCCCATGCCCACCGCTGCCCGCCGCAAGGTGTTAAGGTGTCGGGTGGGGCCCGGGTACACATGTGCAGCCGTATTCACACGTGTGCGGCTGGGTGGGGGGTGTGGGGGGGTGGCGAGGGGGCGCTTGTGTAAGATGATTTCAGGATTCAACCTCAAGTCTGAAGAGGGTTATTATATAGTAAGCCTGCCTGTCCACACATTCAAAAGGTGTTTGAAAGTAAGATCTATTAGAAAAACAATAAAAAACAACATAATGCAGGGTTTACTATGTGTAATTAATCAATTTATACTCAATTCAGTTTTTATAAAATTAATTGGTAATATAAGATTGTATTTTTCATATAATACAGACTTGGATGGTTAATCGAAAATGAAATATGCTACCAGTTGTGTCCCCAAGTTGCAAAGATCGGAACTATTGGATGGTGGTGTATATATAACGAAATCAGGCGTATATATGACGTATATGAGACTGCACCATAGACATGTATATACGCCACTAGATAAGGCGTCTATGAGACGTCTAACAGGTCTAACTTCTAGACGCAAAATCCTACTGTTAGACGCGTTACGCATACATATATAAAGCGGTAAGTTTCGTGCAGTGATAGTTAAACTCGTATATAGTTAGTTTGTTTTACTGTCTCTGTATACTGTACTGTTGGTGTATAATCACTTCTGAATAACTGAAAAGCATAAAAACCATTAACCATGTTACTGTATAGAACTATAACCGTACTGATTTGACCAAGTTAGCAGTGTAACTACCTACAACTAAACTATCAGATCGGGGAACGCATAGCCGAACCCACTCTTCGAAACCCCTACCAACAGAACCACTTGCAGCCCTGGTGGATTGTTTAGGAACTATGTTAGAATGGTACTATAGCCTAACAAAAAGGACTGGTGCTGCAGCCTGGTGGATCATGTGGAAATCAGCTAGGTATCACATACACTGGCAACCAGAGCTATATTATTAGCTCTGGTCGGGTTAAACTGGGCCGTGACCTTCACCTGGCGTGGTAACAGGTTTCTCATGCCATTTCAATGGGTAGTCTCTTTCACGACCACTCGAAGCGCACGGGGCACGCTACCTTGAGGCGTGAAGACGCCGTCTGGTGAGTGGTGGCCGTACCAGTGTGGCTGAACTACAGGCTATTTCAATGGGTATAAGAAGTAAACTTTTGCTATTTTAACGTTATTGTCACTAGTTCCGTTGACTGTCAGCTGGAAAGAAGGGTGGTTTGAAAGAGAGATGGATTTTGCTAAACTCATTGCGTGGGTCAATAAATATGAAATATGTATACAGGTAGACTTAAGTATCAATTCTTGAAGCTATTAGTACTTTGTAGTATGTAGGTCTGTTTTTAGAACTGAAATTTAACAAAGGTATTTGGTTTGAGGCTATCACAAGGGGATACCGTGTCTGATTTAAGCCGACCAACCCCTATATCGTAGCTCAGCGGAGACAGGGGCTGGTTGCCAAACTAGGTATCACACTGCAGCTCTAACGTGTAGGCTGGTATCTAGAGAGAAAGAACTAGGTATGTGTACATACATGCACTATAATCATGATCTATACCTTTAGACTTATATTATATAATGTACTGCACTATCCATGAAGGAGTCAAATGAACTATTTTACTGTTAACATAATCAATGATTGATACTGCATGATGTAAATTATGAAATTTAGAGTAGTATATAGAAAGATGAGTTGGAGCATGGCTATCTGGATCTAACGAATAAACTACTTGTACTGGCTTAACAAAGTCTACATGGTAGGTTTTGTTTTATTTACCTTAGTTTTCTCTATATATCTAAAATATAGTGTTTGATCAACCGGGGATTTGAGATAAACCACCGGTATCGGCTTGCCTAAGCCTGCTTGGCATGGTTTGCGTATTATAAAATTACTATACCTAAATACGGAAAAACTACAAATTAGTCGTTAGATAGTATGCTAGATAATATTTTCGAAAATGACAGTTTTTCAAATTTCAAATCTCGACTGTTATAATGATCATAATATATTGAGAATTTACTAGAGGATCACGGGAAAATAACGGAAACATCGCTTGAGATCACACAGGTTCGAGAAAACGCGAGAATATGCTAATAACCACGTTTCATCTCGGGAACACCCTAAGGGAACTCCGGAGGGAACTCCGGAGGTTACTCAAGTGTACGTCACAGACACGTCAGACGATCTAAACTTAGGGTGAGGTGCGATTCCCTCATAAAAACACAGTAAGTAGTACATGGAAATGTCACCTTTCATATGGCAATCTACTTCATAGATCAAATACCTTTTAGCACACACGCTAGTATTTAAGTGATACATATGGGTATCACTTGACATGACACCTCTCATAAATACTTGATATGGTATCACCTTTTGATATCTTGATATATGGATACATTGATACTTTGATACATTGATACTTAGAGTATCAACCAAATAAAACATAAATATAAAATAACTATATAATTTATTGAAATACTTTCAGATATGAATAACCTCAATATTGTGCTGTATTTGGCTACAGTACATCAAGGCATCATTCGCCCTGAGCTGGATGATGCCTCAATGCATCATTCACCCTTAAAGGGTTAAAGCAAGTTGCAGAAAGGCTTCCTTGACAAAAACGAGTTGCTTTCTGTATTTATATCACCTCTGTGCACAATAAAAGAATGAACGACACCTTTAAACCTGAAGTACGTAACATGGATAATTATTGTAAATTTAAAACACTGCTTAAAAAGGAAGCAATCTCCAAGTTATACATGTAATATAGAAAGACATGGTTAGTGTGTCTGAATGGAATCTGTTCAGAGATATTTTGATCAAAAATACTCACCGAATTCGAAGAATGAGGTGAGTATTTTTGATCAAAATATCGAGGAACAGATGGAATTCAGACACACTCACTATGTCTTTTTATTACTATATACCGAGAGATCATTGAAAACACCATTTTATAAGTCCCTGCCTTGTAGTCTCGCCCTACATAAGGCACTATGAAACCCCGAACATTCACCTTGACCAATAGTTCACTGGTGATCCGCTTAGTGGCGCCTCCATGGTGACGTCAGAACGTTGTTATGGAGAGTGATAGCAGGAATTGTAGCAGAGATTAGTATCGCAAGTGCCCCGAAAGATCTGTTAGGAGAGTGAACTGTTGCTGGGAGGGTGAAGTTACTGTTGCTAAGTAACAACATGACGTCAGAAGGTCATTATGGAGAGTGATAGCAAGGGTTGTAGCAGAGATTAAAGTAAGGGCATGCAAAACTAAGGATCTGCTGGGAGAGTGAGCGGTAGAAATGACGTCATACAGTATCTTTTGCTCTGAATTCAAGTGTGCTTGCGGGGCGTTTTTTCATATATTCTTGGGTGATTATTTAGAGAATACTGGCTTAGGCTACGTGGACGTCGTTTTGTACGTGGTCCTAGCTCCAGTTGTACGTCCTGAGCTCGTAGAGCGAAGGACGTACAACTGGAGCTAGGACCACGTACAAAACGACGTCAATCGTAGCCTAGACTGTATTCTATTTATTATACACCCTCAAATCGTATTAATTAGTTAAATATTTACCTAATCGCCATTATCAAAGTTTCCGGGCACAGCATCGTGTACTCGAATCCTGGTTTTCGCGACAACGTCGCTATCGATATGATAGCGAGGCTAGCGCCTATGTCGTCATCAACCTCTCACTCTCCCAACACATTCTTTGTCTTAGGTTAATAGTGTATGTATGTAACATCGAACGGACATCGAAAACTCTGACACTTTCGGCAGAATTCTAGCACCATAGCGTGCCATACACATTCGTAACATCAATCCTTATCTTTATTTACCTTCATTGTTCGATTAAATGCATAATTCTGCGGTTATTTGACGTTTTCTGACCGTTCCCGTACAAATCCTGACACGCCGATACACTGCTCCGCTCGATTCGCGGCTTTTGCGGGTTCGGAGTGTCGCAGTGTATCAACGCACGCCGCTGCATACCGATCGCTTTCACTCTCCCTGACAACGTTGTGACGTCATTGGTTGTTTATATTTTGCAAGCTGGTGGAGATAAAGTCGCCGGGCACAGCATCGTGTACTCGAATCGTGGTTTTCACAACAACGTCGCTCTCATTATGATAGAGAGGCTTGCGCCTGTGACGTCATCAACGTCTCAATCTCCTACCACATTCTTTGTCTTAGGTTAGTAGTGTATGTACGTAAGGCTGGGCGCAAAGCATATGCTGAGCGAGTGATCCTAGCTACCGCTCACTCTCCCAGCAGATCTTTCGTGGTCTCTGTTTCAACCCTCCACTATCACTCTCCTTGACGACATTATCGATACTTTAGGGTTTTGCAAGCTGACTGTCGGCAAACGGCCGTGTATGGCGCTATGGCGTGCCGATTTTATTTATATTTTTAACTATGCATATTGATGTTTTACATTTTTCAAAGTATTTATGTATCACTTATGGGTTTTAATGGTGTATATTTACGGTCGATACTTAAACATTGCCTTACATATTTTTTCGCTGGTTCATATGTGAAATATACGGTCGGGAACAAGCCAACTGCTTCCTGTTTCGTGCACCCAGTGCCCGTACACTGAATTTCGTGCACATACATATGATATCAGAACATTACTCCCATACAGTATAGGCATCAGTTTCGTGCACGGGTATATAATAAGTCATTGTTTTTATATATTGAATGAATCCTCACTGTTCTAGGCGTTGGTCTGTATATATTTCCGTATTTCTGTGCACTTTTGCGCCATTATACAGGCCATTACTGCAACGAGTCGAGGGTAACGTCCGCCATTTTGTTTGTTTATTTTTTGTTCCGATAATGTCAACAGATCACGTGGTACTGTGTGGCGTAAAAATATTTTACGCCACGGTGCGGCCGAACGGTATCTTTTCTCCTATTGCGTAAAAGTGAGACATTCGTGCATCGGTATATAGTAATAAGTGAAATTGACCCGCAGGCCAAATTTTGATTGTTCAGCCCTTTATACTAAACTGAAAAAAGGAGAAGTTTACCATTCAACTTAAGTGTACCAAATGCAACTGTGATGTACCATATACTTATTTACTTATTATTACTTACATATTGACTATCTAAAGGGAATGCTTACCAAACTGGTAAGCCTATAGCTGATACTGAATTATCGAATATCTTCACCAATGTATGTCCTAATTGCACGCTCTTTGTATTATTTGGATCGGTGCAAGGAAGAACGTCCTAGCCAGGATGATTTGTACTAAATCCACTTTTTCTGAATAAAAAAAAAAAAAAAGTGAAATTGTCTACCATACGGATTCCTCCTGCTTTGAGGTAATGTAACGTTAACATGTGCTAACTCACCATCATTATAAATATCTGGTGATGATACCTGAGATACCCTGGACTATAAGGACCCAAAAGACTTCTTTGCAAGCTGAGACTTGACACAAAACCTTTATACTTAATGCCCCAGTCACACTGGCGTAAAATTTGGCGTTTCTTCTACGTATTTGAATTGGTGGGGAGTACGTATTAGCTACGGATTTGGAACGCATTTGGTTGCTTTCCTTCAACGTTTTAGTACGCTTCTCAACGTTCATCAACGCTTCTTTATGTCCCAGTCACACTGGCGTAAAAAACGGCGTTTTTCCGTGTACGCACTTCTACGTGCTTCAACGCATTTTGAAATCTACAAATGCGCGGCGATGCGCGGGAAAACGCGGAGATGCGTAGACACAAGCCGAAATGCGTGAACGAACGTAAACAAAACGCGGAAAAAACGCGGTTTCAGAACGAGTTAAAAATTTTTAAACTTATCTCTACGCATTTTAAATGCGTAAATGAACGCGGTAAAACGCCACAATGCGTACAGATGCGTAGATCAGCGTTGAGAAGCGTTGAGACACGTAAAAGAACGTACAAGCTATGAAAATAGAAACGTTCACAATCCGTACCAAATGCGTCTAAAATACGTACTAGATACGCCAGAATTTACGCCAGTGTGACTGGATTGCCTACTAAAATATAAAAGCGTTGTATTTGCGTACCAAATACGCGGAACTCACATCCTTTCAAATACGTAGAAGAAAAGCCATTTTTTACGCCAGTGTGACTGGGGCATTACGCTTTTGTACGTATTGTGGCGTTCTTCGGCGCATTCCGACTTTCATTTACGCATCTCCGCGTTTTCCCGCGCATTGCGGCGCATTTGTACATTTCAAAATGCGTAGCAGAACGTAGACGTGCGTACACGGGAAAACGGCGTTTTTTACGCCAGTGTGACTGGGGCATGATCACTAGTCCTTCATAAAGGAAGAATATTTTGATGGTTGTAATTTTCAACCTTTTCACTATGTACATAAGTTAGTAAAACCGGTGGTAACACAGACGCCCCCACAGGGTAAATAAAGTAAATAAAAGTCTAGATGGCGTCTAGATAGTGTGGCCGATTTCATAAGGACTAGACATTAGACTTTGTTTTGTCACAAAACTAGTGAAACAGGTCCATGATGTGTAGATTTGTCTAATTCTTATGTTTGGGGTCTGTCTTTTCCTAAGGGCAGCTACTTGTGTTGTCACGAAACTAGACAACCCCAATGTCTGTATGGTGTCACAGACATGTAACAAAACTAGTGAAACAGGTCCCAGGGACCCGTTTCAATAGTACAGGGAGTAAATGGGAATAGCCATCACAATAGCGAGAGCAATCAGCGGCACTAACAGTGGGAGTTATAAAGTCTCGTTTCAGAAGTGGTGCCGCTGTTGAGATTCCGGTGCTGTACGCTATGCCAGCATAACAAACGAGACATTTAATAAATCTATAACAAATGAATAATTCAATAATTCCAAATAATTCCTCGTGTTCACCCCCACATTTCAGTTTTTATTTGACCTTTCTACATGTAATTTTAGCTGAGTTACAGAGCCTGCCACTGTAGCTCTCACTTGTAAGACATGGAAGTGATAGCCTAGGGTCAAGCGACACAGTGGCATACCGACCGAGTAGTGCAGTGACTAGTACTTGGTTTGAATATAATAATAGTTCTCACAAAGTAGTGGATCACTAGAGAATCATAAAAATTCATATATGGTCAATATATACATATGGAATTGTTCGGAGTATGTTTTTAATTACTATGTCATAATATCAGATAAAATATGATTTGAAATTGTTTTTATGACCAGTGCAAGCGGGTTGACCCTCTCGTGAATGGTGGCAGCCATGTGACACGGTGGGTAATAAAACTGTTGAGGATGTGAGAATATATGATAAGACAGCATTTGTGTTAAAAGTGATCTTTTATTTCATTAATAGTAACAGTTATTATTATATACCTGTGGCTGTATGAACCACATATACTGCCTGCTTCTACCCATGGCGTATTTATACCCGTACGCCACACTGTGACGTACGGGGTATGTGATCACGTGACCAGGTAAAATATCGCCATTTTTAGGTATATAATAATATGAAAACAGGCTGACTGTCTTCGTACGTCAAAATACTTGGTAAAATTGTTGATCACATACATCCCTCTGCCTACGGCATCGGGATGTATGTGATCAACAATTTCACCGCATATTTTTGACGTACAAAGTCAGTAAGCCAGTTTCCGTATAGTACCAAAAAACTCAACCTACCCTTGATGTCCAGGAAAACCAACAAGATAACAAGCTGAGAGGCACTAGAATTTTATACATGAGACCTCACTAACTATTGAAACGGCTACTACCGCCGTTGGTGCCGCTTTGCTCCGAGGTGCCGCTCGCTGTTGCCATGCTCTACTTTTGCAACAGGAAGTGCCCTATTTGGTTACTGAGAGCAACTACGAGAGTTTTTAAAACTATTGAAACAGCTCCCTGATTGCTAGTGTACTGTCAGGGATGCGAGACCACACACGGCGCTCAATATCACCTCCCTTACACAGGATAGGAATCCTTTGTTTTTCAAGCACTAAATCTTATTAATTTTTTTTTTTATATTTGCAGTGAAGAATTATACATATATAACATATGTATCCCCCAAATCTAATAATTTTCTAGCCATGATTTCACTCATGCAAAACATTCATTAGTGAAATCAAAGCTCAAACTCACACTGCACCACTCCGTCAGCCTGTGAATCATTGCTGATGAGAGTTGGGCGATAATAGGAGATGTCAATAAAGTCAGTCTATCCCGTGGTCCACCACCGCGTGGACATGTTACTTATTTCCTCTCTGCTTGTAGTTTACATACACAATAATGACTGGTTTTGTGTACGAGTGGCCATAATCTCCGAGTAGTTGATGCGTAGTAATATCCGGGCGATTAGCGAGGATATTAAGTGGTCAACTACGAGGAGATTACGGTCATTCGTATACGAAACTATTCATTATTGTTATTGTATTTATTCCCCACCTACAAGATATATAACAAATCTATTGCAATTAAAAAGTTTCTGTAAGCCATTTTGTTCCAGACATCACAGCACTGTCAAGTGTGGCAGTAATTCGGTGTACGCTTACACCTATGATATAGTTCGCCATTAACCTGTACTTTTAGCATATGCATGCAAAGTGTGTTATGACAGTGATTTCTGATGGTAAATGAGATTATTATGATTGATTCTAAATTGTCAATAAAGGATGTGAGAATATATGATAAGACAGCATTTGTGTTAAAAGTGATCTTTTATTTCATTAATAGTAACAGTTAATACAAAAAAACTCAATCTACCCTTGATGTCCAGGAAATTCAACAAGATAACAAGATAAGGCACTACAATTCTCATACAATGAAATTAAAGGTAAAATGAGAAATATGCCTTTTCTTGTTCTGATAAATCTTCCAAATTATTTCAAATGATTTAGTATATAAGCTGAGGTCCATTAATATTAACGTCAGATACATTGTAATAGCATTACTTAAAAGATGCATCTATGTATATATGAAGTGTTGTCTTTTATAGAATCAAATATAACAGTCACAGTTCCATAGTACAGTTCATGATCCTGCTGAAAGGATTATTGCTCCAATTCATAATTGCTCCATATTCATACATTTACATCAGCTTTCAAAATGTTCTATTTCTGTGACAAATTATGAACATTAGTAACACAGAATTTCTAATTGATCTGGATATCAATCACATAAAATTCAAATATATTAACCATTTGCAATTGTTAAATCTGATCTTTCATGTTTTCCTGCTTTTAATTCTGATTTATCTAAACATTCTTTGGCTCATGCTAGACAGGTTTCAATCACTTAATCCTGCATTACAGTCACTGTTAGTCACAGGATAAAGCAATATCATGTATGTCCTAACATGACAAACCTATGAGTAGTAGAAATCAATATGTAAACCATCGATAAGCACTATTGATGAAGGTAGTCCTCTTCTTACTTTGTTTTTGATTGTTCTTATTAGGATAAAGTTGTTTACATATAGTCTGCAGGATCAACTTAGGCCATTCTCCCATCAAGTCCCTCATTGAGCAAATACAACACATTCATATGAAGTAATATGTTGCCAGGGGGCTGTCTAGTATTAAAACATTGATAATTTGACATCAAGGGAGGATCCCAGCCCAGTGAGATGTTATCATTATTATTTGGAAAGCATTCAAATTTCCCAAGATTTGTTCATTACCTCCAAATAGGAAAAAATGACAAATATCAGATATAGCCAGCACAAGGCTTTCCATAACATAGATTCTGCCTCATCAGAGGAGGTGTGAAGCGTAGCGCCCCCTATAGGCACCCAACTCATATATGTGATCGCGGCAGGGTTCAAGGCACCACTTTCAAACCTGCCAGCAGAGGGGAAGGAGCTCTTGAGAAAGGACTGTGTGAGGCTTGCAAGCCATAGCCTATGAGAAATAAGGCTGTATTCCACAAGACCAAACAGCCATAAAACATGGAGCTCTATTGAGCTCTATTGTGGTTTGGAGTACATTAGATATCACTCTATCAATATCTGAAAAGATTTTTTATAGAGCTCTAACAGTTTGTATGTAGTAGCTGTTACTACTTAGCCTATTTTAGTATAGGAATCCGCATTCAGCTATCATTTGAGACCATGCCAAAACGATAGGGGGCGCTACGCTTCACACCTCCTCTGCTGCCTCATATAGAAACTGAAATATGCCATATGAAATGCGTAAGAGTACTCTGTATCAGACAAAGGTGTCATGTGCAGTATCAGACTCCATGTCCTCATTCCGTGTGGATAACCAGACGTTGTTCAATGTGAAAGACTTGGTATTGGTTTCTGAAAAGAAGAATAAATCATAATAGAATTTATCTTGGTATTATACAGTAATGTGTTCAAATTTAGCAAAAATAATACATATCTGGGCATATGTAGGGGTCAGGGTAGTCGAGCAGTGGTTGGTTTGCTTTATGCTAGGTGCCACGAGTGCTGATCCTTGCTGTGCGGTAAACCCGGCGGACCTGTGTATGCAAATACTACGGGGTCGCCCGGATTACGTAACTCAGTCTGTGTATATAGGTTGAGAGGTCACTTGTGCATTCCTCTGTGGCGAGTGAACACCTTGGAGCCTCACAGACTGGTAAGGTTTCTCCACAGAGGAGGTGTGAAGCGTAGCGCCCCCTATACTGACCTGAACCATATTTACGATCGCGACAGCCTCAGGGTGCCACTCTCAGCCAGCATGGCCAAGGGGTAGTAGGTGGAGGGGTAAGCACAGCGTGGTGGTAGGCAGCAGTAGGAGTGGTGGGTAGGACACAGGGACTGAGGCCAGTCTAGCCTTAGTCCGAGAAACCTTCACTGCCGAGGGACAGCGCTTCACAGTCAGAGCCTCTAGGACTAGTCTAGACAAGCCTAGCAATACTTGTGAGAAATAAGGCAGTATTCCACAACAAAAAACAGGCATAAAACATGGAGCTCTATTGAGCTCTATTGTGGTTTGGAATAGATTAGATATCACTCTATCAATATCTGAAAAGATTTTGGTAGAGCTCTAACAGTTTGTATGTAGTACCTGTTCTTAATTAGCCCATTTTTGCTATATTTTCGTATAGTCTACATCACCTGTCAAATCAGTGCAGGTCGATTTGCTTAATTTGTAAATAATGTCACATCTAAAATAAGCAATGGAGCAACAAAACAAAGTATTATGGACCTTTTGGTATCGCATCTATCCCTGGAAACGCTTTAAAACATCTGGAGAAGAGATTCACTGTGAGTTGTATAGCAGCCTGTCAAAGCATTCGTGGTGCTTTGTTTTGGTTCTCTAATATCGCTCAAGAAGATAGGGGGCGCTACGCTTCACACTTGCTCTGGTTTCTCCATAACCTTTCAGCGATTGAGTGAACAGACCCACTCACCTGACACTACATAGCACAAACCGCGCTAGGGGACTGTGACTGTCTCGGGAAGTGAAATAGAACTAGAACTGTCAGACCACTACACATGGAATATATGATACCAACTGTATTTGTATGAATGTAGATAAAAAATGATGCTTTTGAATGTTTCTAGATGCATCAATATCTTGGTACCTGAGTGCCTGAAAACTTTCACAACTAAAACAAACCTATTGTCATATGCAAGAAATGTGGCACAAGATTACAAAAACACATTAATGCCAAACAATATCTTTTTGTCCAATGTTAATGATGGCCTAGTAAAAGTATATGCCCATGGCCATCTGAGAGAATGAGACATTATGAAATGTTTAATTGAATAAAGACATCTTGCATTGAAGCAACACTCACCGTTCCTGAGCAGCGGCTGGGCGGTATGCAGGATATGCAAGGCGGATAGCTGGGCGATATGCAGATTCTTGCAAGGGTTGTTGATGGGCCAGTGGGTCAATAACGACTTCTTGTTTGGATACAGGAGCCAGAAACTTCTGTTGTGATTTCTGACTGCCCCTCATCACAAATACAACAATGATGACCATCACTAGGATGAGAGTGACCGTAACCAAACTGACAGGTGTCAGGAATGCAGTTGCCGCTGTAGTTGTTACTGTTGTATTTGCCTGGTACCGATCAAGAACTTCTGGAGGTATTGTGTATTTTAAGCTTCCAGGAACAACTGTGTAAAGAATAAATACATCATACATTGTGAGGTCAGTTGATTCGATACAAATGATTAGCAAAACCTATATTTGAGGGCAAGCCATTCAATGTAATCTTTGGGTTAATCATAAATTTGAGTGTCCTGCTTACAATCCTTATTTCATTGGCCAGCAAACAATGACCCAGTTACTACTTAACAAAACATAAGGTAAGAGCATTATGATCCACTCAATGCAGCAGAGACTGAATGATTGACAGATTTATGCAGAGACACAGGAGGCAGTAAACACTCTTGTACAATAGTAAAAGTGTGTGTGGTAGATAAGAGAAGATTTAGTAGAAACCCAACGAGAGTTAGACTTGACAATGTTTATGCCACAATGGGCAGGTCGTGTATTACTACACGAGGCGTAGCCGAGTGTAGTGAGGAGCAAACCTGACCAGAGTACCTCATTTGCCCAGAAACCTGAGAATGGCCCTTCATGGAAGAAGCTATATTTTCATGGCTGAGGCCAATGCAATACTGCATTCCCTGACATGGATGAAGGTTTCAAGCCATCGGCCAGGAAACCCCATCGTTAGAGACATTAAACAATTGTACACAAGCTTGAAGATAATATGGCAAGGAGGTGATCTTCTATTTGCTACCGAACCATATTGGAATTGAGGGCAATGAAGCCCAAGACCTTGCAGCCAAGGGAGCACTGGGTAGACAGTATGGAGCCCAAGCTATTCCTCATACTGATCTGAAACCAATGACTAAAGAGCATATATGCATGAATACTGGCAGGACATCTGGGCCCTGTTTTTCAGTCACGACATCGTCGGCCAACGATACCATACAATCGTCCAGAGATTCCACGACAGTTTGGAAGACACAAGATGGCCCCTGTTCTATAGACACGATCGTAGTGCGCCACTAAAAGTGTCTGAAGTTATTTCAAATATAGAAGTTATGTCAAATATAGTCTTAGGTTCTATAGCACATCACTGTGCATATATAGAGGATTTCCTATGCTTCCCATATGAATTAAGCAATGAAATCTTAACACGAGTAATGGATATATATATATATATAACCTATAATCGTATCAAATTGGAAGAAGATCGGAAACTCCATTCTGCTGTTATTCACATTTGAAAATCGTCATAGCAAATGTCTGCTCTGGTGGCCAGTGTACCCTCCCATCTGCCGGTGCGCAGAGTAGGTAGTAGTTGCCGCATAAATTAGCGGAAGCGTGGGGGAAAGTACACTGGCCACCAGTGCAGATGATTGCTTTGACGAAATTCAAACGCCGATATCTTTGGGACGGTGTGGCCGATTTTCTTCATATTTGGGGCAATTATAGTTTATTTGTATACCTTACACGTGTTAAAATTGTATTGCTTAATTCTAATGGGAAGTGAAGTTGCGCATTCTGTACAACATGTCCATAGGTGTCATGAACGGATGACACTTTGGGAGACATTTTCAACCATGTGACCCCACAATTGTTGTGACTATAGAACATGTCTGGCCACCCTACGCCTCTTACACTCACGACATATCGCCTGTTCACTATAGTGTCGTGTCTATCGAACACTGACGGCAAAATCATGTCGCCCATAATGATTGTCGTGACTGAAAAACAGGGCCCTGGAACAATGCCATAGATCATGAATTGAGGAATATGGTTCAGTCCATCAGCCATACTGAAACTGACCTGTCTGCAGACTGGTCACACCATCTGAAACATGTACACCTTCTAAAAGGTGAATTGGCACCCATGTGCCAGACATGCAATGTACATTTGAGCATTGTACATCTTATGCTCCATTGTCAGGTAACAAAGGATTCCATTGTCAGGTAACAAAAGATTCCTGCAGAATACAACATCAATTCGCAGTGCCTTCCACAGAACTGGTAGAAAAGAAGCCTGAAACCTGGACACCCTCACAGACCACCCTATCTACCTGTTAATGTCCTAAATGTTCTCAAGGGACTTCCATCTCTGGTGTGTTTCTTTTGAATTTTCAAGGAAAACAGCTCCCACCCCAACCCCCCACCCCCACCCCCAGGGATGGGAGTACCTTAGAAAATTATTTTAATATCATAAAGAGACATCATATTTGTTACAACAGTATCAGATTGGATTGGGTTTCTTCTGTATCAGACATGATCAGAACAGGCAAAACAATCATACTTACTTGACGTAATATTTATTCCATCAGGTAACATAATTCCATTTGTCTCTACCAACTGTAGAAACTTTTCCATCACACTGTCAATCTGAGTGAAAAGGGCTTCATCTGAAGCGAATTGTACAGTAACCGAAAAGACAATGCTTCCCTCTCTGGAAAGACATGAAACAATTATTGAAACTTCTCCAAATGAAAAGCAATAGTGATGTTTTAGTTCATGCAAATCTCACATATCAACTGCTTTGTCTAATCATGATTTATACTCTAATGGTTTTAGGCTCATACAAGGAACAAGCAGACAAGTAAGGATGAGTGTAGGCATAGTTCTATCCTCCCAAGTGTTTTTATTGAAAAGTATAATTAAGTAGAAAAGAAATAAATAGTCGTAGTGTCTCTGTGAGTGTGTATATATGTGTTGGTGTCTCTACGAATGTGAGTAGCCGCCAGACTTGGCCAGACTGATGTGGTCGAGTAGTGGCACCCTCTGACGGATTATAGTATAACCACATCATAGGTCCTTTGATGTTGGCAATAAAGATCTTCAAATAAGGTGGCATTAATTTCATAGTGGTTTAATGAGGAACTAAAGAAATATTTAACAAAACAAAGAAGGGCTGGTGAAAAAGTACTATCATAAAACTGGATGAGTTTTAATCTTGGCCACCGCATGCCACGACTGGAGTTTGGCATAGTGATTTCACGAGGCGAGGCCAAGTGAAGTCCGGAGCCAAAACTCCAGGAGTGGTATGCGGTGGCAATGATTGAAACAAATCAGGTTTTGATTTTATCCTACCCTGTCTCCTCGATTTTGGAATATTATGTGATGAAACTTCTGTATGCTACTAGTGGCATATAAAAATCCGTATGCCACGCTGCCTGGCTCAATGTTAAGCCTATGGGATTTTATATTAGGGGTAGGATAAAAACTAGTTCAACCCCATTAAAACTGATGACTCTGACTTATTCTCATACCAGAAGGACAAGAGATTTTACCCTAATCTGATAGGTGACTTAGGCCATTTTGTATTTTCTTGATTGGAAAGTATTCACAGCTTAATTACTGGTACAATTATAGTACTTGAGTATGTAATATTACTTATAACTATATGCTACAACATGATTTTAACTATAAGAGTAGTAATGAACTGCTATCATGGCTACATTGTAATCACGTTGTATAGTTCTGGATGATAATTAATTTTGCCTTGTGGTGAATGATATCATTTTCCTTGATATTGTTCAGTATAGTTCTAGATGTTACTACATGATAGTGCTCTAGGGTATAACCCTGAGATGCTACTCTGCAGTGGCGAGCATATGCACCAGATCAAGGCTTGCTGTTCCTATTGTCTGATTACTGCTAGGACTATGAACCCCCACCTATGCAAATGCTTCCCTGTGCTGCATTTCTCTGTCCAACCTTGACTCAGAAATCATTCAAGCCTTTGTCCTTGCCTTGAAACTTTCATCTTAAAATCTAGCTTATCATACTCAAGATTAAAAACCAAACAAAATATATATGGTGATTGCACTTGGTGGATTGAAAAAAACTTACGAAACAGTCATTTTGCAGACATCCTTTGCTCCAGCCCCGATAAACTGTAAACAGAAGCAGTTGTGCAATTATTATAACAGAATGGGTGCGCTCCTTAAAAGAAAAGATATTCTATAGTAGGGATGTTATAGAAGCTTTCAACATGGTAAAAATGGATATAAATATCAATGAAGTATTATGATTTACAAAAGTAAGACATTTTGGGTACTGCAATGCAATTAAACAGCAATGTGTATTTAGTATAAAGATGGAAAATGTGCAGTAGATTTTGCTTACAGAGGCTGGATCTCAGTCTTTTTATCTTTTGGTGCCTCTTAGTTTGTGTCCTTGTTTGGGGGTCTTTGACTAGTGGGATTGTTTTACTGTATAGCTTTTCATATAAACCATTTTCAAGTATAGTCTATGAGTTATAAGCTTATCTGTTTTACATCAAGTGTGAAGATTGGAAAAACTGACTTTTCTAAATTGTGGGCACACACATGGAGAGAACATATTTTGTAGTTTTTGTAAATTATACAGTAATTTCTTATTTGCACCACTTAAAAAGTAACATAGTAATTAACATTCCTGTAAATGTAATTTCAAAAATTCGAACACATGACTGCAGATGTTTCTTTATACCAACCTGTAAACATCTAGAAGCAATTTCTTTTGTTTTTTTTTGTTTTTGAAAATAAAATATATATACACCGTTACTGCCCTCCCTGTTGGGTTGCATGGTAAGGTGATATGAATTTTTTTTTTTTTTTTTTTTTCTTCGTCTACACACAAACATCTAGAAGCAAGTTTCTGGAAATTATGTTTAGAGATACGTAGTTTTATTTCTACTTTGTACCTCAAAAACATTAATATATGTCCTGTAGTTAAGCTGTAGGAGCCATTCTTAATTCAATTTGGGCTAGGCCTGTTGCTAAGCTTGTTACCAAGGCTTAATCGGTCAGTAGTTTGAGGTCATCTCAGCTTTGTTGCATTTAAAGAGAAAGCTGTCACATTTCAATTGCAATGTACTTGTGTGCCTATTGTTTATGTACTGTTACACCATGAAACATACTGTGAATTATGCCAATCTGTGCAATAATATTTAGACAGCAGCATGTAGTAATTATGTTACTTTTGACAATAGGTATATGGTAACTTGAACAATCAAAGGTCATAGCTATTAATTCTTTATAGATATTTTAACTGGTAATGTCCGTGATGCTTTTCCTAATTTTGGCAAATTTGAACAAATGGTGTTTAACCTTTTTTATGGAATCCAAAGTTGTCTTTGTGCAGGCTGAATGTGAGTCTAGCTATGCGGTAGCTTACAATACAGTTAAGCCCGGTGACTAAACATACCTGAATGTGAGTCTAGGATCAATCATAAATACTTAACTCTTTCTGTCCGAGAGGACAGGCACTATAGGACGAGGCATAATACCTCTATAAACCGCAAGGGGACGAGACTATCGCCGTATGGTGTCTGTTTGTCGTATGGGCGTCACTTAGGAACCTTAGATACCAGTTACCATAGTTACTTATCGAATACCCACAGAGTATAATGATGAACATGGTATTTTTTATTAATTGTGAAAAAATGGTGTAAATCTATTCATTGTTTCTCATAAAACATAACGTTTGTGATAATGACACATAAACTTAAATATATTTTTAAACAATGCCTGGAGGCATTCCTCGTCCCCTGGGTGGGAATGCCTCCAGGCATTGCTCGGACTGAAAGAGTTAAATGTTGCAGATCTAGGACTCTTATTTAAGCCAATATACAAAGGTCGTTCATTTATTTCCTTTTCCTGGTGGTTAGACTGATGTGGGGATCCAAATATATACAGTTTAGTCTTATTTGCATCTAATTTACAGTAAAACCCCACTTAAGGGTTTTTTAAATCATTCTCTTTTCAGTCTTTTAATCTTTAAGGAAATTCTCTCAGCTCCTCTGGTTCTTTTAAACAGAGTAGCTTTGATGTCATTAATAAAAGTATTCTATATAAAAAGGTAATCCTGCAGACTTTTGACAATAACAAGTGCTTAACCCTTTCAGACGGATAATGCTTCGAGGCTTTCCCTAGCATAAACCGGATAATGCCTTGAGGAATTTCATAATATTTACCATTCATTGTTTAATGAATAAATCATTGATCAATAAATCTGAAACGTTTAGAAAATATACTTATGGTATGGTATTTGATATTATTTAGTAAAACAAATAAAATAGATAAGAATGGTGTCACGTGATCAGATAATAGAATATGTGTTCAGACAAAATTTGGTCTGGACCCTGGAGTTATACCGGTCCCAAGTACCTGCCCCGACCAACAGGACTCTGCCACATGAGAAAATGCTGCAACTATCCCTATAAATATATCCGAGTACATAAGCTAGTAATGTTCCCACCATCATAGAAGAGAAGGTAAAATGACAATTCTGTGGTAGTACACAGCCAAAGTGTGACTGCAATCACTAATTGCAGGTTTTTTTAATTTTTTTTTTAATTATAGAACCAAATTCTGTATTACAGATCTTCCATTTGGAGTAATGTGCGGGTGTGTTCATAACGAGTTACAAGTTATTTAGAAACATCAAGATTAAGTAAGTTGTCCTGTGCAGAATTGGAGAGAATAAGCGATGATTAATAATGATGGTAAGGGCGGTGGGGGGGGGGGGGGGTGATGGTCCTTAGACAAGGTTGCGTATAGTGTATCTCTAGTTTACTTAAACTCTGTAGATTCAGTTAATTTTGTGTTTATAATATAGCTACAGATCTCATTCATCCAGTCCGCACTGTCTTACTAGTCGTTTAATGATGGCTGCTTGCTGCTTCAGAGATATTGTTCATGATAATTTACATCTATGAATGGAATTAAGAATGTGGAAAATTTAATGTTTGTCAGAAAGTATTATCAATGGAAAATTTGCAAAAAATGTTGAACAGCAGAAGTTCAATGTTTTGCACAACACATGGGAATTGATATTTCAATTGAATAAAGAAGTGAAATAGTTGTTAGGTGAAATATTATCAAAATGTCAGCAAATTATTTTATATTTACAAGCGAACAACATCATGTGTTATACAATGCAATTAGCTTGCAAAAGGTATCAATTTCCTTTAGTATTTATACTCTACATCTTTCAAGAACATAACATATAGTGTTTGAAGAATGATTTAAAGTAAGCTCTGTCAGACTGTATGTGAGTAAAGCATCTATTATTGTACTAACTATTGAAAACCTACATACCAATATTTGCAATAGCCTGAATAATGAAATGTCTCCAACATATATAAACCTGAATATTGCTATCACTTTGAATATAACAATAGCAGTTGCCTGGGCTGCGGCTGAAAAAATAATTGAACATTTTATATTGTGATTGCATTTCATAATTGTGATTAAAGGGTTTTTGCTACAGTCTCATAGAAAATCTCACCAAAATTTTATGTGTGGCTTATCAAACAAGCTAAATTACAATGAGTGTATAGCATCAAAGTCCCTAGATGATGTTGGCAATCTATAAACTTTTACATTGATTTTCGATTCAAAAGAAAATTAGCACAATTGAAAAACATAGTGCGAACAACCCTAATTTACATATGTATATGTCTGGCATATATATATATATATATATATATATATATATATATATATATATATATATATATATATATATATAACAGGTCAATATACATCATATACACACATTTACGTGGTGGCGTATATGTGAAATAACTGATTTTTTCATGTAGTGTATAATGGTGAATATCACTAATCTCTTTTTTCAATAATAATGCATTTGAATTCTTCTGAGCTTTTCAACACAGCCTATAGATTCTGCTCCATATATCAGAGGTTATTAAAGTAGACTTCAAATATTTTCTATTAGTTTGTCATGAAGCAGATCTTCTCACATTAATGAAATAAAATTGATATAAGAAATTGAGACTATGTCACCATCATAGATGGTCAATTCTCCCAGATCGTGATCGATGCCCACGTACGGTGACCAATAATTCAAAGTATGTAGAAATGAAAGATCTGTTAGGGGAACCCCACTTTCATGTATCTATATCTTGAAAGAAAATTGGTAAACCCCTAAAATATGCATTTTTAGCTCAAAATTCATAGATGAAACCTGTATAACCAGATTTTGAACACCTCTTATAGTTATGTAACTATAGATATTTGTCTATCTTGAATGTGTCATACCCACAAATGTGTTGCAGAACTTATAAAACATAATGAATGTTTAAATGGGGAAATATACATGTAGTCTAGGTGTATAAAATCAATGGTGAAGGCTATGTCACCGTACGTGGGCAAGCCACATTAAAAGGTACACAAATTATAGAATAGTACTTTTTTTGGTACTTTTTAATCCACCAAACAAAAGAGGAGTTTACACAGTTTATATATCATCTCTAGTGTATAAATTAATTCTGCCATCAAGTATACCACAGCTAAATGGACATTGGTGGTGAACTTTATTTGGTCACCGTACGTGGGCAGAAATGATTAGGTTTTGCTTATGTAAGGAAAAAGAACTACAATATTAATGAATAATATTTCATAGATAAATAGAGTATTATGGAACCATTAACATCTGCAATTTGCAAGGACTTCAGGCATGTTAATTCCAAGAAACATACACGTGGGTCGGTCACCGTACATGGGCATTATGTTCTAAATAATATTAATCAACTTTAATTTTCTCAATATGATTAGAGATTCATTTTCTGATAATGAAAATCTGATTCTGCTAAAAAGTAACAACCAATATTTACCCTAAGACCTCATTGAACCCACTTGACCGCGTACGGTGACATATAGGTTACAAGGTTAAAATTATTCAACTAAAAAAATAATTTCCAATAAAGATTAGTGTTCCCAACATTTACCCATGTAAGGTATGGTCTCCTACTATATATTTCTGATTCTTTTATCAAGATATAACTAGTTTGTATTTTTGGTCACCGTACGTGGGCATCGATCACGATCTGGGAGAATTGACCAGATGCAGTTCAATTTTACTCACTTATTTATAAAGGAAATGAGAAACTAATGATTATGCATACATATCAAAGTTTGGGATATCAGTCAAAGTATTTTCCTAGGAAAGTATAGGTACCCAGTAGGACTGATATGATACCCTCTTACACTGAGCTTTAAAGCCTGCCCCCACCTACCACGATTCTGGTCCCGATTGGCCTTACGACGGCCTTCCCGACACCATTCCGATTCTAGCGTGAGGTCAGCCAAAATCGTGGTAGGTGGGACAGGTTTCTGCGATTCCGTCCACGACAGCTCACGATAGGCTGCGATGAAAACGCCAATTGTAGAGGTCCCGATAATTTCCAACATGTTGGATATTTCGTAGCCTGTCGTTGGGTATTATAGCCTATCGGGAAGATATCGTGGTCAGCGCGTATGATTCACCGATTGGATCACAACCGAAGTCTACGATTCGGGGACCTCCTGATAGGTCACGATTTCGCCATTTCAAATCGTAGCGATCGGGAAGCATGTCGTGGCCTATCGTGGTAGGTGGGGGTCCCCTCTTAGGCAGTAAAACTGTTTCATTGACACTTCTCATTCATACAAAATGATTTTAGGAACACTTACTGCAAGATCCATCTGCAGGCGTAGTCACTGGAAGATAAGAGTTATCAGAAATATGATAAAGCCTTTGCAAATAAATGTAAATAATTTATGTCAACCTCTTTGTACAGAGAATATATAATTGTAAATAATTCATGTAGACTACTTTCTTTACAATTATATAATTTAGTGGCTAAGTAATGTTGACAACAAAAGTTACCAGATCATAGACTTTTTGCTGTCAGTATTTATTGTAAAACCACTCACATCCTTGGTGAAAAAGAAAGAAAAGAATTAAAAACCTTGGTGACATTGACTATCAAAATAGCAGCAGTTATTGACAGTGTGATATCATGAATTAAGATGGTTTTTTTTCTCTTTTTGTGGTGATGCTATTGGAGGATTTCTACTGGCTAGGAAACACAATGCAGTGTCACAGGGTACTCATCCAGTGGATTGTTGATGAGAGACAGACCAGAGAGAAGCTGTAGTTACTGTAACACAAGGTAACTGTAACACAGTTGTGACCCAGTTGGTAGCTGCACTAGATTTTCATAAACAGGATTTTTGTCTTTGTCTTTAATCAAGGTGAGTATTGCATATTATTAAATATCTGTGCACATACTCAGTGGAAATACCTACTGCTCCTAGGGGTAAAATCAGTACAACCACACTGTGCTGTACACTGTGTATGCTTTGGGTGACAGACTGCAACCTTTGAGGTTAACCTGCATGCTTTGAGATACAGACTGCATGGTTTCAACAAATAACATGATCTGATTCACTGAGAGACTGAAGCACGCACCTGGGCTAAAAATTGAAATATGGCAGAGCGCTACAGCCTCATGAGTTCAGAGACACTTTATAAACGTGTAAACAGGCTTTGGGGCTAACTGAAGAGTTGGCGGTAATGCATACAAAGCACGGGTCCTAGGACTCGCTCCGGTTGCCAAGGACTCACACTCCCGTGGTTCTGGTCACATGGTCCTGGTCACGTGACCACGCCATTTCCACCCGCCTGCGTCCACTTCAACCCTGGCATTCCAATAATAGTGAAATATGGCAGAGCGCTACAGTTTCCTGAGTTCAGAGACACTTTATAAACTCGTAAACAGGCATTAGCGTGATGCAGTTTAGCTTAGATAAAGAAAACGACTTGATACCGACAAGTTCACTTGCTAATGACTGCATACCACCTAGTCCATCCACGCACCGCGCCGCCTTCGGGTTACGGCACGTGAAGGTCTAACAGAGCATGGCCACTATTGGCCAGTCCCCTTCAGTGAGAGGAATATCGGGGTTGGCTGTTCTATCTATTTTTACTCTGTGGTAGAAATCCGCGAGGCTGTCGAGGTAGAGTTATAACTCTCCAAGCTGATCTATTAAGTACATGCCCATTAAAAGATACTGTAGGACCTATGCTTGAAGAGTAACACACTGGTTACTGGCAAATCACTCATGGTAGCTGAGTACCAGCAGAGGCAGGAATTCCCACCTCAAAATGGCAGCGCATAACAGTCTCAGTTTGAGCCTGTGTGCCCTGGCCCTGGCGATAACAGACTGTACTAGAGTCTACATACCACCTACACAGAGGCTACACTGACTGGCAGTCTCTCTGTGTTCCCTGTGCATGGCCCAGCAAGTGATATTGTTGTTATCGATTCATTTCACATAGACAATAATCGATGGTTTTGTGAACAGGTGGCCGTCAACCACGAGTGGTTGACGCATAGTAATACACGAGCGGTAGCGAGTGTATTACGACGTCAACCTCGAGTGCTAGCGAGTGTATTACGACGTCAACCTCGAGTGGTTTACAGAGCCGCCTGTCCACAAAATCATCGTTTGTTGTATTTATTATCCAAATTTTGGAATAAATTAAACCCAGTTATTGCCATATTAAAAGGTATAACAATAGGGACTATCTCTTTGCTTTATAGCAAAATGGACTATTTTTTCCCGTATACCATGGTTTTGAGGCTGTATACCACAGGTTTGAATCCGTATACCACAGTTATGGTATCTGACAGGTTGTATACAATGGGTCATGGTTTACTGAGTCCCTATGCATTTTCAATGGTGGCTTTGTATACGATGGATAATAAATATCTAAACTGTATCACTCTTTTGCCTCACTTGTGGAATCTGCTTATTTAAGCTGAATGAGGTTTGTTATTGTTGTAAATATGATTAAAATACTGTGAAGCTGGGAACAGATCTGGATGTACTAAACGCCACTATTACCAAAGTCACATCTGGCCATGGTTACCTATTGGAGAGCTGAAAATAAAACAGGGCCCTGGTGTGTGTGAGGAAGTGGGTGGAGGAGGGGAAGACCAGTGAGATACCGGGAACAGTTAGTCTGGGCAAGGGGCAGCATGGCAGCTGGTTTTTCTGATGCATGATGCCGGGTACATCTACCCAACCTAATAACACGCATACACACACTCACCCACACACCCACCAAACTTCACCATCGACCTATCTATAAACTGCCCACCCATCACCCTATCCACTCATCACCCTGCCCTTCCATTATCCTGACAACCCATTACCCTGTCTACCCATCACCCTGCCCACCCATCAACCTGCCTACCTATCACCCAACCATAAACCTTTTTTTTTTTTTTTTTTTAATAAATTTTTTCGTTGTTTATACTGCCTCCAATCAACTACATCTAGCTGGTTTGAGTATGGAGCCAGTTCCCAATTACTTTCCAGCTCAAAATAATATAGATTTCTTTAACAAAAATGGTTTGATTACACATTCACATATAGCACTGAATATAAACCCGTTACCAGATGAATCTGGATTATTTGTGGGAAATACATAAAAATATTTATATTAACTTTCAAAGTTAAAGAGAGATAATACCTTCAATAACTAATCAAAATTCGAAAAACTAAGCAAAGCCACATAGTTGCTCACAAGAATTTCACAATCTGTGTATGGTAAATACTGTAGATATGAGTTTCGTCGATGCATTTACCTTGGTTATATATAACCTTCCCGCCCATCGACATTCCCACTCACCATACTGGCCATCCATCACCCTGCAAACTCTTGACCCTGTAACCCATCAACCTTCCAACCCATCAACCAGCCAACCCATCTACCTGCATACCCATCAACCTTCCAACCCATCTACCAGCCAACCCATCTACCTGCATACCCATCAACCTTCCAACCCATCAACCAGCCAACCCATCTACCTGCATACCCATCAACCTTCCAACCCATCAACCAGCCAACCCATCTACCTGCATACCCATCAACCTTCCAACCCATCAACCAGCCAACCCATCTACCTGCATACCCATCAACCTTCCAACCCATCAACCAGCCAACCCATCTACCTGCATACCCATCAACCTTCCAACCCATCAACCAGCCAACCCATCTACCTGCATACCCATCAACCTTCCAACCCATCAACCAGCCAACCCATCTACCTGCATACCCATCAACCTTCCAACCCATCAACCAGCCAACCCATCTACCTGCATACCCATCAACCTTCCAACCCATCAACCAGCCAACCCATCTACCTGCATACCCATCAACCTTCCAACCCATCAACCAGCCAACCCATCTACCTGCATACCCATCAACCTTCCAACCCATCAACAAGCCTACCCATCTACCTGCGTACCCATCAACCTTCCAACCCATCAACCAGCCAACCCATCTACCTGCCTACCCATCAACCTTCCAACCCATCAACCAGCCAACCCATCTACCTGCGTACCCATCAACCTTCCAACCCATCAACCAGCAAACCCATCACCCTGTTCACCCATCATCTTGTCCACCTATCCACCTCTCCATCAACAACCCTGCCCACCTATCTCCCACCCATCAACATGCCTACCCATCGACATACACATGCCCATCTATCAACCTACCTACCCATCAACCTGCCTTCCCATCAACCTGCCCATCCACCAGCCTACCCACAAAACTGCATACCCATTAACCACAATCAAACACTATGGTTCCAAACATTTCTAAATCATAAACATTTTGAATATAAACACTTGGCAAAGTTAAAGATTTTGAAACTTAAACAATATCTACATATTTTGTATTGATAAGTGTTTAGAGGGTATGTAGACTTTGGGGACCACCACCCGAAAGTCAGGACGTTAGGGCCCACTCATAAGGACGTTAGGGCCTGCCTAAAGCCAACCTAGGGTTAGGGTTAGGGTAAGGGTTAGGGATAGGGTTAGGGATAGGGATAGGGATGGGGATAGGGATAGGGTTAGGATTAGGGATAGGGATAGGGATATGGTTAGGGATAGAGTTAGGGATAGGGATAGGGATAGGGATAGGGTTAGGGATAGGGTTAGGGATAGGGATAGGGATAGGGTTAGGATTAGGGATAGGGTTAGGGTTAGGATTAGGGTTAGGGTTAGGGATAGGGTTACTTACTAATACTTACTACTAAATATAGTATTTATTCACAGTTGACATGCTTGAGTAGGGAAGATTTAAAACGGGTCAAGTTTGTTACTGGTCGATTTTTTTACCGGTCAAGTTCTTCAGTATTCAAACATTAACTAATTGGTAACCCATGGCCGTTGGTCAGGGGTGGTCATTGCTCCCCCTGACACGCCCCCTCGCGCACCCTGCGCACTCCCCCCTGGTGTCGGTCACGTGAACCCCGCGGTCACGTGGCCCACCGCGTCTCTGACCTCCACCTCATTCTGCTCCTGTACTCCACTACGTTCACACGTATTTTCTTTTCCCTCCATTTTTGGCCTACTCTCCACGCCGTCTTCGATACTCCCCGAGTATCTGACCGTGCAGAGACAGTGTCTGAATACGGGTAAAGTTCACGTGAATTACAGGAAAGCTAGGATGGCACCACCAACGACACGCGCTCAAGCGAGCGCCTCCACGACCACGGACCAGGCCTCGGAGTCAACCGTGAGGGAGAGCGACCACGTGGACTCCGCGTCTCAGGCCGGAAGCCTCCGGTCGGCCCGCCTCGTGGCCGTAGAGACCGGACTCTCGGACATGAGTAGGAAACTCGACGCTCTAATTCAGCTGCAGACCCAACGGTCGACGGGACAAGCATCGCCCCCTACGGTTCGCTCAGTCGCCGAAGTAAGGACTCGGGACTGGGCCGAGGATCAAGCCGGCCGCGCCATGCCTCCACCCCGCCAGCTACGAGACCGCTACGCAGGGGACCCGTATATACAACGTGAGCTCGACCGTGAGGCCATCCGCCACGACAAGACGGCTGGTAAGCTGCAGTCAGATATTCATGTTACCCGTTTAATCAGTAAACCGTACATGTTTGTGGATAGGGAGGGGGTTTACACGTTGTCCCAGAAGCTGGAACTGAGGGGAACCCTGGGCCCCCTCGAATACCTGAGTGCTTTTATTGGCTTGCTCGGGGATGACCGTGCGGTCGACCCCGTGGACCGTGAGGCCATGTTCCGGCACTTACATCAAGTGTCAATCGACGCCCAGAGCCGGCCGTGGGCCGGAGTCAGGAGATGGTCTAACCACGTGTTCGACCAGATCGAGGCCGGGAGGCTGTCGTGGTGCGATTACTCGAGGATCCAGGAGGAGCGAGTCCGACTCGCGATGACGACCGGGACCCTCACCAGCGGCGCCGACACCGGGAAAGCCCGAGGACGGGAGTTGCCATGCCGGCAATTTAATTCGGAGAGGGGGTGCCGCCATAGGAGCGGTCACGATGACGGGCCCGTGAGATGGCTGCACGTGTGCTCGTATTGCGACTCCGTGGGGAGACAATGCGGGCACTCGTTACACGCGTGCAACCGGAAACTCGGTTATACAATGGGCTATGAGAACGGTCAGGCTGCACCCACACCGGCACCCCGGCGAGCACCCCAGGCCGGACACGCACCCCAGGCCGGACACACGCCCCGGGCGGTCGACCCCAGAGCGGATGTGCTCCCCCAACACGGACACGGGGCAAAAAACGGCTACGGTGCGCCCCGCGAGTGAGCGGAGCGCACCCCCACACAGTCACAACACGTGCCTCCGCCCCCGGGCCCGGGGTCGTGGGGTGCAATCCACGTGATGTAACACCAGCGGGCCCTGTGATCTCCACCACCCCCAACAGGATTTCCGGTGACCGGACGTGGGCGGGGGTCGTAAAAGGAAGCGGCCCGGTGACCACTGCGGGCCCCCACCCCCTCACGTGGAGGGGGGACCACACGGGGGGTCCACTTGACCACAACACGAAAGCCGCCGGGCCACGTGGTCGGGCCCCGAACATAAACAACAACAACGAAGGGGGCGGGACCCGCCACGTGGAGGACAGGTTCACCGCGCGGCCACCGCCAACCCACCGCGGTAGCAGGAGTGTTAGTGTTACCGCGCCGACTGAGGATCCAACTAACACTCCGGATTTCGGCGGACTAAAGGAAGTCTGCCGGACCGGAATTCCGTCGCCCGGACTCCGGACGGACCCGGAGGCCTTCATGGAGCACAGGCGGGCCGAGTGGCCCCGCTTCACCGAGGCCGGCCCCCCGGCGCACGGTCACATCTACGAGGCGGTCCGGGCCTCGGGCCTGCCCAACGCCCTGTGCACAAAGATAACCCTGCCGACGGACCTCAAACTACGGGCGTGGGAGCACTACCTGACGGGAATGGAGGGCAAGGGGGAACTCCTCGGTTTCATAAGATACGGGTTCCCCCTCGGCTACCTCGGGCCGGCCAGCGACACTCAGGACGTCCCCAACCATCCGAGCGCCACCGGATTCCCGAAGCAAGTCGGGGATTTTATCAGAAAGGAGAGTGGATTCTCAAACCTGATGGGGCCGTTCACGGAGGCTCCCTTCGAGCCGTGGTGCCACGTTTCGCCGTTGATGTCCCGGGAGAAGCGCGGGTCCGAGGCCCGCCGCGTCATAACGGATATAACCTTCCCCCGGGACCGTAGCGTCAACGCGTACGTGATGAAGAACGCGGTTTACGGAGAAGAGCGCGAGCACAGCCTCCCTACGGTCGACGGTTTCGTCACCCGCCTCGTGGCCTCGGGGCCAGGAAGCTACATGGCGACCATCGACATCTCGCGCGCCTATAAGAACTTTAGGTGCGACCCCCTCGACTGGCCTCTGCTGTGTTTCCTGTGGGACGGCGGGTATTATTGTGATACGGCCATGCCGTTCGGCGCCCGCGCGTCCTCGTATCACATGCAGTGTGTGGCCGAGGCCATCGTGGGGATGCTCGCCGGTAAGGGTGTCGAGGCCGCCATGTATCTGGACGACCTCATCATACTGTCGCCCTCTCGGGAGAAAGCTGCCTCGGACTTTGCCATAGCCCGAGACCTGTTCGCCGAGCTCGGCCTCCCCGAGGCCCGGGAAAAGGCGCAGGCCCCTAGTCAGACCGTGCGGTGGCTGGGCATCGACATCAATGCCGCCGAGATGTCCCTCACCATCCCCCGGGACAAGTTGGAGGACGTGCGGGAGCACGTTGGGGCGGTCGCCAGGAAGCGGTCGCTGACGAAGCGACAGCTTCAATCCGTCCTCGGCAAAATCCTGCACGTCGCGAAATGCATCCGCCCGGCGAGGCCGTTCGTCAGCAAACTACTGGAGGCCCTACGGTCGATGGACGGGTTCTACATCAACGTAAGCTCGGACATGCGGCAGGACCTCCAGTGGTTCCTACGGTTTGCCGCCGGGTGGAATGGGCACGCCCTCATCCCTCGAGGGCCGGCGACAAAGTGCATCACGGTCGACGCCTGCCTCTCGGGCGTGGGGGGCACAGACGGCCGTGCGGCCTACGCGTGCCAGGTTTGTCCCATCAATGACCCCGTGGACTGCATTTCTGAGCTCGAGGCCCTGAACACAATCTATGCTCTCCACACGTTCCTCGGGGACCGTGATCGTGGGACCAGGATCGAAGTCTTCTGTGACAACATGGGGATTGCCAGGCACTCACGTCGGGGCGGGCACGCAACCGCGTTCTCGCCGAGTGTGCCCGACAGGCCTGGATGGTCCAGGCCAAGCTGCAAGTCGACCTGGTCTACACACACGTCCCCGGGGTCCTCAACACGGTCGCCGACGCACTCAGTAGGGCCCACCTGTCCTCGAGGGATTTTAACAATGCTGCATGCCTGATGACATATCATGATCTGTGGTCCGTGGTGCCTTGTAATCATGCTTCATTCGTGCCTGTGCTTCGCCTGTCCTGCAGATCCGGCGCTACGCTCTCTCCAACGGAAGGCATCTGCGCGGCAGGCCGAGGCACGTGCTCCAGGCACGGTCGCGAACCAGAAGAGCGCCGTGTCCACCTACCTCGCCTTCTGCCGACGGACGAGGACCGACCCGCAGGCACCGTCCGTGAGTTTCATCACGGCCTTCCTCGAGTACCTCGCGGACCACGCCCCCTCGCCGGCGACCGTGGCCAACCAGCTCTCGCACGTGAGGACACACCTACGGCTCTCGGGCGGAGACGTTACGGCTACAGAGGACGTGAGGGTCAGGAGGGCCCTCGACGCCATGAGGAGGAACAAGGCCTACACACCAAACGTCAAGCCTCCGATCCCCATGGCCGCCCTCCAGGGGATCCTCGAGCTACTGTCGGACACGCCCCTCGACCTGACCCTACGGGCCGCGTTCCTCCTCCTGTACTACGCCGCACTGCGGCAGAGCGAGGTCGCCCCCCCTACGGCCAGGGCATTCGATCCGGTGCGACACCTCTCACGTGGGGACGTGGTCCTCACGGCAAATCACGTGGAGGTACGCATCAAGGCCGCCAAGAACCTCCAGTGCGTGGGGGAGGAGAAACACGTGAGGCTCCAATCCTCCCCGGACCCGAGGTCGTGCCCGGTGACGGCCGTGAGGAATATGCTCGCCGCGGTCCCCACGCTGATACCGACGGATCCGTTCCTGCTCAACGCTGACAGGTCGCTAATAACGACGCGGTCGCTGTCAAAGGAGTGGGAGCGGCTCAACACCACAGCAGGCCACCCCCCTAAGACCTACACTCTACACAGCCTGAGAAAGGCCGCCGCCACTCAGGCCTTCCAGGCCGGGGTCGCTGAACTCTCCATTCAACGATACGGGGGGTGGCGTTCTAATGCACACAGGGGATACATTAGGGACTCCAACGCACACGAGGTGAATGCGTCCCTCATACAGTCCCTCAACCAGTGACTCTCATCCCTCACAAACTTTTCTCCCTCCCACCTCGCCTCATTTTTATGGTCTTGGCGTTTTTTATACATCATATTGTATAACCATTATACCTCATATTGTATAACCATACTATTTGTTATACAACCATATACATAATTGACATACCATTATACATGTCAATTACAAATATGTATATTATACGTAATTGACCTCTTTATACCTCTGTCAATTACTTTATCTACCTTATGTCATATTCATATTTACATATTAATATTCATGTCGGTATAGGTATATAAAATTAAAATAAATTTTATTATTCCCAACTATCGACTCCTTCTTTGTGTTCAGGGTTAGGGGTAATGGGTAACCCATGGCCGTTGGTCAGGGGTGGTCATTGCTCCCCCTGACACGCCCCCTCGCGCACCCTGCGCACTCCCCCCTGGTGTCGGTCACGTGAACCCCGCGGTCACGTGGCCCACCGCGTCTCTGACCTCCACCTCATTCTGCTCCTGTACTCCACTACGTTCACACGTATTTTCTTTTCCCACCCACCCTCACCTCTTTCTTATCTCCTACTCCGTAGGGCGTTTTTTATACATCATATTGTATAACCATTATACCTCATATTGTATAACCATACTATTTGTTATACAACCATATACATAATTGACATACCATTATACATGTCAATTACAAATATGTATATTATACGTAATTGACCTCTTTATACCTCTGTCAATTACTTTATCTACCTTATGTCATATTCATATTTACATATTAATATTCATGTCGGTATAGGTATATAAAATTAAAATAAATTTTATTATTCCCAACTATCGACTCCTTCTTTGTGTTCAGGGTTAGGGGTAATGATGCAAAATTAGGTGGGCCCTAACGTCTATTTATGCCACATCTCCCTCCCGGCACCATTGGTGTGACCGTGGCATCGCGGTGCGGTCGAGGCACGACCGAGGCTTTCACACCTCCAGTGTAGGGTGGGCCCTAACGTCCCGACTTTAAGGTGGTGGGCCCTAATGTCCTGCAACCGTTTAGAAAAGTCAGACAAAAAAGTGTTTAAATTAGTTTTTAAATTCTAAACACTGGTGTATGGTAGTTGGAGAGAAATTTAGTTCAGTATACTGAAGTGTTATTCCTATTCCTGTTGGAGGTGTAGGAAATTGGTCTAATATGTAGGAAACTTTCATTTGGATCTTAGATTATGTTGAGCTTTAGTAAGTTCTCCATTCCATGAACTTTAGAAAAAGATGAATGCTTACTAATATCGCTGGATGTTGTTGATGGTACCGTTGTATCTGGAATAACAAGACACTGTTTTATGATCAACAAAGACATTGGGATAAAATTGTCTGATTCAATTGTGGCTTGACATCTGAATGCCCTTTGGGAGAATATGGATTTGTACATAAAAGTCTCATTGATTTCCAAATCTTTTAACTTTATACAAACAATTATATATTCATCATCCATCTCAATTACAAAATGAAGGAGCAATGCAAAAGTAATGAAAAAACAAATTCCCATTGTATTTGGCATGTAGACTTCAAAATCATCTTTGAATGCCAAGAGATGTGGATATTCTATCAATGGCAGGAAGTTTGTTGTAGAGATTTTTTGCATTGACCTTTTCGTGAGAATTTTCCAACTGTAAAATGCTTGCAGTATGTACATAGAAGGTATATGCATATTGTCCTATTGTGAAAAAATCAGTCAAAGATCACTGGGGGATCGATTTTGAAATCATAAGAATTAGAGGCATGTTAAAAGAAAATTTTATATGCTTACTTGTTTGACTCACTGTTGATGTTGACATCACAATACCTAGAAGAGAAATTAGTATTGTCAATCATTTACATATACCATCATCAAGGTCTTTGAGAAGACCTGAATTCCAAAAGAGATTGATTCAGATATGTTTGTCATATTGTACTCTTCAACAATATTTTTCTTATTTGAACATTTTGCTATCAATATGCTCTAGGAAATGAAAATTGCTTACCTGTATTGATGGATGTTGTTGATGATGCAGCTGTGATTGGAAGAATAACATCATTATTTGAAAAGAACTGCATTCCAAGGAAAGCAAATTAAGATATCTTTGTAATTCTGAATTTCTATGTGCTTCAGAAAGGGAAAATTGCTGGGTGTTGATGAAGGTGCTACTGTAGCTGGAACAATATGTCAATATTTGACAGAAATGAAAGTTAATGTGATGAAAATGTACAATTCAATTGTGCATTGACATCTGAGTGTCTGTTGAGGTTGTAGAATGGATCTGTCAATCAACATTCCATTCAATTCCTCAAACTATAATTGAATTGAACCACTAGTATATTGGCCATCCATCTGTGTCAAGGGATGAAAGATAAATAAAAAAGGATTAAGATTTAAAATTTCCATTGTGCTTGACAGCTGTGTATCAAAACTACCTCGTCCCAAAACAGAATTTCTTCGCAAGGCTCCTTTTTACTGGGGCAAATCAATTTGGAATAGTCTCCCGGGTAGCATTCAAAAGATGGAAAGTAAAGAATCCTTTAACCCTTTCCTTACCGCACCTAGCGTATTGCGTAGTGCGTTAACGACCGCGCCCTCTGTAGTGAACGTTCCCACCACTACCGCACGCCAACTCGCCATTATTTATAGCAGGGTATAAACATCACCATGGCAACCATTCTTCAGAAATTCTGTTTATTACTATATATAATATGGTTTTTTTTATTAAGTGAAATCTTTTTTAAATCAACAAATTATTTTCGGAAATGTAATGTTTTACATGTTCTTGTATCAAAATGATGCATTTATGCAGCAGCGGTATTCCCATGGTGCTGCATTTATGCAGCAGCGGTATTCCTATGGTGCTGCATAAATGCAGCAGCGGTACTGGCGTGGTGCTGCATATATGCAGCAGCGGTAGTGAAAGGGTTAAGCAGGCCATCAAGAGGCATTACTCATCGAGGTGATTTGTTAAACGTGCTCCATGTCGGGCCAGATGCGGGCTTTTTATATTCTGTATACTCTTTATATTTTTTATACTCTTTACATTATTGTAATATACCTATCACGTTGTTTGGTAATGGAACCAATTGACATATATGTATGACTAAAAGAGATAATCCTCTCAGATCCAGATAAATCAACTATGCCATTTCATTATATCAGCATGACAGTGCTGCTATTATCATTATCATTATTATTAATATTATCATTATTATTATTTATTACTAGTACTATAAATGTTGATATCGTTTCCATTTACTACTTTGATAATTTCATGAGCTAGCATATACTTATTTATATATATTGCTGAGTTATGTAATAAAGGTTTAAGTGCTTTGTAAAACTCTTAGAGCATACCATGTAACAAAGTAAAATGGTAAATCAAACTGCATGTTAGCAGTAAGTTGCAAATTGGTGTGAAAAATGGGGAAGGTGGAAGACCACGACATGATTGTATGCGAATCAGTACCTGAATAAAAAAAAAGACGGGAAAAAAAGAGCATTTTTGAACTCATGAAGACATAGTTCAAACACATTTTCATCTAACCTCAAGACCAGTAATGTTTTGTATACATGTAGTCTATCTAATAACATAAAAGTGTAGTTCCTTTAAGAAATCACAATATCCTCACTTGTAGGACTTTTGCAATCAATGTGCCTTAGAAAATGAAAATTGCTTACCTGCACTGCTAGATGTTGTTTGCGTTGCTACTGTGGATGGAAAAAAGTATTGATCTTTGAAAGGAAATGCATTCCAAGAAAAGTCAATTTTGATGTGTTCTTTTGAATATCAGACTTAGGAACACCTTTTGAATTAAATGTGCTTTAGAAAAGGAAAATTGCTTACCTGTATTGCCAGGAATTGTTGGCATTTTGCTTTAGAAAATTTGCATGTGTTTTTTAAATATCAAAATCATGAATACCTTTTGAATTCAATGTGCTTAGAAAAGGAAAATTGCTTACCTGTATCGTTTGGCATAATTGATGGTGCTACTGTGGCTGAAAGAAAAAAAATTGATCATTGAAATGAACTGCATTCCAAGAAAAGTCAATTTAGATGTTTTACTTTAAGATCAAACTCCTGAAAACATTTTGAACTCAATGTGCTTTCGAAAAGGAAAATTGCTTACCTGTATTGTCGGAAATTGTTTGCGTTACTACTGTGGCTGGAAGAAAAATATTGATCTTTGAAAAGAAATGCATTCCAGGAAAAGCCAATTTAGATGGGTTTAAAAAAAATTAAATATCAGAATCATGAAAACCTTTTGAATTCAATGTGCAATAGAAAAAGAAAATCGCTACCTGTATTTCCGGGAATAGGTGGTGTTGCTACTGTAGCTGAAAGAAAAATATTGATCTTTGAAAAGAACTGCATCCCAAGAAAAGCCAATTTGGATGCGTTTTTTTAAATATTACACTCATGAATATTTTTTCAATTCTATGTACATAAGAAATGGAAAAGTGCCTACCTGCATGGCTTGGCATTGTTGATGGTGCCACTGTGTCTGGAAGAAAAATTTTGATTTTTGAAAAGATCTGCACTCTTAGACAAGCCAATTTAGATGTGTGTTTTAATCATCAGACTCATGAAAACTTTTTATTACCCACCAAATATTTAGTCTCCATAGGAAATGCATAGAGCACATGGAATCACCTACCCGGAGATTCTGGCATGTCAGAATCTCTCGCGGGAGATTCCGGAAAAAAAGTCCCATCCATGATTAAGTCAAATCATCATTTAATTTGAAAGAAGTTTCATGGATATTAATTCAATATAAATCATTTACATTAAGTCCTAATAATCTCATTTACCATCAGATCTCACTGTCATAAAGTCTTTTGCATGCTAAAATCAAGGAAATATATGGTTCATACTTGTTATTAATCTGGTAGGTGGGTAATAAATACAATAACGACTGGTTTTGTATACTAGTGACCGTAATCTCGTCGTAGTTGACGACGTAATATCCTTGCTTTCGCTCGGATATTACTATGCGTCAACAACTTGGAGATTACAGCCACTCGTAAACAAAACCAGTCATTATTTTGTATTTAAATCTAATGTCCTTTAGAAAAGGAAATGTATTACCTAAATTGCTTGGCACGGTTGGCGTTGCTACTGTTGGTTTAAGAGAAGAATTGACCTTTGAAATGAACTGCATTCTTAAACAAGCCAATTTAGATGAATAAATTTCGCCTTAGGAAAGGAAAATTGCTTACCTGTATTGCTTGGCATTGTTGATGGTGCTACTGTGGCTGGAAGAAAAATTTTGATCTTTGAAAAGAACTGCATTCCTAGACAAGCCAATTTAGATGTTATTTTAAAATATCAGAATCATAGATATCTTTTAATTTCAATGTGCTTTGAAAATGGAAAATTGCTCACTTGTTTTACTGGGCATTGTTGGTGTTGCTACTGTGGCTGGAAGAAAAATTTGGATTTTTGAAAAGATCTGCATTCTTAGACAAGCCAATTTAGATGTGTTTCTTTTAGATCAAAATCACAAATACTTCTTGAATAAATTTCTCCTTAGGAAAGGAAAATTGCTTACCTGTAACGCTTGCCATTGTTGATGGTGCTACTGTGGCTGGAAGAAAAAAATTGATATTTGAAAAGAACTGCATTTTTAGACAAGCCAATTTAGATGTGTGTTTTAATCATCAGACTCATGAAAACCTTTTAAATTTAATGTCCTTTAGAAAAGGAAATCTATTACCTGAATTACTGGGCATGGTTGGCGTTTTTGATGTACTATGATGCTATGGTTATTGATAGGCAGTTGGTTTAGTTTATTGTAATTTGAAGAATATGTAATCTCTTTTTACCACCACACACCTATGACTGTCCATACTAATGCTGTTTAGCATGTGTTTGGTGAACCAATATGAGGATTTATTAAGGAGATAGTAACCCTTTTTGGGTTAGGGAAAGTATCCAAAGCATTATTAGTGTCACATGTCAATGTTGCCTCAATGTTGTCTCTTTTGTGAGTCTTTTGAATATAAAAATCTATGTAACCTCTAAGAGTAAGTTAACTTAATGCAAATGTTTGAAATTTAGAACTGATATGAAAGTTAATCAGATGTTGATGACTCTTTTGTCAGGTTATTTTATTGTCTTCTGTGTTTGTTTGACATTATTGGCTGAAAATCACGTGCTTTGTATGTAAATCCTTTATATGTCAATAAAGAATCATTTTCCCCCCAAAAAACCTGTGGCTTGAAGAGAAGTATTGATCTTTGAAATGAACTGCAATCCAATTTAGATGTGTTTTTATGAATATCAGACTCAAAAATGCTTTTTGAATTCTATATGCAAAAGAAAAGGAAAGTTGTTTACCTGTATTGCTGGGCATGGTTGGCGTTGCTACTGAGGCTGGAAGAAAAATATTGATCTTTGAAAAGAACTGCATTCATAGAAAAGACAGTTTAGATGTGTGTTTTAAAGATCCTTCTCATGAATACCTTTTGAATTTAATGAGCTTAGTAAAGCTAAATTGCTTTCCTGTATCACTTGGCATTGTTGATGGTGCTACTGTGGCTGGAAGAAAAGTATTGATCTTTGAAAAGAACTGCATCCTAAGAAAAGTCAGTTTAGATTTGTGTTTTAAAGATCATACTCTTGAATACCTTTTGAAGTAAATCTGCTGTAGAAATAGAAAATTGCTTACCTGTATCACTTGGCATCGTAGATGGTGCCACTGTGGCTGGAAGAAAAATTTTGATTTTTGAAAAGAACTGCATTCTCAGACAAGCCAATTTAGATGTGTTTCTTTTAGATCAAAATCACAAATACTTCTTGAATAAATTTCTCCTTAGGAATGGAAAATTTGCCTACCTGTACTGCTTGGCATTGTTGATGGTGCTACTGTGGCTGGAAGAAAAATATTGATTTTCAAAAAGAACTGCATTCCTAGACAAGCCAATTTAGATGTGTGTTTTAATTATCAGACTCATGAAAACCTTATATTACCCACCAAATATGTAGTCTCTATAGGAAATGCATAGAGCACTTTGAATCACTTACCCGGAGATTCTGGCATGTCAGAATCTCTTGCAGGAGTTTCCGGAAAAAAAGTCCCATCCATGATAAAGTCAAATCATCATTTACTTTGAAAGAAGTTTCATGGATATTAATTCAATATTAATCATTTACATTAAGTCCTAATAATCTGATTTACCATCAGATCTCACTGTCATAAAGTCTTTTGCATGATAAAAACAAGGAAAAACAGCGAACTATATAATTGGCGTAAGTATAAACCAAACTACAACAATGCTGGACAGTGCTGTAGCCTTATCGATGTTAAGTCATCCTATATGTCAATATATGGTTCATACTTGTTATTAATCTGGTAGGTGGGTAATAAATACAATAACGACTGGTTTTGTATACCAGTGACCGTAATCTCCTCGTAGTTGACGACGTAATATCATCGCTTTCGCTCGGATATTACTTCGCATCAACAACTCAGAGATTAGGGCCACACGTAAACAAAACCAGTCATTATTGTGTATTTGAATTTAATGTTCTTTAGAAAGGGAAATTTATTAACTGAATTACTGGGCACAGTTGGTGTTGCTACTGTTGGAAGAAGAGAAGAATTGATTTTTGAAATGAACTGCATTCCAAGAGAAGTCAATTTAGATGTTTTTTAAATTATCAGAATCATAAATGCCTTTTGAATTCAATGTGCTTTGAAAAGGATAATCGTTACCTGTATCACTTGGCATTGTTGATGGTGCTACTGTGGCTGGAAGAAAAATATTGATCTTTAAAGAAAACTGCATTCCAAGAAAAGCCAATATAGATGTGTTTGTTTCAAATATCAGAATCATAGATAATTTTTATTTCAATGAGCTTTGAAAATGGAAAATTGCTTACCTGTATCACTTGGCATCGTTGATGGTGCCACTGTGGCTGGAAGAAAAATTTTGATTTTTGAAAAGAACTGCATTCTTAGACAAGCCAATTTAGATGTGTGTTTTAATGATCAGACTCATGAAAACCTTATATTACCCACCAAATATGTAGTCTCTATAGGAAATGCATAGAGCACTTTGAATCACTTACCCGGAGATTCTGGCATGTCAGAATCTCTTGCAGGAGTTTCCGGAAAAAAAGTCCCATCCATGATAAAGTCAAATCATCATTTACTTTGAAAGAAGTTTCATGGATATTAATTCAATATTAATCATTTACATTAAGTCCTAATAATCTGATTTACCATCAGATCTCACTGTCATAAAGTCTTTTGCATGATAAAAACAAGGAAAAACAGCGAACTATATAATTGGCGTAAGTATAAACCAAACTACAACAATGCTGGACAGTGCTGTAGCCTTATCGATGTTAAGTCATCCTATATGTCAATATATGGTTCATACTTGTTATTAATCTGGTAGGTGGGTAATAAATACAATAACGACTGGTTTTGTATACCAGTGACCGTAATCTCCTCGTAGTTGACGACGTAATATCATCGCTTTCGCTCGGATATTACTTCGCATCAACAACTCAGAGATTAGGGCCACACGTAAACAAAACCAGTCATTATTGTGTATTTGAATTTAATGTTCTTTAGAAAGGGAAATTTATTAACTGAATTACTGGGCACAGTTGGTGTTGCTACTGTTGGAAGAAGAGAAGAATTGATTTTTGAAATGAACTGCATTCCAAGAGAAGTCAATTTAGATGTTTTTTAAATTATCAGAATCATAAATGCCTTTTGAATTCAATGTGCTTTGAAAAGGATAATCGTTACCTGTATCACTTGGCATTGTTGATGGTGCTACTGTGGCTGGAAGAAAAATATTGATCTTTAAAGAAAACTGCATTCCAAGAAAAGCCAATATAGATGTGTTTGTTTCAAATATCAGAATCATAGATAATTTTTATTTCAATGAGCTTTGAAAATGGAAAATTGCTTACCTGTATCACTTGGCATCGTTGATGGTGCCACTGTGGCTGGAAGAAAAATTTTGATTTTTGAAAAGGACTGTATTTTAGACAAGCCAATTTACATGTGTTTCTTTTAGATCAAAATCACAAATACTTCTTGAATAAATTTCTCCTTAGGAAAGGAAAATTTCCCTTTGTACCGCTTGGCATTGTTGATGGTGCTACTGTGGCTTGAAGAAAAATATTGATTTTTAAAAAGAACTGCATTCCTAGACAAGCCAATTTAGATGTGTGTTTTAATTATCAGACTCATGAAAACCTTTTATTACCCACCAAATATGTAGTCTCTATAGGAAATGCATAGAGCACATGGAATCACCTACCCGGAGATTCTGGCATGTCAGAATCTCTTGCAGGAGATTCCGGAAAAAAAGTCCCATCCATGATAAAGTCAAATCATCATTTACTTTGAAAGAAGTTTCATGGATATTAATTCAATATTAATCATTTACATTAAGTCCTAATAATCTGATTTACCATCAGATCTCACTGTCATAAAGTCTTTTGCATGATAAAAACAAGGAAAAACAGCGAACTATATAATTGGCGTAAGTATAAACCAAACTACAACAATGCTGGACAGTGCTGTAGCCTTATCGATGTTAAGTCATCCTATATGTCAATATATGGTTCATACTTGTTATTAATCTGGTAGGTGGGTAATAAATACAATAACGACTGGTTTTGTATACCAGTGACCGTAATCTCCTCGTAGTTGACGACGTAATATCATCGCTTTCGCTCGGATATTACTTCGCATCAACAACTCAGAGATTAGGGCCACACGTAAACAAAACCAGTCATTATTGTGTATTTGAATTTAATGGCCTTTAGAAAGGGAAATTTATTACCTGAATTACTGGGCACAGTTGGTGTTGCTACTGTTGGAAGAAGAGAAGAATTGATCTTTAAAATGAACTGCATTCCAAGAGAAGTCAATTTAGATGTTTTTTAAATCATCAGAATCATAAATGCCTTTTGAATTCAATGTGCTTTGAAAAGGATAATCGTTACCTGTATCACTTGGCATTGTTGATGGTGCTACTGTGGCTGGAAGAAAAATATTGATCTTTAAAGAAAACTGCATTCCAAGAAAAGCCAATATAGATGTGTTTGTTTCAAATATCAGAATCATAGATAATTTTTATTTCAATGAGCTTTGAAAATGGAAAATTGCTTACCTGTATCACTTGGCATCGTTGATGGTGCCACTGTGGCTGGAAGAAAAATTTTGATTTTTGAAAAGGACTGTATTTTAGACAAGCCAATTTACATGTGTTTCTTTTAGATCAAAATCACAAATACTTCTTGAATAAATTTCTCCTTAGGAAAGGAAAATTTCCCTTTGTACCACTTGGCATTGTTGATGGTGCTACTGTGGCTTGAAGAAAAATATTGATTTTTAAAAAGAACTGCATTCCTAGACAAGCCAATTTAGATGTGTGTTTTAATTATCAGACTCATGAAAACCTTTTATTACCCACCAAATATGTAGTCTCTATAGGAAATGCATAGAGCACATGGAATCACCTACCCGGAGATTCTGGCATGTCAGAATCTCTTGCAGGAGATTCCGGAAAAAAAGTCCCATCCATGATAAAGTCAAATCATCATTTACTTTGAAAGAAGTTTCATGGATATTAATTCAATATAAATCATTTACATTAAGTCCTAATAATCTTATGTACCATCAGATCTCACTGTCATAAAGTCTTTTGCATGCTAAAAACAAGGAAAAACAGCGAACGATATAATTGGCGTAAGTATAAACCAAACTACAACAATGCTGGACAGTGCTGTAGCCTTATCGATGTTAAGTCATCCTATATGTCAATATATTGTTCATACTTGTTATTAATCTGGTGGGTGGGTAATAAATACAATAACGACTGGTTTTGTATACTAGTGACCGTAATCACCTCGTAGTTGACGACGTAATATCATCGCTTTCGTCCGGATATTACTACGCATCAACAACTCAGAGATTAGGGCCACTTGTAAACAAAACCAGTCATTATTATGTATTTGAATTTAATGGCCTTTAGAAAGGGAAATTTATTACCTGAATTACTGGGCACGGTTGGTGTTGCTACTGTTGGAAGAAGAGAAGAATTGATCTTTAAAATGAACTGCATTCCAAGAGAAGTCAATTTAGATGTTTTTTAAATCATCAGAATCATAAATGCCTTTTGAATTCAATGTGCTTTGAAAAGGATAATCGTTACCTGTATCACTTGGCATTGTTGATGGTGCTACTGTGGCTGGAAGAAAAATATTGATCTTTAAAGAAAACTGCATTCCAAGAAAAGCCAATATAGATGTGTTTGTTTCAAATATCAGAATCATAGATAACTTTTAATTTCAATGAGCTTTGAAAATGGAAAATTGCGTACCTGTATCACTTGGCATCGTTGATGGTGCCACTGTGGCTGGAAGAAAAATTTTGATTTTTGAAAAGAACTGCATTCTTAGACAAGCCAATTTAGATGTGTTTCTTTTAGATCAAAATCACAAATACTTCTTGAATAAATTTCTCCTTAGGAAAGGAAAATTTGCCTACCTGTACCGCTTGGCATTGTTGATGGTGCTACTGTGGCTGGAAGAAAAATATTGATTTTCAAAAAGAACTGCATTCCTAGACAAGCCAATTTAGATGTGTGTTTTAATTATCAGACTCATGAAAACCTTTTATTACCCACCAAATGTGTAGTCTCTATAGGAAATGCATAGAGCACCTGGAGTCACCTACCCGGAGATTCTGGCATGTCAGAATCTCGCAGGAGATTCCGGAAAAAAAGTCCCATCCATGATAAAGTCAAATCATCATTTACTTTGAAAGAAGTTTCATGGATATTAATTCAATATAAATCATTTACATTAAGTCCTAATAATCTTATGTACCATCAGATCTCACTGTCATAAAGTCTTTTGCATGCTAAAAACAAGGAAAAACAGCGAACTATATAATTTGCGTAAGTATAAACCAAACTACAACAATGCTTGACAGTGCAGTAGCCGTATCGATGTTAAGTCATCCTATAGGTCAATATATGGTTCAAACTTGTTATTAGTCTGGTAGGTGGGTAATAAATACAATAACGACTGGTTTTGTATACGAGTGACCGAAATCTCCTCGTAGTTGACGACGGAATATCATCGCTTTCGCTCGGAATTTACTATGCATCAACAACTCAGAGATTAGGGAAACTCGTAAACAAAACCAGTCATCATTGTGTATTTGAATTTAATGTCCTTTAGAAAGGGAAATTTATTACCTGAATTACTGGGCACGGTTGGTGTTGCTACTGTTGGAAGAAGAGAAGAATTGATCTTTAAAATGAACTGCATTCCAAGAGAAGTCAATTCAGATGTTTTTTAAATTATCAGAATCATAAATGCCTTTTGAATTCAATGTGATTTTAAAAGGATAATCGTTACCTGTATCACTTGGCATTGTTGATGGTGCCACTGTGGCTGGAAGAAAAATATTGATCTTTAAAGAAAACTGCATTCCAAGAAAAGCCAATATAGATGTGTTTGTTTCAAATATCAGAATCATAGATAACTTTTAATTTCAATGAGCTTTGAAAATGGAAAATTGCTTACCTGTATCACTTGACATCGTTGATGGTGCCACTGTGGCTGGAAGAAAAATTTTGATTTTTGAAAAGAACTGCATTCTTAGACAAGCAAATGTAGATGTGTTTCTTTTAGATCAAAATCATGAATACCTCTTGAATAAATTTTGCATTAGAAAGGGAAAATTTCTTACCTGTACCGCTTGGCATTGTTGATGGTGCTACTGTGGCTGGAAGAAAAATATTGATCTTTAAAGAAAACTGCATTCCAAGAAAAGCCAATATAGATGTGTTTGTTTCAAATATCAGAATCATAGATAACTTTTAATTTCAATGAGCTTTGAAAATGGAAAATTGCTTACCTGTATCACTTGGCATCGTTGATGGTGCCACTGTGGCTGGAAGAAAAATATTGATCTTTGAAAAGACCTGCATTCATAGACAAGCCAATTTAGATGTGTTTGTTAAATATTAGACTCAAAAATACTTTTTGAATTTAATGTGCTTAGTAAAGGAAAATTGCTTACCTGCATCGCTTGATATTGTTGATGGTGCTACTGTCGCTGGAAGAAAAAATTAATCTTTGAAAAGAGCTGCACCTTAAGCAAAATTATTAAGATTTCATTTTTTAAGATCAGAATAATGAATAAATTTTGAATTTGATATTCTTCAAAACAGGATAATCGTTACCTGTATCACTTGGCATTGTTGATGGTGCTACTGTGGCTGGAAGAAAAATATTGATCTTTAAAGAAAACTGCATTCCAAGAAAAGCAAATATAGATGTGTTTGTTTCAAATATCAGAATCATAGATAACTTTTAATTTCAATGAGCTTTGAAAATGGAAAATTGCTTACCTGTATCACTTGACATCGTTGATGGTGCCACTGTGGCTGGAAGAAAAATTTTGATTTTTGAAAAGAACTGCATTCTTAGACAAGCAAATGTAGATGTGTTTCTTTTAGATCAAAATCATGAATACCTATTGAATAAATTTTGCATTAGAAAGGGAAAATTGCTTACCTGTACCGCTTGGCATTGTTGATGGTGCTACTGTGGCTGGAAGAAAAATATTGATCTTTAAAGAAAACTGCATTCCAAGAAAAGCCAATATAGATGTGTTTGTTTCAAATATCAGAATCATAGATAACTTTTAATTTCAATGAGCTTTGAAAATGGAAAATTGCTTACCTGTATCACTTGGCATCGTTGATGGTGCCACTGTGGCTGGAAGAAAAATATTGATCTTTGAAAAGACCTGCATTCATAGACAAGCCAATTTAGATGTGTTTGTTAAATATTAGACTCAAAAATACTTTTTGAATTTAATGTGCTTAGTAAAGGAAAATTGCTTACCTGCATCGCTTGATATTGTTGATGGTGCTACTGTGGCTGGAAGAAAAAATTAATCTTTGAATTGAGCTGCACTCTAAGCAAAATTATTAAGATTTCATTTTTTAAGATCAGAATAATGAATAAATTTTGAATTTGATATTCTCCAAAACAGGAAAATTTCTTGCCTGTATTGCTTGACATTGTTTGCGTTGCTACTGTTGCTGGAAGAAAAATATGGATCTTTGAAAAGAACTGCACTCTAAGAAAATCCAATTTAGATGGTTTTTTTTTAATCATCAGATTCATAAATACCTTTCGAATTCAATGTGCTTTAGGAAAGGGAAATTGCTTACCTGTATTGCTGGGCATTGTTGGCGTTGCTATCGTGGCTGGAAGAAAAATATTGATTTTTTTGTTTTTTTTTGTTTGAAGCAGTTTATTCACGATTTGTTACATACATCATATCATTGTCATCCATAAAGTTCAATCAATTCAATCAGTTACAGTACTGCTCCCTTTTTTCTTGTTTGTTTTTATAATCGGAATATAAAACATAGAAAGATTGTTAATTCTACAATCGTGGTAATTAATTAACCTGAAACGAAAAATATTGATTTTTGAAAAGAACTGCATTCTAAGGAAATCAAATAAAGATGTGTCATATTAAAGATCAGAATCATGAATACCTTTGAATTCAATGTGCTTAAAATGGAAAATTGCTTACCTGTATCACTTGGCGTCGTTGATGGTGCCACTGTGGCTGGAAGAAAAAAAAACTTTTGAAAAGACCTGCATTCTTAGACAAACCAATTTAGATGTGTTTCTTTTAAATCAAAATCATAAATACCTCTTGAACAAATTTCGTCTTAGGAAAGGAAAATTGCTTACCTGTAACGCTTGCCATTGTTGATGGTGCTACTGTGGCTGGAAGAAAAATATTGATCTTTGAAAAGAACTGCATTCCTAGACAAGCCAATTTAGATGTGTGTTTTAATTATCAGACTCATGAAAACTTTTTAAATTTGATGTCCTTTAGAAAAGGAAATCTATTACCTGAATTATTGGGCATGGTTGGCGTTGTTATTGTGGCTTGAAGAGAGGAATTGATCTTTGAAATGAACTGAATTCCAAGACAAGCCAATTTAGATGTGTTTTTTTTTAAATATCAGACTCAAAAATAATTTTTGAATCCTATATGCATATAAAAAGGAAAGTTGTTTACCTGTATTGCTGGGCATGGTTGGCGTTGCTACTGAGGCTGGAAGAAAAGTATTGATATTTAAATAGAACTGCATTCCAAGAAAAAACAGTTTAGATGTGTGTTTTAAAGATCATTCTCATGAATACCTTTTGAATTTAAGCAGCTTAGCAAAGCTAAATTGCGTACCTGTATCACTTGGCATCGTTGATGGTGCCACTGTGGCTGGAAGAAAAATATTGATCTTTGGAAAGATCTGCATTCTTAGACAAACCAATTTAGATGTGTTTCTTTTAGATCAAAATCAAAAATAACTCTTGAATAAATACTGTGGCTGGAAGAAAAATATTGATCTTTGAAAAGAACTGCATTGCTAGACAAGCCAATTTAGATGTGTGTTTTAATCATCAGGCTCATGAACACCTTTTGAATAAACTGAATCACCTGAATTACTGGATTACCTGAATTACTGAGCATGTTTGGTGTTGCTATTATGGCTTGAAGAGAAGAATTGATCTTTGAAATGAACTGCATGCCAAGACAAGCCAATTTAGATGTGTTTTTTTAAATATTAGACTCAAAAATACTTTTTGAATTCTATATGCATAAGATAAGGAAAGTTGTTTACCTGTATTGCTTAGCATGGTTGGCGTTGCTACTGAGGCTGGAAGAAAAATATTGATATTTAAATAGAACTGCATTCCAAGAAAAAACAGTTTAGATGTGTGTTTTAAAGATCATTCTCATGAATACCTTTTGAATTTAAGCAGCTTAGCAAAGCTAAATTGCTTACCTGTATCACTTGGCATTGTTGATGGTGCTACTGTGGCTGGAAGAAAAATATTGATCTTTGAAAAGAACTGCATTCTGAGAAAGGCCAGTTTAGATGTGTGTTTTAAAGATCATACTCATGAATACCTTTTGAATTAAATCTGCTGTAGAAAAAGAAAATTGCTTACCTGTAGTGCTGGGCATTGTTTGCGTTGCTACTGTTGCTGGAAGAAAAATATTGATCTTTGAAAAGAACTGCACTCTAAGAAAAAACAATTTAGATGGTTTTTTTTTGAATTACCAGAATCATAAATACCTTTTGAATTCAATGTACTTTAGGAAAGGGAAATTGCTTACCTGTATCACTTAGCATCGTTGATGATGCTACTGTAGCTGGAACAGAAAGTAAATGTATGACAGTAATCAAAGTTGATGTGATATAAACACTGCATGAAAACCACCGTTTTATTCATATATATGCCATCACGGAAGTTCATGTATTGGCTGAATATTGATTCGTTTTCATTTATATATGCCCAGGCCTTATATACGACAGAGGCTTCTTGGCTGTATTTCACACCCGGCATATATGAGAGAAAATACCCTCTGCCCCTGCCCCCTCCTGCCCCCTTGTGTTGGTAGAAGTACAGGTGTCCTCAGTAGGAAGCACTCCCCCCACCCCCCCACCCCCGCCACCTCCCCCCGCCCGCTCTCAGTGAAGCCCTGTTCACTGGACGCTTATATATACGCCCACAGATAAGGTGTATACACACGGGGATTAAGACAACCTTGAAGACGCAAATTACCTACTTATATACGCCGGGCGCATTTATATGTAAAATGATGGTTTTCGTGCAGTGAAATGTATGGTTGAATTGTACATTGACGTCAGAGTGTATGTTAAGGTTGTAGAATGGATTTGTCACTAGAAATACCATTCAATTCCTCAAACTCTAATTGAATTGAACCACTACTGAAGGAACCATCCATCTATGCCAAGGGATGAAAGATAAAGAAAAATGAAGATCTGAAATTTCTATTTTGAACATTTCTATTCAATGCATCAAAATCATCTTTGAACTCCTAAAGACGTAGTTCAAACACATTTTCATTTGACATTACGACCAGTAATTTTCTGTATTCATGTAGTCTATACAATGATACAAATGTGTAACTCCTCAAAGAAATGGTAATATGCTTACTTGTTTTTCATGTTGGCATCGCATTACCTAATTAAAAAGTCTGTGTTCAAATTGTTTCATATAGTTATTCATTCTAGAACTCATTTTCTGGAAAAACTGCACTGCAAGATAGTTAACTGAAGTATGCGCCTTCAATCGAAATCTTTAATTACATTGAGTCCTTTAGTCAGTTCTCCATTTCCTGAACTTTAGAAAAAGACAAATGCTTACTGATATCGCTGGATGTTGTTGATGGTGCCACTGGAGCTGAAATAAAAAGTTACTGTTTTACAATAAACAAAGACATTGGGATGAAATTGTCTGTTTCAATTATGCCTTGACATCTGAATGTCTTTTGGGAGACTAATATGGATTTTTATAGATAGTTGTTTGAGCACTAAGTGCCCTGGTGAATTATTGATCAATGAACAGTTCCTCTCTGTGAGGCTGTCCCATGAGGCTGTCCCATAAGCCCCTAATGTTACTTGTTAATCATTATTCTATTCTTATAATTAGATTGGGTTGGAATCTACAAAGCTCTGACTTAACCTAACCTTTTTCTACAAAATCTGCTAGTATCCAAAACTTTAGAATCATCAGTTATTCTTTCTAGTCATCCCTGAGTAGTAGGGAATTGCAAGATGGCTGTTGGAGCTAACCAGGCATCAGAGTGTGAGGGCAACCCAAGGTATCAGGGCCTCTTTGCCTCTACACTCTATAGGAATATACTTGTATATTATTGATCTAACAGCAGCATACACTCATAACTTATTAACCCTATAAGGATCCCTTACAAAGCTACCCCAACAAGGATTGGTGCATATGTCAGTGTCTACTGCTAGAAGATGATCACATCATTGGCTAAAATCATAATTCTAATAGGTTCATCAAATGATATGATCGGTAATCCATATAACTTTACTTGTTTCTTTCTTACAATGTTTCTGTTACTATCAGAGAAATGATATTTTGAGGCACCATTCACTGCGCAAAAACCCCACTTATTCCATATATACGCCACAGCGTAAATGCCTGTATCGGATGTATGACTGGTTTTTACATGTATACATCCATATTACGTGGCAGCGTATGTGGCATATACAATACACTTTATCCATGTATACGGAAACGTAATGGCTGTATTTGCCGCCAAGCGTATATGAGAAGAAATATCTTGTACGCGATATATATATACACTGCTCGTATACATCATATATATGCCTGGCGTATATGGATACTGACAAAAAAGAAAATCGCAACTGCCCTGCTGCTGCCACCCTGTTTTTCCCCCTTCAATTTCTGACCACCCATCTGTGCCCCACCACTGCTGCTACTCCGACCCCGCCGCCGCCTCCGGTTGTGTTGTTAGAAGTTGTGGAGCTAGAGGTTGTGGTAGTAGAAGACTCTCCCTACACACTCTGTGTTCCTGCGGCCACCTCCCTGTTGTGGTGGTAACTGTTGGTTTATTATTATATACCTGTGGTAGTATATCCTACACATACTGCCCGCTCCTACCCATGTCGTATTTATACCCGTACGACACCTAGGTGACGTACGGGGTATGTATGTGGCGTACGGGGCATGTACGGCGGCAAAATCCAAATATTCCCCAAGTAGCAAAGTTAAAAATTGGATATTTCAAGGTATATAATAATAGAGAAACAGGCTGACTGTCTCCGTATGGATAAGATACTTGGTAAAAACGGCGATCAGATGAACCTCTGCCTCCGGCGTCGGTTCATCGGCTCGCCGATTTTACCGCGTATTTTATCCGTACGGAGACAGTAAGCCTGTTTCTCTATAGTGTATCCCTGCCCCCTGCCCTCCCTGTCCTCCCTCTCTGTGCGCTTCCAACAATACTGTCCTTAAAGTCCTCGCTCCCCATTTTGTCTCCAACCCCAACCCCAACCCAGACCCTGACCCCGACCCCGACTCTGAGCAAGAACCTGACCGACCTCTTTAACAGCCTCTTAAAGCATTGTAAAGGTTATATCCAGAATCCTACAGGAGAGTGGTGTTTTGAAAGTAAAATCTAATAAAAAACATTAAAAAAAAGTTTATTAAATGTATTTGATGAAAAGATAATAAAAAGAACGATTTTACAATAAAAATTAATATAATATAAAATTGGATTTTCTATATACCAAAGACTTCATGACTAATGGCAACTAAAATAAAACAACAGTGGTATCCCCTAGACGTAGAAATCAGAATTATTGAACAGTGGCGTAAATGTAACAGAATAAAAAAAAGAAAATCGCATGGGTTTTCATGCTGTGATTCAGATGATACTTCAAAGCATGATTCAACCTGGGATGGTTGATGCCCCAAGGCATCATTAATCCTGGAAATGTTTGGTTGTATCTAGATATAATGTTCAACAACGTTCTGTCCTGTAAAATTTTGGGGAAGTTGCTTCCACAGTGTAAAGATTTCTAGCACAACCTCTCATGAGTTCGGTGTAGGTTCTGTATTACCAAAGGGTTTTCTCCTTTTACCCACGTTAAAACTATCCCATATTCTATGTATGTCTTTTCCTAAAAACAGAACCAAGCAGCTATGAAATTCCTTTTTTTGTGCACGGATAAGTTTCTGTTGTATTGAATGTTAGTTCAATGATGTCAACGCAATGTAATGTAGGATAATGATGTACTACTGTGAAAGTCTAGAGCGCTAAGATAACCAGCAACTCATCTCATCTCATCTAGATCAAACTATTGCTTATATGTAACCTATTGACGTTCCATGTATAGGCATGACCAATTTAAGTACCGCTATGCCTGCTGAGTCTGTATACTTAGTGACTATTGTATTCCACCCTGGAGGGACCAGGTGGCAGATCGGCCGTAGCCGAACCTGGCTTGACTTGTACAAGTTTGACCCTAATAAAACCATTGAAAAAAAAAAGGAAAAAAAAAAAAAAGAAGTTCCATGTACGTTTGAGATGTGCCAATAAACTGCTTTAAAAAAATCCTTAAAAAGGGTTATTGTATTTAAAAAATTTTTTTTTTTTTTAAATTTACCTTCTTCACACAGGTCCCCGGGGTATCCATCCGGACAATCACATGAACGTGTGCTGTTTATTGATGTGCAATTCCCACAATTTTTGCATTGTGATACCAGAATACCTGAAACATAAGAATAAATACTGTGATATATTTAGCACTAGGATGTTAACAAGCACCCTCTGTCACAGCATACTAAAGTGGTGATTCCACCAGACTAGAAACTTTATCGGGAAGTTTCTGAAGTCTGTGGAATGTATCAAAGTATATCTTATATGGTGAAATTTCTCGCATGATAAATCGTATACGCGTCCGAAATTACCAGAAAAAATTGGGCGCTTCCACCGCCAGCTATACTTATACAAAATTTCCCAATATTCATTTTGGCAAGTTTCGGGTGATCGGTGGAATCAGCACTTTAGATGATTCTCTATCCAGTTCAATAGATTCATAGAAATGTCTGCAGTTAATAAAACCTGTCAGATACCATAACTGTGGTATACGGATTCAAACCTGTGGTATACAGCCTCAAAACCATGGTGTACGGGAACAATAGTCCCTTTTGCTATAGAGCAAAGAAATAGTCCCTATTGTTAAACCCTTTAAAATGGCAATTACTGGGTTTAATTTATTTGAAAAGATGGATAATAAATGCAACAAACGATGATTTTGTGGACAGGCAGCTCTGTAAACCACTCGCGGTTGACCTCGTACTACACTCGCTAATGCTTGTGTACTACTACGCGTCAACCTCTCATGGTTTACGGCCGCCTGTCCACAAAACCATCAATTATTGTCTATTCATTTCATTATGAGTCAAATCTCCAGGTGCAGCTAAGAAAATTTAAAACACTAGGAAGAATTATTAGGAACAATGATGGCCGTGATGCAAGCTCAAGGAAATCATGAAGTCCATATAAAATACCAGTCAAAGGATTAATAACCATTTCAACGATAATATGCAATATCAGGTTACAATCATATGGAAAATCTTTTAAAAATTAGAAATCTTTAATATATAATCTCAAATTTGAACTCCTTTGGATATTCACATGTAAACTACGAGGGAAAGTCACATGCATAACACACTGGGCGGAAAGGATAATGAAAATAAAGAGAGCTCAAATAAAAACAAAAGATGACCGTGATGAAAGACTACATTACTATACACCTATAGCCAAACATGTATGAAATACTGCCCGCTGCTAGGGGTGTAGTATAAATAATGTTTGCGCCCGCTGTGACAACGCACCGTAGTGAATTGCAGTAGTCTTTATGCTCTTTGTAAAGTTAATAAAAGGGTGTTTGAAATGATTGGGAGGTGTATAGTAATAAGAAAATGTAGTGACTGAGCCTGTACGGTGTCCGTTCTCGGTCATTTGATGAAAAAAAACGGCCCTCCCACCTACGGTGTCAGGCCGTATTTTTATCATCAACTGACCTCGAACTGCAATCCGTACGGGCTCAGTAACCACGTTTTCTCTTAATATGACACAGATCATCAGACCATTTAATAGCAGACTGATTACTCCGGACCACATTATAGTGCTTTATGCAAAGCTTCCAGGAAACGAAATTTGTTCTTATTAAGATTAAAACATGTTATTCTCTCAGCTATCACCTTTTGTCTTAACTCACACAGAAAGGTAGGCATATCCATTATTGTTATTTTATACCTATGGCCGTATGACCTACACATACTGCCCGCTGCTACCCATGAACTTATTTATGGCCGTACGTCACACTGTGACGTACGATATAATAATACGAAAATGGGCTGACTGTCTTAGTACGTCAAAATACTTGATAAAATTATTGATCAAATACATCCCTCTCCCTTTGGCATCGGGATGTATCTGATCAATAATTTTACTGCATATTTTAGACATACGAAGACGGTAAGCCAGTTTCCATTCCAGAACAAGCCTATGTATATACATCTTAGCATACAACCTGATGTAATTCGTCAGGCTAGTCTTATTCCAGTGCATGTTCTTCATTACACCAAAGAGTATCTATCTTTTTTTGTCCTATTTAACTAATAATCTCCTAAGGATGCCACCACCTATATGCGCAGGGCCTTTCAAAAGTCTCTTACTGCATAAGGCCCAGCGTCCACCTACTACGACAGAATCGTAGACCTCTCGATATGGCACCGATACACAATGTCAAAATCGGTGCCATATCGGGAAGGTGCAAAATCATAGACATATGTCTAGACAAGCCAATCCACCATGCGTTGTATGGGGTTTTTATCGGTGTCTAATCGCAGAAATGTGGTCAACTGCCCCGATATCAGGTAACCTTCCGACGCGATTTTGATTTTTCATCGGGAGGTGCATCGTAGACCATATCGGTGCCATATCGTAGTAGGTGGACGCCGGGCCTTACTTTAAATAAAAATATGTACCAAATTATCTTCCTTAATACAAACACAATATTGACTGGTTTCAGATACAAGCCGTGGTATGCTCTGAATTGGAGCATAGTAATATCCGAGCACATGCGAGGATATTGCGCAGAGTCAACTCCGAGGCCTATATTGTATTTATTATCCAACTTATCCTGACAAGTGAGGTACTGATATTAGTTCATTTAGGTATGCACTATTTTTTCATACACACTATTTTTCCATATGTGCCGGCTTTTACTGCCCGGAGCATACAACATATCCGCATGCTCCGGGTATGTAGATACACGATCCCCATGTGTTTTCTATGGACACTTTGTATTAGGCAGATAGAGCAAATGTATAGGGCACTTGGAATTAGCTACCCGGAGATTCTGGCATGTCAGATCCTGAAAAAAAGTCCCTGCCAAAATGAGGTTAATTCATAATGTACTTCAAAATAAGTTTATCTAATGTTGATTCAATATTAATTAGTTATAATCAGTCACAATAATCTCATTTACCATCAGAAATCACTGTCATAAAACGTTTTGCATATACAAACCTAGATAAATAGCGAACTATATAACAGACGTAACTATACACCGAATACAGGTGTTGCCGTTCAGCGCCGCCTAACGGCCCACTGCCTAGTTACACGGCCGCTCGGACAAGCACTACTAGGTCTGGCCAATGTGTATAGGGAACACAGCAATCACACCTAAAGTGTGAACGGTGGGTGTGATTACAGGAGTGTTGTTTTTTGACAGATTAAATTGTTGGAGCAAACTAGGGCATTGTATTAACGAGTCTGGGCTGTCTAAACTTTATAGTTGATAATGATCTTGGTTTTAACTTGGAAAAAGATAAGCATATTAAAGCAAAACCTGCCAATGTATTAGTGTGTATGCAGTTTTGGTGTCCCTGTGTTATCTAAGGTATATCTAAAGTATCATTGAAGTGATATGCATGTATGATACATCAAATTGTAGCTGGAATACCATAGAATATGATGAAATCATTGTTATTTCTCTGAAAATGAGATACATGGGTCTTATGATCGTATTACGCTCATATACTGATAGATCCAATGCTAAAGAATACGTTGCGAAGTGAATGTTTGGCTTCAGTCGTAGCGTAACAAGGGAGATAGGGTGCGACACCGGCCTATGGAAAAAGGCCTATTACCACCATGCTGGAGAGTGCTGTGGCGCTATGGCGTAATCTGGAACTAAATGTACTTTTTAGGCAATAGACATGTTATTAATCTTGTAGGCGGGTAATATGTGAAACCATGGTTATGGTGACAATACGGGGTAGATTTAGGAATTGTTTCAGAGAAATTCGTTCTGAACGAGCTGGTTACGGCGAGTTCAGAACGAATTTCTCTAAGTTTGCCTTGTGAATTATACTACATGATTCAAACTCAATGGGATACGTGCTTAGACCCTAAACTCTCATAGGTCTCATATAGTAAACATACTCTTATACTGCCTTCCTTATACACACACTCATCCAGGAAGATACAGAACAATGGTGTTTTGAAAGTATAATCATGTGTATTATCATAAAACTGGATGAGGTTTAATCTTGGCCACCGTATTCCATGACTGAAGTTTGGCAAAGTGACTTCATGAGGCGAAGCCGAGTGAAGTCCGGAGCCAAAACTTCAGGAGTGGAATGCGGTGGCCACGATTAAAACGAATCAGGTTTTGATTTTATCTTACCCTATCTCCTCGATTTTGGAATATTACGTGATAACAATGCTGTATGCCACTAGTGGCATATAAAACTCCGTATGCCAGTCAGCGTGGCATATGGAAACCCAATGTTAAGCCTATGGGATTTTATATTAGGGGTAAGATAAATAATGCAGACACCAGTCAACCAAACACATGTAATTCTTCCCAACCCGCTACCCACGATGGTCACACACAATAAAAAAAGCTAGAATGCTATTTCGTAACTAATAAAACCACCCAGATAATGTCAAATTCTGCATTATTTACAATACTCTTTGTTTGGCGCCTTGACAACAGGAAGACCTGATGAACTTCAAATGTTACAATAAAATTTAAAAAAAAACAAAAAAAACTCTTCTTTCGTGGAGCAACTGGTGATGCGTTAGGGCCTGCTAAATGCACACAAATGCAGGGACAACTGACACAGCCGAAATATCACCTAGCTCACCAGGGGCCTGTTTCACTAGTTTCGTGACATGTCTGTGACACCATACAGACATTGGTGTTGTCTAGTTTCGTGACAACACAAGTAGCCGCCCTTAGGAAAAGACGGACCCCAAACATAAGAATTAGACAAATCTAGACACATTATGGACCTGTTTCACTAGTTTTGTGACAAAAGTGTTAGACAGACATGAAAAGCGGCACCAACAGTGCAAGCAAGAACGGGCAAAACAAATTCTAATGTCTAGGCTAATTCTTATGAAACCGGACACACCATCTAGACGCCATCTAGACATATCACGAAACTAGTGAAACAGGTCCCAGGACATTGACATAGACCTAGAGGAAAGTCTGCTAAGACACCATGTTATGAAGAAAGAACATAGGATACTCATACTTGTATGCCTCTGTATATATATATTTGTGGCTATAAATAGCACTTATATATTGATAATTGATCATTAATTTATAATCCTGTGCGATCCCATATAAAACCATTGTTATATTAATGTTTGTACTCTGAAATAATTCACTAATAACTGTTTTTTACCTCCAAAAGTGGTCATCAATTTTATAACTAATCAGCCACTCTAGCGACTGATTAGTATCTGCCACATATGCTCATTTAAGCACCTTTGAGCAAAAATAACAACAATAGACACTTGAAAAAAGAGTTGAGCTACATACAAGTAACTATTTTTAGTTGCTATGAGCTGTACTTGTGATTTGTTTTGTTTCTTGTCAAATTCTTGTCAAATTCCCCTCTGATAAATCCTCTGAGTGACAATTGAACTCGACTGAAATTATCCTGGATCAAACCTGGGAGCTGTTTCAAAATTCGAGTGAGGTCTTGCCAGCGGCACGTCACATTCTGAAAGCAAGAGGCCGGCAACAGCGAGCAGCACCTCAAATCAAAGCGGCAGCAAAACTACTACCAATATCCCATAGAGAGTGGCACCTCCACCTCGACAGCGACGCCTCAAGTTCCATTGTTAACATCTCGCATTGGCAATGAGTACTCTCGTTTAGCACCCTCCCGACTTTTGAAACAGCTCCCAGCTCTATACCATGCCTTATTACAATGTGAAACTGTAAGAGCGTGTTACCTGAGGAACCAGGCGGCCGAGCGGCCTAGGCCGAGCCTGGCCATCTTTTGTAATGAGTTACCCTAAATAAACGCAATAAAAGCAATAAAATTTTTTTTTAAAAAAGGCAACCAAACGCCGAAACGTTGTGTAATAAGTTGTTCCAAATAAAGCCTACGCCAAACCGAATTGGACAGCAATTGTATTCTACTTGCTTATCTATCTATTATAATCATAAAAAGACAAGAGAATGCTGGGTTTATTATATGCAATTAATGAAATGATACTATTTGGGGTTTTAGAAAATTTTTATAATCAAAATTGGTAATATAACATTGTTTCTTTGGTATACCATAGATTTTGAAACCTAATGGTAAATGAAATAAATAACAATAGTGTCCCCTGGGTGCAGAGATCAGAATTATTGGATAGTGGTGTAAATACAACAGAATCAGGCATATATATGATGTATATATGACTGTAACAGGGACACTTTATATACGTCTATAGATGAGGCGTATACACATCGGAAAATAGGACTATTTTGTATATGCAATATGATACCTATATATGCTGGATGTATACACATGTGAAATAGGGGTTTTCGTGCAGTGCTGGTTTAACAACAGCAATCCTCGTTGATGTCACGAGGGAATTTCCTGCTAAATTTAATGGCTAGATTTTCATAGTTGTCACTATAAAGGGTCTACTGATATATCAACGATTGCGATTGAGCGTTCAATTGTAATAGAAAAAAAATCATAATTGTTAAGAATTTGTATCGTAAACAGTTTGCGATGGTCTTGGCAACAAACTTATGTAATGGGACCCTGGAGTCCTAGGTCTTGTATATTTGTATAATACGGAGATGCAGGGGATGGATGGGGTAAAGTTGGTCAATTTTTTTTGGGATAAAATCGGGGCCCCGATTCCCGAAATTTTATTTTGGATAAAATCGGGGACCGATTGACACAAATCGGGGTACAGATTTATGCCAGAAAAGTTCCCACACAATATGTCATTAAGATCAGTTCTTGATTCAGAGTTGTACCTCTGCTTTCAAGTTCATGTACGCTTACTCTGAAGATTTAGCCTTCTGCAAGTAGAGTCCTAGACTCTACACTATCCAAATACGAGGACCATAACTGGTCCCTCTTGGACCAACAGATGGTGACTTCCAGACCACCTGCCCCAACTATCACATCCCCTCTCCTCAGATAGTCAAAGGCCCTTGCAGAGCCCTGGAAGATATGAGATTGCCACAAAAGCCTATATAACATCATCAGTATAGGAATCAATATGATAAATGTATGTAGGTATAATGTCTTGCCAACATTGGGAGAGACAAAATGAGTACTGGTGTGGTCAGTGTGGTGAAGAAATGGGTTATGTAATGACTTTTAGGTAAAGATGTGTTGTGGGTTCTGTCCATCAGTCATCAGCAGTCATTAGCAGTGAACAGTCCAGCTACAAAGGGCTGGACAAAACAACAGGAATTCAACATTTCAAGTTAACCCTTTAAGGACGGGTGCCTGTGGCTAACCTACCACCTGGAGGACGGGTATACCGCTAGAGGACGGGCACACTGTCGTTAAAACCCACAATCCAATTGTTTAATCATGTGATATGATACATAATCTCAAATATTTTATTTCTTTTGAATAGAAAAACCAATAATTGTACCATAGACACATTTTGTGAAAATTTCATTAATGTTCCTCCATTATTTTTTGTTAAAAACGATTTTGTAGATTTTTGAAAAATGATGCCTCAAGGCATCATTCGCCCTGGCCTGGATGATGCCTCAAAGCATCATTCGCCCTGGCCTGGATGATGCCTCAAGGCATCATTCGCCCTTAAAGTACAGAGTTTTCATTAGACCTAACAAGGCTAATACAGATCAGGTAATAGAAGATGGATTTGATTCATTGAGCCTGATGAATATGTGATGAATATGCTTACCAGTCACTGGTGATGTATCTACTTTGTACAAACATCGCCCGTCTTGGTTTGTGTTGCAAATGTCTGTGTCAATATTTCCAACACCAACTTGTCCTGAGAACTTGTGTACAAAGGACAATGTACTACCTTGAAAGCCAACCTTCAAAAGAATTGAATCAATGTCGGTCAAAAGTTTCTGTGAAATGCTGAATAAATGATGATTTTGATATTGAGATACCTATTCTTGGTTGCTTCACTCTAGCTTTATTTAGAATCATTACCATGAACCATAAAGAAATCTTCAAGCTGCCTTACCATGCAATGTTATCAATGTAATATAATTTTGAAGTCCTTGGGGGTGCAAACGAGGGAGATCTCCATAAAAGACAATTTTGGCAAGGGCTTCAGCAAGTGGAGTAACATGCCAAATTCTGTATTGAATTTGGAGCTGATTGCATCCACCTGTCAGAAGCTCAGGCCTATTGCTGTGTTTAATTTGAATCAAATTTTGAACTACAACAATCAAATCAAGCAAAGTGCAGAGACAGAGAGTGCCAATTGTGATGGTGGCCATTAGTTACATGTGGCATTGCTTTATGGCAGTATAGATCACAAGTGCCTGGTGTGTGCAGTGTTTACGAGGGGATAGACCCTTTCTGAATACAATATTTAGTAAATATATACCGTTGCACTTCCGTCTCCCCAGGTTATGTTGGCATAGTTGTTTAAGACATAAGTCTCATTCCCATCCACTGCTATTACAGTTTGGAAAGTATTTACCTGTGGAGAGAAAAAATGTAAATTACCAGATATTAGCAAACAATTTTGAAGTAGGACATGTTAATTTTTTTTGTCTAATTATGACTAACACTGGACTACCAATAAAGCAATTGTATTCAAGAACTGATTATATAAACAAGATACAATCTTTGAATGTTCATGAAGAAGACCTCTTTAAAGCCCTTAGAATATAATAAAGTGACAATTGAGAGAGAAAAGCACCATCTATATAAGACAGTGAACCTGTTTGATGGCAATTTGATTGATAATGTGTGGGTGGATGGGTAAAAATACACACTAGGTACATGTGAACAGTGTGAGGAATCACAGAGGAATAATTGACTAATGTAGAGAAAGTAGTATTGCAGTGCAGGTTAAACAATGGCGCCAGTAGTTAGAATTAAAAACAATTACAATTACTACACAATTGTGGCGACCATGTGAGTAGTGATGACAGAGATGATTAAATTCTGGCCAGGGCCACATCAACCACACCACCTGGTATCAATGTGAAGAAACAATACAACACTAATGCCCACGCCACCTAGCGGATCCAAAGTGCCATATTTTCACATGACGTCACACCCATGCTGTGTAGCCACAGCTTTGAAAACTCTCATAGAAGGTGGATTAAAATTTATTTGGCCTTTTTATTTTGCTTCTGCAGAAACATGCTTAGCAGAAACATGCCTAGCATGTGATCCATGACCCTTCCTAGGATGCTGACTCCTAAAAAGGCAAATTGTCTAGATGTCAACCATGCTGCACCAGCTTCAGACCCTCTGGTTGCTGCTAGCACGTGGGACTCAGTGACTCTCAGACAGTACGGCCCTAGCCAATATACCCAGCCCTGATCCGCGGACAGGACCGGGTACTTATCCTACCCCTAATAAAAAACGCCATAGGTTTAACATTGACTCAGTGTATTTGACATAGCGTTGGATAAAGTGTTATTTATGCACCGAGGTGAATAAAAAAACGGACCAATCAGGGACCAGTTAACGAAAGTAGATCCGGCAGTGTCAACACGCTACTATCATGGATAATTACACAATTTTCTCTGTATATCGGTGAGATGGGGTAGGATAAATACAAAACCAAACTCGAGTTAGCCTTCTCAATGTTTATGCTACTCTGGTCAGGTCTGCTACTCACTACACTCGGCTAATGCCTCGTGTAGTAATACACGACCTGCCCATCGTGGCATAAACATTGACAAGGCTAACTCTCGTTTGATTTCTACTAATTATTCCATACACCCCAACCCTGTCTTATCAATCTCTACTGGACACAGTCTGACATGTCTGAAAACAAACAGAATAAATAAATGCATACCCATTTGTCTTTGCCATCATTCAAACAAAGAATCTGTTGTGTAATAACTGTGTGCTTAGAGGTAATTTTCCAGTAAAACTGCCCTTCTTCTCAGTTCAGCCATCTTTGTTACTGGTCCTCTACTGCACACTATAACACACCAGTTATCAGCTCTAGAAAGGAAGTTCGCTTGTCTAATAGACATAATACAAATAGATATAAATCACCGATTACCAGCAGTGATCAGAAATAGCCTCATTTCAAGCAAAATGGCTGAAAAATTGTGTGGCCTCACATGGGAGTAAAATCACTGGGAATATACCTTTATATTGGAATAACAACACTTGCAGACATTGGATTTACTTATATTTATTTGTTCTTGAACTTAAAATGCCACAATCTGGCTCAACTGTCCATAATTAAGGTAAGGTCGGCGAACTTGGCAAAACCGGGCCTTTTTACATAGGATAGCCATTCACCCCTAAATGGAGGGAACGGACAGGTATGGGGTGAATACTTTACTTAGTACGGCTCCAGCTTTGATAGTCAATCACTGGATGAACGTGTACATAGACAATAATAGATGGTTTTGTGGACAGGCGTCCGTAAACCACGAGAGGTTGACGCGTAGTAATACACTAGCGCTAGCGAGTGTATAACGAGGTCAACTGCGAGTGGTTTACAGAGCTGCCAGTCCGCAAAACCATCGTTTGTTGTATTTATTATCCATCTTTTTTAATTAATTAACCCCAGTAATTGCCATATTAATGGGTATAACAATAGGAACTATTTCTTTGCTCTATAGCAAAAGGGACTTTTTTCCCCCGTATACCATGGTTTTGAGGCCGTATACCACAGTTATGGTATCTGACAGATTTTATACACTGGGTAGTGGTTTACTGAGTCCCTATACATTTTCAATGGGAGTTTTGTATACGATGGATAATAAAATATATCATGCAATCTTTATTTCACGTCTTATCCTCATGACTATGTGACTCAAGAGAGATCCTTGGTGTTACCGAATATAATGAGTTTATACTACAGATGAATTATTCTAAGCATCTAATCTAATGTGCACTTATCTGATTCATTTCATCATATTATCATATTAACTGTGTACTGATGTTAAATTTGAAAGATACCTTGATTATGAGGCCAACATTGAAAATCAACCAATGTTGTTGAATTACGTCCAATAAACTTGATTAAAAAAAAAAAAAGTTTTGAATATTCAGGAACATATTTGGGGAATATTAAGAATGTTGGACGACATCTTTACAGATGCCAATTAACAACCACAGGTTCCCAATCATCCTCCCATCAAAAACTGGATGCCAATTATTATCTCACCCCAGATATTTTTTCTCCATAGACCTAACATTGGAAACTCGTATCTAATACCCATTAGATATTTAGGAAAAATATCCAATGGGGGATTATTTCACAAATGATAGCCCATTAGTCAATATTAAGGGTGAGATAAATTCAGAAACCCATTCAAGTATAGGGTCAGAGCTCGATCCCATCTCATTTGAATCACATAGTAATTCACGCGGCTTCGCCTTGTGAATTACTATGTGATTCAAACTAGATGGGATGCGAGCTCAGACCCTAAACTTTCATGGGTTTCCTCTATAACAACCAGAGGTTCCCAACTATCCTCCCGTCAAAAACTGGTCTCCCATGGTTGTCAACTCAGGTGTCGTTGACTGCCACATAAAAGGGAAACACGAAGCAGTCTCTGCACGTCCCACTGCTGCTCCCTCAACCTTCAGCCCTCAGCAGGCAGGAGCTTGACCTGCCAACAGATTTGCAACACAAAATGAGTTTAGCAACTTCGTCCCTTAGGAACACTTACTTGTTGAAGAGTTACCTAGCCATGAAACTGATCCCATTTTGAATTTTGATTCTTGTTATGAATATGTTTTCCTTTGGCCCCCGGTTTCTATTGAATTCCAAATCCGGTTTCATCGAAAAGCCCAAGTTTATTCTGAAATCATAGCTAGGGAATCTACAACTTTAGATCTGCTCACGTTCTTGTGCACTTGGGTTTGAAGACCAAATAATGGGAAAAACAACTCCCTGTTTATCATAGCTACGGCATTGTTAATTTGATTAAGTTTGGCTGGCCGATCTGGCACGCTTCGAGAAATCCACCAGTTTCAACTTATGAGAATCATGCCAGCCCATGATATCATTCTAAGGTGCTGAAAGACTTTGTCGCTACAGAATTATCTCAGAATGCATTAGTGGGTCCGTTAGTTTCTCCGCCATTTGGAGGAGGAACTCAGGTCTATCATTTGATGTCTCGACCTAAGAAATCCTCAGCTGAACGCAGAGTTATTATGGACCTTTCTTTCCCAGATAGTTCTTCTGTTAATTAGGGCATTCTAGATAGAATCAACCTGGGGGAAAATTTACCTTATTATTCACCAAGTATCCAGGACCTCTTCAATTAAGTGGTCGTTTCAGATTGCGGCTCATTGATGTGGAAAATTGATCTTTAAGCCATCGCAAACTCAGGTTAGACCCAGCAGATAGTCCATTAATGTGTTTAAGAGTAAACGAGAGATACTATCTTGATTTATGCCTGGCTTTTGGTTGTCATACCTTATCAGTCGCCTGCCAAAGGGTCTGAAATGCAGTGGTTTATATCTTTTGATGATGAGTCCATGTCTTTATTATCCATCGTATACAAAGTCCCCATTGAAAATGTATGGGGACTCAGTAAACAACAACCCATTGTTTAAAACCTGTCAGATACCATAACTGTGGTTTACGGATTCACACCTGTGGTATACGGCCTCAAACCATGGTATACAGGGAAAATAGTCCCTTTGTGCTATAGAGCAAAGAAATAGTCCTTATTGTTTACCTACTACATTTAAAACGTTAGAATTCCGTCGAATCTGCTTGGAGAATCTCCCGCACATAGGGACAGAGTGAACCCAATCTAGGGTGGGAGACTGAAGGCCACGAGAGTGAGATTCTTGTGTAGTGCCAAACTTAAACCAGCTATCCTTTTTTTAATTTCCCTACACAGATGTACTTCTATCCTGAGAATGTACTTCTTGCCATACTGTAAACATTATTTAGAACTCCTTACCTTGAGAGAGACAATGAGACAACAGGCTTTCGCTGGTGTTAGTGTAGACACCAGTAACAAGCTACTACCTGTGTAACATGAAATAATAGCCCTTTCAGAATTCCGCTCGTGAATATTCATGATCTGAACGTCATTATCGGGGTTTCCCGGAGTTACTGGGTTTAATTTATTAGAAATAATGGATAATAAATACAATAAACGATGATTACGTGGATAGGCGGCTCTGTAAACCACTCGAGGTTGACGTCGTAATGCACTCGCTAGCACTCGTGTATTACTACACGTCAACCATTTGTGGTTTACGGCCGCCTATACACAAAACCATCGATTATTGTCTATGTGAAACATACTGCGAATCTTGGCTTGCAACTGGCTGTTCGTGAGTGCAAACCTCCGACTACCAACATTACCTGGCTAGGTTGTTAAACTTGTTAAACATATCGACCACTATACTGCCCGACAACCTACAAGCAGTCATTGATATTTGTCATGACTGGATTGCACTAGACTCATTCACATAGCCCACTGTGTTTATCACGCTAGGAAATTTTTGGTGAATCTTTTGGCTGCACTCAGAGTGACCAACACATCTCCAGGGACCTGTTTCAGTAGTTTTGTGACATGTCTAGATGGCGTCTGTGACACCATACGGACAGATCACAAGGTTGCAGTCGATGACACACAGAGTTTTACTCACTTCTCGTAGGAATTAAGCAATGACACTTTAACATGAGTAGGGGATACATATAATCTATAATCATTCCAAATATGAAGAAGATTGGCCACTTCAATCTTCAGATATTTGCTAGACTTTTCCCGCTGTTGCTTGCACTGTTGGTGCCGCTGTTGATGTCTGTCTAGGCCTAATGTCACAAGACTACTGAAACAGGTCCCTGTTGTTGAAAACTCCTCTGCGAGTTGATGCAGTCTAGCATTGCTTATAAATGCCTCGTAGGACAACGGGGTACACCTTCTGGGCAAACAGCAAAATTAAGTGAACATCTACATACACAATAGTCGTCTGCTGCTAACGACTATTGTTCTCTGGCTTGGACTGTGGCCACAATTCTTTCCCTAATACTACTCAAGCAGCTGGCATGGCTTTCTTGATCTACATTTGATTGCAGCTACAGATCTGGGACCTGTTTCACTAGTTTTGTGACATGTCTAGATGGCGTCTAGATGGTGTGTCCGGTTTCATAAGAATTAAACATTGGTTAGTAATTGTTAAATTGCGTGTTAATTAACAAGCGGGAAAGTTTCTTGTTATCCGCCGGCCTTGACCTCGGGGTCAACTGCCATGTCATCTCGTGACGTCACGACGCTTCGGCCTCTTTTGGCGGCAGGATCTAAAGACATAAGACGTGTTTCTTTAGGTAACGGTTAAGTAACATCAAACAGAACGAAAAACATGCCAAAACATGCCGCCAAGACCCCGACTGTTACCAGAGGGGTAAAACAAAAAGACCTGGATGAAAAAGTAACAGCGCTGGACGAAAAAATCGAGGCGTTTGGGGATAAGTTTGCAGAAATGGAAAGCCTGCTTCGCGCCTTGGCAGCAAAAGGCCAAGACAAAGCAGGCACATCAGAAGTAACAAGTGCTTCAGACAGTGAATCCCCGATAATTACCAAGAGACCTCGAGGGCGACCAGCTCGGGCGGATACACGGTTCGCTCCATACAAGGTGGTCTCCCCGTCCACTCAAAGGTTGACAGAGGCCGCAGCAGCCGCCCGCAACCCCAGAGATCCAGGCACGCTAGGTTTCGCGCCTTTTCCAACGAGCCTCGCAGAAGCGGCAGGCGCGGAAGCGCTTCAGGCTCAGGTCGTGAAGCTACTAGAAGCGACTCCTCATGCCTTCGCCACAGCAGGTAAGAACCCTTCGTTTTTCTCCCATACATATGTTTTCCGGGGCCCAGAGAAAGCTAAAACCACTCTCAATGATCTTAATATTGCAGAATACCTCTGGGGTCTTTTCCGCCTAATCGAGGACCCAGCCTATCCGACCGACTGGGCCTCGCATACCCTTTCTCACATCAAAGATATCCTAGAGGATGCCAGGGAATACCAATTCGAACAGGTCAGGGCATGGTCAGAGTAGATATTAAGCCTTATCTCTGAAGGCCGCCTAACCAAGGCCTGGGAGGATACGAATAAGATTCAAATGCTCAGAGTCTCAATTTCTCGTTCCCCTTTGGGCAAACTATCCGGCACTAATAACCCTCGGGCTAGTAAAAAGTCAGAAAAATCAGAAAAACAAGCGGATAAGCAAGACCTCAGGGGGGGCCCACCCTGTAAACCTTTTAACATTGGGGCCTGTCAACAGGCCAATGGCCACCTCAAATCAGGCCAGAAACAACTCCACATATGCTCTTATTGTCTGTTCAATCTCTCAGCCTACCACCCTCATGCTGAGAGGGACTGCCGTATTAAGATACGCCACGCAGCTGCAAATGCAAATGGGGGGGAGGGGGGTGCTCCCCCCCCTTTTCGGCGCTAGGCTCGCCCCAGCCTCTCAATAACGGGCACTCAGGGACGACTCCCTGCGCTCCAAGCACATTCTGCTCTTGCCCAAGTGGCATTGTTCAAGCCTCCGGGCTCGTTTCTGGCTTTTGCCCTACACCCTCCAGCCCCGAGGGCGCCTATCCGGTTCAGACCGAGAATAATTTTGTTCACTTTGTAAAATGTTGTACTGTTCCTGATGTGATCAATGATACGAGACATGTTTCATATCCGCCCGGCCCAATGCCCCTTGGCAGCGGAGTCCCGGATATCCCACGAGATGGCGCCACCGCTGTCCTGTAGTGCCGCGGTTTCCCGCAAGGTGGCGGCACCGCGACCAGCGGCGCCGCCAGCTGCGGCCCCGGCATCCTCCACACAGACACGGGGGAAGCTATACCACTTATCCCTACAGATGCAGTCCCGGTGGAGAACCCCCCACAGTATATTTCTCCCGGCGAATATGCCACCACGGTGGCATCTCTCTGGCCACGGGCCACGGTAGACCTCGAAGGGGTCGCCCCGGTACACCACAAAGCTTATATGGAGGCCATGGAGGCCGGCCTTCCCAACTACGCGGGCCCATGGGTCCCTATCCCATCTGGCCTTAATATCCCGACATGGAGGAAAGAGCTCCAAACCTATCACGACGAACGATTAGTAGACTACCTTGAGTTCGGTTGGCCCTCGGGCTACACTCGCTCCACTATCCCGGTATCCACAATAAAAAATCATGCTTCAGCGGAGGCCTTTCCTGGGGCAATTGAGAATTATGTGGCGACGGAATTGGCTCATGGGGCCCTCCTGGGACCCTTTAGCTCCCCCCCTTTCATTGAATGGGCACAGGTATCCCCCATCATGACACGAGAAAAAAAGGACGGGGGTAGGAGAATCATAGTCGACCTCTCGTTCCCCTCGGGGGCTAGCGTCAATGACGGTATCCGCCAGGGTAACTTCGAGGGCGATCGTTTCACCTACAACCTTCCCACAATAAGAGATGCCATCACTCTCGCTCAAACAAAAGGCCCTCGGGCCTATCTATGGAAGGCAGACCTATCACGAGCATATCGTCAGCTCAGAGCTGACCCCCTAGCCTACCCCCTATACATGATACAAGTTCATGGGGAGTATTTTGTCGACCTCTGCCCCCCCTTCGGGGCGAGATTATCCGCTCCGGCATGCCAACGTACCACCATGGCGGTGGTCTACATGATGGTGGCCCGAGGCCATACTACCCTCGTTTACCTAGACGACTTCCTCGGGGTTGAGTCCTCTGAGGCGGAGGCCCGCAAGGCTTTTCGCAATTTTCAGGTCCTAGCCGGCGCCCTCGGGCTGGTTCTCGCACCTAAAAAATGTGTTCCCCCGACTGACGAACTCGAATGGATCGGATACGATATGAATACGGCTGAAGGCCGAGTCTCGATCCCCCGACCAAAAATCGTAGAAATACGGGAACTTTGCGAAAAATGGCTGGGAAAAGTCGCAATAACGAAAGAAAGCCTCCAAACCGTTCTGGGTAAACTTATATACATGTCAACCTGTGTACTTCCGGCCAGAAAGTTCACCAACCACCTCTTATCCGCCCTTCGTAAGGTCCGAGACAACAGCCTCATAGGCCTGTCCTCGGGGGCGAAAGTGGACCTGGCCTGGTACGCGGCGTACGCTTCAAAATACAACGCCCTGGCTATTATAGCCCCCAATAGGCCAACAGAATATATCTGTGTAGCTAACGCAAAAGGGCGCGTGGCCGCAGTCTGCCAAAAGGCCTATTTTGTTCAACCACTCACACCAGAAATGAAAATAATCATCTCAAAAAAGGCCCACGCTCAGGCCTGCGCAGTTCTCGTGACATGCGCCACTTTCGGGTATACCCTCCCCGAGGGCACCGCCCTCGTTCTCAGCCTCGACCTCGTCCCCGAGGTAGAGGCAGTGGTAACAGGCAGGACCGCGGACCGCGTCCTCGCGGCGGTGGCCCGCGAGGTCTGGCTCCACCTGGCGGGCAGAGACATACGCCTCTCTTTTCACCAGACCTCGGGGGCCGCCCTCGATTTTCCACTTCTCTTGGCTCGTGGGTTGACCTCGAGGCCGGCTGCGGCTTGGGCCTCGAGCTTGACCCGCGAGCATAACCTTGTGCAATGCCAACCTGTTGTGCCACACCCACTGCTCTCGTTCTTCTTTTAATTCCAGAGCCTCTGCCACTACACGACCAGATGCTCCACTCGGCGAGTGCGGCGACCTCGAGGGCAACGGCGGCCAATAAGTCCATCCAGGCCAGAGCGTACCTGGCGTTTGCGGCAGCATACGGTGTGCCGCCAGCATCCCCTTCCATCAAAGATGTGGCCTGTACGTCCAGTTCCTCGCCAACTCGCTGTCCTCGCCGGCCTCGGTCCTCAACTACCTCTCCGGAGCTAAGGTCTGGGTCTCGGCTCGGGCCGGAGACCTTGCGGTCTTCGCCCACCCCCTGGTAAAACAAGTCATCTCCGGCACTGCTCGTCTCTCTACACATGTTCCGGCTCAGGCCCCACCGTTGACCCCTGCCCTCGCGGCCGGCCTCGCGGACCTGGCCTCGGCAGCGGGTCCCCCGGGCCAAGTCTTACGGGCGGCATTACTCCTCGGCTTCGCGGCCATGCTTCGAGGCTCGAACCTGGTGAGCCCCTCAACCCTCGGTCCTGGCCCTCACACCCTCCTGCGCAGAGACATCCAGCAGGAGGGCAGAGGCGGCCTCAGGGTCATCATAAACTCTTCGAAGACAATCCGAGATCCGTCATCGGCGGTCTCCCTTCTAATTCTACCGACGGCCTCGGCATCCTGCCCGGTGGCAGCCTGGGCCAGGTACGAAGCATCCCTTCCTGCCCCGCCCTGGGCTCCAGCTTTTCTCAGTCAGGCGGCATCCCCCCTGACCGCGAGGCAGCTCACTTCATTTATCCGCTGGGGTCTCAAGGCACTGGGCCTCCCCAACTCGGATCGTTTCTCCATCCACAGCCTTCGGCGAGGCGCAGCCCAGGCAGCTGGGGCCTCCCCAGACGTGGCTCTCCCGGACCTCATGAACCACGGAACGTGGACCTCCAAGTCAGGCCTCGGGGCCTACGTTCCCCTCGCAAACTCGGGCAACGTCCCCAAGGCCCTCTCGGCCTCTCTGGCTAAGTCTGACTTGCTACATTCAACCACTCATAAGACTCGTTGAGTCTTCCGTTTCTGCCTTTTTATAGACTTGAATATCAAACAGACTTATTACAGACTTGTAATTCATCTTAGTATCTTCTCGAGTAATAAATACTCTATGCCAATTTCCCATGTTGGGTTAATTGGTTAGTAATTGTTAAATTGCGTGTTAATTAACAAGCGGGAAAGTTTCTTGTTATCCGCCGGCCTTGACCTCGGGGTCAACTGCCACGTCATGTGTGACGTCACGACGCTTCGGCCTCTTTTGGCGGCAGGATCTAAAGACATAAGACGTGTTTCTTTACCACCACCCGCCCCACAACTGTACTAACTGAACTCTAATAGAGTGAAATACCTTTTTATAGACTTGAATATCAAACAGACTTATTACAGACTTGTAATTCATCTTAGTATCTTCTCGAGTAATAAATACTCTATGCCAATTTCCCGTGTTGGGTTAATTAGACTCGTTTTGTCCATTCTTGCTTGCACTGTTGGTGCGGCTTTTTATGTCTGTCTAACACTTTTGTCACGAAACTAGTGAAACAGGTTCATGATATGTAGATTTGTTTAATTCTTATGTTTGGGGTCTGTCTTTTCCTATGGGCAGCTACTTGTGTTGTCACGAAACTAGACAACCCATTCTGCCTGTATGGTGTCACAGACATGTCACGAAACTAGTGAAACAGGTCCCTGGAGCTACACAGAATCTGCCAGCTTGGTACTTGGTCATCTCACCAAACCAGGCTTCCTGATTGACCATAATCTATGAACTTGATATTTCAAGGCTTGCCCTTGCCTATAAGTCTTCAATGCTATTTCATGTTTGTATTTCATTCTACCGTTTCATATTAAGGTATTTCTTATAATACTCATGTATTCATTACAACTTAATATGATTCAGGTATTTTTATGTCATTTTGATATTTACCAAAAATGTTTATTCATTTATACCCGGTATAATCTGTCCGATTACAGTTGTCACGAGTTCTTACCTTGTTTTGCCCTGTATTTGAGTATAATCTATCCTCCGATGACAACATGAAACCAACATGGCGAAGGGATACAAACTAACTGCCACCTCACGGGCAATTAAGGAACTACGGCTGTATATTTTCATTAACGATAGGAGGCACATCGATATAACAGAGGATGTGTTTGGAGAGTGAGCAAGGCAATCGCCATAGTAACAGATCCATCATGTATCACAACGTACACAACGTCTTTGGTGACACTGTCTTGTCGAGTGAGTGGTGGTCTATGGGTGATTATGGTAAATTCTGACTATTTTAATACATTAAAAGGTATATGATATTAGAATTAGTACGACCATGAGCCTAACCTCGCCGTATGGCTCCCATATGCGAGCCATACATAATTCTATATTTCATCTTTGACCAAAGACCATTAATTTAGAGGGAGATATTACATGAGAAAACTTCCAATCTCCTAGATTGCTGAAAAGCTATTGATACTTCACCATACTTTACTGTAGTGATTATCATTTTAGACCAACCAATCATATACAATGCTGAACTTTTTGATCAAGCATAAATCTAGTCTGACCTAGTCTGCTCGGGTGAATTACTACCAAAATAAATATTTTCCTTATTGTGATACTCCACATGTTCCTTCACCATATATTTGATGATATTTTTATGAGCTTAACCTGCCCAGAAAATGGACACTGTATTAAAGTTGGCAGGTGGTGCATTTGGGGATTTATCTTACAGGGAAACCTGAAGTTAATCCCCTCCTAAGCTGAGTATACATTTCCAAAAGACAAACTTGGAGCTGTTTCAAAAGTCGAGTGAGGTCTCGGCAGTGGCACGTCACATTTTGAAAGCAGGAGGCCGCAACAGCGAGCAGCACTTTGAATCAAAACGGCAGCAAAACCTCTACCAATACCCAATAGGGAGCGGCACCTCCACCTCGACAGCGACGCTTCAAGTGCCATTGTTAGCTCTCGCTTTGGTGATGAGTACTTTTCCTTTAGCACCCTCACGACTTTTAGGAGTTGACCACTGAAGAATCGAGAATGTGAACCTGCAGTCTGTTACTGATTAAATGTATTGAGATTCTTCTGGCCATGGGCATAATGGATGATATCACTGCATTCTAACTCTGTTAATGTCATCTGCTTAACTAATTTTATGATGACATCCTTAGGGATCTAAGATGTATCTATAAAGAAATGATTGACCTGAAATTGTTATCTGCTATTCCATCTGATAATCATCTACCCAAAAGTGTCAAATAGTCAGTGGGTGGTGCTTGATGCCATAATCAGCCAAAATCATGAGGTGAAAATGTGGCATTGATCAGAAACAGGGAAGTATTTTCATATAATACGGACTCGGATGATTAATGGCAAATGAGATATGTTACAGTGGTGTTTCCAAGTGGCAGAGATCGGAACTATTCGATAGTGGTGTAAATACTGGCATTTTTAATGGCAGCAGAACAAGAAAACAGCTGATGAAGACCTTATCATCATCTCGACCAAAGAAAGAAAGGTATAGAAAAAGTGCGATATTATAGAGGAAACCCATGAAAGTTTAGGGTCTGAGCCCGTATCCCATCGAGTTTGAATCACATAGTAATTCACAAGGCGAAGCCGAGTGAATTACTACGTGATTCAAATGAGATGGGATCGAGCTCTGACCCTAAACTTGAATGGGTTTATGAATTTATCTCACCCTTTACATTGACTAATGGGCTAAAATTTGTGACATTATCCCCCATTGGATATTTTTCATAAATATCTAATAGGCATTAGATACGAGTTCCCAATGTTAAGTCTATGGAGAAAAAATATCTGGGGTGAGATAAATGTCGCAATCAAGCTATGGAATACCCTGGGTCTAGATACACAAACAGAAAGTTTTTTTAAATTTTTTTTTTTTATGTATGTTTAAGAAATTTGTATTAGGGATGCTAGCAAAATTTTTACGTAGCCGCTGTGTCCGGTTTTAAACGCTCAGGCTGACAGTTGTGGTTGTGTTAGGCCCGGCGTCCACCTACTACGATAGAATCGTAGACCTCCCGATATGGCACCGATATAAAATGTCAAAATCGGTGCCATATCGGGAGGGTGCAAAATCATAGACATATGTCTAGACATGTCAATCCGCCATGCATTGTATGGGTTTTTTATCCGTGCCTAATCGCAGAAACGTGGTCAACTGCCCCGATAATAGGTGACCTTCCGACGCGATTTTGATTTTGTATCGGGAGGTGCATCGTAGACCATATCGGAGGCATATCGTACTAGATGGACGCCGGGCCTTACCGTAGGGTAAACCTCTCCGTCCCCACACACTGTATTAGGGATGAGGTTGAACGAAAATGGAGATTAATGGTATTAGAAATCGATTATCCTTGAACGATGCTGAGCAATGCTGTAACTCGCTTGTATAATGTTACACTTTGTGTTAATGTAATTTATGTTTTGTGGTAATGATAAGGTTTCTATGAAGCCGTTTTTGGAATATAGGAGGGACTCTGCACAAAGATTTTTTATTCTCTTGCAGTCAAATAATATATTATGAAAACAGTGGTAATGTGTGTATGTGCTAGCATACTCATAATTAAATGGAACTGAACAAGAGTTAGCAGGTAGTGTTGTTTTGTCACGATGGTCAGGTAGCGAATTACTATGTGAGGCGTAGCCGAGCGTAGTGAGCAGCAAACCTGACCGGAGTGACATCACAACATGACCTGCTAACTCGAGTTCAGTTCTGTATTTATCCTACCCCTTCTACACAACTTTATTGTATTAAGAAATATGCAAACACTCACTGAAATCCAGCTAAGAATACATTAATGGACATGTTGGTTCCTTGTTTATACTGTCGCTAGAACGCGTGCTGATTGGTCAATTCTTTTTATGTCCCTAGAGGCATAAAACACACTTTATGTCACTGAATGCCGCAAAAAAATACTCTATATAATGTCTATGGCAGTTTTTTTATTAGGGGTAGGATAAATGACTTGATCAATAGCATGACAAGATGCATTGTAAACGTCATAAGTTATGTTGACACAAATGTTTCGCCGAAATGGATTGGAAGAAATATTGTAAAATAGAAATTCAATAAAGAAGGGCGGGAGGCGGCTGGGGCTGGCCGGTGGACGGGGGCGGAGGTGGCTGGGCACAGTTTGATGGTAAGAAAATGAAATCCCAGAATTATAACAAGAGAGGGCTTCAGTGTTGGTGCAGGCACAGAGTGAGTGTAGGGAGGTTGAGATTATAGACATTTGGTCGGGCTGCTTCTCAGGGTCAGGGTTGGAATCGGAAGGGAGGGCTTCAGTGTTGTTGCAGGCGGCGGGGGCGGCACAGATGGGCAGTCGGGATTCTTTTTTTTCTTAATCAGTATAAATATACGCCAAACATATATAACATATACACGACCAGTTTTTATATAATACGCACAATATATTTCTTCTCATATACGCTTGGCAGCAAGTACAGCCATTACCCTTCTGTATATACAAGTAGACTGTATCGTATATGCCACATACACAAATACACAAAGATGCGGGGTTAAATTATCTCAGTGAGAGACGGGAATCCGCAATAAGAAAGATGGCTTATTCAAGAAGTCGTAATACTGGGTATACTGCGGAACCACGCAGAAATACTAGATTGCATGATGCTCCTGTCTTGTCTGTCTATGATTTCTCGTTACAACTATTTAGAAGAAGTATGTTGTTTAAATGCCAATATTATTGGAACAATTTACCAGTGGAATACAGACTCATTCCAACATATCCTCAGTTTAAATACAAAGAAAAGTCTATTTTATCAAGCTGTCGTAGTAATTATTAAGCATGCATGTGATGTGCAAGATCATTTGCATGAATATAAGGTATAATGCTGTATGTTGCCTATATGAGCCTATAAGATTCCTAAGAGATTTTCTATAAATGCAATATACACATGTGCCATCAACTTAAGGTAATTTTGACTTCATGGTATTGAGTGACGGCTGTTATTGAAATATATTTACTGTGTATTTATTATGTTAGCTAGCTAGTTATAGCTTTTGGTGTACAAACTCTCGTAGAGAGATGTGAACAACGAGTACCACGGCTGAATGTGAATGTAAACAGGCATATATTTGCCTTTTCCTGTTCAGGGTAAATAAATCGATCCCAAAAAAACAACAACATACACTGGCATGATATGTGGACTTTAGATTAATTCCATATGTTATACCCAGTGTAGCGGACCGCTGGTAAGTGGTACGTAATCTCACAGTCTAGTTTGAGACAAGTCACTACCCCATGCTTGTACTTTCCGCACAGGTTGGTTTGGAATATCCTCATTTAAGCTGGGAGATGCGGGATCTACAACCTAGCTTAACCTGGAACACAAAACCAGACTCTGGCCACTTCAGGTACAATGTCTTTATTGAAACCTGCGTATCTGTACAGAAGCTTGGCATGGAATGTGCTAAGTAGTGCAAGGGGAGAGGATCTGTCCTCACCACTGCCGAAAGGTTTCCGGAGAAACCTAGCAGTCTCTGAGGCTCCAAGCATTAACTGAACTAAGAGGCACCGCAAGTAACCTGTTGACCTGCTGTGGACCTATATATATACACTGCACGAAAACCACTATTTTACATATGTATGCGAAACGCGTCTAACAGCAGGATTTTGCGTCTAGAAGTTAGACCTGTAATCAGTCTCGTAGACGCCTTATCTAGTGATGTATATACATGTCCATGGTGCGGTCTTATATATGTCATATGTACGCCTGATTCCATTGTATATACACCACCATCCAATAGTTCCTTTGCAACTTGGGGACACTACTGGTAGCATATTTCATTTTCTATTAACCATCAAAGTCTGTATCATATGAAAAATACAATCTTATATTACCAATTTATTTTATAAAACCTTTATAAAACCTGATTGAATATAGATTGATTAATTACATATAATAAACCCTGAATTCTTTGGTTTTTTTTACCGTTTTTCTAATAGATTTTTCCTTGAAAACACCATTCTTCTGTAGTATTCTGGGTATTCCCATATATAAGCCTTTAAGAAGTTAACACTATAGACATTAAGTCCCGGCGGGCAGCGGCGGGCAGCGGCGGCGGGCGGTGGGGGAGGGATACGCCAGGTGTGAAATACAGCCAAGTCGCGCACATATACAAATAAAAACTGTCTCTTAGACGCCTCATACGCTGGTGCGTATAAGAGGTGTATACAAATGAAAACAAGTCTATATTCAGCCAATACGTGCGTTATCACGATGGCGTATATATATGTAAAATGGTGGTTTTCGTGCAGTGATACTGACTGAGTTGAGCTGACTGAACCCGTAGTATTTGCATACACGGGTCCGCCGGCTTTACCACACAGCAGGAATTGGCACTCGTATCACTTAGTGTGGAGTGATCGTACCACTGTTCGACTACCCTGACCCCAACACAAGCATTCTTTTGTATTTTTTCCAATTTTTAAAATATATTTCCCTTTTAAAACATTGTTATGTAATTATCATTTCAACCCTGTATATATAGCACAAGCTGTCATTAGATATCACTTCTTAAAAAAACCAGCTGCTGCAACCGCCACCACTGGCGCCACAGCCACTGCTCTGCACATGTAGATGACCGCACAGCTGTCAGCATAGCCGTCTGTACCCATCAGCCTACCTAAATAATACACTGATAATGCTTGTAGGCTACAGAGAACTAGATACATGTACACTTGCAGAATATAGATATGATTAATGTTTACCACTGTTTACTATAATTTACACCATGCATAGGTAGTGTGTTTGAGGGGGTGTTTGTAGGGATATATAGGGGACCATTTGCATGCATTTGTGTCTGGCCAGAATTACACCCATTCCTATATACCCATTATTGAACTAACTAGAGTTACATACCGCTGCTGGGGGGTGCATTAAAAATAAGTTAATGTGCGAGGTTGACATTTTCGTCCCACTCTCCTGTTTTCGTCCTGCTCTGACGTTTTCGTACCGCTCTGATCATGTGATACAATACAGCAGCGGGACGAAACAATAGCTGTTGTGGTTACTCGATAAGGGTGGCCATTTGGTTCGGAAGTGTTTCAGGTAAAGAATTAAGCATTTTTATCGATATTTGAAGGTATATAGGAATAGGGAAACCAAGTACCGGTAAGCAAAAGTCAAAGTTACTCTGTAAGGCTTGGAAAAATTACTGCCCATGGCTGACGCCTTTCCCTCTATTACACTACCATCAACTATCATCAAGGAGCATGTAGACATGTGTATGCAGGATGTGCTACACTAATAACTTGACAATGTAATTGATATGGCTATTAGTTCTGTGTCTCTGGTGCTTGGTTGTGAGGTGGGGTGGGGGGTGTGGTTATTTACCTAATGAGGATAAATTAGTTACTGTTGATATATACAAACTGTTTAGTTATCAACATGGTATTATGCGGAAACTGGCTTACTGTCTTCGTACGTCCAAAATACGCAGTGAAATTATTGATTACATACATCCCGATGCCGTAGGCAGAGGGATGTATGTGATCAATAATTTTACCAAGTGTTTTCGTATTATTATATACCTAAAAGTGGCGATTTTATATCTAGTCACGTGATTACATACCCCGTACGTCACAGGTATATAATAATATGTGCTACACTAACAACTTGATAATATAACCACTCCCATGTAGTTGATTAATGGAGCAGGGTGATATCTGTGTCTGTAGTTGTTAGTGAGTGTGTGTTAATGTTAACTAGCTAATGTATGATAATTAGGGCCCTCACCTAATGCTTGATATATCCTCTAACTTGGCTAGGACATGGGTATGTATAAAAATCCCTTTACAGAAGCCGTGTCAGTAGGTTGAAAGATTCTGTGTCAAAGTGAATCAGAGGCATATCCGAATACTTGTGGAAGTATGTCGGGTCAATGCTATTAAAGATCCTCAGATGTAAGGAGATGGGCGGGTCCCATGCAAGTGTCCTTGGGACTGTAATGAGGTACATATACTAGTTTACAGAGGTGTATGATAAAATTCCCCACTAACCACCCACTACATAATACACCTTTGATAATGTTATGTATTATCAATAAGATCTTTTGTTTATCATTACCATACTTTATCATTTATTTATCAAATAGTATGAACATTAACATCTAGAAATCTATGTAAATTGTCTTGTATATGAAATGCTATTTTCTCATTCGAGCCATGTATTCCATCATTCATTGCATGAAAAATGTATATATTTTATCTATACACCACCGCATAAATGCATTTATCCTACCCCTAATATAAAATCCCATAGGCTTAACATTGAGATTCCGTATGCCACGCTGACTGGCATACGGACGTTTGTATGCTACTAGGGGCATACGGAATTTTGATGATTTTCATTCATGATTTTGATATTAAAATATTGTAGAGAGGGGTAGGATAAAATCAAAACCTGATCGTTTTAATCTTGGCTCCCGTATGCCACTCCTGAGTTTGGTTCCGGATAGCACTCGGCTCCGCCTCGTGATATCACTACGCCAAACTCCAGTCATGGCATACGGGAGCCAAGACTAAAACTCATCCGGTTTTACGATATTATCCTACCCCTAATATAAAATCCCATAGGCTTAACATTGGGTTTCCGTATGCCACGCTGACTGGCATACGGAGTTTTATATGCCACTAGTGGCATACAGCATTGTAATCATGTAATATTCCATAATCGAGGAGATAGGGTAGGATAAAATCAAAACCTGATTCGTTTTAACCTTGGCCACCGCATTCCACGCCTGAAGTTTTGGCTCCGGACTTCACTCGGCTTCGCCTCATGAAGTCACTTTGCCAAACTCCAGTCGTGGAATACGGTGAACAAGATTAAACCTCATCTAGTTTTACGATAGTATACAATGTATGTTTATTTGGAAAAAATCATTTTCCGTATGTCCTACGTGCCTCTTCCTCATGGAGGTGTGTGGTCTGCAGATTTTTTTGAATAAAAAAAAATTCTTTTTTTTAGTCACATACCAGCAGTTGCTTGAGCCGTCCACGTCGCTTACAATGTATGTTTATGTTTATATATGTATACGCCTATATTTTACACTTTTTTTGTTTGTTTTGGATTTCATATTTATTCTGGAGTTATAACTACTAGGACATTACTGTCCTATTTTCAGTAGGCTCCAGGGCCAATTATGTTTGTCCAGGTTTACATAGGGTTTTTTGGGAAAAAGAAACTAACATCCAGTGTATTGCTAGTAATAATATAGTTATTTAATACATAATAGATATTGGGTTTAGACAAGGCTAACTCATTGCTATGGTATATACAGATGACATATGAGAAAAAATATTATAATTGACTCAATGTGGGTAGGGCTGGTTGGGCTACATCCATTGTATCACTGGGTTGTTATTGTAATTGACACAATTAAGTTCATACAAATTCAATATTCTAAACGTCTGGCAAGGAGGGATTTTTTATTATCCTCCCGGAAAGCTTCATAGGTTGGTATTTGTCTTTGTGTAATTGGCAGTTCATTCCATAACTTTGCGGTTTTATACTGGATACTACGCCTGTATGACTCATTCTGGAATTGATTCTGTTTTAGTAATATAGCCGCATTAGCTCGTGTATTTCGTACATTGTCTGTTTTTTGGTATTTTTCAGCTTTGCTTCTCTTATGAGCTATATTTAGTATGTGAGATTCTCTGCGTTCATGTAGTCGATTTATATTACATTGTAGATGTATTTCATTTGTTGGTGTTTTATGTGGTTCTTTAAGACAGATCTTTAGCGCTTTATTTTGCATTGTTTGCATTTTTCCAACTAAGTTGGGACAGTAATTATGAGTAAAAACATCACCATATTCCAAAAAGGGGAGGATCTTTGCTTTGTAGATTTTAATAGCTTGGGCTTTTGTTATAAATTTCCTGATTAGAGTTAAAAGATGGAGCTTGTGTCCTGCTTTTTGCATCTGATTATTTATATGTGAGGTAAAAGATTTTCATCCAGCTTCACTCCTAGATAGTTAAAGTGCTTTACGATCTCTATACTTTCATCATTCAGGATTATATCCGGTATGTTTACATCCTTTAACTTTCTGTATGATCCATATTTCATTATTTTAGTTTTGCTGGTATTTATTGTGAGTTTATTGTTGTTACACCATTTTGACAGCCTTTTAAGGTCATCTTGTAGGGTGTTATGTGCTATTGCTGGATCAGTGCTCGAGGTGTACAATACTGCATCATCAGCATATAATTTCATTTTACAGTCTCTTATTGAGGTGTCGATGTTTTTTTGTTTTTTTTGTTTTTTTTGGGCAATTTTTATTAGGGAATAATGTGTGTTCACAATCACCGAATTCGGCTATAGAGCCGTTCTTCCACTCGGGCCCTTGCCCCTACTCCTCATTCTAATGTCATTCACGTATAGTAAGAAGAGTAAGGGGGCCAAGTGTGGACCCTTGTGGTACTCCATAGGTGATTTGCTTGGTACTAGATTGAAACCCATTGGCTACCGTATATTGCCTCCTATTTTTTAGGTAATCTCCCACCCAGTCACAAGTCGATTTATGTAATCCATATGTTGCTAGTTTCTTTTTTAAGATGGTATGGTCGACAGTATCGAATGCTTTTGCATAATCGATGTAAACTGCATGTGTAATCTCTTTTATATTCATGTTACCAAAGATATCGTCAGTGTAGTCTGATATTGTACTTACAGTCGACCTTTCGGGTAAGAAACCTCCTTGGATAGGGTTTAACAAGTTATTCTCCATTAGGTGATTTAGTATGTTTTTATGTATGAGTTTTTCGAGTAACTTTCCCGGGAGTGGTAATTCTGAAATGGGTCGCTTATCGGTTACTTTAAGGCTGTTATTCTTTTTAGGTATAGGGGTTACCTTTCCTATTTTCCATGCAGTAGGGAACAGGCTCTTATCGATTGTTAATTGGTATAGGTGAGTGAGTTGTTTTGTTTGTGTCTGAAAAGCATCCTTTAACACACGTGATGAGAGATAATCGATTGCAGATGATTTTTATTTCTTCCTCTTTAATTTCTTTTTACCCAGCTACTTGTTCTTCCATTTGTACGCTTGTGTATACAATTTAGTTTTTATTTGTATATGTCAGAGTATTGGCTGTATTTGCCACCCAGCAAATATATGTTGCTATATAACTTATTATATATATATAAATTAATTAACCGCCTAACCTCGAAGGACTCGACAAGTCTAGTGGGAGTATAATATACGCTCCGGTGTCAAGAACAAAAGAACTTCAGAGAGGTACGTTCGCAGCTCGTTTAGTTCTTCCAGTAGTTCAGTCAGCTTATCAAGGTCGAGAAGCAAGTCTCGTCATACCAAGAGGGGTAAATACGATCACTATCACTTTGTTGACAAAGATGAGAAAGTTACTTCATGTGAGGGGCTGTCACTCGTGAATTTAAAATTCTTGCGCGAACTCTATGACCAAGGAAGGGACTTGTCGGGACTGATCGATCACATGGTATTGTTAGCTGAAAAGGCCAAGACAAAAGTCTTTCAATATGAAGCTTTGATCAGATACGATATTTCAGTGAAAAGGCAGGGCAGATAAAACGGGTTTGTGTGCGATCAATACTATTGATCCTAGCGATATAATCAAGTATTTATCATATGACGGAACTCTTAGTGCAAAAAATGCAAAATCAGTTACAACCAAGCGTAGTAGTACGGGTGGTGTCAATGTGTGTCACGCTTTTAACAAGTCAAACTCGGGATGCACTTTTGCTGTGTGTAAATATTGCCATGCCTGCAGCACCTGTAATTCATCGGGTCATGGTGCCTATAGCTGTAACTCTAGGAAGTCAACAAATAACCAGAAATGATGCCAGAGAACTAATTGTTTTGAACAGGTTTTTGTCACTAGTAGTAAAATCCTGGATATTGATTGTCGTGGTATTGACAGTGACAGTGTAAACAGTGCTCCCAAGGTGTCAGTTGTAGTTGATATGGGGGAAAACCACAAAACAATTTATAAAACTAGTGAAAGTGTTGATATTCCTGGCAAAAGTGCTAGTAAAATGGTTAATGACTCAGAAATTATTGAAGTATACACATGTGTTGTTTTTGATAAACCAAACTTTAACTCTGGTGATGATCTGCATGAAGAAAATGTAGAATTATGTACTGACAGTGTATACAGCCCTATCTATACTGTTGATAGCAAAGCTGGTCCAGTTAAAGTATTCAGTGAATGCCTCTCAGGTATATGTGACTGTGCTTTTTATATCGGTGACTCCCCAGTACAATTATTGCCTTGTCGTAGTGCTGCTTATCTATGTTTTGGCAATTCCAATTCAAATATGACAGAATTTGATAAAAGATTTTGTATGGGATGGCCTTACAACAGGCTTCCAAATTGTCGATGATGGTTGCACATCGGAGTATTCTTGTCCGAATTATAACTCTATACTGGAAGGTAATATGCGTCAGGAAATGACTGAACTGATAGAGTCAGAACAAATCAGTGGAAAAGTTTCCATGGTTAAGTCAAAGCCAAAGTGCATTCACTCTATTGGGGCTGTAATTAAGAGCAATGGAAAACTACGTCCTATTACGGATTGTTCCCAACCAGACGAAATAAGTATAAATAACTACATGACCACCACTTTTGAGAGTTTCAGCTACAATACGGTTTATTCAGCAGTTGATGATTTTGTAGGAGGCGAATATATGTGTGTAGTAGATATTCAGTCGGCTTACTGGTCTGTCAATATACGAGCAGACCAGACGAAATTCCAGGGTTTTGCTTGGGATTTAGGTAATGGAGAAAAATACTTTGAAGACAAACGTTTATGTTTTGGGCTCAAGTGTGCCCCAAATATCTTTACTAGACTGTCAAATTACGTGGTTGACTTGGCACACCAGAAGGGCTTGGATAGAATAACAAATTATCTAGATGATATTTTAGTGGTTGGAAATACTGAGATTGATTGTTTAGAAAAAAGGGATATTTTAATCTCGATTCTTGAACATGTAGGGTTTGTAGTAGCTGAATCTAAAGTTACCTATGCGTCTCAGAGTACTGTTTTCCTGGGTATATGTATCAATACAGTCGATATGTCTCTCTCCTTGCCCATGGACAAAATTGAGAAATTATCTGTGGTTATCAGCGATATTCTTCAAGCAAACAAAGTGAACAAGAAACAGCTAGAGAGACTAGGGGGTCTAGTATTGTTCTGTGCCCAAGTGGTACGAGGTGGCAGAACGTTCAGTAGACGTATTTTCGACACGGCAGCCACTATCTCTAGACACAAAACTATCCCTCTAAACGATGAGATTATAGCAGATCTGCACTGGTGGAGAGATTTCTGAATGACTTTTAATGGCAGGGAAATAATACAAAAGTCATGTCATTTTTGTCCTATTGTAACTGATGCCTCAAGCCTGGGTTTTGAAGGTTGGGCTGGCCTTGATTACTTTTACGGCACATGGAACTCGGTAAAATGTGATCGTTTTGATGATCATCACTTTGTCGAGTCACCTCAGATGGATAGTTATGAGGCTAACATCAATCTTTATGAATTATGGCCTGTGCTTGTGGGTTTAAAACGTTGGTCAAGTAATTATAGAAATTCAAAAGTAAATATCATTACTGACAACATGCAGGTCTTAGCTATGGTGAACACCGGAAGAAGCAGGAACAAGTGCTGTATGTCGTGGCTAAGGGACTTATTCTGGACATGCTTTGTTTTTAACATTAGCTTACATGCCACTTACATCCGTTCCGAGGATAATGTTCTAGCGGACTGTCTATCTATGGTACAATACAAGAGTTTTCCCGAGAAATGTGTCAAAATTTTACTTAATGGTAACATGTGCTGTTCATCTTACAGACATCGAATTGGAGAAACTGAGGGTAAAACAGGATAAAATACTGGATTCATGTCTATCTGTCAACACTAAACAGGTCAGGACAAAGCAGCTTGAATGTTATTTAAAATTTACAGGTCTTAGGTCATGGTGGCCTTTTCCGACCACTTCTGACTTTTTGTCAGTGTATTGTACTTACTTGACGAGTTTTCTAAAACCATCGTCCATAAGGAACTATCTGTCAGCGGTTAACTACTATAACAAATTGTATGGTTATCAGGATATGTCAACTGACTTCAAGTTAAAGATGACTATTGGGTATTGAAAGACTATTCCATGTAGACTCTACTACACGCTATCCTATCTCTGTTAATGACATGAAATTGTTATTTTCCAGGCTCGATATGGAATCAGAATCAGACGTTTTCTGGTTATGCCTACTCTTGGGCTTTAGGGGACTTCTAAGGAAATCCCATTATACTCTCTCTTCCCACACTATTAAGAGGAAGGATATCTCTGTTTACAGTGACCACATTGAGCTAGTGGTTCCGACATCTAAAACTGACCAGCTGGGTTCCAGGAAAAAAATCTTGAGATTTGATGACATTGATTCTTCTCCATTCTGCATGAAACCATACCTAAACAATGTACTTCAATTTCAAAAACCAGTTTCAGATGATTATCTACTCAGATTCAGGTGTGGAAACACTCCTACCTCTGACTTATCAGAGAATAAAAAACCTGGCTAGTGCTTTAGGTCTTGGTAATGGCTCAGCTACATGTCAATCCCTTAGACATGGCGGGGCAACCTTTCTAAAGGACCTGGGTCTGCCTACATCAGACATCAAGGTTAGAGGTAATTGGGTTTCTGGTGTAGTAAACACTTATCTACACCAGACTTCTGCCACAGTAAAGTATTCTGATCGTTTGGCAGCAAATCACTTGAAATTATTGAACTGATCTCTCAATTGTGGCTGGCGGGTTTTTGCCCATGTTTATATATATTTACCCCCATCACTGTTTTGTGTTCAATCCATTCACCTATCTATTATAGGTTAATATTATTTATGTCGCTATATAACTTATTATATATATATAAATTAATTAACCGCCTAACCTCGAAGGACTTGAAAAGTCTAGTGGGAGTATAATATACGCTCCAGCTGTTTGTTGTCGGGTGCATGTTTCTAGGTTACGGGGTCACCAAGGTCGCGCGTGATGTGACGTTCTCCGCAACGGTTATTCCGCTGCCTCAAATCATCAACAAGAGTCGTGTTTTAGTCTTACCTTTCGGCTTAGCCTATTCTATGTATCAAACTAGATGTTCAGGTTTATTGTAAATGTGTTAATAAACCCATGTTTATATATATTTACCGCCATCACTGTTTCATGTTCAATCCATTCACCTATCTAGTATAGGTTAATATTATTTATATATAGAAAATTCTATGAACAATATGTATACATGCTGATCGTATACATGTAATGTACACATATTTCGGGCGTGTGGCATATACATGTTAAATGTATAGTAAACATAGTGTAAATATACACATGTATGCATATGTACATAAAAAACGTTTACTCAGTCCCCTATGGCCTCCACAGCTTATCAGTGCATTCTGTATGAGAAGGGCATGGAGACGAATGGGTATGCGTTTGTGTGTGTGTATGTAGGATACCAAAATACATATCTTTTTGTAATATAACACATACAATATTTTATTTTCTGTACGATACTTTGAGGTGTTTCCTCAAGCCAAATAAGACTGTAACGTTTATTGTGGTACTTATTTGGATCCACAAAATAACTGCCTTATGCCCGAGAAGACTTATATATATGATCAAACATATTTAAACTGACATTTTCATGCTGTGATTTACATGTAAATGGTAAATTGAGACTAATTGGTGAGAACCTGTATGTTCAGACAGGGGTGGGGTCGGGGGGAGGAGTGGGTGGGTTGCCCGGTGGCTGGTAGCCTCAGCCTGCTGGCTGCAGTGTATAGGGCTGATTCCACCAGCACAATGGATTTGCCGTAGTATATCTTTGTATGTCTTGTAGTGTCTTACAGTGTCGCGATGTGTCGTACCTCCGTTGTCACAAAACGTAGCCGTGAGGTGTCAGGTGTATGTTTTGGTGCTCCACCACCGTGACACATCACGACAAATGGGCACGCGATCATTCAAACCTTGCCCAACTTAGCACACACCCAAATCGTGACCAATCTGGCCATGTCTTGTGTGTCGGTGGAATCAGCACTTATGTGTGTCACACAGTGTCACATGACTGTGTTGGAAAACAGGGGCCTGTTTCAGAACCGGTCTAAATTTTTTCTCGAAGAAATCAGGGCCCGATTTACAGAAATCAGCACCCCGATTTCCTCGAACGAGTTCTCAACATCACTTGGTGAGAACCTATTTCTTTTCAGTTTCAATGATGTCAGAGAAGAAATTGTTCATACATCAGGAGCATGCTCTATCAATGGAAACATAAACTTTGCACTATAATTTTCTTGAATTTCTGAGGCCTGGTGTGAGCTACAAACAATATGTAGGGGAGACAAAATGCTAAATTAAAGAAAGGATAAATAACAAGGATAATTAACACCTTAAACACATTAACAAGGCAACAACCAGAATTACATCATTACACACTTTAATGAGTGGACAATTTAATTTAACCTGGGACAAATGATGTAGAAGTCCACGTATTGGACTTTATATTCAGTGTACTTTCTCCCTGTGTGTGATTCAATCCTTTGCAGGTTTACTTCACAGTGGGACAACCTTTTGGGGTTATTATCTTTAATAATTGCGTTCACCTCCACGTAAAACTACCATGGACTTCATATTCAGCCATCCTGAGAGTAAGAGTGTTGGTTAGACGTAGCGGGTAGGATGTAGAATTATTTTTTGGGATAAAATCGGGCCCCCATTTCCGAAATTTTTATTTGGATAAGATCGGGGACCGATTGACATAAATCGGGGTACCGATTTATGCCAGAAAAGTTCCCACACATATCCTGATATTAAGAGGGCAGGATCTCTCCAGAAAAAAATTAGAAAGACAGGTGAGAGAGACTCAAATGCCTTGTCAAAAGGTTTTTCAGATGGCTCTCGCCATCATAATAAAAAAAAAAAAAAAAGTTATATCAATCTCAAACCCTGGGACGAATAGCAATCACAACCTCACTGACAGGTTTTCTCACTTAGGAGCATACGACTCCCACACTTGCCTCTCTAGCCCTGACAAGAATCAGTAAGATTTGAAGTTACAAGCAACACAAGCACGCAGGTGGCGGTTCCGTATCAAACTGCAAAGAATCAGGGACCAGGGAGCTGTTTCAAGAGTTGAGTGAAGTCTCACCAGCGGCATGTCGCATTTCAAAGCGAGAGGCCGCAACAGTGAGCGGCACATTTGAATCAAAGCGGCAGCAAAACCGCCGCCAATACCCAATAGTTAGCAGCACCTCCACCTCGACAGCGACCCTTCAAGTGCCATTACTAGCTCTCGCTTTGGTTGTCAGTACTCTCGTTTAGCACCCTCCTGACTTTTGAAACAGTTCCCTGTTTCACTAGTTTCGTGACATATCTGTGACACCATACAGACATTGGGGTTGTCTAGTTTCCTGACAACACAAGTAGCTGATCTTAGGAAAAGACAGACCCCAAACATATCAATTTATATTAGATATGAAAAGCAGCACCAACAGTGCAAGCAAGAACAGACAAAACAAAGTCTAATGTCTAGTTATTATGAAACCGGACACACCATCTAGATGCCACCAACAGTGCAAGCAAGAATGGACAAAACAAAGTCTAATGTCTAGTTTTTATGAAACCCGACACACCATCTAGATGCCATCTAGACATGTCACGAAACTAGTGAAACAAGTCCCAGGACCAAAATACCTGGTATACAAGGTCACGATAGACTCACAAAGATGGCAAAACCCTCTCATATAACTATAATGATCTCTTCACCCTATATGAAATAGTCAATCCCCCATAGAGACCAAGCTTCAATCAGTACAAGGGGGACATCTGCCACAAATAATATTAGCTGATCAATGCAGAAAACAATCTGAGGTCACTTGTGGTCACCGACTATATAGAGAGCCAAAGTGAACCCACTGAAACCACAGATACCCGTTTACAAAACCCCATTTCCTGTGACCAGTAAGAATGAGGCTTAGTGCTAGACTTTTGTTTTTGGTCTTGTTTGTTACTTTTGGAGTGTAGTTTATTACTATTGTCTCTGAAGAACTCTGTCTCAAAGCTACGATGACACTTGTTAAGTTTATCAAAAAATCTTTTTTTACAGGCTAAGTTATGGGAACTTTTGTGTAGCAAGTCAAAAATAACTAGTTTTCAGTCCCCAATATGGTTGCGAGGCCTATGGTCATACTTTATATCAAATCTTTATCATTGAAGTTATCTATTAAAACTGAGACTACAGAGTAAACCTTTTTGAACTGGAAAAACTTCAAGATGCAAAACAGAAGTATCATAAACTGTGCATATATCACATGACCTACATTTGCAATATGTTATATCAAGCTGATGGATATTCATAGTTCTCCTAACCACTGGTTACATCTGACCTGTTTCAAGCTGTCCCCTTTACTCACAGATAACTATGTCACTGACCTATATAATAACTTGATAATATAATTGTGGTGATTTGGAAATCTCTCTGTAATTATTCAAACCAGAAACTCGAGTCTCAGGATCTCTGAAGATGGATGATAAGCCCTAGTTACAGGGACTCCCCCACCCAAGCCGCTTCGTCACATGTTACATGCAACATACCAGCGAGGCCATCTTTCAGATTATGGATCCGTGAATGATCATTATGTGATATAATTCATAATGTGAGACAATCTCCTGCTATCCCCTGAACCGTAACTCAAATTTTCTATTATAGTTTGCCGTCAGTTAAAAGTACCAGCTCTATACACATACTGAATTACAAGGAAGCAATTCAACAAACGATATCATTTGAGATAAAATAACATTTAGTTTTGTTGGTTGACATATTTGGTTAGATTCTTTTCCCCAGAACTTTTATTTCACTGATGCATCAATAGCAACAGGTTGGGGTACATAATCTTGTTTAAAGATTCTTTTGGTTTAAAAGAAAATATTTTATTTATCCTGGATCACGATCGGTTGTTAACCAGTTTGATAAAGTGTCCAAAATATATCATTCACATTGTGGTTTAACCTGGTTTTGATTTGTCCTCATACATGGACCAAGACGCAGTATAAGTTGTGGAACATGACTTTATGTAGCTATACAATTATAAGGTTTAGAGATTCAAACATAACAATAAAGATATGCACGTATTCAACTGGCTAAGTCACAAGTAGGTAAGAGAAATCATTATCTGCAAATCAGTACAAATGGCAGCAGTGAAATCGGGGCGGATATCGAGGTGGAGGTGCCGCTCCCTATTGGGTATTGGTAGCGGTTTTGCTGCCGCTTTGATTAAAAGTGCCGCTCGCTGTAGCGGCCTCTCGCTTTGAAATGCGACGTGCCGCTGGCGAGACTTCACTCAACTTTTGAAACAGCTCCTCGATCTGCAGTGATCTGATTTTCATACCCTACCCCAATCTCTTAATACATCTTAGTGTATACAACTTTCTCGTCGTAAAATCCCATATTTCATAAGTATCAGCTAAAACAAGGAAAGAGTCATGATATACTTAAGGACTTATATTAATAACAAGTGTAGGCATTTAATCAGGGCAGTAGGTTTGTAATATTTTGTAGACTATGGGATAATTTTATAACCGCTGGCGAGACCTCACTCGACTTTTGAAACAGCTCCCAGATTTTTTATAGTTTGGTGTGTCAATCTATTAACGATATTTTTAGCCAATGATTCACCTATCGATGCACAATAGCTGTTCATATAATTAGGAGATTGCTTAGGACCCATGATGGGTTTTTAGGTGTAGGAGGCACCATGGTTTGTTTCGGAGAAAGTAGGCCTTTAATCTCTCTGCAAACTTTCTTTGATTGTTTGATCCAAGTTGTTTTTAACATATGCCCCTTTAGCATGTTTCAAACTTTTGTCGATTATGTTGTGCAACTTTTTTATTCGGAGTAGGTCATCTTGTTTATGCTTCTGCAAGTACTTCTTCAGAAAGTGCTCTCTCTCCTGGATGTACTCAATGATTTGAGATTAAGGCACCTTCTTAGTCCGTTCATGCACCGCTCCACCTCCGGGTTACGGTGTGGTGCCAAAATTGGTTACTCTGCCATAAGTGGTAATTATCGCTCACAATGGGGGAGTTTCCACTTGACAACAATACTGTATCCGGTAAGTGACATCATCGGCCGCGTATGCAGCGATAACGTTGTGTTTAATATACTCAAAACGCTATGGGCTCTATCTCCGCTGATATTCACCCTAGAAACGTCAATTAAAAACGTAATAATAGGGAATATTCATGTGAAACTGAGAGGTATGGTCCCTTTTGGATGAAATTTAAGGAAATAGCAAATACTCACGTTTTTCCGCGGCAACTTTTACCGCGATTACGATGATGTCAGCTGTCAAGGTGACAGTGACTCTCAGAGAAGCAGGGTGGGGTGTGTTTTATAACCAGTCATCACTCACTATTCACCTAATTCATGTTTGCACCATGTAATGGTATCCACATTGAGGCATGCTACATAATATTGAATAATATATAGCTCACATTATTATCATAGCCTCAGGGATATCTAGTTCTCTGTTCGGATGCAGTAGGTCATAAATCACAGAAAGTGAGCTTTTGGCATTTTTGTACTTCCGCCGGCCCCCATTCTTAGGATATCCATTTTTTGATGATTTTTCTTTTCTTATATCATCGGGGTCGATGAGTTCTTGATGTTACATATAGGTTTTGATGGTCGAATATACATATTTGAGGTTCCAGGGCCTAAAATAGGCTAAAAATGACCCGGAAATTGAATTTTTTTAAATAAAAGTGACATATATAATAACATTCTAGAGAAATTGCACTAGATATATGTGATTCCCTATTTATCTCCTATAGTCCGATGCCTCCCGGTGAATTTGAAACAAATATCTCATCAGTGGAGTGTTTTTTTCAATGTTTTTGAAGTAATACACATTTTGTAAACAGAAATGTCTGGGCGAGATTTGAGCATCATATTAGCACCCCCCATATTACCCATAATGCTTATGGGTTCAAATGTGTCTTTAAGAATTAGAGTTAGGTGGTAGTATATCTATAGTGAGAAAAAAAATAGGAATTCCTCTGTAATCTTCTTCCTGAGGGTGTTATGAGTGTTTTTTGTGGAATATGTCCTAATTTCTCATCCGGACACAGAATTAAGATAAATGCCCATCGTATCTATTATTGATGTATTTAACTATCCTAACTATGTTAGGTCTTCACCCCCCACCATTACCTAAGTGCCCAATATATAGTGCATTTACTTCTCGGCCGTGCTACAGAACAGCAGGCAGGAAAATCTCCGGGCGAGTCAATGTCCGGGCGAGTGACACCTGAGTGGTGTAGAGGCCTATTTGCATGAAATGTCCCTTTTTTTAACCCTTTCCTTACTAATGATGCCACTATGGCATTCCCCAGCCACGGGAGAATGATGCCATATGGCATTACCAGCCATGGGCGAATGATGCCAAATGGCATCTTTTGATATTTTACAATTTAGGCTCATAATTCATGAAATACTTAACATTATAACACCATTTTTACACAAAATATGTATTTAGATATGATCCATATAATTATTGATAAAAAAATTAAATGGTTGCCATAGTGACACAAATCATGTCACATGACACCATTTCTGAAATTTGGTGCTCGCCCTTACTGACCATTCATGTGCGCTTGCATCGCCGCCTACACGATGCAGCACAAAAATCGTTTGTAAGGATTGGGTTAAAGGTTTTCATTAACATGCAAATCTCCATGTCTTATATAACTTATGTTATAACAAAATAATTTTGCTATAGCAAGGATTTTCTATTCATATACTATGTGAGTGTGTATGTGTTTTCAAATGAGTGTCCCCACTGGGGGGAGAAGACACCCCTTCACACTCACGCCATCTTGTAATGTAAAATTTCCATCTACTTTTGGTATCTTTTGAGAAGATTATTTTACTGGGATGGACAGACTCGGCGATTGACATATTCAGCTGATTTTGCTACGGTTGTATAAAAAAATTATGCTTCATATCTAATTAATTATTAGACCGAATTTGATATTTTAAATAGTAAATAGATCTTTGAAGTATTATTATTATGAATATTTAATCTAACTGATATTATTCGTCTGCCATGAAACCAAGCCTTAACCAAGCTCTGAATTACACATATCTATGCATACACATGCAAATATGAGCTAGAATAACTTAAGAGAAACAATGTGGTCTGAATTAATTAAAACGACTTCAGATATTTACAATAGGCGTCTATGGGAATCAAAGCTAAGTTTATGGGCTTTCACATTACCGTTAATATCTCCGTTAATATTTGACCAATAGTCACCATATTTAGAAGAAACATTGATCAGGATATGCCCATTTTATATCTGAAGAGTTCTAAACTCCATCATTTAGGGAGAAAAAGAAAAAGAATAAAACCCTATGGGACCAGATGGTATATAAACAGAAAAATGTCCGTCCGAGTGAAATTTCACATAATGACCAGGTCATGTCAATGGGATTTCCCAGGTTTACACAGATTTTTGTACCACTAAAGCTATATACCACCTTAAACTATGTCCGCTTGGGATTGTCTTCCATATAATTGATAGTGCCTACCTAACTCTGTATTCCTGTTAACCTAAATGACAAGTAATGTATATTTAGGGACCTAGAATTAAGGTAAAATAATTGTCATACGCTTGTATGAAACAACCCAGTGCAAAAGAACATACCTATCAACACTCACCAGAACACTCAAAACCTAACCCTTACACACAGTTTAACAAGAAAGAATTTAGAAATGTCCACCAAAATCATATACAACTTTTATGGTTGCCCCTAACCAGAAACACTCCAAATGTCACTCGCCCGGCAGTCTACCAAGGTTCCGAGACTATAGTCGCTACCCCGTACTTACTGCACCAGTACGGGTGGGTTCAAATTGACTCACTGTAAAGGGCAGGGAGATGCCGGCCTTACTGCACAGCAGGGATCGGTATTCGCGCCATCTAGCATAAAGTGAAACAACGCTGCTCGACTACCCTGACCCCTACATTATGACTCAAAGAAAATTTAGCATAAGTTTCTTTTCTTTATCAACATAATGCAAATATTGGTTTGTCATATAGAGATAGGCCACTGTCTGGCATTCCCGTGCCCGGCATTCCCGTGCCCGGCATTCCCGTGCCCGGCATTCCCGTGCCCGGCATTCCCGTGCCCGGCATTCCCGTGCCCGGCATTCCCGTGCCCGGCATTCCCGTGCCCGGCATTCCCGTGCCCGGCATTCCCGTGCCCGGCATTCCCGTGCCCGGCATTCCCGTGCCCGGCATTCCCGTGCCCGGCATTCCCGTGCCCGGCATTCCCGTGCCCGGCATTCCCGTGCCCGGCATTCCCGTGCCCGGCATTCCCGTGCCCGGCATTCCTGGGCATTCTGTTTGGATTTCCACTGCTGTGCATGTCACTGTTGGTACTCAGTATGCCAACAATCAGCATTCCGAAGAGCCCCTTCACCCATGAAAATAGAAAAAAAATCCCCCCACCCACCCTATTCTCAGAACTTACAAAAAAGTTACCCCCCAAATAGAGATAAAAGAAACCCCTCCCCCCTCCATACACACATACACAAACAATAACCAAATAAACCATATCATGAGACACATTGCACATATATTCTAGACACTGTAGTGGGTGTTACTCTGTCTTCAAGACATGACAGTAGCATGGGGTCAACAGGTTGGGAATAGAAAACCTTTTAACCCTTTAAGGACGGATGATGCCTGGAGGCATCACAACACTAAAGACGCATGATGCCTGGAGGCATCACCGCACTAAAGATGCATGATGCCTTGAGGCGTCATTGTCCCAATATTAACAAAAATGTTTTAACAAAGAAATGATAGAGCAATATTCATGAAATCTTCAGAATATGTAGATATAACATCATATTTAGTATTTCTATTAAAAAGAAATAAAATATATATATTTATATATCATACTGCATGATTACAAACTTGGATATCAGTTTTAACTATTATGTGGCTGTCCTCTTGCCAGACAAACTGCTACCAGCACTTTTCCTTATGGGAGTAGCTAGGCCCCAGGCAGCCGTCCTTAAAGGGTTCAGTAATTGTAATAACATTTTTAATTATGCGTAGGGGTCGGGTCAGTCAAGTGGTGGAGTGTTTGCTCTTCACTAGAGGACCTGGAGCATCTGACCCTGTTGTGTGGTGGTTCAGGTGAGCCTAGGCTTTGTTTGTTTGTGGGTTTGATTTAACGTCCAGTTAACCATTGAAGGTTCTCACCAGACTTTCTCAAGGTTCTTTTACACCACAAGGGTGGTGATCGAATCTATGAAATGAATTTAGGAAGAAATCCCACCCCTACACATTTACCGAGGTGAGAGTTCTTTTACTTCCCACACCACATAGACATGGTATGAGAAGGATTGGCCTTTGATATAGCAGTAAATCTACCACTGCTGGGGAGTGTAGGAGAAAAGTGGCTGCAGTGGGACAGAACTGCCATGGGTGCGCCCAGGTGTGTCCAGGTTACAACTGTAAATGGACAGTGCAGCTTCCTCTGTTGCAAAGAACTGTCAATAAAACTTCGTTTTATTTAAGTTGCCTGGTTTTGTGTGATGTCTTGTGTGAGGTTTTGGCTATATAGTTATCCAGCTTATATGCTGAGAACTAGTCAAACCAACCTATGTAATAGGGTAGTAATTCTATCTCCGGATTAGATAAACAATCTATATGAAGTTTGGCTTACCAGCCCAGATGCTAGAGCTGGCGACTGCTACATTTGTAAGAAATACTAATATTTCAATGCTCTGTATATGCAATGTACAGCAGAGTATTGTCATAGGTATCTTGAAGTGTTGGAGAACACTTTCAGCATCTTTGATGTAAGCAAAAAACTACAGGTTCCACTGATAAATCAAAAGGTTTCTGTATTAATAACACATAGAAATTGAAATAAACTTACTGGTGCTCCCTGTGTACCTCCAATATTTGTGCCAGGCTTTGATACTTTGTACCATGTAGCAACATATGCCCACTGTGCTTGAAAGGTGCAGATTGCATTTTCCCAAAGAAAGTCAGTGATTCGACAAAGATCATTGTGAGCTGTGGTTTCACGGAAGGATACACTCCAATTACTTGCAGTGGTCCCAATTGATGCGTAGTATGGAATTATATTCGTTGCAGTTTGGGGAAAAAGTATAAATCCATTTATGTCCACCTGAAATATTAGAAAATTACATATCTAAACAAAGCTCAATATCCAAGGAATGATAATCTGGCTGATATGTAGGATCTATCCAGTGATTAGTAACTTCAGTGATGGTCCACAGTAAATATTGTTTGATAAAGCCCATCATGTCTTCTATATTAAAGGCAATCAAAAACTATTAAAGAAATTTAAACATGCAAAAGAAATCTTTAAAACACTGGGTAAATATCATTACAAAGGTCTTTACAACAATCGTCTAAAATGGGTAAGACGACAATCCCGTCAAATAGTGGCTACCCACTAATATCATCACTTCATCCTAGTTCATAATTGACATGAATGAATGAATTATAATAAATATAAGTGAGCTGTCATCCTAAGTGTGGAAATGCTTGTGACACCCTTTATAGTCAATATGGAGAACTTCTTGTGGTCTTGTGAGCAGTCGCTCCCATGGATTTGAACATTCTACACGCTTTTTCCTTTCACCCTCCCTATAGTATAAAAGGGAGAATTAAACAGGGACTGTCACTTGATAAACTGTTATCATACTATAACTACACTTTCTGTTTTCCTTGATATGTCGGTGAAATATCTTTCATCCACATTTCTGACGTATGTGATTCATTGTAAACCATGTATTCAACAACAATGTAATTAAATCTTATATTCTTGAAATTAATGAATAAACACTTCCAGCAGGAGGAAATGAACAACAACAAGTGTTTTTCATCTATCAAAAGGGCAGCACTGTTATGTGGTTTGGTTGAACCCATACACAGAAGTGCTCTGTGTTGGCACTGTATTATGTAAGTCACCTTGCATATAAGGTAGGATCTTCAGGAGAGAAAGTGTGCAACTAAGCTCGGATCTCTTGTATATGGACTTCCATATTAGCATGAAGGCCTGCTCCCCCAGTGAAATACTTACATAACCTGCTCTTATTTATCTTAAGTATGGACATTAAAGTCTGAACATTTTTGAGAAGCAGCATTGGCTGGAAATAAACTGCACGACCATATGTCAAAGGCATTTGCCTTAATTGAGAATTCTCATGAACATATGTACAAAACCTATTTAACAGAATTTTGTGGCTTCTTTAGATACTTTGGTTGCCCTGAAATCATCATGCCATCTATTTTTTGTTGGGTTTTAAGATGGGTTTCACTATTTTCTAAATATATATCAATGTGTATGGATCAATTTGAAACACAATTATATATTTACTACTTCCAGTCTCCTATCCTCAACTACCTTAAGAAATTTAAGCATAGGATGTTGGCAGGTGCACATACACATCCTTTTTCTGACATACCCTTGTTTACTAAATGTCACAAACTATCTAGTTGTTATCAAACTTACCCTCAGCGTGCTGAAGCTTTTACCATAGTATTGAATCGGAACGGAAGTGTGACTGACAAGATGGTTGGTTACTGATTGAATAGTGTCATAGTCCGGTCCAAATGGCAGAAAGGAACCTGGAACACCATATATACTAGAATTTTCAAAAGTTGTCGGGCATGATGTACTCTGTCCGCTGGTCAGATGATGAAGAGATAACATTGATATCATGTAGAGTAATGTAGAACAGTGATATAATGCCATGTTGCCTCTCCAATGTCTAGAGATTGCACCTGCAGTGCTCCGGTAATGGACTGCTAATGGTGTTTCACGCTATTCCCTGCGTTTCATGTGGCCTCATCCTAGTCTTGAATCATACTGACAGAATGTTGCTCTCACAACTACCCTTGACATGTAATGCAAGTAGAGCAGAACTGGTGTCAAGGGTGCATTTCAATTATTTATATAGAACTGCATCGAGAATCGCTATTTTACGATTCGAGTGCGGTTCTGGATTTATCTTACCCCTTTCTATTGTTTAACCCTTTAAGGACGCATGATGCCTGAAGGCATCACCGCACTAAAGACGCATGATGCCTTGAGGCATCATTGTCCCAATATTAACAAAAATGTTTTAACAAAGAAATGATAGAGCAATATTCATGAAATCTTCAGAATATGTAGATATAACATTATATTTAGTATTTCTATTAAAAAGAAATAAAATATTTATGATTATTAATCATACTGCATGATTACAAACTTGGATATCAGTTTTAACTATTATGTGGCCGTCCTCTTGCCAGACAAACTGCTACCAGCACTCGTCCTTATGGGAGTAGCTAGGCCCCAGGCAGCCGTCCTTAAAGGGTTAAATAACATCACAACTTCAGAATAATCAGAATATACTTAGCAAATCCACTATGCCACGGCCGTGGCGTAGTATTGTCACTTTACCAGGGTGATCGTTGAGTATATTTATATGTTATTCCTATGGCTAAACTTGTACCAGGGGTGAGATAAAACCCAATATTATGGGACTGTATAGAAAGCAAGAACAGATGTTAAAGTGTAATTCTCATGGATGAGAAGTTTAAGGGAAATGACTATTGTCCTATTCAGTACAGGGTACGATAGGTCTTATAGTTCATAGAAGTCTAATTGGTGGTAGAAGAGTTCTTTAGATGCTAACATTTTCAAATTAAACAAAAGATTCCATATCTATGGTGCACAGATATGGCAAATTCAATCATTTGCATTTTGTCATTCTGATTGTAAGAAATATTTTTTTAACCTTCATGTTATAAGTGACCACTGCAGTGAACAGTGTTGCCAGACACTTATTCAAGGCAGGGCTGAACATAATTTCAATTTCTTTCATTAATACACCCAGTCTTTATAGGAATCAGTTGGATTCATAATGCTATCATATATAAAAGAAACTTCGAATTACACTGTGCAAAAACCACCAGTTTATTCCTATATAGGCTATCATGAAAGTGCATGTAACGGCCGTAAATCAACTTGTTTTCATAAATATATATATGTCTATATTTCATGCCAGCGTATGAGGCGTATACAAGACTGTGTCCTCTTATATATGGACGCGTCTTGGCTGTATTTCCCGCCAGGCACATATGAGAGGAAATTAATCTGCACGATATATATAAGCCGGGCATAAAAAACAGAGAGAAAAAGAATCGCGACCCGCCACCACCCCCAGATTCGTGTGTGTTGGTAGAGGTTGCACCAACACTGACCGAACGGTGGTTATGAGTTCGGTCGCGGACTTCGCACACAGGTACCACCTGACCACAGCTCCACAGCCCCCGCATAACCCCCAGCTAACCACCACCACCCCCCCTCAACCATGGCCTATAATCACATGTGAATGCGGCCGCTTCCCTCACCTTCCCCCCCCTCACAGCTCCCCTCACAGCCACTCTCACAGCCACTCTCACAGCCTGCTGCTGCACTCGTGGTTGTTGGTAGAGGTTGCATGCGATGTCTCTAATCAAAACTTTTTAAAGGCTTATATATGGGAATACCCAGAACCCTACAGAAGAGTGGTCTTTTCAAGGTAAAATTTATTAGAAAAACGGTAAAAAATACAACATAATGCAAGGTTTATTATATGTAATTAATCAATTTATACTCAATCAGTTTTTATAAAGGTTTTATCAAATAAATTGGTAATATAAGATTGCATTTTTCATATAATACAGACTTGGATGGTTAATGGAAAATGAAATATGCTACCAGTAGTGTCCCCAAGTGGCAGAGATTGGAACTATTGGATAGTGGTGTAAATACAACAGAATCAGGTGTATATATGACGTATATATGACCGCATCATGGACATTTATATACGCCAATAGATGAGGAGTATACACATGGGGAATAGGACGACCTTGTATACGCAAAAGCATGCCTATATACGCCGGGTGTATACATATATAAAGTGGTTAGTTTCGCGCAGTGTTAGCTTTTAAGGGCAAGAAGTGAGAATCAGCAGAGGTATAAATTTGGATAACAAAAGTCAGCTGAGGCTAGGAATTCACTAAAGTGTTGTTGATTTCTATCAGTGATCAAAACAGCAGCAGTGTTTTTAGCCCAGGATATGCAATGATGTATATTCATGATCACAGAATTAAGCTTCCATGCAGTCACCCTTATTCCATGGTCACAAATAAAGATGTCCTCTATAAAGCACCACCAGGAATTAAGATTTGTAGTTGGTGTCCTCTATAAAAACCACCAATAATTAAGATTTGTAGTTGTTGGTCGTATATGGGAGAAAGTAGCGTGGGAGAGAGTGTTTAACTTATTTTGGATTTGGAGTAAAGGATTTAGCATGTCTATCTTATGTCTATCTTCCAGTGAATCATACACATAGACGTATAGGTGTAACATATGAGTAACATATGATTACATAATATCGTAAAACTTGATGAGTTTTAATCTGGGCTCCCATATGTGATGACTGGAGTATGGTATAGTGATTTCATGAGGCAAAGCCGAGTGAAATCCGGAGCCAAAGCTCCAGGAGTTGCATACAGGAGCCCAGATTAAAACGACTTCAGTTTTGATTTTATCCTACCCCTCTCTATGCTTCTTCATTACTAAAAAAATTAGATACAAACTCATTGACCAACCTTAAAGGTCGAAAAACTCGACCGTCGTTGAGATGCACTGTGAATAAAAAAACAACAACAAAAAAACAAGTTTTTATTTTTGAGTGGCCTTATCGGGGATGGTGGGTACCGCCTCTAAGATAACTGTGACTGGAAGGAGACAAGCACACTTGTCTGTGTGAGCTATTCAGATCGATATTAATATCAACTGCTGCGTAAAATGCATTTGAAATGTGGAGCAAGCCTTTCAATATCGTCGTAGACGTAGTGTGGGTCCGTGATGGTGTCATACACATGTTGGATTATTCTATTTAAACCACAAGACTTATCTGGGACCTGTTTCACTAGTTCTGTGACATGTCTAAATGGCGTCTAGATGGTGTGTCTGGTTTCATAAGAACTAGACATTAGACTTAGTTTTGTCCATTCTTGCTTGCACTGTTGGTGCCGCTTTTCATCTCTGTCTAACATTTTTGTCACGAAACTAGTGAAACAGGTCCATGATGTGTAGATTTGTCTAAATTGATATGTTTGGGGTCTGACTTTTCCTAAGGGCAGCTACTTGTGTTGTCACGAAACGAGACAACCCCAATGTCTGTATGGTGTCACAGACATGTCATGAAACTAGTGAAACAGGCCCCAGAACTCCCAATTGACTACCACAAGTTCCAACTGCATACTAATTGTTAATCAAAAAACTAAAAATGCTTATTGGAAAATTGGGCACAACACGGTATTAAATATTGACGTTATAACATTCTATGTTGTAAGTATGTTTTGTCATTTACACATCGCATGATGCGTGATACTGGAAAGGAATGTAATGTCCAAAATTATAGCTCGGCACACAATAAAACCAGTCCCCAGACTGAGTGTAACAGAGTCGAAATAAATATTTAAAAAAAAAAGAAAAGAAGAAAGGAAATAAAGAAGGCCAAAGTTAACAGGCAAGCAAACAGTTTCAAGGCCGGTCTTACCGTAAATACTATAGAGGAAACCCATGAAAGTTTAGGGTCAGAGCTTGTATCCCATCTAGTTCGAATCACGTAGTAATTCACAAGGTGAATTGCTATGTGATTTAAATGAGATGGGATTGAGCTCTGATCCTAAACTTGAATGGGTTTCTGAATTTATCTCACCCTTAATATTGACTAATGGGCTAACATTTGTGACATTATTCCCCATTGGATATTTTTCCTAAATATCTAATGGGTGTTAGATACGAGTTTCTAATGTTAAGACTATGGAGAAAAAATATCTGGGGTGAGATAAATGAAAGAATCTTTTCAAGAGCAGCTTGTAACTCATCTGTGGGAAGATTTATATGAAATAGGTGATCCTTGGCCTAATAACCAATTCATTGAAGCTATAGGGGAAGAGAACATGGCTTGGAAACGGGCAAGGCAAACCGGCGCACAGGCAGATTGAGCCTATGCAAAGCAAGAAAGAAACATGACTAAAATTATGAATCAAAAAAACCAAGCGTGACTATATCAGAGACAAGAGTGATTGGTCGCCTCAGAAATTCTGTGATCTTATAGGTGATCTAATTCCAAGAAAGAGAAAAGGTGACCAACATGAAACAAAGATTCAAAAGATCAAGATTCTCCCAACTAAGCTTTATATACTTTCTACAAAATGTCTCATCCACGTTTACATGTGTGAGGCCAGGCAATGAAAACCAGCAGCCACGATAGCAGCTGATGCCATGACCACTTAATTGGCACCAAATTGTCTGGAAACTGTTCTACACAGATGTTTGTACCTTACTTCCTTCATGTTAATAAAGAAATTCCATTAAGAAAAAAAAAATTCTCTAAGGGATAAAGCCACAAACAAGAATATCGCTGCATCAAGGGAATTCAACATCTACCCTATTAGTCCCTTAGAAATACCAATCTTGTCTAGTTTGTACAACATTATCTCGTTACACCGTAGCAAATGCCTTTGACATCCAGAAAGGCAGCTATAGTTAACTCATTATTGTTCATGTTGTGGATGAAACAATCAGTGATTTCTTCCACTTTGATCTGTGTTAAGAAGGCCAAAGTTTTCCAAGAACCTAGTAATTCTAACCAACACCTTCCCTTCACCGACTATTGAAACGGATACTGCCACTGTAGTGCCACTGAGACCAACAGCGAGAGGACTATCTACTATTGAAACAGGTCCCTGATGACTAAAACTAAACACATGTAAACGTGGATGAGACATTTTGTAGAAAGTATATAAAGCTTAGTTGGGAGAATCTTGATCTTTTGAATCTTTGTTTCATGTTGGTCACCTTTTCTCTTTCTTGGAATTAGATCACCTATAAGATCACAGAATTTCTGAGGCGACCAATCACTCTTGTCTCTGATATAGTCACGCTTGGTTTTTTTGGATCATAATTTTAGTCATGTTTCTTTTTTGCTTTGCATAGGCTAAATCTGCCTGTGCGCCGGTTTGCCTTGCCCGTTTCCAAGCCATGTTCTTTTCCCCTATAGCTTCAATGAATTGGTTATTAGGCCAAGGATCACCTATTTCATATAAATCTTCCCACAGATGAGTTACAAGCTGCTCTTGAAAAGATTCTTTCATTTATCTCACCCCAGATATTTTTTCTCCATAGTCTTAACATTAGAAACTCGTATCTAACACCCATTAGATATTTAGGAAAAATATCCAATGGGGAATAATGTCACAAATGTTAGCCCATTAGTCAATATTAAGGGTGAGATAAATTCAGAAACCCATTCAAGTTTAGGGTCAGAGCTCGATCGCATCTCATTTGAATCACATAGCAATTCACGCGGCTTCGCCTTGTGAATTACTATGTGATTCAAACTCGATGGGATACGAGCTCAGACCCTAAACTTTCATGGGTTTCCTCTATAGTAACATGCTAGATTTAATATTTTCTTTAGCTGGTGGTGGTTATAATGCAGATTTTATGTCTGCAGATACTGATGACTTAGCCTTTGCCTCCTCTATTTCTCTTTTTGTTTCTATTCATAGTTTTTGAGCTAGTTTTTTGCACAAGCTGATCGCAGCATTACTGTATCAGAGCATTGGTGATCTAGTAGAGAGGTGTTATGATACTCCTGTAGGCAGGACTTCCACACCTGGGAACTGTTTCAGTAGTTTCATGACATGCCTAGATGGCGTCTGTGACACCATACAGACAGATCACAAGACTGCAATCGATGACACGCAGAATTTCACTCACTTTCCAAAAGAATTAAGCGATGACACTTTAACATGAGTAGGGGATACATATAACCTATAATCGTTCCAAATATGAAGAAGATTGGCCACTCCAACCTTCTGATATTTGCTAGACTTTTTCTGCTGTTTCTTGCACTGTTGGTGCCGCTGTTGATGTCTGTCTCAGCCTAATGTCACGAAACTACTGAAACAGGTCCCAGGGAGCTGTTTCAAGAGTCGAGTGAAGTCTTGCCAGCGGCACGTCACATTTCAAAGCGAGAGGCCGCAACAGCGAACGGCACTTTGAATCAAAGCGGCAGCAAAACCGCTACCAATACCCAATAGCGAGCCGCACCTCCACCTCGACAGTGATGCTTCAACTGCCATTGTTAGCCGTGGTGGTGAGTACTCTCGTATAGCACCCTCCCACCTTTTGAAACAGCTGTAGTTATAGGCCTGAGGTCACCTGTGAGTGCTCTGCGACCCGTTTCACTAGTTTTTGGACTAAAAGGGAATAGCCATCACAATAGTGAGAGCAATCAGCAGCACTAACAGTGGGAACTAGAAAAAGTCTTGTTTCATAAGTGGTATTGCTGTTGAGATACAACTGCTATTCGCTATGCCAAGATAGTGAACGGAATATTTCATAATCAAATATCTAATGGAAATTCAGATAATTATAAACTATTCCCCATGTCTTTCCTCAGATTTCAGTCTTTATTTGAAGTCTCTACTTGCATTTTCGTCCGAGTTACGGAACCCGACACTGTAGCTCTCGCTTGTGAGACATGCACTGTAAAAAGTGTGTTTGGTTATACTCACTAGATTTCCTAAACGCTGTTTAATTCACACACACCTACAATATCTACACACATGTATCTAAACGCCATCATATTTTAAACACTTGCTCCACAACTTAAACACTTACTTCTTACACACCTAAACACTTATTCTCCAAGTGTTTAGCCGTTTAGGATTTACACACTTGTGGTTCATAACTGTTTACTTTTAAACATGTAACTTATATGAGTGTTTTAATTATAAACGGTTAAGCGCTTAAATACAGTAGATCAATGTGGTAATATATACCCTTTGCAGCTGCATGTGAGTAGAAGGTGTGTTGACAGCAAATTATCTCTGCTGAGTTGTTTGTGTCAGGTGGGTAGACTAGCATATACTCGGTTAAACAATGGACTCTAGGCAGTGTAGATGTATATACAAGTGTATGTATGTTCCTAATAGCGCCGGGCTTCCCAACGGGTTGGTAGAGGTGGTAGGGCTTGTGCTGAGGGGAAGGTGGGGGAATGTGTGAAAGCCCCTGGAAGGGTTTGCAGTGTTTTGGCGTGGCCTGGCCTGGGTTGGGTGGAAGTTTCAAGGTGTTGGTTTTTTTTCAAAATCATCTTTATTGAACTAATCTAAAGCAAGTTTTTAAGAATCAAAGCAACATTGTGGCAATACCAATATGCACAAAGCCATATGTTAATGACAGATTTTGAAATGTAAATCGATATTATTTTGATTTTGTTGGATCTTTCAACAATCAAAATATATGAGAGAAAGAGAAGGAAACGGCTATCAATGATATGGATGATACATGAATAGTGAACAAATTGATGTAGGACAGTTAAATATCCCCCCCACCTCCACCTACCTTTTTTAAATGTCTGTACATTATAGAATAATATTATCATGATATCAATCTCTTGATAAAAAAAACCACATGGTAACCCCCCATTCTTTAGTTAGATATATTTTCTACAACACTTCGAGCTCTTCATTTTATCAAAACTTCAGGAAATTGAAATGGTCTCAATTTTCAAGCTAAATTGTCCAATATGCCTTTAATAAAATGTATTAAATAATGAAAAGTATAACACGCGTCTTGGAAATCATTATTGAAGAATTGATGAACACTGTATAGCTATATACTTGCAAGCAGCACAGATCAATGTTTTTTTTTTAAATTGTAAGGGGTCTATTAATTTCAAATAGCCTCTTTACGATGAAATAGATTATTTTCCCATTGATAATACTCTTTGTGGTGGGAGGCCAGACTACCAGCATTATAACAATAGTAATAGGTATATATATCTATTGAAAGTATTCAGGAGACGCAATGCACGTCTACAGCGTAAGCGGCCGACATCGTAGAGTGATTTATTTACGTTCAGGTACACACGCCTACTACAAGGGGGCGCCACGGTTAGATACGAAACTTGCGAGTGATTTTCAACACTCCTTCTCACTTAAAAAGTGTAGTATGACTGTTACAACTAAACTAGAACAAACTAAATAAAAAGTTACTGAGTTGACTTAAATAACACTATAGAAAAGTCCAGTCCATTTAGCACCGTGTTATGACTTAGTTAAAGAAAAAAACAAAAAGTTGCCTTGAAAACGTTCACTTAACATTACTTGAGGAAACCAGATTTATAGACTGAAGGTTATCAGTTAGATAAAGCTATAAGGAGCTAGTCGATATAAAATAATCTAAATAAAGTTCATGTCAGAAATAAAAGAAACATGATGTCTATAGTTTCTTGACACCAGCCATGGATCGCAGTTTGTAAAACTGCTCTCTGTGCAGGCCCTTGGTAAGCATATCGGCCACCATTTCCTCACTGGGACAATACTTTAGAACAACAGTTCCCTTTTCAACCTGGGCTCGGATGAAATGAAACTTTATTCCTATATGCTTTGCACGGCCGTGAAACTGCGGGTTCTTACTCATGCAGATTGCCGACTGGTTGTCTTCATGAATAGTGATAGACTTGGTTGGCTTGTTGGTTAGGTCACCAACTAGTTGGCCCATCCAGATTGCCTCCTGGGCCGCACCAGCCAAGGCCACATACTCAGCCTCTGCTGTAGAGAGGGCAACACAGCTCTGCTTTTTGCTTCGCCAGCTCACAGCCGTACCACTTATTTGGAACATATAGCCCGATGTTGACTTCCGGTCGTTCACATCTCCCGCCCAATCTGCATCTGAGTAGCCAGCACATTCACTGCCACTCTCCCTGTCGTAACACAGACCGTAGTGAACCGTACCCTTTAGGTATCGCATAATGTGTTTTACAGCGGTCCAGTGTTCCTTAGATGGATTTGAACAGAACTTGGCCACTGTGCTAACCGCAAAGGTGATGTCTGGTCTGCTCCAGGTGGAAAGGTAGAGCAGACTACCAACTGCCGACTGATACAAGCTTTTGTCAGCAGTCACATCCTCCTCACTTGTTTTAGTTAGCTTTGCATTGGCGTCGATTGGTGTAGATGCCGGCTTTGCCTCATGCATCTGGAACCGTTGAAGCACACGTTCGGTGTAACCGGGTTGCCCAAGCCAGATTTTGTCAGGATTGGTATTTTGGTCCACGGTTACACCAAGGAAGTAGCTCAGCTCACCCATATCAGATACGGTGAACTTGTCTGCAATAGCCTTCTTCACTTCCTTCAGGCGTCTCTCGTGTTTTGTGGCGATGATGATGTCATCAACATATACTGCTAGGATCACGAGCTCTCCTTCTGAAGTGTAGACTGAGTGAACCCAATCCCACGTAGATGTTCATCAAGTGCCGCATTCCAGCACCGGGGGGACTGTTTCAGCCCATATATGCTCTTGTTTAGCTTACACACGAGCTCCTCCAGGCCGTTAGTCACAAACCCCTCTGGTTGCTGCATGAACACCTGTTCTTCTAACGTGCCATTCAAGAATGCTGTGGTAACATCCATTTGATGCAGCAGCAGGTTGTTCTGGGCAGCCAGGGCTACCACTGCACGCACAGACTCGGCTCTCACCACTGGACTAAAGGTCTGGTCATAGTCCAGCCCTCGCTGCTTTGAGTAGCCCTGTGCCACTAACCGAGCCTTGTACCGCTCAGTTTTGCCGTCTGCACCAACCTTTTCCTTGAACACCCATTTGCTCCCGACAGTCTTACGGCCCTTGGGGAGTTTCACCAGATCCCACACTTTGTGTTGCTCCAGCGATGCCATCTCCTTTCTCATGGCACACCTCCACTTCTCTTGATCCGGTCTGGATGTTGCCTCATGGACTGATGATGGTTCGGGCCTATCAGTCGTCAGATTCACCCGATCGCTGATATGTCAGGTGGTCGTCTCACGCGGGCAGGTCGCTGCCCCACTGGCCCATTTAGGCCTGCCACAGGCTCCACTTGACCTGTCACCGACTCATCACTGGAGTCAGGGTTCACCATCGGCCTTTCTGGAGTTTCTGGCTCCTTCTCAACTCCAAGCTTCGACTCATTGAAAATGACGTCTCGACTGTGAAACACTCTTGCACGCTTCACGTCATACAGCCTATATCCTTTGGTGGTGGCACCATATCCCAAGAAAATACACCTCCTGGCTTTAGGGTCAAACTTCTGCCTCTCGTCCTTTGGAATGTGGGTGAGGGCCAGACAACCAAATACTCTTAGGTCATGTACTCTGGGCTTCTCACCGGTCAGACTCTCGCAAGGAGTCATCCCCTGGACTGCAGTAGTAGGGCACCGGTTCCTCAGGTATACCGCTGTTGAGATAGCCTCCGCCCAGAACTTCCGGGGAAGCTTCGCCTCAGCCAGCATAGATCGAGCAGTCTCCACGATGGTATGATTCATCCTTTCGGCAACCCCATTTTCCTCAGGGTTTTTGGGGACTGTCCGCTCGTGCCTGATCCCCTCCTTCCTCAAGTACTCCGTGAACTCAGTTGACGTTACTCCCCACCGTTATCAGTTCTTAAGGCTTTCAGCACCTGACCTGTTGATTTTTCCACCAGTGCCTTCCACTCCAGGAACTTTTGGTACACCTGATCCTTGCTCTTCAGGATATACACCCAGGTGTATCTGGTCTTGTCATCAATGAAGGTCAGAAAATACTCACATCCGCCCAAACACATCACTATGCACCAGGCCCAGCAGCATATTACTCCGCTTTCCCCCATCGGTAGGGAACCTGGTGCGGTGAAGTTTTCCTTCGGCACATGGCTCACAGACACGGATATCACTGGTCATTGGGCAGTCGAACCCAACTACCATGTCCTCTGTGACCAGTCGCTTCATGTTCTGTACTCCGAGATGGCCATACCGTCGATGCCACAGTTCCTCTGTACCACTGCCATGCCTCACATTTGCTGCACGATGTGTTTCCTTGCAGTTCAGATAGTACAGTTCGCCAACCCGAGTTCCCATGGCCACGATCTTACCTCCAGCATTAAGAAAGTCACATCCGTTCTTCGTGAATACGGTACGTGTAATAACATTACTGGATTTTGAAACACTCAGCAGGTTGAACGACAGATTTGGGACGTACAGAACATCTCTCAACGTGCATGCTTTGATTTTTCCTGATGACAACATCACCTCCAGTGAGACAGTACCACGCCCCACTGCCTTCAGCTGATGTCCATCCCCCAGCGTCACATCCAGGGGCTTGTCCAGGAGAACGTAGTCGGTGAACTGAGACCTATCGGTAGACATGTGACAGGTGGCCCCAGAGTCGATGATCCATCTGTCAGTTCTGGTGTCACATGTTGACAGCGCGTGACGCACCATCAAACCAACGTGGTCACTGTCCGAGTCACTGCTGCCCCATGTCTTCGTGTTGTGCGCCTTGTGAGACGCCCGGGACTTACCCCTGTGTTTACCGTCAGACTTGCCCTTAGACTTGCTATGGTCCTTGCGCTCTGGGCAGTCACGCTTAATGTGACCTACATTCTGACACCCGTAACACTTGGGTCCTCCCTTCTTCTGGCGTCTCACCATCATTGCCTTGCCGCTGTCACAACCTCCTGCCGACTCACCCTCCTCAAGTTTTCTGCCCTCGTGAAGTAGACGCTCTGTCACCATCTCCATTTTCGGGACCTCCGGACAGGCCTCGAGTGCAGTGACAAGCATCCCATACGAATCCGGCAAACTGGCGAGTAGATGCACCACTCGGTCCTCATCGGTTATTGGGTCGCCAATCACCGACAGCGCGTTGAACGTTTCCGTCATCGCCTTAATGTGGTCCTGTACCGAACCACCATCCTTGAGTCTTAGAGAGTATAGTTTCTTCCTCAGGTGCAACTTGTTTGCCCAAGACTTTTTCTGGAATTGGTGGCCAACAACTTCCATACCTCGATCGGACTAATCGGCTCCCCAAGCAGGTACAACAGAGCCGGGTCCACTGACAGCACAATAGTTGCCAGTGCTTTGTCCCACTTGTTTTCAAACTTGACCAACTTGTCAGCATCTCCTGGTGCAGGTCTGGTCTCAGTCCCATTTACTATGCCCCACAGTCCATCCTTGACCAGTGCCATCCGACACTGAATACTCCAGGTAGGGTAGTTTTCCCCCTTCAGTGGTGAAATCATGTTGATAGTGCTTGCAGCCATTTTACCTTGTTGACAGTAACAGTCACAGGAAGATTCAAACTTTTAAGTCACATAAAAGTCTCTTCCTACACACAAAAGTTCACAATGGCAGTCTCAAAAACACTCACTGATTCCTTAGGCATACACACCAAACATTGCTGGGCATGTGGTTCACTTCAACTGCTACATTAACATTTGGCAAGTCGCACCCATCTCCACAAAACACAGAATAAGTTAGCAGGCAGCATGTCTTCTCATGGTTCCTTGAATGGCTTCACCCGGCGTGACCTAGATTTAGACTGCTGCTCTCCCAGCTGCTCTCCCGGCCGTGTGCGCTGTATTTACCCGCGATTTCCGCGTTATTTCGTCTTACAACATGTTTGCAGGTATGTTCATATCATTTCTGTTGTACAGTAGAACCGTTGACTGGGCCCATAACCTATTGAAAGTATTCAGGAGACGCAACGCACGTGTACAGAGTAAGCGGCCGACATCGTAGAGTGATTTATTTACGTTCAGGTACACACGCCTACTACAAGGGGGCGCCACGGTTAGATACGAAACTTGCGAGTGATTTTCAACAATATCTGCTACGTCTACATCTCTGTGCAGTGATGTTTTCGCAGTTGTGACACCCCCTCCTTGTGAACCCACACCTTGACATACCGGTCGCCCTCCCGTATTGTTTTTAGAGCTTTAACACCCCCTGATTCCACCCACACTCTTCACGCCTGTCACATCAGGTGTGGCAGTATCCACTCACTCTGGCATATAAAAGGGGGTACATGTTAGACCAGGACACAGGACCAAGACACAGGACCAGTTACAAGACTTTGGAATTCCCACACAGGACCCCTGCGCAGGACTTTGAACGTTGAAGAGAAGCAAACACACTACAGTGACTACTTCTAGAAATTCTCAACCAGGACCAAGGTACTGACCCAGGTTAGTCTATCTTATTAATATCCCTTGAAATGTTTCATGATTTATGTTTTCATTCAACTGTGTGCGCCTCTGGTCCATTGCAAGTTCATTATAATTTATATAGTGATGACAGTAAAATGGTTATAATTGTACGCTGTCATTAGTAAGGAGTCTTGATGGAGCAGTTGGTTAACCCTGTGAAACTACAGTCATAGTGTCAGCGTGCAGGTTCGAACCCCAGCCCTGGTACAGATATGGGTTTTTAAATGTTTTTATTTTCCAGAATATCAGAAGTTCTGTAGTCATAGCTATTTAAAATACAAGATTTAGGATAAATTGATAATTTAGAATGAATGAAATTAAGGGTTTTTTTTAGTAAACGTTCTCCATATGACATGGGTTGTAGCAGCTCCCTCTAGGCACAGTTCACACTTAAATGTGACGTCATTGTGAACTAGGGCAGTGACCTAAATATGCTTTGAGGATGGCTGTGTATCTGGTTCAAGCAGGTGATTGTAGAAGCTGTGGATTAGCATCTGGTATGTTTACAGATATGGATTATGGTGGGTTACAATGTTTACATACTGATTCTAACAATGTATACAGTGCTTTTATTCAAAATGGTCCTAGGGCCTTTTACATGGGAATTACAGCGTGTAAATAGGCCATGTTTACTTGGGCTCAGTCAAGAATGTGGCGAGTGGCGTTTTTGCATTCAGGGACACTGGGTAACGGAAAACTGCTGATATTTCTAGCTCCCCTTTTTGGAATTAAGACATAATCAATCTGATTCTTTTCCGCATGTGTCTAGCTGTATCAGGGTTTTCATTTTCGGTCTCTAGATCTAATCTAATACATATTTGATATGATTTCAGATATAGGCCTAAGGAGTGTTCAAGTGTAACTGCCAACTGGTCACGTGACCAGAAAATGGCACAAAACAAAATGTGAAACAATGTCTTTTTATGCTTTTGTAATGTCATTTGAGTGACATATAAGTATTATAAACTTTTTAGATCAGGCGAGCATTACCACAGCACCCCCCCCCAACACTCACACATACCTGTTAGGTTTTTAGGTTTTTACCAAGTCCCATTTTAGCTATTTCTTCAATTTCATTCTGTAGGCATCCAGAGTTAGAATTTACCCATTTTCCTCTTTAAAACCTTGTTGTGTATATGACATACGTTTGACTGCTTTGGAAGTTTGACTGAGGATTTTTTTTTTTTTAGGCAATGTATCACATTTTTTTTGTAAAGGCTATGACACATGGCATTACCCACATTTAAATGGCAGTTGTTTTACACAAATAGATTGAGGCATTTCTGACAGCGCCAATACTCATATGGCAGTATATTAGTGACTATGGCGGGATCCAGATTAGAATAATGTCCCCCTAATGTTTCTTTTCTCTATATAGGGTAGGACAATAGATCCCGTTCAGTCATAGCCAATACTACTGGTATAAAAAAAGGCTCTCACCATAGACATGACCACCCCCCCCCCCCCTTCATAAAATTACAAAAAAGTTGCTCCCTCTAATAATACTGAAAAAGAACCCCCCCCCCCTCACGAATTAGAGGAATTTGACATAGAACCTAATTGATTTTAAGTTTAATTTTAAGTCAATTTCACTGAGTGTCTTTACAAACCAAGTCTTTCACAAGTCAAGCTTAAAAAGATGTTCAAAAGTCTAATAGATAGTTCACTTTAGAAGTCAACCCAATTAATTCTGGGCCCGGTTCACAAGCAAAGTCTAATTCAATTAAAATTGACTTACAACCTATTTGACTTTAAGTCCAAGTCAATTCTGCCGAGTTTGGGTTCACAAGCCAAGTCAATTACAATTCAAGCTTAAAAAATGTTGCAAATCCCAAGTCTAATAAATAGTTTACTTGAGAAGTCTAGTCAATTAATTCTGATGCTGAAAATCTCCATTGGAAAGAAATACAATCAATAATACTGTTCTAATCACATTATTCTTTTGGAATATCATGATTAGCAAATAAGGCACTTAATTTCCATAATCCACAACAGTTAACATGGTTTGACAAGGCTGCTTGTAGTTATCCAAACTGGATGTGGAAATCAGACATAAAATACACATACAATAGGCGATATCTTCACCTCCAATGGTGAAGAGCTCCATATTTATTTGAATTTGCCAAGTCAATTAGGGAATTGACTTGAACTTTGTTTGTGAACCCAAATCAACTCAATTTCGGAAATTGACTTAGGGAAGTCAATGACTTCTAATTGACTTGACTTTGCTTGTGAAGCGGGCCCTGATGACAAAAGTTGCCACTGAGGAGAAATACATTCAATAATACTGAGCTAATGATTATATTTATGAATAGTTCATAGATCATAGCCTAAGATGCTACATGACATTAATCAACAGACTTAATGTGAAAATTATGAGAATTCCAGTAATGAATGTCGGATCTTTTTAGAGTCAATAAAAAATACAGAAAATACAGCCAATGCATAGGCCTATGTCCTAACTTCCTGGCACTATTTCATTTATGAAATTTGTTTGTTCACAACACAACTGTTTCCTTTTATTAAGTTTGATAACAATTATTTGTTTATCCCATATTAAACACCTAGGATTACACCCAGAATCTTTGAGCTTGTTATCACTTGATGGCCACTATAATGACATAAGTATGAATATAATAAAACCATCTCTTGACAGATTATCATGATTTTGGTGCGTGTCTTTTATAGAATAGATTGTGGATGATTTAGGGACAGTCACTCAAGTACACATACATTTCCCAAAAGCTGATTTAGGAAATTATAGAGAATCATTAGTAAATTGATACCAACAGCCAAATAATGACATAAATTGTCAAGACTATCCCAGACTTAACGATGAAAATATAATGTAACAAACTGGTTTGATCCTATTGTGTAGGGTTTCGAATTCATGCCTGTAGATCTGGATGGTAGGGGTAGTGTATAGACCCCTTTCATGTGATGTCACACATAAATTAACTGTGATAGGCACATCTACCAGGCCAAGAACACAGTGTCAAGATCCTTTGTGGGTGTTTGTAGTGTATGTGACTTACCGTTTTAAAGGGCTGATAATACAGTAATATTCCACTGTCATCTTACCTTAAAAGCAAGGTACTAGGGTCTCTACCATTCATACAAAGCAGCCTGTCAATGCAAATAAAGATGACACTGTGTGTATTACAACGTAATTCACAGCATGCTTTTACTAATGCATTATTATAAACAAGCCAATTTTAGTAACACTTTAAATATGGCTAAGACACAGCCATCCAGATCAGTTGTTTTCTACCTAGGTTGGGTGGAACAACAATTTCTTTGCATTTACATGGCAGAAGACACAAATCTTTCTGGAATTGTTTTATTTTGCAGAGGGGTTGGGAGGGGGTGGCGAATTTCAAATTTACCTTTGGGATAATCTTTGTATTTCCATACTTCTATTGGGGGGGGGGGGGGGTCATTCTGTTAATTATAAATCCTGTATAAAGATTGGTATTGTATGATACAATATTTTGGTTTTCTGACCTGAAGATACTTCCTTATTGGTACAGAATGTTATATGCATATATCAGTCAACTCTCACAAACTGTCAAAATGCATATACTAGGTTCTAACCTTTTAATATCAAAGAATCGCTCTGTAATATTGTCATAGCTAGGAGCCCCTTGCGTAGGGCTTTAGTTGGTTATATGGTTTAAAGGGTCAAGAACATGTGATACTAAAGCCATAAAACTTGGTAATTCTGATCATTTCAGTGGCAATACCACTAATTTCATATAAAAACTGACAGTTAACTACCATATGATGCCTGGAGGCATTCCCGGGTGTAGTACACTATGATGCCTGGAGGCATTCCCATGTGTAGCATGCTATGATGCTTTGAGGCATCATTTCCAAAATATAAGTAATTGTTATTTTTTAATGAAATAATGTGAATATTCTGATAATATTTCCCATACCTATGTAAAACTATATCATAGTTAATATCATTACTGTTCTATAACATCTTAATAATTTTGGATTTCCATATAAGTGTGATATAATGGTGACACTGTGAATATTGTGAAAAGTGCCAGGGTACTACAGGGGTGAAAATGGTACTGCAGTGGCATATTTCAGGGTGTGTATTTTGTACTATACACCGTAGTGAAAGGGTTAAAAAACCCTTAAAAATCAAATAACATTTTTTTTTTTCCAAGGCTGCCATCCAATTGAAAATTGTGGGTAGTATTTAAGTATTGTCTAAATACAAAAGTATGTGCATATAATATATAGTGCAATAAGAGAAATTGAAAATTTGTAGTACCAAAGAACATCTTAGGGTTTGTAAATTTAATAAATTTTTCTATTAAAAAAACCTGAAAATACCACCTGGACAAATGATTAATACTTAAAACATAGCCCAAATTCTATTCTGTGAGAATTCAGAATGTAACTGCAAGTTTAATCCCAAGGGTGGGGGCCATTTGGGGGGGGGGGTTCTACTTCTGTAGGGGCCTAATTGTATTTATATCAAATGATGACTTGAAATCTTTGGTATTACTTTCGCCCTCAAAATTCCTTTTGTTTTCCTAAGGCTTAAAAATATTTCCAGGGCTGGCTCAAAATCTGCTTTATAGTTTGATCAAACAAAATACCACAAATGTTCAGGGTCAATAGTCAATAAAGTCAATAAATCCTTTATTACATAACTGAACTATTGACTCCTAGACATTTTACATTATGCCTTGAGGAAGTGAATGGCTGGGGGTGACTGAAAATATACCAAATATAGGCAATTTTCCCTATAAATGACAGAATTCCGACATTTCATATACACTGAGATGCAAGAAATAATATTCTTTATTCTAGTATTCTTTACTTGTTCTCAACATAATTAATATTAATTTGTAGGTAGAAATATTATCTCAAGTTCTAGGTAATGCAAAAATACAAATAGAAACTTGTTTTATTGCATCATGTTCAATGTGTTTTTCTTTATATTCCAGGTTGAAATGCCATTGCCACAGCTAGACATCAGTGAGGAGGCCTCAGTGAAGGATGTCAGTGACAGGTTGTCTGAGCTAGGCTTTCCAGATGATGTTGCGGCAGCTCTGAGAGGTTTGTTTATTTAAAAAAAGTCTCTGTTCCACTTTTTTTAAATATCAAACCAACACAATGCTAAGGTGTGATCTGTGTCCTTTCTTTTGCAAAACGCAAGAGAGGCTACTACGACACCCCAATGGCCATCATAAACATTTCAAAGTTCATTGCAATGCTCAGGGCTGTGGTCAGACATTTAATAGTTACAGTACCTTCCGTAAACATGCCTTAAGAAGTCACAAATTGGATGTAAACCATACAGAGGACACTGGATTATCTGATGAGACACCTGATCTAATCGATGATGTTGATAAAGAGGGCCCCTCAAATGAACAATTTCAAGATGCCACATATTTGCTTAGCTTGAAAGTGAACTACAAACTGTCACAGTCAGCAATCAATCACATTGTGGAGTCCACAAAAGACATTGTTCAAGACAGACTTGAGCCTATCAAAAGAGAGTTGCAATGCCAGAATATCAATATAGACTCACTCGAGAAAGTGACCGATTCTCTCTTCAGTGGTCTGGAAACAGCCTACCAACAAGATAGGTTCTATAAAGATCATCTTGGTTATGTTACACCACAAGCAGTAAAGATAGGCTCAAGACTGGTCACAAGGACTAAAATGAAACGGCACTCTATAGTAGAAAAGGATGATTTGGCCTTCTACATACCCTTCAAGGAACAATTATCAGCTCTTCTGTCACAACCAGAAGTGAAAGATGAATTGTGCAACAACTCTCGACGCAATCATAATGGGATGATCTATGATGTTCAGGATGCATCATACTACCAAACTCATCCATTAGTTCAGGAATTTGGTGAGGATGTTCTAATCTTCAGTCTGTACTGTGATGACTTTGAGGTGACCAATCCAATTGGGACTCACAGGAAAAAGCATAAAATAACTGCTTTCTATTGGAGTCTACTGAACATTGCTCCACAATATCGGAGCAAGTTAAGCTGCATACAACTGCTTGGTCTAATGAAGGCAAAGGACTTCAAAAGGTATGGCTCAAAGCAACTTCTATCAGACTTTAAGCAGTCAATGGTAGACCTGAACAAAGGGACTACTCTGACTATCAATGGACATAAAGCCACATATCATGGTTTTCTACTTATGGTCCAGGCAGACACATTAGCTCAACAGATGTTAGGAGGATTCAAAGAAGGAGTTGGAGGTGCTGAAAAACCATGTCGGACTTGTGAAATTAAGCAAAGTGAACTTAGTCAAAGTAGGAGATCTTCAGACTTCCAGCTCAGAGATGAACAGGAGCACAGGGTCCGAGTGCAGCACCTTGAAAATGTATCCCCAGAAGGTTTCCAGTACTGGTCTAAAACCTGGGGCATCAATGGCAAAGGTCATCTCAACAACATCCCTTCTCTGTCCCTCACAGAATGTCTTGTTCATGATCCAATGCATGTCCTTCTGGAGGGAGTCTGGCGCCTCCACTTGTCTTTGTTGCTGAACACCTTCATCAGCAAGAAATTCTTCTCCCTGGAAATCCTGAATCAGAAAATTGAATTCTTTCCATACGATCCTGAGGAGAAGTGGGATAAGCCCCAACGCATCGAAAAAATCCATCTGAAGAAAGGCAAAACATTTGCCCAGACTGCTCAAAGCATGTGGGTCCTTGTGAAGAACCTACCATTTATTTTGGGACCACTTGTGCCAGAGGATGACAGCAACTGGTTGTGCTTTCTACTGTTATTGCAGATTACCATCCTGAGTATCTCTCATTTTTTTTTTTTTATAAGATCCTTTATTCGTTTCAATGAGTGAACATTGTTCTTCCAGGCGAATGTTGGACAATACAACTGACAGAATTAGTGTATATATGTACAGTGAGTGAACAAAAATGAGGAAAATGGAGAATAGTGGTAGTAACAATACAGTTCGGCAAACTTTTCCATGTCAGACGTCGATTTCACAGTTCATAACACATAGACATGGGCTTTGTGTGGGCCTAAATTAGTAGAATGGCACGTAGTTTCGACTTAATATTGCATTTGAAAGTTCTTTTGGAGGTTGTTGTTTGTGTTTCATCGTCTAGCAGGTTCCAGAATTTAAAAGTGTAGTAGGCTGGGGATCTTTTAAATTTCTCTGTTTTGGGCTTTTGCATTTGTAGGTTTATTTTTTGAGTCGTCCTTGTGGTCATCGAGTGGGCTGTCGATTTGGCTGTTGGAAGAGTGTTGGTCCTGATGAGACTTCTTACAAGTGAGAGCGATAAAGAGAGGCGTCGAACTTTCGGGGGTTGTATCTTAAATTTTTCACATAGCTCCATATTACTTATCATTTTACCATGTTGATCACGAAATTTATACATTGAGGTTCTCATAATTTGGAACAGAGTTCTGTCGACTTTGGATTTTTCACATTCAGTAGTACTATCGATAAGAAAAGAGCAATAATCGAAAATAGGAAGTATACAGGTTTTGGCTACATTTATGGCCGCTTTTTCGTCCAATAGATGGCGAATCTTTCGAAACAAATAAGCCTTCTCGTTTACTTTCTTGATGCAATTGTGGGCATTTTGGATAAAGTTCAACGATTCGTCGAAAAAAGCACCTAAGTAATTCATGCCGTTGGAACATTTCAACACTGAGTTTTCCAAGCGGATGTCTGTTTTAGATATTTTTTTCAAAGCTTTTGCGTTGTTATGGTAAACCAGGACGGTTTTTTCCTTATTAATTGTTAACCTATTACTTTGGTACCACATGGCCAGATTATTTAAATCCAATTGGAGATTTTGTTCAGCAATGGCACAGTTTCTATCAGAGCTAATAAGAGCCAAATCGTCTGCGTATAGTAGACATTTACACTTATTAATAACAGAAGGAATGTCGTTTATGTAAATAATGAACAAAAGGGGTCCTAAAATGGACCCCTGGGGAACCCCACAGTTGACAACGTTACAAGATGACTTATACTCTCCAAATTCAGTATAAATAATTCTATCACGAAGATAACTCTCAAACCAATTCAATAGATCTATGCTCAAGCCAGCCTCAGAAAGTTTGTATAAAAGAATATTGTGGTCAATACAGTCGAAAGCTTTACGGATGTCGATATAGGCGACAATAGAAGTTTCACCTTGATCCATAGACTCACATAACCATTTACTAAGCATGAAAACCGCCCCTCCCGTCCCTCGTTGTTTTCTAAAACCATACTGAAAGCTAGTGAAAAAGTTGATACTTTCTAAAAATTTATATACATGGTCATAAATTACCTTTTCCAAAATTTTCCCTAGAACAGGTAAAACACATACAGGGCGCCAATTTTGCACCAGTTCCAAATTTCCCTTTTTTGGGAGGGGGGCAATCCTTCCTTTTTTCCATCTAGATGGGAAGGTGTGCTCGGCAATACATTTTTTGATCGTTGAAGTAAAAAGATCTAAAGTACCAAGTATTGTTTCTTTAAGAAAAATGCATTTCACAGAGTATACACCTGATGATTTATGTGTCTTAATAGCAAGCACGAGTCTACGAATATAATCTTCATCCACCTCGTCGACCATGACTCGGAAACCAGGTGAGTTGTTACGAATAATACAATGTAGGTATATACTAGGGTCGAGCTGTGTATTAAGTTCATGACCGATATTGCTAAAGTATTTATTGATATAGTTAGCGCACTCACTAATATCGAGGGTGCTTCCTGTATTGTCCTTTAAACACTTAACCGTCTTTGCTCCGTTAGGTTTTACCAGGTTGTTCATTTCCCTCCAATAACCCCTGGGGTCACTGGCATTTTCTTTCAGCTTTAGAAGAATGTACTCTCGCTTAGCCCTACGTATGGAGGTGGAAATCTCCTTAGTTCCTGATCTAATTTTATTTTTCAAACATGTGAGTTCCAAATCGGTACCTACGTTTATTCTATAGCATAATCTACGAACGAGAGATTTTTTAGCATTGATTTGTTTTTTTATGGCTGGAGTGATCCAAGGTAGCCCAATGAAACGCTCTGTTTTTTCTTTTAGCGGGGCTAGTTCGTTTAAATAAAGCAATAAAGTGTCTTCATAGTTATTCCAGACAGAGTTAACATTATTGGTTAGGTCGAGCGAGCCTCTAATTATGGAGGAGAGAACCTCACTCCTGGCTTTCTTGTAATTTCTAGAAAGAACTTTCTTGATTAAGAATTTTTCCCTTGTTTTTTTCTTACAGGCGAACACGATCAGATGGCTGCTGATGAGTACATCAAGAGTACCACTACTTTGGATGAATTTCGCATTGGTGATTACCGCATCGATACTGGAGCTATTGCCAATGCCGGGGTGGGTTATGGATGTGATTAGTCTCTTAAGATTATTACATCGTAGAAAATCATTCAGTCTCTTATTTCTAGGATCTCTCCTCAAGCAACCATCGAGATTAATATCTCCCATGAACCAACATTCTCTTCTTCCCATCACGGGGGATAGGTAGACCTCTTCAAGAAATTTCATTAAACGGTCGATATTGTATCCTGGAGGCCTATATATGTTACAGATAAGGAGTTTTTTCCTGTTGGGTCGGTCTATTTTAAGGACTATGCTCTCTAAGCCGGTTTCAATAATGCTCATGGATGGTACCAGAGATGCATACTTGGCCCAGTCGTTTCTAATGAAGACGCCTACACCGCCTCCCTTTCCTAGTATTCTATCTTTCCGAAAAAAAGTGTATCCCTTAACATCAATAGCAGAGGTCGGTAACATTGGTTTTAGGAGGGATTCAGAAATACCCATTATATCAAATCCTCTGGTCGATTGTTCAAATAAATCTTTGTTTTTAAACAAACTCCTGATGTTCAGGTGGCAAATCTTAAAACCTTTACCCCTGCAAATTTGGTCTGAGCAATGTGTCATAAAATATAAATCATCAGTCCGATGTTACAGCTTACCTTGTTGCAGTGTACCACTAAACAAAAAAGATGAGAATACAAAGTGAAAAACACACTCGTGAGCTCATGGACAAGGAGTGTTGAAAATAGTGAGTTTACGGGACCCACCATTCTTGGAGAGATGTAGTAGTGTGGCAAGTCCACTCACTGCATCAATCTTAATGCACCTAATTTCACAACACATCAAGTTGTTTGCCTCGCTGTACCCAGACAAGAGGTTCACACCTAAACTTCACTACCTGGTCCATCTACCAGAACAACTAAAGAAGTTTGGTCCCCTTAGAAATCATTGGTGCATGAGGTTTGAGGCAAAAAATGGCTTCTTCAAGGCTCCAAAATGGCAGAATTTCAAGAGCATTACTAAAAGCCTTGCAACCTATCATCAACGATGGATGTGCCTTCATATGTTTGGCACCAAGAAGGTAGGATCACACTCCTTTCTTGGTGGTGATGACACAGTTGGAAATGGTCATTCAGTCCCACTTATGACGATCAAAGGCAGGGAAGAGATCTACAAACATCTGTCTGAGGAGGATGGGAACATAGAGGAGAGACTTGCGTTTGTGACATCATCTCTGATACACAATGGTCACATGTACCACCCTGGGACAACACTTGTTGAGACCTTTGGTGATGCTGTTTACCCTACATTCTGGTACATTGAGCAGATTGTAGTAATCAATCATCAGAAGTTTTTTGTGACCCATCAACTTGAAATAACATCATTTGATTCCCACTTCAACGCATTTTCTGTGAAGCATTAAAGTCTGACAAAAGTGCTGCTACCTGGAAATCTAAGGTACGAGTGGCCACAGACCTATCAAGTAGTCTCGGGAGTCGCATATTATGCTCCAGCAGGTAGATGATGTTTGGATGTTGTAAATATTTTCTGTTTTTGCAACTGACAATAAGCAAGTGTACAGTGTAAATAGACTTTTATGACTAAAGCTGCATCCACATTGTGAAATGGAAGTGATTCACCCTGAAGACATGAGACTAATTCACAGGATTTATCACAGCACTGCATATAGGAAACCACTGGAATGAGAACTCTTGTCCAGTGACTGATGAACTGTATATATATGCAATTGGCTTTCATTACTATATTTTGCATCAAATCTTTTCGCTATGCAGTTAACTGCTTTAGTGTGAATTGAGGAATTTTATCAAACAGGTAATTATATACTCTCGTCAGTTTATCTATATTTATCATATATCCATCATATTCATTTTCATATTTCATGAACGTTCATAGACAAATATTTCTAAAACTTAAACATGGTCAATAATTTCCGACATTAACTGTAGTTCAAGTAGTAGTTGTACATATCCCACCTGGAGCACTGTGGAAAGTGGCACTGCTTGAACCTGTAATGCCTACAGAATAAATGTTAACTTTAAGAGAATTAGTTAAAAAAGAAAATAGGGAACACAAATCTATCTCATTATAATTTTGTTTTATATGTAAATTCCCAAACATATATGTAGACTTTATATGTCAGAGCCAAGTAAATTTATATCAGGATATTGACCGTTTAAACTTGATTCCAGATAATAAAGTGGATGGCTTCAGCCTGTTTCTCTTGGAACTCAAAGACCTGGAGGAAATCCTTCCGCCAAATTCGAAAGGGCCAGCAAAGAAGCTGATGAAACTAATCAATAATCAGAAGGTAAGATACACATTTTAATGGTACATGAAAGCTATATTAACGTCAGTAAATATATTCATTTTCTAAATTAAAGCTAACAATATATTGGGGATACCAGTCTTTTACTCCAGGTGCAGGTATTGGGGTCTGTTCTCAAAATTGTAATAACTGTATGAATGCTTGCTTAATAATATTCAGAAGACTACCATTGAACAGCCAACTAATTTTTTCTGACTCACCAGAATCACCAAAACCTTTTTAGATCCTGTATTCAGAGATTCAAAGCATAAACAACTAAATCCGATATCTCTTGCTGGTGTCTTGAATACTGTGTACACACATGATGTCTCTCTGATATACATATCTTTTGTTACAGGAAGCCTCATCAGATGTCTCATCAGGAGAAAGCATGGATTCATTTCCATCACTTGTCCTCGAATCAACCAGGATCGAAGAACAGCCAGCCCAAGTGCAATCGTTGGCCTCAGATCAATGCACTGGTATTGACCAGGTCCCACTACCCACATTTTCCTCGCAAGTGATGGCCAGCATCACAATGGGCAACTTAGACCTGAACAAGATGGTGGCAGAGACCTGCTTCCACATTCTCCAATATCACAATATAAAATCGAGTGATGAGTATGCACACTATGTGAAGAGGCTAATGCTTGAGTACCCATGCATTGCCCACCCTGCACCTGGAGTAAAAGACTGGGTAAGATATCTAAATTGAGAAATGTTGAACATACATATAGAACTTCCTTAATAATTATGCCTAACAATGCAATTTAGATACAACACATTCTAAAATTTTACAATGATCCCAGGTCCATAATGACTAGATTCAGATTTTGTTCCACATTAAATAGACAAATGAAAGATTATGGTAATATGTGTAGGGAAGATCATTGCTACAACTCTATATCTTGTCAAGATCTCATCATCCATTTGTTTCTATGTTTATAGGCTCTGTTCAACAAGAAGTTGTCGCAAAAAGTGAGGACCACACGGTGTACTCACAAGAAGAGGGGCCAACAACCTAGTGTACCTAGGAGAAACAGGGGAACAATCCGCCTGGCTACAGCTGAGCAGATCAATGATCAGGGTGAGAAGACAAGTATATTACTTAGTTCATTTGACTACCGGTCATAGACCTAAATATCACTCTCAGTCATTGATTTTACCAGAATTTGATATATTAGTAATTAACTGATAATTCCAAAACACTCCTTTGAATTGATGATCATTTTCACAAAATATTTGTCATAAACCTGTCCTGACCAAAGATACCAAAGATTACAGATAGAGATTGATCACCTGAATAAAAGTTGCCTGCTGATATTAATACACATGTACTGGCAGAAATCTCAAAGAGTTATTCAACCATGATTTCTTAAAAGTGATATGAATTGTGCCCAACATATTATATTCCTTTTGAATCATACATTTTCATCCCCTGGTTTCAGATCCGACAATGAGCCTCATTGATGCAGGTGAGGAGATAGCACAGGAGCTTCTAAAGCCCACTAAGCAGCAGGACTACCCTCTCCTCACAAAGCTTCACAGAGTAACCTTCACAAAACGCCACACAGAGCTGTCTGGTATAAGTGATGGAATTGTTGGGGAAGTGATCAGACAGTTCCCCCTTCTTGGGGACATATGTTTTGTAAGTAACATTTTTTCAAGCACTCTAATGGACTATCAATTTTCATCAAATCATGATAAATGTATCAAATTCTAGAATTCAGGAAATAATTTAAGAAACCTTTCAATAATAAGGCAAACTAATATGAGTTGTATATGGATACCATATGTATTTTTTTATTGAAGTATGGATTTGTTCTGAATGTGACAAAATAATATTGAATAGAATAACAGCTATTTTTGCTTGGAAAAATCTATTGGGAAATACTTAATACATTTGAATGAAATAACAAAATTGTCATTGTCATTCTGTCATAGCTCTCTGACTAAGGAATTAACAGCTTTCTGGGATAGATATCTTAAAACATGTGTGCGACCTATGTTTATTTCCTATTATTCTTGTTCCAGATTCGACAGGAGTTCAGTCAAATTTGCCCTCTGTCAGCCAACCCAGAGAGGGACTTCTATGTCATGATGGAGGATCTGAAGACAACTGTACCAGATTCGCAGAGCACGAGAACAGTGGTGAGTTTCATATCTAATATATTTATCCATTCTTAGAAGCTAACCCCTTAGGTGGAAAGGCAACTGATAATTTCCTTCTTTTTTTTAGATTGACACAATAAAAGTTATATATTCCTTTAATGAGCCCTGGAAATACAAGTCATAAATCATATTAGTTTCCCTTGATAGCCATTCTAGATAATATGGGGATGTTTGTTAAAAAGGTTAGACTGATATCTCAGCAATGCAATGCTTTCATTCAATATACATTTGTCTTCCTTTACCTTTTTGATAGGTCAATGAGGACCTGGTCCTACTAATGGAACTTCAGCAGGCAACAAAACTGAAGAGTGGAAAGAAACTAGTGACTGATGTGCTGACTGTTGTGGATGTAAGTAAAGAAATTATTCAACATAAACAAAGTCTGAAGGATTGACAATATAACTCAAAGACATGTAAAAGGTACAGCTAAGTGGGTTTTATAAATTATTGACTATGTAACTTGTTTTTTTATGTCAATATGGACTTCGAAGCACCAGGATTCAAGTAGCCTGAATATGGGAATTAAATCTATGTACATATGATATAACTTATATAAATAAATCATTTAGTGCATAACTAGTTCACATTATCTTACAGGTCATTTAATAGACTGTATACTGTAGCGAAGTTCACATAATTGTATTTTAATGTACAAACAATAATATGATATGACTGTGTAATATATTATAACCCTTTACTTTGTTGACAGGCAGCAGACATCAACACCATCAGCTGCCGTACAAAGTCTCCTCCACAAGTGGTGATAGCAGATGCGGCAGATTCAGATAGCTTATCTGCCATTCTCCTGGCGGACAATGTCAGAGTAACGATCAGTGACACCCCCCTCTGGCAGATACTGCTTGATCTGGTTGGAGCATACTACGCCTGGGACCTGACATACCCCAGGCAGTATCAGCTTCTTTCGTTCCTTCAGGTGCACTTTGTGAAAGATACAACCAACAAAGTGTATCGAGGGGATGCACTGAGTCGCTTTGAAAAGAAATATCTGAGCAGGACGCTACCCTAGATATTGAATGTACTCTCACAACCTAGGGGAAGCTAATAATTTTCTGCCTGTACTTAATTTTAATTTTCTGCCTGTACTTTCTTCACCATACCTTGATTTTGTACTCTTTGTACTCTTTTGGAATTTATTTTGGTTTGATACTATTTATTTGGGAATGGCATTGTGATCTCTTTTAATACTTAGTGTTGAGATCAGTATGTCATGTGAAATATATTTCCAAATCATTCTGATTTTGTCAATGTCAGTGAATCCTCAGGGACTTGGACTTTTGTCAAGGAAATTGTAATTTCACCACTAAGAGATTCAATATGTTGAATGCTGACATGGTTATGCTTGTGCAATTTGTGATGTTTCACTGCTTTTTCAGTTATATTATCGAGGTGCAATCTTATGACAAATGACAAATTTGTGAATTTTGTAAGTTTTGATTTGTAAATATTGTAACTCTTTTTTCATGGATTTCCGTATCCAGGCTGGTGGCGACAGTGCTTATTCATTTTTGAAAGTTTTGCAAAGCACCAGAAGGTACATGTATGTGTCTCCTGATCTATTTGGTACTCTGATCTTATGCTTTGTATACAAACAGTGTCTGTATATATGTATCTATGTAAATAAAATATTCACACAAGAGTGATTGTCCTTGTTCTCAATTTCTATACAATATGAGTTGAATTGAATGTCTAGGCAAGCATCAAAACCCTTCCTTAAGTTAAACACTTTGGAACTAAACACTTTCTTAAGCTAAATGCTTCATGTATAAACACTTCTGAAAGTGAAACACTATGAATGTAAACACTTACCAAAAGCTAAACGCTTCATATTTAAACACTTCCCAAATGTAAACACTTTTTTTCTAAACACTTCTGAAAGTTGAACACTATGAATATAAACGCTTGCCAAAAGCTAAACACTTTGAAAATAAACGCTTGCCGAATATAAACGCTTTAGACTAAACACTTCTTAATTAAACACTTTCAAAAATTAAACACTTTCTACCTAAACATGTTTAAAATTAAACGTGTTTACCAAAAAAAAGTGTTTAGAAAAAGTGTTTAGCATCTAAACATTGGTGTGTGGATCGCAAACACTGTTTTTACAGTGTGGATGTGATAGTCTAGGGTCGAGCGGTACAGTGCCATACCGACCGAGTAGTGCAGTGACTGTAGTTCTTGGTTTGAATAGAATAAAGGAGTTGACCATGAAAGAATTATGAAATTCGATTCATGGTTAAAACATCTAGGTCAAATTAATCGGAGGACCCTCTTGCCTACAGCAGTAGCCAAGTGGCACTAACAGCGAGACCTCACTAACTATTGAAACGGTTACTACCACTGTTGGTGCTGCTTTGGTCCAAAGTGCCGCTCACTGTTGGCATCCTCTTCTATTGCAACATAAGATGCCGCTATTTGGCTAGAGAGAACAACTAGGGCAGTTGTTTCAACTAATGAAACAGCTCCCGGGTTGGTTATTTAATTGAGTTTGTTCAAGCTTCTCAAACACAGGGTGAAATAAGGATATGCTCTCAGCTATGTTATATTTCCCCTTCATGGGAATCTTTATTTTGAGACATTCATTGTATCCATCGGGGTAAATTTTCTCCGTTCATTTAACCTCGAAAAAGGTTTGCGTTGGGAGAAAATTCTGGATGTAGAGAGAGAAGCACTGGAAACAATCCCCCTCCCCGACGACAAGGACGGGGAGGAAAGACCACAAGCCATCTACATCAACGAATAACCACACTATCGCACGATACCTGATGAGACCCGCCGAGGTCGAAACCACAGAGTAATAAAGTTCCCAAAAAAACGACAATTCAAACATTAATGTAAATGATGGCCTCCGCCAGAGAGACCACGAAACCAAGGGGAGATAAAAATCAAACAACAACCGAACAACTAAAATGTCTGTGAGATTCACGTCGAAAACAAAAATAGAACGACGAAATCTTCGTGATGGTCACTGCCAAATTGACCACACAAAATACAAATAACAACGAACGCGAAAAGAAGCACTCCAAAAAAACAAACAAAAAGATGATAGAGAGCGGCGCTTTTCTACCATTAAAATCAGTTCCATAAAAACAACAAGGATGACAGCGGACTCGCCGTCACCGATTAATATAATATCAAATGTCATTTGATACTATTAAAATATAAGAACACTAACCCCTAACTCCATAGTAAATCCGTCCCACCAACAAACTCCTAACACACACCCTAAAAATACTACAATGGAACTGTATAACAAGAACAAGGATCAAAAGGATAAGAACCAACAAGTCCCCACAGACCACAGACAATAAAAGGAAATATAAAACTCACAAACATTTCGACATTACGGACTCCCCATAAACATCGACACGCACACGCGCTGGCCCGCGGTGGGGTGCAAAAAGAACAGCGACACGGTTGACGGAATAGCCACCGACGTCGACCAATGGGAAACGAGGATTCGGGGTTGAAAACAACAAGCGCGAATTCCAGTTCGCCTACCCGTACACTCTCTACATTGTGGTCGTAAATGCGATAGGGGTAGCACTGAAACGCCCAGTCTTACCCTATATATTCATTATATCCATCTGTTGAATATTGTCACCCCATCGTTGATGAATCAATCCTTCACTGAGGATGGCCAGTAAAGTGTTTGGTAACTGTGTGAGGAGAAAAGAAAGCAGAAACTGAGCACTAACAGATGTTAATTCAGAAGTCTTGAGTGGAAGTAAACAAGCGAGACTCTCATAGTGTAAGATAAAAAGCAAGCTGACCAGTAATGTCTTGCACCTACATTGCCCAAAACGACTGTTTGGGACCACCCTATTCTAATGTTCAGGCACCATGACTAACATATTAGACCTACTGGTGCAAAGGGGAATGCCCTCCAAGGCTAAGTGCTCCTTTCCGGCTAGCAACGGGAATGCATGCATAATGATCTGAGAGCTTATCTCATATCACTTTAACTAAATTATCCCCCATCAACCACCACAGACAAACAATTTAAATGAAAGATTTATTGATATTTTTACTGCAATAGATAGAATGTCTTAATCACAACAGCATGATGTCTTACATTTAATTGAATATATGTGTCGAGCCTATAATTATTCATCAATTCATCAGTGTAGTACATGATGACATGTAGATAATTAAACACCACATTTTATCAACAGCAACCAGTCCTATCCTTATACATCGCTACTCCTATTTTATCATGATTTCAAAATGGTCCAACGTTGCATTCCAAGTGAAATGAGAATGTTTTGCAAGAAAAATCAACCAGCCTACCTGTCATACTGTTTCAGATATATATAGGATTGAGAGTGCAGATTCAATGCGCAACCCAGGGCCCTGTTTTTTAGTGACGACCACCGTAACAGGCAACATGTTTTTTCTGTGAGTGTACTATAGTCGCGACATTTTAGGGGGTCAGACAATTATTGCTGCTCTACGACACATAGGGCTGTGTGAGTTGTGCTATAGTCACGACACATGGAAGGTCACGTGGGGAAATTTCTCTCCCAAACTGTCGTAGCCCTTAGACATCTATGGACATGTCGTACCGAATGCCCAACTTCACTTCCTGTAGGAATTAAGTAACACGAGTAAGGCATACACATAACCTATACTCGTCCCAAATCTGAAGAAAATCGGCCGCACCGGTCCGAAGATATCGGCGTTTGCGTTTCGTCATAGCAAATGCTGCTCTGGTGGACAGTAGCTCTACCCTCACGTGATCTAATTCATGCGGCGACCTTGACATGGACTGCGCTTACTTCACACTCCCAGCAGAGATTCCGCTCTCTACACTGCGAAAGATCTGCTAGGAGAGTGCTTGTACGATATCCGATCGATGGCCTGATGTTTAAGATCAGGCATATTATTTGAATTATAGCTGTCATATCGTTGCCAAGGGGCATAGTTTTTATCAGTAAACTTCGACCCTATATTTATAAAGAAATTGTTAATATAGTTCGGAACCTCCTTGGGGTCTATGGGATTTGCCTCCTTGTCCTTAAGTTCAACCATATCATCATTTCTTTCGAGATCAAAATATCGTTGATTGTTCGCCAAAACTTTTTGTGATCTGATTTGCTATCCTAAAGAGTTTTTAAAACATAGTTTTGCCTTGCCTTTTTAATAAGCTGATTTGCATGATTTCTGGCATTATTTGCACACTGCAGATCATCTTTTGTGCCCATGTCCTTAACTATTTTCCTAAGTCTGTTTTTGTCTCTAATCAATTAAATAGTTTCTGGAGTAATCCAGGGCTGTTGTCGATCTGTTATGTGAAACTCTCTTATTTTACAGTAAGTGTCTAGATATGCATTTATCCACATTTTTATGTAGTTCCACTTATCCACAACAGTCACAAGCTTAAAGAAATCAGTCCATTCATGCTGGTACAATGATTGTTTGAATTTGCCCTCATCATACTTTATATAAGAACGTCTAGAAATCTTTCTTGAGATATTTTGGATGTATGTACTTCAGAACCAGGAAGACTGTTTGATGATCACTAAAATTTTGTGATAAGACCCCAGAGTGTCTCACATGGTTCGAAGCACACTGCACCGCGAGAGCAACCTTCAGAAACTCGTCGCTGCTATTACAGGCCTCTGGGTAGGAACTACTTTTTGGCGGCTATCTAGGGCGTTGGGTCTCACGTGCAGGTGTTTATAAACATTGCCGAAAGTGCTTGCCAAGACTTCATATAATATTTGCGTTGTATGTGCATTCATGATTGCCCATATCATGTACATAGCATAGAATCATGGTAATGTATTTCGTAGACATGTCTGAGTGACCACACAAGCACTGTAGGTGCAGCCACTGATATTAACAGCCAGAATGACACGACCAACAGTGATGGGGATCTAGGTCAACCGTTTCTAGGTCATGGTTGAAACCTAACTGTCAATTCAAACACTAACTGCTCTGACTAATCTAAAAGTGTGACAACATTGGAACTATCAAGCATAATCAAGATTACATTATATTACATCTTTCTGAGGGGCATACATTTTTTTCGTATTCAGTAGAAACAAGAAGAGAGAGATGATATGACTGACTTGAGAAGATGACAGTTGAATGTTTACTTCAAAATCTAAAACTCTCATAATCTAATCATATTATTTCCAAAGCCATCAAGAGTTTGCCATTAGAATACTTTAAAAGAATTATAAAAAAAATTCACAAATATCATTTGGAAAGTGTTAGATTCGCTGTGTAGAGCTGAGAACTATATTTCAGCTTGGGCAATAATACATCGCGGTAGACCCGCGAAAAGGCGCGGAGGGAACATCTTAAAATCCTAAGATAATAAAGAGTCTATCATTGCAGAGACAGGTTTTGCGGTACAATAAATCGGAGCGGCGCAGTGTGGGTTCGAAGAGGCAAATACAAGGTCCAGAATTGAGCTGTTTTCAGAATATCTAGTTATGTGCTTTATTAGCTGTTTTAGGTCATGCTGCTCATTGTCCCAAAATTAAGAAAAATGTTTTAACAAAGAAATAATAGAGCAATATACATGAAATCTTCGGAAAATGTAGATATAACATCATGTATAGTATTTCTTTTAAAAAGAAATAAGATATTTATGGTTATGTATCATATTGCATGATTACAAACTTGGATATCAGCTTTAACTATTATGTGCCCGTCCTTTAACCAGACAAACTGCCACCAGCACCCTTCCTTATGGGAGTAGCTGGGCCCAAGGCAGCCATCCTTAAAGGGTTAACACTCGTATGTATACACTGCTGTTAATTATCTTTGTAATAAACTTTGTACATGTATATTCCATAGTACTATGTCTAGTGTTTTTCATTTCCAAGTTAGAGTTCTAAGTTATTGATTCATTTTAAAAAAAAGTGAAAACGATGAGAAGTGAACTTCAGTTTAGAAATTTATTAATAAAAACATTGTAGCAAACATCAACATCAGTGATTACCCTCAGCATCAGTGACCAAAGGAAAACCCGCCGATTATAACGGACATAATAGACGAAGATACAAACCTACCTGTGAATACCGAAGATAGAGCTGATTATATCAACACTTACTTTGCAAACATTGGAAAAAAGTTGGCTTCGAAACTTCCACTGAATTTTATAGAAAAACCACCGTATACAGAAAGGGAGGACGATATAAACTTATTCAAAGATGAGATTTCTACAGAAGAAGTTGTAGCAGCAATAAAGGATACAAATTTTAATAAGTCTTCTAGTGTAGAGAATATACGATCGGACATTTTTAAAATAGCCTTTCTTACAGCACTTGATAAGTTACAAATTTGACTAAATTCAATAACATACCATTTAATAATACCAGGCCACTGGAAGTCTTCCTTAGTAACACCCATACCGAAAAAGGGCAATATCAAGAAGGTTAATAATCTTAGACCAATTAGTTTGCTGCCACTACCTGGAAAAATCATGGAGAAAATAATTAACATTAGACTGAAAAACTTCTTAGAAACTAACAAATTACTATCAAATGCACAACATGGTTTTCGTAAAGACAGATCTACTAGCTCAGCCATTAGTACTTATCTGTCTGATATTTATACTAGTTTAAACAATAATAAATCACCAGTAACTGTTTTTTTGGACTTTAAAAAAGCGTTCGAAACTGTATCGCACGACTTACTCACAAAAAAACTACATGATTTAGGATTATCCAGTAATACCTGTGCTTGGTTTTACTATTATTTAACAAATCGTATCCAAAGGACAAAACTTGACGACAGTATTTCTAAGCCCGAAATAACTAGCTATGGCATACCCCAAGGCTCGGTCTTAGGACCGACCTTATTTTAAGTCTATATCAATAACCTAGCTTCATATTTACCAAAAGATGCCTGCAAACTATCTCTCTACGCAGATGATACTACGATTACGACAAATACCATCCAAGAAATGAACGAAATCTTGCCAAAAATCCAAATGTGGTGTGATACTAACCTTTTGACTATCAACGAGCAAAAAACACAAATCTTGATTTTTGACAAGCTTAATAAAGGACGGGTACAAGACCAACACTTGGGTATTTCTTTAAAAAACCATGAACTTGAACAAGTAAAAAACTACAATTATCTAGGTTTATTGATAGACTCTAAACTGGAATTTTCAAAACACAGATCAAATATTAAAAAACGGGTATTAGATAAATTATTTTTACTGAAAAGAATTCGTCACTTGATTAACTCCTCCACAGCATTAACTATTTACAAAAGCTACATACTGCCTTACTTAGACTATTCAGATTTTATACACAAAGCTACAACGTTAACAGGGAAAAACGACTTGCAGTTTCTGCAAAACAAAGCACTTCGCTTGATCTATAATGTTAGATTAGGACCACATCCACTTTATACAACAGACGAACTGCATAATAAATCTAAGTTGCACTATTTATTTAATAGACGCAACTTACATTTACTCCATTATGCTCATACCCTAACCAAAAACGATGCCAATATAGATAAAAGACTTTTGCCAACACGAGCAAATGATGGCTTACAACTGGCACTCCCAAAAAGCAATTTCACTTGGTTCGAAAACTCCTTCTATATACGAGGTATAAAGATATGGAATAACCTAAAAATAGAATACACCACTATAGATACAAAGAAAAAATTTAAAAAGTTAACTAAACTAAACTTCCCCGAATGTCTGAACCAAATTCAATATAACTAATCAACAATCTTCTAATTATTAGATTAAAATGACAAGTTATACCGGGTTAAAGAATGGTAAATTCAAGTTTATTATTACATATGGTTAACGCCATCAACTGTGAGTGTTATCTGGTATATGGTATGTTCTGTGTTTGCAACAACCATATTATACTCCTACAGCTGGTAAATGGTATGCTTGTGACTGCAACAACCATGTATTGGCTGCTATTATAAGTTATAATGACCGGTAAATGGTATGATTGTGACTGCAACAACCACATATTGTCTACTTATAATAGCTTTAAAGATTGTTGGTAAGATAACAGATGGAACTGCCATGTACTTGATATGATCATGTGGTATTATTGTATTATTGTGAGTAATGGTTCCCTGATTTAGGGATAGGGATTACCGTTGCTTTCTGCCATTGCGTTGGGAAGCTTGTTCTGGTCATTGAGGTATTTAATAAGTCTGTGAACTCTGTTAGCATGATATTATACGGAAACTGGCTTACTATCTTCGTACGTCAAAAATACGCGGTGAAATTATTGATCACATACATCCCGATGCCGTAGGCAGAGGGATGTATGTTATCAATAATTTTACCAAGTATTTTGACGTACGAAGATAGTCAGCCCGTTTTCGTATTATTATATACCTAAAAATGGCGATATTTTATCTAGTCACGTGATCACATACCCCGTACGGCACACTGTGCCGTACGGATATAAATACGACATGGGTAGGAGAGGGCAGTATGTGTAGATTGTTTTTGCACAGGTATATAATAATAAGTGATTCTACTAGGATGTTACTTGGTACATGATCTATGCCACTAGACTTACTTATATTAGTTTCTTTTAAAAGTTGAAGTAGCCTTTCTGTGCTTCTGCTTCTTCTGAGGTATTATCTTGTACCAGGTAGAGAGTGGTGTGTAGTTGAGGGCTGTTCAAAGTGGAATGAAGACCTTTCCACCTTATATATACAAAATGTGCACGCAAGTCAATGGGAATGAATTTTACCTGGTTATAAGTCAACCTGCTGGGCCTTAGGTGGACGTGAACATCAAACGAAAGTCGTCGGGCTTCGTTACCCCCTGGTGCACACATTGGTTGCTACACACTTGGCACGACGTAAGTCATCGGGCTTCCTGTCGGAACTGGATGCAAGTGCGCAGCCTCTGTGCAAATTCTGCGACCGGACCTCGGCGACTTACGATCACCAAGTCCATCGACTTCAGTCAAGTTTTAAAGTTTTACATCATGGCTCGTTATCCTATGCCAAGCTGGCAGTACACTCAAGTTATTGTCCATGATCATCATACAGTGAATAGGATCTACACTAAGATTGTATTTTAATAATCACATTCAATGTTCAGCATATAAATAGGGATAAGGGAATGGAATGAGATGAGAATGAATGATATAATGATACTGACATACATATTACCTTTCACCTTATGTATATCATCTCGCCAAAGGCCTTTATGTATACATGTCCCTTTTTCTAAACAAATTATATTTATCTTATATCGCCCATATACACGCTTCTTATAGGTGGTGCGCACTTTCATACATAGACCTCAATGCTTTTTTAAAGGCGTTTTTCCCTCAATTCCTTTAATTTCTTTTATCTAGGGAACTCCATAATGTTTCTCCTCTATATTTCAGGGATTTTTTGTAGAATTCGGATTTTGGTTGTCTTTAAAAAAGGAAGTGTTGGTTTGTAGACCTTAAATGCCTCTCCTGGTCTCCCTCATTCATTTCTAATATAACTACATCTTCTTCACTCTCATTCTCACTTTTTATTCTATGTATATATCCTTATAGGAGTTCATCTCTCCTACATTCCAGAGTGGCCACTCCAGTGGGACGATGGAGCGCTTCGACAGTGTGCACCCAGGCATAGCTTCACTCTGTGGCGGAAGCTAGTGTTACATCTTTACACAGATCTGTACAACTCCCACTATTGGAGGATAGGAGACTATCACACCTGCTGATATATATGCATAAGCAATTGCAGAATCATCAACTATTGAAAGAACAAACTTTGGGTACTAGAGCCCAATCTGCTCCACTATTCAAAGTTATAACCCCAAGAAATGAACTATACAAAAAAAGTGTCGAATATAGGGGAGCAACCAAATGGAATCTACTGGCACCAGCAACGAGATTAATCAAGTCGACCCAAGCCTTCAAGCAGGACCAAAAACTGATGCTAAAAACAAACATTCCTTAACACTCATGATGCATGTACTTATACGGATGACAACTGACATATTTTTTGGTGATTCACTTTATCAATATTGACGATTATTCAATCCATTTGAAATTGTTTACAATATTATCTACTTTTCATTGATGTACTGTATATATGTTGCACTACCATATGCTTGAATCCAAAAGGAAGAAACAAATTTGTAAAGGAGAAAACTGGACACACGTTGAGACCAGCTCTACATAGAGTTGAGTGTGATCCAGTATAAATAAATGTCTTAAAAAAAAAAAAGCCCCATCCACATAAGTCGAACCCTGACGGCCATAAACCACAGGGGAGTTGCTAGGACTGCCGTGGCAGATTCTTTGACAGTCAGAAACTTTCCCTGGCAACGCCCCGACAGTGGAGTCGACTTACGATTTGCAATGCTGACGACATAAAGTGGGATTCACACAATGGGACAAATGGACCTGAGACTAGTGTACTTCACACCTTTGCACCAGTCGGCTACTATTTCCAGCTGGGTACAAAGTTTCACGGATTGGGGTGTTCTATAGTCTCAGGGTAACATGGCCGATTCAATTCACATGGGAAGACTTAACAGGTACATAGTCTCATCCCTACACCCCTACACTCCTACACTCCTACACAGGGTACACAGTCGCTGACTCAGGGTACTTCCCCATGTTAATAGGTGTTATTTGGGACCACTGAGACTCAAAGACTGGGGGAGAACATGTGAAATACATTTGTCTCACCAAAATGCCCCTCTAAATTTTAAACCCACTTAAAGTCAAAATCTCATGAGATTCTGTTCCTTGTAAGGGGTGATTGTCGCTGACAATTGCAAGGGAAAAATGTTGTCTCAACAAAATAGAACCCTGTCATTCACAGGAGGAGATTGTGTTCCAGTACCGAATCTCAACAGGATTTGTCTCAGACAAACAGCCTGTGAGGTACATGAATCCCATCGTGTGAATCCCACTTTATACATGGGTGGTTTTCTAGGCCCATCCCATAAGGGAGACCCAGCCCCACTCATGTAGTCAACCAAGCATGTATTTGGGTGTTTCCTGATTAATAGAAGCATATAATTGTGTAATTGTGTAATTGAGTTGTTTGTACCACTATATTGTCGACTACGCCCAGAGACTTGTTTCACTAGTTTCGTGACATGTCTGTGACACCATACAGATTGGGGTTCTCTAGTTTTGTGATAACACAAGTAGCTGCCCTTCGGAAAAGACAGACCCAGAACATAAGAATTAGACAAATCTTCACATCACAGGACTCACACATCATTTGAGGATATTGTCACATTATGTCGATCGGCGAAAAATTTTCTGCTACGCTAGAATCCGCCCCCCACACCCCACCGGGAACGAGGAGACGTCCGAACCATAGCAAAATCTTTTTTACCACATATTGTCACATTATGTCTACAGTTTTTTTTCTAGGAATTGAGATAAACTTTTACTTACCGTTTTCGCGGATCGACCAATACTCTTCGTTATTTTTGTAGATTGACATTAGGATATGTGACATGTCTGACAGCACTTTTGTCATGAAACTAGGGAAACAGGGATCTGTTTCAGTAGTTTCGTGACATTAGGCCTAGACAGACATCAACAGTGGCACCAACAGTGCAAGCAAGAGTGGAAAAAGACTAGCAAATATCAGAGGGTTGGAGCAGCCAATCTTCTTCATTTTTGAAACGATTGTAGGTTATGTATCCCCTACTCGTGTTAAAGTGTCATTGCTCAATTCCTACGGGAAGTGATTGAAATTCCGCGTGTCATCAATTGCAGTCTTGTGATCTGTCTCTATGGTGTCACAGACACCATCTAGACATGTCCCGAAACTACTGAAACAGGTCCCAGGTCCGTCCCATAGGGGAGGCCTGGTCACCAAGTCAATTTGACTCCTGTTCCCGATTTACCTTTTATTGATATATAATTATTAAACCCCTGCCACTTCAACAGGTCCCGTAATCATCTATTATATTTTTTCTTTGATTGCAATACTTGCATTTGTATTGCCCTGCAACCCCTGAAGTCAATGCAGGGTGTTACTGTAAGCGTAAATGTATTGTTTCCTTTTGTATATTGATTTTAGTTTATAAGACTGATTCAGCTCACTCCTTTGAATGTACTTATGAAATGTGTCCATGCCCTGTGAGGGTGGCATTGTTAGTTTTATCCTACCCCTAATATAAAATGCCATAGGCTTAACATTGGGTTTCCGTATGCCATGCTGACTGGCATACAGAGTTTTATATGCCACTAGTGGCATACAGCATTGTTATCACGTAATATCCAAAATCGAGGAGATAGGGTAGGATAAAATCAAAACCTGATTCGTTATAATCTTGGCCACCGCATTCCACTCCTGAAGTTTTGGCTCCGGACTTCACTCGGCTTCGCCTCATGAAGACATTTTGCCAAACTCCAGTCGTGGAATAGGTGGCCAAGATTAAAACTCATCCAGTTTTAGGACAATATTCATTCAGGTTACATCTTGTCATGGTTTTCCTCCATCTTATTAATGCTTCATTTACCCTTCACAGAAGAGGACTTAAAATTGTTCACCACAGCATATGGAGTCTTTGGTCAAAAATAGACTATATTCACTGCTACCTTACCGACTTGGATATCGACATATTGTATATAAACTAGGAGCAAATAGTATGTTCATCCTAGATGAATGAGCGTGCTATTATAAATGAATAACAATTAAAAGGTATAAGTTAGATTTAGCGTATGGATAGTTTTCTGTAACCCAATTGCACCCAGTCAACTTGCAATTTCTGCAACTGCCCATCTAGGACCTAAACAAATCAGGCACCAGTGGGTCTTGAGGTATTTTGGTATTGAGTGATTGGTCATGGTTATGCCCCAGTCACACTGGCGTAAAAAACGGCGTTTTTCTGTGTATGCACGTCTACGTTCTTCTACGCATTTTGGAATCTCAAAATACGCCGCAAAACGCCGCAATATGCGGAGATGCGAAAAGGAAAGTAGGAATGTACTGAAAAATGTCACAATGCATACAGAGGCATAGATAAGCATTGATGAACGTTGAGAAGCGTACTAAAACGTTAAAGAAAAGCAAACAAATATGTTCCAAATCCGTAGCTAATATGTACTCCCCACCAATTTGAATACGTAGAAGAAACGCCGAAATTTACGCCAGTGTGACTGGGGCATCAACTGGTCATGCCTCTAAGAGACTGTGACTCTGACTCCCTGCTCTGTTCTCAATATCACAGTGAATAGCACACAGATAGTGAAAGGATAATTTGTATGCAGTACCCTGAAAGTCTATATGGACCCCTCTAAACTCTAGATGATGTATTTAGCGCATGCAAGCACGCTCTAATAAGAAGACTGAAGTGGAGATGAACAAGGTTTATTGATAACTAGTAAGGTGTGCGCTGCACAAGTATGAGACCATACAAGGTTGAGATTAGGTTGACGGTAACCAGATTAAGATTAGGGTAATAATCAGTAATGAGAGTAATGCTAATGTAGACCCCTAGATGAGATTGGGGCCATCAATAAAGTATGTACGCAGCAAGGGGTGGGGTGGGGGGGGGGGGGGTTAGACCAAATGCGTACAAAAGCGTACAAGGGGGGGAGGGGGGATTGAAGGCTGGATTTTCCATACGCATGCATACGTGATTTCAATGAAAACCCCTTGTATAAGTGTGTTTATGTGTGTGTTTGCGTGTGGAGGTGTGTGTTTATATACCAGGAGTGTTGTTGGGTTGACAGCCAGTGAGATGGGTAGATTGATTGGGGGGGGGGGGGGGAAGGTTGCTATGTAGGTTCCTAGATAGGCATACTGAATCATATTTCCCCTCGCCATACTGTCTCTCACCATATTGGCTCTCATTTTACTGTTCCTCAAAGAAACTGTCCCTCAACCTTACTGCTCCTCCACAATACTGCCCTTGAATCAGATTGCATCAAACCATACTGCCCCTCACTATACTGTCCTGGAGCTATACTGCCCCTGGAGCTATACTGCCCCTCAAACATACTGTCATTCAACCATACTGCTCCTAACTACACTGTCTCTCACCCATACCACCCCTCGACCATGCTGCTCCTCACCATACTGTACCTTAGCCATACTGCCCCTCACCAAAAATGCTCCTGAATCATACTGCCCCTCTATAGTACTGGCCCTACAACATACTGCCCCTAAACGATACTGCCCCTCAGCATACTGCCCCTAAATGATACTGTCCCTCACCCTAGCACCCCTCCACCATACTGCCCCTCCACCATACTGCCCCTAAATCACACTGTCCCTCACCATAGTACCCTATGAGGAGCAGTTTGGTTTGGGTCAGTATAGTGAGGGGCAGTAACGTGAGGGACAGTTTGGTTTAGGGCTATTATGGTTCAGGGCAGTGAGGTTGAGGGGCAGTAGGATTTAAGGGCAGTATGGATATGGATTAAGGGCAGTATGGTAGAGAAACAGTATGGATAAAGGGCAGCATGATTGAGAGGCAATATTTCTGAGGGACAGTATGTTTTTTTTTTTTGTTTTTTTTTTAAATGACTCTTTATTGACATATAAAGGATTCACATACAAAGCACATGATTTTCAGCCAATAATGTCAAACAAACACAAAAGACAATACAATAACTAGACAAAAGAGTCATCAACGTCTGATTAACTTTCATATCAGTTTTAAATTTCAAACATTCACATAAAGTTAACTTACTCTCAGAGATTACATAGATTTTTAAATTCGAAAGACTCACAAAAGAGACAACATTGAGGCAACATTGACATGTGACATCAATAATGCTTTGGATACAATATGGGTAAAAATTAGGGACAATATGGGGGGGGGGGGGGCAGAACGGTTCAGAGGCAGTATGGTAGACAAAGAATATGGTGTAAGGGCAATATGATTGATGAGCAGGACAGTCGAGGAGCAGTCATTTAGGCGAAGTATGTGGAGGGGTAGTATGGTGGAGTGGCCGTATTGTGATGGGGCAGTATGGTGGAAGGGCAGCATGGTGGAGGGGCAGCATGGTGGAGGGACAGTATAAGGTAGAGGGCAGTATGGTGGAGGAACAGGACGGTCGAGGTGCAGTCATTAAGGGGCATTGTGTGGAGGGGCAGTATGGTAGTGGGGCCGTATTGTGGAGGGGCAGTATGGTGGCAGGACAGTATTGTTGAGGGGCAGCATAATGAGTGGCAGTACGGTGGAGGGACAGTATTATAGAGGAGCGGAATGGTGGAGAGACAGTGTTGTATTGGGGTAGTATGGTGCAAGGGTAGTATGGTAGAGGGGCAGTATGGTAGAGGGATAGTATGGTGGCATGGCAGTATGGTAGAGGGACAGTAAGTTGAGGGGCAGTATGATGAAGGGGCAGTATTGTAGAGGGGCAGTATTGTAGAGGGGCACTATGTGGAGAGGCAGTATGGTTGAGGGACAATGTATGGTAGTTGGGCAGTATGATGGAGGGACAGTATGGCGGAGGGGCAGTATGGTGGAGGGACAATATAGAAGAGGGGCAGTATGGTAGAGGGATAGTATGATGGCGTGGCAGTAGGTGGAGGGGCTGTATGGTGGAGGGGCAGTATGGTGGAGGAGCAGTATGGTGGAGGAGCAATATGATTCAGGAGCAATTTTGGTGAGGGGCAGTATGGTAAAGGGGCAGTCCGGTTGAGGGGTAAAAGTATAGTTGAGGGAATGTATGGGTGAGGGGCAGTATGGTTGAGGAGCAGTATGGTTGTGAGATGGTTGTCCCCAACAAATTCCATTCCCAAATTACAGAATCTCACGAGATTTTTAATTTCAGACATGTTGAAATTCATCGGGGCATTTTGATGAGGCAGATGTACCCATTTCATAAGAATCCAGTCTGTCATTTTTCAAGATACCCAGAGGTTTTGGGAAAAGCCAAAATGTACACCCTACTGCTAGATTTAAGTACTGGGGAAACTTGTCAGAGACTAAAGTAAAGGTGTGAAGTACACCTGTCTCGGTACATTATGCCTACTTATGCATCTTGCTTCAGGTGTTGGAAAGAGGGTGAGGGGGTGGGGTGGGGGGGTGGGGGGGGGGGGGTCCAGAAAAGGTACATACGCAATAAGGGGGGTCCATGAGAAGCGTATGCTGTGCAACAGGGGCGGGGGGGGGGGGGGGGTCAATTTTTCAGGAAAATCTGCGTACGTACTTTATGGATGGCCCCGAAGCATAAACAACTAGCGGCAGACAAAGAGGGGATAAATAACCATTGATGAGATAACCATTAAAAAGGTCAGTCCATGTAAGTGCTGAGGCGCAAGTGAAGCTCAAGATTCTTCCAATCACCGGACAGTAGTGATAGTCCCTGGGCCCAAATTTTCATATCCGCTGTAGGCCTACCCCCCATGGAAACATTTATTTTATTATTTTATCTTTATCTTTCACCCCGAAAGAGGATAGGCCTACTGCAGCCCTTTCTCAGTCCTGAAAATCATTATTTCCTTTTCTGTTCATTGTGAGGTATTTTTTTAGTGTTTTGTGATATGAAGTTCCAGGTATAATACTGATTTTCCTACCCCTGCCGCTCATGTTGTTTGACATATCTGACAGCCAGTACTAAAAACATATATTATTACATACCTATGTACGAATGCCACTCAAATACGACCCTCTCACGGGGGTGTAGTATTCAGTGACTACGGCCCACTATGGTGCGCTTTGTTGCACTGCAATCTTGTATCGTGCGTCTAGCCTACAGTACTGTACGCACACAGAGCGGCCGTCTGTCTGTGCGTCGCCCGCTGGCGTTTACGGCGAGTCGTTTGTTATTATTGCAGGAATCCACACATTTACAAAAATTAAACTGTCTTAGTTTACCGGCACACGTTAGATGCCTTGATATTTGATCAGTACGCACTTGTAGTCGTGAAGGGGGGGGGGGGGGGGCCTGTATCACAGGTTTAAAGCTTATATAAAGCAATTAAGCTCAGTTAATCAATCCAAAAAAATAAGCCCCGCCCTCAACAGAGCAGAGCTACCACGTGTACATGCACCCTGGACAACTTTGAGGCAAAGGTCGTCTATAGGAGCACTGCTCCAATGCTAAAGTATGGGAGTAGTGTTAGGGCATTGCTACCTGCGCTGACTGTCAGACTGGAGGTATAAAACCGACAGGTAGAGAGCTGAGGGCAGTCAGTCATGCCTGACATTGAGCAGAGCATACACACAGCTGTGATTACCAACCATGACAAGCACTATAGGCAGTACAATGTCCACAACAAGAAAATATGGTAATTAATACACTATAAAAACTAATTCTATGTATTTCTATATGTGTATCTGTGTCTCTGTGTCTCTGTATCTGTAGTATCTGTATCTGTATTTGCATGTTTTCTAATGAATTTACAAGGCCAGGTGAGAGAAAGGTGTACTGAGGCATGACAGCTGAGGTCAAGGTAGTACTAGTGTGTGTGTGTGGGGAAGCATATATGAAACTCTGTGTGTAATATGTATCTATATATCTGTATATGTATCTCTGTATCATTGCCTGTCTGCCTAATCTGGGCACTCTCAATAAGTTGCACAATTCCTCATATTGAAGGAAATAGTTACTCTGACAGGTATCCCACCATGGCCGACCTCTTACCTGTAGTGTCCCATGCATATGAATGAGCTCTGGACCCCCTCCCACCTGCCTTATATGCCCCCTGACTGGCCCTGCTGGTGACCTGACTGGTAGCGACCGCTCACCCACAAACAGGCTCGTACTCTCACTGTGTGAGGGGCGGGTCTTTATTTTTAATGAATTTCTCATCGAGACTCATTTCTGTACTTCATCTTTAAAGTCGCGATTCGACGTTTACCGCCATGTTTACAGTGGTCGCGATGACGTCGATTACGCACGCTTAGTAGCAGGGGCGAACAGACAGCATCAAGACGTAGGGGGGGGGGGGGGGGAAGTGAGTCAACGACTTGGAAAGTTATCAAAATGGCTTTTTTTTTTATCGAATCAAGGTATGTAATAATAAGAGAACGACCTGACTGTGGCCAGAACTATGTCTTAGTTCTCGGTCACTGATCAGTGACCTCGAGCTAAGGCATAGTTCGGCCACAGTAAGGGCGTTTTCTCTTAGTACCTTACAGAACCGTACCTGAAGGGTAGCTGTGTCAGTTAGTTGAAAGACCTTGTGTTGAAGCATGTCCAAATACTTTTGGAAGTGTGTCAGGTCTATGTGATTTAAGGAGCATGGTTTGAGGCGGTTGGTTGCCCCCATGCAAGTATCCTGGGGACTGTAAGGAGGGTGTATATACTTGTTTAACTCACCCCTGGTACAAGTTTAGCCATAGGAATAACATTAGAAAAAAATACTCAACGATCACCCCCGTAGAGTGACAGTACTACGCCACAACCGTGGCATATTGAATGTCAAATGACGTCATATGAATTTGCTAAGTATATATTCAAATTATTCTGAAATTGTGATTGTTTAATATCAGAAAGGGGTGAGATAAATCCAGAACCGCACTCGTATCGTAAAATACACAATACTCCACTCGTTTGGTTGGGCTGTAATCGTCACTCGGCTTCGCCTCGATGACGATTGCGGCCCATCCAAACTCGTGGAGTATTGTGTATTTATACGATTCTCGATGCAGTTCTATATAATTACAGAGGTGTAAATTCCCCACTAACTACCCACCACATAAAACATATCTGATAATTTAATTTTGTTCATTATTATCATACTAAATCAATTATCTAACAAATAGTATAAACATTAACATCTAGTAATCTATGTAAATTGTCCATTACATGAAATGCTATTTTCTCCTTCAAGCCCACTATTCTATCATTCATTGCATGAAAAAAAAATCATCACTACATAAATGTATTTACTATCCACCTAATATAATACAAAGTGTCCATAGAAAACATATGGGAAGTGTTTATCTACATACCCGGAGCATACAGATATGCTGTATGCTCCAGGCTGCAAAGGCTGGCACATACCGAAACATATGTTTGTTTTTTTGGGCGACAAAAAGATCAGCCAATAATAGCCTGAATGAGATTAACGATAATCGAAACGGCTGGTATGGTAGATTCAGTGAAAAAAAAACAGATCTACATGACATACCACTCCCTTACACACATAAAACCTGACCAAAGCTACAGTCAGGACATCTGGTGTCAAAAATGAACACTAAAAACGCCCACAAAGCATTGAGGTATGTACAAACATACAGAAACCAGCTAGCAATAGCCAAAACCATTCACAAGACAGACTCTGATTGGTAGAGCCCTTCCCTGAATCTCTTTGTCTGCGCTGTGAACCAATAACAAGGGAGTAAAAGACTCAGGTGACCACACAGAGCCAATAACGAACAGGTTGACTAAATACATTACCATAAAGTTCCCTCTTCCAAACTGGGAAGCGGGAAAGATCTAGTCACATACCAGCAGTCGCTAGAGCAGATCACGTCGCTGACCACATACCGAAACATAGGACGTAGGGCATTACTAGGATTTGCTTACGACTGGAGCCAGCGGACGATAGGCATTGTTAGCCAAGCTGTTTTTACTCCAGTATAAATAAAAAACCTAAAAAAAACTTTAAAAAACCCTTTCTATCTGGGTAAAAAGGCTTCAATCTTCTGAGTATTTGGGGAGTCTGGTAATTTTTTATTGAGATATATACACAATAATGACTGGTTTTGTGTACAAGTGGCCGTAATCTCCGAGTAGTTGATGCGTAGTATTACGGTCACTCGTATATGAAACCAGTCGTTATTGTATTTATTACCCACCTACAAGATAAATATAAGTCTATTGTAATTAAAAGGTTTCTGTAAGACATTTAGTTCCAGACACCACAGCATTGTCAAGCGTGGCAGTAATTCGGTGTAGACTTACACCAATAATATAGTTCGCCATTAATCTGTACTTTTAGCATGCAAAGTATGTTATGACAGTGATTTCTGATGGTAAATGAGATTATTATGATTAATTCTAAATAATTAGCATTGAATAAACATTCAAGAAACGTATTTCGAAGTACATGATGATTCAACCTCATTATGGACAGGACTATTTTTCCGGAATCTCCTGCAGGAGATTCTGACATGCCAGAATCTCCGGGTAGCCGACTCAAGGCACTCTATACATTTCCTATGGCGGTAATAAATATGTATAATTACAGATACATTTCCGAATCACCACAATTATATTACCAGGTTATTCTATAAGTCAGTGACATAATAATTATAGGTGAGTAAAGGGGATGGCTCGAAACAGGTCAGATGTAACCAGTACAACCATCTGCATTGTGGTTAAACCTATGAGACATCGACCCAACGACTGTGCCCTATTTTACCTTTGCTCAACGATCCGTTAGGACAATCTGCATCAATCAGCTGGGAGCTGTTTCAAAACCATAGACCTAACCCAGGTTTTGAAACAGCTCCCTGGTCGATGTATGCACTTCACCGACCCGATTTCTTATATTTCCCGATGCCTCGAGCATTGCTGCCATATACGATATGACCGACTCTCACAGACCTTAAGATTTTGATGTATGAATTCACCAATTGTTCCCGATTCTGAGTAGTCCGCTTATATAAAGCGGCTTTGAATTCCTCCATTCTATACCCAAGTATTGTATACCGATTTGTAGAGAACTAGGAGAACTATGGATATTAATGAGGTTGATATACAGTAAAAACCCCGCTTCTGGGACACCCCGCTTAAGGGATCATCCCGCTTAAGGTGAAAATTTGCTCGGAATGGAAATTTTCCCGTATATTAAGAGTTTAAGATAACCCCGCTTAAGGGGGACACCCCACTGTATGGGGGCACCCTGCTTTAGGGGACAGTTTTTCGGTACAGAAATGCTAGGCCAGTTGCAGTTATGTTTTTTCATATTTATGCCACTGTCCAATGATTCCGATCTTTGCACATAAGGTCCGGTGTCCACCTACTACGATATGACTCCGATATGGTCTACGAAGCACCTCCCAATAAAAAAATCAAAATCGTGTCGGAAGGTTACCTAATATCGAGGCAGTTGATCATGTTTCTGCGATTAGACACCGATAAAAACCCCATACAATGTGTGGTGGATTGGGTTGTCTAGACACATGTCTACGATTTTGCACCTTCCCGATATGGCACCGATTTTGACATTTTGTATCGGTGCCATATCGGAAGGTCTACGATTCTATCGTAGTAGGTGGACGCCGGGCCTAAGGAACACCACTGGTGTTTATATCTTAATTGCCATTGACTAACCAAGTCCTTGTTATATTGCAAATACAATGCATTACCCTTTATTATAAAATCTTTCTCACACTTGATTAACTATAAATAAAATCCAGCATTCGTTTGGATTTATTTTTTGCAATAGATCTAACATGAAAACACCATCTGTATATATATATATATATATATATATATATATAGGATAAGGTGTCATCATATATATATATATATGACCAGTTCTCACGAAACGGGAGGAACCCCTGTTTTTGACAACCTTTTTTCAAATACATTTTATGGACTTTCAATGAGTATTATCTTAAACTGTATATATCTGTGCATATCAGGAGGAATTTGCTACAAGATATCTCATTTGGTTATCAAATGAGAGACATTTGAATTTTAACACCTCTTAATTTAATCTTTACGTCGCCATATCATTTAGAATAGGTGAAATTATATTCATATCTATTTATATTACCCTCAATATGACATATATTTCAAACATAAGTGCTTTCCTGTATGAGGCAAAAAGAATTGTTCAAATTCTCTGATTTTTAGCTGAGAAAATGGAGAATGTATATATGGGCTAACTAGCTAATTTAGCATATTAATTATAAGGGTTTCTGTCAACTATCATCATGTTAAGTAAAATACAGAGATCTTATAAAAAACTGCTACATGGCCTAGTCGGATATCATCCCTTTCTATATCACATCTTTCAATGATATCAATTGCACATAATATTTCTTGAATTCTCATTACAAAATGGACGATGTAAAGATGAACAAGTTATCTTTACGTCGCCTATTTGTATATGTCTCTAGCAACAAAGATTTAATTTGAAATTTGAATGTCTCAGCTTCAAACTCACCCTCAACCTGTGTCTCACCCTCACTAGTAGTCCCACCATGATCACATTATTCAAACATGAGATATTAGGCTTTAAAAATGGTGACGTAAAGATGAGTACTCATCTTTACGTCGCCCTACTCATCTTTACACGCCCACCTATATATGTCTCTGGCAGCAAAGAAATAAGTTGAAGAGTCAGAGTTTCAGGCCCAATCTCACCCTCACCCTATGTCTCACCCTCACTGATAGTTCTACCCTAATCACATAATTTGAAAATAGTCAGAGATGAAAGATAAATGGGCGATGTAAAGACAAATTTTTCATCTTTACGTCACCGTTTTTGAAGGCTGATATAGGTGACTTACACTGGTGTATAAATCGGTATATTCTGTAAAATATACCAGGGGGAACCTCAACCAGATGAGACATTCATTTCTGATTATTGCAGTCACCACTAGTCCTACCTGACTACAAATACCTCAGGAATGGTCTCAGCACTACCCTATTTGTGATTTTTTCTCATATTTAAATCATGTGACTAGGTTGGTACTTTTTACTGAGGGTGAGACATAGGTTGAGGGTGAGTTTGAGACTGAAAAAAAAAATTGAATTAAAATCTTTGTTCCCAGAGACAAATATAAATGGACGACCTTTTTTTAAAGGCTAAAATCTCATCTTTAATTAGTATGACTGAGGTGGGACTATCAGTGAGGGTGAGACATAGGTTGAAGGTGAGTTTGAGGCTGAAACATTCAAATTTAAATCAAAATCTTTGTTCCAAGAGACATATATAAATGGACGACGTAAAGTTGAGTGCTTATCTTTACGTCACCACTTTAAAGGCTAATATCTCATTTTCAATCATTTGATGAGGTTGTAACTATCAGTGAGGGTGAGACATAGGTTGAAATTGGGTTTCAGACTGAAAAAAACTAATTTCAATTTAAATCTTTGGTCCCAGAGACAAATATAAATGGACGACGTAAAGATGAGTACTCATCTTTACGTCGCCGTTTTTAAAGGCTAATATCTCATCTTTAATTAGTATGACTGAGGTGGGAGGTGAGACATAGGTCGAAGGTGAGTTTGAGGCTGAAACTGTCAAATTGAAATCAAAATCTTTGTTCCAAGAGACATATATAAATGGACAACGTAAAGATGAGTGCTCATCTTTACGTCGCCACTTTAAAGGCTAATATCCCATTTTCAATTCATGTTAGGAGGATGTAACTATCAGTGAGGGTGAGACATAGGTTGAGGTTCAGTTTGAGGGTAAAACTATCAAATTTTAAATCATTTCCTTGTTGCCAGAGGCATATAAAACTGGCGACGTAAAAAGACACTAAATCTCATCTTTACGTCGCCACAGTTTCCACATCATTTTTACCAGAAAAAATGTATATAGCATTTAGAAAAAAATTGACATTGAAGGTGATTATATTTTCTAATTTTCTAAAGGTTTTTTTTTAATATCAATAATCTTTTTCTTTCCTTCCGACATTGCTTAAGGCGGCGACGTAAAGATGAGCACATTTTAGCCACAAGGACTTTACAGGATATTGGCATTTCTGGAGTCCATAGTTCTTTTCTTATGATTTTTTTTTTCCCCCATACCATACACCATAAGTGATACAATTCATGCCAAATAAACAGTGGTTAACTATTTTTTCATTATTCAATGTGATAGAGAAAAATGGCGACGTAAACATGAGGTACATTTTAGCCAAGATAAAAGTGCATAAAAATAATTCTTCAATGGGAATTTTTTTTTAATTTCCACTGGAAACATATAGTTTCCAATGAGGCAGGTTGGTTGAGAGCAATTTTAGAGTGAGAAATATGGTTTGTATTTATATTTTTTGTGTGTACATGTTTATGGCAACAAAAAAACAGTGATAAATGGGTGGTTTTTCAATCATATTGTCTCCTCTAATGCATTGACCAAGGTAAAAGTATATATGGCGTTGAAGCTCTCAGTGAGATCTATTTGATGAAAAAAGAAATGGATGAGTAACTCCAAAATTGAATGAGTTACAACATGGTGAACCTGAAAACAGGGGTTCCTCCCGTTTCGTGAGAACGGGTCATATATATATATATAGGATAAGGTGTCATCATATACCAACGACACCAACCCAGCTACCACAACCACTGGTTTTGTGTGACTAGGTCTTTTTATTTGTAATATTCATCGAACCGACCTATGTAATTGTGGATAGGGTGGCATATCGCCGGGAAGGTATGTAGGATCTTTCCGAGGGTAAGCTATCCTGGTCCCGGCACCAATGTAGGGGTTTTGGCGAACCCATAACACCTGCGTGCACGGGCTCACCTGAATCACTACACAGCAGGGACTGACATCCCACACCCTCTGTCAAAGAGCGGACGTACGAACGCTAGACTTGGTAATGTGATTTTTACTGGGAAGTCTCCCAGCAGCAAAATGGGCTGCAAGGTTCCCCCTTAGTAAAAACTGGGAAGGGTAGTGTAAGGGGTCAGGGAGCCCTTTCAAAAGTCTAGTGAAGTCTCGCCAGCGGCACGTCGCATTTCAAAGCGAGGGGCCGCAACAGCGAGCAGCACTTTGAATCAAAGCGGCACCAAAACCGCTACCAATACCCAATAGCGAGCGGCACCTCCACCTCCACGCTTCAAGTGTCATTGTTAGCTCTCGCTTTGGTGGTGAGTACTCTGGTTTAGCACCCTCCCGACTTTTGAAACAGCTCCCAGGTCAGTCTAGCTGATTACGTAACTCAGCTTATATATAGGCCAGGGAGCTGTTTCAAAAGCCGGGGGGAGTAAACGGGAATGGCCACCACCAAAGCGAGAGCAATCAACGGCATTAAAAGCGAGAGTTCTAAGGTCTCGTTTCAGAACAGGTGTCACTGTTGAGATCCCAGTGCCGTTAGCTATGCCACCATAACAAACGAGACATTTACTATATATTGAATGATTTAATAATTCCAAATTATTCCTCGTTATTTTCCCCCACATTTCAGTTTTTATTTGACACTTCTATATGAATTCTTAGCGGAGTTACAGAGCCTAACTATTGAAACGGGTACTACCACTGTTGGTGCCGCTTTGGTCCAAAGTGCCGCTTGCTGTTAGCGAAGTGCCGCTATTTGGTTAGTGAGAGCAACTACGAGAGTTTTTTCAACTAATGAAACAGCTCCCAGGTTCACCACAGATCAGCAGGCATTCTTGTGCATTCTCTCTGAGAAGAGTGAATCCTTAGGGCCTCATTTGCTGGGTTTCTCCAAACCCTCTTGGTGGTTAGGCAAGTCTAGTACTGTGGTATCTAGATAAGCCTCCTTGGCTTTACTTGGCAAGGTCCTGTGCCAAGGTACTGAACTTTGGTAGTGATCCAAATTGGATCACTTCGGGAAGTGGCATTAGTAAAAAAACTTCTGGTTTTGTGTGACTAGGTCTTTAAATTTGCATCGAACCAACCTACGTAATTGTCTAGATAGGGTGGCATATTGCCTGGAAGGTATAAACGATCTTTCCAAGGGTAGGCTATTCTCAGTAAAGCCAAAGCCAGCGACCTCTACAAAAGTAAAAACTCAGTTGTATATGCTGGAATACAATATGTGTATACATACACAATATTACCATGATTTCGATCTGAGTGGCCGTATTCTCCGCGTAGTATTGCGTAGCGTCAACTACAAGGAGAATACGGCCACACAGATCGAAATTATGGTAATGTTGTATTTATTACTCACTTATTTTTAGATTTAAGCAATAAATGTGATCGTTCAAACTTTTCAATGTAATTAAGAAGTTATGTTTGGGACTACTTTCATCTCAAAAATCCGTATCCTCCTAGGGGGGTACGGAGCTCCGTATCCTCCTCAGTAGCGATCTGTAATCTCCATAGGCTTAGTATGGAGACTCTGTATCAGGTGGGTAATAAATACATATATAAACATGCTGATACACATTGTATACATATACACAATATTGACTGGTTTTAGATACAACCGGTTGTATGCTCTGATGAGTTGATGCATAGTAATATCAAAGCATATGTGAGAAGTGGGTTACTGATATTACTTCATTTAGGTATGCACTATTTTTTCAAACAGGCTATGTTTCCGTATGTGCCGGCTCTTGCTCTTGGATAGTAAATACATTTAAGCAGTGCTGAAAGATCAAATATATCAGTGCTAACCTTTTTCAGTTGCTATTTCTATGGAATGTGTGGGGATGAGGCGTAGGGTCCAATGTACGACTGCACAACTGATCAGGTAAGTCAAATTTCACACGATTTCCGTTTCCAGATTGTTATTTCATTGGCTGTACTTTGTGGTTGTCTGGGGTTACATGTCCACAACATTAAACTAGGCCTGTGGTTGGTTGGTTGTACAGGAAATTACCTGATACAACCTCAGTTGACCCCTGACATGTGTCATGGCGGTTCTGTTTACATTTATATGATCTCAGCTGTCTAGATATTGATGAAATATGTGCAGTTTCGCCATCTTCTGGCTCCTCAGGTACATTAGGGGACTCTGTGTTTCTTAAATTTGTTTTTGCTTGGGTTATATTTTGTGCTGCCCAATTTTATTTTGATTTTTGATTCCAAATTCATTGAATTTGGATGTTTTTACTGGTGGGTGCTGTGCCCATCCCCTGTCATCTACTTTTATATTTGTGATGTTATACATTGTGTGTTTGCTTGTATTGATCATTTGTTGTGAGCCTGGATTGTGAGCTATTTCTATGGAAGACTACTACGTGCTATTCAAACCAAAACTACAGTCACTGCACTACTCAGTCAGTATGCCACTGTGCCACTCGACCATGGGCTATCACTTCCATGTCTCATAAGCGAGAGCTACAGTGTTAGTGCAATAACTCAGTCAATAATTTGAATTAAAAAAATCTCTATTATTGTGAAAGGCCAGGGGGTGGTAGGCTTTTTGTTAATATTTCCAGGTGGGGGGTGGAGACTTCACTTTTAAAGAAGGGAGTTAGCACTCCCAAAAAAAACTATAAGCGGCATTATTAGAGCGTGCTTGCGCGCGCTTTATACATCATCTAGAGAATTAGAGGTTAGAGTGGTCACATATACACTTTCAGCATGCTGCCAGAAAACTATCCCTTCACTATCTGCATGCTATCCACTGTGATAGTGTGAAAGGAGCAGGGCGCCAGTGTCTCAGGGTCGTAGAAGCATGTTCAGCTGACCATGACCAATCACTAGAGACCAAAATACCTCATTGACCCACTGGTGCTTGACCTTGATATTTTTGGATCCTAGACTCAGGTAGTTGCAGAAATAGCAGGTTGACGGGGTTCCATTTGGTTACAAAAAACTATCCATAGACTGAATGTAACTGAAACCTTTTAATTGTTATCCACATATAATTGCACGCTCATTCATCAATGATGAACATTCTATTTGCTCCTAGTAATTAAGGAACGCTGTATGTATCTCAAGATTCGGGAGACTGATTTTGTCAGATGTATAATTAAGAACTATATTTGATGGTCATATGAACTGATAGGAATTTTGATGTAATTCGCCTCTTGCACATAAGTGTGGTGCTGCTGTAGCAAAGAGAATGTGTTGCACTGGTTGCATATGGCTAGCCACTGCATGCCAGAAACCAGCCACACACTGGCAAATCGAAAACGAGGCGAGCCCTCACCTGTATCGGCAGCATGGCTTCAGTCCCATAATCACAGAGTAACTGTAACATAAGAATGCATTGCCACCTCTAATCAGGTCAAGAAGTAAGTTACGACTACTGGCCACTAGATGGCAACTCCTCCTTGCACCCTCAACCATGTCAATTCACGAATTCGACACCAGAGGGCCCCACTGCATATAGACTCAGACAGGCACACGCTGGTCCCAGCTACATACAGTCACTCTCCCCCCAACCTCCTACTAAGGAGTGGAAGAAACCCATGGTGGAGATTGCCAAAATGAAAACAATGCATCACATGTACTGTCAAACCCAATGAAATGAAGAGATGTAGGCGGGAAAAGCCGTAATCGGACCTGCCAGTGCTATCCCCAGTCACTTGCGGTAGTGAGCACTATCACACACACTCCTCGTTCACCAGTATTAACTGTAGAAGTGTAAATCGTTGTTATATCGTGAATAACATGCCCATTTTTATAAATAAAATATTGTTAGAAAGCTAACACTTGGGCCTATTTGTTGGTATAATATCATATACCTGTGTTTTGGCTAAGATTTCCAGTCCTAGATTGAACATCCAGATTATTTTGGTAAAAAAACCCACAAACATGTTACCTTCCTGTTTTCACAGGGATTTAATGAAAAATCTATCACAACCTGGTAATATTGGTATCATTTTAATCGTCTTGAAATGCCTAATAAGATAGGATGTTTATTTCTATAGGTCATTGCGATAGATTTGTCATTAAATCACTGTGAAAACAGAAAGGTAAAATGTTTTAGTGTTTTTTACATAAACAATTCTTCTTCTTTTTTTAAAGTAATTTTTAAGGGGATATTGTGTTACAACACAATCACCAAATTCGGCTATATTGCCTATCTTCCACTCGGGCCCTAGACCCCTACTCCTCATTTTAATGGCGGGTATTAGCCGAATGGGCAGTGGGTACCATTTTTGTGTAAGTCTTTATATGACCCGACCGGGGTTTGAACCCTCAACCTCCCATGCTCGAGGCGAACACCCCTACCACTTGGCCACCGAGCTCTGATGTTTAATCTCTGATTGGAAATCTTATTCATATCACAGGTATTTTATATATATATATATATATATCCACCGACAGGCCCAAGTCTCAGGTTTCTAACAAATATTGTTTATAAAAATTGGCTGATTATTTATTACCTGAGAGCGATTTCCATCTTTCAAGTTAAAAAAACACTAGGTTTTCATCAATACTCTGGACTGAGTGGAGAGGGCTCGCGTCGTTTTCGTTCGATCTACTTAGGCGGCCATTACAAGATGGTGCCAGTGTGAAGAGGGTCTATTAAGAACTATATTTGATGGTCGTATGAACTGAAAGGTACCTTGATGTAATTTTCGTCAAACTGAAATTATTTTATTCTTGGAAAAAATGCTGCTTAAACAACAACAAGAACAACAAAAGTCCCACATTGATTGGGTAGCGTCTTTGGTAGTTGGTTTCAAATATGTCTCCTAATATATGCAGATGATCTTTTAAAATGCCCAACACAGAACATTTTAAAATATCATCAGCATATTTTGGGAGACATATATTTGGAACCAACTACCAAAAAGTCAGACTCTAAAAAGGTATTCAAGGCAACTGTAATAAGAAAAATACAAGACTTTATAGTTACATAAGGACAAAACGTGATGAGATTTCGAGTATTAGGAGTGGTATTTTGTACGCATAAAGACAACAATCCATCTATCATCTTGTATCATTATAAAGGGTGGCGTCCACCAACCACAACAAGGCTACGACAAGAGCAGACAAGAAAGTTCCTATCGGTGCCTTGTCGCAGCCTTGTCGTGAGAAGAGGGGCTTTACGACAGCGGTGTCGGGGCGTGTCATAGACGTTGCTGGTTCCTGTAAAAAAGGCGTCCATGGTCTTGACACACTACGACAGTGATATCGAGAAAACCACAACATTCCACGACAAGGCTCCAGTCGTGGCAAAAATAGAACATGTTCGATATTGTCGTAACCTTGTCGGAAGCCCCCCGACAAGCTTCATGTCGCAGCCTGTCGTGGCCTTGTCATAGCCTCTTGTCGGGAACTAGGGTCCACCAACCACGACAAGGCTACGACAATGTCTCCAATCTTAAACCTGTCGTGGACCTTGTCGGAAAGCCATTGTCGTAGCATTGTCGTGGTTGGTGGACGCCCCCCTTAAAGGGCCGCTTCCACCAGAGCCGACACACTATGATAGTGCTCCCAACACAACCCAACACGCTGCGACAGAGAACTTCTGTGTCGCAGCGTTTCGGGCGGTTCTGTCGCAGACATAGCAGCGCCACGCTGCGACACCGCTGGTTTCCCATGAAGTAGCGATCATAGGTACCGACATACTGCGACACAAAAACCACGGAATACAGTGCATAAGAGGGTGCGTCCACCAACCACGACAAGGCTACGACTTTTTTTTTTTTTTTTTATAAATGTCTTTATTGCCTTCGATCATCACAATCGTTCTTCCTTACAATAGTAGACAACGATGATTTGATGATGACATCAACAATACATGTAGTATGGTATTTACAATGAGACTTACAACCAATATTTCTTTAATACACTCTGTACTGTCAGGGATATAGTTTACTATAATAATTTATATACTCACTTATTAGAACCGTTACAATGATGATATTACTTACTCTATCCCCTACTCTCGTAAATCTGAATAATATACACTGAGCGACATATAGGTAGTAATATAGTACGAACATAATAAAGATATTGATTAGCTTGTTAATTAACCTGTTATTTTCTGAATCACCCCTTTCTTAAAGATTATCTTAGAGGTTGAATCTTGTAGTTCTTTTGAGAGAGAGTTCCACAGTGTTATACCACCGTAGATACAGGACTTTTTGAATTTTTCCTTTTTTGGTCTAGGTAGATATATATCCTTTTTTGTTGAACCCCTGGTATTCGGTCTATTTTCATCAAAATTAACGTTCTTTAAAGTTAAGCTTTCTATCTTACATAATGATCTAATAATACCTGACAACAGCAATTTTCGTCTTACCTCTGGTTTCCTAACTCTACATCTAGATAACAACTCGTCATTACTAATATACCTGTCACCATCAAAGGCATCTCTGCCTAAGGCAATTCTAAGACTACGATTAATACACTTGTCCATTTTGTCTCTAACTTTTACTAGCGACCCCTCTAACAAAAACGAGCAGTGGTCTGCTATAGGTAGTAAGCAGGTGCGTAATATTTTCAGCGCAGATTCCTTACATAAGAATTTTCTCAACCTTTTAAATATGTTATTTTTGTCTTGAAGTAGTCCTAGTAGTTTATCCCCATGTTTTCTGAAATTTAGATTGTCATCTATTATTGCCCCTAAATAATTCATCTCCTTACTTGATTCAATTATAATATCATTAACCACCAGATTACCCCTAAGTTCTTCCTTAATTTTTGCTGGTGCCCCATGATAAATAACTCTAGTTTTTTGTAAATTCATGGTTAATCTATTAGCGGTATACCAATTATGAAGTTGTAATAAAACCCTTTGCATATTTTGCTCAGCATCATGTAAGTTTTTACCTCTAACCATCACCACAAGATCGTCAGCATACATGATATTTTCACATCCATCAATACTATTCGGCAGGTCGTTTATGTATATTAAGAATAACAGAGGGCCCAGTATGGAACCCTGAGGTACTCCTAATTCCACTTCCCTTTTTGTTGAACATTTGTTTGCATATTTCGTATAACATTTCCGTTGTTGAAGATAGCTCTTAAACCATTCTCTTAAATTTAACCCAATTCCCGCATCAGTTAATTTTTGTAATAGTATATTATGATTAACACAGTCAAAGGCCTTTTGTATATCTACATATAGTGCTAAAGTGATGAACCCATTATTATCCCCCTCTAGTAAGAACTGAACTAATTTAAACACCGCCCCTCCTGTACTCCTCTGTTTTCGAAATCCAAATTGATTAACATTGAAAAATTTCTTTTCTTCTAGATAATTATATAGTTGTGAATAAATAATTCTTTCCAAAATTTTACTAACCACTGGTAAGACACAAACTGGTCTCCAGTTAGTTACCTTGCAGAGATCTCCACGTTTTGGAAGTGGAGAGATTCTTCCCTCTTTCCAACCTTTAGGAAATGATTTAGAATTTATACTTTGGTGGATAAGTGTAACCAGATGTTTTACACAGTGTAATAAGTTCATTTTTAATAAAGAACATTTAATCGATTCCATGCCTGATGATTTGTCAATGTCTATACCTTCTATCAGCTTTTTCACCTCATAAACGGTAACTTTTTCCAGATCAATTTCAAAATGGTCAGCTTTATAGGCCAATACTGATCTTCTCATAATAGATTCATCTAACTTATCATTTAATCTTTTACCTATATCGCAGAAAAAATTGTTAATAAACTCAGAGCTCTTGTCTATTGATATAATCATCCGGTCATCATTTTTAAAGCCATTTATAATTGTATTCCCGCCTGGTTTTATCAGGTTGTTTATCTCTTTCCAGTACAATTTTGGGTTTTTTGCATGTAATGATAGTTTTACGTTTATATTGTCCCTTTTATGTTTGGTTAACTTTTTCTGTATTCTCTTTTTCATTTGTCTCATCTTCTCTACTATTTTATGCCGCTCTTCCAGCGTCATAGCACTACCTTTCCTGCTTAATTTCCTACATAACCTCTTCTTCACTTTAATATCTTTTTCTATATCAGGTGGGATTTCTGGTGACCCTGCTTTACTCCTCGTGACTCTGGTTTTTAAAGGTGCTTTTTCATCTAAATAATTAACTAAGTTATTATACCAGGTATTCCATACTTCATCTGGAGATTTTCCATTTGCCATAGCATTTCCCACATTTTCATTGACCTTAGCGTCCAGTATATCCTGATTCACTCTTGAATAATTTCTAACCTCTTGTTTTGATCTTTGATAAGTAATTTTCCTCTTTTTCTTATATGCGAATACCACTAAATGATCGCTATGATAAATATCTAATGTTCCCGATTTTTCAACAAAGTTTGCATTAGTCATAACAGTATCAATACTAGTGCTATTTCCTATATTCGGCCTTGTGATGGTGGTTATTAGTCTTTTAAGTCCATTTCTTCGTAAGATTTCTACTAGTGCCGACATGAAAGTTCCAATCGCAGCCTTGTCGCAGCCTTGTCGTGAGAAGAGCATTGTCGGGACAGCGGTGTCGGGGCGTGTCGTAGACGTTGCCGGTTTCTGTAAAAAAGGCGCCCATGGTTCCGACACACTACGACAGTGATATAGAGGAAACCACAACACTCCACGACAAAGGTCCAGTCGTAGCAAAAATCGAACATGTTCGATATTGTCGTGGCCTTGTCGGAGGGCCTCCGACAGGCCCCCGACAAGCTTCGTGTCGCAGCCTGTCGGGGCCTTGTCGTAGCCTCTTGTCGGGAACTATGTTCCACCAACCACGACAAGGCTACGACAGGCCTTCCAATCGTAGAGCTGTCGTGGACCTTGTCGGAAAGCCGTTGTCGCAGCCCTGTCGTTGTTGGTGGACGCACCCCCTTAGGGAGCATCGTAAAGTATTCTTCCGGGAAAATCACTGTACATTTACATAGGAGAACTAGAATGTATTCACTTGATTAGGACTGTCCGATAGTATCAGCCGATCTGGGATATACACATATATTTTTTTAGGCTCTAAAATCTCTTTTTGTTGTCAAATAAAGGAATTATTGATTTGAGAAATTTAGCCCCTATCAAAATTCACCATATTTACAATACATAATTCCCTTTATATCTGCTATCCAATTCCAAAATTTCATAATTTTCTGTTAAGTATATCTCAAATGAGATATATAGACACTGCGACACGCTGCGACACGGCCTGTGTCGTAGCAAATATCGAACGTGTTCGATTGTGTCGCAGTGTCGGGAGGCTCCCGACACGGCCCTTTTTGTCGAGGTGTGTCGGGGTGTGTCGTAGAACCGTGCTCAACCAAAAAAATATGTCTGCGACAACCAAAATTTGTGTCGCAGAGGGCCTGTCGGAGTGTGTCGGGAGGCGTGTCGGCTCTGGTGGACGCCCCCCTTATGGCCTACATGTTTTTTTGCATCGTAAACCTTATTGCATGGAAGAACGACCTGTTCTTGTCGAATGTCAATAAATAATAAAAAGGGATTGCAACTGGCGAATTCAGAGATCTTTTCCCCCTGCACTGTGGCATGCAAGCACCATCTCATGCCTAGATCAGTTTAATTAAAGATGTGGAAACAGTCGATAATAAAAAAGTTCAGTCGAGCTACATCCACTTGACTGCATCACTCCGGTTTATTGTTTGCCGTAGGACACTCGAGCGGGGCAGTGTGGTATTGCCTTAGTAACGCCAACTGAGAATGGGGGATCCAAGCGATTGGACTTATTATCAATTGTCTTCGCATATTTGAGCTATCTAAACGGTATCAGGAGAACATGGAAAAGTCCAATATACCGGAAAATGCTATTTTGAGGAGTGACCGCTAGAAACAGTCCAAGTGCCGTAAAAGAAAGAGATAACAGGTTGGTTTGTGAATGAACAGTGTATTTCCATGGTTTGAGTGACTGGTAATAGTGGTATCGCGTACAGTCGAACCCTGCCTTAAGCCGGGGACACACCAAGCGTGAAAGATCCGTAATCGCCAACATAAAATGGCCTATATGTGACCTATTATATTTCCCTTGATTATTGCTTCTGATATGTTTTATTATCGATGGGAGATATTGATATGGACAAATATCTCAGATATATGCTATTTTGTATTGGCGATTTCAGAGATCAACACCTCGTCTCGCTCGGTGCTTCTCGGGATTTATCATCCATCGTATACAAAGTCCCCATTGAAAATGTATATGGACTTAGTAAACCACTACCCATTGTATAAAACCTGTCAGATACCATAACTGTGGTATACGGATTGAAACCTGTGGTATACGGCTTCAAAACCGTGGTATACGGGAAAAATAGTCCCTTTTGCTATAGAGCAAAGAAATAATTCCTATTGTTATACCTGTTAATATGACAATTACTGGGTTTAAACTTTAATGTATTCGAAAAGATGGATAATAAATGCAACAAACGATGGGTTTGTGGACAGGTGACTCTGTAAACCACTCGCGGTTGATCTCGTAATACACTCGCTAGCGCTCGTGTATTACTACGCGTCAACCTCTCGTGGTTTACGGCCGCCTGTCCACAAAACCATCGATTATTGTCTATTTGGGTGCACCACCAGGGACACTCCAAGCGAGCAAGGCGGCGATCTCTGGAATCGTTAACACAAAATGGCATGTATGTGAGATATCATTTTATAGAAATATCTCCTAATGATAATTTAGCGCATCGGGAGCAATCATCAGGTGAAATATGAAATGATAGCTCACATATATATAGGCCATTTTGTGTTGGCGATTCCGGAAATCGCTGCGTTTCTCACTTGGTGTGTCTCCGGCTTTATGTCGGGGGCACACCAAGCGAGAAACGTAGGGATTTCCGGAATCGCCAACACAAAATGGCAAGTATGTGCGCTATTATTTTATATTTCACGCAATCTTTTCTTCTGAGACACTAACATATGGGTGGGAGATATTACTGTAAAATAATTTTCAACATACAAGCTATTTTGCGTTGGTGATTACAGCTCAAACTGCTTCATATTTCACTCAATCAAAGGAAAAAACTGTCTTGAATTTTTAGCATGGACAAATGCCAACGTTTGACTTTTTACCATGCAACAATAGATATAAGCCTTGACCTTTAACTGTGAAAAAATGACAAAGTCTGGGCCTTGTTTTTTAGTCAAGATAATCTTTGGCTAAAACCGTCTTAAGACCAAAGTGTGCTATAGACAAGATATCTTAGAGGATCCTTGATATATCTTGGGCTGAGACGTCTTAGGGGCGTCATATATGTCTTTTAGTCAAGATTGTCTTGAGATATCTTAGGCTATCTTAGCTCAAATTGGCTCCAAAACGGTCTCAGCCCAAGACAAGGTTGGACGTGTCCTAGAGGTGTCTTAGAGGTATCTTACGGCTATGTGACCACATGAGAACAAGAAAACAAGATGCTCTTGTCACTCAACAGTCCTCTGTCACCAGTCCGCACTCAACAGTCCACACTCAACAGTCCGCACTCAACAGTCCACACCCACACCACACCCACACCACACCAACACCCATCCCCACACCCACACCCACAACCACCCCCTCAGCCACGTGCACACCCACACCCAGATCCACAACCACACCTACCACTGCACCCACACCCACACCCATCCCCACACCCACACCCACAACCACAACCACACCCACACCCACACCCACAACCACAACCACGAACACAGCCACAGCCACAAACACAAAGACAAACACACCCACAACTACAACCACAACCACATCTACAGCCAAAACCACAGCCACAACCACAACCACATCTACACCCACAACCACAACCACACCCACAACCACACCCACACCCACAACCACACCCACACCAACAACCACGAACACAGCCACAACCACGAACACAGCCACAGCCACAAACACAAACACAACCACATCTACAGCCAAAACCACAGCCACAACCACAACCACAGCCACATCTACACCCACAAACACAACCACATCTACAGCCAAAACCACACCCACAACCACACCCACAACCACACCACAACAAAATTATTTTCACCTTTTCTAGGTGAAAATGATGTGCCAGCACCGGGGTTTGAACACCCTACCTCCAGGATGCCTTACCTATGTCTCCACAGAGTTGGGTGATGCAATACACTCCTGAGACCCCAATTAAGTTCATATGACTGTACCAGTGCTGGAGCTGGTATCCGGCAAGAGTAGAATTATAGAACCTGAATTAGTTCTATATTTGTCTCAAGATCTACCGTGGCGCACCAAGACCTTGTCTATAGGACAGCGGCCATCTTTTGTCTTGAAAAAATGTCTTCTCTAGGATATCTTCGCAGATCTCAGCCCAAGACTATCTTGACTAAAAAACAGGGCCCTCGTTTTTAAGCCTGCCACAATCGCAAAGCCTTGCCTTTAAACATACTTTTAAAAAATTCACGGGAAATCCAGTGGAACAGGCCAATGTAAAAGTCTGTCTTTATAAGTATAAGATTAATGTCAGCAATGTTTCAGTCCCCCCCCCCCCCAAACACACACACACTTTCCAAATGTTCCTGCGCCCCTGCTATCTGAACATTGCCTCCATACTTAGTAGAAACAAAACGAGAGTTAGACTTGTCAATGTTTATGCCACGATGGGCAGGTCGTGTATTACTACACGAGGCGTAGCCGAGTGTGGTGAGGAGCAGACCTGACCAGAGTGGCATAGACACTGGCAAGTCTAACTCGAGTTCGGTTTCGTATTCATCCTACCCTGTCTATGCTTTTGTATTACTAAAAGATAAATATTGACTCAACGACCAACAGAACTTTTTTATAGTAGCTGACAGCCTGCTCTCTGATTGGTCAATATTGTTATTACTCTAGTGGCATAAAAATCACTTTATGTCACGGCCTGCCACATAAAATTTCCCTATGTTAAGTCTATGGCCTTTTTTATTACGGGTAGGATAATGTATAGGCGTCAGTTTTGTGCACTGGTATACAGAGAATGCTGTGCTAGGTCCTCGGCCCAGTATTAGGTCACGAGCTCTCCTTCAACCGTCTGCCATCACTCTCCTTGACGACGCTGTGACGTCATCGCAGAGCACCCATCTAGCGGTAGTTGTTTCATATTTAATTGCATCCATATAGGGAGCCAAAGTGAACCTGCTGAAACCACAGATACCCGTTTATAAAACACCCATTTCCAGTGGCCAGCAAGAACGAGGCTTAGTGCTTAACCTATGGGGGTTTGAGGCTAGACTTTTGTTTTTGGTCCCGTTTGTTATTTTTGAAGTGAAGTTTACTACTATCGTCTCTGAATAACTCTGTTTCGAAACTAAGATGACAGTTGTTAAGTTTATTAAAAATTTGGATGTAAAAGTTGTAGAATGACACATATAATCTCAAACCTACATAGTCAAAGTACTGAGTGCCTATATCCGGAAATGGTGTTTTGTAATATAAAGAGACGTCACGAGTTTGAGTATGAGTTTATTTATGTCACGCATTTTGTTGGCTCCATAATTTCACGAGTCGAAGACGAGTGACATTATGGAGCCATCAAAATGACTGACATAAGTAAACTCAAACTCAAACGAGTGGCGTCTAGATTTTATCCTACCCCGTTTCCACATTTTTTCAGTATTAGAAAGTAGTGGCATAAACAACACTTTATGTCACACCCAGTGACATAAACAAATCCCATGTTAAGCCTATGGCGTTTTTTATTAGGGGTAGGATAAATGGGTATCTGTGGTTTCAGCAGGTTCACTTTGGCTCCCTAGAGCTGATCATCTGGTTGCTATGACAACCTGTGCTCCCTGGCCCTGGTGACAATGGTGACATCATAAACTATTCGATCCCCATACACATTTTTTGTCTTATGTTAGTAGTTCACTCGCCCCTGTATCGCCAACCAAACCAAAGCATATTGTAACACAGTGATGTGATTTAGCTATATTTAACTGAGACCTAAAGATCTCTAGGGCACTTTCAATATTATATGAATGTACCCGGCGGGAGAAGAAAGCGGGCGCCGACCCCGGCCTAGACTGGTTCCCTGCCCATATGAAATAAGAGGCAGGTAACGGGTTCCATAGGCACGACCTTCAACTTTGGCTGGTACCCGTCTGTGACTAGCGGATACCCCGTGAACCAGCCTAGTTGTTTGGCTGGTATCCGCTTGTCATACACCTAGTTCCGCTGAGCCCTCTAGCGGATGACCGGGGAACCACAGGAAGCGTTACCAATAATGCACCATAAAAATGGAACCCGTTACCTGGCCTATAGTCTAACTAGGCCAGGCTTCCAGGCTAACCCCGGCCTGGTTTTTATGAGTAGGAGGCGGTGCCGGTTTCCGGGTACCGGCCGCGTCACGATCCCGGTTCCAAGACAGCTGTGGGGGTTACTCACCATTGAAATGTTATTTCCTATAAATCTGAATTTGATTTGAAAATACTTGCGGATATTATTGCAAATAAGGCGTGATAATTGATTAGGCACTGAGATTGAGGTGTCATGAATATTTTATATATGGAGAAATTGAAGAATTGGAAGTGTATAATGCAAAGTGTATGTATTGTGAAAAGTTGGAATTGAAGCTGTGGTAATTAATATATTGAACCCCCCCCCCCCCTCCCAGTTGGAAAGTCGGGGCTCTGTTTTTCAGTCAAGACAATCGATATGTAAGACATCTTAGAGCTGTCAGTGTGCTATAGAGGAGACATTTTAGGTGATCGGCCAACGATGGTCACTCAATGGGATCAGATTTTCTCAAAATGTACAATTCTGAGTTCTGGGGCAACACAAAACAAGATTAAAAAAAATTCAAATAATCAATTAAAAAACCTTTATTTGTTTTAAAGCAACATCTCAGCTGTATGTAGAAACCAATTATACTGACTTTCTCCAAGTGGTTCAGTTTCTACACTTGTTACAGTAAAAGTTGATTTTTCTTATGGAACGCCCGAAAGATTTTCACCATGCTATGATTTGAAATACTGTCGAGTGCCTTCTATTCAGAGTAAAAATTGACAATAATAATAGAATTAATACTGAACTTAAGCTATACCAAATTTCAATAAGCTGCTGTGAATATTATCATGTCTATCATATGAAAAACCTTTACTCACATTTTGGAAAAATTTAATTTAACCCTTTCAAGCTGGGTGATGCCTCGAGGCATCAACCAGGGCTGGCCGGGTGATGCCTCAAGGCATCAACCGGTGCTGGCCGGGTGATGCCTTGAGGCATCATTTACAAAATATACGTCTTTTCGGAATAAAATTTAAGAAAATGGTTCAATGAATGTGAAACTTTCGGAGAACGTAGAAATAACATCATATTTGATTTTTCTAAGTGAAATGAAAAATAATAATTACTATCATGTGTCAGGTGTCACGTGATCCAAACACCAAATTTTTACAATAGGCCTATGTACCCGGCCTCTAGTGGCATACATTGGCACTAGTACCCGGCTCCATGACTGTAGCCCTGCCGCGGGTACCCAGCAGGATAGGGTTAAGCATCACAAAATAATTAACTTTTTAAAAATTAGTCTACACTAGCCATAAGAGATCTAATTTGGAAAATAAATACTTCTACACAAAGCTATACATCCTACTGTACAGGCATACAAATAACATAAGTTACTCGTATCAATATTATACAATGCTATCCCGTTAATTCAACCCATCTAAGTTTCAGACGTTCCCCCAAAACCTGCGCCTGTTACCAGTGTGCTATGTCCACACAAACCACATGTAACTCAGTTAATATTACATCCAGAAGCACCAAACCTGGTACGTGCATAGCAAACATGTATACGTACACATCAGAAGTATTTTCAACCTTCAAGAGATACATTATTTAAAATAAGGGAGCCTGTTGGGTGGTGGTAGGCGGAAATACCATGTAAAAAAAGACAAGTTGAAATTTCAAAAGAGCAAAGGACTAGGTTAAATTGCTTAGAACCACCAATGAAACCCACCAACACACTCCCCAACATGTCTACCATGTGAAACAAATGGTCTTAGAAATACCAAAGGCTTTGGCATGAGCACCCATCCCCCAACAAAACCGTAAAAAAAGTTACTAGTGTTGTGGCAGTGCACCAGAAGGATGTAGCTCGGAGATGAGGGAATTCTTTCCGGAACTTCACATGAAGAACATGGAGGAACTCCGTAAGAGGGACTTTCTGGAACTTAACCTTCCTCAAAGGGACAGTGTCTTTCTTCCATGGAAGAGTAACAGAGTGTTCGGGCCTCTCAAGGAAGTCAACTATAGCCAAAGATGTTGTATGGAAGGCAGCTATACCCAACTTGTCCTTCCATGGTGAAGAGAGAGTCCTTTGGTCCAGGCCCGTGAGAGTCAAGATGCCCCACGTACCGAGCGTAGCTCCACCGGCAACACAATTTTGGCCAGAACTCTACGACACTGTGTTCTTGGGAGACAGTTGATAGCAGCGGTGATGACATCATAGATCCTGGCTTTGTGCACTTCACCCAAGAGTTGAAGAGGTGGCGTCAGTTGGGAAGTCGGTGGGGCTGCGCACTGGTAGTATTGTGCACACAGGGTCCCGGTCAGGCAGCACGTCAGAGGCAACATCCTGCCCTGTTGCTCCCTCAGGCACAGGAACAGCACTGTGTCATTGGCTGACGCGCTTCTCCAGCCCATTAAGCTTGGCCCTGAGCATCACATTCTCCTTCTCACCCTCAGCCAAGCAGCCTTCGCATTCCGCAGCTTGTAGTAAAGTGCGGACTTATGGGGGATTCTGGGGCCACTGCCTTCCATAGGCCTGCGGGGGGTGGAGGGGTATCTGAAAAGAGGTTACAATCCAATTGATATCTAAACAAATTGTAGAAAATTATCTCTTCTCCAGAAGTATTGTTTAAAGTTATTGTTTTTCCATTCCAGAAATAATCTCTAATTGAAAATAATATTACTTTCACTTAGTTCAATGATACATGATTAATTGATAGTTTGATCTATAATTTATATACATTGAATTAGAAACTCACGGCTATGTTGAGAAGACTTTCAATGGGGTGCCTTTGCCTCTTTGCAACATCACACCCCTGGAAATCAAAAGATAATGTACATTGACATACATCTTAAAAGTAACATGCTCCCAACACCTGCAATCTTGAGCAATATGCACACTTGGAAAAATTTACTGTTATCTGTTCACTTATAGTGGTGTTGAGATGGTGGCTGTGGTCCGACGGGGAGGGGACTTAGGAGGAGGAGGGGCAGGGGCAGGGGTTTTTCTGTAGAAGGTGAAGGGTTTGGTGGTGCAGGATGAGGCCGAGGGGAGGGGTGTTTCAGTCAAAGGGGTGTTGGGTTCAGGGGTGGGTGTAACAGGGGCAGTGGCAGGGGGTGTGGGTGTGGGTGTGGAGGTGGAAAGGAGTGGGGAGGAAAGTCTTCTTTGTGATGTGGCGGTGGGTGTGGAGCTGGAAGGGAGTGGGGAGGAAAGTATTTGTGATGTGGCTGTGGGTGTGGAGATGGAAGGGAGTGGGGAGGAACGTCTGCTTCTTTTGGTTGTGGATGGGGGTATAATAGTGGCAGAGAAGGAGGGGGTAGGGGGGATGGGGATCAAATTTGGCAGGGGCATCTATTTCTTCTGGCTGTGGGTGTGGTGGAGGTGGAGGGGGTGGATTGGGGAGGAGGCCAACATTCCTGACAATCTCTTCCGACTGGGACTCGGGGGGATTAACAGCAGGCTCCTCCTCGGGGTTGACTGGGTCCTCTGTGGATGTGGCTGTCGCAGCAGATGCACCGGCCTGCTCCCACCTGCGAGAACGGTACCTCTGTTTTCTCTTGTTTGCCTGTAGCCCCTGCGGCTGCTGTGTAGCCACATCTTGGGAGGCTTCCAGTCGAGCCCGCCATTCCCTCTTCCTAGCCCGCTCCTTCTGCAGCCATGCGGGTTTAATTTGCCTTCACTGTCGCACAGATTCCTTGTTGGGTTGTTCGCCCGTTCCATTTCTTGGGTAAGGTTCAAAGCTATTGACCCAAACACAAAGAAAAACTGCATTTTGTTGCCCAACCACCACATGCGAGGAACGGGCACAAGTTGAAAAATGCCGAAATACCAAAAAAAGGAAAGAAACTTTCACTAAATACATATTTCATGAGTTTCTAGGATACATACACCAAGTTTCGGACGAATTTCAGAACATAAAATGCACAGATTGAGCAAAAATAGTCTATATTTCGGACGAGGAACTCCTTGATTTAATAAATTATCAAGCAGTGCAGATTCAACAATTACAAAATCAGGAAGCACAAGCTCACCAAATAAATGTGCCGCAACCAGGACCCAAAACACTTAACAGTGGGTTAAGGACATTGAACGCCATGTTCAGGTGGTGAACGGAAATAACGAGACACATATTGCTATTGCGACACAAAGTTGTGGGGGGTGTTGTTACGGATTTTGTATACAGGTACCAAACTGAAAATGATCCAGTTGATTGGGCTGAGATGAAAGAAGAGAGTTTCTGTGCAATTATCGGATGTCATTGATGCAGGGCATGCTCTGTAACAGTTGCAGCGAATGCGCCAGCATTCATCAGAGAGTGCCACAGTGTTCACTGAAAGATTACTTAATTAAGCAGCTGACACATGTCCAAATCATGGATTGGAAGAGCCTCTCATTGCGTATCAGTTAATCAACATTTTTGTTGACGGTCTAAAAGAGTCATATGTAGCGAGAAAAATAATGCGTAAAAATCTTGAACATTGCCGTTCGAGAAACAAGGCCGACAAAAACCTTTGAGCGGAAGTTGACAAGGTAAACACCACACAGGTAACAGCTAACACAAACCAAACTGCACCTGCCAGATTTATGGGTCAGTGTTTCCACTGCGGGAAATCTGGACATAAGGCAAAGGAATGGCATAGCCATGCCTACCCGACTGTTAACACCAATGCGTGTAATTACATAGCAAGAGAGCCGTGCTACAACTGCGGACGAACTGGGCATTTTCAGAATAAATGTGCCTACGGCCCATGGCTCATGCAGCCGCCTTTATACCAGTTGCAGGGCCCACCCCAAAGGTAATCTAGAGGCGTAGGGTCCCAAGACGGTTCCCGAAGACAGCCAGATATGGTAAGAAACAGCGGAGACAAAACATAAAGGTATGTCCATGGACTGCTCCTGTGGTGGTTGTCAGTAAGAAAGATGGCAGTCAGCATTTTTGTGTCGACTATCAGCAACTAAATAATTGTACAGCAAAGTATAATTTTCCAATGAATTCCGCATATTGATGATATTTTGCCAATGTTAGGAGGCAGCCAGTGTTTCTCGTCACTCGATTTAAGGTCGGGATACCATCAGATTCAAATGGCTGAGGAGGACAAAGCAAAGCCTGCTTTTGTCTGTCACAAAGGTGTCTATGAATTTAATGTCATGCCTTTCGGCCTTACAAATGCTCCTTTTCAGAACAGCTTATCTGGATGACATCATTACATGGTCACGTACACCTGAAGAACATCTGAAGCACTTGCAAATTGTATTCAATCGTTTGTACGGGGCCAGTTTAAAGTTGAAATGTACAAAGTGTACATTCTTTAAAGCACAGCTCAAATAATTTAGACTTATTATAACCCCAGCATGAATAAATCCTTGTCCCGATAAGGTGCGGGTTATCAAAGAATTAGAACCTTCAACAACAGTAAAAGATGTTCGTTCCTTCATTGGTATCTGTTTGTATTACCGGAGATATGCCCCAAACTTTTCGAAAATCGTTCAGCCTTTGACCGCCTTGACTAGAAAGAACAAAAGCTTAGTACGGACTGAATCATGTCAATTAGCGTTGCATTTCCCGATTTAAATAAGCCATTTATAGTGTACACTGATGCAAGTGATATTGCAGTTGGGGCAGTGTTAGTGCAAGAACATGAAGATGGGTCCCATGCAATACAGTATATGTCTCGTGCATTGAATGCCAAGCAGGTTCGTTAACCTATCATTGAACGAGAGGGATATGCATAAATGGAAGTGGTACGCGTGTTCAAGCCTTACTTGTACGGAAATAGGTACACGCTAAGAACTGACCACAAACCGTTGGAATCTTTTTATTATAAGGAATGTGAAGGTGCAGAAATGGGCAATGACTCTCAGTGAACACGATTGTCACATAGAATACATTAGCGGTCCTGAAAATGTGCAAGTAGATTTTCTGAGTCAACTGAACAGTAAGAGTGGTACCAAAGGTTGTGATGTGATAAACACTAACAAGTGGGACTTAATACAACCTACAAAGGTAAGTATGACAAGCAGTGATAATAGTGGTGATTATCTACCTGGGATAAGACGTTAGACATGGAAGAAGGACAGAGTAAGGATACTAATCTAGGGAAGTTGAGTGGATCATCTCAGTATACCAAGTTAAACAGCCAAATGCGGGACTGAGGTTAGTGATATCAAATCACCTCAAAGATATTGTGATAAAACAATACCATGAAGACTTGGGTCATCTAGGCATAGACAAAACCTACGATGCCATCCATGCTAAATACCACTGGAAAGGAATATATTGAGATGTAGTCCACCATGTAACACTTGTGTGTTGCAACAGGAAAGGAGCCTCATGAAAGAGATGGATCAGGTCGATACCATTCCAAAAACTGGATTCGATATCTGTGGTCCATATCCCATCTGTCATTCAGGTAATCAATTCTTGTTGACCTTTGTTGACATGTATAGTGTGTGCCAGAGTTTTACGCAGTGCCAGACAATTAAGCAGAAACAGTGGCGCGGGTTATTTCAGAAGATTCCCCGACATGGTTGTCCAGCAACTTTGTTATCAGACAAAGGATCTGAGTTTGTTAACAAGATTGTATCTGGTGTATGTGAAAAGATGAATATTTACCACATAAGGACAAGCTCTTACCATCCTCAGTCTAAAGGAAAACTTGAGCGTCTACATTGTGTATGGAACAATATAGTGTTGAAACAGCTAGATGATATCAGAGCATGAGATACAATGATTCCATCTACACTGCTTGCATTGAGAACATGTCATCATGACTCCACAAAACATTCTCCATTCTACCCTGTTGACGGGTAGAGATCCATTGCTGCCTTTAGATACATTACTAAAACTGTGATATAAGTACATGGGAGAAGACATACATGAGAAGATTCTTGAGAACCACCATAAGGCCATGGTGAAAGTACAAGGGAATGCGCAGAATGCACAAGAAGGTACAAAACGGTATTATGACCAAAAAGCAAAGGTAGTCGAGTACAAGGTAGGTGATCCTGTGTATTATTTCAATACACAAAGGCAAAATAAACTGGAAGTAAGGTGGCTCTGTTGCTATTCAGCTGACCAGCAACAAGCAATAGACTTACCTTGGTTAAGATAAGGTTTTGCCTTAAATCCATTATGCTGCAGGATTGTCTTTGAACCTCTTTTGTGGTTTAAATAAGCCCCTTGCATAGTCTAACAATGAAAGTTATCTAATTACTTTTGTTAATATTCTAATTAATATCAAATCATTTTAGATACTAAGTGTTTTAATTCTTTCGTTCCATTGACAGCCATGCTGGCATTGTGTTTGGAAGAAAGCGGTGGGTAAGAAAGTGTTTTCTGATACGCCCCCTCTCACGCACATAGATACGAAGGCCACTCAAAAATAAAAACTTGTTTCTCATCACCACTCCATGAAAAATATGATGAGGGCGCTTTTTTTTTTTTTTTAATTTTTTTTTTTTGCTGAATCAAAGATGGCTTAAAAGTGTCATAAAATGGGCTTTACACATACAGTAAAACCCTGTGTAAGCGGTCACCCTCCGTTCCGGGCCAAAGCGTCCGTTTATGCGGGGTGTATGTGTATGCGGGGTTTTCAGATTTTTACTGTTTATACATTGGAAGCATCCCTGACATCAGGAGCTTTAATTTGATACTAAATACATATATTTTTCATAATTTCTATCAAGGTTCATCTTATTTTAACCAAAATTAAAAAAAAAAAATCTTCTAAAATCGTTTTTGCAGATGCGCGCGGTGATGAGAAACAAGTTTTTATTTTTGAGTAGCCTAACATAGTAGTACATTTCCCTGACAATATTCAATTTCAGAGCATTCAAGTCCGGTGGGGAGCTTTCCCATTACTGTGAATTGATCATTCTCTGTGTTGCTTCTAAGGACAGAGTCTCTTTATCCTTTAATTTGAGCAACACTGAATTGTATTAAGGCCTGTCCTTCCTTAGTGTGTATAATTATGGTAAGGAAGAACAGGCCATGATAGAAAACGGTTTTTTTTATATCTCAGTGGAAGTTAGGATTTACACAGTAAGATCCGCTTTTAGACAATGGTCATAATGAATTAATTCAGGTTTATGAAATAACCAAAATAACTCTATAGTGAATCGATTTTGATTTTAGGTATCTTCATTATTCAGTTCTGTGCTTAATAAGCTTAGAATGACTAAATAATCATAGATTTGCGGACGGTGCGATAGACATTTTTTCTTATTTTATTTTCAAAAGGTTATAACTCAAAATGCTAGCTGTAACACAGTGCATAGTTAATGCACTGGAACAGTGTTTGGAGAGTGTGACTATGATTGGAGATTGTAGGATGTGCCTCTGATAAAGAGAACAGCATCCCGTCTCCAGCAGGGAGTCTTACACCAGTCGGCCATGGCACAGGAACAGGTAGGGCCCTGATAGTTTTTTGTTTTTTCTTAATATCAGTTTATTTAACCTGGCAAAGTACAAGGCAGTTCTGCCGGTTTTCTGACCGCACCAGCATATCGTTTATGTAAGTGCTTATGGTTTTTTGGCATATGCTCTAGCTGACTAGCTAATCTTATCTGCTAAATATAATTCATTTATCACTACAATATTCCAGACAATAGGCAATCCATCAATTTAACAAATCTTTTTGTTCAATATACATCAATTTACATATCGAGATACAATAGATTGACATGACAATACAAGTGAAACTGTACACTACCCATTGTTACCTGACGACGCATGAAATACTTCCCGCACATCGGGGCCCTCCAATCCAGCAGATTCAATTCGCATGGTTTATATCAATTTTAGTAAAATTGACGGCTGTTCGTTAAAATAGTTTTCTCTTTGTATTTAAATTTTGGATAAGTTTGGATAGACCTGTAGTCTATGGGTAGCCTGTTCCAGAATTGGGCACATTTGTATCTCATGCTCCTTTCAAAGCATCCTATGTTAGCCTTTATTTGATCCAGCACAGTCGCATCATGCAGTCTAGTTTTGCGATTCGGATGTTGTATGTACATTTGATTTTGGCAACACATGTAAGCTGCCCTCCTAATTGCAGATTCCCTCCTTTCACTTAGAAAGTTTAGCTTGGCTGTTTTATGCAAGTAAGTCACTGGTGATCTAATCTCTGATTTGAGTGCAATTCTCAATCCCTTATTCTGTATTGTTTGTAGTTTTTGTAGTGATTTTTGCTGCGAGTTGTGGATTAATACATTTCCGTATTCAGCATATGGGAGAACCTTAGTCTTATACAGTAATACCGCTTGTTCCTTGGATAATAAATGTCCTATCTTAGAGAATAAGTATACTTTTTTACTCAGTTTGCCCTCATGAAAGAGATGGATCAGGTCGATATGCCATTCCAAAAACTGGATTCGATATCTGTGGTCCATATCCCATCTCTCATTCAGGTTATCAATTCTTGTTGACCTTTGTTGACATGTATAGTGTGTGCCAGAGTTTTACGCAGTGCCAGACAATTAAGCAGAAACAGTGGCGTCAGCTTGTCATCCAAGCGAACTCCCAGGTAGTCGAAGTGAGTTACGTGATCGATATTTTTCCCATTTAGTTTGGTTACAAAGTTTCCAATGCCCTTTTTTAAGTGTGCTTTAGTAGAGAATGTCATTGTTTTAGTTTTTTTTCATTTATTGTGAGTTTGTTTCTCCAAACCAGTTGCCCTGTGATGCCTACCTCTCCAGGTAGTAGAGTATAATGTAACCTAGAAAGGAAGAACATCTGTATCACAGTACTACTATTAAAATTTTAAAATGAACCTAGACTTTGTACATAACCTATACAAACTGGTACAAAGCAGATTTGGAATCAGCAGATTCAGGAGCTCTAGAAACAATTGATACTTCTGACTGACCCTGACCTCAACACTATAATTCAGTTACTATGATTGATTCATTATAATCAGAGTTCATCTTGTTAACAGCTGGAAATAGGCCTAGAGTTAGAGTAACATTGATTTCATTATTTTCTCTTTTCCAGGACCAGTAACATTGCTCTGTTACAATTGCATCAATACCTAGACGGTGGATATGGATACCAAGTTGAACAAGGTGGCTTATGCCAAGAATGGTGTACTGTGCCTTACATTTTTCTTTCTGCTGAACTATGCAATGATGTCACATCAAGACAGAATGCGATTGATTCCATTACCAAAATCTGAATCTCTCTCCATTCTGGATGATGAGGCTTCACCGCAAAACATTATGGAGTTTTTTGTGAAATTAAACTCCTCATTGAAGAGGCTCCGATCAGTACATCCAGAGTACCCAAAACTTCTCCCAGCTTTTTCCCTCCCCATGGAGACTGAAACCTTTGTCATCACTGAGCACAAGCATAAAGTCTATGATAATGCTGAGATGTCAAGTTATATCCTTGGAAAAAACAGATCCAAAATATTCCTCCAGAAAACTCAAGATAAACAGTTATTGGATGTTCAACCTAAGATTTTCAAATATTTGATAAACAATGTGACACTTTGCTCATCGGTCGAAAATCTTGAGTTTGTGTTTTCCGTGTATACATCACCGGGAAACTTCAAAGAGAGAAATGCAGTCCGTAAAACCTGGGGTAGAGCATCCTTAATTACAGAGTAAGTATACCTACACTGATTTATTTTACTTATTTAGACCTGTTTTACGTTTCACAGTTAATATTCAGTAGGTGTTCAACTTCCAAATGCTATTTTATTTTGCGATCAATCACTCTCCTTGCAGAAATCCTGTGCTCTACTACCTCTGACCACTTGTATCTCTTGTGCCTGTTTGAGAGAGTATCTGAGTGCTTTTGGGAATACTTTGTGTTATATTTATATATTGTTTGAGAAAATTTCTTTCCATCTTGTCTCCCGTACTCACAGCTACTGCGAGTAAAACGGATATGCACAAACCAAAGCGACTATGAAAGACACGCGAATGAAAAGGTCAAACAATTCAAAGAACGAGGATACCCGGACAAAATCCTGAACAAGTGTAAGAAAAGACTCGACGGAACCTCACGAGAAGCACTCCTGAACCAGGAGAAAAACAAAACAAGAGAGAAAACAAAGGAAGACAAAACCTTCCTTATCACTACTTACCGCTCAAACCAGAAAACCATACCAAACATAGTGGAACGAAACTGGGACATCCTAGGAAAATCAATCACCACAAAGACCATGTATGAAAGCAAGCTGGTAAAAGGATTCAAAAGACCCAAGAACCTGAAAGATCACCTGGTGAGAGCCAGGACATCGTACAAAACGTACAAACAAGAGAAAGGGGAAATGACAAACAGGAATGAATGCCTGAAGAAAGACTGCAAATACTGCAAAAAGATCAAAACATCGCCAGCAAAAGCACTGGAAAAAAGATCACCACAAAACATGGAGCCACTTGCAACACCTCAAACCTCATCTATTGCATCACCTGCAATACATGTAAAGCCCAATATATTCGGCAAACAAAAAGGAAAATCAAAGAAAGAATGCGTGAACACCTAAGAACAGTGGAGAACAAAAGCCGCATAAGCGATGTTCCCAAACACTTCAACAACCCAGGCCATCATGGAACACATGACATGGAGTTCACAGTATTGGACTACATTCATTTACACCCAGACAGCAAGAAGGCCAAAGAACTGAGACTCAAGGTGGAATACAATTGGATCCACCAGATGAAGACTCAGGCACCATTGGGTCTGAACACAATGGATAGTAGGTATGGATGATGGGAACCAACCAATGCCACATCAAAAAAAAATTTCTAAGGAGTCTGAAACCTACGCATGGGGAATCGCAGAGAGAGACAAGATGGAAAGAAATTTTCTCAAACCATATAACTCAGAACGACCATTATCCAGCCAGTGACCCAGAATTGTGACTAGACTGTACTAATATCCACACTACACACCATGAGAGTGGTGTTGTCCCAACCATATTTGCAAAAAAGGACAAAGATCCTTGTAGAAAGCAAACACAAATGAGCCAATCATAGCCTGAATGAGATTAACTACAATCGAAACTGTTGGTATGGTAAAGTTAGGCTAGAATGCAAACTTTAAAGGCCATTACTCTCCCACCATCCATAAAAATGACAAAAGCACTGTCATGCCACCTAGGGAATAAGAATGGTACTCCCAAAACGGCCACCAGGTGACTTCAATACTCATCCCACACACCGGGACCCAGTCGCCACAGGCCACACACAAATAGAAGAAAGGTTTTGATTGGCCATAGGCCTTTCCCGCCCTTCTTTGTCTAATAGGTGGACCAATTAGAAAGTGGGGTTTGGCACATGTGACTACACAAAGCCAATGAGAGACAGGTTGACATCGGATATTAACATACTCTCCTCAGTCGAAATCCGACAGCGGTGAAAGTCTAGTCACATACCAACAGTCGCTGAAGCTTATCGAAAGTCTTACTTGAATTATATTTATATATATTTTTATTTTTTTTAGCTCGTTTATTTGGTCATGAACTATACAATACTAAACTTTCCAGACTCGGCTGGGCTGGTCTTCCATCTGGTTCCATATGACATTGCTGATAAATCTGATACAAAATAAATTGTCAGACTTGCAAATGTTGTCTTACCAACAACTATGAACTATTGGATGATAAAAGATGATACAGGTCCTCCCTAAGACGATACAGAACACATATGATTGAAATCAATAATTTAGTCTGGTTTCTAATGCAAAATTTTCAAGTGTCAAAAATCTTTCAAGTGTATTGTGATTTATACATTATATTCTAGGTATTTTTAGAATAAATAATTATCTACTCTAGTACAACGAGCACTATAACTGTAGATCAACATGGTTGCAACTGGGAGGAGAGTGGCTTTCAATTCAAACATTTCAGGATTATGAGTAGCAGTGCCTATAAGGTCAAGGATGTCTCCGAGGTAGGGGGAGGGGTAAGATGCCTGAAGGAATTCACAGGATACATCTTGTTACATAACCTAAAGAAACTCATCATTGGCAGAAATATAACAATAGGCTACTCAGGGCCTATGGTCAGGGGTGATCATTGCCCCTCTTGGTGTCTCACCCACTCTCGACAAAAGGCACCCCCAAGCCGCCCCCTATTGTCTTATTCCTGCACCACCTCACTTCCATTCTCCTCACTTACATTCTACCTTCCTCATTCTCACTTGCTCTCCACGCCTCACATGGTACACATGTATTCACTTTTAAACCAACCAATCCACACCTATCACGCAGTCTACATTTGTAAGCCTCTTCCTCATACTCTTATCCACCTACCTTTGTAGGCCTATTATCCTATATCTTATTATTTCATCTAATTACTATAATTGACTTATTTCTCCTTCAGTCAATTATCTCTTATTATCATTGATAATTCATATTAATAATCACTTATCAATTATTCTTATTAATTAGGTCTATAACATTATATCATAAAATTCAATAAAATTTTATCAGCCTAATCCGGCCTTCTCTCTCTATTATACAGGGATAGGAGGTCATGTATGTACTCTGTTCCATACATATCTTTCCTCAAATAATTTTCCTTTTCACCTCTCCCATTTCCCCCACCAAGGCATTCTTCTTCTTCTTCATGTAAATCATGACATAGGACATTCTCCCCATCATTTTTCTGTTAGACTAAATTTCTGTAAGGAAAATCGAATAACAGCTTACCTTTGACCAATCAATAATCCTGCAATACACTTTTCTTCAGCCTCAAATCAAAGACGATCTTCTTTATTGGAGTGCCGGCTAACAAAGAACTTCAAACACAAATTGCAGAAGAGAGCAAGAAGTATGGTGATTTAATTCAGACAGATTTTATTGAATCCTACCACAATCTTTGCTACAAAGGTATCAGCGTACTGCAATGGATGACAAATTACTGTACTAATGCAAAGTACCTAGTTAAGGTTGATGATGATCTCTACATTGATGTCTTCCAAGTTGTCAAAACACTAAGAGTTCTTCCTCCTGTTTCCAGGTTCATCTTAGGTCATCTTTACAATAATATATCAGTCCAAAGAGATGGAATTCCCAAGAAATGGATAGTACCAGGTCACCTTATGCCTGGTCAAGCAAAATATCCACCATATTTCTTTGGCTGGTGTTATATATTGCCTGTTTCCATCCTCAAAGAGCTGCACCAAGTTGCAATGAGGACACCCGTGTTTCATTTAGATGATATTTACATGACAGGTCTTTTACCTGGTCAACTTCCAAAATTTCTCTTCCTTGTATTCTCTGGCAAAGTGCCAAAGGATGTCATCATGCCAACACATCCACAAATGGCAAGCCAATGTGATGTACTATGCAAAGTGCCTAAATTTTGTATGCAATTGGCTAGGCTTCGTCAAGTAGATAAAGATATTATAGGGGAGTCAAGAAGAAAGGCAGTGACTGAAACTTTGAATTGTACGGTATTACTAAAGGAAATTGCACAAAAGGAGAGGAAGGCAGCAGAGGAGAAACTAGCAAAAGAAAAGAAAGCAGATCTGGCAAAAAAGGCTGTTGTAGAAAGTTTGAAGAAGGCAGCAGAAGAGAAAGTAGCAAAAGAAGCAAAAGAAAAGAAAGCAGATCTGGCAAAAAAGGCTGTTGTAGAAAGTTTGAAGAAGGCAGCAGAAGAGAAAGTAGCAAAAGAAGCAAAAGAAAAGAAAGCAGATCTGGCAAAAAAGCCTGTTTCAGAAGGTTTGAAGAAAGTAGCAGAGGAGAAAGTAGCAAAAGGAGCAAAAGAAAAGAAAGCAGATCTATCAAAAAAGCCTGCTTCAGAAGGTTTGAAGAAGGTAGCAGAGGAGAAAGTAGCAAAAGAAGCAAAAGAAAAGAAAGCAGATCTGGCAAAAAAGTCTGCAGCTGTGGCAGAAAGTTTGCCTCAAAAAAAAAGGAGCTAAACAGGTAAGCATAATTAAGCCAGCAGTAGTAAAGAAACCTGAGGAGTAGAATATTAAGATCAGATAACAAAACCTTTATTACCAAGATTGTCAAAACCCAAAAGGGAATACTACAAGAAACATTTTGAAGAGAAAAAATATCATGCCCAAGCAAGCAGAGAGGATGCTTTGAGCATTTTTTTCTGTTTAAGAAGACATTTAGCCAGATAAAGATTAATAGATGTAATTACATTATAGCTAATACATAAACTTCTTAAATGGTTGACTTGACAGTTAATCAGCAGCTTTCAAAAGTGTACTATGCGCTCTTCCGAGATTATGTTACGCTTTATGATATAGGCAATAAAGGTATGAACTAATACATGAATACAAAGCGACAGAGTGTTAGCAGGAAGATGTTTCTAGAGCGATCGCCTGTATAAGGAAGTGAATGGTCACGTGACTTAGTGATGTAAGCAGCTGAGGAGTACACCTCCGCTGCCGAATATGGAACTACTACCATCATGAACTGAAGCAAGAAAGAGTAATAGGAACTATGAGTGAACAACTGAAACGACCAAGCTTGTGAATAAATATTGTTTAAATTTATTATTGGACATTTATGGACACCTCATTTGAAGTGTACCTTAGTGGTTTGTACCATCACATCTGATGTAACTGATTCATCGTATTGATTACTGTACCATATGATTCTGTAGCTCACAGATTGCTCTCAGGAGATTAAAACAAATAACTTTACCTTGTTCATCTTTCCTCCTCTCCGGTCACAGGGATGTGAGGCCACCGTGTCCCTGTGACCATGCTGATCAAGTAGTTCTACCTTGAAGCAATAAACAATCAAGGATAACACCTAAGAATCTAAGATAATGAGCTAGCAACCTAAAAGACTAATTGAGGGACCTAATATAAACCCCCACTACGGTGCAAAAGTTCTGTAAGTAGTAACACATAACAGTTTTACTACTAAAACACTAAAAACTAAAACAAGTTAAAGACATATCAGACAATTTAGGTTGAAAATTAAAACATGTCATTTTGCCAAATATTTTGTAAGATGATTTCAAAGTATGTAGAAAGCATATCTAATTTCAAAGGTAAAGGTCGCCATACTAGCTTTTGATCTAGAGACTGATATTACCATAACATTATAAGTGAATATACAGAGATTCTAATGGTTTTGATCCTTTGATGTTCCTAAGGGATGCCACAATATGGCCAGATTGCAAAAAACTGCATATGAAAAGGTTACATAGTCTTTAAATTATTTAAGAAACAAATATATGTGCATAATTACAGATGTGTAAGGGGGACATTGATAGTACACACATGAAAAAGGTTGCTGTAGGCCACTGAAAGACATATTTTGATTCTGTTTGCTGTACTGAGTATGCAAAGGACCAGAATATGGAGCCCAATACCAAAGTTTAGTCTAATGAGTCATTGTAATACTTAAAACAACACTGAACCAAGTAATAATTTTCAGCACTCAGAATTATAGGTATTCAGGCATTTTGATGGTAGGTCTTTTCAACAGATGTTGTCATGGTAATCTGACCACTTGCCAGAGCGACAACAAGTGGAAATGTTAACTAGAAGGATGAATCTACAAAATAAAACAATAAAACAAATGTTTCCATGGGGGCAGCGGAAAATTTGGGGTCTTGGCCCAGGGACTATAAACTCAAATTGAAAAAAAAATAGCAAGACAAATGGAATAAATGCAAAAATGGAACAGAAGGAAAAACTCCATTATGTTGAATATTGTCAAAGCAAAGTTTGATCAGAATACTGGTCTAAAAAAACTACAGAACTACATCTTCTTCAAGTGTGGAATTGCTATTGACAACAAGTAGATTATCAGTGATGAAAAATCCACTGGAAAAAAAAACCTTGGCAAGATTCTTGAATCTTTAGATGTTGCAAGTTTTGAGATGTTACAAATCATTGTAATATATTAAAAGAGAATTTATTCCAATTGGCATTAGACAAAAATGCAGATATATTCATATTGAGTGATTACAATATTGACTATTTGTCTATGGGCTCACAGGAATATAAAGAGTTGAAACTTGCTGAATTTGCTCTAGGTATGCATCAACTTATTCATTGTTGTATTTACACTACTAACTCTGCCACTTGGGGACACCACTGGAGTATATCTCATTTGCCATTAGTCATTAATTCCTTGGTATCTGGAAAATCCAATGTTGTGTTATCAATTTTGATTATAAAATTGTTCTAAAACCCTAATTAGTGTCATTTTATTAATTGCATTTATAAACCCAGCTTGTCTTGTCTTTTATTACTGTTTTTTTATGATTATACTTTCTAAACACCATGTCTGGGCCTGGATGAATGTGTATATAATGCAGACTGTATTCATTTGTAGTCAAGGGCTGGAGTGCAGTCGGAGTCTTCACTGAAGGCATCCAGAGAGACTTGAGAGACCCCCATACTTAGTAGAAACCAAACGAGAGTTGGCCTTGTCAATGTTTATGCCACGATGGGCAGGTTGTGTATTACTACATGAGGCGATAGCCGAGCGTAGTGAGTAGCAGACCTGACCAGAGTGGTATAAACATTGAGAAGGCCAACTCGAGTTTAGTTTTGTATTTATCCTACCCCCATATCACTGAATTACAGAGAAAATTTTGTAATCATCCATGTTAGTAGTGTATTAACACTCATCGGAGGATGGCCGCGTTTATCAATACTGCCGGATCTACTTTCGTTATCTCGTCCCTGATTGGTCCTCTTTTTTATTCACCTCGGTGCATAAATATCACTTTATTCAACGCTCCGTCAAATACATTGAGTCAATGTTAAACCTATGGCGTTTTTTTATTAGGGGTGGGATAAAGTCTCCTACCCCCGGCCTACTAGAGGGATGAGGGGGACGAAGGTTTCACACTGAGACCACCTATCTCAACACTAACTGGGCGGGCGGCGACAGGGGGAGAGTTTCGCACCACTTACTGTGATCTCAACCTCTCAAAACAATACAAGGGCCCTACAGGGGGACCCGGGTTAGGCAGGGGATATGTTATATGTATACGCCAAATTTATATAAAATGTATACAACCAGCATATATATATATTGCGCAGAGGATGTTTCCTCTCGTATACGCCAGGTGTGAAATACAGCCAAGATGCGTCCATATACAAAAGGAAATGGTTTTGTATACGCCTCATACGCTGCTGTGGATTAGAGGTGCATACAAATCAAGATATTCAGCTGATATGTGCGCGGCCGTGATGGCATATTGTTAGTATCCAATTTCATATCCCTCATATATCCTTATGTAAGCCCGCCTACCCAGGCCCTGCTGACCAGTGCGGGGGAGGACTGTTGCCCCTGGCAACAGTCCCCCTCCCCCACACACTGCTCCCACACACACGGTGTGGGCCAGTACGCTCTGGTCAGCCGGCAGATATAGACGTACAATAAAGCTACAGAAGGAATCCAGTCGTCTCTCTTCGTTTAAGGTACTTTCCGTTAGCTCACGCTACCGGATCGTGTCAATATATAGGAATAAACTGGTGGTTTTCACACAGTATAAGAAATCCATGCCACGATGACAAATGCAGCCAGCGTTGATGCCATGAGCAGACAAGGGCATGGAAGGGGTGGTCGTGGGCAACTCACGAGGTTCTGCACACACCAGAGACAGTGATGCGAACAAGGGCAGTGGTTGCAGGAGTGGTCCAAGCAGAAACAATCAGCAACCATGTGGCAAATGTGGCCATCCGGTTCACAAGTCTGACATATGTCCTCCAACTGATTGTTACATTCTACCCCTGCAACAAAAAGGGACATTATTTGCATATATGCAGAACAAAGAAAACACACAAAGTCAAAGTTGATGAAGGACAGGTTGACTCAGAGACTTTTTTCTATGTTGAAAATATCAAATGTGATGGACCTGTGTCAAAAAAATAGAAAGTAAAACATGTAGCAAACCATGTATGAAATGTTGAACACACAGGTTCCATGACAGGGGAATGGAGAGTTCCTTTGCTCATTGAAGATGATCAAAGTATCCTTTAAAATTGACACGGGCAGTACTACAGAAGTGTAAAGCTGTTTCCACCCAAAATGGAACCGGTAGGGTATTTTGGTCAAACAAACAAGCCACATGGCTGAGTCTCACTGTTGGCTGAACACAAAGGCAAGTATTTTTCCACAGAATTCATTGTTGTATAGGTTTAAGTTCCAGTGAAGAAATGAATCTCATTGTATGCGACAAGTCAAGTGTCCGACTTGTTCATGATGTTGAGTCAAAGCCAAGCCAGTGATCACATGATATCCTCATGGAAACAAAGTATAAGAAAGTGTTTGATGGCCTTGGATGCATCAAAAATGTAGTGTATCATATGAAAATCATATGAAAGTTATCAGCCCCCCTTGCAGGGTCCCACGTCCACTCCTAAAAATGTTAAAGATATCACTATATAAATTGTGCGATCAGGAGATTATCAAACCAATTACAGATGCAACAGAATGGGTGAACTCACTTGTAATAGTTGAGAAAAAATCAGGTGACTTGCGTTTGTGTATTGACCCAAGGTCACTAAACGGGTATATTCAGTGTGAACACTACCCAATGCATACAGTCGAAGATGTTGCAGCTTGCCTAGTTGGCAAGAAAGTGTTCTCAGTGTTGGATGCAGGCCAAGCGTTTTACCAAATACGGGTGTCTCAGGCCATGTCTAGACTACTGACATTTAACTTGTCTTTTGGCCGTTATAAGTTCTTGCGTATGCCTTTTGGTATCTCATCCGCCTCTGAAGTTTGGGAGCAGATCATAACGAATGTGTTTTCAACATTGATGGTGTTGAAAACGTACATGACAACATCCTATTCGCAGGTAAAGATCTCGCTGAGCATGAGAGCATATTACTGTTGGTTGGTTATGATCATAGAAGGCAGCCTCGTTGCGACTCCTTCAAAATTCAGATGTTACATGGCACTGGGACAAACCACAGCAAGATGCATTTAAATTACTCAAACAATGTGCTGAGTTGACACCTGTCCTGCATTATTACTCAGTAGAGGAGCCGATCGTTGTTACCATTGATTCTTCATCTCATGGTCTTGGGGCATGATTGCTACAAGGTGATAGACCAGGGCCTTGTTTTGTAGTCATAGGGTGAGATCTGCTAAGGTATCTTAGAGAATTTAAGACATCTTTTCAAGACAAAAGATGGCCGCTGTCCTATAGACTCGGTCTAAGTGCGCCACGGTAGATCGCCGCTAAAATTGTCTTAGCTTTAGACAAATATAGAACCATCTTAGGTTCTATAATTCTACTCTTGCCGGAAACCAGCTTCAGCACTGGCGCAGTCATATCAGCTTATTTTGGGGTCTTAGGGGTGTATTGAATCTGCCAACTCTATGGAGTCATAGGTTAGGCATCAGGTAATTGTGCTGGAGGTTTGGTGTTCAAACCCTGGTGCTGGCAAATCATTATCAAAAGGTGAAAGGAATTTTGTTGTGGGTGTGGGTGTGGGCGGGTGTGGGTGTGGGTGTAGGTGTAGGTGTAGGCCTTGGCCTCATTAGTCCTCAATCCTCATACCTCAATCAACAGTCCTCACTCACCAGTCCTCACTCACCAGTCCTCACTCACCAGCCCTCACTCACGAGTACTCACTCACCAGTCCTCACTCACCAGGGTTTGAATCATTCCTCTCTCATCAGTCCTCACTCACCAGTCCCCACACACACTCACTCACCCTCATTCACCAGCCCTCAATCACCAGCCCTCACTCACCAGTCCTCACTCAACAGTCCTCACTCAACAGTACTCACTCAACAATACTCACTCACCAGTACTCACTCACCAGTCCTCACTCATCAGTACTCATTAGTATTCACTCACAAGTCCTCATTCAACAGTACTCGCCAGTCCCCACTCACCTGTCCTCACTCACCTGTCCTCACTCACCAGTTTACATTCAACAGTCCTCACTCAAAGGTCCTTAGTCACCAGTCCTCAGTCACCAGTCCACACTCACCAGTCCTCACTCAACAGTACTCACTCACCAGATCACACTCAACAATCCTCACTTACCAGTACACACTCACCAGTCTCCACGTGTTCTCACTCAACAGTCCTCATTTAACAGTACTCGCTCACTCATTCACTCAGCAGTCTCCACATGTTCTCAATCAACAGTCCTTACTCAACAGTCCTTACTCAGCAGTCCTCACTCACCAGTCCTCACTCACCAGTCTTCACTCACCAGTCTTCACTCACCAGTCTTCACTCACCAGTGACAACACAAGTAGCTGCAACACAAGTAAAGACAGACCCCAAACATAAGAATTAGACAAATCTACAAGTCATGGACCTGTTTCACTAGATTCGTGACAAAAGTGTTAGACAGACATGAAAAGCGGCACCAACAGTGCAAGCAAGAACGAGCAAAACGAAGTCTGATGTCTAGTTCTTATAAAACCAGACACACCATCTAGACGCCATCTAGATATGTCACAAACTAGTGAAACAGGTCCCAGGTTGTGGGGAAAGATACTAAAGAGTCCCCGACTTTGGAGCAGACGCTGCTCTTGATCAATGAGCGCCTAGCTCAGTTGGAGAATAACCAATGAGAGAATGTTGGCAGTGCGGCAAGTTGGGATATATCTCTCCATATTGTCCTCAGAAGGTAGCAACCTCAGTTGAACCCAATTGTGGGCCACTACCTTTACCATCCCCAAATGAGGATCCAGTAAACTAGAGGGGGCTGCGGAAATTGGCGAGGCTGTGGTCCCAGATACCATGAGCCAGAGTACTCAGACCGTGGAGGTATTGATGTTAATGAATCTTCCCGCTTCCGCCATCAAGGAGGAGATATCGAACCAGGTTGAAGGTTCTCACCGGACTTTCTCAATGTTCTTTTACGCCACAAGGGTGGTGATCGAATCTATAAAATGAATTTAGGAAGAAATCCCACCCCTACACATTTACCGAGGTGAGAGTTCTTTTACTTCCCACACCACATAGACATGGTTTGAGAAGGATTGGCCTTTGATATAGCAGTAAATCTACCACTGCTGGGGGGTGTAGGAGAAAAGTGGCTGCAGTGGGACCCGAATCAACAAAGTCCCATGCTCTTTACCACTGAGCTAACTCCCCACCCACCCTGGTCGCTTTAGTTATGCTGCAAGCATATCCGGTCTGCACCACGAGGAGGCGAGGCGACCAAGAGGGTGAACAGATTGGTAATTTCCGTCCACCCCAGCAGACCGCCAGTATGGATGGGATCTCTGCACCCTTGATGGAATCTCCCTGTTCAATCAGCAGCCGTCACCCTGTCAGTGTCCAGGGGTGGAAAGTAGATCTGTGACATGTTTCAGTAGTTTCGTGACATGTCTAGATGGCATCTGTGACACCATACGGACAGATCACAAGATTGTAGTCAAAGACACACGGAGTTTCACTCACTTCTCGTAGGAATTAAGCAATTACACTTTAACATGAGTAGAGGATATATATAACCTATAATCGTTCCAAATATGGCCCCTTCGATCTTCTGCTATTTGCTAGTCTTTTTCCACCGTTGTTTGCACTGTTGGTGCCGCTGTTGATGTCTGTCTAGGCTTAATGTCACAAGACTACTGAAACAGGTCCCTGGTAGGTGGTGGTATGTTGTTAATTGTTAATCAATTAATAAGTACTAGAGGGAGATAGTAGCAGGTCTAATTGCATCCGGATCTCCATTGGAGAATACATTGAAGAACATTATGACATCTAACGGAAAGGAGAAGATTCACTATTAAACTCAATGTAAGACGCCAGAGACGTCTGGAGCCTAATTTAAGTACTACAGAAATAACCTGCACCAACTACGGAACCTAGCGGACACGGATAAACTATGGAAATGATTAACTAAACTTAACTAAAGCAGCATTGTCGCCACCTAACGGGGATTATCATATAAACGGACGTAGGGAATGCTTAGGCGCTCTCCTAATATTAATAATTAATCAGATTCATTAATCTGATCTACATATATAATTACATATTCTAAGTGAAGTCGACTAATTCAATAGATTCCAACTTAATACATAGTCTTAAGTAAGGAATATAGTAACTTAATAGAAATGCATAAATTATGCTAATGAGTTTAATTAATAATTATGATATTGAATAGTAATGATATAGGGGAGGTAGAGGCTATTCTAGGCTGTGTGTTGGCAGGCTACCAGAATCTATTAATTCCTTACCAACAACGAGGTACATCTTAGGGATGCTTATCAATATATATTAATATAAACTAATATTCAATGTTAAGTAATAATTAAATTTCTTTCGATACACATATCTCTAGTATCATGGAAGAGGTCAGAGAGTGAAATGTGGCTCTCAATGCTTAATTGTTCACAGTTACATAATAATACAATAATTCATCATGGCATCATGAAATGGTTCAAACATTCACCAAACGTTTTGGCAGAGTTCCAATTAAGTCCTGACATAAATAAAGTTCAATTATTAAGTCAGGTATCAAAGTCATAAATGTTCTTGACTTTCCCATGTGTGAATTGAGACTTAACAGCGAAAATGTCAATGTTGGCAAGTTGCCATACGTTCATAAGTTGACAATATTGATGTAGAACACTTCTATCAGTACTTCAGAGATGAATAAAAGTCTTTCAGTCAAAGTCAGTAATAGTAAGTTCGCAGGTATATCAAGTAATAAACATTATCAACTAATGACTCACCACATAATTGAATAGTCCTATGGGAACTCACAAACCCAGTGAACATTTCACTAAATCGCGAATATCCTGATTCTAGTTTGTGAAGTACAAATATTAATAAAGTTCATTCCTATATACCCATTAGCGAACTAACTAGAGTTACATACCGCTGCTGGGGGGTGCATTAAAAATAAGTTATGTGTCGGGGTTGACAGTTTCGTCCCGCTCTCATGTTTTCGTCCCGCTCTGACGAGGAGCGGGACGAAACAATAGCTGTTGTGGTTACTCAATAAGGGTCACCATTTTCTTCGGGGGTGTTTTAGGTAAAGAATTAAGCATTTTTATCGATATTTGAAGGCATATAGCAATAGGGAAAACAAGTACCGGTAAACAAAAGTCAAAGTTACTCGGAAAATTTTCCTGATCCTTTTCGAGTAACTTTGAACTTTTGCTCACCAGAACATAGTTTCCCTCTATTCACTCTCCATGAGTGAGAATAATATGAGACTGATCCTGTGTGATCTGAAAGTTCCTTAGTAGAGCCATATAGAGTATGTGTACTTGGAGAGTCCCTAGAATCCAAGCCACTTTCTGCACTTCCAAGCTATAAGGCAAGCTGCCTTAGATGTAGCTACTCAATACAATTGCTCCTGCATTCCGCGCACTTGTCCGGCCTCGGAACCGAGCAAGACACGTCTATGCAGCTCGAGGTGGTATCGGAGAGTGACGATACTTCCAGCTCCAGAGCAATTCGCTAATGAGAATTTACAAGAGGCTCACAGGAATTCTCGCTTCAAACCACACAGGTTCGAGAAAACACAAGAATATGCAAATAACTATGTTTTATCTCGGGAACACCCTAAGGGAAATCCTTAGGGAACTCCGGAGTTTACTCCTGTCTACTCATAACCACGTCAGACAATCTATACTTAGGGCTTAGTGCGGATCCGGTATGTAAAAGTCAGTAGTAGGTGAAAATGTCACCTTTCGTATGGCAATCTTATTCATAGACCAGATACCTACTAACACACATGCTAGTATTCAATTGACACATATAGGTAACACTCAATATACTTTTTTTGGTATTAATTTCCGTCCGTTCCTTAGGAGTATATACTCTTAGGTTAGGAAAAAAGATTTTACGTGGTTACAAGCGGTGGGCACCGATCTACAGTCAGGAACCACCGACAGACTTTTGGCACTGCTGACCCAATATCGGTCAATGGAAACAAACAACGTCATGAAATGACCCACAACTTTTTCTGCTTAGATTATGCAATGTGGCGCCACCCACCACTGAGTGAAAGCTTGGTAATTGAGTGAAATCTACTACCCTCAGTGATTTTCCTATACCGACGCACTGTCAGTGGCACCACCGACAGACTTTCTGTGTAACTCAAAACGTCTAAGCAATCTTCGTCGGCCAATGGAAACGGGCCTTATCCCATACTGCGGTTCGATGAGAGCCTCGACTCTCTAGTCCGGGTATTGGCAGGTGAAGATGTTGCAAAAATGTAAAATAGTGCATCCTGATACAAGAAGAAGAGTCCTATTGTTGGGAATAGTTCGCAGCCTTTACATAATAGGAGAAATTACGGCATGTATGGAACAATAGACGACAGACGAGATCAGTAAAAAAGGAGAATCTATTATTGAAACGTCCAAAAAAAGAAAAATATAGGAAATCAGCAATCTATCAAGGAATAACGAATTGGAATTCATTGGACACTTATTATCAAAAAACAGGATAAAAGAAAGAATTTAAGAACGCAGTTTTGAGTAATTTGTAAATTCCATTGTCGTAGTCATCATGTAATAGGTGAATGTTGATATATATATTTCTGTTCATAATGTAATCTATAAAGCAACTGCAATACTATTCCATCGGTATTTAACATACAAAGACAGTTATATCGAGTGCAAAAAGATTAAATATGTTGATATGAAATATGTTTTCATTCACGTTGTAAATAGTCCGGGTCATAACCTGTCTGTCATTGTTATACTATGTATGTAAATAGCCTATATACCCACTTGTTTTTTTGTGAACGGAAGAACGAATCTTGTATTCGAATTCATGAAAATAAAAACATTTTAAAAAAAAAAAAATGGAAAGGAGGACATACCAAAAATGGCCTTCACTACCCATGAAGGGCTGTATGTATTCACAAAAATGCCATTTGGCCTCTGTAATGCACCCGTGACGTTTGAATCTATGATGGATCAGATGTTAACCCATTCAGAACGGCTGCCCATGGCAGAACTACACACTTGAGGACGGCCACTAGTGACTATGTATAGTTCTAGGGGACGGGGGCATTGTCCTTTGAACTCTAAATTCGAAGGTTTATCACGAGGTATTGTGCTGTAATGAAATACAGTACAAAATTGAAGATATTTCTATTTGAAAGTATTTTAATAAATTATATAGTTATTTTACATTTTATTTTTTATTTGGTTGATACTCTAAGTATCAATGTATCAATGTAGCCAAGTATTAATGTATCCAAGTATTAATGTATACAAGTATCAATGTATCCAAGTATCTAGATATCACAAGATGATACCAATTCTGGTATTATGATATCAAGTGTTTATAGGTATCTTGCCAAATGGATTACCTCCTTACATAATATAATTATGTTTTATTTTGAAAGTATAATTGATTAGTAAAAAAAAGAAAAAATGACGGTTGGTTATAGTGTCTCTGTGAGTGTGTATGCTTTGGTGTCTCTGCACGAGTGAGTAGCCTCACACTCGGCCAGTCTGATGTGGACGAGTAGTGGCGCCCTCTGACGGATTATAGTATAACCACATCATAGGTCCTTTGATGTTGGCAATACTCTAATGGTTTTAGGCTCATATAATGAACAAGCAGACACAAATGGGTGAGTGGAGGCATAGTTCTATCCTCCAAAAGCCCAACCATGAGAGAAAGTTATTTGTAAACATTTAGGCTATTTGAAACAGCTCAGTCTTTGGAAAGTCGTTATCTCCCACTAGATAGAGGAGTACAGAGAGGGATTGCCAATCTCCGTACAATTTAATGTCAGTCAAGGGAAGTCTGATTTTGTGAAGGAAGGTGGCACCCCCACAGCGACGGCTGTGAGACGAATAAGCTCCTGATAAACCTGCCTTAAGTGTAACCTCCTTCAAGAACCTGGAGAAAACAGCATGAGTGAGAGGAAGAGAATTGTTACCCACGTCTGGAAATAGTGGGTCTGATGAAGAAGCCGGGTAAAGTTTAAATAATCTGGTAAGCCATTTCATTGGGCACAACAATGAACCAGGTGACCTAGTAACTGGGATCAACAATGATCTCTCCTTATATTGGATTGTTTTGGACGATAGTATCCTGAGAGATAAACCGTAGTCTGTAAATTTGACATTACCCCTGGTGAGGGTATGCAGTGAGTCCGTATAGTGAGCCACCCTGAGAAGGCACCTGAATCCTAACACCATAGCACACCAGCAAACAAACTGTCTTTTGTTCGATAGCTGAATATGATGAAAAATGCTGACCAAGTCTTCTGGATGAAGGGGCGTAGCTTGCTTCTTAGCATCTCCCAATAATGGGCGTGCACCTAACATGGTACATCTTATATGAAAAGATTCTTTTGCCTGGGTTGTATGGCCGAAGTAGTCATGCAGAGCCCAGACAGAACTGATATGATTGGTAATTGAAGAATACGATAACGATCTTGAAAGATAAGCGATGTAACAAGATATCGTATCTGGTTCTGCCGGCATCGGAATGAGAGAGAATTCCTCACAAAACTGAAGGTATCTCCTCCATTGGGATCGACACGTTACCCAGGTGTTCTTAGACCAGGATTGATGATGGAGATTCTGAGCATCTAGGCGTAAGTGTCTCATCCTGTCCGCTGATTCCCGATCAGCCTCCAGGGTTCTCTGCCGAGATTCCCTGCAACCTGTAAATACAGCAATCAATAAATTCCTTCAGAACTAGAAGCACTTCCTTAGACTTGGAGTCAAACAGGCATGATAGAGAGTCCGCTATCTCGTTATCGGCGGACCTAATGTAGTGGGGTTTGATAATTATATTATGTAAGGAGGTAATCCAGTAAATTTCCCTTATCCACTCCATTGCAGATAGATTTCTACTGCGGCCCAAAGCTAACATTGCTATTACTTGGGTGTTGTTGCAATAGAAATCTACATAATTATCTGCAAAGTAATAAGTCCATTTTTTAAGTGCAGTTAAGAGGCTCCAATTCATTAATATTGGATTCGTCATACACATCAAATACAGGGCAGTTTTCCATATTAGGACAGCCATTTGGGATTTCTGATATCCAAGAACCATAAAGGAAATCGTGGTTTGTTATACCACCAAAACCCGATAATGATGAGTCGGTAAAAACTGTATGGCGAGCAGATTGTTCATGAAACTATTTTTGAATTGCGGTTGAAGATTGGCAAAAATTCACTCCACCAACTCAAATCCTGTTTTACAGAAGAGGAGATTTTAATTGATCCTTTCTTCTTTTTTGTAGCCTTTAGTTTGTCATAAATTCGTCTAGAAAAATTGTGACCGCCTTTTACTATCATGGCACAGTGTGCCAATAAGCCGGCTAATCTCTCTAGAGTTCTATATTTAACTCGTTTCGCATTCAAAACACAATTAACTAAGTCCATTGTTTTCACAATCTTCTCTTCAGGAAGACTAATTTGCATCGTTGAAGAGTCAATGACAATGCCTAAATACTTTGTTCATGTTCTTGGAGTGGTAACTTTCTTGAAATTTATAGCGAAGCCAAAATAACGTAGTAACTTTATCACTACCAGTGATGAAAAAGCCATCCAAGTATTTAATAGCAACCACTTCGAAAGTATTTTACCACAAAATCACTGATCATGTTGAAAATAAAAGGTGCTGACTTTATCCCAAAACATAACATTTTGTCAGTCAAATAAATCGATTCTCCATTTAGGCACCATTAGAGTCCTATGAACTTGCGATGATGAGAAAAAATATGCACATTTCTGTATGCATTGGCGATATCAACTACCGCTGAGAAAACATTTGGACATCAATTGATTTAAACCGGAATTTCTGTGCTGTTTGAGTCATATGGTCGTTCACCGACTCATCCGGTTGAGAACAATCCGTTATAGGCCTGATACGATCCTCATCACGCCAAATCGCCCCCAAAGAATGCACACATTTTGGGCGGGTTTTCGATATAGATAACTTATGCTCATCCAACTCAGATTTGATGATTGAGTCCATCTTGATCCTTGCTGAGTCTTCCATAATAGAGCTATAATTAGACTGCAGATAATCTAGGTCGGTGTCTTCATCCACGATACGGAAGCCCCGACAAACACCAGACAAGATAACCATATCTTCATATACATGCTGACCATGTTGATAAATTAGGGCAGCGAATCTACAAGGCTTCAAACAAATAGGTATATCGTCCACTATGAAGCTGCATAAACAATTGCCAGTCAAACAGGGTTCCATGAAGGAAATGTGACAATTCCTATACACTTCCACGTAAGCTATATATTTAGATTTAGGAAAACAACAACGACATTCACATGCAATATCGCAATGCAGAAAACGCACTAAGTCCCCCATGTCTTCAATATCAGATGGGGTAGTTACACATACAGTGCGATCAAAGAGAGGGCGATCCAAATCCTGTGACAAGGAGAGGCCCACTTCTGTTGAGGCAGATGACAATGACTCCATAACATCATGGTTAACAAGTGACTGTGACAAGTGCAACGGATACAGTTCCTGGTTATGGTATGTTCAGATACCGGGTCAATTGCGTCTGACTCGGTGAAAGTAATCACAACATGACCTGACTCTGATGGTAGATCAGGCGTGACTTGACTGGGTCCCGGGTAATGAGCAGTAGAATGTCCAGTATGTATGTCCGGGTCAAGTATCGTAGTATCATCAATCAAAGGGTAATAGAGACTACTCACGTGGGCAGATCAGGTAGCAGAAGTATTTGATGGTTTTTGCGAAGACTGAGAAACATGACATGAGTGTTGCGAATGCGAACTTGCATAACACTTTGAGCACAAGTGTGGGTAGCGGCACGGTGTAAAAGTGCAGCCGTTGGCGTTATAGGCCAAACACACTGGCCTGTTTCACGGGGATTTACCATCATGTTGTGCATTCTTTTTGGGATGCCCTTGACAAGGAGGTTGTTTCTTCTGATCTCTTGTGAATTCCGTCGATAAAAATCGCATGGCAATCCCCATATCACCGGATGTATATGATTTAATGCCATGTTGTTGAGCATTCATCCTGACGGCCTCGTCATACTTCAGTTGTCCTGAAGTCTGATAAGCACGCGAGGCTGCCTTTTCCCCAATGAAACAATTATGTTTTAAGAGGCCTGTTATGTCATCCCCCTTCTTGTACCGTTCTAGCATGAGGCGGCCATGGCAGAACCACAGGTGTTCTGCAGTCATGGGCTTTGCTTTTTCCTCTTTTTGCAAAAATCTACGGAGTATAGACACTTTTTTCTTACCTCTACGAGGTTTGTGTTTGGTATGATCCCTGCGTGCGCGATGTTTCTGAGACGCACCTTCATCCGAAGACTCGCTTGACAATGAAGATGAGTCTGAGGTAGATGAATCAGAAGTACCCGACAATGCAGATGAGTACTTTTCCTCTACCTTGCGTCGACTCAGACGATGCTGTGGTAGTCGCCTTGACTTTCCTTTTTCCTCCTTAGTCGTGCCGTCAGTTGCCCTCATACTGTGCTTCTTTTTCCCTAAGGCTTCCATCAAGAGGTTTTCGATATTAGATAACTTGGACTTGGTGTCATTCAACTCAGTCAACAAGCATGTGACTGACTGTTGAATCGCCTCCATCTTGGATTTGACTTTGACAATCTCCGGTGCTTGTAGGTTTCCACTGTCTCGTTTGGATTTACTCTTCCCTCCCTTTCATCTTGGGTAACCAATAATCACTGAATTCATCGTCTGCTATATCCGAGTCCTGGTTACTCACAGTGTCTACTCCACCTTCACGACCTGGGTCCCCTTCCTCCGAAGTTTGTTCATACTTTGGAGATGATGTACCTGTGGTCTGACGTTTGTCTGGATTCCGGTCGCCTTGAATTTTCTTCCTGGAAGACTTATTAACGTTCATTTTCCAGCATTTCTTCCCCGTCGGGCTGTGTGCCTCGAGCCACAAGATTTACAGTGTCTTTCATGCCGCATTGTCGTGGCATAGAGAGAGAAAAAATGACGGTTGGTTATAGTGTCTCTGCGTGAGTGAGTAGCCTCACACTCGGCCAGTCTGATCTGGATGAGTAGTGGCGCCCTTTGATGGATTATAGTATAACCACATCGTAGGTCCTTTGATGTTGGCAGTATGGGAAGTGTGCCTAACGCATTCCTTATGCAATCTGATATTATCTATTTAGGGTCATTACGTATCAGAAACCTGAATGGTCTGTGTAAGGATTTATATTTAATTGATAGATTGAATTAACGAAGCAGGTTAATTAGTGAATAGGAACTACTCTCCAGGCGAATCTATGTTCGTTTAGATCTTAATTCCCGCCAGGGTTCGACACTCATGTCTTAATTAAGTTAAGGTATATTTCTCCATAGTCTCTTCGTTGTCCTCGTCAACCCTCCTCTGTCTTCCCCCTCCCCAGAATCCTCTTAAATGCAGCAATTGTGTCTACCCTCTGCAAGTCAGCTGGTATACTCTTCCAGATCTGAAAACCCCTGTACATTGGTGACTTGGTTTATCTCGCCGTTTTATGGCACCTTTCCTTGAATTTTATTTTGTCTGAGATACGTGTCGCACGTCTTGGCTGGTATACCAGGCCTTCGTTCCTGCTTAAAGACAAATGCGGGTAGTTGGGCAATTTCTAAATTCTATTGAGTTTTGCTCAGGATAATATAAGTTCCATATATCAGCAAATAGAAAATGAAAAAGAAATGGTATGTCACCATGCTAACTTCTATGGGAGGGCCATCTGAAAATGAAAGTGCTTAACTATTGGTGTCTATGGGAAACTGCAATATTTTGACTTTGTTGCTAAATGACACTGATGTTCTATTGGAATCTTCAAATTTTTCTGGATTATGATAGTTTGGAACATGTACAAATGGGAAATGCTAAAAAAAATACTATGTCACCATGCTAATTTCTATGGGAAGGCCATCTGAAGAAGGTCAGTGCTTATCTATTGGTGTCTATGGGAAGCTGCTATATTTTCATGACACCAGCTGGCAGCACCAGTGTGAAACCAGGGGGCAGTGCGATACCTACCCACATTTGTCTTTAACTTATAAATCATCCTTGCCTTTTGTAATCTTAGCCTTTCATGCAACATTTCTACACCAAATGTTTAATGCAGGTCAGCTACAGTTTGTCTGCATTTGATGTACCCTTGTACCACTCTCAATGCCCGGTTCTGGACACGTTGGAGTAAAGTTTGTGCATCACTGTTAGCACCCCCTATCACAAACCCGCCATACTCAACCACTGGTCTTATACATCTACATTAGATCTGTACTGCTACATCTTTACTTATTGACCTTATTATTTTTGACAGCTTAAATATTCTGTTACTAGTGGATTTGGTGATTGCTTTCACATGAGCTCTAAAATCCAAGTTGCGATCCACCGTAACACCTAGATATTTGTATGAACTAGTTGATTTCAACACCTGTCCACCACAGTTTATGTTCGGGTCTGGAAGATAATTTTTCCTTGCATGCGAGGCAAACTAGCAGGTCATAGTTTTTGCTGCATTTAGTTTTAGACCATTAACCTCACTCCACCTATACACCACATTTATTACCAATTCAAGCCTTGCTTTTGCCATAGCAGGATTCAGGTCACTTGAGTACAATATCAAGTCATCTGCATACTGCAAGTGGTTCACGTCCTGAGTTACCGGTTCCAAGTAATTCACAAAATAATGAACAGTAGCGGGCCGAGCACTGACCCCTGAGGGACCCCTGATTCTACATTAATCTCTTCAGACAGATTAGCATTTACAAGAGTTCTCATTTTTGGATTTGCCAAGTAGTCAATTAACCATTCCAAGTAGTTCTTAGGTATTTATAGAGAACGTCCTGACCATGCCGTACATGCTACAAAACGAGATGAACATTTAGGGGGAATACGGAACGAGGCGTTTACGCCGGGTTCCGTATTCATCGTTAATGTTTATCAAGTTTTGTAGCATGTACGAGCATGGTGGGGCGTTCTCTATTTATTATATACCCGTAAATGTTGAAATTTAACCAGAACTTACTGTAAATAGAAGAATTATGACGAATTCGTAAATCCACCGATAGCGCAAAGTCGTCAGTACACTCTTATACGGGTATAAGAGTGTACTGATCAACGTGTTCAATTCACATAGCAACGTGCGTCAACGTGTTCAGTATACATAGCAATGTGTGTCAACATGTTCAGTATATATAGCAACGTGCGTTGAACATGTTCAGTACACTGCTATAATATTTATACATTATACGGCGAAACGGTGCGTATTTACGATATATACGTCATGGGTATATAATAAATATGCAATTTTTCAAGTTTAGCAAGCAACAGACTATGGGAAATGCAGTCGAAAGCTTTTCACACATCAGGCTGCAGTGACCTCAGTTAGGTCTCTGCTAACGTAGAGGTCTTCGAGTAAACTGAAAATTGCATCCTCTGTACCACAGCCAGGTCTAAACCCAAACTGATATTCAGTAAGGAAGTTATGCTCGTCTAACCAGGCAAACAGGTGTTTGTGCATGATCTTTTCGATGACCTTTGCTGGCATTGGCAGGAGCGAAATTGGGCGCCAATTTGAGATGTCAGTGGTGTCACCAGCCTTAGGTGTAGGCACTACGGTACCTTTCTTCCATGCTTCTGGGACAACCCCTGTTTTTTTTTGTTTTTTTTTTGTTTAGTTTTATTGTATCTCTCATACATATTGTTGAGCTATTCTGATACAACAGTACAGCATCAAATATACATACACGGTATCAAGTTATTATAGTAGGATAACATAAAAAAGAAAAAATGAGTCAATGGAGTTGACGATGATGTTGTGAATAACGGAGACAAAATAGTTCATTTTTTTCTTGGAATTACAATCTCGATTCAGATATTCCTTGTATTCCTTCTTGAACTTGTCCTTAGAGTCACTGTACTGTATTATTCGAGGCAGTTCATTCCAGAGTTTTGCACCTCGGATATACGGACTCTTCATTACAGTTGTACTCTTTGTAGCTGGAATTTGAAAGTTAACCTTCTCATCGCTCCTGGTGTTTCTTGTTTTGAACGACGTGTCTAGTATAAATGTAAACTCATCAGCGAGGATTAACAAGGCATCTCTTCAAATACTGTTTTGATGTGTCTGTCATATTGTCTTGTTATGTTTTGTCCTGTATGAAAATTAAAAAAAATTAAAAAGATGGGGAGAAGAAATAATATTCCATGGGTGAGATGTGACACATGTATTTCGAAAATCAGTAGAAACAGGGTAGATTAATTTACCAGTGCATGACAACCCTATATCATTTAGAAATGTATCTGTTTCTTTATGGCTGCTAAAATATGTGTGTGTATATATCCTGTACAAGTTGAAAATAAAATATTCTCCACAATAAAAAAAAAACAAGGCATCTCTTAAAATCCTGTATGGGTTGAGACGAGGCGTTATGTCCGTGTACGACTGCACGACTGGGGCTTGTGGATGTGCTGGGTGGGTGGTTTTTACTGTCACTCTCCCATACAATGTGAACTATACAGATGTGTTTCTGATTTGGTGTATCTACCTGGTCATATGTTGTGAGCCTGGATTGGGGAACTATGGGAAATAGTTTTTCCAATTCTTTTGGGGCAGATGATAAAATAATTTTATTTCTGTCCAAAAAAAAAAAATCTGTTAAAATCCTGCCTGATATGTCTTGTAACCCGACTGATTCATGCACTGAAACTTCCTTTGATAATTTTAGTACGTCCTGCTTCTCAATTTCGATTTCTATTGAATCTTTGTTTGATGGGCGTTTCGATAATTCATCTATGAGGTCCATGTGCCCGCCAAGATCACAGTCACTGAAAATCTTAGTACCTATACCACCAAAAAACTCATTAATAAAATTAGCAGTATCCACATCCGCCACCTGTGTATCGGTGTCCTTATCAAATAAACTACAGCTGGTGCTACTCTTAGGTCCATCCACTAGTTCTCTTATTTTGTGCCAGAATTCCCTAGGGGTGTCTTTCGATTGTGCAATGGCCTGTGTACAGAAATCGTCCTTCGCATGTCTCAGCCCTAATTTAATACTTGTACTTAATCTTTTGGCATTCGTGAGATCACTCGGGTCTCCACTCTCAGCCACAACTTCCCCAATTTAAGTCACTAAGGTAGTACGCAAAAGAATCAAAATCATAATACTTGTAACCTCGCCCCTTAAACGTTACTGCATCCTTTGGCTCTCTTCTCTTTTTTCTGTTGGCATAAACTAGGAAGTGATCACTGAACAATACATTACTAACCCCACCATCCATTATAAATCTGCTATTCGTATAAATGTGGTCGATCAATGTCCCATTTTAGGCCACTCAAAAAAAACAACTTGTTTCTCATCACCGCGCGCATCAGAAAAAACGATTTTAGAAGATTTTTTTTTTTTTTTAAATAAATGAACCTTGATAGAAATTATGAAAGGTATGTGTATTTAGTATCAAATTAAAGCTCCTGATGTCAGGGATGCATTAAATGTAGAGCCAGTAAAAATCTGGAAACCCCGCATATATAGGCAGACACCCCGCGTAAGCAGCCACTTTGGCCCGGAACGGAGGGTGTCTGCTTATGCAGGGTTTTACTGTATGTCTGCCCTCTTTGATATAGCAAAAAAAAAAAAAAAAGCGCCCTTGTCATACTTTTCATGGCTTGGTGATGAGAAACAAGTTGGTTTTTTTGAGTGGCCTTAGTCTTTTGGCCTTTTACTCGGTCAACTAACTGTCTCCGATTGTAGTCCTTTACAAATGATACCAGCTTCCTTAAATTTACATCATTTCTGTAATACAGATTAGTATTGAAGTCGCCCATAACCCAGTGTTCTGATTCGGGGTTCTCCGGGTACATCACCATACATAGATGTCCTAAGAAGTTGTCCATTTGTCCTTCATGTGTTTTATAACATATGGTTATTATCATTGTCTTATTGTTCGGTTTCTGTATCTTAAGACATAAACAGTCAATGTCTTTATCCTACCCCTAGTAAAAAGCCGCCATAGACTTAACATAGGCAAATTTTATGTGGCATGCTGTGACATAAAGTGTTTTTTATGCCACTAGAGTAATAAAAAAAAAAGAAGACCAATCAGAGACCAGGATTTCAGCTACTATGAAAAAGTTCCGGTTTCACTCAAAATGCCCATTCAGATGTTGCTAGCATGATACAGAATAATCGAAAAATGGAACTCACACCTGAAGTGTAGAGACGGCTATCGCCTTGTGTAGTAATACACGACCTGTCCGTCGTGGCATAAAAACTAATCAGGCTAACTCTCGTTCAGTTCTATTTAAGTATTCATTACCGGTAACTCGTCAACAACCATTGTATATGGATATAATTCTTTAGAGATGTAACATAGGACTCCTCCCCAATCTTGTCAAACCTGTCTTTTCTGAAAACCTTGTGACTCCCTAGTTGTACCATTCCATCAGTGTCTTCTAGCTTCAGCCAGGATTCAGTCATCCCTATTCAGGGATGCCAGTTTTCCACTTTTCAGTAGAAATTCACTTTTTCATTCAAAACAGAAAAATAAAACAAATTCCCTTTCATTGTATATAATTCTGTTATTTGAGCTTTAATCATACCAATACTGATTTATTTTTTAAATTAAACCTGCCCAGGTTAGAGACACAATACCAATACACCACAGGCCAGGATCACAGCCCCCTAGCATCTCTCCACGGCCCTCAGCCCTATTCTGGGGCAGAGATCGACCTAATTTCCACACTTACTCAGTCTCTTTTGAGGCAGAAAATTCTTCAGAAATGTGCGTTGAAGATTCAGGCAGCATCAAAGATCCTAGACTCTGATTGGTCAAAATTCTCCCAGCTATAAAACTTATTGAATGAAAGACCCATAGTTATTACAGTTTGTGTGTAAAATGTATGTACAGATCAGAATAGCCATGCTGTTGTATAAGATAAATGTTTGAAATGCAGTGCCTTTCATGTTCTGATTTTGAAAATTGTCTTAGGGCCACTAACTCATGTGGTGTGTGTTTTCTATCTGCCATCTTCAAAATAATGAAGAGTGTTACTTCGAGTTGTGAACACTAGGTGTCAGCACCAGCACAAAATGTCAACTTCTTTTAGAAACTCCAACTGACATCCCTGCCTATTATATCATAACTATTAAGCATGAGTCTTGCTTGGGTTATTAAAGGATATATAAAATGTGCATTGAAGTGACACATCTTTGTTACCCCCATGCCAGATTTAAGTTTACAAATATATGTGTAAGCGTGGACGTGTGTGATATTTGTAAGTGCTGTTGTTGGTGTGTGTGTAAGTGCTATCGTTGTTGCGTGTGATGCAAATTTTTACAGTTGGTTCCTGCATAGGTTTTCCTAGGCTTTCCAATGCAACGGCAGGAGGTAATCTTGACTGTCACTCCTAACCGGTGTATGTGCTGCTTGTTGGTGCATCTGGGGATCGTTTTATTTTCAACTCTCCTGGGGACTCTCCTCGCCCACGAGGGATAGCTCCATTGAGGATAATTTTCAGGAGATCTCCTCAATCTCGTTCGATTTACCCTGTCCTCGGGAGGGAGAGAAATCCTCGGCCGAAGTCTCCTTTGAGAGAGCCCCAGGAGAAAATAAACCTGTAGGAGACTTTTGAGGAGACTTGAAAGAGAGGCTGTGTATATTGCAGGTGGTGGCACATAGTGGTATTTTTGGGAACTAATTTCATCATTTATGAACGTATGTTAATCTAAGTAAATAGTTCAGTTATTCTCCATCTGAGACCTCCAGTTTTAATTAAAATCATAATAAATATATTTCCGATAGTTCAAATGAATTAAATAGCTTTTATTTGTTATTTTGAATCACCCAAGACACCCCTAGACGTGTCCCCAGCCAGGAGAGCTGCAGGACACTTTTCAGGAGCTCTCCTGGCCCCAGGACTGAAAATAAAACGATATTTCAGGAGACCTCCTAGAATCTGGCCCAAGACTCTCCTTCCCCGGGAGACTTTGAAATATCGCACCCAAACTGTCCTGGGACCTCTCCCCGGGCGCCCCAGGACTCCTCGGGCAGAAAATAAAACACCCCCCTGATGTGGTGCATTTGTGTTTGTGTTTGTTGTCAATGCAAGCTGGAGTATACTTGTGTGCGTTTTAGCCAACAGATTCTGTCAGTGGTTTTGGGGCTTTAGTTGACTCTATAATATTCAGTAGTTCTTAAGGTTAGGCCCAGGCGTATCTGGCATCTTTTACATAGGGTTAAATAAAGTTTCGCCTGCTTCCGCTAGATCTCATAACGTTTCCCTATGTGATTCCTAATAGAATACATATGTAGTTAAGCTGCTACTGTCTCCCTCTAGGAGTTAATCATTGGTGACCCATGGCCTTTGGTCAGGGGTGGTCATTGCCCCCCCTGGTGACGCACTTCACCACTCAGTGCACCCGTGCCCCCCTGTCGCTTTCTCTCTGCACCGCTCGGTCACATGCGCAACCAGTGCACTCAGCTCTGCCTCACACTTTGCTCTGCACTCGCACCGTACAGACGTACATTTTCTACCCACCCACACTCACCACTTTATCCTACTCACTACCTTCGTAGGGCTATTATATTATTACTTTATTGCACACGTATGTAACTCATAATAACTATACTTATTATGTCATATTCATTATAATTGACATCAAACATATATATGTCAATTATCTATTATCATTGTTATTATTAATATTTATGGTAATAATGTATTATCACTTATTCATATTAATAAGACCTTATAAAATTTAACAATATTTTTTTAGCCCACTCCGGCCTCCTCTTCGTTCATCAAGGGATATGGGATAATGATAGGGAAACCTGAGGACTTGACCTCTTACTGGCCAAAGTAGCGACCTAATCGCCACAAGAGTGTGTTTGTGCAGCCTCAGCATAACTGAGCAGTCTGGTCTGGTGTTGGATACTCCATCAGGGGGAATCCATAGGCCCGTGGGAACCCTCTTTTTTTTTTCTTTTTTTTTTGCTTTATCGTCATCATCTTATACAATCATACAACAATAGTCTCTTGACTACAATTACAGGCATCTGCAATTTGTTCATGAAAGTTTTACAATATTAGACGACAATAAAGAGGCCTTTCACGTCAGCTCTTACAGGAGCTGGTTTTCATCGTGATGGCCACAGCCACACATTAAGACAGTGAAAACTATGACACCAAACACCACTAATGTCCTTCTATGCCACATTTTTGGTCACATTACATATTTATCCTGGTAAGGAGAACCATATACATCAGCATATACTATCTTGAAGTGACAGTTTCATTCTCAAGCAAGTCTATGAACAGGTTCAGTTCAACTAATTTTGTCGTCAACACGGCAGTACCACTCTATAGGTAACCTCAAGTTCCAGCAATTTGGAACAACATGCGGCTTCAGCTGAGATCCCAGCAACCCCAGAGAGCAGAGCCTGCTCTGCTAGCCTGGGGAGGGATTCCCTTGGGGATCAAAACTCTGACAGCTTCACTGCTCTGGACTCTGGTCCTGACCCTGTGGAGGAGTCCGTAGACTGTGGAATTAGTAGAAACCGAACGAGAGTTAGACTTGTCAGTGTTTATGCCACGACTGGCAGGTCGTGTATTACTACATGAGGCGTTAGCCGAGTGTAGTGAGTAGCAGACCTGACCAGCAATAGCAAATTGCTACTATTACAGCATTGATTTGATTATTTGTCTTCATATTTAAAAGTGGCCAAAAAAAAAGTTGAAGATATCTATCCCAAACCACTGAAATTCCACAGATAGCAAGGAGGATATAAATCAAATGTGTAGTGATGAATCAGACATCGTTCTAAAAACAATGCATGAACAGATGTGCCTGGAAAAATATTAGAGCCTGGAAAAAGCCTGGAATCTTATTGGGCTGTCTATGTACGAACCCTGTTGAATGAACATGTACATGTAAAAGTTGAATTAAGTAATATTGTAGGGCATGGGCTTAAAAAAATGTGAAGCATAAATCAAGGAAATGGCCTAATCAGTGAATATAGTGTATATGTATAGCCTTAACCTCAGAGTTTGTATAGTTTCTCCTTCACTGCAGAGTTATTGATCTTCTTTAAAGAATTATCTGATGTCATTAATGTAACAACACGGGCAATGGCATAATATTCGCCTCTCCACGTTTTGACATCTACTTCAGCCCCATTTTGATTTGTTTGTTTTGGTAGTTTAATGTCCAACATGTAGGATAATATAGAGGAGACCCATGAAGTTTAGGGTCTGAGCTCGTATCCCATCAAGTTTGAATCAAGTAGTAATTCACAAGGCGAAGCCACGTGAATTGCTATGTGATTCAAATGAGATGGGATCGAGCTCTGACCCTAAACTTGAATGGGTTTCTGAATTTATCTCACCCTTAATATTGACTAGTGGGCTAACATTTGTGACATTATCCCCCATTGGATATTTTTCCTAAATATCTAATGGGTGTTGGATACGAGTTTCCAATGTTAAGTCTATGGAGAAAAAATATCTGGGGTGAGATAAAAGGGCTAAAACTACCGGTTTCGTTTTCGGTTACGTTTCGAAAGCGGTTCTGTTTTCATCTCACCCCCAACACGGACCTTACAGTCGATTTTAAGCAATAATATATTGAATTGTTCAAACAATAGCGTCGGAACTATTGTTGCTGCAGCTGCGGTTCAAACAATGGCGCCGGAACTATTTTCTTTTCCGCGATGTTCATTGGTCGCACCATACATAGATTCTCCGCCACTGCAATGGCAGAGAACTGACACTCTATGTAGGTGAGCGTGGCGTATTTTATTTCAACGTTAACTCAATGGCACAACCTGTACCATGGGTGGGATAATACTCACTGTGCTCCTGGTAAAGGAGAAGGGTGCCAGTGTCTCAGTGTATTAGAAGCGTACCCAACTGACCATGACCAATCAATCTGCATCGTGAATTCAGTGTTGACACTCTGGCAGTAAGACGCCAGATGCAAATCCTAAAATTAATGTACAAGTTAACAAAAAAAGAAAACAATATCGAGAGATCGCAACGTGTCACACGTAGCTCGGACAAAATTCATTTGAAAGTCCCAAGGTCCTACACCTGCACACATCAAAAATCTCCCCTGTACCGAGGAAGTAAATTATGGACACAGTTAAGTTCTGATGTGCAAAGGTTCGAAAATACAAAGAGTTTCAAAGTATCTGTAAAACAATTGTTTTCAAAAAACGACTGGCAAACCTAAGTCCCTGTTAGTATACAATCTCGTCACCATCACCACATCACCTGTAATTATCATCTGTAATTATTCCACAGCGGAAGACCTGCTTCACGCAGAGCTGTTGTGGTCGGCAAGGTGGGAGGATCAGCTACCATAGAATAGTCCGAGAGGCTCTGACTATTTAGCGGTGCTGCGGACAGTCAGAGAGCACACCCATAGAGCTCTATGCAAACTGGTCGACCAGATTGGTACATCTCAGATCAGCAGGTGTTTTGCATTTAAATAGAGGTAGAATCTTTCTAATTTTGTGGTAGACAGCTTCCTGAGGGAAAATGCAGTAAAATGACAGTAATTTCCTACCTTTGCATTAGTTCTAAATAATAGAACAGCCAATGTTTGTAAAATCCATGTCAAGGCATTCTGAAGTTGGGAGAAGTAGAAGTAGTGAAATGTGGTCAAATGAGTTGTACAAAAAGGCTCCAAAAAGCAACCCAAGAAACAAAAAAGGAGTTCTTATCATCAAAAAAGATTATTATACACCTGTGAAGGTAAGGGCGCAGAAACATGCACTGACATTGATAGGAATACCCAAAACCAAGGAAGTGGTTTTCTCTACTATAGGAATAAGCTGTTGTGCTCTCTGACTGTCCGCAGCACCGCTAAACAGTCAGAGCCTCTTGGACTACCATAGACCTGTTGGTGGGCGATAAAAAGGGTTCGTCACTTACTGCTGAATCCACTGTCCCCCAGATCCTTCGCGGCGCTAGCGCTGGCTTAATCTCTGCCCCAACCCAGTGACGTCATACACTGGTTCCCTGGGTACCTGCTAATGACAGGGGGAACCAGCCAACATTTCGGATTGAAAACAAGGCATCTGTCAAAAGTTATTGATAACTTTTTATGTTTAGATGGGTAAAGGGTACTTAGGATATGACTGGATATTGAAGAGAAATATAAAGTATGTCTGAACTACATAGGCCCTCCCTGTTATCGCCCAGGGTAAATACAAGTTCCGGTCCCGACTTGCTGGGCCACACCGTGCTGAGGGACCACTGTAATCCGACTTTTATCTGGAGAAACTGAATATAATTTGACATGTAGGCCTAGAATTACCTGAAATTTCCATTTCTGGCATCGGATTTCGAATTTGAAGGGATACAATAGTCAATAGCACCCTCCCGTGGTCGGCAAGGATGGTTCATAGACGCCTTGAGCCCGGTACGATTCCAGCCCTGGAAGCCTTGAGCCTTTCTGTGGACGCCTTGAGCCTACCCTGTGGACGCCTTGAGCCTACCCCGATACTTGACCCGGACATACATACTGGACATAGCCTGGCAGCCTGGGACCCGTTTCAATAGGCTGTAGGACGTCCGTTAACGGGCGTAGTGACACGATAGCGACAGGTTGCGTTGCAGTAGTTTAGGGACAACCGATTCTGCGACATAGGGTAGCAGACAGGCGCAAATAGTGGCTTGTACCATTTCAGAAGTGGGTGTCCAGTCACTAAAAGGGTCACTGTAGTGTCTTAAATAGCGAGAGGGTATACCCTCTCGTTTTTGATGTCACAAACACATAACTTTACTTACCATAGGAATAAAGCTATGAAACTTTAATCCCAGTTAGGGACACATACAACTTAAAAACATGCCAAATATGAAGGAGATTGGCTCATGCAATCCAGAGATATCCACATTTGAATTTTGTCATAACAATTGTTGCTCTGGTGGCCAGTGTAGAATTATTCAAGCGCTGTCGCTAATTTATGCAGTGACCTCACCTTGACACCACTTGTTCCCGATAACACTTACACCATCCATTGTAAGGCCCAGGCAGCAATGTCACTATGTCACCAACAGTGACAGTGACACACCACCCCAATAGTGACATGCCTTTTGAAACGAGAATTAAATTTTGTCACTATTCCTGTCACTAGTCATGTCACTAGTCATGTCACTAAGTGGCTTATTGACGCATTCTATTGAAACGGGTCCCTGGACTGGTTCCCTGCCCTAATGAAATAAGGGACAGGTAACGGATTCCTAGGACCTTCAACTAGACTGTAGTACCTCCTGTTGTTGCTAGAAAACTTGTGCAGAAAAGGTGGATAATAAATACAACATAGACTGGTTTCAGATAAAAGCGTTTGTATGCTCCTCGGAGTTGACTCTACGCAATATCCTTGCATACGCTCGGATATTACTACGCGTCAACTCCTCGGAGCATACGGTCGCTTGTATCTGAAACCAGTCAATATTGTGTATATACCCATTGGACTTAAGTCTGTACTATTTGAGTTTTACATTGGCGTCACTCCTTTTGCTTCTTTGCGTTGCAATCGTGTTCTCGCCATTTTTCAATAGAAGTTACAGGAACCTTTTGAAACTTTAATGGTTCTTTTATAGTAAGTATAAAAGCGTTACAATACTCATCAATATTATATACTAGCATGTATGTAGAGGACGCACTGTCTGCACACAATGGCAATAGATTGGATCTTATCCGACCATACCTTATTGAACAGTGGCCGGTTACACACTCACAACGCAGCAGACAGCCGTGTCCAACAGAACTAAACAGGACGAATAAGGAACGAAGAAATGAGGAAACTAAATATAAAGGACAATAACACAGGAGTTTATTAGGTGAGTTTTTCAGATACAGATCCATGTGAATCGAATTACATGTTGCAATTTAATATATCAAAATCAAAAGGTAATTAATATATAAAAGGATTTATAGATGATGCATATGTGAAGAAAGTTTAGGATAACAATCAGTAGGTCTGATCATTTGCGATCTAGATGGGTGTTCAGTCTTTTGAATTCAGTGGTTTCTCGTCTTTTATTATCCATCGTATACAAAGCCACCATTGAAAATGTACGGGGACTCCGTAAACCACGACCCATTGTATAAAACCTGTCAGATACCATAACTGTGGTATACGGATTCAAATCAGTGGTATACCGCCTCAAAACCATGGTACACAGGGAAAATAGTCCCTTTTGCTATAGAGCAAAGAAATAACCCCTATTGTTATACCATTCAATATGGCAATCACAGGGCTTGATTTATTCGAAAAGGTGGATAATAAATGCAACAAACGATGATTTTGTGGACAGGCGGCTCTGTAAACCACTCGAGGTTTACGTCGTAATACACTCGCTGGCGCTCGTGTATTTCTACGCGTCAACCTGTCGTGGTTTACGGCCGCCTGTCCACAAAAACATCGATTATTGTCTATGAAGTGAACATACACGTAGCACTGGGAAAAGGAAAATTAAATTAAAGAGACCGGAGACTGAGTTTTTTAAGCGATCACCGTTATACCAGGGTGTGCTTATGTGGGATTCTCTTGATGGGGATGTTCAGTCAATAGTAAGTAGAGATAAGTTCAAGTCGAAGATCAAGAATGTGGTATTGTAGAAGCGATATCTTTGAACTCTGTTTTTTGTGAGCTACTTTGTGGATTTGTCTTTGTCTATTATGTTATGCTTGTTCAGTATAAATGATGTGTATAGCGTAAACAATGTATGAGATTACCGGGTCAAGTCTGTCAGTAAATTATGTAAATCTGATATAAGTGTTATCGCGCCCATATCACCGATAATTATACTTTGCTGCTGTACTACATTGTTTAGTCAAATGTAATGTACATTGTAATGTTGATGTCTTGTCCTGAAGTACCTGTCACTATACTGTCCTGTTGTTGTATTATGACGACATTGCTGAAAATCAATCATGATGTTTTGAGACTTTTTGTCAATAAACCTATTTTCAAAAAAAAAAAAAAAAAAAAAAGTGACGCAGGTAAATCACGCCACATTCTAACCCGCCGACAGTAGGGCGATTTCGACACGAGAAAACATGAAGTGCTGTCTGTATGGAGGTTAATTTTGAAATGTTCTGTCTCGAAATATATACAGATGCGCCTTAAGAATGTTTCTGCTTTTATCTTTCAAATTCTACTACTCTTATTCTTGGTAATAAACGTAGGGTGATGGTCACTTAAAAAGATCGTCAGGAACCACAGCCTGATCAACATATAGACTATCTTGGTGTTCACATGGTCAATGAGTGTGCCCCCACTGGGATTCACTGCACGAACAGCATTATTTTACACATGGAAGCGCCTGGCGTATATAAGTAGGTATGTTGCGTATACAAGGTCGTCCAATTCTCCAGGTTTTGATTTTATCCTACCCCGTCTCCTCGATTTTGGAATATTACGTGATAACAATTCTGTATGCCACTAGTGGCATATAAAACTCCGTATGGCAGTCAGCGTGGCATACGGAAACTCAAGGTTAAACCTATGGGATTTCATATTAGGGGTAGGATAAAGTGCACAATCCTATTAACCACTACAACTTCTCTGAACTTTGAACCAAGGGTGTCTGCCCGTTCAAAAGTCAAAAGAGAAAACGTAAATCCAAGCGTGCCAAACTACCCTGACGCGAGGTCCTTATTCCTATATACCTATGGCTGTACACTCTATGCTTACACCACGTTCTGGGGGGTGGAGTAACTTATGGATACTACCCAAGGTTGCCGTATACTACCCAAGGTTGCCGTATACTACCCAAGGTTGACATTTAGACCAATCAGATTGTCTCTTACAAAATTCATATGAAAAGCGCAGTGGGGAGTAAACATAAAGTGTCAAGTTACTCGATAAGGTTGGATCTGGCTTCAGGTTTGATGGTGGGTGAGCAAATAACGCTAATCATCGTTATTAAACCACATTTGAAGGTATATAGGAATAGAGAAACCAAGTACCAGTGAGAGGAAGTCAAAATTACTCGGTAAGGCTTGGAAAAATTACTGCCCGCAGCCAAGGCCTTGGGCAGTAATTTTTCCAAGCCTTACCTCGTAACTTTTACTTCCTTTCACCGGAACATAGTTTCCCTCTACTCCTCCACAGCTGAGAGCACACTGATGCTCCTTCTAAGCCCAGGGGCAGCTCCTAATTAAGAGACCCTGTTGGTTATATTATAGACAGCTACTCACTCTTGTTTGGAAAAATCATTCCCTTTCGTCCTACGTATCTCTTCCTCATGGAGGTGTGCGGTACGCTGGCAATCGGAATTTTTTTTTTTTTTTTTTTTTTTCTACTCACTCTTGTTTGCAGATAAAGCTTTAATCAGAATATGAGATCATACAGAAAATCGCAAAAGTCATATGGAAAGAAATAATCAATATATGTATATGAACGATTCAATTTTTGACTGGGTAACTTAAAACCCTGATTTACAGGTTCCGGAGTTGACAGCAATTATACGAGATTAAACAAAGCTTGCCAAGTTGCAGTGAACTGTACTGGAGATTTCATATGATAAAGTAACTCATGAACCAATTTACTGATTGTTTAACAGGAGTAACAACATAGAGAAAACCTAGCCTAATTTACTTGTCGATTCAGAATCAAAGGTAGTACTGGGAGACGTTGACGGAATACACTATAGAAATCTCAGTAAAAAATGCGGCATGCTATTGGGCTGAACCATAAACAAAGAGAGAGTACATTTGAAAAGTTATCCCTTCAAACATAAGCGAGGTTAAGAAGTATTTCCGTACTGGAAAACTGTCACCTTAAGCGGGGTGTCCCTAAAAGCGGCGTGAACCCTTAAGTGGGGTTAAAATAAACTCTTAATAGATGGGAAGATTTCCGTTCCGAGCAAATTGGCCCCTTAAAGCCTGATGCCCATCTACCGATTCAGGGTTGAGCGATTAGTTACCAAATCGTATAGGAGTCGGTCGACTTGTCGCAGGCAAATTGAGTAACTCTTCCCTCGACCGCCGGACATTTAGGAGATGGGGTGGTGGATATTAGTCCGAAGCAAATCGGTCTACTAATCGGTGGCTCACCCTTGCCTAGCTTTCCTACATCTACCGACTATGGCTGACACCATTAGGATGCCTTTGGTGAGACAAATTACCGTCCGTTTGTCGCCGACAAAGGTACATGAATGTTCCGGAATCGGTAGATGGGCATTGGGCTTAAGCAAGGTGTCCCAAGCGGGATTCTAATGTAGGTCAAAGTCACTCTTACCGGGCAGCTTACACTCCAGATCAGAGGAGGTGTGAAGTGCAGCGCCCCCTATAGGCACCCAACTCATATATGCGATCGTGGCAGGGTTCAAGGCGCCACTTTCAATACTGCCAGCAGAGGGGAAGGAGCTCTTGAGAATAGACTGTGTGAGGCTTGCAAGCCATAGCCTATGAGAAAATAAGGTTGTATTAAACAACACCAAACAGCCATAAAACGTGGAGCTCTATTGAGCTCTATTGTGGTTTGGAGTACATTAGATATCACTCTATCAATATCTGAAAAGATTTTTTATAGAGCTCTAACAGTTTGTATGTAGTAGCTGTTACTACACTGTAAAAACGGTGTTTGCTATCCACACGCCAGTGTTTAGAAGTGAAACACTTATTTAAACACTTTCTTGTCCCACTTTTCTAAACGCTTTTTTGGGGTAAACACGTTTAACTTTAAACATGTTTAGGTAAAATTAGCCCCCCCCCCAAGGAGATGGGTAGGCAGGTAGATGGATAGGCAGGTAGATGGGTGGGCAGGTAGATGGGTGGGCAGGTAGATGGGTAGGCAGGTAGATGGGTAGGCAGGTTGATGGGTAGGCAGGTAGATGGGTGGGCAGGTAGATGGGTGGAAAGGTTGATGGGTAGGCAGGTAGATGGGTGTGCAGGTAGATGGGTGGGCAGGTTGATGAGTAGGATGGTAGATGGGTAGGCAGGCAGATGGGTGGGCAGGTAGATGGGTGGGCAGGTAGATGGGTAGGCAGGTAGATTGGTAGGCAGTCAGATGGGTAGGCATGTAGATGGGTAGGCAGGTAGATGGGTGGGCAGGTAGATTGGTAGACAGGTAGATGGGTAGGCAGGTAGGTGTGTAGACAGGTAGATGGGTAGGCAGGTAGATGGGTAGGCAGGTTGATGGGTAGGCAGGTAGATGGGTGGGCAGGTAGATGGGTGGGAAGGTTAATGGGTAGGCAGGTTAATGGGTAGGCAGGTAGATGGGTAGGCAGGGGGATGTGTAGTCAGGGGGATGGGTAGATGGGCAGGCAGGTAGATGGATAGGCGGGTAGATGGGTAGATGGGTAGGCCATTTGATAGGTTGACGGGTAAATGGGTAGATGGATAGATGGGTAGACAGGCAGATGTGTAGGCAGGTAGATGGGTAGGCAGGTAGATGGGTAGGCAGGTAGATGGGTAGGCAGGTAGATGGGTAGGCAGGTAGATGGGTGGGTAGGTAGATGGGAAGGCAGGTAGATGAGTAGGCAGGTAGATGGGTAGAAGATGGGAAGTCAGGTAAGGTGGATAGATACACCCTACATGTTAGCGCCTTGACCCTCGCCGGGAACAACGTGTATATATACTCGTTGCTGGGACTAACACCTAGTTGGGTCCCGGGACCAACTGGCCCGGGACTCCGGTCAATCTCACTCTCTGGGGCACTGCGGTGTATGTACTGGTTTGGCAGTCTTGTGCACCTGCAAACACAATACATTATTAGATAAATTGTACAAGATGTGTTCACTCTCAACCCATGGCAAATCTTAGCAAATAAGACTGAGATTCTGAGTATGTGGTAACCCCACATAGGTGTAAAAGCGGAAACAATGCGCTGACTGGGGTCAGTAGCTGTCAAAACATTTCCAGCTGATAGCTGTAGGTCCGGCCGTGTATGTGAATGCGACTTTTGCTTGACCTACATAATATGCTACTTTCTTACCTTGTATGTGTATATGTGAAGTATATATACATGTATGTCAGATATTTTCTCATTGCATATTTCCCACCAATAATTTAGCGTCTTGGAAGCAATAATCAGGTGAAATAATAAATAATAGCTCTGATACTTGCCATTTTGTGTTGGGGAATGCGGAAGTCGTTGTGGCCACCTCGCTGGGAATAAGTGTGCTGCCATCTAAACGAGGCCGGGAGGGATACACACTGATATGTGTAAAACTAAACACTTAGTATGTAAACGCTAAACGGCTAAACATTTAGGAGCAAAGTGTTTAGGTGTGTAAAAAATAAGCGTTTAAGTAGAAGAACAAGTGTTTGAAATCGAGTGGTGTTTAGATACATGTGTGTAGGTATTGTAAGCGTGCGGGAATTAAACGGTGTTTAGAGAGTCTGGTGTGTATAACCAAAGAAGTGGAGACAGAAGGAATGGCAACAGAGGTGTGAGGCTCTTATCTGTGTCTCCCGCCCGGTTGCTGCGCGGCCGTCACGGTTGGGTGAATACACTGCATACAGTAGTTCCCCAGTCATCCGCTAGAGGCTTAGCCCTACCCGATTTGGCAATAATACACAATTTCATGGTTGATTATACTTGATACTATATTTAAAAATCAATAGTAATACCAAATTCATAGAAGAGAAAAATACTACATATTTATAACCGAAGATATAATGTAAATAATCTAAAAGCAAAAACAAAGACTGTTTTGAGATGAATTGTTTTGAAACAACCGCTACAAATACGGCAATAATACACAATTTCATGGTTGATTATACTTGATACTATATTTAAAAATCAATAGTAATACCAAATTCATAGAAGAGAAAAATACTACATATTTATAACCGAAGATATAATGTAAATAATCTAAAAGCAAAAACAAAGACTGTTTTGAGATGAATTGTTTTGAAACAACCGCTACAAATACGGAGTGAATTGTTTTGAGACAACTTAACACCCTACATACATGTGGTAAATACCATTAGAAAGCCCTGGAACCGGACTAGATGAAACATTTTAGATCATACAAATACAGAGTGAATTGTTTTGAGACAACTAAACACCCTACATACATGTGCTATATACCATTGGAAAGGCCTGAAACTGTAGTATATGAAACATTTTAGATTATCTGGATAGATTGTTTAATTAGTTCTCAACTGACAGGTCAAAAGTATGTTGTCTGTTGGGCCAAATTCTACCCGTACATCTCGACCATTCCTCTCCACACCTATTTTCGATAAAAATGGACTTAATTCTATATTTTCCCACATGAATGACATACAATATAACTCCCAAGTTAGTGGGTTATACTCTTAAGTGACCTGAATTGACCCAGTCTCCACATTTCAAAGTTTGTGTGCATTGTCAATGCCGGTCGCTGAGCCTCCGTCAGCCACCCGCCCGACACAAAAACGGAGTGAATTGTTTTGAGACAACTAAACACCCTACATACATGTGCTATATACCATTGGAAAGGCCTGAAACTGTAGTATATGAAACATTTTAGATCATTTGGATGGATTGTTTCAGTAGTTCTCAACCGACAGGTAAAAAGTATGTTGTTTGTTAGGCCAAATTCTACCCGAACATCTCCAACCCTTCCTCTCCACATCCATTTTCGATAAAAATGGACTTAATTCTATATTTTCTCACATAAATGACATACAATATAATTCCCAAGTTAGTGGGTTATATTCTTAAGTGACCTTAATTGACCCAGTCTCCACATTTCAAAGTTTGTGTGCATTGTCAATGCCGGCAGCTGAGCCTCTGTCAGCCACCGACCCGACACAAATACAGAGTGAATTGTTTTGAGACAACTAAACACCCTACATACATGTGCTCTATACCATTGGAAAGGCCTGAAACTGTAGAATATGAAACATTTTAGATCATTTGGATAGATTGTTTTATTATTTCTCAACTGACAGGTCGAAAGTATGTCTTTTGTTAGACCAAATTCTTCCCGAACATCTCCGACCCTTCCTCTCCACACCCATTTTCGATAAAAATGGACTTAATTCTATATTTTCTCACATAAATGACATACAATATGATTCCCAAGTTAGTGTTTTATACTCTTAATTGACCTGAATTGACCCACAGGCAGGCAAGGAGGCAGGCAGGCAGGGATGGAGGCAGGTAGGCCAGTTACAGAGCCTCTTTCAGCCATCCACCCGATGCCAAGGGGGCAGGCAGGCAGGTAGGCAGGGAGGGAGGCAAGGAGGCAGGCAGGCAGAGAGGCAGGGAGGGAGGCAAGGAGGCAGGCAGGCAGGGAGGGAAGCAGGCAAGGAGGCAGGCAGGCAAGGAGGCAGGCAGGGAGGCAAGCAGGCAAGTGGGAGGCAGGCAGGCAGGCAGGGAAGCAGGCAGGAAGGCAGGCAGGGAGTGATGCAGGGAGGCAAGGAGGCAGGCAGGGAGGCAGGCAGGCAGGGATGCAGGCAGGCAGGGATGCAGGCAGGCAGGGAGGCAAGCAGGCAGGTAGGCAAGCAGGCAGGCAGGCAGGCAGGCAAGGAGGCAGGCAGTGAGGGAGGCAGGCAGGCAGACAGACAGGCAGGGAGGCAAGGAGGCAGGGAGGTAGGCAAGCAGGAAGGGAGGCAGGCAAGGAGGCAGGCAGGCAGGCAAGGAGGCAGGCAGGCAGAGAGGGAGGCAAGGAGGCAGGCAGGCAGGGAGGGAAGCAGGCAAGGAGGCAGGCAGGCAGGGAGTGAAGCAGGCAAGGAGGGAGGCAGGCAAGCAGGCAGGCAGGCAAGGAGGCAGGCAGGCAGGCAAGGAGGCAGGCAGGCAGGCAAGCAGGCAGGGTGGCAAGCAGGCAGGGAGGCAGGCAGGGAGGGATGCAGGGAGGGAGGAAGGCAGGCAGGCAGGAATGCAGGCAAACAGGCAGGTAGGCAAGCAGGCAGGCAGGCAAGGAGGCAGGCAGGCAGGGAGGCAGGCAGGGAGGCAAGGAGGCAGGCAGGCAGGGAGGAAAGGAGGCAGGCAGGCAGGGAGGAAAGGAGGCAGGCAGGCATATATATATATATATATACATATATATATATATATATATATATATATATATATATATATATGTATATATAAATGTGGTGTTCCGTTAGAAGCGTCTAACATAAGAAGATGTGAACTCAGAAGAAAGTTTAAAGCTATGTCTGAATTACTGCCATAATTACTTGATGTTGTTACATTAATCAGTGTATATGTTTATGGAAATCTAAATAAACGCTGCAAAAAAAAAGAAAAAAAAGGAGGGAGGTAGGGACATTGGCAGCGACACCAAGGGAGCAAAGGTGTGATCACTGGAGCGCGACGGCCGTGATTGCGGCCGTCACGGGCCGTCGCACACGCCGCACCAACACATCTGGGACCTGTTTCACTAGACAGTGACATGTCTAGATGGCGTCTAGATGGTGTGTCCGGTTTCATAAGAACTGGACATTAGACTTCGTTTTGTCCGTTCTTGCTTGCACTGTTGGTGCCGCTTTTCATATCTGCCTAACACTTTTGTCACAGAACTAGTGAAACAGGTCCATGATGTGTCTAGATTTGTCTAATTCTTATGTTTGGGGTCTGTATTTCCTAAGGGCAGCTACTTGTGGTGTCACGAAACTAGACAAACCCAATGTCTGTATGGTGTCATAGACATGTCACGAGACTAGTGAAACAGGTCCCAGGGCTGGAGAACAATAGGGAGACATAGAAATTGGCCCATACGGTTGCTCCAAGTCATCGTTGCTATTCCTTCTTCTACAATTCCTTGGTATAACCAAACACACTTTTTACAGTGTAGTTAGCCTATTTTAGTATAAGAATCCGCATTCAGCTGTCATTTGAAACCATGCCAAAACGATAGGGGGCACTGCGCTTCACACCTCCTCTGACTCCAGATGTACTAATAAGAAAGAGAGCTAATTAAACTTGCGTTGGCCATGGTGTTAGGTATTTCTAATAGTAGTGTCTTGGCCAGTCCATGTGTTGAATCAGTGGAAGTCGGCGGTTCCCTATACCGTCATTGTATTTTGTCATTCTAGACACCACTCCATAGAGGTTTAGGACACAGGGAGTCTGGCTGTATCAGTGTTGGCATGCAGGTAACCTCTACTGTTTTATTACCCACCGATTACGGAGTCTCCATATAGGAAATGTATATAGGGCACCTGAAATAAGCTAACCGGAGATTCTGGCATTTTAGAATCTCCTGCAGGAGATTCCGGAAAATTAGTCCTGTCCATAATGAGATTTAATCATCATGTACTTCTAAATAAGTTTCTTGAATGTTCATGCTAAAAGTACAGGTTAATGGCGAACTATATTATTAGTGTTAGTCTACACCAAATTACTGCCACACTTGACAGTGCTCTGATGTCTGGGACTAAATGGCTTACAGAAACTTTTAAAATTGCAATAGATTTGTTATTAATCTTGTAGGTGGGTAATGAATACAATAATGACTGGTTCTGTATACGGACGAGCCTCTTTACCTCGCCCGTAATTCTTCCGTAATTCTTCCGTAATTCTTCCGTTTTTTTCGTTTTTTTCCCCGTTTTCCCCCCGTATTTTTCCGTTTCTCTTCCGTTTCTCATCCGCAAGTCATCCGTGGGTTTTTTGCCAACGGACACATTACGGATGTCTACGGAAGCCTTACGGATGTTTACGGAAGCATTGCGGATGTATAACGGAAGAGAAACGTAAGACCTGCGGAGACCAGCGGATATAAACGGATATAAACGGAAAAATTACGGTAAAGGAACAGAGGTATTTCTTGTGTTACGGTTGTGTTACACTGTAAAAACGGTGTTTGCTATCCACACGCCAGTGTTTAGAAGTTAAACACTTATTTAAACACTTTCTTGTCCCACTTTTCTAAACGCTTTTTTGGGGTAAACACGTTTAACTTTAAACATGTTTAGGTAAAAAGTGTTTAATTTTGAAAAGTGCTTAAATTGCAAAGCGTTTAGTTTATAGTGTTTAAGTTTGGGAAGTGTTTATATTCATAGTGTTCGGGATTTGGAAGTGTTTACATACATAGTGTTTAACATTAGGAAGCGTTTATATAACAAGTGTTTAGCTTTAGGAAGTGTTTAATTACAAAGCGTTTAGCTTTAGGGAGTGTTTTATTACAAAGCGTTTAACTTTAAGAAGTGTTTATCATTAAGAAGTGTTTACACACAAAGTGTTCAACCTAAGGAATTCTCTAGAAGATTTTATTATCATCTTCTTGTATATAATAATTACAGTTATACCATAGATATTGTATAGAAAACTGTGACAAAAGTACTTTGTTTTATATACATGTAGATTTTATTGCCATATATCAAGATCAAAACAACTAATACAATACAATCAATACAAATGGCAATACAAAGGACAGTGATTGCTAGTAACACTCATATGTTGATGGGTAGGCACTTGGATGGAGACTGAAAACAAATTAACAATAATCCCCGCATGATGTTTATGTTCTATAAATCCCCCCATGTAAAACCTATATTAGCCTCTCTCAGAGAATGAGCCCCCCCCTCCCCACTTCCACAAAGGGCACAGGAATACATTGGCCCACCTCCCCTGACATCGTTTCTTCAACCCAACACCCACCGGAAATATCAAAAAGGAAAAAAAAGTACCCCCTATGAATTTTATTTCCCAACATGGAAAAATTGTATTAAAATTAGCCCCCCCCCAAGGAGATGGGTAGGCAGGTAGATGGATAGGCAGGTAGATGGGTGGGCAGGTAGATGGGTGGGCAGGTAGATGGGTGGGCAGGTAGATGGGTGGACAGGTTGATGGGTTGGCAGGTAGATGGATGGGCAGGTAGATGGGTGGGCAGGTAGATGGGTAGGCAGGTAGATGGGCAGGCAGTTGATAGGTAGGCAGGTAGGTGGGTAGGCAGGTAGATGGCTAGGCAGGTTGATGGGTAGGCAGGTTGATGGCTAGGCAAAATGATGGGTAATAGGTTGGTAGGTAGGTAGGCAAGGTGGTGCCTAGGTAGGTAGGTGCCCGGCCCTGTCTTGGATTCCAGCCGCACTGCTGACTCTCGCCGGGAATAACACCTAAATGGGTCCCGGGACCAACTGGCCCAGGACCCAGCCATTTGCACTCTCTGAGGCACTGAGTTGTATGTACTGGCTCCACAGTCTCGTTAACCTGCAAACATAATACATTATCAGAGACATTGTACAATTTGTGTTCACTCTCAACCTATGGCTCTCTTGGCAGCACCTGAAAGCAATACATAATTATCATTAGATATATGAAATAGAATATTCTATTAACTTATAATACACCCACAGATACACATTACTAGATCTTTCTCTAGATATCTCTAAATATTTCTCTGAATGAAGGGAACAAAATCAGTCACATTCAAATTAGACCAAGAGTTTAGACTATGTCAAAACAAATATAGTTGCGAAATCGGAGACAATGCACTGACTGCGGTCGGTACCCTGGTCGGTAGCTGTCTAACCAATTCCAACTGATAAATGTAAGTCCAGCCGTGTATGTGATTGCGACTTTTGCTTGACCTATATAATATATGTGTAAGCGTTTGTCAAGTATATATGTGAGATATTTTTATAGGAACCATCTCCCACCGATAATTTACCATCTCTAATAGAACAAATCATCAGGTGAAATATTGAATAATAGCTCACATACTTGCAATTTTGTGTTGGTGATTCGGGAAATCGCTGTATTTCTTGTTGGTATGTCTCCAGCTTTGTATAGAATAAAACCAGGTTTACATATTGCAGTATAGGATACATTGAATGATAACATGCTATGATAATAATGGTATTATTTAATTAGGTACAAGATAATCTTTATAAGAAAGAATTCCAGGTGTTACAAAAAGTTTGGTGCTTACTTTCAACCACTTCTCTCCACTTGCTTGTAAAAGTGTGTGGCCACATCGATGTGAATGAATGTGCTGCCATCAAAACGAGGCGGGGGGAGATACACACAGATATGTGTAAAACTAAACGCCTAGTGTGTAAATGCTAAACGGCTAAACACTTAGGAGCAAAGTGTTTAGGTGCGTAAAAAATAAGCGTTTAAGTAGCAGAACAAGTGTTTAGAATCAAATGGCGTTTAGATACATGTATGTAAATGTTGTAAGTGTGCAGGAATTAAAGGGTGTTTAGGGAATCTAGTGTGTATAACCAAACACACTTTTTACAGTGTATATGAGAGGAAATATCCTCGCCCCCCACCACCTCCCTCTTCACTGGATGCTTTTATACGCCTACATATGAGGTGTATACACACGGGGAATTGGACAACCTTGTATACAAAGAATAACTACTTATATATGCCTGGCGCATCCATATGTAAAATAATGATGTTTATGCAGTGTAGGGAAAGTCCCCCTCTTTGTCATTTCCTCATAAATGTCAAGGTTTTATCACAGTAATTGATATGACGTCACGTGCAACTCTAATTTGGCAAAGTTGATTACAACGAAGGAATTATGCTGTCACAATTAGTGAATTAAATTAGTCTTACAGCAAATGTCATTGGGTGCAGCACATCAAATCCATGCCCTGTTTCCCCCCAAACCAACATCACTATGGCTGTGGTGCTTGTGGCAGGGGGGTGGGGTGAAGCTATGTTATTTAGCTAATATGTGATATATAAATAACTCCGGTGGGTGAATCCCCTGCAATGTCATTTATGATTATAGATAAGATAAGTCATCGACTGCCTGTTTATAACCTGAAAGTATATACAGTAGAACCCCGCCTAACGGACACCCCGCGTAAGCGGACACCCCGCGTTAACGGACACCTTTGCTCGGAACGGTTCCTTCTATTAGATGTTTATTTTAACCTCGTGTAAGCGGACACCCAGCATAAGCGGTCACTTTGGCCCGGAACGGAGGGTGTCCGCTTACGCGGGGTTCTACTGTAGTAAAATGGCCCTTAGAACAGGGTTTTCAGTCTGTTGATGGCTAGGCGATGTAGTACATAATGCATATGATAACTGTATACTGGAGCCTATGCAGGCCATTGCCTGGTGTCTAATTGTCTAGACGCCAGTCTACATGCCTCACACAGACACCATAAAAAAAGCAATCAAGATGATCTGGAGTATTGTCCCCACACTGTTCCATCACATCTGATAAGGTGCCCCTCCAAGGTGACCCCTTAAGCAGGGTTAAGAAGCATTCTGTATACTTACTGAAATCAGGTTAGACCCTAGTGGGGGACCATCATTGATTACATTTGCACCAACTGTGACCATATAAACGAAGCCATTGTTCCAACGAATTGTTAAGCGATCATCACCCTACTTTGGTGAACTGTAAAATGAAACAAAGAGACAGGAAATCAACAAATTTCCGTTGGCGTAGTTACAAAAACTTTGAAAGTTTTTTAGTAGGTCTCGACTGGGATCCCCACATCTGTGTGCATGCATCTAGGCTTGACCTACATAATATTTAAGACACCTTAAGGACTGCAGAAGATCACCACTACACATGTACATTATACCGATATTGTAGAGTAGCAAACTGGTATAGATACAAGGGCGATATTGATAAAACTATCTGAAGTATCTATAAGATTATGTGATATAAATACATGTGAACAAATTGATACTTACTTTTAACTCCACCTCTCAGATGTCTTGTGTGTGTGGTCACCTCGCTGGTCATTAGTATTCTGCCGCCAAAACGAGGTTCGGTTGGTGTTGTGAATATAAACGTTTAAAACTAAACACTTAGTCAAAGATAGTGTGTAAAACCTAAACGGCTAAACACCTATTCACAAAGTGTTTAGGTGTGTAAGTTATAAGTGTTTAAAGTATCCGTACGAATGTTTAATTCTAATGGTGTTTGGATGTATGTGTTTAGATATTGTAAGTGTGCGAGAATTAAACAGTGTTTACACAATCTAGGGTGTATAACCAAACACCCTTTTTATAGTGTACCCGGCGTATATATGCGAAACCCTATAGTGTTTAACTTTTAAGTGTTTAGTATTAGGAAGTGTTTTGATACAAAGTGTTTATATGCCTATAAATAATAATTACAGTTATATTGAAGTTGTATAGAAAACTGTGACAAAGTACTTTGTTTTGAATACACATAGAGTTTATTGTCATATATCAAGATCACAACAACCAACCACAAACAAGGCAATACAAAGGACACTCATTGTTGGTGACACTCATATGTTGATGGGTGGGATATTGGATGGAGGCAGATTAATTGTTGAGCAGGCTGATTTGTAGTTGAGTTGTTGGCAGGTGGGCAGCTTAATGGATGGGCAGGTTTTATGTGAGTAGGTTCATCAGTGGACAGGTTGATGGCTGAGTAAAGTGATGGATAGGTGGGTTGATGGGAAAGTTTACTAATATCTAAGAGACAAAATTAGTACCCCTTTGAATTTTGTTTACAAAAGACCCCCCCCCCCCCTGGAAAAACTTAAATAAAATGAGTCGCTGTTCCATGCAAGTAACCAAAATAAGTGCACTGCCCCCATGAAAATACAAAAAATTACCAACCAACCTCAAAAGAGGCACCTGAAAAAACTTGCTCTTCCCCAATTTTTTCAAAAGACCCCCCCCTTCAAGAAATATCTGAAAAAATAGCTTACACCAATCCAATGATTCTTTTTACAAAGGGCCCCCATAGAAAAAAGCTAAAATAAGTCCCTCCCCAACAGAGTAAGCAATATAGATCCCCCCCACATGAAAATTTAAAAAAAACTTTTTATAAGAAGCCCCCCCCCCCCACCCCAGGAAATATCAAAGAGAGAAAGGATCTGTTTCCCATGAATATTTTGGAATTCCACCTGGAAAAGTGAAAATAAATTTAGCCTGTCCCCCTCCAAGTTATCAAAATAAGTCCACTGCCACCATGAAAATACAAACACATCACTAGATGCTTGGGCAGGTAGATGGATAGGCAGGTAGTTGGGTAGGCAGGTAGATGAGTAGGCAGGTAGATGGGTAGGCAGGTAGATGGTTGGGCAGGTAGATGGGTAGGCAGGTAGATGGGTAGGCAGGTAGATGGGTAGACAGGTAGATAGGTATGCAGGTAGATGGGTAGGCAGGTAGATGGGTAGGCAGGTAGATGGGTAGGAAAGTAGATGGGAAGGCAGGTAGATGAGTAGGCAGGTAAATAGGTAGGTAGGTAGATGGGTAGGCAGGTAGATGGGTAGATGGGTAGGCAGGTGGACGGGTAGGCAGGTAGGCAGGTAGAGGGGTAGGAAAGTAGATGGGAAGGCAGGTAGATGGGTAGGCAGGTAGATGGGTAGGCAGGAAGATGGGTTGGCGGGTAGATGGGTAGGCAGGTAAATGGATAGGCGGGTAGATGGGTAGGCAGGAAGATAGGAAGGCGGGTAGATGGGTAGGCGGGTAGATGGGTAGGCAGGTAGATGGGTAGGCAGGTAGATGGGTAGGCAGGTAGATGGGTAGGCGGGTAGATGGGTAAGCGGGTACATGGGTGGGTAAGTAGATGGGTGGCGGGTAGATGGGTAGGCAAGTAGATGGGTAGGCAGGTAGATGGGTAGGCTGGTAGATGGGTAGGCAGGTAGATGGGTAGGCAGGCAGATAAGGTAGGCATGTAGATGGGTAGGCAGGTAGATGGGTGGGTGGGCAGGTAGATGGGTAGGCAGGTAGGTGTGTAAGAAGGTAGATGGGTAGGCTGGTAGGTGTGTAGGCAGGTAGATGGGTAGGCAGGTTGATGGGTAGGCAGGCAGATGGGTGGGCAGGTAGATGGGTGGGCAGGTAGATGGGTAGGCAGGTAGATAGGTAAACAGGTAGATGGGTAGGCAGGTAGTTGGGTAGGTAGGTAGATGAGTAGGCAGGTAGATGGGTAGGCAGGTAGATGGTTGGGCAGGTAGATGGGTAGGCAGGTAGATGGGTAGGCAGGTAGATGGGTAGGCAGGTAGATGGGTAGACAGGTAGATGGGTATGCAGGTAGATGGGTAGGCAGGTAGATGGGTAGGCAGGTAGATGGGTAGGAAAGTAGATGGGAAGGCAGGTAGATGGGTAGGCAGGTAAATAGGTAGGCGATAGATGGGTAGGCAGGTAGATAGGTAGACAGGTAGATGGGTAGGCAGGTAGTTGGGTAGGTAGGTAGATGAGTAAGCAGGTAGATGGGTAGGCAGGTAGATGGTTGGGCAGGTAGATGGGTAGGCAGGTAGATGGGTAGGCAGGTAGATGGGTAGGCAGGTAGATGGGTAGACAGGTAGATGGGTATGCAGGTAGATAGGTAGGCGGGTAGATGGGTAGGCGGGTATATGGGTAGGCAGGTAGATGGGTAGGCAGGTAGATGGGTAGGCAGGTACATGGGTAGGCGGGTAGATGGATAAGCGGGTAGATGGGTGGGTAGGTAGATGGGTGGGCAGGTAGATGGGTAGGCAAGTAGATGGGTAGGCAGGTAGATGGGTAGGCTGGTAGATGGGTAGGCAGGTAGATGGGTGCACAGGTAGATTGATAGGCAGGCAGATGGGTAGGCAGGTAGATAGGTAGGCAGGCAGATAAGGTAGGCATGTAGATGGGTAGGCAGGTAGATGGGTGGGTGGGCAGGTAGATGGGTAGGCAGGTAGGTGTGTAGGAAGGTAGATGGGTAGGCAGGTAGGTGTGTAGGCAGGTAGATGGGTAGGCATGTTGATGGGTAGGCAGGCAGATGGGTGGGCAGGTAGATGGGTGGGCAGGTAGATGGGTAGGCAGGTAGATGGGTAGGCAGGTAGATGGGTAGACAGGTAGATGGGTATGCAGGTAGATGGGTAGGCAGGTAGATGGGTAGGCAGGGAGATGGGTGGGCAGGTAGATGTGTAGCTAGGTAGGTAGACGGGTGGGCAGATAGATGGGTAGGCAGGTAGATGGGTAGGCAGGTAGGTGTTTAGACAGGTAGATGGGTAGGCAGGTAGATGGGTAGGCAGGTAGATGGGTAGGCAGGTTGATGGGTAGGCAGGTAGATGGGTGTGCAGGTAGATGGGTGGGCAGATTGATGAGTAGGATGGTAGATGGGTAGGCAGGCAGATGGGTGGGCAGGTAGATGGGTGGGCAGGTAGATGGGTAGGCAGGGAGATGGGTGGGCAGGTAGATGGGTAGGCAGGTTGATGGATAGGCAGGTAGATGGGTGGGCAGGTAGATGGGTGGGAAGGTCAATTGGTAGGCAGGTTAATGGGTAGGCAGGTAGATGGGTAGGCAGGGGGATTTGTAGTCAGGTAGATTGGTAGATGGGCAGGCAGGTAGATGGATAGTCGGGTAGATGGATAGATGGGTAGGCCATTTGATAGGTTGACGGGTAAATGGGTAGATGGATAGATGGGTAGACAGGCAGATGTGTAGGCAGGTAGATGGGTAGGCAGGTAGATGGGTAGGCAGGTAGATGGGTAGGCGGGTAGATGGGTGGGTAGGTAGATGTTTAGGCAGGTTGATGAGTAGGTAGGTAGATGGGTAGAAGATGGGAAGTCAGGTAAGGTGGATAGATACACCCTACGTGTTAGCGCCTTGACCCTGTCTTGGAGGCCCGGCCATACCACTGTCCCTCGCCGGGAACAACATGTATATATACTCGTTGCCGGGACTAACACCTAGTTGGTCCAGGGACCAACTGGCCCGGGTCTCCGGTCAATCTCACTCTCTGTGGCACTGCGGTGTATGTACTGGTTTGGCAGTCTTGTGCAAACACAATACATTATTAGATAAATTGTACAAGATGTGTTCACTCTCAACCCATGGCAAATCTTAGCAAATAATACTGAGATTCTGGAATATGTGGTAACCCCACATAGGTGTGAAAGTGGAAACAATGCGCTGATTGGGGTCATTTGCTGTCAAAACATTCCCAGCTCATAGCTGTAGGTCCGGCCGTGTATGTGAATGCGACTTTTGCTTGACCTACATAATATGCTACTTTCTTACCTTGTATGTGTATATGTGAAGTATATACGTATATATATATATATGTATGTCAGATATTTTCTCATTGCATATTTCCCACCAATAATTTAGCATCTTGGAAGCAATAATCAGGTGAAATAATAAATAATAGCTCTGATACTTGCCATTTTGTGTTGGGGAATGCGGAAGTCGTTGTGGCCACCTCGCTGGGAATAAGTGTGCTGCCATCTAAACGAGGCCGGGAGGGATACACACTGATATGTGTAAAACTAAACACTTAGTGTGTAAACGGTAAACGGCTAAACATTTAGGAGCAAAGTGTTTAGGTGTGTAAAAAATAAGCGTTTAAGTAGAAGAACAAGTGTTTGAAATCGAGTGGTGTTTAGATACATGTGTGTAGGTATTGTAAGCGTGCGGGAATTAAACGGTGTTTAGAGAGTCCGGTGTGTATAACCAAAGAAGTGGAGACAGAAGGAATGGCAACAGAGGTGTGAGGCTCTTATCTGTGTCTCCCGCCCGGTTGCTGCGCGGCCGTCACGGTTGGGTGAATACACTGCATACAGTAGTTCCCCAGTCATCCGCTAGAGGCTTAGCCCTACCCGATTTGGCAATAATACACAATTTCATGGTTGATTATACTTGATACTATATTTAAAAATCAATAGTAATACCAAATTCATAGAAGAGAAAAATACTACATATTTATAACCAAAGATATAATGTAAATAATCTAAAAGCAAAAACAAAGACTGTTTTGAGATGAATTGTTTTGAAACAACCGCTACAAATACGGAGTGAATTGTTTTGAGACAACTAAGCACCCTACATACATGTGGTAAATACCATTAGAAAGCCCTGGAACCGGACTAGATGAAACATTTTAGATCATACAAATACAGAGTGAATTGTTTTGAGACAACTAAACACCCTACATACATGTGCTATATACCATTGGAAAGGCCTGAAACTGTAGTATATGAAACATTTTAGATTATCTGGATAGATTGTTTAATTAGTTCTCAACTGACAGGTCAAAAGTATGTTGTCTGTTGGGCCAAATTCTACCCGTACATCTCGACCATTCCTCTCCACACCCATTTTCGATAAAAATGGACTTAATTCTATATTTTCCCACATGAATGACATACAATATAATTCCCAAGTTAGTGGGTTATATTCTTAAGTGACCTTAATTGACCCAGTCTCCACATTTCAAAGTTTGTGTGCATTGTCAATGCCAGTCGCTGAGCCTCTGTCAGCCACCGACCCGACACAAATACAGAGTGAATTGTTTTGAGACAACTAAACACCCTACATATATGTGCTCTATACCATTGGAAAGGCCTGAAACTGTAGAATATGAAACATTTTAGATCATTTGGATAGATTGTTTCATTATTTCTCAACTGACAGGTCGAAAGTATGTCTTTTGTTAGACCAAATTCTTCCCGAACATCTCCGACCCTTCCTCTCCACACCCATTTTCGATAAAAATGGACTTAATTCTATATTTTCTCACATAAATGACATACAATATGATTCCCAAGTTAGTGTTTTAAACTCTTAATTGACCTGAATTGACCCACAGGCAGGCAAGGAGGCAGGCAGGCAGGGATGGAGGCAGGAAGGCCAGTTACAGAGCCTCTTTCAGCCATCCACCCGATGCCAAGGGGGCAGGCAGGCAGGTAGGCAGGGAGGGAGGCAAGGAGGCAGGCAGGCAGAGAGGCAGGGAGGGAGGCAAGGAGGCAGGCAGGCAGGGAGGGAAGCAGGCAAGGAGGCAGGCAGGCAAGGAGGCAGGCAGGGAGGCAAGCAGGCAAGGAGGGAGGCAGGCAGGCAGGGAGGGAAGCAGGCAAGGAGGCAGGCAGGCAAGAAGGCAGGCAGGGAGGCAAGCAGGCAAGGGGGAGGCAGGCAGGCAGGGAAGCAGGCAGGAAGGCAGGCAGGGAGTGATGCAGGGAGGCAAGGAGGCAGGCAGGGAGGCAGGCAGGCAGGGATGCAGGCAGGCAGGCAGGCAAGGAGGCAGGCAGTGAGGGAGGCAGGCAGGCAGACAGACAGGCAGGGAGGCAAGGAGGCAGGGAGGTAGGCAAGCAGGAAGGGAGGCAGCCAAGGAGGCAGGCAGGCAGGCAAGGAGGCAGACAGGCAGGCAGAGAGGGAGGCAAGGAGGCAGGCAGGCAGGGAGGGAAGCAGGCAAGGAGGCAGGCAGGCAAGCAGGCAGGCAGGCAAGGAGGCAGGCAGGCAGGCAAGGAGGCAGGCAGGCAGGCAAGCAGGCAGGGTGGCAAGCAGGCAGGGAGGCAGGCAGGGAGGGATGCAGGGAGGGAGGAAGGCAGGCAGGCAGGAATGCAGGCAAACAGGCAGGTAGGCAAGCAGGCAGGCAGGCAAGGAGGCAGGCAGGGATGGAGGCAGGCAGGGAGGCAAGGAGGCAGGCAGGCAGGGAGGAAAGGAGGCAGGCAGGCAGGCATATATATATATATATATATATATATATATATATATATATACATATATATATATATATGTATATAAATGTGGTGTTCCGTTAGAAGCGTCTAACATAAAAAGATGTGAACTCAGAAGAAAGTTTAAAGCTATGTCTGAATTACTGCCATAATTACTTGATGTTGTTACATTAATCACTGTATATGTTTATGGAAATCTAAATAAACGCTGCAAAAAAAAAAAAAAAAAAAAAGGAGGGAGGTAGGGACATTGGCAGCGACACCAAGGGAGCAAAGGTGTGATCACTGGAGCGCGACGGCCATGATTGCGGCCGTCACGGGCTGTCGCACACGCCGCACCACCCACATGTGGAGAACATAGATATTGGCCCATACGGTTGCTCCAAGTCATCGTTGCTATTCCTTCTTCTACAATTCCTTGGTATAACCAAACACACTTTTTACAGTGTAGTTAGCCTATTTTAGTATAGGAATCCGCATTCAGCTGTCATTTGAAACCATGCCAAAACGATAGGGGGCACTGCGCTTCACACTACCTCTGACTCCAGATGTACTAATAAGAAAGAGAGCTAATTAAACTTGCGTTGGCCATAGTGTTAGGTATTTCTAATAGTAGTGTCTTGGCCAGTCCATGTGTTGAATCAGTGGAAGTCGGCGGTTCCCTATACCGTCATTGTATTTTGTCATTCTAGGCACCACTCCATAGAGGTTTAGGACACAGGGAGTCTGGCTGTATCAGTGTTGGCATGCAGGTAACTTCTACTGTTTTATCCTACCCCTAATAAAACACTCCATAGGCTTAACATTGGGTCACTGTATTCGGTCTGGAGTTCAGAAAAATGCAAAATATCGCTCTAGTGGGATACACTTGACAAATGACGTCATTTGTTAATTTAGAAGTAATTTAGACGGGCGGGGTAGGATAAATTCTAAACCAAACTCGAGTTACTCCTGTTATTGTTCATCGCACTCCGGCAAGATCACGTATTACTGCTCTCGGCTTTGCCTCGCGCAGTAATACGCGATCTTGCCGTTGTCCGATAAACAACAACATGACTAACTCTTGTTTGGTTTCGCCAGTGTTTAGAAGTTAAACACTTATTTAAACACTTTCTTGTCCCACTTTTCTAAACGCTTTTTTGGGGTAAACACGTTTAACTTTAAACATGTTTAGGTAAAAAGTGTTTAATTTTGAAAAGTGCTTAAATTGCAAAGCGTTTAGTTTATAGTGTTTAAGTTTGGGAAGTGTTTATATTCATAGTGTTCGGGATTTGGAAGTGTTTACATACATAGTGTTTAACATTAGGAAGCGTTTATATAACAAGTGTTTAGCTTTAGGAAGTGTTTAATTACAAAGCGTTTAGCTTTAGGGAGTGTTTTATTACAAAGCGTTTAACTTTAAGAAGTGTTTATCATTAAGAAGTGTTTACACACAAAGTGTTCAACCTAAGGAATTCTCTAGAAGATTTTATTATCATCTTCTTGTATATAATAATTACAGTTATACCATAGATATTGTATAGAAAACTGTGACAAAAGTACTTTGTTTTATATACATGTAGATTTTATTGCCATATATCAAGATCAAAACAACTAATACAATACAATCAATACAAATGGCAATACAAAGGACAGTGATTGCTAGTAACACTCATATGTTGATGGGTAGGCACTTGGATGGAGACTGAAAACAAATTAACAATAATCCCCGCATGATGTTTATGTTCTATAAATCTCCCATGTAAAACCTATATTAGCCTCTCTCAGAGAATAAGCCCCCCCCCCCTCCCCACTTCCACAAAGGGCACAGGAATACATTGGCCCACCTCCCCTGACATCGTTTCTTCAACCCAACACCCACCGGAAATATCAAAAAGGAAAAAAAAGTACCCCCTATGAATTTTATTTCCCAACATGGAAAAATTGTATTAAAATTAGCCCCCCTCCCCAAGGAGATGGGTAGGCAGGTAGATGGATAGGCAGGTAGATGGGTGGGCAGGTAGATGGGTGGGCAGGTAGATGGGTGGGCAGGTAGATGGGTGGACAGGTTGATGGGTTGGCAGGTAGATGGATGGGCAGGTAGATGGGTGGGCAGGTAGATGGGTAGGCAGGTAGATGGGCAGGCAGTTGATGGGTAGGCAGGTAGGTGGGTAGGCAGGTAGATGGCTAGGCAGGTTGATGGGTAGGCAGGTTGATGGCTAGGCAGGTTGATGGGTAATAGGTTGGTGGGTAGGTAGGCAAGGTGGTGCCTAGGTATGTAGGTGCCCGGCCCTATCTTGGATTCCAGCCGCACTGCTGACTCTTGCCGGGAATAACACCTAAACGGGTCCCGGGACCAACTGGCCCAGGACCCAGCCATTCGCACTCTCTGAGGCACTGAGTTGTATGTACTGGCTCCACAGTCTCGTTAACCTGCAAACATAATACATTATCAGAGACATTGTACAATTTGTGTTCACTCTCAACCTATGGCTCTCTTGGCGGCACCTGAAAGCAATACATAATTATCATTAGATATATGAAATAGAATATTCTATTAACTTATAATACACCCACAGATACACATTACTAGATCTTTCTCTAGAAAATCAGTCACATTCAAATTAGACCAAGAGTGTAGACTATGTCATAATAAATATAGGTGCAAAAGCGGAGACAATGCACTGACTGCGGTCGGTACCCTGGTCGGTAGCTGTCTAACCAATGCCAACTGATAAATGTAAGTCCAGCCGTGTATGTGAATGCGACTTTTGCTTGACTTATATAATATATGTGTACACGTTTGTCAAGTATATATGTGAGATATTTTTATAGGAACCATCTCCCACCGATAATTTACCATCTCTAATAGAAGAAATCATCAGGTGAAATATTGAATAATAGCTCACATACTTGCAATTTTGTGTTGGTGATTCGGGAAATAGCTGTATTTCTTGCTTGGTATGTCTCCAGCTTTATATAGAATAAAACCAGGTTTACATATTGCAGTATATGATACATTGAATGATAACATGCTATGATTATAATGGTATTATTTAATTAGGTAGAAGATAATCTTTATAAGAAAAAATTCCAGGTGGTACAAAAAGTTTTGTACTTACTTTCAACCACTTCTCTCCACTTGCTTGTAAAAGTGTGTGGCCACATCAATGTGAATGAATGTGCTGCCATCAAAACGAGGCCGGGGGAGATACACACAGATATGTGTAAAACTAAACGCCTAGTGTGTAAATGCTAAACGGCTAAACACTTAGGTGCAAAGTGTTTAGGTGTGTAAAAAATAGGCGTTTAAGTAGCAGAACAAGTGTTTAGAATCAAATGGTGTTTAGATACATGTGTGTAAATGTTGTAAGTGTGCAGGAATTAAAGGGTGTTTAGGGAATCTAGTGTGTATAACCAAACACTTTTTATCCTCTCCCCCCACCACCTCCCTCTTCACTGGATGCTTGTATACGCCTACATATCAGGTGTATACACACGGGGAATTGGACGACCTTGTATACGTAGAAGTTATGAACAATTATGTAACATGCATTGACCAGATTCATTCTGAAATACAGTAAAACCCCACTTAAGGGGGCAACATCTGTTCTGAGCAAGATGTACCTTTAAGTAACTTGTCCCCTAGAACAGGGTTTTCAGTCTGTTGATGGCTATGATAACTGTATACTGGAGCCTATGCAGGCCATTGCCTGGTGTCTAATTGTCTAGACGTCAGTCTACCTGCCTCACACAGACACCATAAAAAAAGCAATCAAGATGATCTGGAGTATTGTACCCACACTGTTCCATCACATCTGATAAGGTGCCCCTCCAAGGTGACCCCTTAAGCAGGGTTAAGAAGCATTCTGTATACTTACTGAAATCAGGTTAGACCCTAGTGGGGGACCATCATTGATTACATTTGCACCAACTGTTCCAACGAATTGTTAAGCGATCAACACCCTACTTTGGTGAACTGTAAAATGAAACAAAGAGACAGGAAATCAACAAATTTCCGTTGGCGTAGATAGGTAGGCAGGTAGATGGGTAGGCAGGTAGATGGGTAGGCAGGTAGTTGGGTACGCAGGTAGATGAGTAGGCAGGTAGATGGGTAGGCAGGTAGATGGTTGGGCAGGTAGATGGGTAGAAAGGTAGATGGGTAGGCAGGTAGATGGGTAGGCAGGTAGATGGGTAGACAGGTAGATGGGTATGCAGGTAGATGGATAGGCAGGTAGATGGATAGGCAGGTAGATGGGTGGGCAGGTAGATGGGTAGCTAGGTAGGTAGACGGGTAGGCAGGTAAATAGGTAGGCAGGTAGATGGGTAGGCAGGTAGATGGGTAGATGGGTAGGCAGGTGGACGGGTAGGCAGGTAGGCTGGTAGATGGGTAGGAAAGTAGATGGGAAGGCAGGTAGATGGGTAGGCAGGTAGATGGGTAGGCAGGTAGATGGGTAGGCGGGTAGGCGGGTAGATGGGTAGGCGGGTAGATGGGTAGGCAGGTAGATGGGTAGGCGGGTAGATAGGTAGGCGGGTAGATGGGTAGGCAGTAGATGGGTAGATGGGTAGGCAGGTAGATGGGTGCACAGGTAGATTGATAGGCAGGCAGATGGGTAGGCAGGTAGATAAGGTAGGCATGTAGATGGGTCGTCAGGTAAATGGGTTGGCAGGTAGATGGGTAGGCAGGTAGATGGGTAGGCAGGTTGATGGGTAGGCAGGTAGATGGGTAGGCAGGTAGATGGGTAGGCTGGTAGATGGGTAGGCAGGTAGATGGGTAGGCAGGTAGATGGGTAGGCTGGTAGATGGGTAGGCTGGTAGATGGGTAGGCAGGTAGATGGGTGCACAGGTAGATTGATAGGCAGGCAGATGGGTAGGCAGGTAGATGGGTAGGCAGGCAGATAAGGTAGGCATGTAGATGGGTCGTCAGGTAAATGGGTTGGTGGGCAGGTAGATGGGTAGGCAGGTAGATGGGTAGGCAGGTAGGTGTGTAGGCAGGTAGATGGGTAGGTGTGTAGGCAGGTAGATTGGTAGGCAGGTTGATGGGTAGGCAGGCAGATGGGTGGGCAGGTAGATGGGTGGGCAGGTTGATGGGTAGGCTGGTAGATGGGTAGGCAGGCAGATGGGTAGGCAGGTAGGTATGTAGGCAGGTAGATGGGTAGGCAGGTAGATTGGTAGGCAGACAGATGGGTAGGCATGTAGATGGGTAGGCAGGTAGATGGGTGGGCAGGTAGATGGGTACACAGGTAGATGGGTAGGCAGGTAGGTGTTTAGATAGGTTGATGGGTAGGCAGGTAGATGGGTGTGCAGGTAGATTGGTGGGCAGGTTGATGAGTAGGATGGTAGATGGGTGGGCAGGCAAATGGGTGTGCAGGTAGATGGGTGGGCAGGTAGATGGGTAGGCAGGTAGATTGGTAGGCAGTCAGATGGGTAGGCATGTAGATAGGTAGGCAGGTAGATGGGTGGGCAGGTAGATTGGTAGACAGGTAGATGGGTAGGCAGGTAGGTTTGTAGACAGGTAGATGGGTAGGCAGGTAGATGGGTAGGCAGGTTGATGGGTAGGCAGGTAGATGGGTGGGCAGGTAGATGGGTTGGAAGGTTAATGGGTAGGCAGGTTAATGGGTAGGCAGGTAGATGGGTAGGCAGGGGGATGTGTAGTCAGGTAGATGGGTAGATGGGCAGGCAGGTAGATGGATAGGCGGGTAGATGGGTAGGCCATTTGATAGGTAGACGGGTAAATGGGTAGATGGATAGATGGGTAGACAGGCAGATGTGTAGGCAGGTAGATGGGTAGGCAGGTAGATGGGTAGGCGGGTAGATGGGTAGGCGGGTAGATGGGTAGGCAGGTAGATGGGTAGGCAGGTAGATGGGTAGGCAGGTAGATTGGTAGAAGATGGGAAGTCAGGTAAGGTGGATAGATACACCCTACGTGTTAGAGCCTTGACCCTGTCTTGGAGGCCCGGCCATACCACTGTCCCCCGCCGGGAACAACGTGTATATATACTCGTTGCTGGGACTAACACCTATAGTTGTGTCCCGGGACCAACTGGCCCGGGACTCCGGTCAATCTCACTCTCTGTGGCACTGCGGTGTATGTACTGGTTTGGCAGTCTTGTGCACCTGCAAACACAATACATTATTAGATAAATTGTACAAGATGTGTTCACTCTCAACCCATGGCAAATCTTAGCAAATAAGACTGAGATTCTGGAATATGTGGTAACCCCACATAGGTGTGAAAGCGGAAACAATGCGCTGACTGGGGTCAGTAGCTGTCAAAACATTTCCAGCTGATAGCTGTAGGTCCGGCCGTGTATGTGAATGCGACTTTTGCTTGACCTACATAATATGCTACTTTCTTACCTTGTATGTGTATATGTGAAGTATATACATGTATGTCAGATATTTTCTCATTGCATATTTCCCACCAATAATTTAGCATCTTGGAAGCAATAATCAGGTGAAATAATAAATAATAGCTCTGATACTTGCCATTTTGTGTTGGGGAATGCGGAAGTTGTTGTGGCCACCTCGCTGGGAATAAGTGTGCTGCCATCAAAACGAGGCCGGGAGGGATACACACTGATATGTGGAAAACTAAACACTTAGTGTGTTAACGCTAAACGGCTAAACATTTAGGAGCAAAGTGTTTAGGTGTGTAAAAAATAAGCGTTTAAGTAGAAGAACAAGTGTTTGAAATCGAGTGGTGTTTAGATACATGTGTGTAGATATTGTAAGCGTGCGGGAATTAAACGGTGTTTAGAGACTCTGGTGTGTATAACCAAACACACTTTTTACAGTGTAGGGGTAAGATTTCTACCTGAATTCATCACATAGATTCGATCACCACCCTAGTGGTCTAAAAGAACCTTGAGAAAGTCTGGAAAATACCTAGAATGGTTGACTGGACGTAAAATCAAACCAAACAAACAAAACAAAACTTGCAGCAAACAGACATTCCAGCCGACCTTTCGACCCACGTCAGTTTAAATGTCTGGTCAAATTGCCTCCCTGCGTAACTGCTCCACTGAAACCCGAGCCAGATATACGTGAGGTCGCCTCATTCATTAACTAACACAGACATGGTGCCTGGAGAGGAGGCAACGTGGCGGTAGGAGAAGAGGCCACGTCAGCGTTTCTTTTATTAGCTCCAGTCCTCTCACCAACGCCCACCTTCCCTCCAGGAGGAAGTTGTTATAAATAACTACCTGGTCCAAAGCCTCGGAGATGATGAAAACGTTCTAAATTTAGGGGAGGAGTAAATACGGCCCACTGGCGGCCATCTTGGTTTGGGGCGTCTTTAGAATTTCTCTAATATATTTATTATTAATCAAAAGTGGGAAAACGATTCTTAAGCATCGGGTTGAAACTCACACCTCATTCACCCTATATCACCCTTTATCCTACCCCTAATAAAAAACGCCATAGGTTTAACAATGACTCAATGTATTTGACGGAGCGTTGGATAAAGTGTTATTTATGCACCGAGGTGAATAAAAAAACGGACCAATCAGGGACGAGATAACGAAAGTAGATCCGGCAGCATTGATAACTACTAACATGGATAATTACAAATATTCTCTGTATACCGGTGAGATGGGGTAGGATAAATACGAAACTGAACTTGAGTTAGCCTTGTCAATGTTCATACCACTCTGGTTAGGTCTGCTACTCACTAAACTCGGCTAACGCCTCGTGTAGTAATACACAACCTGCCCATCGTGGCATAAACATTGACAAGGCTAACTCTCGTTTGGTTTCTACTAAATATTGCTGTGAGATTCACTGAGACAAACAATCGAGTCACCCTCATATGGTTTTGCACGTTGAATCATTGCTACTCCCTTAGAACTTCCTTTAACATTGGAGTCAATGGGGGCTTATATTACGCATATCGCGTTGACAGATTTCTACTCCGCACATGTCAATGCAAAAAAAGTGATTCGAAAGAGTGGAAATGGGTCAACTTGCAGTATTAGCAGTGCGTACAGGGGTGGGATTTTCAAAACCTGCTAAATTACCAAAAACAGGGTTATTTAAGGCTGATGTTGTATAAACGTAAATCATCGATGTAAAAGTGGCATTTTTCGGTGCATCTTTTGATGGTCTTTAATTCCAATACGGGTTAGCATAGCTCTGAGGAATATTTCCTTCCGAAAATCAACAAAAACAGTGTTTTTCATGATTTTCTGGGTTTTTTTTCAAAGTCTATGAGGCATAATGTTAAGCCAATTGGTTTTATTAACGTGTTTAAAGCAGATGTCATGAGAAGTGTAGACAATACAGTTTTGAAAATTGGTAAAAGTTTGAAAAAATATTAAAATGGCCAAAACTATCCAGGACCTTTAAATTTTCGAAGAGAGAGACCTATAGAGCATGTTGTCTAACACCCCAATATTGAAAGGATAATACTAATGAGATATGAAATGAGAAATGAGTTGGGCTGTTGGACAACACACCTGTTAAAAGATGTATAGAAGAAATAATAATCATAATAAAATAACAAATACCCCTGTATATGTTAAGCCTTCCTTCCACTTATAAATAACAAGTTTACTTTTTTTGTAAATAAAAAAATGTACTTCTTGTGGTTAAAAAACTGAAGACGTGTTGTCCAACACCCCGGGGTGTCGGACAACACGCTCTGATATAAGTCATGAATTTGGGGTTGTTTCTTATCAATAATTGAGTGGTTTGCTTTGAAATACAAAGATTTCTATCGTTTGATTAAGAATATAAAGGATTACAGCCACAAATATTATTTAGTCCATTGTTCTGAGTGATTTAAAAAAATGTGTTGTCCGACACCCCTTGTGTTGTCCGACACCCTTGTGTGGCCCAACACCTAAATATGCTCATAGCTTTTGTTTCATATCTAATATGTGATTGAGGTGTTTTGGGTCAAATATAACATATGTCACCATATAATATCAGTTTTTCTCAAATTATAACCTTTTATAACGTTTCTTGAAATTTCAAATATTTTAGGGGGGTGGACAACATGCAGTATTATACACAATTTCAAAGGGCTCTAAAATATGAACCATTTGTCTGATTTTGTTGGAATAACATTTTTCTGGAAGGTACTTGGTAGGAGACTAATATGAAATATAAAAAGAAGTACTATTCTAAAATTATTTTTTGAGTGTCTGATCCCAGGAAGAAAGCGTAATATAGCAGGTTTCAAAAATCCGACCCGCAGAGTTGCATAGGGTCAAGCCTTTCGAGCTTTCTTCGCATTGCACTTTTTTCTGTTTTTGTACATTCCACTTAAAACAAATTAAAAATGTAATTCCGCCTTTTTCGCAATCCGTTTTTTTTTTCACGCACATTTGTAAACATCTTTTAAAGCACATTGCATAAAAATCATTTTGTAGTTTTTATTCATCTTGCTTTTCGTTCCTTTGTAGGAGTGATAGATTGATAAAGAAGTACCCATCCTACCTAAATAAGGCTATTAGCAATAACAATTATATTTTCATTTTTTACAGATCGTTTGATTCAACACCCTTCAAGCCTTGGTAGAGACCTACAACAAACACCAAGACTCAGAGACACCTATAATAGGAGTGAAGATTTACAGTAATAGGCCCTCAAAATGCAAAGATATCAAATTTTTCTCTGGTTTGTTGCATGTACTACCTTTTGTGTAATATTGTATCTCACGAGGCAGGATGATATGATTACTCCAGGAAGAAAAGTCCACCAAGGAAAAGATGTTTCCACAAATTATATACCTGTGGATTTCTCCAAATGTAATGGACACTTCCATCTTTGTCGTTTCCAAGAAATGGTGCTGCAATCCAGACTATATGGAGGTGATAACGTCATTACAAATAGCATTTATGATGTCGACAATGTAAAGAATTTTACGACTGAATATTTCAAGGAAAATCCACAAGTTGTACCAAATCCAAAACGTAAGAGTGTCATTAAACGACTGAGAAAATACATGAGCAAAGAATTCAAACAACAATGGTTCCAACAAAATCTGAAATTCACTAAACTAAATCAGACAGAGTCATCTCCAGTGTGCTCAATTAGACCAACAACTTATTTTCATTATGAATTCAGTGATTTAATGTCCATTGGATCCCGATGGCCAAAAAAACTACATTTTAATGTGATGGAAACACAGGTTAAGACTTTACCTCTACCTACTCTATATTCAGACATTTATGCAATAATTTCAACTCCTACTACCAAAGCTGCTTGCACAGTCCAAAGCTATGAACGTACAAACTACAAACTTCAATGTCCTTTCCTTCAAGATGACTTTATAATCATGGTTAATGTTTCTTATCTAACAGGCACCATAAATAAACTATCTTGTAGTCTCCATCACCCGTCCAGCTGGCTTCTAAAGATATATAATATAAGCAATGTAAAAAATCCTAGCATCACTCGAAATACAGGGCCTTTAGATATCGTACATTTGCCAGTTTGTTCAATAAATTCTGTGCACCCGTTTCCTGGGTTTTGGGTTAAGAAAAGTGGCTTGTGGCAGTGGTCATCTTATAGTTGTTATCTCCCAATGTCAGCAAGTAAAATGTTGAAGACATGCCTAAGTAAAAAGAAAATTATCATGATAGGTGACTCACACATGAGAATTAGACATCTATGCTTGACAAAGGATGTGCCTCTGAATGCAACTTACATCAGTGTAACAGTTCCACCGCATTTAGCTAATGAACTTCAAAGAGGATCCTTAAAACTGGGACAGGGTGATTCTGTAAAATATGTTATTCTCAACTCAGGTCACTGGGCACTTCATCGACTCGACCCAGTATCTTATATGGGGGGTATGACAGAGGTTTTTAATATCATAAAGAGGGTGATGACAATGTCAAATAATACTAGGTTCATATGGGTTGAAACTAGTGCAATATCTCATTCCAAGCACAGTATTAGATGGAAGACAAATCCTGTTATTGCCGCTATGAATGACTGGGTAAACCACCACATGGGGAAACTTGGAGTACCTATAGTAAGAGCATTTGATGTTTCTTTGCCAATGGAATCAGAAACTAAAGATGGGTTCCATTACCACGAGCTATTTGCAAAATCTGCAGTTTCCCATAAACACATTGTGAGTGTTGGAGGTGCAATCAGCTCAGTGATGTTAAGAGTGATCTGTAATACATAGCAATTAAAATCACTTTAAAGGATGGTTACTATGTAAAACTTGCTTGTTTGTCATTTGCTAAGGCAGTTGTTCCATTTTCATGATTGTTAACATGCTATAAGCATAATCAGTTCTTATCTCAAGCGACGGAACGAAAGAATACACTAATCAGATCTAAAAAACAATCTCAGTGAAGTCATCGAAAATAGAGAGAATGATAACGACTATTTTTTCCAAGTGAGAAAATAAAGGGACTGCATAATCCTCCTCCGACATGAAATTTCGGGGGAAAGACCACAGAAGATTTACCTACCGCACATTGCCTGACGAGACTGGAAAGCAGTCGAAACCACAAGAATAAAATATCCTCGCTACGAGCAAGGATACTCTGGTCTGCATGAAATGCAAGAACAGTGACAAAATCATATAAACATGGCTACTAAAAACAAGGGACCTACTGTGGAGAGAACTCTTCACGGTATTTTAAGAACAATTGAATATCTGTTCTTTTCCCATGTGTGAAACACATAGATCCCCATAGAACCAACCAGCGACGGACTGGTCGAAGACCAGGACACAGCACGGTTCTATTCACCAACGTGAGACCTAAAAACATAGCACAGTTCTCTAAGCCAATGAAATCAGCTGAACAGGGTATGCAGATGAGGTCACGCCTTCTTCTGCCGGCGGCCTCCCCTACTCTCTCTATTCCGTGGTCTCAAGCGGTGGGTGTAGGAGTGTTTGTTACAGCTAAGCCCCGTCAATCTATCACAATTCTTATCTCAAAGTTGTATTTCCAAAATATGTTTACCCAATGAAATGATAACTGTTGCCTTAGAGCTAGTCAGATGAGGTAGGTGGCTCCAATACATTGCATATCATTTGTACTAAGACGGAAGGAATTTGACCCCTTTCAGTTTACTACCAAAATAATTATAATTATTAATGAATGACTGCCATTTTAAAGTATTTATTTCTTTTATGCATTGATAAAATCTACCTTATAAGATATTCTAAAAGGTGAAGATGATAACATGTAGATTAAAATGTCAATAGAGACTTCACATTGAGACGTCTCTACTGTTATAATTCAGGCACAGCGTCCACTGAGCTCCCGATGCACTCCAATATGCCCTACAATGTACCTTCCAATAAAAAAAATCAATAGGGGTCTGTGATCAGCCTAATAGTCTTCAACCTGTATATCAATGGTATGTGTGATAGATTGGTAGATTGTAAATCGCTACAATATGCCGAAGACTTAGTAATATATGTAGGGGTCCTCAAGGACGATGTTACAAGCAAAAGCTTGCAGAGTGGTGTGAACTGTATATGTACATTTGTGTTAATGCAATGCTCTAACCATTAATGCTACAAAAACAAAAATGTGTTGGTTCACAACATTATCTAAGCTGAAAAAGTTGAATGCAGTTGTGGTTCTGTATCAAGGGGAAAACATCCCTATCATCAGCAAGTAAGATACATGGTTATTACCTTAGATGAAAGATGAAGCTTTCAAGGGCATCTACAGGATGTTAGAAGGAGTGTGAACCTGCAGATTTTTAAGTTAAAAAAACTTAGAAATGGAATTATATACAATGTGACAAAGCTCATTTACATGTGTAGTATACAACCAATAATGGAATACTGTGTTTTTTTATGTGAGTGTGGTACAAATGCAGTCTGAGCCATTTCCTGCTTATTGATTGAAAGGTCACACAGTTGAATTATGACAAGTAGATGAGATTAAGACAGCGGGGCACAGTGCGACTAGCTCCGGATAATATTGTGTGTTACCATCTCCGGCACTTCCCAGATGCAGACATCTAAGACATGTGACCGCCATGTCACGGCTTCACACGCACTGCTTCAGCTTTAAGGAACTTTGATCCCCACCTGCCCACACCTTTCTTTCCTGTTCAGATGTTACTCTCATATTTAGAGCTGAAATTTGGAACTTTATATGCTGTATACCTTGAAATGTATACCTTGATTCCAGTATGCTCACATGTTTATCACATTTAATAAATGTTCCTAACTGCTGCTACACGTCTTATTTATAAACATGTCTCAATTGACTTCACTAAAGTCTTTGATTCCACCAAAGATTGTTAATTAAACTAAATAACACTAATTAAGACCAAAATGTTATATCAATTATGGAAAATTAGTTGAGCAAAAGAAAAATTAAAACCATTGCAGGAAACTAACCACTTTATTCCCATATACACCATCACGTAAGTGCATGTATTGGCTCTATATTTACTTGTTTTCATATGTATACACCTATATTTCAAGCCAGCATATGAGGTGTATACAAGACTGTTTCCTTTTAAATACGGACATCTCTTGGCTGTATTTCACACCAGGCGTATACAAGAGGAAATATCCTCTGTGTAACATGTATATACCAGGTGTATACATGATACAAAAAAGAAAAAAAACGCAACCCCCCGCCATCCCCTCACTAGTGGGTGTTGGTTGAGGTTGCACCAACACTGACCTCCCGCCCCCTGCCGGCCCTGGCCGCCTGCCGCCCCTTCTGATGTGTCTCACTGAAGCCCTGTTCCCACCCATCAATTTCTGACCACCCCTATTGCTGAGAAGTCCTAGTCCCAACCGTTGCCTGAGATGAAGAGGTCCAAGTTACTCCCTATCGCCACCCCTGCCACTGCCCCTGCCTCTGCCCCTGCCTCTTTGGTGGTAGAGGTTGTGGTAGGGGTATGGCGGGGGTACGGCAGGGGTTCAGGAGTCAACTATGAGCTTGAACATGGCCATTATATACAGACCTAGACTGACCTCACATAGAAATGGAGTTTTCAAAGTCAAAACTATTAGAAAAAACAGTAAAATCAACAACATGATGCAGTGTTATCATTTGTAATCAATCAACTTTTCAAGGTTTTACTAAATAAATTGGTAATATAAGATTACATTTCTCATATAATACGGACTAGGATGGTTAATGGCAAATGAGATATACTATAGTGGAGATCAGAACTATTGGATAGTGGTGTAAATACAACAGAATCAGGCATATATATTACAAATATATGACCGCAACATGCACGCTTATAAATATATGCCTAGAGGTGAGGCGTATACACAACGGAAAATAGGTTAACCTTTTGTATACACAAAACCATACCTACATATATGGGCATCCATGAATAGGAAAGGACCTGCATTGATTGGATATCTAAAGCCCTACTCCTCTGTGAACTCAGCAGTTCATGGATCAATGCACACATATATTTAGCTACCTGAGGGCGATTTCAATTGGCAATAAACAATGCCCTACATACATATGAAACGTTTTTTAGTTGCCTCATGGTTTCATATATCTGGTGATAAATGATGTTGCAAATAATTTTATAAACCAACATCATTTGAATGGATCTTGATTGATTCCTTGAACAAACTTATGAACCATTTTAATTTCTATGTGTGTGTAAATATGTTGAATAAACCATACACTTTACACATGCTGCCTCTGCCCTTCCATTCTGAGATTTGGCAAAAATACATGAATAGCACATCAAATATACATTTCACCTCAAGAGTGAGACTTCCTTGGGTGTAAGCAACTGCCAGGTCCAATTATGGAGATGTTGCACCAATGCTTACTGTAAAGAAATATTGAGGAAATATCTGTTTTAGTATGCCCATTTTACCTCAAATTCCCTCTCCCCCCAACTTTTAACAAATACTTAAATATCTCTGTAAATGTAGGGTCTACTTCAAAAATTCCACTTCCTAGCACCTACTGTTTTTCATTCTCTTTCATATAGTGATTCAACCAGTTTAAGGGGTAGAAATATGTCCATAATGGAGTTCTTGAGAATAAACCTGTGAGTAAAAAATTCTCCCCAAAACTGCAATCACTTTTTTTCTTCAAATTCATGCCAAAATACTAAATATTAAAACCGTAATGCATTGTACCACCATAAAACCTTCCTTCCAAAACAGAAATCATATCTCTATCTGTATTTAGTGAATTATAAAAAGCAAAAATGTGGTCAGGTCACCTAGTGACTCTACAAGCATGTGTACTACAATAGGCTATTTCCGACCATGGACCACCATCGAGTCCGTTGGAACCGAAAAAATTACACCAGAGCCATACCACAGAGTTCCTTTGATTATTGCCATCTCATTGTGTACGAAGCGACTACGAACAATGATAAATTGTTTTAGTATAGAGTAGCAGTGACATCCCAAACATATATTAATCTTATTTTCGTCAATCAAACATTTTATATGTTCATATTTAAAGCAGACTATAAAAGGAACATCGCCAAATGTCTTAAGCCCTGTCTCCACTGGGCGATTCTAGGTACATAGGTACGTCCAGTCTCGGACTGGGCATACCTTCAGGATCGCAACCGACAAAACGCACAGTGGAGACAGCAAGTTTTCCTCCAGTCTGAGACTGGGCGTACCGGTACACCCAGTCTCAGACTGGAGGTACCCCATGTACCCCGGATCGCAAGCGTTTTTAAATATCAAACATGTTTGATATTTGGTATACGCCCAGTCTGAGACTAGGCGGACCCTATGTACCTAAAATCGCAAGCCCTCCAGTCGCAAGCGAGGGTGTCTCCACACAGAATCGATGATACCTTGCGATCCGAGGTACATGCGGTACGCCAAGCCGGTACCTCCAGTCTGAGACTGGAGGTACAGAATCGCAAGCTTCCACAGTCGCACAGTGGAGACAGGCCTTTTATCTCACCCCTCGTACAAGTTTAGCCATAGGAATAACATTAGAAAAATATACACAATGATCACCCTGGTAAAGTTACAATACTACGCCACGCCGGTGGCGAAGTGGATTTGCTAAGTATATTCCGATTATTCTGGAGTTGTAATGTTATTTAAACGATAGAAAGGGGTAAGATAAATCCAGAACCGCACTCGAATCATATGAATAGACAATACTCCACGAGTTTGGCTGGGCCATAATCGTCACTCGGCTTCGCCTCGATGATGATTGCGGCCCAGCCAAACTCGTGGAGTTTTGTCTATTTATACGATTCTCGATGCAGTTCTATATAAACATTCTGCAGCTTTAGGGTAGGGAGGTGGGTGGTGCGTGCCTATCTTTGTCCATACAGCCGGTGAGATGGCCGTTAATTTCCGTGTAGGGTTAGTTACCTATCACATATAAAACGTTAGAATTTTGTCGAATCCGCTTGAAGTAGCTCCCGCACATAGAGACATAGTGAACCAGACCTAACCATGGAGATTGAAGAGCCACGAGAGTGAGATTCTCGTGCAGTGAAAAACTTTAGGCTGCTACTCTTTTTTGTATTTCGATACACAGACATATATTTTCTCTTCTGATTCATTTCGAGCCATGCCGAAATCAAAGTTTAGAATTGTAGTTTTCTGATCTACTTTTCTCGTGAGAAACCAATGAGATCTCAACTTTCTCTGGTAGCCCTTACAAAACTCCGCTCCCCTCCCCCACCCACCACCATAGACTTCTACACCACTCTAACTATTTGGCACTGCTCGAGCGTCTGGCCGTGCATGTGGAGCAGTTAGTAGAGCATCCGTCTGGAAATGCTATTGTCGGGAGTTTGAATCCCGTTATTGGCAGTCCAACATCTGATTTTTCTATAATATTTTCCCCCTAACTTGGACTCGATGAATTCGCTAGTTCATATTATAATGCCACCAGGGCCCTGTTGCTCCACTTTTTGTAGTATCACTGGCTATAATCGGATCGCAATTTTATTTTTACGATTACTTTATCGATCCGACGAAAACAGCATTGCTTCCGTAATATCGGGTCGTATTGCTATATTCATGCGGTATCGCGAATTTCTACGATGCGATAGCGATACAACAATTCAGGGGTATATATTGAATGAGACAGGGGAAGATTAATTGGTTCTTTGATTAAATACAAATGGCACCATAGATAAAACTGATCTGACACCTGGTGGTGTGGATCGCTATTTCCTATACGGCACATAGCCTATGATCCATGGGCGCCGCCATGACGCCCCCCGAGTAGGTGTTCTTCACTAAAGGAGGTGAAAAAGTAGCTGTTCTTCACTAATGGAGGTGCCAAAGAAGTGAGTGATAATTGGGAAATGTCACTTCTTTTGCCTTGCTCACATATGTAAATAAAGTGTTCCAAGTAAAAAACATCATGTACTGGCTCTTAGCATTATATCTGCCTGCTCTGGGATCGGTGTAGAGAGTCAAAGGAACCTTGGTAAAACATTGAAAGGCAGCTGAATTTCATAAGAACAAAGAGCGAGAATAGAGGTTTTGTCCCCGGACCACATAGTGACTGCTTCATGAACTAACAATGGCTCTGTCCCCTATAGGTAGAAGAACAAGAGGCAGGGGTTGGTGGTGCCACCATGGATCGATTTAGAATATCAGATTAGGCTTTATCCTACCCCTAATATAAAATCCCATAGGCTTAACATTGGGTTTCCGTATGCCACGCTGACTGGCATACAGAGTTTTATATGCCACTAGTGGCATACAGCATTGTTATCCCATAATATTCCAATATCGAGGAGACAGGGTAGGATAAAATCAAAACCTGATTCGTTTTAATCTTGGCCACCGCATTCCACTCCTGAAGTTTTGGCTCCGGACTTCACTCGGCTTTGCCTCATAAAGTCACTTTGTCAGGGGGCCGATATGCTCATCCGCACCTCATGCATGCTGAGTTGCTTCCCCCACTGAGACCGCTCTGGTCACACAGTGGGGTGAGGCTCCGTAACAAAACAACTCTAGTGACAACGTGTGGTTGAAGCTGAGAGGAGAGAGGATCTGCCTTATGCCGGCAGTCGCTTTATTTTATAACCAGAGTACATTTAGACGTCACAACGGACGAGTACGTCACATACTCACATACCATTCCTTATACAGACAATTACAGACGCGGTAACTGTTTCCAAACATGGTTACATTTTTCCCAATTGGTTACTAGCGGTCACATGTAGGGACAAGACGCTCCCCCAAATATGGATACGTCTTTTCCGTCTAGGGACCTCTATCCCATTTTAAGAAGAAACCGCAAAGATGTTTGCGCGTTCCTCCAAGAGGATTCTGACATGTCCCGTCACGTGCAACCTTCTTGAGGTAAAACCTCTATATACATAGTATGTACCAAAATGGAAATATATTAGCTTAGAAAAGATAATAATTTTAGGGAAGATAATAGTTTTAGTATTTCTCCCTTTTTATGCACCATAGGTATTTCTCCCTTCTATTTACTACAACTTAAAACCTTATTTCCTACATAGGAAGGATTTAGTATAATTACGGTTTTCTTTAACATATTGATGCATGCGTATACGTTCATCTGAGGAGCGTGAGAAAGCCGGACATGCGAGCAAGGTTCTCACAAACAAGTTGACATGAGTAACGACTTGTTGAGACTGGAGGTGGATACAATACGGATGTGCACGTAGGCACAATCACGCGGAGACAGTAAACTTCCAGAACACGCATCTCTTTCTCACCAGCGACTTTCGCCTCTCCTTTTAAATATAATATATATTCTCCCCGTTTGACCATGTTTAGGAGTCGTGTATATAAGAGGAAATCAAATATATATATATGATATAACCCTCGGCAATATGCTCATGAAAATATAATGTGAGCAGCATCAGAACTTTGTGGCGCGACCAGTTACGCGTGGTCTTTAAACAAGTTTCTCAGAAGGAAAGAAGTTCTAATAAAATTGTATCACTCAATGGCAATGATGTTGAGCGAATCACTGAAAGTGGCCATACGTGACATGGTCATACGTGACATTGGCATGGCCGTACGTGACATTTGCCCTCCCCACCTTAAAATAATCAGCAATCTTCATCAGGTTGGTGATGATTTAAGACAAAAAGAAGATAATTCCCTGTTTCCTCATGGCTTTAGCTTGGGGGGCTTCAGTTACTGCTACCATGTGCACCGAAGAACACCCCTAGTGCCCTGAAGGAAGGCACGCCCAGTCTCCCAAGGAGACTCCTGCATCGACAGGAGCGATGTTTGACGGGCATAGTCACTGGGAATAAGGATGGACTAAAACAGTGTTAGCTAGGGCAAATGTGTATCTGCTGTCTGGTCGGAACGAGTCGGAGTTTACTATACATTGTTTAGGTCAACGGGAAAAGCGGCAGAATACCTCCAGATGGTGGTAGACATCAGGAAGTAGGGCAAGACATCTAGACAGCAGTTGCTAGCCAAGTGATTTGGGCAACCATTCTATTACCTCCGAATATGAATAATCCGACAACCCAGTGGAGCCAGCATATTAGTCCCCAAAGGAAACATCGAAGGAAAACTTTTTGGAAGGAAACTTTGTGTTGGAAAAGCACTTGTAAGTTTCGTATCTACAGTGGCGCCCCTTTGCTGTAGGCGTGTATACTATTACTTAAATAAATCGATTACTAAAAAGCATAATGTGTCTTGGCGACATAAAGGAGCGTGATATAGCTGGTCGGCAAATCCCACTTCGAACCAATTACTTTCCGATCCAGACGAAGACCAAAACGGTACAACTGGACGGCAAGTACCACTTAGAACCAACTTGCTAATGCAAATGAAGACCAGCGTGGTGCAGCTGGACGGCAAATCCCACTTCGAACCAAGTACCCCTAGGGGTTGGACTTTATGCCCCTTAAGGCAAGAAGGTAGGCGTCGGAAGTACGCCAGAACGTCTTGCAGGCATCCCGGGTAACTCTCCAATATGCCTCATGACCAGAGCCACCTTAAATCAGAGAAGATCTAGAGGATGTACTCCGTTTTCCTTACTGAGGATCAAGTTTGCATCTTCCTTTAGTTTGACAGTTACTTTTACTATGGCGACCCCAATTCTCCACGTGACCGGAGGGAGTGGGTGGTAGTTTTATTTCCGCATGGGGGGGGAATCCCCAAGAGGTCACGGCACCTGTATTGGTTCATGGCTGTTCCCCAATTTACTAGGTCAGTCTCAACCTTCCCGTTACCCTTCAGTATCGTCCCGCAAAACTTGCATGTTTCCCATCGTCGCACCATCTGGTCGAGAGTCTTCCAGAAACACTTTTGGTGCACGAGGGCGCCGCAGCAGGTCATTCGCGCTTCCATTCTGATATCCCACCTATCTTTGTATTCAATATAGGTAAGATCCTGCAAGCATACACAACATAGCCCGGTTTTCTGTTGTAGAAGGAAAGCCTTCTTTCTAGCACCGTGTCGTAGTACCCTTCTGATTCCTGCCTTGGAAAATTTCCCACGTTTTTCATCATAGATTCTTGGGAAAAGATTTTGCCGTTTAGCACCTGTGCAGTTAATCAGAGCCTCTATGATTGACTCCCCTCGACCTGCTACGTTTGAGGGATAATAATTCAATACTTCGCCCAAGAAATGGTGTGCCTTTTTAGGTTCTAGAGTAAATGCGATTTCGACTAACAAGTGGTAGAGCTCATCACACCCAAAGAAATTGCAAAACTCCACGTATGCGTTACCGGAGCTTTTCTTCACCAACTGCCACAGTGCTCGTGCCAACGCATATATATTATTATGGTCAGCAAAAGCCTTAAACACCTTCATATATTCAGCACATGAGAATATAGGTGGTAGAGTGATGGTCGTTATGCCCATTTCACCATCATAATTCCACAAAGCATGAAAATACCTGCTATACCGACTCAATTTCTCATACTCAAGCTCTTGAAAAATAAACTCGGCTGAGATAGCCATTTTGAATCAATTTTTACTTTCTTGATTCACACCTGTCCCGTCCTGCCCTCATGGATAGTTAACAAACGCCCCGAAAGGAGAAGGAATCGTTGGGCGCCACTGTTCTTACGTTGCTGACGGTGGCCTTAGGTACACAAAGTCGAGAAACGTCTACAACGTCCCTACCCCAGGAGCTTTGACTTGGTTAACAAACGCCCCGAAAGGAGAAAGAATCGTTGAGCGCCATCTTTCTTCGTTACCCAGGTTCTCCAATCTCTTTTACTCTACTGTCTTGGCGACAGGAACGCAGACTATTTGTTACAACAACCTTTTGTCTTTTTGACAACACAACAAATCACCCCATGGACTATTCCATTTGGTATTGTTCATAGGATCATTGACTTTCAGATCAGTAACCTCGCAATTTACTAGAAAGAGGAAGACCCAAAAAGACTGAAATACCAGCGTCGTGTAATAACATCACGAGAATCGCCTACCCATTAAAGTTATCATTGTTTCTTTTTTATAGGGTACTCCTCAAAGTCTTTGAAGAAGTTCTCAGTGTCCTTGTTAGGAAAAGTACAGCACAGTTAAATCACATCTATAACACAGTATGTCCACATGAACTTGAGGAGGTTCATATATTTCCTTCAGTCAGACGGTGAAATCTGTCCTAGTTCCACCTTGCCTGACCGATCACACGAGGCGTCACCATAGTCCGTTGCGAGAGGATCGCCCGGTTCTTACTTTGAGGTCATCACACACCAATAGTCTGTGGGTATGTCCAGCACCAAGATTCACAGATTACACAGAGTATCAAGGTCATTATGTTAGAATAAGTATCCGAGGTCATCCCTTAGTTTGTTTGTTTGTTTGTTTGGGTAATTTAACGTCCAATTTGTTCAATTAATTTTTACCTAGTAATGATTACATTATCCTTTTTATTTTGACAGCGAGAGTAAGGTTATCACTCGTGGGCCTTTTTATTTTGAAACGAGAGTAAGGTTATCACTCGTGGGCCTTTTTATTTTGAAACGAGAGTAAGGTTATCACTCGTGGGCCTTTTTATTTTGAAACGAGAGTAGGGTTATCACTCGTGGGCCTTTTTATTTTGAAACGAGAGTAAGGTTATCACTCGTGGGCCTTTTTATTTTGAAAAGAGAGTAAGGTTATCACTCGTGGGCCTTTTTATTTTGAAACGAGAGTAAGGTTATCACTCGTGGGCCTTTTTATTTTGAAACGAGAGTAAGGTTATCACTCGTGGGCCTTTTTATTTTGAAAGAGGGTAAGGTTATCCCTCAGTACTTCAAAGTTGTACCACCTATTGACTCCCATTCACCAAATGAACTCCAAGAAGCTGCTTTTAAGGTCACTTCTGCAAGTTGTAACACCAGCTGTATCACCAGTTGTATCACCAGTTGTATCACCAGTTGTATCACCAGTTGTATCACCAGTTGTATCACCAGTTGTACCACCAGTTGTATCACCAGTTGTATCACCAGTTGTACCAGAGTCCGTTCCTATTGTGTGGGCCGAAGGGAGGAATGGTTTTAATCGTGTCGTCCATGTTTTTCTCACATCCCGTCCGAGCGTGGTTCCGTCAGATACCCTCGTTTTCACATACTCCGTCCGAGCATGGTTCCGTCAGATACCCTCGTTTTCACATACTCCGTCCGAGCATGGTTCCGTCAGATACCCTCGTTTTCACACTCCGTCCGAGCATGGTTCCATCAGATACCCTCGTTTTCACACTCCGTCCGAGCATGGTTCCGTCAGATACCCTCGTTTTCACACTCCGTCCGAGCATGGTTCCGTCAGATGCAGCTTAGTTCAGCACCTCAAAGTAGAACACCAAGGGTGTGAAAAACAGTCATTTTAGTCTTTGCATAAGACATCAGGACAGTAGTCAGGAAGGATCGCAGAAACAGGTGTTAATTTTGAGCTTTTTGATCATGCCTTCATGCCCTTTTTATCTCGATGGGCTAGGACTGCGGGAACGACTAATTACGTCATCCTCATTTCCCTCGTCTGGCACGTCCACCTGAATCATAGCCTCACAGGTTCGAGCACTGTACCCCACTCCAGGAAGAACTTTTTTCCTCTTACTCCTCTCTATACCATAACATTTCTTATTCTTACAGCACAGTAAAAACCCTTGCTTCTTAATCTTTTCTCTAATCTTATAACCTCTTTTTGTAAGATACAGAAATACTACAAATCCCACTATTATTGCTAGGGCTACTATAAACCAAAACCACCAGGCTCTACTTGCTACGTTAGCCTGTATAGTTTTTATTCTCGATACTATTCTGCTGCGAGGGAGGGCTTCAAGGGCATTGAAGGAGGGAAAATTTAGCTCAGATATGCCGCTAGTCTGCCAAACTTTATGTATTCTTATTGGGTACCGGGAAAAATTCAACCAGGACAAGTCCACGGGCTGTGGAGGTGGGACGGTTATGTTGTGGGAAAAACGAGTAAGGGGCAGGCCTCGAAGATTCCAGAAATCGGTGTCAAGTCCGCATCGCTGGCCTACTTGGATAACATAACTCCCGGCAGTTAATTTTCCAGTAACTGGGCTTTCGTGAGGACATGCATAGTGGTAAGTTGTGTCTTCTGTTTCTACAATGTATCTATTTAGGGGAGTTGAGACTACTCTAGATGGTGGCGGTCGCCCAGTGTAGAGTGTTACCGGACACTCGGCCTGTTGTTCCGTGTCTCCATTTATCAACCCATGTAAACACGGTTGTTGCCGTCTATCATACTTCGCCCCGGATTTACATGCTCGCGTGTCTGGACCATAACATTCATACGGGAAATACAGATCTTCAGTTGTCAAATCTAGAACAAATGGTTGTGGCTGGTGGATTTTTATACATTTCTTCCCTTCACACACTGCCATGGTGTTTATAGTGTATAAACGCTGCTCGTGGGACCCGAATAAAGGTGCCCGCAGGACACAAATGGCCTGAGAGTCGACAACCATTATCTTTTCCACCCGGACATAAGCATAATAAGCCAGGGTATTAACTTGCAGGCCGTTATCTTTTGAAGAGAGTATTTTCTCCATTAATGGCACAGGCACCACCTGATCAGAAACAACTCGCGCCTCACAGGCAACTCGCACGCTAGAGGCCTTGGCTACCGCTGCTTCGTAACTAGTTAGATGTTCATCAATTAAATCCATCACAACTGTAAATCCTAGCACTACCCCGTTATATTCAACAATAGGTTCCATATGGCTCAGGCGTATTATACTTCCCTCTTGCGCGTCTTGCCGCCTTATTATCGAGTTTACAGTATGGGCTAACTTCTCTTCCTGCACTCCCAAAAGGTTTACTTTGGCCACTAGTCCTATTTGTGTATCTACTACACCCTCAATTTCCTCCGCCAACGCCAAATCCGCTGCCTGCAGGGCTTCAATATCGGCCTCAGTGGCTGTCCCAAATAAGAATGAAGAAATCTCGCCAACTATATTTAAAAGTCCCCTTTTTCGTCGACTGACATGCCTTATCCGCGTCCGGATGACGGCAAGTCTTCTCAACAAATTCTCGGTGAAAGCCAGTGCATCTGTGTTAAGGTGGTAGTGGTTATACCGGTCCTGTTTCTCTCGTATGCGATGTTCTAGGCTGTCACACATTTGTAGCCATTTCACATCCAGTGAATGGTCAGCCGATAGGTATACGTATACCTGAGCATAAGAGCTTATCTCTCTCACCTCTTCTTCGTGAGATATAATCGCCCCAGTTTCTATTTTGTTTATTTCCTGTCCGCTGGATAGCGCTAGGCACCTGAAATAAGATGAGGACTCAGTTAGTACAGAGTCTCACCGTTTCCAGCCAGGAATTCCAATCAATTTCAAAGGAATTAGGACACCCCATGCTCCTACTTGAGTAAGTGTTAACAGCAGCTGCTGCTGGTGTAAGGATTGTGGACAGATGGGGATTCGGGATTAGGGGAACCGGGTTAGCTTCAGCAGGCGGAAGCTTTGATTCCTTACTCGTTGGGGCAGGCACTGGATCTACCTCCTCATACGACTTTGCTTCAGGAATGACACGAGCATTCCGTTGATTAACTCGAACGACGTGTCCCATTTCGAGTTCCTCTACGCGGAGGCCTCCTTCATGATTGGAGATCACCCGGTAGCCGGGCTGCCATTTAGGCTGCCCCTTCCGGGGAAAGAGGGCGCGCACCGTGACAAAGGCCCCAACGGGCAGGCGTTTAGCCCGGCCCGGCTCTTTTGTCTTATAGGCGGTTCTCGTTTCCAGGCGGAATTCATGCAATAGGCTCTGTGCTAGCCGTATTGCCTGTAACCTTTCACCCTCCTCAGGGTTACCTGTAGTGGTTCGGGGCAGGCGCGCTTTCCTGCCATACACTGATTGGTACGGACTGATGCCGGCGGGACCAGCCGTAATTCTATATGCATATAGCGCCTCGGACAGGTACCTTGTCCATTTTCGTGGGTCTCCCCCTGTCAGTTTCAAAAGCAACCTCTGGATTGTTCCATTGAATCGCTCTACCATCCCATTGGACTGGGGATGATACGGCGAAGTCTTACGGTGTTGGACACCATTATTCCTCATCCATTCCTCAAAATGGGTCTCCGTGAATTCCCCTCCATTATCAGTCACTACGACTGCAGGGAGTCCATATCTAGCTACCACCTCACGTGAGAAGGCTTCCCACACGGTAGCAGATTTCTTTGATGCTATTGGTATTGCTTCTACCCAGCCAGTAAGATGATCAATACATGTTAACAGGTACTGTCGACCTCGTTGATCTCTAGGGAAGGGTCCCACCAGGTCCATTCCCCATGTGTGGAAAGAACACGGGGGCGTAGGCATCTGTCCCCTTGGGGCAGCAGCATTTGCCGGTGTGAGGGTGTTACATAACACACAGCTACTTATATACTCCCTAATGGTTTTCCGCATTCCGGGCCAAAGGTAATTTTCCTGTACCTTCTTTAAGGTCTTTTCTGGAGCCGAATGCCCCACTTCCCCGTGACAACGGTCAATCACTGTCTTCCTATACTGTTGGGGTAGCATCAACCGAGGATAGATACCCCCGTTTTTGAATGGTTCTGCTAGGCTGTACAGAATTCCCTGATATACCACATATCGGGTTTCGTCTGTCCCCTGTTCAGCCTCAATGAACCCATGTTGGAACTGTTCTTTCTGGAGCTTCCTCAAAGTCAGAGGATCAATACTGTCAGTGTTCCAGACATCCGGGGTCTCTGACACCCAGGTCTCCTCCCCGCCTTGGTCATTAACTGGGGCTACACTTGCTATTCTGGACAGCATATCTGCTCGGACATTTAGCTTTCCCTTGTGATACATAATTGGGGCGGCATACTCGGATATCTGGATTGACCACCTTTGGAGCTTGGTATTCCTGATTTCTGATTGGAAGAGGCACCTTAAGGGCTTATGATCCGTGTGGATTTCAAAGCGGGCACCCCCTCCCAGGTACGGGTGTAACTTCTTAAGGGCATACACAATGGCATAGGCTTCTTTTTCTATGATAGGCCACAATTGCTGCCTTTCAGACAATTTGTGCGAGACATAATGTATGACCCGTTCTACCCCTTTATCATCTTTTTGGACAAGGATAGCACCAATGCATCGATCAGACGCATCGGTGTATAAGATGTAGGGCTTGTTGACGTCGGGGTGTGCTAAGACTGGTGCTTTGGTCAAAGCAGCCTTCAGCTGGTCGAAGGATTTTTGATGTTCTTCACCCCATATGAACTCGTTATTTGGTTTCGTCAACTCCGTCAGTGGCACCGCCAGGGTCGCGAATCCCGGAATGCACTGACGATAGTATCCGGCCATACCAAGGAAACTTCGTACTGCCGTTCTATCTTTTGGCGGTTCCATATCCCGTATGGCCTCTATTTTCGATTCATGGGGGCGTATGCCCTCAGCATCAACCACATACCCGAGCAATTCTATTTGGGTCTTGTAGAAGCTACACTTTGATGGTTTTACCTGCAGACCTGCCTCTCTCAACCTGTCAAGGACCTTTCTCAGATGTTCTACATGTTCTTTCTCGTTCTTGCTATAGATGACAATGTCATCTATGAATACCATGCAGCAGCGCCCGATGAGCCCGGACAACACTTTAGTCATGGCTCGTTGGAACTGAGCCGGGGCGTTCTTTAAACCAAACGCCATTCTGGTGAACTCAAAAAGTCCGAGATGACAGGTAAAAGCCGTCTTCTCAATAGAGGCAGGGTCCAACGGCATCTGCCAGTACCCGGACTTAAGGTCTAGGGTGGAGAAAACCGTGGCCCCCTCTAGTGTGTCAAAGATATCTTGAATGTAAGGCAGCGGATAGGCATCACCTTTTGTCATTGCATTTATTTTACGGTAGTCTACGCAAAACCGAGTACCGCCGTCCTTTTTCGGGACCAGGGTGATGGGAGACGCCCAGGGGGACGTACTCGGCCTTATCACCCCGTCAGCTAGCATTTCTTGTACGCATTGTTCTACCTTTTCTCTTTTGTCCAATGGCATTCTATAGGGGTTCTGATGAATAGGGCCGCTGTCACCCGTGTCAATCACTGCTGGCGGCAGTGATCGAGCAACTCGGACCAGCTTCTCTTTTTCACTGAACACATCCCGATACCTCGTTAAGACGTCATTAACGAGGGAACTGCTCGACATTGGAACTTGGGATACTGACATCACAGGACCACAATACTGTGATGGATTAGTTACAAGTGGATATACTTTCTCTCCTAATTTCATTACATTTTGTACAAAATCGATTACACATGCCCGGCGGCACAGATTGGATCCGATCAACAAATCAACTCCCCCTGCGTTATCGCACACTAAAACTTCTGTTGGGAATCCCTCTATATTGACGGTACAGGTACCCTTTACAGTCAGGGTGTGTCCGGTTATACTCCGCACCATTGGCGGTTCTTTTAAAGGAATAAACCGCGGTAAGCGAGTATACAGTTGAGCTGGTATAAGAGTATGTGTACTACCAGTGTCTATCAGGGCTGTCACCTGTATTCCTTCTACATCGAGTCGTACCCTAGGTCGTACGGCTCCCTCTGCGCCACAACAGCGCCCATCCCCTGGCCAAGGGGTGAGGGCTTAACTAGTTTCCCTGGTTGGCTGGGGTAGCCACAGGCGTAGGAAAACTACCCTTATCTTTGCAATCGTACCTCCAGTGTCGTCCCCCACAAAAGCAAGGACGAGTCGGGGGCCAAGCCCGACACCCTTCTACGACATGCCCGCTCTGGCGGCACCGCAGGCAGACATCCTCCGCCACTTCTTGCGGTCTAGACCCGTTAGAACAGTCTTTAGGTCCCGGACCATCCTTACAATCGTTCGCAAAATGACCTAGCCTATTACACCGGAAACATTTATCCTGTGGGGTGGCTGTACGTGGTTTCTTTTTTCTGAGATTCATATTGGGTTCAGGTTTCTTTTGAGTGCTTTGCACCGCTAACACTTGCTTCATTTTGTCTCTCATTTCTTGTTGGGACCGATTGGCAGAAGCCACCTCCTGCCTTAGTTCTTCTACTACACCCCGCAAGAGGGCGGTCTCACTAACTTCCTGCTCAAGTGAATGGACTTTCCCGCTGTCTCTTGGTTTAAGATAATCTTCTCTTTGGCTATATGAGATAACCTGTTTTATTGCTACCCGGAGGGAGATAGGTCGGCGCGCCGCAATCCTACATGCCACGGCCCTGTCCTCCATCCCGCTAAGAAGATCCCTTATAAGTTCAGATTGATCTTGTGGCAGGCTTGCATATCCCTCATTAAAAAGAGTTTCAAAAGCGGAGACATATGCACGGATAGACTCTCCTGATCTCTGAGCCAAATTCCTTAACTTATCTCTCTGGGCCTGCTGAAAATCCGCAGACATATATGCATGGGCCAGGGTGTTTTTTATCATAGGCCAGGTGTTCTCAGGGTTGGCTATTAGACGCCTCAGGCTAACCCCCAAAGGATCGGAGGCGGTAAGAGTCGCTACCTTTAGGCGTATATTTTCCGGTACCTTGTCCAACTCTCTCAACCAGGTTAGAGTTTTTGCCGGGTTGTTTCCCTCACACCTACCAGTATCACGAGAATAACGACCCAAAGAATGGTTATCAGCCACGGCCGCCAACAACTTAGTCATCTGCTCTTCATCCTGTGTTCTTCTATCCCCATTTTCCTCCTCATCTTCATCCTCATCCTCCGTATCCCCATCTACCTCAGTGAGATACGTATACTTCGTTCTCACCTCTTCTCTATCTCTGCCGGATCCCTTTTTACTCATTTTTGCTTTTTCTACACTACTCCCTGCAGCGCCAGAAAAATCAAAGACACCACTAGGCTTGGCTTTAGCGGACTCTGTTGTGCTTTCTCTACTTTGCTCCTTAGCCTCGGACCGAGAAGCGGAGGTTTCCTCCTTATCCAACATTCCCAATCGTCGCTTACTTCGTTGGTGGGTGTCTGTCTGCAAACCTACATTCCGTAAAACCTTACTACATGGGGATGTGGTGGTAGTGGTAGCGGAGATGGAAGTGGTAGAAGAGATTTTGGAAGGGGCGGAGCGGGGCAGGGGGGTATTCTGTCTAGTGTCATATTTATGCCTTGGTGTATCAACCATTTAGGTATAGGGTCTCCCCGTTCTATTTAAAGAGGGTTTTAAAGGTACCAACTTAAATTTTCATGCCACATTCTAGGTACAATGCCCGAACCCGTTACTACCATGCAAACAGATGTACCTCTACTCACCAAACCAGACACAGGGTTGTCGCAGCCAGCCGCTCGAGGTTCCGAGTTTTCCATATTCTAGACAGACAGTTGATCTTGTCGATGTCGACATTCTCCCATGGGCAGGGCCGCGAAGAGTTGTCCCGTTCCATCGTCCCGGGTCCACCTTTCTTTACATACAACTAGGATAGAGCGCCATTTGTCAGTTCTACTCTCCCGAGCAGAACCAGAATACAAGGATATAGCAGTCAGCTCTGGATGCGTGGTAAAATGGGTATATACCAGAGATCCCCGCGGTTGCTGCCTCCTCACATGTCCATCACGTTCGTCACTTCACAAATAGAATCACGTCGGGGTCACCATTTGTCAGGGGGCCGATATGCTCGTCCGCACCTCATGCGTGCTGAGTTGCTTCCCCCACTGAAACCGCTCTGGTCACACAGTGGGGTGAGGCTCCGTAACAAAACAACTCTAGTGACAACGTGTGGTTGAAGCTGAGAGGAGAGAGGATCTGCCTTATGCCGGCAGTCGCTTTATTTTATAACCAGAGTACATTTAGACGTCACAACGGACGAGTACGTCACATACTCACATACCATTCCTTATACAGACAATTACAGACGCGGTAACTGTTTCCAAACATGGTTACATTTTTCCCAATTGGTTACTAGCGGTCACATGTAGGGACAAGACGCTCCCCCAAATATGGATACGTCTTTTCCGTCTAGGGACCTCTATCCCATTTTAAGAAGAAACCGCAAAGATGTTTGCGCGTTCCTCCAAGAGGATTCTGACATGTCCCGTCACGTGCAACCTTCTTGAGGTAAAACCTCTATATACATAGTATGTACCAAAATGGAAATATATTAGCTTAGAAAAGATAATAATTTTAGGGAAGATAATAGTTTTAGTATTTCTCCCTTTTTATGCACCATAGGTATTTCTCCCTTCTATTTACTACAACTTAAAACCTTATTTCCTACATAGGAAGGATTTAGTATAATTACGGTTTTCTTTAACATATTGATGCATGCGTATACGTTCATCTGAGGAGCGTGAGAAAGCCGGACATGCGAGCAAGGTTCTCACAAACAAGTTGACATGAGTAACGACTTGTTGAGACTGGAGGTGGATACAATACGGATGTGCACGTAGGCACAATCACGCGGAGACAGTAAACTTCCAGAACACGCATCTCTTTCTCACCAGCGACTTTCGCCTCTCCTTTTAAATATAATATATATTCTCCCCGTTTGACCATGTTTAGGAGTCGTGTATATAAGAGGAAATCAAATATATATATATGATATAACCCTCGGCAATATGCTCATGAAAATATAATGTGAGCAGCATCAGAACTTTGTGGCGCGACCAGTTACGCGTGGTCTTTAAACAAGTTTCTCAGAAGGAAAGAAGTTCTAATAAAATTGTATCACTCAATGGCAATGATGTTGAGCGAATCACTGAAGGTGGCCATACGTGACATGGTCATACGTGACATTGGCATGGCCGTACGTGACACACTTTGCCAAACTCCAGTTGTGGCATACGGTGGCCAAGATTAAAACTCATCCAGTTTTACGATAGTATTTAACGATTTAGAATATCAGATTAGGCTGTATTTAACCTACAGTGATAAGATCCGCGGTGCTGTGAGCGTCCACGTAATAACTATCACTGAAAGCCTATTTTACGCGGCGATGCGCCTATGCGATTACAGCGCGATCCGCTAAATTTCAGGAGCAACGTTTAGTCAGCAATGGTAAATTCCCAACAGACTTGATGACAGATTTTACCTTTCCTTTTAAACCCCTTCACGCCGGGCACCTCTGGCAAAGCAATGTCTGTAAGGCCGGGTAGGGTGTAAATATATACCGCCTGGGGACGGGCATTTTCAGGCCAATTATGATATTTTCACTGTTTGATCACGTGATAAAACACGTGGTCTTTAATATCATTTATGAATATTTCAGAATCTTAAGTGTAATGTTATGCCAACATTCTGTGAAAATTTCATCATTATTGATCAATTATTTACAAAGTAAATACATACATAAACTATGATTTTGTAAGTCTTAGAAAATTATGCCTTAAGGCATCACCCGGAGCCAAAGGGTTAATTCAATGCGAGTAATTTTTCCATCACTTTAGATCGTTATCTACATAAGATATACTTGTGTGTGTAATCTTAGATTCTAGCATTTTTGTCTTACCCTGAGTAAAAAAGATATAAAAAGAGATTCCTATATTTAAGGCGTGCTATTTTGACTTGCCAGTATCAAAAGAACTATAACAATAGAAAATCGAATTAGATACTATGGAATATACTCGGAGCAACAGGTTATACTAATGTAGTTCGAGGTCAAATAATACTATTACATTAATAATTGAATAAATGATCGATAAATGCACACATCCTACTGCAGGCAGGCAAGGGATGCTATGTGACCTCCAACATCTTCTAACAGGCTGAACAGATACGGCCGCTGTCCTGGAACCATAGATCTACATGTATGTAAACATGCATTATGCGGTCTCTACATGAATACTATCATAAAACTGGATGAGTTTTGATCTTGGCCACCGTATGCCAAGCCTGGAGTTTGGCAAAGTGACTTCATGAGGCGAAGCCAAGTGAAGTCCAGAGCCAAAACTCCAGGAGTGGCATGCGGTGGCCAAGATTAAAACGAATCAGGTTTTGATTTTATCCTACCCGTCTCCTCGATTTTGGAATATTACTTGATAAAAATTCTGTATGCCACTAGTGGCATATAAAACTTTGTATGCCAGTCAGCGTGGCATACGGAAACTCAATGTTAAGCCTATGGGATTTTATATTAGGGGTAGGATAAAACCTAATGCCCCAGTCACACTGGTGTAAAAAACGGCGTTTCTACGTAATTGAATTAAAGGATGCGAGTTCCGCGTATTTGGTACGCAAATACAACGCTTTTATATTTTAGTACACAATCCAGTCACACTGGCGTAAATTCTGGTGTATCTAGTACATATTTTAGACGTATTGGGTACGGATTGTGAACGTTTCTATTTTCATAGCTTGTACGTTCTTTTACGTTTCTCAACGTTTCATCAACGCTTATTTACGCATCTGTACGCATTGTGGCGGTTTACCGCGTTCATTTACGCATTTAAAATGCGTAGAGATAAGTTTTAAAATTTTAAAACTCATTCTGATACTACTTTTTTTCTATTTTTCTTCTACGTTTCTTTACACATTCCGACTTTCTTTTACGTATCTCCAGTTCCAACAGGGTCAGACCATACACTGACATTTACCAGTGTATACCAACTTATACGGCATACAGCCTATGATCCATGGGGGTTGCCATGACGCCCCCCAAGTAGGTGTTCTTCACAATAGGTGTGAAAAAATAGGTGTTCTTCACAAATGGAGGTGCAAAAGAAGTGAGTGATAATTGGGAAGTGTCACAACTCTAGCCATGCTCACATATGTATATATAAAATGTTCCATGTGAAAAAAAATCATGTCCTGGGTTTAATCATTATGTTATCCTGCTCTGGGAACCATGGTAAAACATTGAAAGGCAATTGAATTTTGTAAGAAAAAAGAGCCAGAATACAGGTTCTGTCCCCCAAGCCTGGGGCCTTCCATACTGCTGGCCACCTAGTGACTACTCTATGAACTGACAATGGCTCTGTCCCCTATACCAACATACTAACATACCAACATACCCTGTTTTGTGTTGGTATGTTAATATGTTGGTATAACTTGGCATACACTGGTAATTGTCAGTATATGGTCTTAAGAAAGAAACTGATGAGGGCTTGGTCTGTGCCCTCGTTCGCCATCGAGTTTGGAGTGCACAGTAATATGAACGAGGCGATAGCTGAGTGAATATTTTGAAGCAATCCAAACAAGATGGTGAACAGGGACTCAGACCAAGCACGAATATGTTTCTGATTTTATCTTAGCCTTTAGATATTCACCTCTTTATCACCCGTTGAGAACGAGTTACCGTTCTCGCAAGCCTGTTGAGAACGAGTTCGTAATGCTTTAAGCCTATGAACATTTATTCCAGGCTAAGATAATAGCCCGTTCATGCTGAACAATGGATTTCTATTATCGCTATAAACAACAGTTACTTTATACCAGATGACTCCTGTTGTATCTACAGTTAAATGCGTTCACGTGTCAAACCTGGGGTGGCTCCTAGCAGTTTTTCCGTTCAGCGCCGCCATGCGGTCATGTTGCATGGCAACGCGGCCGTTCGGCCAAACATTGCGCTGTCGTGGCTCACGCCAATGCATTCACACATAGGGTGTGAGTGGCGGGTATGAATGCAGAGGTGTTGTTTTCTTCCAGATAACCGTGTTAGAACAAGCGAGGGTACTCTTCAAACTAGGACTGGTTGTCTAAACTTTAGAGTTGATGATTGTCTTGACTTTGAGTAGCCAAAATTAATTCCTTACAGGTCTTCAGAGCTTTATATGCAAAACGGGTTATAAGAAATACTCAGTTATAACAAAGTAGTTATTATTATAAGCCCACAGTCAAATCTAATTACCTCTTGCTATTGAAACAACACATTTAAAAGAATTAGGGCAAGACATATTCCTAAGACATAATCCAATATATTTTCTATTTCTAAATATCTTTAGAAGCGTTTTTTTGTAAAAAATACATTATTGGGTATGATTCCCAACCTAGAAGAAGCATGTGTATATAAATATAGATATACAATATATTTATGTATATACAATGTACAATATATTTATGTATATATATCTATATACTATGATATTATAATTCTTTTGGTTATTCCTGAGAGAAGGATAAGCCTATAGTGGCAAAGCCCATACCAGTATATCTCTGCTACCCGTGTACATTGTTTCTATTTTATCTTATGATATCTAAAGTATTATTGAGGAGATATACACGTTTAACCTACCAAATTAAAGCTGACATGCCATAGAGTAGGATAGAATTGCTTCTAGTTCTCTAGAAATAATCTAAACGAGTATTATAAACATATTACGCTCATACACTCAGTCACTTAATGGTAAAGAATACGTTGTCAGGGACTTGCTTGGCTGCATGCATTGCGTAACCAAGAAGATAAGGTGCGACACCAGCCTGCGGGAAAAGGCCTAATAGGAGCATCACATACAAGTCCCGGAACGCATTGGCTGTAGTTGGCGTAGTTTGGCAACCAACCCCGTCTACGATATCGGGGTTGGTGGGATAGGGAGCCAAAGTGAACCCGATACAACCACAGATAGCCGGTAAAAAATACTATTTCCGGGTATAGGCGCTCAGTACTTTGACTATGTAGGTTCAAGATTATATGTGTCATTCTCCATCATCATATGGATCACTTGGGGTGTACCTCAAATCAAATACTTTTGTTCTACGTAGGTTCTAGAAGCAGAAATACTTAATAGGTAAAATCCATAGCTTAACAAATTGACAATGAAATCTAGCTTTATGGTGGTTCTATCATAAAATTACACACAAAAGGTAAATAACAAAATGATAAATTTTCTTCGAGGTTATGACTAAACACACTCTCCAAGCAGTATGAAATATCTGGCAGGAGAGTAACAAACAGGTCCCGCTACTGCGTCAAGGTGGCTGTAGGTTTAACCCAACCAGAGCTAACTTTGTGTAGCTCTGGTTGCCAGTGTATAGTTGGCGTTGTTTCGCGCTTTGTCTGGACTTGCCACAGTCTTGCTGCATTCACAGCTATTAAGCCTCCCCAATCAATATTCGAGCTTACTGTTCGGGAGCGACTGACCTGACGCAGTTATGGTCACAGTCTAATACGCATAGCTCCATATATATACGTCTTCTGGTTAGGTTTCGGACATACATACATCTGTCCAGGAATAGGCAATAAGAACTCATATCTTTCGTAATTAAGGATATCCTTAGCGGTAAGTCAGTAGCGTTTCTATATCGCGATTTGTCATACATATGGTACACCCCACGATCCAGCATATATGTCTTTAGAGCCTGCTTGCGCGGAATATATATACATTGATAAAGGTTAGAGTGGTCACTTACAAACTTCCAGCATGCTGCCAAAAAACTATCCCTTCACTATCTGCGTGGTATTCACTATGATTGTGGGAAAGGAGCAAAGTGCCAGTGTCTCAGGGTCCTACAGGCATGCCCAGCTGCCCATGACCAATCACTAGAGACCAACATACCTCATTGACCTACTTAATTGGATTCGGGCGGTTGCAGAAATAGCCCAGGGTAAATACAAGTGCCAGGGTTATGCAGTATCACAGTAATGATAACTAATAGGGCTGGCTAATAACATGGTTAGAACGGAACATGGTAACAGGGTTAGAATGGTAATGTGGTAACTGTGATGCAGTAACTGGGTTATGATACTAACGTGGTTAGAAGGGTAACAAGGTAACGGTAATATGGTAACGGTAATGTGATAACGTGGTTAGGATGTAATATAACACGTTCTTAGGTAGCGTAACGCAATTAGAATGTAACACGTTTTGATGGGTAACGTCTTGTATAGTATAGCGTAAGTAAGGTATAGTATAACCTAGTTAGAAAATAATGGTAAGTAACGGTAGGTAACGCAAATGCGGTAAGGCAATTGTTTAACCAGGGTTTGATAGTTATGGACATTTTTGTTTTATATTTATGGACATTTTGATAGTTATGGATATTTTTGATAGTTTGGGCCGCACGGTTTATGGATGTCTTGAGCCCAGGACGATTTTAGCCCTGGATGCCTTGAGCCTTTCTGTGGACGCCTTGAGCCTATATACCCTGTGGACGTCTTGAGCCTACCCCGTTGTGGTGGCCTTGAGCTTCTGCGTGTTAAGACTTTGAAAAGTGCACCTATAATGGTTTATAGTTATATTTATTATATACCTGTGCCAGTATGTTACACAAATACCAACCTCTGCTAGGGTATTGGTATTAAATATAAACCGGCACTGTATGGTGGTATAAAATGATGTACCACCCTACTTTGAATACAAATTCTGATTGGCTGAAAAAAATTGCACTGACCTACTTAGGAAGTGCTAGCAGTGACTTGCACAAGGATCACAGGAGTTGAAGGGGAAAAAAGAGTAAAAATGTGCTTGGAGCATATTCTGTGCTTTACTTTCACCACGGATTTGAATGACCTGGATTGGCAACCAACCCACTGTGGCCCGTAGGTGTTCGACTCGGTATTGTCTTCAGGGTTCTCTCTGTAGCCAGAAGGCGGCGCTATAGTCGCCGACGTGTTTCCGTTTTTCACACCAGGCGGCGCCACGTTCACACGCGCGGAAATAGGTGTCAGTGGCTTATATCACTCACTTTGACACCTCCCCTACCTGGGGTTAGTGGTGGCAGTGGGTTCAAAGACTAAGAACCTTACTGAGGGGAGACTGACTGAGTCATCTAAAGTCACCCAAACTCTGCCATTAGTTTAGAAAAACCCAGAAGGGCTAGGAATATAATTTTAGCTGTTCTGAATAGGTATTATATTGGGGAAGACAGCTAAATACTTTAGAAAGGCCTGGTTGAGTGGGAATATTTTTTGAAACTTTGACTTTTCACCGGTGAACCCCTCAAAATCAGTCATTTCTCGGTGGCGCTGTCATCTAAAGTCACCCAAACTCTGCCATAAGTTTGGAAAAACCTAGAAGGGATAGGAATATAATTCCAACTGTTCTGAATAGCTTTTATATTGGGGAAGACAGCTTAATACTTTAGAAAGGCCTGATTGAGTGGGAACATTTTTGAAACTTTGACTTTTCACGGTGAACCCCCCAAAATCAGTCATTTCTCAGTGGCGCCATCATCTAAAGACATCCAAAGTCACCCACATCCTACATCCCCACATCTCCACATTCATACATCCTACATCCCTACATCCTACTTTCCCACATCCCTACATCCCCACATCCCTAAATCACTACATCCCAACATCCCTAAATCATTACATCCATACATCCCCACCCCCACCCCAAAATCAGTCATTTCTCAGTGGCGCCATCATCTAGTCACCCAAACTCACCCACATCCCCACATCTTCACATCCTACATCCTACCTTCCCACATCCCTACATCCCCACATCCCTAAATCACTAGATCCATACATCCCCACATCCTACATCCCTACATCCTACATCCCCACATCCCTAAATCACTACATCCCAACATCCCTACATCATTACATCCTACATCACTACATCACTACAGCCTACATCACTACATCCCCACATCCTACTTCCCACATCCCAACATCCCTACATCCCACCATCTCCACATCTATACATCCTACATCCCCACATCCATACATCCTATATCCCTACATCCTACATCTCCACATCCATATATCCATACATCCCCACATCCTACTTCCCCACATCCCAACATCCCTACATCATTACATCCATACATCCCCACATCCTACTTCCCACATCCCCACATCTCCACATCTCCACATCTATACATCCCCACATCTCCACATCCATATATCCATACATCCCCACATCCTACTTCCCCACATCCCAACATCCCTACATCATTACATCCATACATCCCCACATCCTACTTCCCACATCCCCACATCTCCACATCTCCACATCTATACATCCCCACATCTCCACATCCATACATTAAGGGATGTGGGAAAGTAGGATGTAGGGATGTAGGATAAATGGATGTGGAGATGTGGGGATGTAGGATGTCGGGATGTGGGGATGTAGGCTGTAGGGATGTAGGGATGTAGGATGTAGGGTAGTATAGTGGAGGGGCAGTATGGTAGAGGGGCAGTATGGCGAAGGGGCAGTATGGTGGAGGGGCAGTATGGGAGAGGAGCAGTATGGTGGAGGGGCAGTATAGTGGAGGGGCAGTGTAGTAGAGGGGCAGTATGGGAAAGGGGTAGTATGGTGAAGGGGCAGAATGATAGAGGGGCAGTATGGTGGAGGGGCAGTATGGTGGAGGGGCAGTATAGTGGAGGGGCAGTGTAGTAGAGGGGCAATATGGGAAAGGGGTAGTATGGTATATGGGAAAGGGGTAGTATGGTAGAGGGGCAGTATGATAGAGGGGCATTATGGTGGAGGGGCAGTATGGTGGAGGGGCAGTATGATGGAGGGGCAGCATGGTGGAAGGGCAGCATGGTAGAGGGGCAGTATGGTGGAGAGGTAGCATGGTGGAGGGGCAGTATGGTGGAGGGGCAGTGTAGTAGAGGGGACAGTATGGTGGAGGGGCAGTATGGTTGAGGGACAGTATGGTGGAGGGACAGTATGGTGGAGGGGAGTTTCTTTTAATAAAAATATTCCACTCGCTCTGTGAGCTCGTGGAATATTTTTATCGAAAGAAACGCGGTATGTGAGTATGTACCAGTAAGGTATATACATTTTGTCTTATTATACAACCCTAAAGAAGAAACCAACAAGTTTTGGTCAAAGTCGTCGTTCTCCACGAGTTTGATGCGGTGTGATATGAACGAGGCGAAAGCCGAGTGAATATCACATAGCATTCAAACGAGTTGGAGAATGACTTCTTTTACCAAAACGAGTTGCTTTCTGTATTTATCTCACCCCTGAACACACTAAAAGAATGGGTAACAAAGAGAATATAGACCATGGAGAACGGACTGCAATACTTGATGGGGCATGGAGAACGAGTTCCCAATGTTAAGCCTATGGACATTTATTCCAGGGGTGAGATAATAACCCTTACCCAACCCTTCTCTAACCCTAACCCGCCAATCAGAACTAAAATTGGGTAGGCTCAAGGCGTCCACGAGGTGGGCTCAAGGCGTCCACGTTTTTACGCTGACAGGAGGCTCAATCTGGGACAAGCTACCAACCAACATACAACAGATCAAAGACAGTTCTTATTTTAAAATATTTGTGAAAGGCTTCTTACTATGTCTTTGCTCGGTGTTGTCGCCTCTCACTTTGAAATTTGACGTGCCGCTGGCGAGACTTCGCTCGACTTTTGAAACAGCTCCCTGCTGCGTCTGTGATGTTTTCCTATTTATCACAATTGATTACAATTTTGATTATATTTCTTCATGGGCAGGACGAATGGGGTGTCAACCATCAAGACCCAGTGCAGCAACTGAACAAACTAACGTTACCCAGTTGCCGACTGACACAAAACCTGCATCTAAAGCGGTTGTATCATCAACTGATGTCAAACCCTTGACGTCGTCGTTGACAGAGGAACATAAGGTCAACTTAGTGTCCCCCGAAAAGACTCTATCTGCCGACAAATCGAGATACACAAAGGAGGAGAAGCAGTTTGAGAACACATCCATGATGTCAGTAAACAAGGAACAAGGGGTCAATTTAGTGTCGCTTGGAGAAGCGCTACCTGCAGACGAATCGGGGAATGCACAGGAAGAGTGGCGGGCTGTGAACATTGCTACCTTGAAGCACAGCCATCCTGATCTGCCGTGGTGGGACATGGCCGACTACCTGTTACCCATATACAAGGTTGTGGTCCAGCCAAACCGTAAGGTAAGTCAGCCCTAAATAAAGCTGTCACATAGAATCATAATTAGTAGAAACCGAACGAGAGTTAGACTTGACAATGTTTATGCCACGACGGGAAGTTTGTGTATTACTACACGAGGCGTCATTGGTTGGTGACCCAAACCTCATCTATGTTCTCTTTGGTAGGAACTCATGGAAACTATGGAGTTATTGATATTTTGTAGATATTGAAGCATAGGTGTTGATACGATGGCAGAGGTTACATAAGATATATCTATTTATGCATAAGGTCGAAGATGAAAACACATTTGATGCAGAGATGGAGGAGGTATAGGGAGAGTAATATCGTAAAACCGGATGAGTTTTAACCTGGGCTCCCGTATGCGACGACTGTAGTTTGGCGTAGTGATATCACGAGGCAGAGCCGAGTGATATCCGGAGCCAAAACTCCAGGAGTCGCATACGGGAGCCCAGATTAAAATGAATAAGGTTTTGATTTTATCCTACCCCCTGTGAACGATATTTTTATGTGAGGATAATAACAAAATACATGATAAAAACTTTCTGAAGTCCTCCATATAGCTCTCCTTGCTGCTCTAAAGGCGCTTGGAACTGCTTTCAGCTGCTGATCTCTGATTGGTCCATTTTTTGTACGCTCCTAAGAGGGATTTTTTATCCGTATGCGACATACGGGTGCATACGGAAAGTCAATGTTAAGCCTATGGGATTTTATATTAGGGGTAGGATAAATCCCAAGCCCTACTACATATATAAAGGAGTGCAGGAATCCAGCATGGAGTTCTTAGTCTGAGTGCCAGTAGATGTAGGTCATGTACAGGGATACTGCATCATCTAAGGTCTGTAAGCAGTCTTTTTTTTTTTTTTTTTTTTTTTTTTATTTATCAAACACACATCGCTCAGATTAACTGAGTTTTTCAGATGCCGTTGCCGGCGTACAATCAAGTTTCTGGTATAACACAAATCTCAAGAATCAAAGGTATTTAACAACCGTGGGATAGGGTGATAATTTGTAAGATGAAGATGTAAGTTAATGGAATACAATTACTTATACAGATATTATACAGTCGTTCCCTCAAAAAATCTTTTTTATTTTTTTACCATTGGAAAACAGTGGGGATTTTTATTGAATTACCCTAAAAAGTCTCTCGGTGGTGTTACCAACTGTATGAGGTGTTTTTTTGGGTTTTTTTTTTTAATATCGAGCTTCGCTATATTTATTGAACTGAAAGAGTTACAGTAAGTTCGGGTAGAAAACTTTCCATTGGCACATAATGGACTATCCAAAGGGCTACAAGTGATCACTCCAACGTAGAACAATGTCTGAAATCGAAGATTGTACATAGGAAATTCTGAAAAGCTTATCTAACTATTTTCAAATGAACATTTTGATATTGCAGAGACATGGATGGAAGACGGTGCGCCTCTTTGTCAGCAGTACCTTCAAAGACATGCATTCTGAGCGCGAGTACCTCGTTAAGCGCATTTTCCCTCAACTTCGAGATTGGTAATTTATTGTCTCATTATGTTTCTTTTTCATTTCTCATTTGAGGATATATTGTTAGAAGCATTCATCTAGACTACGTATTGAAGGTATATTGTTAGAGGCATACATCTAGACTACGTATTGAAGGTATATTGTTAGAAGCATACATCTAGACTACATATTGAAGGTATATTGTTAGAAGCATACATCTAGACTACGTATTGGATAACAACGTTTCGATTGTATGACTAACTCTAAATACCCCATACTAAAAATTAAATTATATTTATAAATATTTGTCAATAATAAGTATTCTAACAATAATAAGTATTCTAAATACAATCTCAAACCTGAACAGAATTATGGAGGCGGCATCTTGCCCCCGCCACAAAACCAACACCAGGTGGAGGTATGATTATCAATGGATTGTAACAATTGATAACAGCGATTGTTCCCGACTATAATGGCACCACTTTCATGAAACTCAATTGAACTTATCTAATGCCCTAACAGATAAAACCAGGGACCTGTTTCAGTAGTTTCTTGACATGTCTAGATGACGTCTGTAACACCAAACAGACAGATCAACACAAGTTGCGGCACTTAGGACAAGACAGACCCCAAACACGGTGTGTCCGGTTTCAAAAGTAGTAGACAATTTCATAAGAATTAAGCCATGAAACTTTAACACAAGTAAGGAATACATAAAACCTATAATCGTTCCAGATATGAAGAAAATTGGCTACTCAGATCCGCTGATATTTGACATCAACTGTGACATGCGTTTTGAAACCTGACAAAAAAATTTCCGCTGTTGCTTGCACTGTTGGTGCCGCTGTTGATGTCTGTCTAGGCCTAATGTCACAAAACTACTGAAACAGGTCCCAGAACAAGCAATCACTGTGCCTTATAGGTGACCGTGATGTTATATAGATAACCCCTTGAGGTCATCTAATTTCCTGTCAGATGACGCCTGGCAATCCATTTGTGCTGTATAGGTGACCTTATCTCACCCCGGTATTTTTCTCCATAGGCTTAACGTTAGGAACTCGTACTCCACGGTTGTGAAAATGTTGTACCCAATACTCAATGTTTAATTTGGCGAGTTATTTCAGCAATAAATGATGTTATATGGGGAGAGATAAAATCAGAAACCCACTCGATGAGATTAACTTGGTCTGCACTCCACCTCGTTTGACCATTACGTAATTCACTCAGCTTCGCTTTGTGGATTACTCCGCAGTTAAACTCGGTGGAGTACGGACCAAGTTATTCTCATCGAGTGGGTTTCCTTCTAAATACTTATATAGAACTGCATCGAGAATCGTATAAATAGACAATACTCCACGTGTTTGGCTGGGCCGCAATCGTCATCGAGGCGAAGCTGAGTGACGATTACGGCACAGCCAAACGAGTGGAGTATTGTCTATTTATACGATTCGAGTGCGGTTCTGGATTTATCTTACCCCTTTCTATCGTTTAGATAACATTAGAACTCCAGAATAATCGGAATATACTTAGCAAATCCACTACGCCAAGGCCGTGGCGTAGTATTGTAACTTTACCAGGGTGATCGTTGAGTATATTTTTCTAATGTTATTCCTATGGCTAAACTTGTACGAGGGGTGAGATAATGTTTGATAGATAACTAATATAGTTGTGAATACCTGGACAGGTGTGAGAAACGCAGGCTGCGCTTAGTGGAGTGCGATCTGAGGTGGGGAGTGCCGAAGCACGCCAGCACAAGACAGACACTGGACGCCTGCCTCTCCGAGATCGACAGGTAAGAGAGTGGTTGTGGCCCCTAAGATACGAGGTCAACTCTCGACTGTATAGCCCTCCCAAGGCGCTAGAAAATATCATGTAAGGAGGTCAGGGTGAAGGTCGGGGTTTGCTGCGAATGCAGTCATTGGCTACTCAGTCTACTCTATTCCTTATATGGACTTAAGGTAATGGGACAACTCCATGCTGGTAACGTCCCCACATCTTCCAAAAACTAAGTTCTATGTATATTTAACCCTTTATAGAAAAAGATTACTTCTGCTGGAAAATCGGACCCCCGATTTTCGCCGATTTCACCGATTTCCCTCAAAAAAATTCCCACTAGGACACACAGACATTTCACTGGCTTACATGCTTGTGAAACAGGCCCCAGAAAGAACCCAAGTCGGGTCAAAGGTCGAGCTCCCACCAGGACAGGTCGAGAGAGCGCACAGAACCTCAACCCACCCTACCCCCACAGTCAGGGAGGGCAGGCGTACCGCACAGCCGGACCAAGGTCGCTAAGCAACCGAGGAGACTACTAAGGGGTGCATTCCGCTAATCCAATAGAATGGGAGAAAAACAAAATCATTGACCAATGAGATAGGACGGCGGGAATCGGCAGAAGCCGACCTCGGAGAGAGAAAAACAATCAGGAACTACTCGTGGTCGCGTTCCGAAACAGATCACATCTTCGTCCCTTACTGTATATTTAAGGAATTTATTGCAGCAATTCGTCCGATTATTCATGGACATTAAAACATATTTTGATAGAAAAATAAGTTAAAGACAAATTCGGGTAGGTATCGAAACGCCCCCTGGTTTAACACTGGTGCTGCCATCTGGGGCCATGAAAATATATCAGTTTCTCATAGACACCAATATATAAGCACTTGCCTTCTTTAGATGGCCTTCCCATAGAAATTAGCATGGTTACATAGTATTTTTTTAGTATTTATCATTTGTACATGTTTCCAACTATCATAACCCATAATCATTTGAAGATAGCAATAGAAAATTAGTGTCACTGAGCAACAAAGTAAAAATATTGCATTTTCCTATATACACCAATAGTTAAGCACTTACGTTTTCAGATGGCCCTCCCATCGAAGTAAGCATGGTGACATGCCATTTTCTTTGCATTTTCTATTTGCTGATATATAGAACTTATATTATCCTCAGTTATTTGTAGATCTCAATAGAATTTAGAAATCACCCAACTACCAGCATTTCTCTTTAAACACATTAAAGATTACCTCCTCATGTTTGACGTTTTGTCAATGATCTACGTAATTGCATATAAAGTACATGTTTTGTTTGGGAACATATTCATGAAGTGTTAATAAAACACATAAATTATCACTTCTGAAAACGTAAGGGCATCATATATGTCTACATTGATTGCGCAGATTTCATTAATGTATGAAAGACTTTTAGCAAAGATTACGATATCAGGTCATTGCTTGGTGACCCAAACCTCATCTATGTTTTCATTGGAAATTTATTTATTTTACGAATCACCAGTCGGAGATGCATCGTAAATGCAGCGTGTGTAGGGATACATGAGAAGAAACATGTCTTTTCTCTATTACAGGTGCTACGAGGAGAATGAATACCCATATTTACTTGCTCTAATATCAGAGCGCTACGGCTGGGTACCGAGTGAAACCGAGATGCCCCCGGACATCAAACACAAGTAAGATTAACTGTGATGTTGATCTCAACCCCCATGTATTTATATAGAACTGCATCGAGAATCGCATAAATAGACAATACTCCACGAGTTTGGATGTGCCGCAATTGTTATCGAGGCGAAGCCGAGTGACGATTATGGCACAGCCAAACGGTTATTTGTACAACATGGTAATTTACGGTTTGTACGGACCGAGGCGTTTACGCCGGATTCCGTACAAACCGTAAATCATCATCGAGTTCTGTGAGTTGTGCAAGCATGGTTGGACATTATATATTTGCTATATACCCGGAATGGTCCGTACATTATTTTTACGTCATATGTCGAAACGGTGCATATATACAGTATTAGGGTGGTTGTGGCCCCTAAAATTTGAGGTCAACTCACGACTGCAGAGCCGTCCCAAGGCGCGAGAAAATATTATGTAAGGAGGTCAGGGTGAAGGTCGGGGTTTGCTGCAAATGCAGTCATTGGCTACTCGGTCTACTGTATTCCTTCTAAGGAATTAAGGTAATGGGACAACTCCATGGTGGAGGATACGGTATGGGTATATAGTAAAGCCTATTCTTCAAAACAGACACACCTGTCTGGCTTAGCCCGTGAGTGCATAAATAGGCCCTATTGAGGTATCCCGTAATCCAGTTTGTTTACAAGTTCCGGTTTGCGCTGGTTGCCGACCTTGTATGGTGATAGACCCTTGAACCACTATGTTCCGTGGACCGACATTGCACTTTGAAAATGATTTGTAACTAAGGATCCTTTTTGGAAGCTGTTATTTTAGGAATTAGGCCCGGCGTCCACCTACTACGGTATGGCTCCGATATGGTCTAGGATGCACCTCTCAATACAAAATCAAAATCGTGTCGGAAGGTCACCTAATATCGGGGCAGTTGACCACATTACTGCGATTAGACACCAATAAAAACCCAATACAACGTGTGGTGGATTGGTGTGTCTAAACACATGTTTATGATTTTGCACCTTCCCGATATGGCACCGATTCTGACATTTTGTATCGGTGCCATATCGGGAGGTCTACGATTCTATCGTATTAGGGGGACACCGGGCTTTAAAGCCTGCCCCCACCTACCACGATTCTGGTCCCGATTGGCCTTACGACGGCCTTCCGGACACCATTCCGATTGTAGCGTGAGGTCTGGCAAAATCGTGGTAGGTGGGACAGGTTTCTGCGATTCCATCTACGACAGCTTACGATAGGCTGCGATGATATCGCCAATCGTAGAGGTCCCGATAATTTCCAACATGTTGGAAATTCCGTAGCCTGTCGTAGGGTATCATAGCCGCTGGTTTCGTCGTGGAGGTATCGTGACCATAGTTTATGTTATTGGTCCTCCCAAGGCGTTGCCACGCTCTACGATTTCAAACTATTGGACCTATCGGGGACCTCCCGATAGGTCACGATTTCCCCATTTCAGATCGTAGCGATCGGGAAGCATGTCGTGGCCTATCGTGGTAGGTGGGGGTCCCCTCTTATACTGACATCGGAGAAACACTGTGAAGAAAGATGTTTTTATCCACTAATACTTAAATTTACTTCAAGGTACAAATGGATACCAGGCATGTCTGTAACAACCATGGAGCTGATGACTGGCGGGTATTGGAGCAGGAACCCTAATGTGAGTTCTTAATTTCCATTTTCTTGCTTTCTTTAAATCTGATTGTGTTAACTCATTTATCAACTCATTCTGTGTTCTCTTCTGGATCTAGCAATAATAAGGTAAACATCCTCAGAGTGTATGAGCTCTAACTTTCCCAAATTATATGAGTTTATAAACCATGCCGTTTAAGCCAAAAGGTAGAAATTTTCATCTTATATAACAATAAAGGCCGGCGTCCACCAACAACGACAAGGCTATGACAAGCACCGACAAGAAAGTTCCAATCGGCGCCTTGTCGCAGCCTTGTCGTAAGAAGAGGGGGTCTGTGACAGCGTTGTCGGGGCGTGTCGTAGGGGTCGCTGATTTCCGTAAAAAAGGCGTCCCTGGTGCCGACACACTATGACAGTGATATCGAGGAAACAACAAGACACCACGACATAGGCCTAGTCATGGCAAAAATTGAACATGTTCGATTTTGTCGTAACCTTGTCGGAAGGCCCCCGACAGGCCCCCGACAAACTTCCAGTTGCAGCCTGTCGTGGGCTTGTCGTAGACTCTTGTCGGGAATTAGGGTCCACCAACCACGACAAGGCTACGACAATGGGTTTCCGACAAGGTCCACGACAGCTCTACGATTGGAAGCCTTGTCGTAGCCTTGTCGTGGTTGGTGGACCCCAGTTCCGACAAGAGGCTATGACAAGGCCACGACAGGCTGCGACATGAAGCTTGTCGGGGGCCTGTCGGGGCCTGTCGGGGGCCTTCCGACAAGGCTACGACAATATCGAACATGTTCGATTTTTGCTATGACTGGACCTTTGTCGTGGAGTGTTGTGGTTTCCTCTATATCACTGTCGTAGTGTGTCGGAACCATGGGCGCCTTTTTTACGGCAACCAGCAACGTCTACGACACGCCCCGACACCGCTGTCCTGACACTGCTCTTCTCACGACAAGGAAACTTTCATGTCGGCACTTGTCGTAGCCTTGTCGTGGTTGGTGGACGCCCCCCTTAATACTACAGGTTGCACCTCTACCTTGCTCCACTTGCCCTCCCTGTCATCTCTCCATTCTATATACCACATCAATTCTTAGGCCCTGTACATGCTGAGAGAACCGAACTTTCTCGAGCCGTTAAAACAAGAAGCTGGCCTGCTTAGCGCCTACACAGAAAGACGGGAAGAAGATCGGGAATCGCTGAGGGTTCTGAAAGGTTAGTATCATCCTGGAATCTAAAATGTACACCTTTATACACAACAATGTATATTAGTCTAATTAGTTTGCTATGACTAAATGTACCTCGAAATATTGAATATATGTACTAAGGGGAGCATTCGAGTATTAATGTACAGATAACTCTATATATTTAGTGATGTTAATATAGCCCGTAAGATAGAAAAGCCCGATATGCCATTGGAAAATTTCTGATTATTAATTGTATATATGGAATATGTGAACACTATAGGCATCACGTTTAGTGTTATATATTTCCAGTAAAGGGAGCCACTCATTTACGGAGGTTACAGACGAATTGTCAACATTCGCCTTCTCAAACTTCACTCACTTCTGAAAATTTTCCTATACTTACAGAAAGATTGAAGAACCAGGGAACCGACGCTGGAAAGGTTTACAGTTACTCCTGTGAAGTTGAGAAACTTTTGGAGAAGAGGGCAGAACTCACAGGTATTTTATAATGAAAACATCTAAATATCTACTACTTGGATTGTTCAGAACTATCGATTTGCCTTGACTGTATTGCAGTGTTGGTTTTCCCCATTTCGACCTCTGATAACTTGTTTTATGGAGATATATAAAGTTATACAGTAGAACCCCGCGTAAGCAGACACCCTACGTTCCGGGCCAAAGTGTCTGCTTACGCGGGGTGTCCGCCTACGCGAGGTTAAAATAAACATCTAATAGAGGGAACCGTTCCGATCAAAGGCGTCTGTATGAGGTGTCTCTCATTTGAATCACATAGCAATTCACGCGGCTTCGCCTTGTGAATTACTACGTGATTCAAACTCGATGAGATACAAGCTCAGACCCTAAACTTTCATGGGTTTCCTCTATAGTATGGATTGACACCAGCAAAAGGGTACGATCCCATTGCTCTATTACCCACCATTCAAAGCCTATGAAGCCCTCAGATCGCTACTGAGTAGAATACGGACCTCCGGAATCTCCTAGGAGAATACATCTTTTTCGGCTACCTGACGGGCATTATAGGAACTATTTCATATAAACAAAGCACGGCGTTTCCTTCGAATCTCTAATAATTTACAAGATTTTTTCATGATAATTAGTTGAAAGGTGAGTAATAAATACCACATTACCATGATTTCGATCTGTGTGGCCGTATTCTCCTTGTAGTTGACACTAGGTAATACTCCTCGCTATCGCTCGGAATTTTACTATGCGTCAACTACGCGGAGAATACGGCCACTCAGATCGAAATCATGGTAATATTGTGTATTTCTCCCAAGGAAAGGAGATAAGAAAATTACAGTTCAAAGTATGTTTTCAGTATGGCAAGAAAAGGGTCCTAAGGATAGAAGTACATCTGAGTAGAGAAATAAAAAAAAAAAAAGTACTACACCAGAATCCCACTCTTGTGGCCCTTCAGTCTACAGACCTAGGTTTGGTTCACTCTGTTCCTATGTGCGGGAGGAACTCCAAGCAGATCCAACCGAATATATAAGTTTTATATGTGGTAGGCAACCTTTACAATAGTCTTAGTAGTACAACGTGGCGAATAAAGAGGAGTCATAGATAGGGATGGTTAATTTGTCTTCCATCTGCAAATTAACGGTTTTCATTATTTTCTTCTTTGAGAGTGAAGAATTAACCTACCTGTTGGACTGGGCAAATGAATATAGGACACATATTTATATATGAATATGCTAGTTGGGGTTAGGAAAAATATGTGGACATATATTTCATGAGGAATTTACTGCCTAAAAGTGACAGAGAAAATATGGAAAATGCATCAATGTTAGCCATGGAATAGTACTTACGGTGTGAATGAAGATTCAAACAACTGTTTTATGTGCGTGAATGAGGCTCGATTTATACTATCTTTGTTTTATACGGAAATGATAAATCAATAAATAAGGATTTCAATGGAAAAGTGTAAAACTGTAGATATATTTGAGGCGTACTATAACGAATATTATAGAGAAACCAAACAAGAGTTAGTTGTGTTGTTGTTTATCGCACGTCGGCAAGATCGTGTATTACTGCGCGAGGCGAAGCCGAGAGCAGTAATACGCGATCTTGCCAGAGTGTGATGAACAATAACACGACGAACTCAAGTTTGGTTTAGAATTTATCCTCCCCCGCCCGTCTAAATTACTTCTACATTAACAAATGACGTCATTTGTCAATTGTATCCCACTAGAGCGATATTTTTCATTTTTCTGAACTCCAGACCGAATACAGTGACCCAATGTTAAGCCTATGGAGTTTTTATTAAGGGTAGGATAATCAGAGATACTGTTCATAGATCTAGATATTTATGTAGAAAAACGTAAACATTGCAGGATTAGAGAGGTTCGGCGAAACGGTAATGCAGCACTTTCAAATGGCGATGGAACGACAGTATCCAGTAGAAGCCATGGTGACAACAATGTCTACGGCCGAGACCCAGGCCCTCCAGCACGAGGCCTTCATGCTGCAGAGGTCAACGGTAAGTCAGCCCCTATTATTGGCTACTCCTTTTACTCATATAAATCTTCCTCTACGGGATTCAGTCTACAATGATACATGTACAATTCTATTCTTTTTTGCAGAAGCAGAAGCTGAGGTTTTGACTTGAACTGCTGATATACATATACTTATGTTAATTTCTAGGAGGGTGGTTGTGGCCCCTAAGATTCAAGGTCAACTCTCGACTGCAGAGCCGTCCCAAGGCGCGAGAAAATATTATGTAAGGAGGTCAGGGTGAAGGTCAGGGTTTGCTGCAAATGCAGTCATTGGCTACTCGGTCTACTGTATTCCTTATATGGAATTAAGGTAATGGGACAACACCATGGTCCTAGTGCACAAGATTCAGAAAGGATGTGTTCCACCAAATAGGTGAAATAGACAATAATCAATGGTTTTGTGGACAGGCGGCCGTAAACCATGAGAGGTTGACGTGTAGTATTACATGAGCGCTAGCGAGTGTATTATGATGTCAACCTCGAGTGATTTACAGAACCGCCTGTCCACAAAATCATCATTTGTTGCATTTATTATCCATCTTTTCGAATAGATTAAACCCAGTAATTGCCATATTAAAGGGTATAACAATAAGGACTATTTCTCTACAGCACAAAGGGGCTATTTTCCCCATATACCATGTTTTTGAAGCAGTATTTATATAGAACGTCCTGACCATGCTGTACAATTCACAGAATGAGATGGTAATTTACAGTTTGTACGGACCGAGGCGTTTACGCCGAGTTCAGCACAAACAAAATTTACGTGTACTGGCCGGTTTAGGTGGTGTTTCCATCCAGATCCACATCAGCAGTAAAATCGGCAGTAAAATCGGCTACATGGAATACAGCCTTTAGTTGTAACCTCGTTATATTTTGCATAAGTGAAAATTTATTTCCTGAACAATAATTATATAGAACGTCCTGACCATGCTGTACAAGTCACAGAACAAGATGCTAATTTACGGTTTGTATGGACTGAGACGTTTATGCAGAGTTCCGTACAATCAGTGATAATCATTGGTTGCTTTTCAAATGACGTCATTTGACAACTGTATCCGACTAGAGTGATAAATTTCATTTTCCTGCACCGTAGACCAAATACTATGGAGAAACCAAACAAGAGTTAGTCATGTTGTTGTTTATTGCATGACGGCAAGATCGCGTATTACTGGGCGAAGCCGAGAGCAATAATACGCAATCTTGCCAGAGTGCGATGAACAATAACACGACTAACTCGAGTTTGGTTTAGAATCTATCCTACCCCACCCGTTTAAATTACTTTTACATTAACAAATGACATCATTTGTCACGTGTATCCCACTAGAGCGATATTTTTCATTTTTCTGAACTCCAGACCGAATACAGTGACCCAATGTTAAGCTTATGGAGTTTTTTATTAGTGTAGGATAAAGGCTGTAAGAACATCATGGTTTTTGCATTCAAATTTCAGCTGCTTCTTGGTCGTGATGAAGTCATGGGGCAGGTTGTCCAGTACGTCAATGAAGATACGACCTCTCCGCTCCCCCTTGTCATACTGGGTTTCCCTGGCTCTGGAAAAAGCGCAGTGATGGCAACAGCTGCCACAAGGGCACTATCTCAGAGTAATAATAAGGTATATATAGACTACCTTCCCCAATAAATCTTATAATTACCTGTATCCAGTGTAAATCCAAACCTGTAGCTGGTCTCCTGCAAGGTCATTGTAAAATGACAAATGAATCAGTTGCTTATAAATGTTGATATTTTGTAGTAATTGAATATCATTCCTTCATGAGGTTGTGATTAATCCTTTAAGGACGCATGATGCCTTGAGGCATCATCCAGCCCAGGCCGAATGATGCCTCAAGGCATCTTTTCTCTTAAATCAATAAAATTGTTTTTGACAAGAAAATAATTCATCAATCTACATGAAATCTTCAGGAAATGTAGCTATAACATCAAAATCAACATTAGTGAGCTAAAATAAGTGAAATATTATTGATTACCAATAATATCACGTGATAGAACATCAAATTATGACTTTATCCAAAATATGTTCCTCTAGCCCTTTAAGGACAAATGATGCCTTGAGGCATCAACCAGCCCAGGCCTAATGATGCCTTGAGGCATCAACCGGCCCAGGCCTAATGATGCCTCAAGGCATCATTTCTCTTAAACCTATAAAATTGTTTTTGACATGGAAATGATTTATCAAAATACATGAAATCTTCTGAAAATGTAGGTATACTATCAAAATTGATATTAGTAAGCTAAAATAAGTGAAATATTATTGATTACTAATAATATCACGTGATGGAATATCAAATTATGACTTTAACCAAAATGTGTTCGTCCTCTAGAGATATGCACTATCACTGGCACCCGTCCTCATGGTGACAGCTTTGCCACGGGTGGCTATCTTTAAAGAGTTAAATGATTTATATATAAATGCTTAATCTAATATCAACCATTAAGCTACTTCAAGAACATTCGAGTTCGACTACCCTATCTGTCAAGGTTGTGAAGCAGGGGCCCGTTCAATAATCTAGGATCGTACATGAGCACCATCTTCTGTACCTCGTATAAGGGTTATCGTGATATTTAAGTCTGTTCACTAAGACTGTATTAGTCGTCCAAGAAGTCATCCATAAGTGTTGAATAAAGTTGACCCACATCGTCCCTGGGTCTCTATGACGTACAGAAAAGGGTCTACATGTACGATCCTAGATTATTAAATGGGCCCCAGGGTCTTACAGCAGCATCCAAAGCGTTGACCATGAAATTTAAACATCTAGCAACTGTTCACACAGGTCGTGTATCACTTCATCGGAGCTACTCCTGGATCTACAGACGTTAAATCTATGCTAACCAGAATCTGGACGGAACTGATGCCCGCAGAAGACAAAGTAAGCAAAACGTCATAGCATTTTCAACCATCACCCTTCTATAGGGGACAGAGCCATTGTTAGTTCATGAAGCAGTCACTAGGTGGTCGGGGGACAAAACCTGTATTCTGCCTCTTTGTTCTTACGAAATTCAGCTGCCTTTCAATGTTTTACCAAGGTTCCTTTGACTCTCTAAACCGATCCCAGAGCAGGATGAGATAACAATTAAACCCAGGACATGATGTTTTTCACATGGAATACTTTATTTACATATGTGAGCAAGGCAAGAAAAGTGACATTTCCCAATTATCACTCACTTCTTTTGCACCTCCATTAGTGAAGAACAGCTACTTTTCCACCTCCTTTAGTGAAGAACACCTACTCGGGGGAATCATGGCGGTGCCCATGGATCATAGGCTATATGCCGTATAGTAGAAGAGCAGATCTGAAAATTTAGGATTTTACTTGCCGGCTCGCCACAATGGTTATCGGAGTTGATTTTGATTCTAGAGACTTTCTACCTTTTAGTGTGAGTGCTCTGGCATTGCAGACCTTTCAGCATCACTATTCTATCTGAGGTCAATGGTCAAGGTCACTAAAATTACAGAGATCTCAATTTTTAAGATACATGCGCTCCCTAATCTGACCTAATCTAATCATATTGAATAAGCATATATACCCCACCAAAGTCTTTAAGTATGCAAATTGGAAGTCTCTAAAAGGGTACTATCACTGCTAGTTGACCGACCAAACTCACTGCATCATCACATACCTTCTACAACCACCAGGCATATTTCATTTAATGGATAGGAAATGAAAAATAACCCCACTGTTGGGCCATTTGGAAGCCATAGATGAAAAAGGATTCGAACCATTTATATAAACAAAACTATCCTCCCCTTAACCTTAACCCTAACCCCAACCCTTTCCCTAACCCTATCCCTATCCCGAACCCTTTCCCTAACCCTAACCTTATCCCTAACCCTATCCCTAACCCTATCCCTAACCTCAACCTATCCTTAACCCTATCCCTAACTAGTCAGACCTTTCATTCTGTGTGAAAATGGTCTTAATCATAAGTATCTGAAACGGGTCGAGTTCTCCAACCGAATTCACCAAAACGGGTCGAGTTCGTTTCGGTTCGAGTTCTCCAGTAACCGTGTAGCCTGCGGTTACCAATAGATAACAGCCAATAGCAGCCCCCCTCCCCTGAATACACGGGTCGCACTTGAATTTGTCTAATTTCCCTTTTGGATGAGGACGGAAGTAGCATTCACTCTGTGTCCTATATCATGACAAGCTTGATGCCACCGTACAAAAATCGGAAACCAAAGCAAGATTTAAGATTAAGACAAAAGAGGCATACTCAGTGTACGACTGGAGTCGCTAAACTATGGCTTGCAAACTTAGCCTTCCTTCATTCTCATTATTCACTCCCCCTTCCCCTCTTAATTATATATGTTAATCATATTGTTAGTTTATATGTGAAACTGTGACACCGAATCACCTGTATATGGTTCGATCTGTTTCTGCTTTTGATCTTGATGTATGAGCCTTTCCAGTGGAAGAACTGCCCTAGTGGCAGAACTGGTACTTATATGTTTGGCCAATAAAATAAATTTTTTTAAAAAAAGACCTTTCCTTTTCACGTTTGCAGCCGCCGGTAGATAGTAACGAGTTGAGGCACTCCCTCCAGGTGGTCCTGGATACCTCCTCCCGCCAGCTGAATACGTCAGGAATGCGCCGTTTAGTGCTGATCATTGACGCCCTCAACCAACTGGACGACGACGGTGAGTTTCACTTCTCCCCACAATGATTAGGCCACTCAAAAAAAAAAACTTGTTTCTCATCACCGCGCGCATCTGCAAAAACGATTTTAGATTTTTTTGGTTAAAATAAGATGAACCTTGATAGAAATTAGGAAAAGTATGTGTATTTAGTAATCCAAACCTTTTAATTGTTATTCATGTATACTGCATGCTCCTTCATCAATGATGAACATATATTTCAGCTACTGGAACAATACTCGACTGGTTACCAAGACAATTACCGGAAAACGTACGAGTTTTAGTGAGTACGCTGGAAGGCCCCTGTCTCGATGCCCTCAGACGCAGCCAGACACCTAGACTACCGGAAGTACTAGTGTCGCCCCTCGGCCAGGATGTGCGGCGAGCTATCGTTTCGCAAATCTTGTCCGAGTTTAATAAAGAATTAGATGAGGAACAGGTGAGTGATCGCTCTTGAAACATTGCATGGAGGGGGATATGGTTACTATAGTTTTGTGTGTACGTTGCAGGGATGATCAGTTCAAAATTTGAATTTAACTGTAGAATATAAACCATGGGGTATTGGGATGGTGGTGAAAATTAAATCTGGGACCTGTTTCAGTAGTTTCGTGACATGTCTAGATGGTGTCTGTGACACCATACAGACAGAACACAAGACTGCAATCGATGACACGTGGAATTTCACTCACTTCCCGTAGGAATTTAGCCATGAAACTTTAACACGAGTAGGGGATACATATAACCTATAAACGTCCCAAATATGAAGAAGATTGGCCACTTCGATCTTCTGATATTTCCTAGTCTTTTTCCGCTGTTGCTTGCACTGTTGGTGCCACTGTTGATGTGTGTCTAGGCCTAATGTCACAGAACTAGTGAAACAGGTCCCTGATTCATTAGACCAATGTTCTATAGAATAGGGAAAAACTGCCACCAGTGGAGACTCTCTAGAAGAATTCTGTATCCCTATGATAAATACTATAGAGGTAATCTTTGAAAGTTATGATCAGAGATCATATCCCATCGAGTTTTAATTGCATATTAATTCACAAGGCAAAGCCATATGAATGACGTCGCAATTCAAACGAGTGGGTTTCCGAATTGATCTCACCCTTTACATCGACTAATGGGCTAACATTTTTGACATGATCCCCCACTGGAAATTTTCCCTAAACATCTCAGGGGCGTTGGATACGAGTTCCAAGGGTTACGTCTATGGAGAAAAATTACGAAGGGTGAGATAAAGAGGATGGCCAGTGATCAATTAGGTAGCGTCACGTGTTAGCTGGGCAGATATTCTATATTTTCTTACTATGTATGAGGACTATGATGTATTATTATATACCTGTGGTAGTATATCCTACACATACTGCCCGCTCCTACCCATGTCGTATTTATACCCGTACGACACCTAGGTGACGTACGGGGTATGTATGTGGCGTACGGGGCATGTACGGCGGCAAAATCCCAATATTCCCCCAGTAGCAAAGTTAAAAATTCGATATTTTAAGGTATATAATAATAGAGAAACAGGCTGACTGTCTCCGTACGGATAAAATACTTGGTAAAATCGGCGATCAGATGAACCTCTGCCTTCGGCATCGGTTCATCTGATCGCCGATTTTACCGCGTATTTTATCCGTACGGAGACAGTAAGCCTGTTTCTCTATATTATTATATTCCTGTGGCGCTCCTACCCATGTCGTATTTATATCCATACGACACCTAGGTGATGTACAGGGTATTATGTGGCGTGCAGGGCATGTACGGTGGCAAAATCAAAAAATTTGCCCAGAATCAAAGTTAAAAATTGGATAGTTTCAGGTATATAATAATACGAAAACAGGTATATTGTGTCTGTACGTGATAGATACTTGGTAAAAGTGACAATAAAACGAACCTCTGCCTTCGACATTGGTTCGTTTTATTGTCAATTTTACCGCGTATTTATCACGTACAGCCACAGTAACCCTGTTTTCGTATATTATTATATACCTATGGCCGTATGACCCACACATACTGCCCGCTGCTACCCATGACGTATGTATAGCCGTACGTCACACTGTGATGTACGGGGTATGTGATCACGTGACTAGCTGAAATCTCGCCATTTTTAGGTATATAATAATATGAAAACGGGCAGATAAAACAACATATAGTAGTAGTACCTTCTTTATATTCACATCCCTCTGCCTTTGGCATCGGGATGCATCTGATCAATAATTTTACCATGTATTTTTGATGTACGAAGACAGTAACCCTGTTTCTGTATAATACGCTCCCACACCCTGCTCATCTGTGACTATCCTACTCTCCACATACAGCTCTCCTGCTTGGTAAACAAAGAAGATGCAGGGTGATATAGGTATGCTTATCACGTACAGCCACGGTAACCCTGTTTCTGTATAATACGCTCCCACACCCTGCTCATCTGTGACTATCCTTTTCTCCATATACAGCTCTCCTGCTTGGTAAACAAGGAAGATGCAGGACGTCCTCTTTACCTCAGTATTGCGGCTGAGGAGCTGAGAGTCTTCGGAGAATTCAGGAAACTTACTCAGAAGATAGAAGACATGCCTCAAGACATGACTACACTCCTTGGCGAGGTCAGTCATCCAATATTGACACGGATAATCGCAGAATACTTGTTCATTGTTATGTATATATGTATGTTACAAATCCCAAAATTGTTTTTTTTTAATAAATTATATTCATTGGGATAAACCTGGTCATATGGTCTGAGAAATTGGCTTTTTCATAAACTTATTATGATTTTATAGCACATATTAGTGCAGCTTTATTCTCAGTAATATATTTGATAGATTAAAACAACAAAGGGGGTTGTTATACCTACTTTTCAACCAATGATAGACTCCTGAATCGATTTAGTTATACTAGGAGCAAATAGTATGTTCATCATTGATGAATGAGCGTGCAGTATACATGAATAACAATTAAACGGTTTGGATTACATTCAGTCCATGGATAGTTTTCTATAACCCACTTGCACCCAATTAACTTGCCATTTCTGCAACTGCCTGAGTCCAAACGCTTCAAGCACCAGTGGGTCTTGAAGTATTTCGGACTAAAGTGATTGGTCATAGTCAGTTAGGCACGCCTCTAAGACACTGAGACACTGGCTCCCTGCTCTGTTCTCACTATTATAGTAAATACCATGCACATGGTGAAGGGATAATTTCTATGCAGTGACTTGAAAGTCTATGTGGACCACTCTAACCTCTAGATGATGTATTTAGCGCGTGCTTGCACGCGCTAAAAAACAATATGGGATCAGTAGGCAAAATAGCTACGCTAAAGGGCTAGTTCCGCCAGCCCGATAGATATGCTGTGGCATACTGTCTTGTTGTTCATTACAGTGTGGCGATAAGTCTTACCTCTTTTGCCACAACATGTCGCATGTGATTATGTGTGTATTTTGTGATGCTCCACCACAGCGACCCCTCATGATCTAACATATCATGGCATACCACGATCTATTGTGGCAACAATTGCGAAAGTGCTTAATTGTACCCATGTTTGGCGGCAAAAGTGCACTAATTTACTCGAAACCTAGTAACAATTTTTTTTCTTTTTTAATATGTTTTATTAACTTCTTTCAAGGAAAGTTCTTCCAGTGAGGTACAAAAAAAGCAGTCACTACAATATGATAATATAACATAAATTTATAATTTCAGTACATTAGTGCTAACAGACTGTGGAACACTGAAGAAAGATGATGATGAGTTTCTATCAATGACTCGTTTCAATTTCTTATCTCACCCCAGATTTTTTTTCTTCATAGACTTAACATTGGGAACTCGTATCTAACGCCTATTAGATATTAATGAAAAATATCCAATGGGGGATAATGTCACAAATGTTAGCCCATTAGTCAATATTAAGGGTGAGATAAATTCAGAAACCCATTCAAGTTTAGGGTCAGAGCTCGATCCCATCTCATTTGAATCACGTAGTAATTCACTCGGCTTCGCCTTGTGAATTACTACGTGATTCAAATGAGATAGGATACGGGCTCAGACCCTAAACTTTCATGGGTTTCCTCTATAATATCCCATAGTCTTACAGCTGCTCTAGATTTTTTATACCCGTTTTGAATTCATGTTTTGATCCTAAATGTTGGACGCTCTCCGGTTAGTTATTCCATAAGCTAACCACAGGAAGTCAACCAAATCGTGACAAATCTTGCTACGTCTTGTGCGTTGATGGAACAGCCTCTTTATGCAGCAACCAGGGACCTGTTTCAGTAGGCTTGTGACATTAGGCCTAGACAGACATCAACAGCGGCACCAACAGTGCAAGCAACAGCCGAAAAAGACTAGCAAATATCAGAAAATCGGAGTGGCCAATCTTCTTCATATTTGGAACGATTATAGGTTATATGTATCCCCTACTCATGTTAAAGTGTCATTGCTTAATTCCTATGAGAAGTGAGTGAGCGTGTCATAGATTGCAGTCTTGTGATCTGTCCGTATGGTGTCACAGACGCTATCTAGACATGTCACGTAACTACTGAAACAGGTCCCTGTTAACGATGTGTTTCTGACAGAGCGACTGGTGTAGAGTGAATATATAGAAGGTACTACTACTATATGTGTTAGTAGAAGCATTTCTACCATAGGTAGATCTTCCGATGCAGGGTACTTTTTCCTGATAAAGTGATACATCGAGATTATCGTCCATAGGGAGCCAAAGTGAACCCGCTGAAACCACAGATACCCACCTACAAAACACCGTTTCCGGTGGCCAGTAAGAACGAGGCTTAGTGCTAAAGCTATCGGGGTTTGAGGCTAGACTTTCGTTTTTGGTCTCTTTTGTTACTTTTGAAGTGTAGTCTACTACTATTGTCTCTGAATAACTCTGTTTCGAAACTACGATGACAGTTGTTAAGTTTATTAAAAATTTGGATCTAAAAGATTGGAGAATGACAAATATAATCTTGAACCTACATAATCAAAGTACTGAGCGCCTATACCCGGAAATAGTATTTTGTAACCGGCTATCTGTGGTTGCAACGGGTTCACTTTGGCTCCCTATAGAAATACAATTCAGGTAAGCAAAAAAAGATATTTTATTGGAGGAACTTATGACACAGATATCATTTTTATTAATCCCTATTTATTGCAGGTTCTGGACCGGATTATAGCGGAAAACGGCGGAGAGTTGGTGCTGGCCACACTCAGTCTGATAGAGTGCTCTCGATTCGGTTTGCTTGAGAATGAGCTGCTCGATATGCTGGCCCCATTCTCAAACATTGACAACAGCGTGTCGAGGCTTCCTATGGCTGAGGTGAGTGGTAGGATTTTTTTTTTTTTTTTTTAAATAATAATTATGGAGGAGGTAAATTCACAAAAAACCAGACACAGTAGTTGTTGTTAACAGTGGTTGTTGTATTTGACCAAGATGACAATTAACAGGTGGTGTCATAAAAATCAATCATAGATCACGATGTTTCGCGCAAATTCAGAGCGCTTCATCAGGTGATCTGATAATGTTTATTCCACATTCTGTATTTTTACAGTTCTTCCATGGGAGTACAAAATCACCGCTATCCACAAAACATCCTCAAATCAGGGGTATAAGGTGATAACAATGAACATAATGATAATGAAAATGAAAAGTAAGCATGAGAAAAAACACTAGTATCTCAAATAAACAATTATCAACACTCAACGTTTGTAAATTTCAATATAAGTGCGTTATCCGACCATTTATCGTCTCGACTAGTACATGCATGGTTACTATACGGGCACCATACGGCTTTGGAGGAGATTCTTGAACTCATGTTTTGAAGTGGCCCTTTGCATTTTTCCGTCAATACCCTTCCACAACTGTAAACCTCGGTAGAGCGGAGATTTTTATAGGATTCACTATGTACACTAGAAACAATGTTTGTATTACAGGAATGAGTGGCCCTTACATGCATGGAGTTGTCCCATTACACTAACTGCCATATAAGGAATAGAGTAGACTTAGTAGCCAATGACTGCAATCGCAGCAAACCCCGACCTTCACCCTGACCTCCTTACATAATATTTATAGCGCATTGGGACCGTTCTACAGTCGAGAGTTGACCTGAATCTAGTGGGCCACAACCACCCTCTTACATCATCAAGAATGCACCTACATAGGAATATGTGTGATCCAGCCATTTTAAATTAACACCCTCTTTCTAGACATAGGGAAATGGGACTAAGGGACCATAATATATACCGATGCACAGAATGTAATGGATAAATTGAATCATGCTATGGTACAGTAGATCATACTCTTCTTCCGAATAGGCGGGTCCTTTAAACTAGCTCAATAATATCTTTCTACCATCATTACCTACCACATATAAAACGTGTAAATTTCCGTAATATCCGCTTGAAGATTCTCCCGCACATAGAGACATAGTGAACTAGACCTAGGAATGGAGACTGAAGGGCCACGGGAGTGAGATTCTCGTGTAATGTTTTAATTCGAACCTGCTCATCTTTTTTCTAGATCGATAGACAGACATGCTTTCTTTCTTATGATTCATTTCAATCCATGTCAAATTCAAAGTTTACTATTGTAGTTTTCTGATCTATTTTTCTCATGAGAGACCAATGAGATCTCAACTTTCGTTGGTGTCAATCCAAATAGTTCTGATCGCTGATGATCAGCTCAAGCACCTGTGTCATACGGAATGATTACCACTAGATAATGATGGTTTCCCGTTCACCCGCTAGAGGGCACGACGGCAGTTAGGACACAGAGTATCTATTTTTATCCTACCCCACTTTCATATAATTGTTTACATGCCATTCGTTGTCTTCTGCTACAGATATCACTCAGCTCCGCTTCGTGATATCATGCCGCGAAGACAACTCATGTCATATAAACAATCATATGAAATTTCGTGATGTTTCGTGATATTACTCTGTGGTTAAGAATTGTTAGCCAAATATGAATCCACGAAGTCGCTAGTTGATAATATATTTTGTCTTGTTCCTGCTTGCAGTGGGCTATTGCTTACCTGGGACTGCGGCGCTTCCTGCGACCGGCGGGAGGGTCAGGCGAGGGGCGTCTCGACTTCTACCACCGGACAATCAGCAAGGCAATCCGTAACAAGTATCTGCAGGACTCGTCCAAGAAGATATGGCACCAAAGGATAGCAGATTATTTCAAGACGAGGTGAGTCATAGTCTCGTTTAAAGGTATATTGGACAATTTGGCTTGAAAATTAAAACCCATGTCAATCTCTTGAAAATTGAATATGACGATCCCCAAGTGTTCTAGTACACATATCTAACTAAAAAATCGGAGGTCACCTAGCTAGTTTTTGATTTATAGATCAATGCTATGATGATTTTATTTAAGAATATATAGAAATTGTAAAAAGTATTTTTTCACATAGTAAAAGCCATGTCATTTTCTTCAAATTTTCCCGAGATATAGTACATATATAGTACTTCTCATTTAGATTTTGAAAATCATAGGTCACCGTACTTGTTTTAGAAAGAATTGAAGAAAACCATATTTTTCAGTACATTTCCTATGTAAATCAAACAAATCTGAATTGGTCTATTTTACCTACTAAAATTGGATGAACATGACCAAATGTTAAATTTACTCATGTAGAATTAGAATAAATCCCAAGAAACCAGTTTTGACTAATATTTGACATTATTCAAAAAATCACCAGGTGGCGCCACTGTAGATTGTAGGATATGCCTTTAAGATGTTTATGATATAAACAAGGTAATAACTGAGATACAAAAGATCTATGTAAGAAGAGTCTGAGATTTGTAATCTTGGCACGTTCTGCCTTATGTCCGTCCTCAATTTCTTATTTCCCATAACTGTATGTTCTTGTTATATTTGTATAAGAGTGAAGTTCTGTTCTTTTCTTGAACTTTCTGATTCTAATAGGTAAATGAATCTATAGTTTTAGAGACGTTATAAAAGCATACCCTATCTGGACTGCAACCAAATACTATGGCTAGGCCGTTGAAAGCAGCCTATTAAAAAAGCTTAATTTATATACCGTTCAACTCACAAACTTACGAGATAGTCATCTGAATATCGAAGCTATTCTAAAGAATCCAAACTGCTAGCACCGCCGCAAAGATATGATAACGAAGGGGGTGTTTAATTAAAGTGCAAGAATTCAACAGTAATGGAGAACATCAGTGTCATATAGCTACGAAGTAAAAATATTGCATTTTCCCATAGACACCAATAGTTAAGCACTTACATTTTCAGATGGCCCTGCCATAGAAGTCAGTATGGTGACATGCCATTTTTTTGCGTTTTCTATTTGCTGATATATGGAACTTATATTATCCGTAGTTATTTGCAAAACTCAATAGAATTCAGAAATAACCCAAGGCTACTAAAAAAAAAACTTGTTTCTCATCACCGCGCGCATCAGAAAAAACGTTTTTAGGAAATTTTTTTGATTTTTTTTTTTAATATATGAACCTTGATAGAAATTATGAAAGGTATGTGTATTTAGTATCAAATTAAAGCTCCTGATGTCAGGGATGCATTAAATGTAGAGCCAGTAAAAATCTGGAAACCCTGCGTAAGTAGACACCCCGCTTAAGCAGCCACTTTGCCCCGGATCAGAGGGTGTCCACTTATGTGGGTTTTTACTGTATGTCTGCCCTCTTTGATATAGCAACAACAACAAAAACAAAAAAAAGCAAAAAAAAGCGCCCTCGTCATATTTTTCATGGCTTGGTGATGAGAAACAAGTTTGTTTATTTGAGTGGCCCAACTACCAGCATTTGTCTTTATTATGTTCCTCGTTCAGCGTGGATCTGGACCGTCGAGCTGAGGAGCTGCCTTACCAGCTGATACAGATTGAGGACGTGGCAGGCCTGAAGATGACGCTCGTGGAGCAGACGATGTTTGAACGTCTCTGCACTCCTGCCTACAAACAGAACCTTATGTCCTATTGGCTCTACGCAGGAGGCTACCAGGAGGCATCCACTTTGAGCTTGAAGGCCATGCAGGCTCATTTAGAGGTAATTCTATTTAACAGTTTACTCACACTGGTAGCCTGCATATCCCCAGTCGGCCCTTACGATTGGCACAGTTACAGTGCTGTGACGTTGCTACCCTGTTTACTTAACAACATACTGACATTCTATTTTCGCGGTGTTTTTTTCCCGTAATTACCGACCTATAAACTGCACTCTACCCTATATATAACAAATTGCTGCCAGAATGTGACAATTCTAACTATATACTTGTAGCAGCTACTACCAGCAATGAGAGAAGAGTTATTTGATGTTTCTCTGTGTCTGCGAACGGTGCCGCGTAGCAGAAAATAACGCGAAAAACGCCCACCACCACACACCGTTACAACACCCCCTACGGGACCCTTACGTTCTGGCAGAGCACTGTACATGCGCTAATCGTAGCGACGCGAGTGGTAGATGCGCAGGCTTCCAGTGTGCAGTTTACTTAACCCTTTAAGGGAGGATGATGCTTTAAGGCATCAACCGGCTGGGGGCAGATGATACCTTAAGGCATAATTTGCTGGATACCTATATAATTGTTTTTCAAAAGGAAATATTTCAACAATTAACTTGAAATATTCACAGAATGTAGGTATAACATCATATCTTTGAATTCTAAATAATAGAAATAGAAATATTAATAAAAGCATATTATATCACGTGATCAACCTTCGAATTTAGAGTTCAGAGGACAATACCTCCGTCCCCTTAACTATACATAGTCACTAGTAGCCGTCCCCAGGTGTGTAGTTCAGCCAACATCATCCGCCCTTAAAGGGTTAAACTGAAACTTGTCTATAATGTGTATACGACCCCTATTCCCAACGTCTAGGTACGCCCTCCAGAGGTTACTAGTCTCCCTATTATCGCCCAGGGTAAATACAAGTTCTGCTCGCGAATGGCTGGGCACACCACAATCACATGAACCACAATTTTCCCATTTATATTTGAAGTACCTGAATATAACTTCAGATTTATATGTAGAAACAGCTGAAATTTCCATTTCTGACATTAGATTTCCCATTTGAAGATTTATAAAAAACATTAATTGCAATAATTTCGGGTTACGGTTCAAGGTTCACTTGTGCTCGTGTATTACTACGCGTCAACCTCTCGTGGTTTACGGCCGCCTGTCCACAAAACCATCGATTATTGTCTATAGACCGCATGCATCATAGATTCTGAATTTTCTTTGTTCAAATTCAAGTATTCCTTTCTCATTACTGACAAGCAAGAAATCCTTCTTTTCTCCTACTTGTCACAGAAGCTTGACGGAAGATAAGTCAATATCCGATTGTAATTATACAAAGAAATAGGCTGCTATCTGATCAGCTCTTGATGAACATGCATAGACCCTAATGAAGTATCCCATAATTCGGTCTGTTTACAAGTTCTGGTGTTCGCTGGTTGCCGATATTGTATGGTGATAGACCTTGACCCGTAACCCAGAATTAATTCAGTTTAACCGTTTTCAGAAATCTTCAAAGTGAAATTCTAATGCCAGAAAAGGAAATTTCAGCTATTTCTACTTGTAAATCCGAAATTATATTCAGTTTCTTCAATTATAAATCAGGAAACTGTGGTTCATGCGGTCGTAGTGTGGCCAGTCTGTTGGGAGCGGAACTTTTACTTACCCGGGGCGATAATAGGGAGTTTAGTAACCTCTGGAGGGTCTATGGGCCTCTAAGTCTAAAACAAATATGTTTGAGTGTGGTGTGCTGATTCCACCTGGGCCCACAACCTAAGCCGATTCGTTGACTCGCTAGGTCGGAATGAATCGTGGCAGCCTGCTTGAATGCAGCGGTGGAAAACCTCCACCTAACGCTGATGTTTGTTTGTCTGGCAGGATCTGGCAGTGTCTCAGAGTACCTTGCTAGGTCTTGCTCTATCAACACAAATTTTGTAAGACTTCCTGAGTGTCGAACCCCTATTATCGCTCACGTATGACACAGGAAAAAGCAGTGTGAACAGTGGAATGAGCCTCACAATGATTATGAGGGCATTGACATAATAAATCCCTAAATATTAGGCCACTAAAAAGAAATTTGTTTCTCATCACCAAACCATGAAAAATATGACGAGGGCGCTTAATTTTCTTCTTCTTTTTTTTTTTTTATCTAGATCTAAGATGGCTTTTGAAGTGTCATAAAATGGGCTTCAGACATACAGGAACACCCCGCATTGGTGGACAGCCTCCGATCTGGGCCAAAGTGTGCGCTTATGTGGGGTGTGCGCTTATGCAGGGTTTCCGGAATTTTACTTGGTATACGTGTAATGCATCCCTGACATCAGGAGCTTTAATTTTATACTAAATACACATACCTTTCATAATTTCTATCACAGTTCATCTTATCTATTAAAAAAAAATCTTCTAAAATCGTTTTTTTCTGATGCGCGCGGTGATGAGAAACAATTTTTTTTTTAGTGGCCTTACAGAGGCTGAGGATATTTCATGAAGAGGACATTCCATATTTCTGTTGATAATAGTTTGCTTTTCATGGCTCTGTCAGGAAAACCGGTCCACTCTATCAGCGGAGGATGTCCTGGCTGTCAAAACGAAGATGCTGAACTTCCTCATCGACATTGGAGAGTATGCAAAGGCAGAGATTATCCTGGAGGAAGTCCTAACCAGCGTCAAAGAGAATTTTGGCAAAGACACTATACAAATGTGCGAGCCTCTTTTCCTGGCCGTCCTCCTCTTTTATCTGCAAGGTATGCTTACTTCTTCTGCCTCTGTCACTTTGCTGTCACGCTTAAGCTCTGTCTCCACTGTGCGATCCAAGGTACATAGGTACGCACAGTCTGAGACTGGAGGTACCGGATCGCAAGCCCCCTCAGTCGCAGAGTGGAGAAAGGCCTTTAATATATAGGGGACAGAGCCATTGTTAGTTCATGAAACAGTCACTAAGTGGTCGGGTGACAGAACCTGTATTCTGTCTCTTTAGTCTTGCCAAATTCAACTGTCTTTCAATGTTTTACCATGGTTCTGTTGGACTCTCTACACCCATCCCAGAGGAGGAAGATATAATGCTAAAACCCAGGACATGATATTTTTCACATGGAACACTTTATTTACATATGTGAGCAAGGCAAGAGTTGTGACATTTCCCAATTATCACTCACTTCTGTTTCACCTCCATTGGTGAAGAACACCTACGTTTTCACCTCCATTAGTGAAGAACACCTACTCGGGGGGCGTCATGGCAGCCCCCATGGATCATAGGCTATATGCCGTATAGATAATCACCAATGGTTTTAGGGATGGACAGTCGTAAGCCGCAATTCTTTTTAACACACAGTGTTATTAATTACCAAAGATTTGTTCTTATATATATACATCTATATATGGATTCAGAAGAACACGATTCTTACCCTACTTTCATCCTGATATCTAGGTATACAATTATAGAATCTTAAAATGGTTTACTAAAAATTTGCAGGAATAAGAGTTGTATATTCAAGCGACCCGGTCTACCAACGCTGTAGTCGTATCGGACGGGAATATTCTCCAGAGTGTGCTCGGGTAAGCCAATTTGTTGTTAGCTTATTTAATATAAATTCTACCCAAATACGTACTAAGTTGCTATAATTTCTCATCGTCCTAGACCATACTCTCGTCTCGTATAACTCTGTGTAAATTCAATGTCTCCATGCGATTACTGGACCGATGGCACCACGGACCGATGGCACCTGGACTGATGGCACCTCTTCGGACCGATGGCAACACTTTTCCTAGACCGATGGCACCACTACCTAGACTGATGGCACCACTCACTTAGACTAATGGTTATTGCCAGATTATATTGTGTAGAACACTTTTCAACTGCCTAGTATATTATATTCACATAAAGAAGAATTTATATGATGATTTTCAAAAAAATCGCGGTAGTAGTGGTGGTCTCCTGAAATCAATTATTTTTTTCAGAAACCAGAAAAACCCTGAAAACTAAACTGGAAACGCTGATATTACAGGACTATTGCACATTAATACTATATCTATCAAGTGGTTCCCATGTCCAGGTAAAAAATGAGGTGGTGCCATCAGTCTAGGCAAGTGGTGCCATCAGTCCAGGCACGGGTGCCATCAGTCCAGGTGCCATCGGTCGTGGTGCCATCGGTCCGGTTACCCTCCATGCAATGGCGAGCAAATCGAACTTGTCACTCAATGATTTGCATTTCATTTTACTGTTGATCCAGTACATTTCGACTGCCGTTGTAAAATTAGTAAGGCAGCATTGTTTTGAATATTTAAATGAACGTTCTGGTCATCTTCAGCTCCATAAAACTCATTATAAATCGGACCCCCTTCACCTTGGACGAGTCCTGGCAAAATGCTGCTATTTCCAAAGGAGCCTCCTGGGCGAGGCTGAAGCCATCTGCAAGAACAGTAGCCCGCAGGACTACGCGGAGGTTTTATACAACAAGGGAGAAAAACACCAGTACGAAAAACTCTGTAAGTATGTGAATAATGGGGCCTTGTAAGAACTAGAAGCCAATAGAATGTTCATCATTGATGAATGAGCGTGCAATTTTAAATGAATAAAAACTAAAAGGTTTGGGTTGCCTATGGATCGTTTTCTGTAACCACTTGGACCCAGTAAACTTGCCATTTCTGTAACTGCATGCGTCTATCTATAGGATCCAAACATATCAAACATCAGTAGGTCAATGAGGTATTTCGGTCTTGATTGATTGGTCATAGTCAGCTGGGCATGCCTCTAAGACCCTGAGACACTGGCAGCCTGCTCCCTATCCAATGGCACAGCGAATAGCAAACAGATAGTGAAGGGATAGATTTTTCTCAGCACTCTGAAAGTGTATGTGACCACCTTTTATAGGCAACGTATATAGAACGTGCGAGGACGCTAAAAAAAAACATGATATAGAGAGACATAGTTAGTGTGACTGAATGGAATCTGTTCAGAGAGATATTTTGGACAGAAATACTCACCGAATTCGAAGAACGAGGTGAGTATTTCTGACCAAATATTGAGGAACAGATTCCATTCAGTGTTTAATACTGGGTGATCCTACCATGCAAATATACTACCTACTAGGGGAAACGTCCGCCATTTTGTTTATTTATCTTTTGGCCCGATCGTGTCAACGAGTGTACGGAGGGTAGTACTATTTATCCTACCCCTAATATAAAATCCCATAGGCTTAACATTGACTTTCCGTATGCGCCCGTATGTCGCATACAGATAAAAAATCGCTCCTAGGAGCATACAAAAAATGGACCAATCAGAGATCAGCAGATGAAAGTAGTTCCAAGCGCCTTCAGAGCAGCAAGAAGAGCTAAATGGAGGACTTCAGAAAGTTTTTATCGTGTTTTTTGTTATTATCCTCACATAAAAATATCGTTCACAGGAGGTAGGATAAAATCAAAACCGTATTTGTTTTAATCTGGGCTCCCGTATGCGACAACTGGAGTTTGGCGTAGTGATATCCGGAGGCAAAACTCCAGTCGTCGCATACGGGAGCCCAGCTTAAAACTCATCCGGTTTTACGATAGTACATATAACGCCACGGTGCGGCCGAACAGAATTTGTTCTGCTAGTGCGTAAAAGTGAGACATTCGTGCACCAGTATATAGTAATTACCTCAAAAACCAGTATTATGTGAAACCATAGTTATGGTGAGAGTACGGGGTAGATTTACTCGTTGTTTCGGAGAAATTCGTTCTGAACGAGCCGGCACGGCGAGTTCAGAATGAATTTCTCCGAAACAACGAGTAAATCTACCCCGTACTCTCACCATAACTATGGTTTCATATTATTATATACCTTAAATCGGTCTTAATTCGCTAAAACTGACCGTAATTCGACGCCGAAGTCACATTTTACAATTCGCAAAGACGATGTGTATGCTAGCAGACATAATGGAAGTTGATAATCGGAAGTACGCGCGCATACATTATATCGCTGCATAAATTAGTGAGCGATCACCCTGCTACGCTCGACCGCCCGTCGGACAGCTACACTCGAGCGGTTTTTGTTGACATCGACGAGTCGCGCGCTCGGCCCGTGAACGTATCGAAATCGATATTTCCCGCATATCTAAGCTATCTAAAGTGTATCATTTGATTCGTTATCATACTCCACCTCAAAGTTTGACATATTTCTACACTAACTCCCTCTGTAGTTACTGTACGACGCCACAGAACTTGCGAAGTGAAGGGATCCGCCATTTTTTAATCTGGCATCTAGAATTCTGTTTTCGGCCTCTCGACCAAACAAAATGCGTTATTTCTTCAAAGGGTGCAGTCTGTCAGCCAAAGCGTGCCGGTGAGGGTCAAAGGATGCAGTCTGTTAAGTCAAAGGGTGCACACATTCTGTGTACGATAACTGTACCCCTAGGAGCAGTACGTATTTACACTGAGTTAGTGCATAGGTATATAATAATATGGTGGGCGAGGGTGAGTGGAAGAACAAGTGCTATAAGTTTAACCTTTACATTCTTTGCTTTGAGTCATATGTATTTAAAAGATGGATATCTTCACACAGTGCAGGCTAGTAGGAAAGCCTGTTGGGGTATGGTATGCATGCAGTGTCACATTCAATAACGCCTGATATTGTAATATAAATAACAATGAAGTAGTATTGTGTCATTTCCAATCAACATGAGACAATAAGTGAACTAAAGCACTTGTGCATCATATGCCTTATAATGTGGACCTTGAGGGAATAATGCTATTTGGTACTCTTAGTATATTGGGGCGTATAGTCTTCGTGTTGTTTTTTTCACTTTCATTGCATTTACTACTAATAGACCCTATTGAGGTATCCCATAATTCAGTCTGTTTTATAAGTTCCGGTGTTCGCTGGTTGCCGACGTTGTATGGTGATAGACCCTTGACCCGTTACCCAGAATTAATGCAGGTTAACCGTTTTCAGAAATCTTCAAATTGAAATTCTTATGCTAGAATTGGAAACTTTAGCTATTTCTACTTGTAAATCCGAAATTATATTCAGTTTCTCCAATTGTAAATCAAGAAAATATGGTTCATACGGTCGTAGTGTGGCCAGTCGGGACCGGAACTTTTACTTACCCGGGGCGATAATAGGGAGTTTAGTAACCTCTGGAGGGTCTATATAAATAACAATATACCTGATCACTGTTCACAATATAGATGTATTGTAAACTTTATATCTGACATACACTGCCCGCCTTTCAGCTATTCCTGTAGGATACTTTAAGGAATCCCTGAAGCTGTGCCTCCAACATTTTGGCCCGTATCACATGAGTACAGCTAGGTGCTACCAGCTGTATGGACAGGTGTATTGGAACCAGTATACAGGTTCAGATCCACAGATGATGGTAACCTGTCTATCCTTGTATCAAAAGGTACGTATATTATGTTCATCTATATACTAAAGCACGTGATCCACCGAATCGACGCTCAGAGACGGCCAGAGACGCCGGCTGGTTATTAAAGGGCGGCCGGCCAGAGGCAACGACTGCACGGTGGCAGCCGACATGGTTTTCAATGGGCTGGTCCAGCCGATTCCGTCCAATTTGCTGATCCACCAGGCAGATAGTCCCAGCCGATCTGACCCGATGAGTGATTTGGGGGGCGGACGTCCACAATTTCTCCACATGGTCATCGTCCGGCCCTAACTCACTCTTGGTTGATCACATGCTTTACCAATCATGACGTTTTGCTAATCTTGGGAACAAATGGGAATTAGAAACATGATAATTCAATGATAACAGAATCACTAGATGTCGAGTTTAAATGCCCGGAGCGAATATTTTCCCGGACTTTGGCCAGTTAACACTTCAGACTACTTGATAATTGTTTCAGTGACTTTGTAAAAGATCATTATGAAAATATCCAAAAGGTTGAATGACATCACACGCTAGCCTTAAAGACAAATGCTGGTTGTTGGGTGATTTCTAAATTCTATTGAGATTTGCAAATAACTCAGGATAATATAAGTTCTATATATCAGCAAATAGAAAATGCAAAAAGAAATATGGCATGTCACCATGCTAACTTCTATGGCAGGGCCATCTGAAAATGTAAGTGCTTAACTATTGGTGTCTATAGGAAAATGCAATACTTTTACTTGCTAAATGACACTGATGTTCTATTGCTATCTTCATATAATTCTGGCTTTTAATAGTTTGGAACATGTACAAATGAGAAATGCTAAAAAAGACTATGTCACCATGCTCATTTCTATGGGAAGGCCATCTGAAGAAGTTAAGTGCTATTGGTGTCTATGAGAAACTGCTATATTTTCATGGCACCAGATGGCAGCACCAGTGTTAAACCAGGGGGCGTTTCGATACCAACCCGCATTCGTCTTTAAGCTTGCTTGCTTTGAGTGTGGGGGTTGGGAATCCTAAATGTAGCAGCAGAAAAGGCACTGTGATCTGTGAACTTAGGATATGCACTTACAATCTGCTCGGAGATTCTCACATTCCAGAATATCGAGGTAGCGAATTTCAGGTACTCTATACATTTATTACCCACCAAGTACGGAGTCTCCATAGGAAATGTATAGAACACCTGGAATCGGCTACCGGAAGATTCTGACATGTCAGAATCTCCTGCAGGAGATTCCGGAAAAAAAGTCCCATCCATACTGGGGTCAAATTATCATGTATTTCAAAATAGGTTTCTTGAATGTTCATTCAATATTAATTATTCATAATCATGATAATCTCATTTACCATCAGAAATCACAGTCATAACATGCTTTGCATGCTAAAATCATGATGAAATGGCGAACTACATTTTTGGTGTAAGTCTACACCCAATTACTGCCATGCTTGACAGTGCTGTGGTGTGTGGGACTAAATGGTTTACAGAAACATCTTTATTGCAATTGATTTGTAGTAATCATGTAGGTGGGTAATAAATACAATAACGACTGGTTTGTGTACGAGTGACCGTAATCTCGTTGTAGTTGACGACGTAATATCCTCGCTAATCGCTCGGATATTACTACGCGTCAACTACTCGGAGATTACGGGCACTCGTACACAAAACCAGTCATTATTGTGGATTTCCTATATAGACTCGGTAATAGGTTGGTAATACAATTTTGTGCATAGGGTCCTTTTTGAATTCTTTCATCAATATATTTCCAGAATAAGTGTTTAGGGTGGGCTATTTTTCCTCTGTCCTCTGCATATGCTACGTATTTACATTAAATTTGATGACAAAAATGAAAATATCTGATGTGTAGACATCGAAACACTAGTTCTATATACAAGGCAACTAAGACTAAGTAATTTAAGATATCTTGCCATTTGGAAAAGAAACTTTGTCCATTGGAGAGGGCGCTTCTGACTACCAAGGGATACAGAAGAGAGAAATCTGGTATGAGACCTGCAAAATGAGATTCAAAATCCCACACGATATGGAAAATCCATCAAATATTAGCAAATCTCTGAACAATAGAAACCCAAAACACCAATTTCCAGAGCTAACATAAAATGGACCATCTAATTTACCTTTCCAAATTAAAACATTGGTATTTCAGTTGTATACATTAAAACTGAAAGTAATAGTGATGAACTATGTTCCGGTCGGAATAAGTCAAAGTTACTCGGAAAAATTACTGCCCAAGGCAGTAACTTTTCCAAGCCTTACCGAGTAACTTTGACTTATTTCCACTGGTACCTGGTTTCCCTATTCCTATATACCTTCAATTGTTGGCTAATATCGATAAAAACCGAATGTCTCTGAACGTCAACCTGGGCAGTAAACGTCAACCTGGCCAGTAATCGTCAACCTGGGCAGAAACTTCAACCTGGGCAGTAAACAAAAGTTATTCCACCCCCAGCAGCGTTAAGTAATCATAGGTTGTTTGCTCATAGGTATAGAGGGAAACTATGTTCCGGTGAGCAAAAGTTCAAAGTTACGAGGTAAGGCTTGGAAAAATTACTGCCAAAGGCGTCAGCCGCGGGCAGTAATTTTTCCAAGCCTTACCGAGTAACTTTGACTTTTGCTTACCAGTACTTGGTTTCCCTATTCCTATATACCTTCAAATATCAAAGAAAATGCTTAATTCTTTACCTGAAACACTTGGCAAATGGCCACCCTTATCGAATAACCACAACAGCTATTGTTTCGTCCCGCTGCTGTATTGTATCACGTGATCAGAGCGGGACGAAAACGTCAGAGCGGGACGAAAACGTCAACCTCGACACATAACTTATTTTTAATGCACCCCCCAGCAGGGGTATGTAACTCTAGTTAGTTCAATAATGGGTATATAGGAATAGCATAATGTGCTGACACTGCCTTACTTTGTATTTGAAGGAACTGGACATCATGCAGAAACTACTCGGAGGGCACCATCCCCTGACTGTCAGATCTCGCGAAGATGTTATCATCATTCTCCAAACTCTTGAACGCAATGCTGAGGCCAACGAACTGCAGAAATTCCAGCCAAGCTGATGAATTATCAGGATTCTGCGAACCCTTGTTTGCAAAGACGAGGCCTTGAACTGAAGAAATTCTAACCAAGTCAATTAATCCTTAATAACAACATACCCAAGTTTCGTGATGACTTTTATATGGATATTTATGATTTAACCTCGATTTGTTCAGTATAACCCCTATCGACCAGTCGAAACATCAGGTTCCTAGTTAACAGCGGTAGTGCCGCAGGCCTAAGCAAATTCACAAAACAAGAATAGTGTAGACCCTATTGAGGTATCCCAGAATTCAGTCTGTTTACAAGTTCCGGTGTTCGCTGGTTGCCGACATTGTATGGTGATAGACCCTTGAACCGTAACCCACAATTATCCAGTTTAACCGTTTTCAGAAATCTTCAAATTGAAATCCTGATGCCAGATATGGAAATTTCAGCTATTTCTACTTATGAATCCGAAATTATATGTAGTTTCTCCAATTATAAATAAGAAACTGTGGTTCATCCGGTCGTGGTGTGCCCAGTGAGTCGCGAGCGGAACTTGTATTTACCCTGGGCGATAATGGGGAGTTTAGTAACCTCTGGAGGGCGTATAGAGAGGTACACTGGTATTATATTTTATCTAAAGAATTATAAAAACATAATGATTATCAAAGCATATATCTGGATTTTTCATATTAATTGTGGAATTATTCTCTGAATCTGGCAGCTCCTTAAAATACAACATTCCTGATATCACGGACCAAGTGAGATGGTATAAATACACTCTGCATTGTATACAGACTTATCGTGTCATGTCCTGGAATGTTTTTTAAAGTTTTTTAAAAGTTTTATTAGACGAAAAAGGAGTTCACAATATACAGTGTCGTGATCTTCCACTCGAATCCGTCATACAAAAGAGATAATACACAGGCCATACGAAACATAGTGATTGTTACACATCATGTGGGCAAGAATATAAACACTGATGTTCTTACAGGTATGTAATAAATGTGGTTTTTATCAAATGGGATAATATCAAGAGATAAGATACTTTTAGAAAATAGTATTATAGCATGGATGTTGTCACAATATATTGTTATGTTTGAGTCTAGTGGTTTTACATGTGTAATTTGTACATGTACCCACTTGGGAACAAGTGTACATAGACAAGAAGAACAACCCAAAGAGAGTATGTTGTTTAAACTCAACACACCTGTTGTGTCATATAACACCCTGTTTTTGTTTTGGATGGTTCATGGAAGAGCGTCCATATGAGGATGAATGTGCTATATCCACTTTTCTTCAACTGAATAAAAAAGAAAAAAAGGCGAGCTGCTCTGAGCATATCCGCGGTAAGCCTCACTAGAGATACCGAGATGTTGAAGAGAAACCTTCTGGACAGAGCAAACTCAACTATTCCACTGCTGTACTATTGGTCTCCCTGTCATGAATATTCTGCTATAGTTGGCTCAACTGGACAGCCAAGTCTTCTTTAGGAAACTCTCCCCTGGTGGAGAGTTGTTTGTAATTACGACGACAGGTGTCGCCACAGTTTTGACTAGAACACTAGCGCCACCAGCGTTTGTGCCACGCATCGGCCATTTGCTGCTGGAAACCAAACTACCAACAGGCTTTACAACTGGTGTGACCAAATTGTTTTGTTTTTTTACCTACTACATCTAAAAAACTATGATTCTGGTAGAATCCGTTTGGAGTGTCTCCCGCACATAGAGACAGAGTGAACCCGATCTAGGGTTGGAGACTGGAGGGCCACGAGAGTGAGATTCTCGTGTTGTACTTAACTGAATCCTGTTACTCTTTTTTGTATTTCTTTACACAAATATATTTCTATCCTTGGGATTTGTTTTTCGCCATACTAATACAAAAATTTAGAACTGTAGTTCTCTGATCTCCTTTGCTTGAGAAAAAGAGATGAGGTCACACCCTTTCGCCGGCGTCAATCCATACTGTTCTGATCACTGATGATCAGCTCAAGCACCTGTGTCATACAAAATGATGACCACCAGTTTACGATGGTTTTCCGTTCACCCACAAGGGGGCAGGACGGCAGTAAACGTTTACAGGGGTTGGGGGGGGTTAGGGGGTAGCCAAATAGGAATCAACAAAGTCGCTAGTACTACAATAAACAAACTTTCTGGGGGGATGACAATTACCCCTAGATTACCCAATCTTGTGTTATTGTTATGTTTAATTAAGCAGGTTAGACAATCCGAGAGTAAGGTAATTATTATGACAAATTCAAATAAACACGGATATTACATCCACGACATGTAATTGTGGGTAATTTATACGTAGACAAAATATTGGATTAGGTTGATTATAGGGAGTAGGCGTACACCTAGCCCATTGACTACTGAACCATAAGAAAGCAGGATTACAAAACAAAACAAACAAACAAAACAAAACACCACGAGAAACATCCGCTGACGATTTCTTCTGAATGTTATGAATAAAAACACTGTGATAGACCTGTTGGTCTAAAAACAGACGTCTCCTTTTCATGGCAAAAATGAATCTCTTCTACTACTACAGTTACTTGAACATCTTATAAAGGATACCAGCCTTTCTCATTGGGCATCTTCTAAATCAAATGTTTGTTTTTTTGTTTGGGTAGTTTAACGTCCAATTTGTTCAACTAGACTTTGGTTTACTTTACTCAAATTTGCATATCCTGTTGGAATAACAAGCTAGGCTGCCTGGTTAATCTAGGCATCTTACTTTTCTCAATCATACCTTATCGAAAATCTTACATTCCCTGAGGAAGTCTTTCTTGCCAGTGTTATGGAAAACACTGCACAATGTTGTCACATTCTTTAGGAATTTCTTCCTGCTCTCTTTGGTGGCCTGACAATGTAGCATGAGATGTTTTACATTCAGCGGAGTGTTGCATGTACACATTTGAGCGAACGCTTCTTGCCTCTTCAAAAACAGTATTTTTGTAGTTGGCCAGTGTGAGGAAGGAATACATTTAAGGAACGCAAAGTGTTCAGATGTGTGGACTAAATTGTTTGAAATATTAAAGGGACTACAAACGACGATTTCAGAAAGATGGAATATGATGATATAAAAGAAATACCTATAGATAAAAGATTAATGAATGTAACAGTTAGTTTTAAATAGTAGACACGTCTGCAATCAGCGCTAAAATTCGAATTTTATCAGATGCAAGGTTCCCATCACTTTGTTACTTACTCCATAATAGACAAGATGAGAGCGTTGACCACATCGTACGAGTAAATCTACAACCATTAAAATCACACAGGAAGCACATATACAGAAATGGTCTTTAGTGGGGCATGAGTTATGGAAAAATTTTAGATGCGTGGGTATTGCAGATATATCCCAGGAGCCGGGTGGTGGCCATTTTGATTTTTTTTTTTTTTTTAAAGATCTTTATTGTAATCAATGTTTGACATTGGTCTTCCATACAATGTTGATCATGCTGTCGTGGCATAATATAACGTAGTATACAAATCAACAAGTTTAAGGATACCTCTTCTAGTTAAATACAATGGGGTTCTTACATAGTTATATACAATATATACAGTAAAAAAGTATGAGTATCCGAAGATAAACAGATGAGGTATGAGAGCATGTCTTTTCGGCAGTCCAGACTTACAATTATGGACACGAACTATCTAAGATAGTTAGAAGTATTAATGTAAGAGGGCGCCGCCTGACTTGTCAACTGAGGGCACTGCCTACACCTCACTACCTAACGGTGCCTGCCACTCCTCAGCCGACGGGCCCTCAGAACACACCTATGGCCTGCGTGCCTCATTTTTTCTTGTTGGTTTTTCTAACTTTTTTAGTTTTTTTTCCTCTAAACAAATACTACCCGAGTAGTAGTAACTACACAAGGATTATGTCGGACCAGGAAGACGAAAGTTCCTCACAAAAGAACTGTTCTGGATGCGGTCTCAGACACACTGCTCCCTTTGGTCGCTATTGTAAGAGTCTACTTCCACGTGCAGCGACCGGCACCCCAGACGATAGTAAACCCTCGGACGAGTTATCTAGGAAAGATACCTTGTTACTAAAAATTCGACAACAAGAGGACATTGCAAAGAAATTGGCTGAGGAGGACGAAATCGGACGTTTGGAGCAAAGACTAAAGGATTTAACTCTACGAAATGCAAGTCTGGAACAGTCTATTCTGGGAAACGCCGCCCAAACCGGTCCCGTTGGTCCCACCGGACCCACCGCGCCTACAGGGGGAATTGCTGGCGCCGCCTCGTCTACCACTCAATCTGGTCAACAAACCATCATGGCCGGTCTGACTGCGGCAGGTCTAGGTACAAGTTCCTTAGGATGTGAGGCCTTGGAGGGCTTACTCTCCGTATCAAGACCTCCAGAGGGAGTCGGTAAGGACCAAGATTGGTTGGGGAACTTACACTTACTCTCTGAATCCTCAAAACGCAAAAGATCGAGACATTGGCTCCGGCCCGACTTCCACATTCAGACCGACAAAAGGTTTGATGATATGTCGTTATCGGAATTGTTATTCGGAATGATTTGTGTACTTCAGTGTATCTTACGGGCCAATCTACCGTCTATCCTTCCAAAGGACTACATTAATCATTGAAAAGTGTTTCTGGTGCTTTTTCCTCAGAAAACTTGTCACGTTATGAACATAACGTGACATCCATGGTTTAAGATGGGAGATTGGAAGTTTTTGTTGCCGCAGAACATGAAAGTATCTACACTTACCTCGCGGCTGAAAATATTCTGTCTGTTAAAAGTTCCTCTGGATCGAAAAACAAATCCTCAAAGAGATCGAATATCAAGGTCCCGGATGATATCTGTGCACGATATAATTTTACTTTTTGTGAAATTTCTAATTGTTCTCGAGCACACATATGCGCTATATGTCGTGGACAACACAAGGCACGAACATGCAAAAAAGACACAACCAAGGACAATGACAGCGGCAAATCATCATGAGATATTGACGGGAAAGTGCCACGCCCCCCTACGGAGTCACTACCTGACACATATAACCCAGGACGGACTGATAATGTATTTCCTATAGACTATACCACAGACATTACGGTTTTAAATTGTTTATCAGACATTTGCGATATTTACAATGAACTCATCCCATTGTGGAGTTTAGGTGATAACCATTTTATCGGAAAAATCCGCTCTCAAATGAAACCAGCGGGTTGGTTCTTTATGTTATCAGGTGGTCACGAGGAAGTTTACGGGCCAAATACTATGGACATTGATAGTTTGTTTATTCTAGAGGGCATTTTCCATGGTTTCAAAATAATTGACCCTGCCGCTGATATTGTTGATTATTCAGTGAATAATTATTCGTCTGTTTATAACAATGCTCATGTCTTTATCGACAATTTGATTTCTGAGGAAATCGCTTCAGGTAAATTGTCCGTGGTAGTTTCAAAACCACATTGTGTTCATGCCCTTGGCGCCGTTAAGAAATCTGGAGGAGGTTATCGTCCAATTACAGACGCCAGCAGACCCACCGGTTGGTCTGTAAATAATCATATGAATGAGACTTTCAATCATTTTCATTTCAAAAACATAGATGACGTTGTTAAAGTCTTAGACAAAAATGATTTTCTAGCGGTAACAGACATCACAGCCGCTTATCGCTCAATCATGATCAGACCTAGCGATAGAACATATCAAGGGTTAAAATGGGTTGTTGATAATAACGATGTTTTTCTTCAGGATAATTGTATTTCCTTCGGAACAAGAGCAGCACCGTATATTTTCAATAGACTAACAGACTCGATTTGTCGCTTTATGAATAAGTCTGGTTTTGTTTGTTTCAATTATCTAGATGACTTTCTTTTAATCGGGAAAGACTACGATAATTGCAGAAAAGCCCAGCTTTTCCTACACAGGACTTTAAGATCCCTAGGATTTTACATAGCTTATTCCAAAGTAAGAAGTCCTTCTCAAATACAGAAATACCTAGGTATTATCGTAAACTCTCGTACATTAGAGTTAAGTCTCCCAGAAGACAAACTTCACAAATTAAAGGACGAAATTGCGTTTTTCGAAGGTCGCCACAAGGCGACACGCAAACAACTTCAAAGGTTGTGTGGAGTCCTTTCTCATTGTGCCACGGTAGTGCGCGGAGGACGTACCTTTAGTAGAAGGATAATAAACATGTTATCCGGTTTTTCTGTAAAGAAACAATATATCACTTTGTCTAAAGATTTTTTCTTAGACCTAGAATGGTGGAAATCTTTTTCAAAAGTGTTCAATGGTACTCAGATAATGGTAAAACCATCCTGTAACTCCCCAGTAGTCTACACTGACGCTTCTAGTTCAGGCTATGGAGGAACTTTTGGATCAGATTGGTTTGCTGGGTTTTGGGACGATAATCATGATCGTCTTATCCCAGAAAAACACTTTGTATCTTCAACCATTTTTCCGATCACGGAAAATATCAACGTTCAGGAATTGTACCCTATCGTTGAATGTATCCTGAGATGGGGCCATTCATGGAGGAATAAAATCGTTTTATTCTACTCCGATAATACTCAAGTAGTTGCTGCCATTACCACTGGTCGAAGCGGTAACAAATCCTCCATGGTCTTACTAAGGTTAATATTTTGGTTATGTATAGTTTATAATTTACATTTAAGATGTCAACATATTGCAGGTATCCTAAATATTGATGCAGACACTATATCTCGTTTTTCTGCTGATACCATTCTGCCTTTACATCTGTGTTGTAGTACCAAAGGAGAACGATTATGTCCGAGAATTGGACCGAAAGGCAGCAGAGATTCGCTCCATGGCTTGGGCGCCATCCACCTGGAAAACCAAAGTATCGCAATGGAGACGATATTTAACGTTTTGCAAGATGATTGATATTTCTCCCTTACCTACAGACACTAAGTTACTTTGTCGTTACATGGTACATTTGTCAACGGATTTATCTTACCGTTCAATAGACAATTATGTTAGTGGAGTTATTTGACTAAACAAATATTATGGTTATGAGGTTGATCATCTCAGAGACAATTTTGAAGTATCATGCACTCTTTCAGGACTTAAAAGAATGCTAGGAGACCCGGAACCTTATCGTCCTACTTTATCGGTTAATGACCTAATGAATATGTTTGCTTATGTCGATTTTTCTAATCAACATGAATTATGTATGTGGGCGGCTATCGTCACAAGTTTCAGGTCGTTACTACGAAAAAGTCACTTGGTGTTTGACGAGTTATCACCTCATTGTTTGTCTAGAGACTGTTTATCATTTTTCGATTGGGGTGTAGAGATAAGAGTATCTTCTTCCAAGACGATTCAACACTCCCAAAGACGTCATTGTATTCCGGTAACAAAAACAATGAATAAAGCATTATGTGCTTTCCATTGGTTATCGGTAATTATCACAGAATCCTCTCATTTATCTAAGGATTCTCCTGTGTTTATGTTGAAGAAAGGCAATAATTATAAACCTCTACGTTATTATCAACTATTATCCCTTCTGAAAAGATTATTTTCGTTATGTGGTATCAACGAAACCCGTAAAGGGGTTCACTCTCTCCGTAGATCCGGAGCCTCATTTATGCACCAATGTGGTCTCCCAATAGAAGATATCCAGTACACTGGAGACTGGAAGTCTCCAACAGCATTGATTTATTTAACTAAACCCTTTCCACTTCGTGTATTATCAGATACCAAGGTTTCTTCTTCTTTATCTTCTATGAAATATTAATGGCGTTTGGAGTCAGAAAAAATACTCCTGAAGCGCATATACCTTCACTTACTTACTTATTAATGGACACGAACTATCTAAGGTAGTTAGAAGTATTAATGTAAGAGGGCGCCACCTGACTTGTCAACTGAGGGCGCTGCCTACACCTCACTACCTACCGGTGCCTGCCACTCCTCAGCCGACGGGCCTGCGTGCCTCATTTTTTCTTTTTACTATTTTATTTTTTCCTTTTACTATTACTTACTTATGTTTAAATGTTAATAAATATAGAGGAGTCAGAAAAAATACTCCTGAAGCGCATATACCTTCACTTACTTACTTATTAATAGTTGTTTTCCCTGTTGTATGTTAAACGGAAGAGTTATGTGATTATATGCGAGTACATCGATGGAAATGGGTTATTGAAAGTTCAAGTCATTGATTCAGCCTAAGGTCTTTTATATAGCGCTTGGTATGCTTTTTGAAGATTTTTTTTGAGTCAGTCGATTGTATCTTTCGGTCTAGTTTATTCCAGATTTGTGCTGCTGTGTAGAAGGGCGATCGTCTATATTTTTCAATGTTTGGCTTTGGGACTGCGATGTTGTCTTTGTAGGATGATCGGGTGTTGGGTTTATCCTTGTTGTCATTGGTGGGTTGGAGACTGGTACGAATTAGAGACCATAGTATGCCCAGTAGGAGCATTTGACGTCTGTCCTCGAATTGTTCAACAGAGGCCATATCAAGTAGGGTTTGGTTGCTTATATTAACTCTGGCTTGGTTATAATAGCAGCTCAGGGCACAACGAATAGATTGGTACATCGTTCTGTCGAGTTTCGTTCGGGATTTACCCGTGGAGCAACTACATAGAAAGGAACAATGGTCGGCAAGTGGTAATAGGCAGGTTTTTACAACTTTTAACGCGGCCTTTTTGCTTAAAAGATTTCTTATCTTCCTAAAAAGAATCAGTTTGTGATTTTTTTTTTTTTTATACTCAGAGACATGTTTTTCGAAATTCAGGTTTTCATCTATTTGTGCGCCGAGATAGTTCATACAGTGCACTACCGATAGTGCTTGTTCATTCAGGTAGATTGGTGACCTTTTGATCGTATTGAGTTTCCTTTTGTTACCATGGTAGATTAATTTTGTTTTTTGGATGTTAACCATTAGTCTGTTTGAAGTATACCATTGCATGGCCGCATCTAGGTCTATTTGTAAATTTTTTTCTGCGTACTTGATATTTTTGTTGGAACTGACTATGACCAAGTCGTCGGCGTACATTAAGCATTTACAGTGTTGTATTACAGTTGGCAAGTCATTAACAAAGACTATAAATAGAAGGGGGCCAAGGATCGAGCCCTGGGGGACTCCGCAATTGACTCTTTTGGTATCAGATTTCTTCCCTCCATATTCAGTGAAATTTTCTCTATTCGATAGGTAGCATCTAAACCATTTCAGGAGATTTGTTCCTAGTCCAGCTTCTGAGAGTTTATAAAGTAATATTTCGTGATTTATACAGTCGAACGCCTTTTTTATATCAATGTAGGCAGCTATCGACGTTTCTTGGATATTTTCAGCTTGAAAAAGCCAGTTTATCAGAGTCAGTACGGCTCCCCCAGTCCCTCTTAATTTTCTAAACCCGAACTGCGAGTCATGGAAGAAATTTGTTGACTCCAGGTAAGGGTAGACTGCGTCATATACTACATGTTCAAGTATCTTACCAGTAACCAGGAGGATACAGATTGGCCTCCAATTGTTTACCATACATAAATCGCCCTGCTTGGGCAGTGGTGCAATTCTACCTCGTTTCCATTTCATGGGGAAAACTCCATTTGCTATGCTTTGACAGAGCAGAACTGAAAATATATCTAACGACTTCAATAACAAACCCTTCAGGAAGGAGCATTTCACATTTAACATACCGGATGATTTATGTGTTTTTATCTTTTCTATTAGTTTTGAAATCTTATTAGTATTTATGGAATCTGGGTCAATTTCAAAACCATTGTCGCTATTTCTACCTACTACTGAAATGTAAGTGCTGTCGGTAAGATTTTCGTTGAGTTGGTCACCTATTGAGCTAAAGAATGTGTTAATGTAATCTGCACAATTTTCTAGACCAATCTGTTCTCCTTTATCATTATTTAGGCAAATAGTCGGTTTGCTTTCGGTTGGGTTAACAAGTTCTTTCCAATAGTTCCTCGGATTGTGGAAGTTTTCTTTCAATTTGTTATCAAGATAATCCGATTTAGCTTTATGAATAAGCAGGTTTATATGCTTACGTTTTTCTTTGATTCTCCCTTTTAGGCCAGATATCTTTGCTGGGGTCATTAGGTATTGGTTGGTAAGTTTGCAGACTAGCTTTTGTTTTTGTTCAATTTCTCTTTTTATCACTGGAGTAATCCATGGGTTGTTTGGGAATTTATCAATTACACATCTGAGTGGGGCGTTTTTGTCTAGATAGTCTTCCATGATTTCTTGAAAAGTGTCCCAAGCCAATTTTTGACCATCACAGAGCACTATGACGGTTTCAGAATGGTTATTAGCAGATGGACAGTTGGTCTTTAGGTTATGGCTATAGCCTACTGTAGTACACATGCTTGTAAAGTCACTAGATGACCTGACCACATTTTTGCTTTTTATAGCTAACTAAGTACAGATAGGAATATGATTTCTGTTTTGGAAAGGTTTCATGGTGGTACAATGCCTTACAGCTTTAATATTTAGTATTTTGGCATGGATTTAGAAAAAAAGGAAATTCAGTTTGGGGGGGTGGACCTTTGTAGTCACAGGTCCATGCTCAAACAGATGTTTACTCAATATTGATTTACAGTGAGCATTGGTGTAACATTTACCATCGCCATAAGTGGCACTGACAGTTGCTTACACTCTAGGAAGTGTCATTATTTAGGTGAAATGTATATTTGATGTGCTATTCATGTATTTTTGCCCAATCTCATAATAGGAGGGGGTAGGCATGAGGTGTATGAGAGGATGGTTTATTCAGCATATTTACACATAAACAGAAGTCAAAATGATTCATAACTTTGTTGAAGGAATTAGTCAAGACCTAGTCAAATGATATTGTTTTGTAAAATCATTTGTAATGTCATTTACCACCAGATATTGGCTTGACTTACTTTATTGGTGTACATAGAAACAAAGTTGTGTCCCCCACATTGCTGGAGAGCATGCAGACAAGTCTGTGTGCGATCACCATGGAGCAAAACGATTTATATATAGGTATGGCATTAGTGAATGTCAATTGAATCCCCTACAGGTAGCTAAATATATGTGTGCACTGATCCATGAACAGAGGAGTAGGGCTTTAAATAGCCAATCAATGCAGGCCCTTCCCATATTCCCCTCCCTCCCTCCCTCCCTCAGTTAGAATTAAGATATCAAAATATTTTCAGTCAACAATTTTAAACATGTGTTAAGCTACTTGTAGTGAGTTTTAAATGCGTCCACCTGCTTATTTGGCCTTTTAAAGGCCAATGATTCTATTTGGAAATGCACACTTAGCCCTTGTTACCAATAAGAAACCTATATGAATCACCTCAAATGTGTGCAAGAGGAACATAAAGATATAGAATTATTGATTTATCAATGTTTTTACCCTATACCAACATGTGGGGAGTGGCCATCTCAGATTTTCTACCGAAATTTCCATAAATCTGGAAATTTTTCATGTGCAACCACACAAATGACGGAAGACTTATAAAATAATATTTCCTGTGTTTTGAAAGGTTAAACCTTCTTGATAAACATTGTTAGCTTCTTCTAATTAGAAAAGAATAACGGAAAATTTATCAGAAATGTGCGTGATCTATGCCTATTTCACACAGGCATACAATATTTTAGCCAAGTTGGGGGTGTGCTGGCCTGTGGATAGTGAGATCCAGGGTCCAAGGCTGCCATGCCAGTGTGTTTCTCTCTTGTCTGTCATCCTCATCTCATAGAGCTGATCCTGTCTGATATGAGCCTGGTTGTTGTTATGACATAAAACACCATCAATTAACTTAAGACAATGAAAGCCATACAGACTCATTCTGAAAGTAGGAGCAAATGGTATGTTCATCATTGGTGAATGAACGTGGAATTATATATTGATAACAACTAAAAGGTTTGGGTTATCATCAGTCTATGGGTCGTTTTCTCTAACCTACTTGTACTATGTGAACTTGCCATTTCTGCAACTGCCTGTCTAGGATCCAAATATATCAATCACCAGAGTCTCAATGGGTATTTTTGTCTCTAGTGATTGGTCATAGTCAGTTGGGTATGCCTCTAACACTAAGACACTGGTCCTCTGCTGGCTTCTCAATGTCAGAGCATTAGTAAACAGATGGTGAAGGTTTAGTGGTTTGCAGTGAGCTCAAAGTCTATATGACCAAACTTGGCTTGAAAGGCAATTTAACTATCAAAAGTCATCTGTTTATTATATATACATTCAATATGTTATCATAGTAAGGAATATCTGATTCCTAAGGCAATTTGTAGAGCATTCATTATTTGAATTGATTTGACACTCAATATAGATTACATTGTCCTCCACTTTTACACAGGGCATATGTATTGAAGTTTGTACACTTGCAGTTTCTAATGCATTCTTTTATGCAGCCACAATTCAACAGTTATTGACACATGCTGGTTTAGAGCACCTTGGATGGGAGGTATGGAATCTGATATCCTTGCTGTCACTATGAAGAGGAATATCTTCATGTCATTACAAAGGAAGAAAAGTAGTTTTATTTTGCTATATTCAACTAGTAATGAGTCTAATGAGTCAGGCTGTAATTGGTGTCAATATCTCAAACAGCATCAGGCCTGTCAACAGGCACCACTGATAAATACCTCTGCTTTGTCACACAATTTCATAGTCACTTTGCTTGTTGTCAGGCAAAGCTACAGTGTCCAGGATGGATTTAGTCGATTGCTCAAGCCTTAGTTCTACATACCCATCATCCTGTGTTTTCCTGACCCTTCAAGACTGTATACAGCTTCTGCTTCTGATTTAGCCATGATTTATCTCTGCTCTGCAGTACAATATGATCAGTTGATTCCCAATAGAAGGGATTCCTAAGATTTCAGAATCAGGATCTTTCACAAAGATTATTCAAATGCTTCCCCCTATCCCCCAGATGTTGATGATCTAGAAATATTTTTGTAGAACATGAAATTCATCAGCTAGCCTGGCCTTCCTGAGGACAGACAGATTTTTGTCCTACTGCCTGACTGCCAGCCATTGCAATCTCATTTTGTTGCTGTTTTGCTAGATCTATTTCCAAAACAGAATGCTGCCTGTATGTCTGGATGAGACTTCTCTAAGATCCACTGGTATCTCACATACATAGTGTGTAGGTCATTGCCAATGATTCTTGTAAAGCAGAAATAATGACCAGTGCATCTAATTTCAGTTGCAGCATTAGCAGTCAGAACTTATATTGTGGACTGGCCTTACCCCTCATAGTACACTAGTTATGTCTTACCTTGCACCCTTCTACTCATTGAGAGTCTTTTGGAAACAGCAGATAAAAGGCAGTATTTGTCAGCTAATGTGTCCATCTTGTATCTTGTGCAACTGGTACACTTGGGATATTGCCTGAACCCATCCATATCTATTTAAGACTTCAATGCATGTGGTTGTGTTTAATGTCAAGATAATTTGGATTATAAGCAAATTAATTTTCCTATTTTACTTTCCTATGACAATAAATTCATTATGTATTGAACGATCATAGAATGTATAATATCAACCTTAACCATAGGAGTGAAACAGGCACACAGCTGGGTTGTTGTCAGTGAAAACTGTCAGAGGCCAGGTCCTAGAGGCTAATTTCATCCTGTGATACTGCACATGATTCTTAAAGTTGTGTTTATTTCACCTAAAATTATTAATTATGATGTTATTCCTACATTTAGTGAATGTTTGCTGTATTTTGGGGCAATATTTCCAATTTTATATCATAAACCAATTATCTAAACTGGAAATTAAACTAGCCAAACAATTAAAAGAGGCATCACCCAGCCATCTCCAGTCAGTACCTTGAGGCATCACCCGGCCAGCCCCAGTTGATGCCTCAAGGCTTCACCTTGCATGAATGGGTTAAAATGGTCGGTCATGCTTAGCGGTATCTATGAGGTCCAAACAGTCCTGTTGCCCTGTTAATCCTAGCAAGTGTCTAGAGAGAATTGTAATCAACTAAGCTGTCAAGCCCCTTTATGTCTCACACAGGATCTGGGCCCTGTTTCTCAGTAACGACATCGTCAGGCAACGATACCCTACGATTGTCCAGCGATTCCACGACATTCTGGAAGACACAAAATGGCCGCTGTTCTATAGACACGATCGTAGTGCACCACTCACAATCGCCGCGAAAAATGTCGGCCGCTACGACAAGTATAGAACTGTCTTAGGTTCTTTAACACATCACTGTGCGTATATAGAAGATTTCCCCACTTCCCGATGGAATTAAGCCATGAAATTTTAACACGAGTACGGGATACATGTGCCCTATAATCGTACCAAATATGAAGAAAAAAGGCTGCACCATTCCGAAGTTATCGGTGTTTGAATTTCGTCATAGCAACCGCTGCTCTGGTGGCCAGTCACCCCCTCCCTACTCCCGATGGCAGTCAAGTCAAAACATGTCAAGGGCGCTGCATAAATTAGCGGAGGCGTCGGGAAAATACACTGGCCACCAGAGCAGAGATTGCTATGACGAAATTCGAACCTATAACTTCGGAACGGTGTCGCCAATTTTCTCCATATTTGGGACATTTATCGATTATATGTATACCTTACTTGTGCTAAAATTTTATTGCTTAATTCCTAGGGGAAGTGAAGTTGGGAATTCTGTACGACATGTCCATGGCTGTCATGAACCAACAACAATTTGGGCGACATTTTCAATCACGTGACCCCACGATTGTCATGACTGAAAAACACGTTTGGCTGCCCTACGCCTCTTAGACTCACGACATATCGCCTATTCACTAAAGTGTCATGTCTATCGAACACTGACGGCAAAAACACGTCACCCATAACGATTTTCGTGACTGAAAAACAGGGCCCAGGTCTATGAGATGAGGATGACAGACAAGTGAGAAACACAGTGGCATGACAGGCTTGGATCTCACTATCCACAGGCCAGTACACCTAGAACTTGGCTTAGATATCATATGGCTGTGTTAAATATGAACAGATCAAATGCCATTATGTCTATTAGTGCTCATTTTCGATAAATTTTCCATTATTCTTTTCTAATTAGAAGGAGCTAACAATGTTTATCAAGGTTAAACCTTCCAAAACACAGGAAATATCATTTTATAAGTTTTCTGTCATTTGTGTGGTTGTGATTAGAGTCCTACATGAAGAATTTCCAAATTTATGGAAATTTCGGCAGAAAATCCAAGACGACCACTCCCCACATGTTGGTATATGCTAAAAACATTGCTAAATCAATCATTCCATATCTTTAAGTTCCTCTTGCACAGATTTGAGGTGATAGGTTTCTTCTTGGTAATAACCATTCTGAAATTGTCATAGTGCTCTGTGATGGTATATTTTCAAAATGGCTGCCATCCGGCTCCTGGGACTTATCTGCAATGCCCACACATCTAAAAATTGTCCTTAGGGAGTTCCCTAACCATGTACCAAAACTCATGCTTGTTTCATTAAATGCACAATCATGTGCTATATCTGCCCCACTACTTTGGATATCTTCTGTGCCAAAACACAATCCCACAAAGACTCCTGGAAGACACAATCTTGACGTCATCTTTTATTACATAATTGAGAAGTCTCTTTCTTAAAAAATAAAAGCTTAATATCAAAGGCATGGAGTATCATACATTAATTGCATGCAGTATCAAACATTGTTAAAATCCCTAAAGGTTTAAGAGAATTACTCTTATTAACAGCTCTTATATATCACATTTGTTCTGTGTTAAAAAATATAGGTTTAGTGAAATATATCTACCGTCAAATGATGTGTACTGAAAAATCCTTCCTTATACTTAAAAAACTTCCAATATCGAATCGAGAATTAATAACTTTAGATAAAAAACAAAGAATGTCTAATTAATAACTTTTTGTCACAGGGGAACTTGGTGTTAAATGGTATTTCACATTTCAAACAGACAAAGAGAGATCGAATCATAATTATACAGTATGAAAAATATGGAAAATCCTGTTCTTATTCTAGATTCATCCTGCATTGGACACATGATATACATAACGTCAATATATTGTAAAAATATAACGATTCATATTTTTCTCAGATATTCAACTCATCATATTTACATATATATACGGAATTGCCCAGGTATGGATGTTTAAATGCTTTATCAAGTTTATGGCAAGTGAATACACATCATGGATGTTTTCTTTTTGGCAACTAGACGGTTAATCATTTTATGATATAGGTTTTGATTAAGAAACATTTTACAACCGTTCCTGTACTAGAAATTTGCACATTAATGCACTGTCAAACGATCATTCAGAAATTAGATAAATTTCTAATCATGTAGAAAAAACCTGTTCAAGTCTGTCAAGTATAGCAAATAATGAGCAAGCATTTAAAGCATCGATAAGATTACTGTACACAACATGCCTCCCACTCTTTGATTTCCAATGTAACAAGGCTTGGTATGCCTGTTCCCGCAGCTGTCCTGGGTATTTGCCTTCTAGTTCTTTGATGATAACTTCTGTTTCAATAAGGTCATCACACTCTAGTTCCCGAATGAGAGTCTTCCAGTCATGACCAAGTAAAGTGGATGTTACATGGCAGGACTTAACAAGAATCTTCTCATCCTCACTAGGTTTCGGGAGTTGGCTAGACTGATCAAAGTATGACACAGGTCGTCCATCTACCTCGTCTTGCAAAGGACAAGAAGGAATTTCAAAATTTGCATGGCAGTTACGGTGCATTTTTAAATCTTCAACAACTTTTTTATAGTCATTTTGAAAGGAATAAGCATATGATTTCAATTTGAAGAATTCAAATTTAATGTGCTCTACGCTTTCCTTTGTTGTGAGAATGCTTTCCTTTTCAGTTCCAGCCATCGGACCATCTACTTCATCGCAGCCTTCTTCAATTGTTTCCAAGTCAGATTTTTGCAGTTTGTCGCCCAACTCCAACTGAGCAATAGCATCATCTAATCTATTAATAGCCGTTCTAAATCGGTCTGAGGCAGTCTGCAGGTGAACTGCTACTTCTTTAAATGTAACAGACTTTCCCTCAGGTTTCCCACTCTCTGTCTCTTCCTTCTTTCCTTTGTTCTCTGTTTCCGTGTCCTGCCATTTCTCCATAGCTTCTGAGAGTACCATCTGAACTCCTTTGCTACCTCCAGCAAGGTCATTTGGTCTGAGTCCGTCAACATTTCTTAGCTTAGGATTCGCCCCGTTTTCCGCTAGCACTTCAACCACTTTGGCCAAGTCCCCTTGAGCTGCACTATGAAGGGGAGTGTTGTAGCATTCATCCTGGAGATTTGGACTTGCACCATATTTCAGCAATAGTTTGACAATGTCACACCTGCTCTTCTGCACTATGTCACATATATTTGAGCAGATATAGTGCAGAGGCACCCTGTTTTCTGAATCAGCCAGGTCTGGATCTGCACGTCGTTCCAGCAGCATTTCAACAGCCATCACTTTCACATTGGCAGGAGCAAACTTATTCGATAATACTACATGGAGAGGTGCCATTTTACTCTGGCCCTGGTGTTTGTTGCAATCTGCTCCATGCTGCAGTAAAATATCTAACGGTTCTCTATCTAACACCCTCAATTGCTTATCTGATAGGAAGAATAACAAGGGCGTGTCCCCGAAACTATCGATGTTGTTCGGGTCTGCTCTGTGTTTTAGTAAGAATGTTAGCGCATCTGTATTTCGACTTTCAAGAGCTGCATAGATTGGCGTTTGCCAGAGAGGGCTTTTGATATTTGTATCAGCATGGTATTTCTCCACAAGTGTTCTGATCAGTTCAGGTCTGCAAGATCGTATCGCAGTTTGCAGTGGTATGCTCTGAGTTCTGCGAGGTCGAAAATTAATATCAAGCCCATACTCAAGCATTTTCTCCACGCATTCGTCCCTTGATTGTTTTATTGCTTCTATGATGGGACTTCTCTTTTCTCGACCAATTTTGAGGAGTAGTGGATAATCATGCTCGTTCCTCACAGCATCCAGCCACTGTTCTCTGTTCTCAAGATTAGCTGTGCAAATCTCCTGAAGGAAGCCTCCCTCCTTGGCTATGGTCAAGACCTTTGAGACAGTGTTTGATTTGTTGATTCTGATAGAGACCAGAAGCTCCTCTGAGCGAGTCAATAACGTTCGAGCCTTTTCTGCAGTTAAGGAATGCATCATCAGCCTCTCTCTAGAAAAATACAAAACAGAAATCTGTAATTACATATAAATTTTAATGCAAACAACCTGGTATAATCGACAAAGACACAAATGATTCCAGTGATCTGGTACAGATAGAAATGATCTGGTACAAATAGAAATGTGTCAGGTGGGATGCCTCCCCCAACAACTCCGACAAATTGTTCAATGTTTTTTTCTTTCTCCTTGGGACTATAATCCCAAGTCGTCATCTGTATATATTCATCAATAGTATTAAGTTCGCTATTCCTTGTAGAATCCTTGTATAACTAATAGACCTGTATTGAATGTACCTGTAAATACGTTAGGTATTATTATATACAATGATTTTTTTTTTTTTATTATTATTATTATTTTTTTTATTGTAGTACTGTAGAAGGGTACATAGAGTCGACCTCTGCAAAATGATACACGATTCATGATTGGCCACTGGAGCCTACTGAAAACAGGGTGCTACCCTAGTAGACCCTCCAGGATAAATAAAAGCTAAAAAAACCCCAAAAAAACAGACAGGACCATATGTCTACATGGTGGTGAGAAAACGAAAATCATAGATTTTAGAAAGCAGCTTATGATGAATAAAAGCAACCAACAAAGCAGCAGTGAATTGTGCGTTTGATTTTACATACTTACAAGCAAAACTTAATCAGGTTTTTAATTAGAAAAAACAAGAGGAAGAATCCGTTAGACATGTGTGAAATACATCTATTTTCTAAAAAAACTAATTTGATCACTGTAATTTCAACAAAACTAATTGACTGATAAATGCTGAATGCGATGCGTCATTCAATACTTGTTCGGTTTGCCCTCGGAGTAGAGAACTATTCAAAAGCAAAACACACTAGTATACAGAATAGAAAAAGAGGATTCTTTCCAGCTGGGTCTTAGGTGAATTCTATAGATTCACACTGACTATCACTGTACAAGAACCACCAGTTTATTCCTATATACGCCATCGTGGAAGTGTATGAGGTGTATACAAGACGGTTTCCTTTAAAATATGGATGCGTCTTGGCCGTATTTCACACCTGGCGTATGCGAGAGGAAATATACTCTGTGCAACATGTATATGCCGGTCGTATAAATGTTATATACGTCTGGCGTATATAACATAAGAAGGAAGATTTAGAGTAACCTGCCCACGTGTACATCAACCTGCCTATTCAGCAACATGTCCACCTACTAATTAGCCTACCCCTAGACTGCCCACCCACAAACTTGCCTTACCTACATACCAACCTGCCAACCAACCAGATCAGCAACATACCCAACAAACTGCCTACCACCCTGCCCACCAACTCAGCTGCCCACCCAACAAGTTACCCATATACTTAACCACTTACCAAAATACCCACTTACCCACCAACCAGACCCCCCCTTCCACCAGACTACTAACCAGCCAGCTTGCCCTAGACTGGTTCCAGTCCCTGCATACTATGGCTACCCTCCTCGCTGGGATACAGGGACTGGTACAATCGGTGATGGTGTTGGATTTCTGGCAGTATTTCCAACACTCTCCATACAGATATCCTGGCTACTGGCCAGGATATCTGATGGGAGATTGATACCCTCTCACTTTGATCTCAGGTGGCAGGGGAACTGGAGGAGGGGAGGGGGGAGGGGTAGGAGGAGGTATAGGGTTACAGGGAGCGGCTTGGGGGCCATAAACATTAATGTGATCAATCTACCTGTAAATATGTTAGGCATATGCTACTATATTATGAATTATGTGAAATTTATCATTGGCCACTGGAGCCTACTGAAAACAGGGTGCTACCCTAGTAGACCCTCCAGTCTAAATAAAAGATCTAAAAAAGATAAATAAAAATAAACAGGATTTTCAGTTCATAGTGGACAAGTCTTTGATTCATGGGCCAGTCAGAGAAGGGTACATACTAAAATAAACTTTATTATGATTGTGATTAATGTTTTGAAAGATTAACTTTTGTTCTGTAAGATTCTTTATTGTGGATAATAAAAAAATAATATAATTCAGCAAAGCTGAGAATCCGTATTTTGGGTAAATAATCACATTGGAAGACATTCACCGTTTTCGCGCATGAAGGCGTGAAAGCTGTGAAAGCGGGGGGCCGAGGTGCCGTAGGGGGTCCAAGATGCCAAAGGGGCTGAGACACTGATTGTTTGCTAGAGGAGGGTCTTCCATCGGGCCACCTATGTGACTACAAAAAGGCATCCAACAGCAGCTGTTTCTCATGTGGCTCTAACAATCGGTGCAGTCAAGTGGGCAAAATGCTCTAGAGTGGGCGCTGCAGGGCAGTGTAATTGGCAATAGCTTATAATGCCTAACAGATTAGCATTTTAAGGATGCCTGCAAACATAAACTGTATGAGCACAGTGTTATGGCCAATCGATTAACCTGTGGGTTCATGCGTAAAAGAGTATATGAGTGAATGGGTGCGACGGTGACAGGATGTGTGTCGGAATGGGTGTATGATCCTACACATTCGCCGCAGGCGCCTGCAACAGTCACACTAGTGTTAGTGTATACAGCTAGTGAACTGAGCTTCACAGGCTGATTGTAATAATTTGATAAGGCATGTGTGAGCTGTGAAAGCATCCCCCTTCAATGTTAGTACCCAGCTAGTCCACTAGGTGTAGTATCATCCACTCACTTGGTCACTCCCCAAGCATAACCCAGGCAGAGCTGCTCTCCACCACAGGAGACGGAGGCTGGGAATCAGGCCACACAGACCAGTGGTACTTTCAAGTAACTTTGAAGTGAAAGAAGACCCCTTCTCAATTTGAGGATTCTTCAAAGGACATGCTGACCATTTAGCTAATGAGAGGTGGTTGGTGGAGGAATCAAAATTATGCAGTGATCTGTTTGGTCTCCACTGTTCATGTGTAGGGTTTTTCCTGTATCCTTTATACCTTACCATAAAGATAACCATTACAATAGCCATTATAACCAAACCTCATCTCGCAACCTATTTTTTTCATTCAATGTGCGACGAACTTCACGCTATCACACAGTTGGTCCATCACATTTTGGTGGCAGCAGTGGGATGAGGTACTATGGTATTGGCTATGGTATGGTAGGGGAAAGGTGTGAACCCTACACACGGATGATGCAGGATGGGGAGGAGTGTACAGCCGCAGGGCAGACAAGTTGGTGCAGTGCTCCTTTGGAGGTGAAGCAAGGCAACAGTTAATCGGTCATACTGCACAGCGAGGGTGTCCTACAGATAGATGGCCAGCAGCCACTGTCATTCTCATGTTTCTGCTAAAATTCTGTCAACATCTCTTATAGCATAATGATTTTATGGTTAACAGAGTGACATTGTTGTCTGTTCTGTATCTTGCTCTAAGTTCTGACATTACCAATAGAGGTTATTTGGAAACAAATTATTGAGAAGAGTCATTACAAGGACACTTTTTGTGGTAATTTAGAAAAAAATTCATGACCAACTAATTGTGCGATCTCGGCAAGAGCTAATTGGTCAGTATGTCAGTGGAGGATCTTCAAAACAGGTTGACGGCTGTTGAGCGAAAACTAGAGCATGAGAGGGAGGCAGCTAGGAAGCTGGTAGAATCGAATGAGAGGCTTTCAAGGGAGTTAGCAGATAGCACAAATGGTGGGACGTCACAATCACCTGTCTACATCCACAGGGAGAGGAAGCACCCGGTTTTCTCTGGTCCACCATCAACTCCAAATGGATTGGAGATTGAGGAATGGGTGATGGACATGTGGTCCCACTTTGACACGTGCGGGGAGATGATGGAGCCACATAAGATGGCAATCATCCTGAAGTACCTTGATGGTCAGCCACGTCGTGAGATGCGGCATCGGGTAGACTGCAGAAAGGCAGAGGATGCCTTCAAGGTACTTTTGGACCTCTCTAGCTCAGCAGGGGTTGGGATGACAGTGGCAGCCCTGAAGGAGAGGTTCTTCACCCGAAGGCAAGGTATTGGGGAGTCAGTAATTGATTTCTTGCATGGTCTGCTAAAGCTCCAGGAACAGGTCAAGGCCCTTGACCCCTGGCTGATGCAGAGCTTAATGAGAGGCTAGCCCTGGGTGTCAAGGACAAACACCTGAGGAGGGACCTACTCCAATATCTGGAGGCTCACCCAACTATCTAGAACTTCGGGACAAGGCCCTCCAGTGGTCATCGGGGTAGTGTCTTGCGCACTGCAGAGGAGAAGGTAGAGGTGAGTGTAGATCTCATCGAACAGATCACACGAGAGGTGATGAGTGAATTGGCAATCCAGCCAGAAAACTAGGCTCAATCAAAGAAGAAGTGGGAACCCCGCTGCTTTAAGTGAAATGAGCACAGACATTTCAAATGTGATTGCCCTAAGAAGAAGAGTTTGACCCCCAAGGGTGAGGACTCTCAACCATCAAAGGTGGAAAACTAGAACTCCCCACTGTCAAGAGCCAGACAGTGGGAGGGGCTCTTCTGGCTAGGAGAGTGTGTCATCAGAAGAGATTGTGCGGTTTGGGATTGGTAAGTCCCCTCATGGCACTTTGGATTTGGGGGACATGATTACCCCATGTCTTCTAGAAACTGGGTCCAATGTTTCAACCATCACAGAATCCTTCTACAGGCAGCACCTGGAGGGCAAAGGATCTGCATTGGTGGATCCAAGCAGTTGGCTAAGCATAATAGCAACCAACAACCTTGGGGTCTCCTATGTCGGGTATTTTCAGATGACTGTGGGTGTACTGGGACGATCTATCGATGATGTGGGCTTTTTTGTGAAGAAGACCACACTTGATGCGAGGCATGATGAGGTACCAGTCCTTGTTGGTTGCAATATGCTCAACAGATTAGGGGCCCTCTTGGGAAAGGAGTAGGGACCCGAATATATTGCACAGATCAAGCAGTCACTGCCGGAAGGGAAATCTCGGGCACATGTTCTACCCTTGTGCCAGAGGGCTCTGGCAAAGGCAGCTGATCCAACTGGGATCATTAGCCAGCTAAAAGTCATAATCCAGTGAGGATCCCAGGTCGAACAGTAGTTAGCTTGAAAGCGACTGCTAGGAAAATGGGGCATCATTACACAAGATTGGTCAAGCCAAGTGAAACTGCTGGCCTTCCTGTGAATGTAAGTATACAGGGAAGCCTTAGTCCAGTGTGTGAGCAGGGGACACTGCATGTCACTGTTGTCAACCATAGCAGAGAAGCTGTATGGATATCAGGCCGGTCCCGGGTGGCGGAGATCCATGAGGTTACTGTCGTTGGTGGTGACATTGAAGAGCAATGTAAGCTCCTGGGGCTGGAGGCATGGCTGTGACAGGAGGAAAGGCCAAAGACTGGTGTGGATAAACTTCCTTTTAACTTGTCTTCCAATCTGAATGTTGGAGAGCAGGCTATGTTGAGGGAAACACTAAACAATCATTCCCACATGTTTAGCCAGGCAGAAAATGACCTGGGGTGTGCAACGATTGTGGAGCACGAGATCCCACTGGAAGACAAGACTCCAGTTCATCTGCAAGAGGAAGTGAGGGGTGTTCTTTATGACTGGTTGGAGAAGGAAGTCATTAGAGAATCCACTAGCCCCTATGGATTGCAGATTGTGGTTGTCTGGAAAAAGGATGGGAAGCTACAAATCTGTGTGGAGTTCCAAGCACTTAACCAAAAGACCCGCAGGGATGCCTATCCACTTCCAAGGATAGAAGAACCCATTGATACTCTGCAAGGAGCCAAGTACTTCTGTTCTTTGGATTTGGCTCATGGCTACCTGCAGGTACCCATGGCTGAGGCAGACAAACCCAAGACAGCCTTCCGTTCTGGGACTGGTGGGCTCTCTGAGTTCAACAGGATGCCGTTTGGCTTATGCAATGCCCCAGCAACATTCCAGCAGTTGATGGATGGTATTTTCGGAGATATGAACTACCAACATCTCCTTGTATACCTTGATGACCTGCTTGTCTTTGGGAGTACCTTTGAGGAAACTCTTCAGAGGTTAGAGAATGTTTTGGAACGCCTTGGCAAGCATGGTCTGAAGGTCAAACCAGAAAAGTGCCATCTGTTAAAGGAGGAGGTAAAATACCTGGGGCACATTGTGTCGGCAGAAGGTGTTGCTACTGATCCAAGCTTCACAAAAGATATCCTACAGAGGGAGAGGCCAAAGACAGTGACACAACTTCATTCTTTTCTGGGTCTGGCCTTCTATTACCGTAGATTCGTTGAGGGCTTTGCCAAGATTGCCGCTCCATTACATGACCTGCTAGGTGGTGGGTCAAGGAAGATAGGGAAGAAAAAACATATCCCTTTGACTGATGAGGAGTTTAGAGGCCAGTGGAGTGTGGAGTGTGACCAAGCATTTGAGACCTTGAAGCAAAGGCTGACCAGCCCCCCAGTACTGGGGTACCCTGACTTCAAGCAGCCCTTCACTGTGGAGACAGATGCAAGTCATCAGGGGCTCGGGGCAGTGCTTAGCCAGGAACAGAATGGGAAGCAAGTGGTAATTGCCTATGCTTCAAGAGGTCTTTGGCGATCAGAGCGGAATATGGAAAATTATAGTTCCTTGAAGCTAGAAATACTATTGCTGAAGTGGGCAGTAACAGATAAGTTCAGTGACTACCTCATTGGAGCACCATTCACTGTTTTGACAGATAACAACCCATTGGCTCATCTTGGGACTGCCAAGCTTGGAGCTGTAGAGCAGTGTTGGGCAGCTGATTTGGGTCCCTATAATTTCACCATCAAGTACCGCTCTGGCAGGGAAAATCAAAGTGCAGATGCCCTCAGTCGTAAACCACAGATCAGTGGTTTAGATGCTCTAACAAGTCACATACGGATCCCATTAGCCTTACACCAGGTAGCTAGTAAACAAGTTCTGGTGACTGTGAGATCAAATGATACCAAAGCTCGAGAGTTCCTGCGGAGTGAAATGGTTGGAACCAGCACACTGCCGGTATTACAGGGCAGAGACTTTCAGCAGATGCAGACAAATGATCCTGTGCTGAAACACCTAGCTGAATTGAGCCATCGTCCTACTGCTCAGCAGCTTGGGAAGTACCTAAAGGAGGTCCGGAGGGTTCTTCGGGACTGGGATAGCCTGGAGCAGATAAACAACATCTGGTTCCGGAAAAAGACTATTGAAGGCAAAGAGGTCACACAGCTCCTGTTGCCACAGGCCTTGAAGCAGGACATTCTTCAGGAGCTCCACGACAAGGCTGGACACCAGGCAGTGGAAAGGACAGCAATGTTTCTGGCCTGGGATGGCTGCTGATGTTGAGAGACACATCAGGGGATGTGAACAGTGTGTCATAGCAAAAACACCACGCACCGGGAAGCTAACTATGGGCAGGCAGATTGCCAGGCATCCACTGGACATTGTTGCCATTAACTTCACAGTCCTTGAGAGAATGTCTTAGTGGTGACTGATGTGTTCAACAAGAACACAGTGGCATTCCCTAGCAGGGACCAAAAAGCGACTACAGTGGCAAAGCTTTTAGTCAATGAGTGGTTCGTAAAATTTGGAGTGCCTCGTAGAACACACTCTGACCAGGGACGCAACTTTGAGCCAGAGGTGGTTACACAACTATGCAGCTTCTATGGTGTGAGATGCTCCAGTACTACCCCATACCATCCCAAGGGGAATGGGCAATGTGATCGGTTCAATAGAATAATGCATGATTTGCTAAGGATACTGCCCCAGAAAAGAAGGGTAAATGGCCAGTGTATCTACCTGAATTGGTGTTTGCCTATAACATAGCACTGTCTTGAAGATGCAATAGCAAGAGCTGGATCTAACATCGAGGAGGCTGCTCTCAGGCGTCAAGATCGGCACAACAAGGATGTAAAGAGAGACTCTGGAATTCCTGTGGGTGCCAGAGTATTTAGATGGAATCAGTCTATCAGGGGAAGAAATAAGATCCAGGACCACTGGAATAAACAGCCCTACATCGTCCTAAAGAGAAATGGTAATGTCTACACCTATCATAGTGCAAGTGATGCCAAAGATGTCAGGACCCTGAATCGGAGGGACTTGCTCCACTGCCAGAGACTACATGAGGCAAGACCTACAGAAGATGCTTTTGAAATGATTAAGCATAATGATCTGGCTTTTCACCAGCCAATGACTGGTGAGGAGGACAGTGCATCCAGCAGTGAAGATGAATTGGTAGTTGCTGCAGCCATTCCAACCAATAATATTGAAAAACACCAAGTATCAGACCAGGAGGACAGTGACAGTGCAACTGATGCTGAGCACCCAGAAGAAGCCCCAAGGAGAACAAGTAGGAAAGGGGCAGGGCACCATCCTAACCCACATAACTTGCCTAGGTCACTGATTTCTAATAAACAGCAGGGGATGACTGGAGATCACACAGCAGAGATGCTGGGACAGATGGCCCAGGCTCATTTGTTAATGTTGCAAATGATGGCAGGGAAGATGTAAGTGGTTTGCAAGAGTGCTTCACACAAAAACAGGGTTGGATGTGAGCTGTGAAAGCATCCCCCTTCAATGTTAGTACCCAGCTAGTCCACTAGGTGTAGTATCATCCACTCACTTGGTCACTCCCCAAGCATAACCCAGGCAGAGCTGCTCTTCACCACGGGAGATGGAGGCTGGGAATCAGGCCACACAGACCAGTGGTACTTTCAAGTAACTTTGAAGTGAAAGAAGACCCCTTCTCAACTTGAGGATTCTTCAAATTTTTTGTACGATTCGCAAAGTCACCCACACCCCACCGGGAACGCGGAGACGCCCGAATCGACGCAAATCATTTTTATCATTCTTCAAAGGACATGCTGACCATTTAGCTAATGAGAGGTGGTTGGTGGAGGAATCATGATTAAGCAGTGATCTGTTTTGTCTCCACTGTTTGTGTGTAGGGTTTTTCCTGTATCCTTTATACCTTACCATGAATAAATAGCCATTATAACCAAACCTCATCTCGCAACCTATTCTTTTTATTCAATGTACGACTAACTTCACGCTATCACACAGTTGGTCACCCCCGTATCATGTACATATTGCTAAATCTTATCATAAAAAATGTACATATTGTAGATCTTGGAAAATGATGCATTGAAACACCAATTTGGCCTGATGATACATGAAGGCATCATATTATTCTGCATGGTGAAACTTTGAGGAATCACCCACTGCTAATGGACTAACTAACGTTAAAACTCTTGTGTGTGTTTGTGAGTCCTCTCTGTATGACGCCATTTTAGAGGGGGGTCAAGGATTGCATGACAAAATATGAGAAGAGAGGGGGACAATGATAGGATAAAATCATATATGGACAGGCCCTTATCCGAAACACCTATACTCTAGAATATTGCCGTAATACTAACAATACAATGCCTATATTATTCAAAATACCTAAGCTATAGCATCTATGTCAGTTGGAACTGGTAGGATTAATGTCCTCCCATCTGTTTATCCTAATCCTTATCTAAAGGAAAATTCCATGGTGACTCGCGCCTTATCCATTTTTGTTGCCCATTAGGAGCACCCTCTTCGTGAGGTGAATAGTGGCCCTGTAACTGAATGATGCCATGGTTGTAGTGATACAATGTTCTCTAGGATCTCGGCTCTACACTCGAAGCTGTTGAATGTACTATACATGTATATAATCCCGGGAACGGGCACAATGACTGTTGTCATGTAGACAGCTATTATTCCGTTTCAATCTGGAACAGGAAATATTCACTAGAGATGGAGCCATTTCACTGTCCTACAAATAAAACCGACTCTAGAGGGAATACTTCCATAGTAGTGAATATAACAGGCTTATTATATGGCCAGGGTCCAGTAAAATTTATCAAATAAAAATACAAAACCATGATCTGACCTGTTCAGCAGAAAAACCCATTCATGTACATGTTTTGTGTTCGCTGCTTGTATCATATCTAAGAGCGTAATATCATAATATATCGACATGATGACCTGATAGTTAAAATACCTTTTTAAAATTCTATATTCCATGAGGTGCAGTGCAACAGAATGAGTGGGATAGTAAGTAGGGTGCCTAGGATAGGGTGCCTAGGATATCAAACACTTATTTTCCAGACGTTCAGTAGCTTCCAAGTGTCGACACTCCACTACAGTTTTGGGATTAAGAGGTTTCCACCAAGCATGAAAGACGTTAGCTTACCTAATGTCGTTTTTCTTGGGATCATAAGACAGGGATGCCAGTGAGGTTTCAGAAAAAACCCTGAAATGTTAACACTCTATTTGACTTCCAATTTTAACTTTGATATGCTGATTATTTGACACAAAATATTAAATAGCAGTACAAATATAACATTTAGGTTTGTAATATATGCAAATACTTAAAGACCTGAGAATGTCTACTATAGATATGACCACTCTAACGCCACCACCACCAGCCTCCTGAGATTACAAACAGCTCAAATTTCATTAAGCTCCACTCTCCAAACATAGTTCTTAGTTCAGGGGTTTCAGGGGTTTTCAGTTAACCTATGGTAGTCCACTATAGCGCCACTGAGTTCTCAGGGGAATTCCCCTGACTCTGCAAGGCCCTGGGACCTACAGGGTACCACTGGGTGCAGCCTGACACCAGCCCCCGGGCATGGTTCCCACCACTGGCCGCCTGTTTCGAGATACACTACATTTCAATAGAATGAATGGTTATTTTCAGAGTTGAGAAAAATACCTGAAAACCTGAGATTCCCTGAGGACTGGCATCCCTGATTAAGAGGAAAAATCACTATTGCCATCAAGGGCCTTGCTTCTAGTCTCTAATCATGACATGAAGCAGAAAACAGCATTGGTAAGAAATGTGAAATGCAAGATTCCAGAATCATGTGAAAAGTTGTTCTATTAGGAAAGTATATATCAGTATCTGTTAATGAAATAAAAAAAAGTGTGATGACCTAACGTGCTGCTCATAATCATGCTCAAATCTTGCCCTTTGTCAAGGCAGATCCCAAAAAGGTGGAGGCCATAGCAAACATGGCTGCTCAGACCAACAAGACTGAGTTGCAGACAATACTGGGTAAGACAAACTACCTGGCATAATTTGCCCTGGACCTCAGCGACATCACAGCACCAATGCACAAAGGTGAAAGACATAGTGATGAAAGCCCCAGTGCGGGCTTTATATGATCCATCAAAGGAGCTGACACTCCAAGTCGATGCTTCAGAAAAGGCTACAGGTGCCACTCTCATGCAGGAAGGTTGACCAATTGAGTACACTTCGAGAGCACTGGATGCTTCAAACAAAATTGGGCCCCAATTGAACATGAAATGCTTGCCATTGTCCATGGATGTGAGTGATTCCTTCAATAAGTGTATGGCCGCAAGATGATAGAGTCTGATCACTGACCCCTTAAGGCAATCAGGAAGAACACTCTGTCCTTTGCCCTGGGACAACTTCAGAGCATGATACTGCAACTGCAATATTACAGATATGACCTTAATGTGGTTCACAAGCCTGGAAAAGAAATACCTGTGACAGACTGTCTTAGCTGAAATCTCATCAAAGATGCCGAGCCAATTCCAGATGAATTCTCCAAGAAACTTGACGTGGCAGTCCACCAACTGATTGAGACTCTACCTCTGAGTGATCCGAGACAGGCAGAGATCAAGACAAAGACAGGAACTGACCAAAACATGCAAGTCCTCAAGCATTTCATTCTTGCTGGCTGGCCCAGCCAGAGGAAGGACTGTCCCAAATCAATCATCGAGCACTGGAACCACCAAGATGAACTTGTGTTCCAGGATGGCAAGATCTTCAAAGGAGACCGTATCGTCATTCCCAAAAAGATGCGTGCTGACATGCTTTTGAAAGTACACGAAGGCCACCTCGGAATCGAGAAATGCAGTGCCTGAGCATGCATGGCACTATTCTGGCCCGATATGAACATGGACATTGAGCAGACTGTTGCTAACTGCATCACCCCAGCTGATGCCTACAAAACTAGAGCTGGCCGAGTGCCAAAACCCAGAAAGATCCTTAACTTATAAACAGTCCAGACTCAAAGACTAGTCTAGTTCTATACCAAAGCTATAAATCTTATACTAGTCTGATATATCTCATAGCTGTTATTCCAAACACTATGACCCCCATATATATTTTGGGTGTTTTCTAGTAATTAGGTAAACATTTATAGTAGTTGTTATCCAAAAGCTACAGTCCCAAATATATGGACACTGTTTTGGTAAACTATTGTATTGTCTACTATCAACCCTAATTACTTTTCAGTACAAAAGACACGCAATGACATTTAAGTGTACTCACATATATTCACAAAGGCTGAGCTCTACAAAGACAATTTCAAAGCCTGTCTTTTTATTCTTTGATAAGGGGGATGTAATAATAACACATATACATTGTTATTATCTATTAGTTGTTGCAGCAATGGCTTGCCATAGCTCCCCACGCCTGTAGTTTCACATCCCTACACTTTTATGCTTGGGTTTTGCTTCTGCTTGACTCCACCATCTTGTAAGACACTACTTTGCACAACTATGAGTATTAAACTCTAATAACTTGATCAAACTGATTCCCATATTCACTTCAATATCTATAATGTGTTTTGTCATTGATGGTGACATGGAGGAGCATATAAAAGTATTCCCTCTCCCTACCTTGGCTTTGGGCTGTATGTGACCAGAAGCAGAACTATCTTTTTAATTTGCCTTATCCCCATTCGATTTAACCGCTTTAGTTCTGCAGAATATTTAAGTGTAATATGGATATATAAACATAGATATATCAACATAATAACTTCCTACTGACTGCACTCATGAGGTGCATCTTGGGACAAAGCCAGGAATTCCTGCCTCAAAATGGTGCCCCATAACAGTCTTAGTTGGAGCCTGTGCCCCCTGGCCCTGGCGACAACAAACTGTACTAGAGTCTAGTGCCGGTTGACCTGTTTTCCCTGCGTGGTTAACAAGGAGGAATTTTGTAGTGACCATAGAAGGTATATCCTACTATAAACATTATATATATATATATATATATATATATATATATATATATTTATATATATATATATTTATATATATATATATGTATATGTATATATATATATATGTATATATATATATATATATATATATATATATATATATATATATATATATATATATATATATATGTATATATACATATGTATATATATGTATATATAACAAATAAGATGTTTATGTGCTCTCTATCTCCATACCTGTCTAGAAGCTTTATTACATAAACATCTAAGGCGGGGGTGACTTTTGGATAGACTGACTTCAGTCCCTGTGTCTTTCTACCTACACCCCCACCTTCCCCAATCCTCTTCGCCAGGATACAGGTACAGTTAAAGGAAGGATATACATTATGATGGATTAAATCCTGATTTAGTTTAATTATATATTGGTTTTTCACCATCAAAGACTTAAGCAAGCACCAATCCCAAAGAACTATAGTCGTATAGTTCCTTGCCCCTCTTTTGAATATCAAAGACCCTGTTTTCAAAACGTTATTTTTGTGGTGTTTCTAGCATGTAAATTATTAAAAGGATATTTAGTAAAATGAATAGAGTGACGCCCCTACTTTGATGATACCGGTGCATCAGGTATGCCGATAAACACTAATGCTTACATGTACATATATATATTGTCACAGCCATTAACGAACTCAAAGACCAATGTTATAGGAAATGACCTACTTAAAATGCAACGCTCACAATCCAGTGATATTTACAAGCCTTATATATACCCTCTCATTTGAGAGAACTCACTGTATGTAACTTTATATAGCCTGTATTATAAATGCTGATGACTCTTCCCAGCCCAACCTACCTGATTTGAATCTTTAAAAGTTACACACGAGTACTCCAGTATGGTAGATCCACATATCCATAGCATCATAGTACGTTCCCGTACGTGTCTGAGTGATCACGGAGGGCTTCTATACCAGTAACATATCAGCCAGTAGGAGTGGCCATTAGTGAGAGGTGCAGTCACCCCGGATCCGTCTAGTCCTCTTGACCTACAAAACGGTGTGTTTGTATAGAAATGAGGCCATTAGAATTGCCTAGGTCTCCTTCGATATGTTTCAATCTTTCAGCATACTGATAATGGGAACTACTATTTGATACTGATAGCGTGATTGTGCCACGCCGGAAGCCTGCGCATCTACCACTCGCGCCGCCTACCAAAATTATCCAAAAGAGCACTAAAAACGTGATTTTCTCATATCTGTCATGATAGTCCATTATCTCAGGAAATATCTATCACAACCTGTAAAGGGAGCGTTCATTATCTATGGCAGGGGGTGTGTGTGATCTTTGCTAAGCGAATCCTCCAAAATAAATTGCCCCCCCCCCTCGGAAATACCTCCAAATGAAATGGCCCCCCCCCCCCTCGCAAATACCTCAAAATAAAATCCCCCCCCCCCTCGCAAATACCCTAAAATAAACTGCCCTCCCCCTCGGAAATACCTCAAAATACCCCCCCCCCCCAAGACAAATACCCGGATATATGCCCCCCCCCTTCCCTAGGCAGTAGCCTTAAATCGATTCTTTCTCATATATACATGTATATGTACACATATAATGTAATGTTAAGTAAATAAAACCAGGTGAATTCTGGCATGCAAATTTTAACTATTTATAATCAAATCTTCTAATATGCAGCGATCCGGCCCTTGAGAAATGCAGACTCTTAATGATGGTTTAAGAGCAATGACTGCAAACTCTACAGACATGGCACTGCTAGGTGTTACAGTACCTCACTTATTATCTTCTCTGCCACAATCACCAGGGCTTATATATATATAAATTTCTTAATTCTGCTAGAAGAGATCAGACCACTGCACGAAAAGTACCGCTTTTCATATGAATCCGAAACGTGTCTAACAGTAGGATTTTGCGTCTAGAAGTTTGACCTGTTATCCGTCTCGTAGACGCCTTATCTAGTGGCGTATACATGTCCATGGTGCGGTCTTATATACGTCATATATACGCCTGATTCCGTTGTATATGCACCACCATCCAAAGGTTCCGATCTTTGCAACTTGGGGACACTACTGGTAGCATATTTCATTTGCCATTAACCATCCAAGTCTGTATTATATGAAAATTGCAATCTTAAATTACCAATTTATTTTATAAAACCTTTATAAAACCTTATTGAATATAAATTGATTAATCACATATAATAAACCCTGCATTCTTTAGGATTTTTACCATTTTTCCAATAGATTTTTCCTTTTTTTTGGTATCATATATACGCCTGGCGTATATGTATCGCACAGAGCATGTTTTATCTTGGATACGGCAGGCGTGAAAGACAGCCAAGTCGCGCGCGTCTACATATGGAAACTACCTCGTATATGCCCGAAACGCAGACGCGGGTAAGAGGTGTATACAAATGAAAACAAGTCTATATTCAGCCAATACGTGCGTTATCGCGATGGCGTATATATATGTAAAATAGTGGTTTTCGTGCAGTGGACACTATTGGCCTCTGTATAGATTATCCAAAATACACAGTTCTAGAACCTCTTATGTGGGTGAATCACAAAAAGTAAATCATTGAAATTGAAATGCCCCACTTAGGCAAATACAGTAAAACCCCGCGTAAGCGGACTCCCTCCGTTCCGGGCCAAAGTGTCCGCTTACATGGGGTGTTCGCTTACGCGGGGTTTTCACATTTCCCCCGGGCCTTAATACAAGTGTTTTATACCAATATGTAGAGGAGATAGAGGGGATGATAGATCTGAAATTCATTTTTAATACCTTAATTGGATCCGAAGTTATTAAACCTTTAATTACAAAATGTATTTTCTATGAATATACTAATACACACTGAAAAACAAAACAGATTAATCTATTTTTGGATTGGGTGTCCCATGGATGTGTTCACTTACACGGGTTTTAGGCCTTTTCGTACCGATATAACTGTCTGCTTACGCGGGGTGTCCGCTTACGCGGGGTGTCGCTTACGCGGGGTGAAAATAAACATCTAATAAAGGGAAAAATTTCCGTTCCGAGCAAAAGTGTCCACTAACACGGGGTGTTTGCTTACACGGGGTGTCCGTTAGGCGTGGTTCTACTGTACCTCGGAATGAAACGACTCCCCCCCCCCCCCCTCCTGGGCAAATACTGCAAAATGAAATGCCCCCCCCCCCCCCCAAGCAAATACCTCTAAATAAATTACCCCCCCCAGGCAAATACCCTCATATAATTTGCCCCCCCCCCCCCCCCTCCAGTAGCTCACCCCCCTCCTTGCCGTAAATAATGAACGGTTCCTAATAAGGTAGGATGGTTATTTCTATCCATAGAGCTGTACTAGACTCTATGTTCTATCCAAATCTTATTCAGGGCAGAGGTATATCTCAGATATATAGGGGACAGAGCCATTGTTAGTTCACGAAGCAGTCACTAGGTGGTCGGGGGACAAACCTGTATTCTGGCTCTTCGTTCTTACGAAATTCAACTGCCTTTCAATATTTTACCATAGTTCCCTTGACTCTCTACACCCATCCCATAGCAGGATGACATAATGATTAAACCCAAGACATGATATTTTCCATATGGAACACTTTGTATTTATGTGAGCAAGGCCAAAGTTGTGACATATTCCAATTATCACTCACTTCTTTTGCACCTCCATTAGTGAAGAACACCTTCTTTTTCACCTCCATTAGTGAAGAACACCTACTCTGGGGGGGGGGGGGGGGGGGGGGGGGCGTCATGGCCGCCCCCATGGCTCATAGGCTATATGCCGTATGTATCAACAAACATACCAGAGTCTAATAGCTGCATCGGCCTAGTAATCACAACGTGAAAGACAATTGTATTTTCCGAGTTGAAAAAAAAAAGTTTTTTTTACATATCAAACGCCCACGAGTGAGGTCGCACGCCTCGTTTTCGTGTAGCCTTCTTTGGCGGCCATTACAAGATGGCGCTAGTGTGCAAGTCCTGAATAGCGCTCTTCAACCGTTTACCTTGTTTTCCTCGATCCCCTACAAAGTTACACTGCGCCGCTCCGGTTTATTCTACCGCAAAACCTGTAGGTTAATCTAGCGGTGCAGTGTGCTACAAAGTTACTCTGCTTGAAGAGTAATCAACCTTCGCTGGTTCCGAACGAGGCCGACTGAACCCTGTTACATAGATTTAAGATAAAGATACAAGTTAAGTCACCGGTGCTTGTTTTCGGTTGCCTTGCAATCAAGAGTACTAGTGTTCTTCGTGGTACCAGCAGGAAACATAACAGCAGCAGACACCGAGAGGCCAAAGTATGAAGTTCAACTGTCATTTGAAGACCAACAGGCAGCGGTAAAGACAAGACCTCTACTGGACGATAAAGGAGCAGAAACAAAGCCTGGCACTACAGTGAAAAGTGCCCCGTTTCGCGGATCAAAGGATCCTGAAGTTGTAAAGGTGACACTTCCATGGACACACAAGTGACGTGACGGTCAACACCCATCAACGATTCTCAGTTTATGAGGAGTGTTCATGTGTATTTAGAAACTGGGGATATTTTTATTGACGCCGGGTTTAAGGATTGTCATTTTTATAGCTACTTTCCTATGCTAAGGGAAGTCCGTGTTGATATTAGGTCACAGACACTGACCAGACATTTCCAGGGGCTCCACTTTCAGCGGGGTTATTCTTCTTTTTCGAAGAAACAACATTCAAGAAGCAATTACTTACTAGATCTAGAATATATAGCGCATGAAAATTATTTAAACCAAACAACAACCAAAGATTGTTAAAATGGAGATATAGATATAGTCTATATCCACTAAAACCAGCTTCGATATTTGTATTTATTGGTGTAATAAGCCTAAAAACCAGCAGTATGCTTCGACAACTGCTCATGTTACCACTGAGACTGGGGGTGCAAATTCTGGAGGTGGGACTGGTCACTTGTTTGGCGGCGGCGACTAGAGTCAACTCTCAGATGACCCTGGCTGTGTCTGCGTGGATGTCCCGCTTCAGAAGCACCGCCTTCGCCCTCGTCACCGTCCTCGTCACCTTCTTCATCCTGCTCTGGGCCTCGGTTTTTGTTTACTGGAGTTTCTACTACGCCTACGTGCCAGCCATGTCCCACACCAAGGACGTCAACTTCATTTTCAGGTGAGTTGAACTTGTTTGCTTAAAGCCAATACCCACTGAACGATTTCGTTTCCACCGATTAACTCCCTAAATCGTCAAGGCTATTTAACTTGTCTCAGGCGAATATGTGCATAGCGTTGACTATCCCCACAACGTTTATGGCAGCCATTAGCATGAGTTAATCGTAAGCAAATTCTGTCCACACTGGACGATTGACTGCGTAAATCGTGAGCGATTTAGGGCCACCGATAAAGGAACAAGTAATAAATCTCAGTATATGGGAGTTAAATCGGTGAGATGGCCTCAGTCTGTGTGTGGCATGGGTATTTCTGCTCACCCAGCGACTAATTAAGGGCCATAATTGGTAGGAACCACGGGGGGTATTTCTTAAACTCCGTTGTCGGCGACAACGGGAAGGAACACGTTCCTTAATTTATCGGTCCCGATTTCGGAACATTGGGCTGCAATTTGTCGGCGACAAAGGTACATCGCCATGGGGGGGATTTCCAAATCTTAGGCAAATTACTGTAGGGGGGTGTCACATTGGCCGACACATTTTCTAGGCCTCGCCTGAGCTTACGATTGTTCTTTTGTCGCCGAGAAAGGAACATTCATGTTCCGAAATCGTACAGTGTGTATTGGCTTTTAAAGTGCTGATTCCACCAACACACAAGACATTATCCTACCCCTAATAAAAAAACGCCATAGACTAAACATAGGCAAATTTTATGTGGCAGGCCGTGACATAAAGTGTTTTTTTATGCCACTAGAGTAATAACAATATTGACCAATCAGAGAGCAGGATGTCAGCTACTATGAAAAAAAGTTCTGTTGGTCGTTGAGTCACTTGGACACCTCGAGCCTTTCTGTAGATGCCTTGAGCCTACCCTGTGGACGCCTTGAGCCTACCCCGTTTTGGTGGCCTTGAGCGCCTAGATGTAAAAACTTTGAAAAATGCACTTATACTGGTTTATAGTCATATACACTCAACCCTAACCCTAACCCGCTAATCGGAATTAAAACGAGGTAGGCTCAAGGCATCCACGGGGTAGGCTCAAGGCGTCCACGTTTTCGCACTGACAGAAGGCACACACGGCAAAAGGCTCAAGATGTCCAATTCTCCTCAAAACATAGCCATGCGGTGTAGGGTGTGTGTTTTGGTGCTCTACCAACGCGACACCTCAAGACACATAGGCACGCGATTATTCAAACCTACACACACACACACACAGTTCCTTCAAGGGTCTTTCATGAGATCAATAAAAATCCGTGGAGACAATATTTTGTTAGGTTAGGGGGAGGGATGGGTGTGGGTTAAAAATAAAAAGTAAAAAGATGATGAGAAATATTTACGCAATTCTCGGCTGTTTAACCATCCCATCTCATCAACATACCATTCTACACCTTCATGTAAGTAATTAGGATCTGATATAGTATACGAGCAGACATGTCTCTGCCTCATCTTGTGAATGAGGCCTCAATGTAAATCCACCCTGTAGGGTGAATTGTTGGCAATAAAAAAAAAAATTAAAAAAAAACTTTAGCTGAAGCCAGCAATTCACTTAAAGTATCCCAAAATGTTGAAGCTTCTGGGCACACTGCGCCGCTCCGGTTTATTGTGCCGCAAAACGAGTTTCCGAAGGTTGCTCTAGCAGTGCAGTGTGGCTTCTGGGCACTCTGCCCCTTGGGCCCCCTTTCGGGTCCTGTTCCTGGATCCAGGTGTGGCCGAATCCAAGACACTACGCTCTATAACCAGCACACATGGGACACTACTAACTGGTTGCAATGCTTTATTTTTACAATACAGCATGATGGTCGAACACAGCATGCTTTGCTAACAGTGGACTAAATCACAGTGACATTTCATTCAGAAGATATTGTACATCAACTGATAACTGCTACTCCCCATATTGGCATCATACTTGTAAATTGTGAATTCTTCAGGATATTAAATACAACCTAAACTAAACAGCTCCTGGATTCATCATCTATATCCCCACCATAACAAAGTATGGTTTTACCGACACAACATCCAGTGTTATATTTAGTGGAGGAAATACCTTTGTCATTGTCGCCTTGGGCACTATCCTTTGGTTTTTTTTGCTGTGTTTATGTCTTTTTCACCATCAAACCAGCCTGTAAAAACCCATCTCGTAACTGCCACCTTGTTAGCTACAACCAGTTTTTACATGAGTTTCAATCTGTCAATTCTCGACCGATTTCTGACATGAAATTGAAGGGCTGGTGCGACAAAGCGTATTGTCCATCGGTCGCCCCCGAAACCTGAAGCGTAGGGGCAATGAAACATTGTATCCAGATAATATTGTGGCCCTAGGAGGCCCGAAATCACGACCATGTTTTTGGATTTTTCTTTTTGGCAATTTCCAAGTCCATGCCTGCTCATCCATCTTTAATTAAAGGCATATCCTACAATTCACAGTGGCGCCACCTGGTGATTTTTAAATAATGTCAATTATTTGTCAAAACTGGTTTCTTTGGATTCATTCTAATCCTACATGAATAAAGTTAATGTATTGTCCAGTTTATCCTATCTTAATAGTTAAAATAGGCCAATTTATATTTGTTTGATTTACACAGGAAATATACTGTAAAATATGGTTTTCTACAATTCTTTCAAAAACAAGGAAGGAGACCTCTGATTTCTAAAATCTAAATAAATAGTACTATATATGTACTATATTCTGTAAAAGTTTGACGAAAATGACATGGGTTTTGCTATTTACAAAAAATACTTTTTTGAATTTTTATGTATTCTCATATAAAATCATTATAATATTGATCTATAAATCAAATTCTAGCATGGTGACCCCCGATTTCTAAGTTGGGTATGTGTTCTACAACTCTTGGAGATCATCATATTAAATTTTCAGGAAATTGATATGGGTTTTAATTTTCAAGCGAAATTGTGCGATATGCCTTTAATATAAGATATAGACATGCACTGTCTGACACTTTAAAACCAGAAGGAGAAGGGAACGAGAAAATTAGAGAAGGAAGAATCTTTCCAAACTCACATTTCGCTATATCACAAATCTTTTATCAAGGTTCAATCCTTTTTAAACACCCTAAAAAAAAGGGATCTTTAGTGTGACAAGTAGTGAGTGGACGATTTTATCAATGTGATTTTTGCAATGTAAACTTTATGTTCCATGTTTACAAACTTTTCCATCTGAAAGCGTGTTTTGATTAAAAGCCTATTTTGTTTGCGGGTTTCAGTTCCTGTGAGACCGGAAGTCCGTGCAGCTTCCCGTCAGCCAACATGTCACTGGTCCAGAAAGGTTACCAGAATGTAAGTAAATACACAATATTACCATGATTTCCATCTGAGTGGCCGTATTCTCCGCGTAGTTGACGCAAATTAAAATTCCGAGCGATGGCGAGGAGTATTACGTAGTGTTAACTACAAGAAAAAAAATCTTGTAAATTTGATGCAAACGCCATGCATTGTTTATATAAATTAGTTCCGAAAATGCCCATCAGGTGGCCGAAAAAGCAGTATTCTCCTAAGAAGACCCATGTACATAACACAACTAACTCGCCTCTAACATAGATATGGGCTTGAGTGACCTGGCAAACCAGGAAAGTGCACATGAATGATAAATGATGAGGAGGGATTGTAGCGCCACCTACTTCCAGGTTGACTCTGTGGATAGTTACCAATATTGTTGGATATCGTGATAGTGAACTAAATGAAGATCATCAAAGTCCATAGCTGAAATATAATGTCATTCCTGAAGTAGATAATTGCGATTATTATTTTAAATATTCATGAAAATAAATAATTTTGATTTAAGGCATAAATGACCACGATGATTTCGAAGAGAAAATTTGATGTAGGATTTCATTGGTGATTGTTGTTTCAGTTGTTGATGCGGGGTCAGCAGTACACCATCTCTCTCCAGCTCGACATGCCCGAGTCACCGTCTAACCGACAGTTAGGTGAGTGGTTCTAACTCTGACAGTAACATCCCCGTCTAACCGACAGTTAGGTGAGTTATTCTAACTCTGACAGTAACATCTCCGTCTAACCGACAGTTAGGTGAGTGGTTCTAACTCTGACAGTAACATCCCCGTCTAACCGGCAGTTAGGTGAGTGATTCTAACTCTGACAGTAACATCACCGTCTAACCGGCAGTTAGGTGAGTGATTCTAACTCTGACAGTAACCTCTCCGTCTAACCGACAGTTAGGTGAGTTATTCTAACTCTGACAGTAACATCTCCGTCTAACCGACAGTTAGGTGAGTGGTTCTAACTCTGACAGTAACATCCCCGTCTAACCGGCAGTTAGGTGAGTGATTCTAACTCTGACAGTAACATCACCGTCTAACCGGCAGTTAGGTGAGTGATTCTAACTCTGACAGTAACATCACCGTCTAACCGACAGTTAGGTGAGTGATTCTAACTCTGACAGTAACATCCCCGTCTAACCGACAGTTAGGTGAGTATTCTAACTCTGACAGTAACATCACCGTCTAACCGACAGTTAGGTGAGTTATTCTAACTCTGACAGTGACATCACCGTCTAACCGACATTTAGGTGAGTTGTTCTAACTCTGACAGTAACATCACTGTCTAACCGACAATTAGGTGAGTGATTCTAACTCTGACAGTAATATCACCGTCTAACTGACATTTAGGTGAGTGATTCTAACTCTGACAGTAACATCACCGTCTAACCGACATTTAGGTGAGTTATTCTAACTCTGACAGTGACATCACCGTCTAACCGACAGTTAGGTTAGTGATTCTAACTCTGACAGTGACATCACCATCTAACCGACAGTTAGGTGAGTGATTCTAACTCTGACAGTAACGTCACCGTCTAACTGACATTCAGGTGAGTGGTCCTGTGTGTTTCATGTTGGAGTCAATGTACCCTGATTTGAGTGAGTCCAGGCGATTGTTATAAAAAGATGTGTCATGTATGTGTTATGTAAGTGCCTCCTGGCATATTTCATGTTAGAGTCAGCCTACCCTGATGTGACGGAGTTCAGTTCTGGCTCCATGAAGATGATGGATTTGCAGTGTTATATCTTGTTATTATTTCGGTTTGACCTGTAGGTCAAGACCGAAATATATTAGGGGAGACGGGGAACAGTTTTTGCGGCTTACATTATAATACATTACAGTAATGTATTCTGAATAATTACAGCTTCGATACCACCGATACCGGGCGCGGGCAGCGACAGCAGTGTATTTTTATATATTGTATAGGCACCCGTTGCAGTTCAGTGTATTTATATATAAATTGCAACAGGCTTCCACCTCTCTCCCTCCCTCCCTCCCTCCCTCCCTAGCGGGTGGGTCCCGCGGGCGCCGATACCAGACGCGTTGGATGGAATCAGGGCCCTGTTTCATAAGCGGTTTTTTTTTTGGTTTTTTTTATAAGTCTTTTATTGCATTCAATGTCATACATTTATTCATTCAGGAACACTAACCATGCCTCCAAACGAAATGGCATGTCATAGATTAAATACATCATTTGTTAAGTGAAGAGGCTTATTACATTTTTACAAGCGCTACTTATGAAACAGGGCCTAGGTCAAATAGGTCACAAGCACACCTGTTGCGGTTCAATGAATACCTACCCGCTAGGGAGCGAGGGAGGGAGAGAGGTGGAAGCCTGTTGCAATATATAAAAATAGACTACTGACCCGGGTGCGGACCACATCTGACCAGAGCGGGTCCCACCCGCTAGTAGCTATCATTGAACCGCAACGGGTGCCTGCGCAATATACAAGTAATAAGGGAGGGAGGGAGGGAGGGGAGGGAGGGAGGTTGAAGCCTGTTTAATAATCTTTTTTATTTCTTAAAATATGTATACATTATTTGTCGAAACCGAAATCATGGCAATGCCATGCCAACTTATAATCCTTGTATCTTACAGTATCGTGATATATTGTACCTCCTTTGGCACGACACGTTGCGCATGATGAAATGTGTACTTTTTAGCGATGTCATGTGCATATTTTGCTGATCCATCACCATGACGCCTCAAGATATTTTACCGCCATATCACGGCATACCGCAATGTATCACAGCAAGAACACAGCGAAGGTGCTTAACCAGACCGACGCATCTTAGCAAATATGCATGTGATTATTCAAAACCTAGCAAGATTTAGCAAGACAACCAAATTGTGACAAATCTCACTATATCTCGTGTGTTGGTGGAACCAGCACTTTATAGCGATCATTATAACAGTAACTGGTATATAACACAATGTGTCATGTTTATTACAGGCATGTTCATGGTGCGACTAGACCTGTACGCCAAACACGGTGAGGTGGTACGGTCTGCCCAGCGAGCAGTAAGTGTATGTAGTCCTTTGGCATGCCTGCTTCTTTTCTTCATTTTCTCCCAACCAGTATTCTTCTAACTTTACTGCCCAAAACACTTTTCCTTAGTTTGCCATACTCACCTGGCTGCCAATAATATGTTATCACACTCACCAATTAAGTTCCTAATCTCTAATTTTTTCAATTTATTACTTGCATTTGTCTTGACGTCTGGGTTTTTGTTCTGGCTATAACTCGGTGGTTATTTGAGATTATATTACATTATGCACTCATATAGATCATTATTTTAGTACTAACTCCTCAAAGCACCTCATATACAAGGATATGGTGTCTGGTGTCCTGATTTTAGTTCTGTCTGGTCTAGTATGGATTTCTAGTGGTATGGTTATTTGAGAATTAGGTCAATGTAGAAACATTTGATCCAATATCGTTGCCATTGTAATGTATAGTTTATGTTATTTCTACATTTTCCAGGCGATGCTGGCATATAAAAGTACGATTTACCGAATCGCAGAAACCATCTTCTTCTTACCACTCCTTCTCTACAGCTACACCCAACAGAAACAGTACATTCCTGTTCTTCTGTTCAACAGTTTCGTTGAAGATCCAGTAAGTGTTGGTCATCATCGTTAATATCATGTCGAAGAACCAGTAAGTGTTGGTCATTATCATTAATATCTTGTCAAGTAACCAGTAAGTGTTGGTCATTATCGTTAATATCATGTTAAAGAGCCAGTAAGTGTTGATCATCATTGTTAATATAATGTCAAAGAACCAGTAAGTATTAATTATCATTGTTAATATCTTCTCGAAGAACCAGTTAGTGTTGGTCATTATCGTTAATATCACATTGAAGATCCAGTAAGTGTTAATCATCATTGTTAATATCTTGTCGAAGAACCAGTAAGTGTTGGTCATTATCGTTAATATCACGTTGAAGGTCCAGTAAGTGTTAATCATCATCGTTAATATCATGTCGAAGAACCAGTAAGTGTTGGTCATTATCATTAATATTATGTCGAAGAACCAGTAAGCATTGGTTATCATCGTTAATATCACATTGAAGATCCAGTAAGTGTTGATCATCATCGTTAATATCATGTCAAAGAACCAGTAAGTGTTGATCATCATCATTGATATTGTGTTGAAGATCCCGTAAGTGTTTTGATCATCTTTAATATCACATAGAAGATCCAGTAAGGGTCGATTGTCATCGTTAATATCACATAGAAGATTCAGTAAGGGTTGATTGTCATCGTCAATATCACATAGAAGATCCAGTAAGGGTTGATTGTCATCGTCAATATCTCATTGAAGATCCAGTAAGTGTTGATTATCAACCTGAATATCATGTTGAAAATCCAGTATTATTGTGTCTCTCGTTTATGATTTCAACCTGTTCACTTTACAGTACAGACCTATCATTGGGGCTTTCGTCACGATTGAATCCAGATTCATCGAGCTTTACAAAGCAACCTTGTACATAGAAGCGCATTTTACGGGACTTCGGTAAGTTCGAAAAGATATGCAAACCTCACATGTCTCTGACTAAATTTTCTCTTTGCTGTTAGGCACTAAATGTATCTATCTATAAGGACCTAAATGTCTTGGACTAATCCCAAGTTTGTTAGACTTGTCCCACTGCAGCCAATTTTCTCCTTCAACCCCATCAGTGGTAGATTTACTGCTATATGAAAGGTCAATCCTTGTCATGCCATGTCTATGTGGTGTGGAAAGTAAAAGAGCTCTCACCTCGGTAAATGTGTAGGGGTGAGATTTCTACCTGAATTCACCTCGTACCCAAAGTAAGTCTAATAGAACATATTGGATGTTAAACTACCCAAACAAACAAACACTCCTGTTTTCATGCGATGCACTGCCATGGTGGAGCATGGCCTTTAGTCTGTGACCATGTATTAGTGTTATAGCCTCAAACTACATTCACTATGTGTGGCTGCTCCCCACTTATCATCTGTATATTAGACCATTAATCGGTGACGTCATATATTTTGTTGTATCTTCCAACTCCATTCTCATTTCTATTTTAGAACATTAGTCAGGGACATCTTGTATTTATGTTGTATCTTCGAACTACATTCTCCATGCGTAGCCACTCATGTCCACCTTCCTTGCGTGTATTTTAGAGCATTAATCCGCAATGTCGTATATTTTGTTGTATCTTCCAGCTACATTCTCTATGCGTAGCCACTCACGTTTATCGGCGATGTCATATATTTTGTTGTTTCTTCCAGCTACATTCTCAACGTGTAGCCACTCGATGTCCATGCTTCTCATGTGTATTTTAGAGCATTAATCGGTGATGTCATATATTTTGTTGTTTGTTGTATCTTCCAGCGACATTCTCTATGTGTAGCCACTCATGTTAATCGGCGATGTCATATATTTTGTTGTATCTTCCAGCTACATTCTCAACATGTAGCCACTCATGTCCATCCTTCTTGTGTGTATTTTAGAGCATTAATCGGCAATGTCATATATTTTGTTGTATCTTCCAGCTACATTCTCTATGCGTAGCCACTCACGTTTATCGGCGATGTCATATATTTTGTTGTTTCTTCCAGCTACATTCTCAACGTGTAGCCACTCGATGTTCATGCTTCTCATGTGTATTTTAGAGCATTAATCGGTGATGTCATGTGTTTTATTGTTTGTTGTATCTTCCAGCTACATTCTCTACGCATGGCCACTTACATCCGCCCTCTTCGGCATCGCATTCATCCAGTTCTTCCTCTGCCTCATTGTCCTGCTCTCCTGGTACAATCTCTTCTGGAGCTCACCGCAGCCCGCTCCAAGCACATTCTCCACCACCTTCACTGGCAGCGTTCCAACTGACCTCACGCAGCCCGGTGAGTCTCATCGCGTGGCCCTTGTCACATGGACAGTGTCAGCCAATCAGATGACTTCATGTATTTAGTCATAAAACATATTATTATCAATTTTACAAATAAATACGGACAGTTCTGATGATTACTTTCTTCTCACAGAAACTAATATTACTGGCCACAATAGGGATGTATAGACCTGAATTTAACAAACCGACTTCATACTGGGTAGAGGATACTGTTCAGTGTCAACATTTTCTGGAATCATTAAATAAGGTGTCAATCAAGCTACACAAAAGAGAACATAAAAGATTCAAGTTTTAAGATTCAAGCTGTTATGGAAACCAACCTACAACTTCTATATTCTCTGATTTGCACTGACCTATGTAAACTTATCTACAACTTCTGTATTCTCCAATTTCCACTGACCTATGTAAACTTATCTACAACTTCTGTATTCTCCAATTTCCACTGACTTATGTAAACGAACCTACAACTTCTGTATTCTCCAATTTCCACTGACTTGTGTAAACCAACCTACAACTTCTTTATTCTCTAATTTCCACTGACTTATGTAAACTAATCTACAACTTCTGTATTCTCCAATTTCCACTGACTTATGTAAACCAACCTACAACTTCTGTATTCTCCAATTTCCACTGACTTGTGTAAACCAACCTACAACTTCTTTATTCTCTAATTTCCACTGACTTATGTAAACTAATCTACAACTTCTGTATTCTCCAATTTCCACTGACTTATGTAAACCAACCTACAACTTCTGTATTCTCCAATTTCCACTGACTTATGTAAACTAACCTACAAATTCTACATTGTCCGATCTGGCAGATAACCTTGGGTCGCAGACATCCCATGCCCTCAGTGACCTTGAGGAGGTGGAAGAGGTTACCATGGAGACACAAGATGGCGGCAAGATGGACACCGGTGAGGGGGAGGTGGATGTGGGGAGCGAGACGGATCTACTTACCCTGCGACAGCGGAACGTACCAAACCTAGCCACTGCCAAGTTAACAGAGAACTATTTAGAAATTGACTGAATACCTTATGGAAATTATGGAAAGCTTCACAGAGTGCTGTAATTCTAGTCGGCCAGTCAGACTGAGTTGTAGTGAAAGAGCCATTAGTACCACAGTAAGGGCAGAAAAAATGTTCAAATGCTTCCTCCATTATGTGACATATTTTAAGGGAAGTCTCGTCTCATGGTGTTGGGAAAAAGAGTAAAACTCACTTTTAAATGTTCGTACAATGGGCAAAAGGTCATTCATCACTACAAAACTGGTGCTGGAGTATCATATGAATGTTCCAGAACTTATTGAAAGGCATATCGGACAATTTAACTTGAAGATTATAACCAATGTCAATTTCCCGTAAACTGAGTATGAGGATCTCCAAGAATACATTGCTATTTTTTTTTTTTTTAAAGGACGTTAACCTGCTAGTTTTTGATTTAGAGATGAATATAATGATGATATAACATATTATATGTATAAAATTTCTAAAAGGTGGTTTTTCACATCGTAAAACCCATGTAATTTTCTTCGAACTTTCACAGAATAGAGTAAATGTATAGTGCTACACATTCGAAATTTAAAAACCATGGGCCACTGTCCTCCTTTTTAAAAGAAATGAAGAAAACTACATTGTTCAATAGATTTCAAATGTAAATCAGTCAAATGTAAATTGGCCAAATTTACCTATTGGGTTAGGTCAAATTCGATGATATTTTATATCATACTCATTTGGGTATTAGAATAAATTTTGATTGATAAATTTCAGTATTTGAAAATCACCAGGTGGCGCCACTGTGTATTGTGGGATATGCCTTTAAAAGCGGGTTTGATACTACTTTGTACCTTAATTGTGCTTTACTTTTTCCATTTCGCTATGAAGATAGAATATATGATACTGATTTTTTGCCAATTTTTTTTTAAAATACTTCAGAATTCGAACGAACATATTTCCTGGGACATCTGTATTTCAAACGACCTCTGTTGGTATGATTTAGTACTTGCTGGTGTCTACATTTGTTATGCTTTATGTTGATAACTTGTGTTGTATTTTAGGTGTCACTGTGATTTAATCCCATCACCATTATTTGTGTTACATGTTTCTCCATCAGTATCATTTATCTTTGCAATAATATCAAGAAACATCACAGAATTACATAAAATTGTTCATATGGCGTGATTTGTCTTTGTGGAATGATATCACCAAGCGAAACTGAGTGATATCTGTAGTGGGAGACAACAAAGGCCATGTACACAATTATATGAAATTTAGTAACGTTTAGATTTTATCCTACCCAGTCACATGTTTTTAACTTCATGTGTGACCCGTGGCATACACATATTTTATGGCATATCCGTTGCATACAGTCACACCATGTTAAGTATATGGAAATTTATAGGAGGGGTAGGATAATTATTTATAATGAATTATTTGAATACGTTAGATGTAAATATATAAATTTCTGTATGTCTTTGTGGTCCATATGTAGCATATTAAAACAGGAAATATAGAAGAGGACTTGTAAAAGTGAATATGGAGAGTAAAGGGATTGCATGTCATGAAAAATGTATGTGAATATTCATGGGCAGGTCACAATCAAATAATCGCGGTGAATATCAAATACTTGGTGTCTAATTCATGTTAAGGCCACTCAAAAAACAACAACTTGTTTCTCATCACCGCGCGCATCAGAAAAAACGATTTTAGAAGATTTTTTTTTTTTTTAATTTTAATAGATGAACCTTGATAAAAATTATGAAAGGTATGTGTATTTAGTATCAAATTAAAGCTCCTGATGTCAGGGATGCATTAAATGTATAGCCAGTAAAAATCTGGAAACCCCGCGTAAGCAGACACCCCGCGTAAGCAGGAACTTTGGCCCGGATCGGAGGGTGTCCACTCTGGGTTTTACTGTATGTCTGCCATCTTTGATATAGCAAAAAAAAAAGAAAAAGCGCCCTCGTCATATTTTTCATGGCTTGGTGATGAGAAACAAATTTGGTTTTTTTAGTGGCCTAAAGGCTGCACATCCCCTAGGGGATCACAGAGATTTCCATAGACTGGCTCCAATACCTCCATCCTATGGCTAGCCTCCCCGCTGAGATTCGATTCCTGGGCCAGTCGGAGAAGGATACATACTACAATGAACTTTATTCTGATTGTGTTTAATCATTTCATAAATGTTCATAATCAAAGACTTGAGCATGTCTAGGATTTCCAGTGTGACCCCGTAGATGGCGCCACTAGTATACAATTAGTGTCTCATGAAGCTATTTGAGGCTGAGTGCATGCATCACTTAAACTGAGATATGAGGTGAAAGTAATACAGGTGTTGCTGTTCAACACCACCTAACGGTGAGTTCCTTAGTTAGGCCATTGCTCGGACGAACACGGCCGAGTCCGGCCACATAAAGAAATATACAGCTATAACACCTCAAGTGTGAATGGTGGGAGTGTTGTTTTTTGACCCATTAAATTGTTGGGGTATTGTACTGACAACTCTTGACTGTCTAACTTTCAGAGTTGATAATTGTTTTGGATTTAACTTAGAAATATAAGCAAATGATAGCTAAGCCTGCCAATGTATTATTGTGTATCCAGTTTGTGTGGTATCTGAGGTATATCTGGCATATTATTGAGGTGATATGCATGTATGACACCGAATTGTAGCTGGAATACCATAAAATATGCTGCAATTTCTCTGGAAATAATATACATGGGTCTTATAAATACACCTTTTTACGCTTATACTTTCTGTCATCTAGTGCTGGAGATTATGTTGTCAGGTGTATATTTGGCTGCAGACATTGCATATATAAGTAGATAAGTTGCGACACCAGCCTGTTGAAAAAGGTCTATTCACTATCAGGGACGTCAGTTGGGGTTCGTAAAAGGATGATTCCACCAACATGATGGATTTGTCGTGAAATATCTTGTAATATTTTACAGCGTCGCGATATGTCATACCTCCGTTGTTGCAAAACGTAGTCGTGCGGTGTCGGGTGTATGTTTTGATGCTCCACCACCGCGACAACTCAAGACACATCGCGACAAATGGCCACGCGATCATTCAAACCTAGCCCGACTTAGCACAACACCTAAATCGTGACTAATCTCACTATAGCTTGTGTGTTGGTGGAATCAGCACTTAAAAGAAGTGGACATTTTGTGCTGGTGCTGACGCCTAGTGTTCACAACTGAAAGTAACACTCTTCTTTTTTTTCAAGATGGCAGACAGAAAACACACACCACATGAGTTAGTGGCCCTAAGACATTTTTCAAATTCAGAACATGAAAGGCACTGCATTTCAAACATTTATCTTATACAACAGCATGGCTATTCTGATCTGTACATACATTTTACACACAAACTGTAATAAATATAGGTCTTTCATTCAATAAGTTTCATAGCTGGGAGAATTTTGACCAATCAGAGCCTAGGATCCTTGATGCTGCCTGGGTCTTCCACACATGTTTCTGAGGAATTTTCTGCCTCAAAAGAGACTGAGCAAGTGTTGAAATCAGGTCGGTCTCTGCCCCAGGATAGGGCTGAGGGCCGTGGAGAGATGCTAGGGGGCTGTGATCCTGGCCTGTGGTGTATTGGTATTGTGTCTCCAGCTTGGGCAGTTTTAATTTTAAATGTAAATCAGTATTGGTATGATTAAAGCTCAAATAACAGAATTAATTACAATGAAAGTAAATTTTTTATTTTTTTTTTTAAATGAAAAAGTGAATTTCAACTGAAAAGTGGAAAACTGGCATCCCTGCGCTGTGATAGTGTCCCATGGTTGTCGTGTCGCTACCGCAGCCTACTGTACATTCCACATAGGTTTATTCATTTCGTAGCTACTGCCTGTGTCAGTTACCTACATAGAGTTCTACATGGGGAATGACTCTACCATCTTGAATCACAGCTAGGGCCCAACTATCATAATACAGACATATATAATTGAAATATGCATACATGTCAAATCATTACTTACATTGCATGAAATTTGAATCATTACTTACATTGCATGAAATTTGCGATAACTGTGTCATTTCCATTTTTAGCTCTAAGAAACTAAAGAACATTAAACAATTCTGCAATATTAGGTGGGCCCTAACGTCCAGTTATGCTATTTCTCTCTCTCGGTGCCTCAGGTGTGAACACGGCATCGCGATGCGGCTGAGGCGCGACTGAGGCTTTCACACCCCGGTCTCTGCTGGGCCCTAACGTCCCGACTTTTGGGTGGTGGGCCCTAACGTCCTGTAATCTATATGCTCAGCATTTTTTTATTTTTTTTTATTTCTTTATTGTTTACTCTCGCGTTCCACAAGTTTTTCAGAAACAACTCAATAGGATATAGCTTACAAATGTCATACTGGTTCTACATCTAGATGGACGATCTTATCACTATAATGCGTTGATGAAAGCGAACATGGATGATGTAACAATGGTATTATGTCTCAAGTGCAAGTGGTCGCCTGTATGCTAGACCAGTAGAAAATTCATATGAGTTTTTTGAATTCCCTTATGGATGCTGCTTTCTGCGTGGCCTCAGGTAATTTTCCCATGCTTCACCTAACCGGGTTCTACTGTACATATATACCCATCATCAAATATAAAGTGTACATTGGTGATGACGATAATGGGGTCAGTGCAGTCCTGCACCTCTGTATGGTATAACTTATTCCTATATACCCATTCTTCTATATACCCATTTCCGAAACCTCCGCTGCTAGGAGTGCAGTAATTATAAGTTTCGTTCCAGGCTGACGTTTTCGTCCGGGCCTGACCACGTGACATAAAGAGCAGCGGGACGAAAACTTAGGTATTGCAGTTATTCGATAAGGGTGGCCATTTTTCTGGGGCTATCGCAGGAAAAGAAATAATTATTTTGATCGATATTTGAAGGTATATAGGAATAGGGAAACCAATACCAGTAATCAAAAGTCAAAGTTACTTGGTAAGGCGCGGAAAAATTACTGCCCGCGGCCAAGGCCTTGGGCAGTAATTTTTCCGAGCTTTACCTTGTAACTTTGAACTTTTGCTCACCGGAACATAGTTTCCCTCTATTCAGCTCAGTTTGAATGTTGTGAAATCGTTGTTGCCTTAACTTGTGATTGACAGTGACAGCTTTACGCTACACTCCTTATCAACATTTTATTGTTTCATTATTTTTATTATATTTTATTATCCATCGTATACAAAAACCCTATCGAAAATGCATGGGGACTCAGTTAACCAGGACCCATTATATGAAACCTGTCAGATAACATAACTGTAGTATACGGCCTCAAAGCCATGGTATATGAGAAAATAGTCCCTTTGTACTATAGTGCAGAGATAGTCCCTTTTTTATACCCTATAATATGGAAATTACTGGGTTAGATTTACTCGAGAAGATGGATAATAAATACAACAAATAATGGTTTTATGAACAGGTGGCTCTGTAAACCACTCGCGCTCGTGTATTACTACGCGTCAACACCTCGTGGTTTACGACCACCTGTCCACTAACCTATCGTTTATTGTCTATGTATAACGATTGTGATAACTGCAGACATTGCCGCAATACCGTCGCCAATCAGAACACTGATCGAGACTTACACAACAAGGTGCTTATGTTCATAAATTATCGTCTGCTTGTGTGGCGTCTGCACACCAAGCGTTCTACTGGTCACGTGATACAAATCGAATTTATTTTTCTTTATTTTGTTGATACAAATCGAGTGTGCTCATTGGATAAGGGATGTGTTCTCTAGAACTGGGAGCTAATCTGCTAACAGTAACATTTTACTGAATAAAACATTGATGTTAAAAAAAAGTGTGTAGTTTGAATGAGTCTTTAAGATACTTTAAATAAGGTTGTTTTTTTTTGTTATTGTTTTTTTTTTTCAAGCTAAGGGACAGACTTAGCTTCGTCTTACATCTAAATAAGTTTTTTTCAGAGATGGCAGCTTTTCCGTTTTTCCATGGTAATTCACACTTTCATTTTCGGTAAATGATTCTATGAACAGTGATTGGAAAATCCACACAGACCATTGCACCGATGTGTTTTCTCAAAAATTATTAAAATTTTATTTGAGAGGTGTGTTCTGCCAAATGCAGTTTTCGAGGTCTCTCTGTGGCAGCAAATTCTACATGAGATTTTGTACCAGGGACGTAAGTTGACCGACAAATGAAGGAATGCCAATATTCCCTACCGGCGGCACCCTCAAGGCTAGAGCGGCATTTACGGAGGTAGAAGTTCTTCGTTCTATTATATATATAAATGGGTTCGCCGTGCGTTCCCGTGGTTGGAAAACGTTTTTGTTTTGGCAGCACCCTCAAGGTTAGAGTGGCATTTAGTTTCACGTCGTCTATGTTCAAATACTAAAAGTCACAGTGTATTCAAGAGATATTAGAATATATTCTACTAAAATTATACTAAAAGTCACAGTGTATTCAAGAGATATTAGAATATATTCTACTAAAATTATACTAAAAGTCACAGTGTATTCAAGAGATATTAGAATATATTCATAGTCATCATGTTCCAATATAATGTTATAAGATGTCTTTTATGGGTTTTAAATTTCCTAATTTTTCCCTCAATCCCAACTTTCACCCCTGCATTATTTTCTGGCCTCAACTGACATCCCTACATGCTGAGTGTTTTGATAAATCTATGACAGGGATGCAAGTTTTCCCCCAAATGACGAAGTCTGACACTTCATATATACCGGCAACACTCACAGTGTTAAAATATACATATTTGTTGATTCATAGGTTTACTGTTCCAAAATCATGATATAAATGATGATTTCTTTTGAACAGTGATGTTAAAATACACACAGACCCTCAGCCCCATGCTATGGCTTGCACTGATGTGTTATCTCAAAAATTATCAAATTTTTGTTAGAGAGATTTGTCCTGCCAAGTCTGGATTTTCTCGGGTCTCTCTGAGGCAGCAAATTCCACATGAGATATTGTTGCGATTTATCAGGAATGCAATTTTTTCGCCAGATCATGGTATTCTGGCATCTCGTAAAGTAGAACCCTGCCCAACGGACACCCCGGGTAAGTAGACATCCCGCGTAAGCGGACACCTTTGCTCGGAACGGATCCCTCTATTAGATGTTTATTTTAACCCCGCGTAAGCAGACACTGTAGCCCAGAACAGGTGACCGCTTACGCGGGTTTCTACTGTATATGGCCAGATGTCATGGATCGTCGTCAAATAACCATTATTGCTTCTCCATTCAATAATAGGCTAAATTTAATAGATATTTATTATTTTATTGTGTTTTCTGGTCAGACTCAATCGGATCTTACAGGGAAACCATGGTTTTGCCTATGTGGGATCATAAATAACGGAGATAGTAGGCCCAAACTACCTGAAACAGGGTGTTTTTTCATGATAAAATGACTATACCATAATTGCAATAGTCAGCATTAGTAGAAAGAGTATAAAATGTTGACAATTATTGTTCTTAACTGGGTCCCCATAGGTTAAGTATTTTTTTCAGACCATTTACACATTTTTGGGCAGGATAGTATACTCTCTCCATGGCAAAATGTACATGTGTAGTTTTAGTGTGGAAACGATTGACTCCCTAAAGAAGTAACCCTCCCAATATCTACATATAGCACAGACAGGAATAAAATATATCCTGGTAAGCCTCAACCTGTACCTATGTATATATGAAAAAATTATATATCTAACTATACTATGATAGCATTGGGAGCCTATTCCCTTGGTTTGTGTACAGTGATAGCTAACAAGTATAGTATATTTGACTACTGTCCATTTCATATAAATACCCCCTTATATCAAGGTAACTTCACATGGTACAAGCTTTCTTGAACTCCTTCCCTGTACATAGTTATGAACTCATATCTGGGAATGTGGAAACGATTGACTCCCTGTGGAAACGATTGACCCCCTAGCTGATATTAAACTTAGTAAGGTTCAAAACAAAAAGAAAGAATACCTACTCAAATAAAGTCATGGAGCTTATAAAAATATTGGATAATTAGCCTTAAAAAATAAATTTATCAGTATAATCTCTGCAGTGTTTAGAAAGAGGGAGTCAATCGTTTCCACATAGCATATGTACTACCAAATTTTGGCTCTGTGGTGCATGTTTATTATAGGTATTTAACCTACCCTCATACATCCAACATATTCCCAACCCACTGTACTATTCACATACAAAAGGTTTTAACCATACTCCTAACTTTATTTTTGACCCCTGTCCCTGCCCATTTGACGACGATCCGTGACATCTGGCCATATACTGACAACACTTGCTGTGCTAGAATATATATACATGTATCGATTCATAGCTTTTCTGTTGCAAAACAATGATATATATGATAGTTCTTTTTTATCTATTTAAATCACAGGGATGAAAATCGAGACTGGAGAAAAAATCGGAATTTTAAATTTTTATCATTTATAAAATTATTTGAAACGGAATGGCTATGAATCAATATATGCTATAGTGTTTCCGGTGTATATGACATGTTGGAATTCCGTCATTTGTCGGAGAAATTGCGTCCCTGAAATCAGTCAGAGTATGGCCGGGTGCCACCATTAGGCATTGTGACACGTCGTTGTCGCCGTCTGGTCAGACCAGTAGTTTGTTTTTTGTTTATAGTTATTTTATGTTCAGTCAGTTTAGAATTTCTCTTCCCAGATTTTACAATAGCTTATAAGAACTTTTCTTCTTTTCCCTAGTCCTTAGATAGTGTGGTGAGCCTGGATGTCCAGGGTTTGGGTTGTTTATATCCGTTCAAATATCTTGGATTCTCTTAGGAATTCAAGAAGCTCTTTTCTACCAGTGCTGAGGAAGGCACTGGGAATTGATGTATTCTTCAGGAAATTTTGAATTCTGTTATTTATTAGAATACTTGCAGCTTTGGTTCTCATGTGATGATTACCAAGTCGAGTTAATTGAGTGGTGAAGGTGAGGGAGAGGGAATCCCCTGCTAGCGTAACAACTGTTTTAGAACATCTGCGGGAATCGAACTTCTCTTTGAAGCACGATGAAAATAGTTCGATTTGGATCTGATTTATTTCAGCAATCATAGTATCACTATAATCATTACTCAAAAGTATTACTAAATATTTCATCAAATATTTATTGAAATTCAATGGCTACAACCATCAAAAAGAAACTTATTTCAAAATCATTACACTCTTTTTGGTAAATGCACATACAGTCCTAACATAAAGATGTAGTGGGATGGACACAATAAGATGATCTTGTTTCGGTAACAATCTGTGATGGATACACGACATGACAACATCAATGAGAAGTGATGAGTTTGTCAATGAGAGACGATGAACAGAGTTTGTTGGTTGAGCTGAGTCAAAGAACTAAACCACAAGAAGCACAACTCCTGTGACGCTTGACATGATCCAAGATATGGGTATGTGAAACATACAGATTATATCCCTTGGCCTAACGGACCAAGCTTGCTGTGTAACACGCCAATGGAGGCGACCCCTTAGTTACGGTCAACAGGGTCGCCCCCACGCTGTAAACACGGAGCCAGCATATAATCCTGATCTCAACGTACTCGAGTCCGTCCAGTCAGTACAGAGCATTGTGATACAGGTTCACACTGCGTGGACGGTGGTGCCACATAGTGGTTGACCTGTTTGTTTGTTTGTGGTTTAACGTCTCAGGGACTATCAATGATTTAACTTTTCACTTTCATAGACTTATTTCAGTCAATTCTTTTCAATGTTTCAAATATTTTCAAATATTTTATATAAAATCAAAGAGATTTGTCTCTTTCAAAAACATGATGATATCTTTCTTTGGAATAGTTTCGAACACCATCTTCATGTTGTTACTGTTTTTCAAATGCAGTGATGGGTACATTGCATGCTTGGCATATTGGGGGATTTTCCCCTTTCAGGAGATATTCGTGTGTAAGTCTGGAGTGACTTATTTTCGGACGGGTCAACTTCACCTGTTTACTACGACTTAATCTCCCACAGTTGACCTGTATCAACTAAAATCTTGTATATCATTAAGAATGTGAGACTTTGTCACGTTCCAAGATATGGGTATGTGAAACATACAGATTATATCCCTTGGCCTAACGGACCAAGCTTGCTGTGTAACACGCCAATGGAGGCGACCCCTTAGTTACGGTCAACAGGGTCGCCCCCACGCTGTAAACACGGAGCCAGCATATAATCCTGATCTCAACGTACTCGAGTCAGTCCGGTCAGTGCTGCGCATAGTAACACCATCTGCAATAAAGATGGTAACGGGACGAAGCCTTGGAGTCATTCATTAAGCTTACTATTCACAACGAATAGTAAAAACTTGTCAAGAGTGTATGATATGAAAAGTATATATCTTTGTTTTTCAGTGGGTTTTAGATTTCCATATTCTGCTGGGGGAGAGGGACGTCGCCTCGTCCTGTATTGAAAAGTATATATCATGTTTTAATACTTTGTGGCCAGTGTACCCAAGGCAGTATTCAGTATGCCTACTTACTACTGAATTACTAATGGACATATTGACAGGCTTCAGTGTGTTTTCTGGTAACTATTTGTATGTGAATCAAATAATACAGGTTCTGAGGTCACATGTAATGTGACCTCAGGTAATGAGGTCAGATGATAATGAGGTTAGAGGTCACATGTAATGTGACATACTACCATGTGCCGTTCGTGAGCGGTAATAATGCTGTTAAAATGCTTAATTTCTGTCCCATACTTTAGACAATATGCTTTATTTTGTGGACAAAATTAAAAATTAAATAGCAGTATCTATTTCCGAACATTCAACACCACAACTGCACTTCTACTTTTAATATTGCACATTTTGAGTAAGTTGGATGGGCTTAAGCATCCCCAAATGTTAGTTCATACAGGCCAACCACAGTGAGGCGCCACTGTCTAGTCTGATAACCGAAGTCCCATAGAGTCGCACTTCTTGGTAGTTTAGTTCTTTGGCTGAGTAGAGTTTTTCAGTGAGAGCCATGGAGCAGGGTTTGTCAATGAGAGGCAGTTAGCGGAATTTGTCATAGAGAGGCGGTTCGCTGAGAGACTAAAGAAGAAACCAACAAGTTTCGGTCAAAGTTGTCATTCCCCACAAGTTTGATGTGGAGTGATATGAACGAGAGCTGAGTGATTATCACGTAGCATTCAAACAAGTTGAAGAATAACTTCTTTGACCAAAACGAGTTGCTTTCTGTATTTATCTTACTCCTGTACACGCTAAAAGAATGGGCAGCACACATGATATGGACCATGAACGAACTGCAATCTTTGTAGGGGCATGGAGAATGAGTTTCCAATGTTGAGCCTATGGGACAAAAATAATAGGGGTGAGATCATATGAGCAGAGTTTGTCGCTGAGAGGCTTGGAGCAGAGTTTGTCGATGAGAGGCGGTGAGTGGAATTTGTCAATGAGAGGCGGTGAGCGGAGTTTGTCACTGAGAGGCTTGGAGCAGCGTTTGTCAATGAGAGGCGGTGAGCGGAGTTTGTCACTGAGAGGCTTGGAGCAGCGTTTGTCAATGAGAGGCGGTGAGCGGAGTTTGTCACTGAGAGGCTTGGAGCAGCGTTTGTCAATGAGAGGCGGTGAGCGGAGTTTGTCACTGAGAGGCTTGGAGCAGCGTTTGTCAATGAGAGGCGGTGAGCGGAGTTTGTCACTGAGAGGCTTGGAGCAGCGTTTGTCGATGAGAGGCGGTGAGTGGAATTTGTTGGTGAGAGCTGGCAGGGTTCACCGCATGAGCTTGGGCTTCTTCTCAGGTGGTGGTTTATGTCCGGCAGGCGGAGCAGCTGTCGGTGGGGGCGCTGGTCTGATGGCTTCATCCGTCCGCTCCACTTTCACCTCCGGCTTGATTTCCTGCTTCACGACAACCTCCTCTTCTGAAAGGAAGATGACAAGTTAACATTAATTACTGTGTTCTCTGTCCACTGACCATATCATATATGTATTGGTTTTGATGATCTTTTACACCTACATTATATACATGTATTGGTTTTGATGATGTTTTGCACATAAATTATATATGTTTTGGTGTTTCTTTTTGTTTTTTGTTTATTTTCTTTATTTAAGCTGTAAAAGTATTCAGCCAAGGATGGCCGGTATGGTTTACCCTTACAGCAATTCGTGGTATTGTTGTACATATATCGAGTTGTTCATACACATAAATCAAATATCAGTTATCAAATATATAACATTGAAAGCAGATATATTCTGTCGAGTAACTCTAAATTCGTCAGTAGCAGTAACTACTGAACTATTACCACAATTTTCGCAACCCTGTTTGACAAATAAGAATCATGTTGAGACACTATCAAGTTATTGGTTGATGGTGTTTTACATATACATTACATATGTGTTGGTTTTGATGATGTTTTACACATACATTATATAGGTATTGGTTGATGATGTTTTACACATACATTATATATGTATTGGTTGATGGTGGTTTACATATACATTATATATGTGTAGTGATTAGTTGATGGTGTTTTACATATACATTATATATGTATTGGTCGGTGATGTTCTACATATAATTACATACAGTACATATATATATATATATATGTATTGATTGGTTTTGATGATGTTTTACACATACATTATATATGTATTGGTTGATGATGTTCTACATATACATTATATATGTATTGGTTTTGCACGTGTCCACTCTAGCATCACTCGGGGAAGTCACGTGTTAGGTCACGTGATGGTGTGATTCTGCCTCATCTTTGAAGATGGCGTGGTGTGCAAGTTCAGTATCGAGTGAACACACTGTATTATGTCAGATTTATATTCATGTCACAAAGGGATGTGACACACAAATTATCTCAGTTCGAAGTCAGCAGGAGTTTTATATTACACGCGGACCACGATGTATCGTGAGCTCAAACGTGTAGTGAACGCACGCCGCCCTCTGCCGGGTTCACCACGCACTACCTACTTATAGACCCTATGGAGGTATCCCAAAATTCAGTCTGTTTACAAGTTCCGGTGTCCGCTGGTTGCCGACGTTGTATGGTGATTGAAATTCTGATGCCAGAAATGGAATTTACAGCTTTTTCTTCATCTATATCCGAAATTGTATTCAGTTTCTCCAATTATAAATAAAACAAAATGTGGTTCATGCGGTCGTATTATGGTCAGTCATTCGGGAGCGGAACTTTTACTTACCCGGGTTGATAATAGGGAGGTTTGTAACCTCTGGAGGGTCTATAGAGAACTGCATCAAGAATCGTATGAATACACTATACTCCACTCGTTTGGATGGGCCGTAATCGTCACTTGGCTTCGCCTCAATGACGATTGCAGCCCATCCAAACTTGCGGAGTGTTGTGTATTTTATGGTTCGAGTGCGGTTCTGGATTAATCTCACCCCTTTCAATGACATTAAATAGCATCAAAATATCAGAATAATTCGAATTACTTCGGAAATCCAGTTAGGAGTGAATAAATCTCCATGTTGACTTCTTGTCTGCTTTCTAAAATCCTGGCCGTTGATTGGCCAGTTCCTTATAACGTCATCTCATATCATTCCGGCTCCCTTACCCTTCCCCTACACTGCACCTCAGCCTCCCTGTCCACCTCCCATACCTCTCCCCCTACACTCAACCTCAGTCTCCCTTACCCCTCCCCCTACACTCCACCTCAGCCTCCCTTACCCCTCCCTCTACACTCCACCTCAGCCTCCCTTACCCCCCCCCCCCTTACACTCCACCTCAGTCTCCCTTACCCCTCCCCCTACACTCCACCTCAGCCTCCCTTACCCCTCCCCCTACACTCCACCTCAGTCTCCCTTACCCCTCCCCCTACACTCCACCTCAGCCTCCCTTACCCCTACCCCTACACTCCACCTCAGTCTCCCTTACCCCTCCCCCTACACTCCACCTCAGCCTCCCTTACCCCTCCCTCTACACTCCACCTCAGCCTCCCTTACCCCCCCCCCCCTTACACTCCACCTCAGTCTCCCTTACCCCTCCCCCTACACTCCACCTCAGCCTCCCTTATCCCGCCCCCTACACTCCACCTCAGCCTCCCTTACCCCTCCCCCTACACTCCACCTCAGTCTCCCTTACCCCTCCCCCTACACTCCACCTCAGCCTCCCTTACCCCTCCCCCTACACTCCACCTCAGCCTCCCTTACCCCTCCCCCTACACTGCACCTCAGTCTCCCTTACCCCTCCCCCTACACTCCACCTCAGTCTCCCTTACCCCTCCCCCTACACTCCACCTCAGCCTCCCTTACCCCTCCCCCTACACTCCACCTCAGTCTCCCTTACCCCTCCCCCTACACTCCACCTCAGCCTCCCTTACCCTCCCCCTACACTCCACCTCAGTCTCCCTTACCCCTCCCCCTACACTCCACCTCAGTCTCCCTTACCCCTCCCTCTACACTCCACCTCAGCCTCCCTTACCCCTCCCCCTACACTCCACCTCAGTCTCCCTTACCCCTCCCCCTACACTCCACCTCAGCCTCCCTTACCCCTCCCTCTACACTCCACCTCAGCCTCCCTTACCCCTCCCCCTACACTCCACCTCAGCCTCCCTTACCCCTCCCCCTACACTCCACCTCAGCCTCCCTTACCCCTCCCCCTACACTCCACCTCAGCCTCCCTTACCCCTCCCCCTACACTCCACCTCAGCCTCCCTTACCCCTCCCCCTCCCCTCCCCCTCAGTCTCCCTTACCTCTCCCCTTACACTCCACCTCAGCCTCCATTACCCCTCCCCCTACACCCCACCTCAGTCTCCCTTACCCCTCCCCCTACACTCCACCTCAGCCTCCCTTACCCCTCCCCCTACACTCCACCTCAGTCTCCCTTACCCCTCCCCCTACACTCCACCTCAGTCTCCCTTACCCCTCCCCCTACACTACACCTCAGCCTCCCTTACCCCTCCCCTACACTCCACCTCAGTCTCCCTTACCCCTCCCCCTACACTCCACCTCAGCCTCCCTTACCCCTCCCCCTACACTCCACCTCAGTCTCCCTTACCCCTCCCCCTACACTCCACCTCAGCCTCCCTTACCCCTCCCCCTACACACAACTTCTGCCTCTTAGCACAATATTGCCAAAAGAAGGCTACATATTGTATTATATTTTGTCTAATTATTCAATAAATGTCCATAAATAAAAGTCTACAATCAGACCACAATCGACAGAGCACATTCTCGAAGCCCGCTCTTTTCTGTTTTCATTTTATTTTGAGTGTATGTTGGATAAAATTATCACAAAGCTAGACTTTCTTATCAACATTTTAAGCTATGATAAAATCTTCAGTATTTCTGTTTCAATAATCTACAAAGAATCGATATTAGACGTGGCAACGTCCTGCTCCCTAGGCGATAAAAAAAAATGTACAAAGAACAACACTATTTGGTTCGAGACCGATGTTCTTGGACTTAACACCGAGTGAATTACATCAACCTAAACGTAAAAGAACTAGACTTCTGTTCTGACAATTTCCATGCCAAGAAAATTGTCCGTTAACGTGGGGTGACCCCTTACGCAGGTCACCCTTAAGCGGGGTTTTACTGAACATGCATGCTGTATATGTTGATTAAAACCAATCACTTAATTTTTATTTGTCCTCAACCCATCGTCGTTTAAATTATTTTTGTGTTATTGTTCTTTGTCTGACTTATAAAGCCATATTCATCACGTAACCATCAAAACAATGTTTAGACCAAAACAACCACCTCGGTGCACCCAAAACCCATCCCAGTTTACTCAACTCCGACCTACATCAGACTGACTATAAATAACTACACAGGGATTCCCCATACAAACTATAAATAACTACACAGGGATTCCCCCACCAATGAACTCATAACCATTCGGGCATTTCCCAGTCCCCAACCTTCCCTTCCGCATGTTTATATGACAAACAGTGATCAGCAAACTGTATTACCTCAATATAATCATATTTTAAATATTTTCTGCCCAGCAGAGTATACCCTCCTCCTAGATACAATGCAGAGATATGAAATATTCTCAAACTAGATTATATGATACACCGGTAATTAAATCCCACCAACCAAATTGTCAGCTTTATATGCGCATTTTGGGGTATATAGGGGGAAAGGTATGGAATAACAAAATAGCTGTTACGAGAATTACACGGACTTACATTCTTTGTATTCAAAATTCACTACGACCATAATGATGGAGAGCATACCAACTTAAATCATAGGATGGTAATGTACAATATCATTACATACCGGTGCACGAATTTCTCATGTATACGCCCTAGTAGTAATGATTTCATTCGTCCACACTGTGGCGTAATATATATAATACTACCCTCCGTACCACGTGACCACTCATTCTGCTATTCAGTGAGTTGTAGAATGGCATTTTTAATGATTTCTAAGTATGAAATAATAAAAAAGACATAGTGAGTGTGTCTGAATTCCATCTGTTCCTCAATATTTTGGTCAGAATTTCTAACCAAAATATCTCTGAACAGATTCCATTTAGACACACTAACCATGTCTTTCTATATTACTGAAACTTATGTGACGGAATGTATAGAACCAATTGGTCTTTGATATAGCAGTAAATCTGCCACTACTGTGGATGAAGGAGAAAGGTGGCTGTACACCACACCACATAGACATGGTATGAGAAGGATTGGACTTTGATATAGCAGTAAATCTGCCACTGCTGTAGATGAAGGAGAAAGGTGGCTGTACACCACACCACATAGACATGGTATGGGAAGGACTGGCCTTTGATATAGCAGTAAGTCTACCACTGCTGGGGATGAAGGAGAAAGGTGGCTGTACACCACACCACATAGACATGATATGAGAAGGATTGGACTTTGATATAGCAGTAAATCTACCACTGCTGGGGATGAAGGAGAAAGGTGGCTGTACACCACACCACATAGACATGATATGAGAACGATTGGACTTTGATATAGCAGTAAATCTACCACTGCTGAGTACAAAGGAGAAAGGTGGCTGTACACCACACCACATAGACATGATATGAGAAGGATTGGACTTTGATATAGCAGTAAATCTACCACTGCTGTGGATGAAGGAGAAAGGTGGCTGTACACCACACCACATAGACATGGTATGAGAAGGATTGGACTTTGATATAGCAGTAAATCTGCCACTGCTGTAGATGAAGGAGAAAGGTGGCTGTACACCACACCACATAGACATGATATGAGAAGGATTGGACTTTGATATAGCAGTAAATCTACCACTGCTGGGGATGAAGGAGAGAGGTGGCTGCAGTGATACTCGAACCCACAAAGTCCTACAACCTTTGGATTACAAGTCCAGTGCCTCAACTCCCCACTGTCTTACTCGAGGTTGCACTCTCCCAGCAGAGATCTTGCGCTCTACTTCCTGTGGCCGCTTATATCTCTGCCCCAACCTGCCTGTTTAGGCCCAAATCTGGGCCATATGCCAGTTTTTAAAAAGTCCTAAATTCATAGAGCTTTGGGGATTATTTTTTGGTTTACTTGTAAATAGAGATGTACATATTTATAATATGGTAAATGATAAACACTCATTTCTGTTATTTGTTATATGAAATAAGGCATAGTCCTAGGGATTACTTTCTTCAGTGGAAGGCACCTCGTGTGTTCTTGGGTTTTGTTTTGTCAACATGACACATGTGCTCACTTGAAGGAGCAGTCTACTCAACTGTGGATTCACATAATTCCCCGAGTCATCTGGTAACTTTCGGTTTAAAATCCCCTCCAATTTATGCAAATTTCCCTGACAACGGACACAGTCCGCCATATTGCTGGTGACCACAAAGCGCTGTCAGAGTCTAAAATAGTGAAGAACTAAACTAATTGACTTCTTCATGTACAATCGTTACATGTAATAGTTAATATTTAACTATTTACACCATCTAGGCATGATTCAAACATTCCAACTCGAAGAAAATCGGTGTTTCGACGATTTGTTGACATCGCGTTTGGAGGCTAAACTGAGGCCATCACATAATCATTTGATCTGAAACTGCCAGGGTGGTTTGGTTTTGTCAAAAGATTGGCTTGTGGGTTACTAAACACATCCTCCCATATCATGTAGTGTCAGAAATGAACGTTTGAAGTCTCCATAGGCTTAGCACTGGATAAGTTATTTGCCAAGATGGCCGCGGAGGGGGTTCGAAGCGCCACCTACTTCCAGGCTGACTCAACGAATAAAGAGTTGTAGATCTAAAAAAGAAACAGCTAAATTGTCTATGAAGCCCATTTAACAATTCTCATATTCTAAAACTCATAACATATATGAGTTTTTTGAGTTTCATAACTTTTGACAGTTGCTTTGTTTTAAAATTTTAGCTGGTTCCTATCGTCCTTATCTAGATACCAGGGAACAAGCTTTTGGTTGGGGCAGAGATTAAGCTAGCGTTAGCACCACGAAAGATCTGGGACCTGTTTCACTAGTTTCGTGACATGTCTGTGACACCATACAGACATTGGGGTTGTCTAGTTTCGTGACAACACAAGTAGCTGCCCTTAGGAAAAGACAGACCCCAAACATAGAATTAAACAAATCTACATGTCATGGACCAGTTTCACTAGTTTCGTGACAAAAGTGTTAGACAGACATGAAAAGCGGCACCAACAGTGCAAGCAAGAATGGACACAACAAAGTCTAATGTCAAGTTCTTATGAAACCGGACACACCATCTAGACATCATCTAGACATGTCACAAAGCTAGTGAAACAGGTCCCAGGGGGGAGAGTGTCGAGGTTGACGTCTTAAAACACTCACTGGGTCTGTCCACGGCCGGGGCGGGCACGATTTTGGGCGGGAACTTCTTGGCGAGTTCCCCGAGCAGCACGTCGACACGCTGTCTCTGGAAGTAGGAGCTGGGTTCTTCTTTCCGTCGCTTCTTCTTCTCCTTATCGGCTCCATCTGAGAAAAAAACAACCAGAAATCTCGAATACTAATACTGGACAGTTTAAGTGTTGGTAAACAGGATGCGGTTTTATCCCACCCCTAATAAAAAAAAAAAGTCATTGATTTAACATAGGCAAATTTTATGTGGCCTGCCATGACATAAAGTATAATTTATGTACCTAGAGAAATAAACTGATGGACAGGTTGCATGTTACCTGAATAAAAAAAATAAAAAAATAATATTACTACGCAAGGCGTAGCCGAGCGAAGTAATATTAGGAAACGTCCTTACTGTGGACGAAACGGTTCCTGTTCGAGGTCAGTCTTTGATTTCATACTGCCTGACGCCCTAGGCTGAATTATTACTGCACCCCTAGCAGCGGGTAGTATTTCATAGACATTCGCAAGCAGGTATATAATAATTTAGCAGACCTGACCGGAGTGAGATGAAACTGACCAGGTTAACTCGAGTTCGGTTTACTATTTATCCTACCCCATTTTAACCACTTAACAGTAGTAGTGTGTTGACACTCATCAGAGGATGGCCGCGTTTATCAAGGCCGCCGGATCTACTTTCGTTATCTCGTCCCTGATTGGTCCGTCTTTTTATCACATCGGTGCATAAATAACACTTTATTATCCATCGTATACAAAGACCCTATTGAAAATGTATGGGCACTCAGTACACCACGACCCATTGTATAAAACCTGTCAGATACCATAACTGTGGTATACGGATTCACATCTGTGGTATACGGCCTCAAACCCATGGTATACGGGAAAAATAGTCCCTTTGTGCTATAGAGCAAAGAAATAGTCCCTATTGTTATACCCTTTCACATGGCAATTAGTGGGTTTAATTCATTCGAAAAGATGGATAATAAATACAATAAACGATCGCTATGTGGGTGGGCGGCTCTATAAACCACTCGAGGTTTGACGTCGTAATACACTCGCTAGCGCTCGTGTATTACTACGCGTCAACCCCTCGTGGTTTACGGCCGCCTGTCCACAAAACCATCGATTATTGTCTATTTATTCAACGCTTATGGACCCTCAACTCAACCAATGAAAACCTGACATTCTTCTTTGTGTTAGGTAGTTCATCTCGTTTTCTGACTTTATTAATAAAATCACATGACTAGATGAGTTAAGAATGCCTGTAGGCTGTTGAATGTAAGCCATGATGTAAGACCGTCCATATGGATGAATTATGTGCTCAATAAAGAAAAAAAACAACAACTTTATCATCCATCGTATAAAAAGTCCCCATTGAAAATGTATGGGGATACCGTAAACTACAACCCATTGTTTAAAAATTGTTTGTTTTTATTGATTTGTTGATAAATCCCCGGATTAGTTGCAGGGAGGTCAGTTGGGGTCAGGAAAAAAGTGGTAATATTTTTCATGTGGAATCTGATACTTCAGAGAAAACGTGGAAAACACATCGGTGTTTGCCATGGCTCAGGGTCTATGTGGACGTTCATATCATTGTTTTATTCGTGTGAATGAGGCTCAATTTACATATTTGTTTTACAAAAGGTAAAGAACATTATATACTCAGGGATGTCAGTTGGGGGAAGGACAAAAATTGGAAATATTTTTCATGTGGAAATTGCTGCCTCACAGAGAACAAGAAAACGTGGAAAACACATGAGTGTCTGCCATGGCATGTGACTGAGGGTCTGTGGGGGAGGTTCAAACCACTGTTTGAATGTGGTTCGATTTATATTACTGTTGTTTTACACATGGGAAAGAATTACATATAATGGAATTGAAAATGGATTTCCATGGAAAAGTGGAAAACTGACATCTCTGTATACTGAGAATTAAAAAGTGAATTTCCGTGGAAAAACGGAAAACTGTCATCTCTGGATTATTTTTTGGGAGAGCTCCATATTACCTCATGATGTTTCATATACGCATATGACCGCATTGAACGCGTTGAATGCATCCCTGACATCAGAAGCTATGATTTGATACAAATACACATAACTTTCATAATTTCATTTTAGAAAGAAAAAGAAATCTTCTAAAAACGTTTTTTTCTGATGTGCGCGGCGATAAAACGACATTGGGTGATTTTAGTGGTCTTAGGTGGATAATAAACCATGAGATAGGGGGGGGGGGGGTGACATGCCACCAGAAGAGACCTAACAAATGATTGGAGTATTTACCTGCATTTTCCGAGTCCTTGAAGGACCACCAGTATCCGCGTGAGGGATGGTAGCGGGAGTAGGTCAGCGCTGTCCACAACAAAACATATGAAAATCACATTAATATTTGACCATATTTAATGGAATACTGGAGAACTCGACCCGTGAAAAACTCGACCCGTAACGAACTCGACATGTGGAAAAACTCGACCCTAACGAACTCGATCTGTGAAAACTCGACCCTAACTAACTTGATCTGTGAAAACTCGACCCGTAACAAACTCGACCTGTGAAAAACTCGACCCTTGAAAAACTCGACCCATAACAAACTCGACCTGTGAAAAACTCAACCCGAAACGAACTCGATCTGTGAAACCTTGACCCGTAACGAAATAGACCCGTTTTAAGAACTCAACCCGTAATGAACTTGACCCATTCTGAATATTCTCAACTCAATTGTCTCAACTGACCCCTAACCCTCAGTGCTGTCAACAACAAAACACACAAAAATCACATAAATATTTGGCCATATTTAATGGAATACTGGAGAACTCGACCCGTAACAAACTCAACCCGTAAAAAACTCGACCCGTGAAAAACTCGACCCATAACAAACTCGACCTGTGAAAAACTCAACCCGAAACGAACTCGATCTGTGAAACCTCGACCCGTAACGAAATAGACCCGTTTTAAGAACTCGACCCGTAATGAACTTGACCCATTCTGAATATTCTCAACTCAATTGTCTCAACTGTAGATAACCCCTAACCTTACCCCTAACCCTCAGTGCTGTCAACAACAAAACACACAAAAATCACATAAATATTTGGCCATATTAATGGAATACTGGAGAACTCGACCCGTAATGAACTCGACCCGTGAAAAACTCGACCCTTGAAAAACTCGACCCATAACAACCTCGACCTGTGAAAAACTCAACCCGTAACGAACTCGACTGTTTTAAGAACTCGACCCGTAACAAACTCGACCCATTCTAAATATTCTAAACTCAATTGTCTCAACTGTAGATAAATAGTATACTGAGTAGTAAGAGAAAACGTGGTTACTGAGTCCAAAGGGATGGCCGTTCGAGGTCTTTTTATGCCATAAATACGTCCCGACGCCACAAGCGGAGGGACGTATTTATGGCATCAAAAAGCCGAGAATGGCTTCCCTACGGGCTCAGTAACCACGCTTTCTTATTATTACATACCTAAATACAACAAAAAGGCCATTTTAAATACTTATCATAGCTACCAATTCACCCGATTGTCACAGTGCGCCCTAATATTCCCTACGGGCGCCCGAACATAATCTGTATTGCACCCATAGCAGCGGGTAGTATTTCATAGACGTTCGGCCATAGGTATGTAATAAGTGTCATCTTGGCTTACATTTTGGCCTTCCCTGGGGAAGAAAACGAACAGAAAACCAATCCTCTCCCTAACCCTAACCGTTTCCCTGACCCTATTCCTAACACTTTCAGTCACCTTACACCATCCCTAACCTTAAAGGCGTATCCTACAATTCACAGTGGCGCCACCTGGTGATTTTTGAATATTGTCAATTATTAGTCCAAACTGGTTTCTTAAGTGTCATTGAAATTCTACATGAGTAAATTCAACATTTTGTCCAGTTTATCCAATTTCGATAGGTAAAATAGGCCAGTTTGCAATTGTTTGATTTACATTGGAAATCTACCGAAAAACATGGTTTTCTTCAATTCTTTCAAAAACAAGCGCGGTGACCTATGATTTTTAAGGATGAATAAATAGTATTATATGTGTACTATATTCTGTAAAAATTTGAGGAAAATGACATGGGTTTTACTATGTGAAAAAATACTTTTTAGAATTTCTATATATTCTTATATAAAATTATGCTCACATTGATCTATAAATCAAAAACTAGCACCGTGACCCCCGATTTTTAAGTTAGATATGTGTTCCACAACACTTGGAGATTATCATATACAATCTTCAGGAAATTGACATGGGTTTTAATTTTCAAGCCAAATTGTCCGATATGCCTTTAACCTCATCCTTAACCCTGACATTAACCCTATCCCTAACTAGTCAGACCTTTCCTTTTATATGAAAATATCATCTCCATATAAGTACCTGAAACTGGTCGAGTTCTCCAATCGATTTCTCCAAAACGGGTCGAGTTCTCCTGACAACTAAAACTTTAGTAAAAGTCAAGTTAATTTCGGGTCAAGTTCTCCAGTTCACCATTTAATGCATACATTAACTACAAGGAACTCTTATATGATGGAAAAGTACCACAAACCATAACTGAGTCATGGACCTCAGACTAGTTTTATGTTTGACGATCTTTTAGTGTCGCACCTTTCGCATACATTCAGTTTCCGGCTTTTATGGGATAGATAAAAATAAAAAAGGTTTATGATGCATCTTGGGAGCATCAGGTCGAGTTTGTTTCAGGTCGAGTTCTCGAGAAACCATTTAATGCATACATTAACTATAAGGAACTCTAAAGGGCTGATTCAACCAGTACGATTTATTTTGTCTGGCAACGTCGGGCTGTGTCTTGTAGCACCTTGCAGCATCTTGATGAATCGTGATCAATCTTTAAAGATCTGGTTGTGCACTTGCCTCTGCGTGTGTAGCCCCTATTATTGCTCAAAGGGGGCTATTCCACTGCAGCGATTCAACCAGATATTCTCATACAATTCATCCCAACCTAGCGAGTCAACAAATCGGCCACGATCGGCATATATTGCATGTCCTGGTGGAATCACCCCTTTACATGATGAAAAAGTACCACAAACCATAACTGAGTCATGAACTTTTACAGTCGTACCTTTCGCATACATTCAGTTTGCGGTTATTATGGGATAGATGGAAATGAAAAAACTTTATGATGCATCTTGGGAGCTGATGCCCCTGGTGATGGTGGATAGAGCTATATGTCAAGATCTAGAACACTGTACTTCTCTTCATATACTCTATAGGGGACAGAGCCATTGTTAGTTCATGAAGCAGTCACTAGGTGGTCGGGGGACAAAACCGGTATTCTGGCTCTTTGTTCTTACGAAATTCAGCTGCCTTTCAATGTTTTACCATGGTTCCTTTGACTCTCTGCACCGATCCCAGAGCAGGAAGATATAATGCTAAAACCCAGGACATGATGTTTTTCACATGGAACACTTTATTTACATATGTGAGCAAGGCAAGAAAAGTGATATTTCCCAATTATCACTCACTTCTTTTGCACCTCCATTAGTGAAGAACAGCTACTTTTTCACCTCCTTTAGTGAAGAACACCTACTCGGGGGGCGTCATGGCGGCGCCCATGGATCATAGGCTATATGCCGTATAGGGGACAGAGCCATTGTTAGTTCATGAAACAGTCACTAGGTGGTCGGGGGACAAAACCTGTATTCTGGCTCTTTGTTCTTACCATATTCAACTGCCTTTCAATGTTTACCAAGGCTCCTTTGACTCTCTACACCGATCCCAGAGCAGGAAGATATAATGCTAAAACCCAGGACATGATGTTTTTTACATGGAACACTTTATTTACATATGTGAGCAAGGCAAGAAAAGTGCCATTTCCCAATTGTCACTCACTTCTTTTGCATCTTTAAAAAAAAAAATTTTTCATTTAGGATAAAGTATCTCTCATACAATGAGTTCCTCCATTAGTGAAGAACAGCTACCTTTTCACCTCCTTTAGTGAAGAACACCTACTCGGGGGGCGTCATGGCGGCGCCCATGGATCATAGGCTATATGCCGTATAGGATAGAATGGTTACATAGACTTTGAGCTTGTTGAGGGTGGGCCACACACTCATATACTCTGCCTAAAGCCCGATGTATTCGTCGGGTCGGTCGGAATCGTTGAACTTTATGTCGCTGTACGCACTTTACAGACCAGTAGACAATATTCATGATACAATCTTCAAGTAGACAATATTTACGATACAAGCTTCCAGTAGACAATATTTACGATACAGGCTTCCAGTAGACAATATTTATGATACAAGCTTCCAGCACACAATATTCATTATCCTACCCGTAATAAAAAACCGCCATAGACTTAACATAGGGAAATTTTATGTGGCAGGCCGTGACATAAAGTGTTTTTTATGCCACTAGGATAATAACAATATTGACCAATCAGAGAGCACGATGTCAGCTACTATGAAAAAAGTTCTGTTGGTCGTTGACTCAATATTTATCTTTTAGTAATACAAAAGCATAGACGGGGTAGGATAAATACGAAACCGGACTCGAGGTAGACTTGTCAGTGTTTATGCCACTCTGGTCAGGTCTGCTCCTCACTACACTCGGCTACGCCTCGTGTAGTAATACACGATCTTCCCGTCGTGGCATAAACATTGTCAAGTCTAACTCTCGTTCGGTTTCTAGTAATTATATGAGCTTCTCTGGTGCCTTGTCTGTATACCAGCACAGCGCTTTATAGAGTAAACAAAAAAGTTTGAAGTCTTACCTTCATCAAACGCCGACTGCAGATAATGCATGCAGTTGAGCTAAAATGAAAGAGATATAAATGTATGTCAGTTGAAAGAGTAATAGATGCTGTTCACTGAAATTCACACAAAGCAGATACAGGACAATTGTATTGCTTAAACATTGGTTTGGACGTACATGTATATATTACCCCTCTAATACTGACTGTAAGGACGAGGGTTAAATCATGTTAGACACTTTTGCACATTACGGTTTTTTTTTAAATGTATCGGAACACACGAAACGGTAGCGGACTGCCATTTTTAATTCACGAGTGATTCAGCCAATCAGATGGCGTGATTTTTAAAGCACTCAGTATGTGACTCAAAGCACGCAATATGTCGTTCAAAGCACACAGTATGACATTTCCAAAGGTGACGCGTACTATAGAAGAAACCTATGAAAGTTTAGGGTCTGAGCTCGTATCCCATCTCATTTAAATCACTACATAATTCACGCGGCTTTGCCTTGTGAATTACTACGTGATTCAAACTCGATGGGATACGAGCTCAGACCCTAAACTGGAATGGATTTCTGAATTTATCTCACCCTTTACAATGACTTATGGGCTATCATATGTGACATAATCCCCCATTGGATATTTTTCCTAACTATCTAATGAGCGTTAGATACGAGTTCCCAGGTTAATACAGACTGAAGGGACCAGGTGTAAAGCCTAGAGGCCTAAACTAGCTAGGTGTAGACCTTAAGAAGAAGGTAGTAAGAACTCAAACACAGAGGTACTATGTACTACTATGTACCACTTAACTGAGCTTTAATGCTGAAGCTGATGAAATGACATGTGCATCCAGTTCATATACATAACAGATGGCATCAGAGGAGGTGTCAAGCGTAGCGCCCCCTATCATTTTGGCATGGTCTCAAATGACAGCTGAATGAGGATTCCTATACTAAAATAGGCTAACTAGTAACAGCTATTACATACAAACTGTTAGAGCTCTATCAAAAATCTTTTCAGATATTGATAGAGTGATATCTAATGTACTCCAAACCACAATAGAGCTCAATAGAGCTCCACGTTTTATGGCTGTTTGGTGTTGTGGAATACAGCCTTATTTCTCATAGGCTATGGCTTGCAAGCCTCACACAGTCCTTTCTCAAGAGCTCCTTCCCCTCTGCTGGCAGATTTGAAAGTGGCGCCTTGAACCCTGCCGCGATCGCATATATGAGTTGGGTGCCTATAGGGGGCGCTACGCTTCACACCTCCTCTGAGATGGCATCTGAGTTCAGGGTAAGCTTGTAACTCTGTGCTGGGATTGGCTGTGGGAGTCACAGCCAATCAGAACTGACCAGTCCTGTTCCGGTCTGTCGCACATGCCAAGGAGGGCTTCTCATGTCACTGACAACTCAGGTGTCAGTGTCATGTCAGAGCACCCTGCCCCCATGTGGCCAGACCAGGAACTAGAGTGAGTGATAACGAGGGTAAATATGCCATTCACTACATGGCTGCTGTACGGTCAACATCAAGACAGGGAGGGAGCTACTACAAGATGGCGACTGTACTAATGCAGTCATTTTGGGTAGTAATGAATATGGGCAATTTGGATGTTCCGGGACACCCAGCTTAAAGGATCACCCTGCTACAGGGGACAATTTGCTCGGAACGGAAATTTGTCCCTCTATTAAGTGCTTATTTCAACCCCGCTTAAGGGAACACCATGGTTAGCACCTTTGAGATTCGCACTCGCTGAAACGGGTAAGAAGCCCGCTTATAGGTTAGCAGTGGGTAGCACTCGGGGGTGGGGGTTGGGAGTTAGGGTGGAGACTTTGAAGGGACTTTGGTGGGGCAGAAACGATGCTGAGGTGGTGGGTGCTGTGATGCACTGCATCGGTACTGTCAATAGGCATAGAGCTGCTGCACCACAGAAAGTCCATGTGTTATTCATCTATTCATTTCATACATTTGTGTGTTTGTTTTTTAAATACATTTGGTATTTATTTTCCATTTATTTGCTTAGAATGTGTTATTTGAAATACCTTTTATCTAGTAACCTGTATTTCCTTCGTTTGTATAGGTATACTCTACTATATAACCATTGGCAGACTGAAAACCCCGCTTAAGGGGCCACCCCGCTTAAGGGGCCACCCCGCTTGAGGGGCCACCCCGCTTGAGGGGCCACCCCGCTGAAGGGGCCACCCCGCTTAAGGGGCCAGCCCGCTTAAGGGGCCAGCCCGCTTAAGGGGCCAGCCCGCTTAAGGGGCCAGCCCGCTTAAGGGGCCAGCCCGCTTAAGGGGCCAGCCCGCTTAAGGGGCCAGCCCGCTTAAGGGGCCAGCCCGCTTAAGGGGCCAGCCCGCTTAAGGGGCCAGCCCGCTTAAGGGGCCGCCCCGCTTAAGGGGCTGCCCTGCTTAAGGGGCCACCCCGCTTCAGGGGCCACCCCGCTTCAGGGGCCACCCCGCTTCAGGGGCCACCCCGCTTAAGGGGGCACCCCGCTTAAGGGGGCACCCCGCTTAAGGGGCCAGCCCGCTTAACGGGCCACTTGGCCCTTAACAGGCCACTTGGCCCTTAACGGAAGGTGTTCCCTTTAGCGGGGTTTTACTGTATTGCAATAATACAAAGCGAAGGGTGCAGATGACCTTACCATGCGTGAGTTGATGACGGAGCAGAGGTCCGGCGCCTGGTACACCGTTCCGGCGATGATGTAGTAGTCTGCCAGCGGGGTGGCTGCAAAAACAACACCGAAATCACCGTTAACTACAGTATCTAGGTTTTTTTTTGGTTTTTTTATTTTTTAAATATTGTTATCTATTCTGGAGGAAAGTACTAGGATATATAAAAACATCCTAGTTTCAGTAGGCTCCAGGACCAGAGTGTGGTAGATATAGGTAATATCCTACCCCTAATAAAAAACGCCATAGGATTTCTTATTTCACGGGCGTGACATAAAGTGTTGTTTATGCCACTACTTTCTGATACTGGAAAAATATGGAAACGGGTTAGGGTAAAATCTAGACGCCACTCGTTTGAGTTTGAGCTTATTTATGCCACGCATTTTGTTGGCTCCGTAATGTCACTTGTCTTCGACTCGTGAAATTATAGAGCCAACAAAATGTGTGGCATAAATAAACTCAGACTCAAACTCGTGACGTCTCTTGATAATATCGAACAGATATATACGGTAACAATAGCAGTACAATATTAACATGAAACATCACACAATTTCATATGATTGTTTATATGGCATGAGTTGTCTTCGTGGAAGATTTCATGAAGCGCAGCTGAGTGTTATCTGTAGCGGAAGACAACAAATGGTTTTGAATTTATCCTACCCTGTCACATGTTTTTAACTTCATATGTCACCAGTGGCATATAATATTTTATCCTACCCCTAATAAAAAACGCCTTATGTTTAACATTGACCCAATGTATCTGACTAAGCGTTGGATAAAGTGTTATTTATGCACCGAGGTGAATAAAAAAAGGACCAATCAGGGACGAGATAACGAAAGTAGATCCGGCAGCATTGATAACTTCTAAGGTGGATAATTACAAATATTCTCTGTTTATCGGTGAGATGGGGTAGGATAAATATGAAACCAAACTCGAGTTAGACTTCTCAATGTTTATACCACTCTGGTCAGGTCTGCTACTCACTACACTCGGCTAACGCCTCGTGTAGTAATACACAACCTGCCCATCGTGGCATAAACATTGACAAGGCTAACTCTCGTTTGGTTTCTACTAATTATGGCATAACCGTGGCATACAGTGACACCATGTTAAGTCTATGGAGATATATATGACGGGTAGGATAAATAGATTTCTATAAAGAATTTAATTTAATATACAATCCCTCATTCACTGATAACATAAACCAAGAAAATTAAACCATGTGGTTTATACAATGATGAAGGCTATTCATATTACTCCTTTTCAGTGTAGGTGGAGGGAGGTGGAGAATGGGAAATTGCAACAATTGATAGGTTAGCCTTGGGCAGTAAGGTTCCCTTTGATATGGTTTTAGAAGTTTTGATGTACATTTATAGACCTAATTTCACTACTCCCAGGCTCTGTTGGAAGTGTTGTACTCATTATCTCACCCCAGGCTTAACATTAGGAACTCGTACTCCACGGCTGTGAGGTTCGTGTGCCCAATACTCAATGGCTAATTTGGTGATTCATTTCATCAATAAATAATGTTATACGGGGTGAGATAAAATCAGATTCTAAATGCTCCATCTGTAAGATTCCAAATGAAACATACTTAACATGACACACACTCCCATAATACATCTACCACGACACAGCATTCCCCGAATGATGTTTCCATCATGAAGAATAATTACCACAATGCGCACCCCACCGATATTTTCATAAAAAGAAATCACTACACAAACTCCCCATCCACACCGCTCTATCCGACAAATATTCATGTAAAGAGGAATTTCCATACCAGAACCCGCACCCCCAACTGATGATTCCATAAAGAGGACTTACTATGGAGGAAACCTATGAAAGTTTAGGGTCAGAGCTCGTATCCCATCGAGTATGAATCGCGTAGTAATTCATAAGGCAAAGCCGCATGAATTACATAGTGATTCAAAGGAGATGGGATCGAGCTCTGACCCTAAACTTGGATGGGATTTGTACATTTTTTTCGGTTCCTCCATTCCTCTGATAGTGCCGTAGCAGCCTTCACATTGACAAATAGGCTAACCTTTGTGACATAATTACCCATTGGGTATTTTTACTAAATACTCCATGGGTGTTGGATACGAATTCCTAGTATATGGGGGAAAAATACTGGGGGTGGGATAATATAGGCATTAGTGTTAAAGCTGGCAACCGCTTCACTATTCTACTACTCATGTATAGCACGTCATTGTTACAATACCATATACAAAGCTACTTGAAGATTGACACAACTATCTTATCTAATCAATCAATCAATTAAAAAACAGAGAAATCTTACTGATTTCTGAAATACAGGAATGCAAGTCATGGTTAGAAAAAAAAAGACAGAAATAAAATTTTGAGTATAATGACTGAGCAGTGTCAGGACTGGTAAAACATGCCCACTGATTTTTTGATTTTTTTTAATTCTTTATTTTCATTGGGACGGTCGTCAGCGGTTAGCTGGTATGAGTAAGTTTCCCAACATTGGGAATTTACATCGGAGCTTCACCTTCTATATATATAACAAATTTAGGGACCTGAATAAATAAAGGCCGACAGTGATTACACAATTTACAGTCCATATAAGTGAGTGGTTATATAAAGTCATTTTGACGATTCTTATCCACAGTACAGGCGTGGTTTACTGGTTCTATGTTGATCAAAATATATGTCCACTGTTGAGGAAGACACGCCTGAATATTATCTTAATCTCTTCGACGAGATTGAAGTAGATTTGTTGTGCATTCAAAAAGTCTGCACTGAGGAAAATATGTGAAATTACAAAAGTACCCCTATCTTGGTGTCATACTTGACTCTGAGCTATTCTGGGCGAGTCATGTGAGCGCAGTGAAGAAGACCATTAGTGGCCGCCTGTTTTTTTTGTTTGTTTTTTTTTATTCGGAAAAATTCAAGTTCAGCAAGCTGCGGCATTGTCTTACCTACGATGCAGCTAAGCAAATCTATGTTTCCAACATACAATCAGTCCTAGAGTACTGTTGTTTCCTTCACGGCAGCTTTAAGAAACTAGATTTGAAATCCTTAGAAACGCTGATGCTCAGAGGAATACGAACTGTCCTCAACTATAGAGGCGTATCTGGCGTCTCTACCGCGAGCCTTTACCAACATTTTATCTCACCCCGGTATTTTTCTCCATATGCTTAACATTAGGAACTCGTACTCCACGGCCGTAAGGTTCGTGTACCCAATACTCAATGGCTAATCTGGTGATTCATTTCATCAATAAATAATGTTATACGGGGTGAGATAAAATCAGAAACCCACTCGAAGAAAATAACTTAGTCTGCACTCCACCTCGTTTGACTCAGCTTCGCTTCGTGAATTACTCTGCAGTCAAACTCGGTGGAGTACGGACCAAGCTATTTTCATCTCGTGGGTTTCTTTCTAGGTAACCTCGACGTACCGGTAGCCGTTCCAAGGTTGAATTTAAACTTCCATGTCCCAAGCTAGTGTCAGTTAAAGAGTCTCCCTATTGGAGAGGAGTCCAACTATGGGACAATCTACCTGTAGAGATCCAGTCCAGTCCAACAGCCAGGGTGTTCAAAGAATTGACCAAAAACCGGTAAATTCCGTATCACTCATACATCTCATATCATCATACCTCACACTTCAACCATTAACCTATTCTTCGTTGACTCTGTATTTACTGTGTCTACAAGTTGTATTGCTGTTCCCATGATGATTGTAACTGAAAAACTCGCATTGCGAGACATTGCAATAATTTTATTTTTTTTAAAGAAAAAAAGTATCATTCAAAATGGCGTCCAGCCGGTGAACCAACAGGAAGGATGTTTGATATACATGTAGTTATAAATATGTACAATAACAGAAAACTTTAATTAAGTACGTTTATAGTTACCACCCTCGTAAACTAGGATGCGTAAAAAAAAGTTCTCCCACAATTTTATTTTATTAATAGCAGCGTTATTCCTCCATCGATGTACGCCGTTATAAGGGTTACATAGATCAATATATTTAATATGACGATTGAGGATCAATTAACTGTATTAAAAAGTTGTAAACGGCATCATCGTTTCAAGATGTTACCTCTGTTTTACCGCGTTCATAATTGATTGCTAAAAAAAAAAAAAACCAAAAAACCCAAGAATACCGGAGAGGTACATGGAGTGTTCACCACATCGTTAATACTAACTAGTATCTCACCCCTGGTATTTTTTCTCCATAGACTTAACACTGGGAACTCGAATCCAACGCTCATTAGATATTTAGGAAAAATATCCAATGAGGGATTATGTCACAAATGATAGCCCATTAGTCAATATTAAGGTGAGATAAATTCAGAAACCATTCAAGTTTACTACGTTTAAATCACTACTTAATTCACGCGGCTTCGCCTTGTGAATCACTACGTGATTCAAACTCGAAGGGATACAAGCTCAGACCCTAAACTCTCGTAGGTTTCCTCTATAGTATTCACGGCTGACGAAATAGGCTCCACCATTGTGTAATATTTCCCCGTTTTACTGGTTTTACATTTAAATGGTTACGTCCACCGTTTGGCGTGAAACCCATGAGGAGTGTCCTGGTTAATCCGGGAGATATACAGGATGTGCACGGTGAAGGTGTGGCTTCTTTTTTCTTTCTAAATTTTTTTTTTTTTTTTTTTTTTAATTATTTTAAAATATAATTTCAGTAAGGTGTATTAAACATAAGACTTTCTGTTATCTGTGTAAAAGGACAATTGGACTTTCCTACAACTATCGGTTATAGATTGGAACATATCTTTATACATATGAGTTTGTGCACCAGCAAGAATAAGCTAAGGTTGGTGACCTCAGGATAGAGGCTAGTTAGGTTTCTTAGAATGTTAGACTTTTCACTCTTCCATATACCAAAAAAAAAATAAAAAAATAGAGCAATGGGCCACAGATGAAGATGTAATCCATTGTAAGGACTGAGCCTACTTAAGTATTACGCCTATCTATGATTGTAGTCAATGAATGTGACTGAAAATAAACTGCTCTAAAAAAAAAACTAAAAAAAACCAAAAACATATGACTTTCTGCTTTCCAGCAGGTTTTCTATGTCTTCTGGGAACAATATTATCAAGAGACGTCACGAGTTTGAGTCTGAGTTTATTTATGCCACGCATTTTGTTGGCTGCATAATTTCACGAGTCTAAGACGAGTGACATTACGGAGCCAACAAAATGCGTGGCATAAAATGCGTGGCATAAATAAGCTCAAACTCAAACGAGTAGCGTCTAGATTTTATCCTACCCCGTTTCCATATTTTATCAGTATCAGAAAGTAGTGGCATAAACAACACTTTATGTCACGCCCGTGAAATAAACAAATCCCATGTTAACCCTATGGTGTTTTTTATTAGGGGTAGGATAAAAGGTTCATAAATAATGCTCAGGTCTCAGTGGGGGAATGCCTCAAGGCATTATCAGGTCTATGCTGGGGAATGCCTCAAGGCATTATCCGCCCTGAAAGGGTTAAATATAATTTCAGTAAGGCGTATTAAACATAAGACTTTCTGCTTTCCAGCAGGTTTTCTGTCTTCTGGGAACAATATACAACATTACTTAACGTGTGAGTCACGTGGTTAAATTACGAGGTAACCACTCTATTCACTGAAAGCCAACAATCTTCTAACTACTGAGACCTAACTTCTCAAATGCTATTAGATGTCTCTAGACCTAATGTTGTAATAGTTTTATGATACTGTTGGAAGTCCCAATGTTATTAATGTTCATATCAAAAAGGGCCACTGGTCCGTAAAAAAACATGGCAGCACCTTCATTAGCCTTTACACGTCTTTTGATTAGCCTCTTCTCTTGTAAAACTAAGTCATGAACGATTATCCAATATACTCTTTGTATTCTATTGAAAACCTATCCAGGGATATTTAGATGTATCTCTTCTTCAGAAATAAACGCTGCTATATGAAAAAAAATTAATAACTTTGTTACTTTAGCTCAAACACAAAACAGAGTACAGTAGAACCCCGCCTAACGGACACCCCGCGTTAACGGACACCATTGCTCGGAACGGTTTCCTCTATTAGATGTTTATTTTAACCTTGCGTAAGCGGACACCCCGCGTAAGCGGTCCCTTTGGGCCGGAACGGAGTGTGTCCGCTTACTGTCCGCTTAATGTTATAAGAATATTTTGGATGTTTAACTAAAAAAAACCAAAGAGAAGCCATAATATAATAAATAAATTATGTTAAGATATTACTTTTAAAGTATGTCTACCCTATCTCCTCGATTTTGGAATATTACATGATAACAATGCTATATGCCACTAGTAGCATATAAAACTCCGTAGCAGCGTGGCATACGGAAACCCAATGTTAAGCCTATGGGATTTTATATTAGGGGTAGGATAATAGGGTTGGACATTGCTGCATTAGCTGTTTCTGGGGTTTTCCTTTACAAACAACGTGAACCAAGCCACGACTAGTTTCTAACCTCACTTTCCCGCCTTATGGTTATTCCGGGGAACGCGCGGTTACTTTCGTCTGGGTTTCCCCGCGTCTCGTTACACTCCCGGTAAAAGTAATCACAGCGGTTTCTGTATTACACCACACCCCCTCCCCCACGCAGCAGTTCCCCACTTTCGCTCTTCTTTCTTGGCCGACCCTGGGAAATTCACAAAAACGTCGCGTTTACAAAACGCTAGCGGTCGTGTTTCTAAATAGCACATAAACAACGGAGGGTCGTGTCCGCGTTTATCAATATTAAAACCCACTATTTCTGATTGCGTGATAAAATGAACAGTGATTTCTTATATCATTATATAGCTGTGGTAGTATATCCTACACATACGGCCCGCTCCTACCCATGTCGTATTTAAATCCGTACGACACCTAGGTGACGTACGGGGTATGTATGTGGTGTATGGGGCATGTACGGCGGCGAAATACAAAAACTCCCCCAGAAGCAAGGTTAGAAATTGCATATTTTAAGGTATATGATAATAGAGAAACAGGCTGGCTGTCTCTGTACGGATAAAATACTTGGTAAAATCGGCGATCAGATGAACCTCTGCCTCCAGCATTGGTTCATCTGATCGCCGATTTTACCTCGTATTTTATCCGTACGGAGACAGTAAGCCTGTTTCTCTATAAGACGGAAAAGATTATGAAATAGATAAAAAAAAAACATGACTTAGAGAACAAACAGGTTAATGAATAACACAGTATTTCTTATTGGGGGATAGAGCTAATTGAATGGATCAATAAACAGTGACTTCTTATGAGGGGAAAAATGAATAAACAAATGAAAGAACAACCCTTAATAATTTCTAATATAACAAAAAGATAAATAAATATACGACTTCCAACAAGCCAAAAATACAGATTAAGTGCTCATCAGGCCGAATTCTCACCCGATCCATTGTCCCTGGGCCTTTAAGAGGTAGGTCACATATCCTAATGTATTTTATACTGATAATAATTGTTTATTAAATGTCCATTATCAAAGACTTGCGAAACTCGAAGGCATCCGATAAGAATCGGCGAGTGTCTGTCTACCAAACCGGCGACAGTCTGTCCAGTGGAACACCCCCTTAATGATCAAAGAATGAATAAATAAACCATAATGGGAAAAAAACCATAAAAATATATGAATTAACAACCTAATATCGCCCCCGGATCAGCTCCCATCTGGCTGGCTGCAACGTGGATGCCTGTCCCCCGATGAAAAATCATTTTTCTATTTCAAACCCGAGAAACTATATAATTTGGCATGTACATGTAGAAATTTCTGAAATTTCCATTTTCTGGCAAAACCCGTTCAACTGCAATAATTGTGAGATATAGCCCAAGGGTTATGACTATATAACGATGGGAACCAGCTAACATCAGATCCTGTAAACAGGCTGAATTATGGGATATTTGGTTTGTGGGTTTGATTTAACGTCCAGTTAACCATTGCAGGTTCTCAAGGTACTTTTACACCACAAGGGTGTTGATCGAATCTATGAAATGAATTTAGTTGGAAACCTCACCCCTACACATTTACTGAGGTGAGAGTTCTTTTACTTCCCACACCACATAGACATGATATGAGAAGGATTGGCCTTTGATATAGCAGTAAATCTACCACTGCTGGGGGTGAAGGAGAAAAGTGGCTGCAGTGGGACCCGAATCAACAAAGTTTGGCAACTTTGGGATTACAAGTCCAGTGGTCTTTACCACTGAGCTAACTCCCCATCCCAGTCGCTTTTGTTATGCTTGCGTGTCAGCATTTCGGTATGCACCACGAGGAGGCGAGGCGACCAAGAGGGTGAACAGATTGGTAATTGCTGTCCACCCCAGCAGACCGAATCATGGGATACCTCAATATGGGGTATGGGTGTTGCCCTTCCTACACCTGTACGGTGATGCTTGAAACTGGTTTATCTTTCTTTTTACCACTAGCTGGCTGTCGGTGTATCTGTAAAAATGTGGGTGTACCCAATAATTCTGCTTTAACATGGAGAAACTGGACCACTGTTGTAATTCAATATGATTATTATCAAGGGTATGTTCCTTCGGTATGTAGACGTTAGGGCCCATCACCTGAAAGTCGGGATGTTAGGGCCCACTCAGGACGTTAGGGCCCGCCTAAAGCCAACCTAGAGTTAGGGTTAGGGATAGGGTTAGGGATGGGGTTAGGGATAGGGATAGGGATAGGGTTAGGGATAGGGATAGAGTTAGGGTTAGGGATAGGGATAGGGTTAGGTTTAGGGTTAGGGGTAGGGATAGGGATAGAGTTAGGGTTAGGGATAGGGTTAGGTTTAGGGTTAGGGATAGGGATAGGGATAGGGATAGGGTTAGGGATAGGGTTAGGGATAGGGATAGGGATAGGGTTAGGGATAGGGATAGAGTTAGGGTTAGGGATGGGGATAGGGTTAGGTTTAGGGATAGGAATAGGGTAAGGGATAGGGTTAGAGATAGGCTAAGGTTTAGGATAGGGTTAGGGTTAGGATTAAGGCTAAGGGTGGGCCCTAACGTCCCGACTTTAAGGTGGTGGGCCCTAACGTCCTGCAACCGTCCCTTCGGGCATCAAGACCTGCTTGTGTATGTATTTTTGTTTGACGATGTCTGTTGAAAAATCACTTGTTTGAACAAGAAGTATTTTCGTCGATAAACACTTACTTACAAAGAACCCAAAAAAAACAACATAACTTGACGGTATTTCAGCTCTTTTATAAATCAACAGAACAGGAAGGTAAACTGATTTCATCAACCATCTCCTGACGCTGACGGGGGGATTTTCCGGTGAGAAGATCTCATGTTATTCATTTTCTAATTTTCCCGGTCGGGAGTTTGATGTGGATGTGGCCGACTTGCTGAAGCCCACACATACCGAGCACAAAACCTGTCTTTATAGAGGTTCACCTGGACTGGCCCCAGTCCCTGTGTCTGTGTCCCCTCCCCCTACACTCCACCTCTGTCTCCCTTACCCCTCCCCCTACACTCCCCCTGAGCCTCCCTTACCCCTCCCCCTACACTCCACCTCAGTCTCCCTTATCCCTCCCCCTACACTACACCTCAGCCTCCCTTACCCCTCCCCCTACACTCCCCCTGAGCCTCCCTTACCCCTCCCCCTACACATCACCTCAGTCTCCCTTACCCCTCCCCCTACACTCCACCTCAGCCTCCCTTACCCCTCCCCCTACACTCCCCCTCAGTCTCCCTTACCCCTCCCCCTACACTCCACCTCAGCCTCCCTTACCCCTCCCCCTACACTCCACCTCAGTCTCCCTTACCCCTCCCCCTACACTCCACCTCAGTCTCCCTTACCCCTCCCCCTACACTCCACCTCAGTCTCCCTTACCCCTCCCCCTACACTCCACCTCAGCCTCCCTTACCCCTCCCCCTACACTCCACCTCAGTCTCCCTTACCCCTCCCCCTACACTCCACCTCAGCCTCCCTTACCCCTCCCCCCACACTCCACCTGAGTCTCCCTTACCCCTCCCCCTACACTCCACCTCAGTCTCCCTTACCCCTCCCCCTACACTCCACCTCAGCCTCCCTTACCCCTCCCCCCACACTCCACCTGAGTCTCCCTTACCCCTCCCCCTACACTCCACCTCTGTCTCCCTTACCCCTCCCCCCACACTCCACCTCTGTCTCCCTTACCCCTCCAACTACACTCCACCTCAGCCTCCCTTACCCCTCCCCCTACACTCCACCTCAGTCTACCTTACCCCCTCCCCTACACTCCACCTCAGCCTCCCTTACCCCTCCCCCTACACTCCCCCTCAGTCTCCCTTACCCCTCCCCCTACACTCCACCTCTGTCTCCCTTACCCCTCCAACTACACTCCACCTCAGCCTCCCTTACCCCGCCCTCTACACTCCACCTCAGTCTCCCTTACCCCTCCCCCTACACTCCACCTCAGCCTCCCTTACCCCTCCCCCTACACTCCACCTCAGTCTCCCTTACCCCTCCCCCTACACTCCACCTCAGTCTCCCTTACCCCTCCCCCGACACTCCACCTCAGCCTCCCTTACCCCTCCCCCTACACTCCACCTCAGCCTCCCTTACCCCCTCCCCTACACTCCACCTCAGCCTCCCTTACCCCTCCCCCTACACTCCACCTCAGCCTCCCTTACCCCTCCCCCTACACTCCCCCTCAGTCTCCCTTACCCCTCCCCCTACACTCCACCTCTGTCTCCCTTACCCCTCCAACTACACTCCACCTCAGCCTCCCTTACCCCGCCCTCTACACTCCACCTCAGTCTCCCTTACCCCTCCCCCTACGCTCCACCTCAGCCTCCCTTACCCCTCCCGCCTACACTCCACCTCAGTCTCCCTTACCCCTCCCCCTACACTCCACCTCAGCCTCCCTTACTCCGCCTTCTACACTCCACCTCAGCCTCCCTTACCCCTCCCCCTACACTCCACCTCAGTCTCCCTTACCCCTCCCCCTACACTCCACCTCAGTCTCCCTTACCCATCCACCTACACTCCACCTCAGCCCCCCTTACCCCTCCCCCTACACTCCACCTCAGCCTCCCTTACCCCTCCCCCCACACTCCACCTCAGCCTCCCTTACCCCTCCCCCACACTCCACCTCAGCCTCCCTTACCCCTCCCCCACACTCCACCTCAGCCTCCCTTACCCCTCCCCCACACTCCACTTCAGTCTCCCTTACCCCTCCCCCTACACTACACCTCAGCCTCCCTTACCCCTCCCCCACACTCCACCTCAGTCTCCCTTACCCCTCCCCCACACTCCACCTCAGCCTCCCTTATCCCTCCCCCCACACTCCACCTCAGCCTCCCTTACCCCTCCCCCTACACTCCACCTCAGTCTCCCTTACCCCTCCCCCTACACTCCACCTCAGTCTCCCTTACCCCTCCCCCTACACTCCACCTCAGCCTCCCTTACCCCTCCCCCACACTCCACCTCAGTCTCCCTTACCCCTCCCCCACACTCCACCTCAGCCTCCCTTATCCCTCCCCCCACACTCCACCTCAGTCTCCCTTACCCCTCCCCCACACTCCACCTCAGCCTCCCTTATCCCTCCCCCCACACTCCACCTCAGTCTCCTTTACCCCTCCCCCACACTCCACCTCAGTCTCCCTTACCCCTCCCCCTACACTCCACCTCATCCTCCCTTATCCCTCCCCCCACACTCCACCTCAGTCTCCCTTACCCCTCCCCCTACACTCCACCTCAGCCTCCCTTACCCCTCCCCCTACACTCCACCTCAGCCTCCCTTACCCCTCCCCCCACACTCCACCTCTGTCTCCCTTACCCCTCCCCCTACACCCCACCTCAGCCTCCCTTACCCCTCCCCCTACACTCCACCTCAGTCTCCCTTACCCCTCCCCCTACACTCCACCTCAGTCTCCCTTACCCCTCCACCTACACTCCACCTCAGTCTCCCTTACCCCTCCCGTCTACACTCCACCTCAGCGTCCCTTACCCGTCCCCCTACACTCCACCTCAGTCTCCCTTACCCCTCCCCCTACACTCCACCTCAGCCTCCCTTACCCCTCCCCCTACACTCCACCTCAGTCTCCCTTACCCCTCCCCCTACACTCCACCTCAGTCTCCCTTACCCCTCCCCCTACACTCCACCTCAGTCTCCCTTACCCCTCCCCCTACACTCCACCTCAGTCTCCCTTACCCCTCCCCCTACACTCCACCTCAGCCTCCCTTACCCCTCCCCCTACACTCCACCTCAGTCTCCCTTACCCCTCCCCCTACACTCCACCTCAGTCTCCCATACCCCTCCCCCTACACACCACCTCAGCCTCCCTTACCCCTCCCCCTACACTCCACCTCAGTCTCCCTCACCCCTCCCCCACACTCCACCTCAGTCTCCCCTACCCCTCCCCCTACACTCCACCTTAGTCTCCCTTACCCCTCCCCCTACACTCCACCTCAGCCTCCCTTACCACTCCCCCTACACTCCACCTCAGCCTTCCTTACCTCTCCCCCTCCACTCCACCTCAGCCTCCCTTACCCCTCCCCCTACACTCGGTATCCTACACTCCACCTCAGCCTCCCTTACCCCTCCCCCTACATTCCACCTCAGCCTCCCTTACCTCTCCCCCTACACTCCACCTCAGCCTCCCTTACCACTCCCCCCTACATTCCACCTCAGCCTCCCTTACCCCTCCCCCTACACTCCACCTCAGTCTCCCTTACCCCTCCCCCTACATTCCACCTCAGCCTCCCTTACCCCTCCCCCTACACTCCACCTCAGTCTCCCTTACCCCTCCCCCTACACTCCACCTCAGCCTGCCTTACCTCTCCCCCTACACTCCACCTCAGTCTCCCTTACCCCTCCCCCTACACTCCACCTCAGCCTCCCTTACCTCTCCCCCTACACTCCACCTCAGCCTCCTTTACCCCTCCCCCTACACTCCACCTCAGTCTCCCTTACCCCTCCCCCTACACTCCACCTCAGTCTCCCTTACCCCTCCACCTACACTCCACCTCAGCCTCCCTTACCCCTCCCCCTACACTCCACCTCAGTCTCCCTTACCCATCCCCCTACACTCCACCTCAGCCTCCCTTACCCCTGCCCCTACACTCCACCTCAGCCTCCCTTACCCCTGCCCCTACACTCCACCTCAGCCTCCCTTACCCCTGCCCCTACACTCCACCTCAGTCTCCCTTACCCCTCCCCCTACATTCCACCTCAGCCTCCCTTACCCCTCCCCCTACACTCCACCTCAGCCTCCCTTACCCCTCCCCCTACACTCCACCTCAGCCTCCCTTACCCCTCCCCCTACATTCCACCTCAGTCTCCCTTACCACTCACCCTACACTCCACCTCAGCCTCCCTTACCCCTCCCCCTACACTCCACCTCAGTCTCCCTTACCCCTCCACCTACACTCCACCTCAGCCTCCCTTACCCCTCCCCCTACACTCCACCTCAGCCTCCCTTACCTCTCCCCCTACACTCCACCTCAGCCTCCTTTACCCCTCCCCCTACACTCCACCTCAGTCTCCCTTACCCCTCCCCCTACACTCCACCTCAGTCTCCCTTACCCCTCCACCTACACTCCACCTCAGCCTCCCTTACCCCTCCCCCTACACTCCACCTCAGTCTCCCTTACCCATCCCCCTACACTCCACCTCAGCCTCCCTTACCCCTGCCCCTACACTCCACCTCAGCCTCCCTTACCCCTGCCCCTACACTCCACCTCAGCCTCCCTTACCCCTGCCCCTACACTCCACCTCAGTCTCCCTTACCCCTCCCCCTACATTCCACCTCAGCCTCCCTTACCCCTCCCCCTACACTCCACCTCAGCCTCCCTTACCCCTCCCCCTACACTCCACCTCAGCCTCCCTTACCCCTCCCCCTACATTCCACCTCAGTCTCCCTTACCACTCACCCTACACTCCACCTCAGCCTCCCTTACCCCTCCCCCTACACTCCACCTCAGTCTCCCTTACCCCTCCACCTACACTCCACCTCAGCCTCCCTTACCCCTCCCCCTACACTCCACCTCAGCCTCCCTTACCCCTCCCCCTACACTCCACCTCAGTCTCCCTTACCCATCCCCCTACACTCCACCTCAGCCTCCCTTACCCCTGCCCCTACACTCCACCTCAGCCTCCCTTACCCCTGCCCCTACACTCCACCTCAGCCTCCCTTACCCCTGCCCCTACACTCCACCTCAGTCTCCCTTACCCCTCCCCCTACATTCCACCTCAGCCTCCCTTACCCCTCCCCCTACACTCCACCTCAGCCTCCCTTACCCCTCCCCCTACACTCCACCTCAGTCTCCCTTACCCCTCCCCCTACACTCCACCTCAGTCTCCCTTACCACTCACCCTACACTCCACCTCAGCCTCCCTTACCCCTCCACCTACACTCCACCTCAGTCTCCCTTACCCCTCCCCCTACACTCCACTTCAGCCTCCCTTACCCCTCCCCCTACACTCCACCTCAGTCTCCCTTACCCCTCCCCCTACACTCCACCTCAGTCTCCCTTACCCCTGCCCCTACACTCCACCTCAGTCTCCCTTACCCCTTCCCCTACACTCCACCTCAGTCTCCCTTACCCCTCCCCCTACACTCCACCTCAGTCTCTCTTACCCCTCCCCCTACACTCCACCTCAGCCTCCCTTACCCCTCCCCATACACTCCACCTCAGTCTCCCTTACCCCTCCACCTACACTCCACCTCAGTCTCCCTTACCCCTCCCGTCTACACTCCACCTCAGCGTCCCTTACCCGTCCCCCTACACTCCACCTCAGTCTCCCTTACCCCTCCCCCAACACTCCACCTCAGTCTCCCTTACCCCTCCCCCTACACTCCACCTCAGTCTCCCATACCCCTCCCCCTACACTCCACCTCAGTCTCCCTTACCCCTCCCCCTACACTCCACCTCAGTCTCCCTTACCCCTCCCCCTATACTCCACCTCAGCCTCCCTTACCCCTCCCCCTACACTCCACCTCAGCCTCCCTTACCCCTCCCCCTACACTCCACCTCAGTCTCCCTTACCCCTCCCCTTACACTCCACCTCAGCCTCCCTTACCCCTCCCCCTACACCCCACCTCAGTCTCCCTTACCCCTGCCCCTACACTCCACCTCAGCCTCCCTTACCCCTGCCCCTACACTCCACCTCAGTCTCCCTTACCCCTCCCCCTACATTCCACCTCAGCCTCCCTTACCCCTCCCCCTACACTCCACCTCAGCCTCCCTTACCCCTCCCCCTACACTCCACCTCAGCCTCCCTTACCCCTCCCCCTACATTCCACCTCAGTCTCCCTTACCACTCACCCTACACTCCACCTCAGCCTCCCTTACCCCTCCCCCTACACTCCACCTCAGTCTCCCTTACCCCTCCACCTACACTCCACCTCAGCCTCCCTTACCCCTCCCCCTACACTCCACCTCAGCCTCCCTTACCCCTCCCCCTACACTCCACCTCAGTCTCCCTTACCCATCCCCCTACACTCCACCTCAGCCTCCCTTACCCCTGCCCCTACACTCCACCTCAGCCTCCCTTACCCCTGCCCCTACACTCCACCTCAGCCTCCCTTACCCCTGCCCCTACACTCCACCTCAGTCTCCCTTACCCCTCCCCCTACATTCCACCTCAGCCTCCCTTACCCCTCCCCCTACACTCCACCTCAGCCTCCCTTACCCCTCCCCCTACACTCCACCTCAGTCTCCCTTACCCCTCCCCCTACACTCCACCTCAGTCTCCCTTACCACTCACCCTACACTCCACCTCAGCCTCCCTTACCCCTCCACCTACACTCCACCTCAGTCTCCCTTACCCCTCCCCCTACACTCCACTTCAGCCTCCCTTACCCCTCCCCCTACACTCCACCTCAGTCTCCCTTACCCCTCCCCCTACACTCCACCTCAGTCTCCCTTACCCCTGCCCCTACACTCCACCTCAGTCTCCCTTACCCCTTCCCCTACACTCCACCTCAGTCTCCCTTACCCCTCCCCCTACACTCCACCTCAGTCTCTCTTACCCCTCCCCCTACACTCCACCTCAGCCTCCCTTACCCCTCCCCATACACTCCACCTCAGTCTCCCTTACCCCTCCACCTACACTCCACCTCAGTCTCCCTTACCCCTCCCGTCTACACTCCACCTCAGCGTCCCTTACCCGTCCCCCTACACTCCACCTCAGTCTCCCTTACCCCTCCCCCAACACTCCACCTCAGTCTCCCTTACCCCTCCCCCTACACTCCACCTCAGTCTCCCATACCCCTCCCCCTACACTCCACCTCAGTCTCCCTTACCCCTCCCCCTACACTCCACCTCAGTCTCCCTTACCCCTCCCCCTATACTCCACCTCAGCCTCCCTTACCCCTCCCCCTACACTCCACCTCAGCCTCCCTTACCCCTCCCCCTACACTCCACCTCAGTCTCCCTTACCCCTCCCCTTACACTCCACCTCAGCCTCCCTTACCCCTCCCCCTACACCCCACCTCAGTCTCCCTTACCCCTCCCCCTACACCCCACCTCAGTCTCCCTTACCCCTCCCCCTACACTACACCTCAGCCTCCCTTACCCCTCCCCCTACACTCCACCTCAGTCTCCCTTACCCCTCCCCCTACATTCCACCTCAGCCTCCCTTACCTCTCCCCCTACACTCCACCTCAGCCTCCCCGTCCACCTTTACTCCTTTCTCTACACTCCACCTCAGTCTCCCTTACCCCTCCCCCTACATTCCACCTCAGCCTCCCTTACCTCTCCCCCTACACTCCACCTCAGTCTCCCTTACCCCTCCCCCTACACTCCACCTCAGCCTCCCTTACCCCTCCCCCTACACTCCACCTCAGTCTCCCTTACCCCTCCCCCTACACTCCACCTCAGTCTCCCTTACCCCTCCCCCTACACTCCACCTCAGTCTCCCTTATCCCTCCCCCTACACTCCACCTCAGTCTCCCTTACCCCTCCCCCTACACTCCACCTCAGTCTCCCTTACCCTCCCCCTACACTCCACCTCAGTCTCCCTTACCTCTCCCCCTACACTCCACCTCAGTCTCCCTTACCCTCCCCCTACACTCCACCTCAGTCTCCCTTACCCTCCCCCTACACTCCACCTTAGTTTCCCTTACCCCTCCACCTACACTCCACCTCAGCCTCCCTTACCCCTCCCCCTACACTCCACCTCAGCCTCCCTTACCCCTCCCCCTGTACTCCACCTCAGCCTCCCTGTCCACCTTTACTCCTTTCTCTACACTCCACCTCAGTCACTGAACTGATTCTTGGCCAGTCAGGGGAAGGTTGCATACTCCAAAGTACTTTATCTTAATCTTAATTTGCGTCATCTTAATTTCATTGAACCATTCAATGAATGTTCATAATCAAAGACTTCAGCAAGCATTAGATTCACCCTGATTAAACAGCCTACCTCATGAAAAAACTTGAGAGAGTCTGGTAAGGACTAGACTTGCTCAAGTCTTTGATTATGAAAATTATTAAATGATTAAACACAATCAGAATAAAGTTCATTATTCTGTAGTATGTATCCTTCTCTTGCTGGCCCATGAATCCCAGCGAGGAGGGTAGCCATAGGATGCAGGGACTGGAGCCAGTTTAGCTAAGAACCTGTAAAGTTACTATGAACAATCAATAGAAGACGAGGTCTTTCAAAGAACAGCCCAAACGGTCTAGATGATCAACTTAAATGAACTATCGATGCTCTGTAAATCAACAGCTGTATTACTTGATGCTGATAAGATAACACTGATATAATGGATCAATGTTAGTAAGTCAAAATACTAGGGTATTTAAGGGTGAAAAAAAAGAGCATTTAGTATGACCACATCATTACGAATTATTGTTTAGAATTGTTTACTGTGCTTTTCTGAAAACGTTGAAAAGATTTAAGATTGTATAAGGACCAAAAACTGGAACAAATGATGTAAACAAATGAAAAATAAAAACTGATTGCAAAAACCAAAAAGAAACCCCAAACCTGTAATGGTTAACTGGATGTTAAATCAAACCAACCAACGCCCCCCCCCCCCCCCCCCAAGCGCACCCACCACCACCACCTCCCCCCTCCCTCCCACACACACACACGCCTTGAGTAAAGAGCCCGACACAGTTTCGGTCGTGGCGTCAATGCGGAAGTTATGTCACCTTTCTTTTTGTAGTTGACGAGCATGGTTCTGGTGTCTGAGATCTACCGTAACTCTCGGTGTGAACTCAGACTCGGATATATCTTATGACTGGGTTTCAGGTGATTGACAGGGGACACAATGCACGCTCTCTACTCCCAGTTATCTCTATTTACCTTTTTTATTGATTGTTCCAACTCAGGTCTGTCAGATCAAAAGCCCCAGGTTTCGTACCCTCTGTATTAAGGAGCTTTTCAGGTAATGATTTTGTCGGATTGTTTGTTTGTTTGTTTGGGTAGTTTAACGTCCCATTTGTTCAATTAGAGTTTGCCGAAATGTGATTGATATTATACGGAAACAGGGTTACTGTGGCTGTATGTGATAATTACGCGGTAGAATTGATGATAAAACGAACCAATACAGAAGGCAGAGGTTAATTTTATTGTCAATTTTACCAAGTTTTTATCACGTACAGACACAGTATACCTGTTTTCGTATTTTTAGATACCTTGAAATATCTAATTTTTAACTTCTGGGCGAGTTTACGGATTTCGCCGCCGAACATGCCTCGTACGCCACATACATACCCCGTACGTCACATAGGTGCTGTATGGATATAAATACGACATGGGTAGGAGCGGGCCGTATGTATAGTATATACTACTACAGGTATATAATAATATATGTTATGATAAATCTGTGGCTATACGTCCTACATATACCGCCCGCTCCTGATGCATTAACCTACCCTGGGAATACCGAGTAAGACAAGAAACTGCAATAATCTAGATTGAAGGATGTGGATAGTATTGCAGTAGGGGACAGTTTTTCGGTAATGTGAAACCACAGAAAGTGCAGTCTACCCTCGATGCCTTCCTGGGACTATGAAACTGTTCTTTCCACTGTTCTTTGGATGCTATAAATATCTATTTATTTTATACATTTGTGGAATTGTTTTATGTTTGTTTTTTGGGCATTTATTTGCTTAGAATGTGTTATTTAATATACCTTTTACCTAATAACTGGTGTTTCCTTTATTTATATAGGTATACTGTACTATATAACCATTGGCAGACTGAAAACCCCCTTAAGGGGTCACCCCGCTTAAGAGGCCACCCCGCTTAAGGGGCCACCCCGCTTAAGGGGGGCACCCCGCTTAAGGGGACACCCCGCTTTAATATTTTAATGTGGATTTTTCTGCCTCGGTAAAGATCTGGAAAACTTAAATAATATGTCCTTGTCGGCTATGGCATGGGACTGAGGGTCTGTGGGGAGCATCAAACCTCTTAATTGGCGTAAATTAGGCTAAGTCAATATGATCTTTGACAGAACGTCCTCAAATTGTTCATATTTCATGATAGAATGTTGTTGTCATTGATATATGTGTACAAGTTTGAAGACCCAACCAGGGTCTTGGTCAGTATGATATGCTGTCATTGTAGAATTAAGCAGATATCACAAAATTGTAAAATTGATCAGAACACTTATGATATCTAACCATGTTACAAAATGGAGGAAAAAAGCAACAACAAAAAGAAATGCAGAAACTGAACTAAGGTTGTTTGCAAAGGAAAGCGCTAATTAATGTTAAGGTCTAAAATAAACCATTGCTGACAAAGAACAGAGGACATCTAGATGTAGGTATATGTGATTCAATAAAACCTGTTTATTAAAAAAAAAAGAAAAAAGTTTGAAGATCCTTCTGAATCTTACTGTTTCCTAATGGGTGTATAATCCGAAGTTTTTTTGTTTTCTTTAGAGACTTGATAACCATGCCCATACTGGACTACATTTAAGAACCATGGCAGGGCCATTGAAACCAGCCTCATATAAAAGGCTGAGGCCCCAGTCTCTTTGTTGAGAGAAACACTACGCACACACGTATGATGATGGAACATGTAATTTTGTTTGTCTCAATAAAAAAATTGTACCCAAAAAAAAGAAAGAAGGAACAACAATTACATATATGTCCTAAATATGAAAAAGTGGATTTCCACGGAAAATGGAAAACTGATATCTCTGATATCTCTGATAACTGACATAAGTAGAGAAACTGCTATTACTAGTTTACTATTTTTAAAGTGATTGAAGTGGAATGATTGAGCATCGAAACGCGTCGTCGAGAGTCTTCAACTATCACAAAACACAACACTACGCATCATACTTCTTTTTTTATCGCATCTTTAACGCATCATACTTTTTTTTTTTAATTCTTTTTTTTTAAATTCTCTTTTTTTTTTTTTACTTCATACTTCAAAGAAAGTTCCGAGGTACCGACATAGAAGATATGCATCCGATGGTAAAAGCCGGTTATTTAGACTCGCGTCGTAACGTACAAATATTGAAGATGATGTTTAAGAGATAAAACACGAGGTATTCATCGATCACTCTAGAAGGAGAACTAGGAGTGATTCCGAGATAAAGTTTAGGACGATAAGGTTCAACTGCAATCACTACCGTAAATTCCCGCATATACAGGGATATCAGTTGGTGTCCGGGAAAAAAGTGGAAATATTTTCATGTGGATTTTACTGCCTCAGAGAGACCGGGAAAACATGGAAGATATGTCCTTGTCGGCCATGGCATGGAGCTGAGGGTCTGTGGAGAGGTTCAAACCACTGTTTTATTGGCCGAAATGAGGCTAAATCAATACTATCTTGGTTTGACGCAAGTGAAAGAAATTACATATACCGAATATGAAAAAGTGGATTTCCACGGGAAAATGGAAAACTTTGACATCTCTGCATGATATAAGATGCATCTTATACACGAACCAAACACCTGGTGCATCTTAAAGAGGAAACCAACAAGTTTTGGTCAAAGTCACGAGGTTGATGTGGTGTAATATGAACAAGGCGACAGCCGAGTGAATATCACATAGCATTCAAACGAGTTGGAGAATGACTTCTTTGACCAAAACGAGTTGCTTTCTGTATTTATCTCACCCCTGTACACACTAAAAGAATGGACAACCCTCAGGATATAGACCATGGAGAACGGAATGCAATACTTGTAGTGGCATGGAGAACGAGTTCCCAATGTTAAATGCCTTCAATTCAATGGTTATATATGATTTTAATATTTTAGTATAATATTACTGCATGATAATACATATATATTGTCTATATAAAAATACATTTTTTTAAACAAATATTTGTTATCCACATTTTGCCGCTGGAAATGACAAGGTGGGGGGGGGGGAGGGGGCTGGGAGGAGGGGGGGGGGTGCCTTATAGGATTTTCCCAATGTCATGGGTCGGGTGCGTCGTATACGCGAGTTTTTACCCAAAACACTCAACCCCAAGGTGAGTCTTATAGGATTTTCCCAAAATTGGTGTGCGTTTTATAGGCGAGATGCGTCTATCAATACGCAGAAATTTACGGTACTTGAGATCAACACAATTTTTCTTTTTCATGTAATTTAAGTATGCTATAATTTGTACTTAATGAGCAAATTGTTATGTCATGTTATAAAGTATTTTTTATTCAGTATAATCATACACGGGAAAATAGAGATTTTGAAGATACTCTAAGGCAGCTAAAAATGCCGTGTATTAGGAAAGTGGTAGACCGTGACTTATGTAAGCGAACCGTCCTGAATAAAAGATATCTGAAAAAAATGAAAAAAATAAAAAAAAACAATACCGTGGAGAGACTGCGGAATGCTCTGACCGAAACCAAAAAAAACTGAATACCAAACATGAATTTAAGAAAGCCATCTCGAGGAATCTATTGTGTATATGAACACTGAATCGTCCCATTACCATTACCCGATAACATGTGGTTCATGTGAAACAATACATTGATTAGCGATTATTTCGATGTACTTTTTTCATCTCGATTAGTTATCCCGCATTGGAAGATCTACCTCTAGTAGATATGTACGCGGTCAATAAAAAAAACCCTAAAAGATATTAAATTGAGATCTAAGGGATGAAAGTGGGTAAACGGGGGGGGGGGGCACATAGCAATAGTTCAGTTTCCACTTTGCTGAGTCATGCTATTTTAACTGTTTCCGCTAAGTGATGTGCACTTAGTCACCATCGTTCAAATATAGAATGTGACATGTGCAGATTGTTTAGGGATTATTTGTAGTACTTGCCATATTTCAAGTGCTAAATCTACTCTGAACAACATTGGCGACATTGATAATGGCCATTGATGTCACTTACCAGAAGTAGTACTTATATAGAACGTCCTGACCATGCTGTATAATTCACAGAACGAGATGGTAATTTACGGTTTGTACGGCCCGAGGCATTTATGCAGAGTTCCATACAAACTGTAAATTACCATCGAGTTCTGTGACTTGTACAAGCATGGTTGGACGTTCCATATTTACTATATACCCGAAAATTTAAAAAAAATCAGTTTCATTTGGCTTAACAACCAACATCTTAATAAATGTGTATGGCAAGGTAGTCCGTATTTTGGTGTACGGACCACTGGTCTGTACAGTATTTTTACGTCATACGCCGCATATTTACAGTATATACGGCATGGGTATATAGTTAATTGTCGAAGTATAATCTAAAATATAATCTAAAATATAATCTAACCCCCACACAAGATCAACCAACACCCCACAGTCCCACATTGTTACAGCCTTTCAGAAAGCAAGAGATGTTCAAGGAAGTTTTACTGGTATGTTTAACAAGAGCTAAATGTGCATTTTGAAATAGAGTCATTGACCTTTAAAGGCCAAATTAGCGGGTGGACGCATTTTAAACTCAATAGGTCTATTTACAAAGAGGTGACAGATTGGATACTTAGTGCCCTATCCGTCTGTGAACTCTGCAGGTCATGGATCAGTGCACACAGCTGAGGGGGTGGGGTGGGAGGGGGAATGGGGTAGGGGAGAGACCTTTTTAGAACCCAGAGTATATTTATCTAACTGTAGGCGATTTCAATTGGCAATCAGCAATGCCCTTCATGGATCAGTGGACACAGAAACTGAGACATGTCTGCATTTTCACTAATAAAGTAGGTCAAGTCAATATCCGCTGGTAAATGATATTGCAAATGATTTTACAAACCAATATCATTTGACTGGGTCTTGACTGATTCCTAGAACAAAGTTATGAAGCATTCTGACTTCTGTTTGTATGTAAATAAGCTGGATAAACCATCCACTCATACACCTGCTGCTCCCCCCCCCCCCCGCCCCCCTCACATTATGAGATTTGGCAAAAATACATGAATAGCACATCAAATATACATTTCACCTAAATAATGACACTCCCTAGGGTGTAAGCATCTGCCAGTGCCACTTATGGAGATGTTAAATGTTACACCAATGCTCACTGTAAATCAATATTGAGTAAACATCTGTTTGAGTATGCCCATTTCACTGAAAATTCCCCCCACTTTTAACAAATACTTGAATATCTCTGTAAATATAGAACCTACTTCGAAAATTCCACTTCCTAGCACCTACTGTTTTTTATTCTCTTTCAAATGAGGTATATCATATTATGATTCAACCAGTTTTACATGTAGAAATATGTCCATAAAGGAGTTCTTAAAAATGGACCTGTGACTCAAAAGGTCCCCCCCAAACTGAAATATCTTTTTTCTAAAAATCCATGTCAAAATACTAAATACTAAGACTGTAATATATTGTATGATCATAAAACCTTCTGTCCAAAACAGAAAACATATTCCTATCTGTACTTAGTGAGCTATAAAAAGCAAAAATGTGGTCAGGTTGCCTAGTGACTCTACAAGCTGGTGTACTACAGTAGGCTATAGCCATAACCTAAAGACCAACCGTCCACCCGCTAATAACAATTTTAATTAGTAGGTATCAGAGATGTGTGTCATGTCGGGACAAACAGTTGTTTCTCAAGTTGTTTTTCAAGATGTTTCTTAAAGATATGTCAATTTCGGTGTGAGACCGTTGATTTGTAATCTAACCAACTTAAGGATCAGATTGTACGGAAGAACAATGTGTACACATTGAGGACATCAATAAAGATCTTAAAAAAAAAAAAAAAAAAATTTCTATATACGGCAATGGAATGATGACATGTATCGACTGTGAATAACCACATGTATCGACGAGGGATAGAACATGTCACTGTGATGAATGAATAAAGAAAAGCTTCGGCTTAATTTAAAAACACAAAAAAACTGTTTTCTGGTGCTTGGGGCACCTTCAGTTTGTGTATAGTTCCCCCATTAAGCAGACCACCCTGCAAACGTAATATAATCTCCACCCGGTGAATAATACACTCCCTATAAGTTTTTTTAGCTTGGGCCACACACTCATATACTCTACCTGAATGTCAGAGTGGTCACACGGACTTTGAGATTGCTGCAAAAAAAATTCCTTCACTATCTGTGTGCTAAAACTGTAACATTTGGAAAGGAGCAAAGGGCCAGTGTCTCAGTGTCTTAGAGGTGTGCCCAGCTGACCATGACCAGTCACTAAAATATCTCATGACCCATTGGCGCTTGATATATTTTGATCCAAGACAGTCCGTCGTAGAAGTAAGTTCACCGGGTGTAAGTGAGTTACAGAAAATGACCCATAGACTGAATAAACCCAAATCTGTTACATGTAGTCCGTACAAGTACCTAGAGAGAATCTGCTAGGAGAGTTCTTGTGTGTCTTACCTTGGGTTGGAGAGTGACGGTGCTGTTTACGGATGACGTAGAGGATTGGTTCTTGAACGTGCAGCAGGATATACTCCAAGCCGACCATGTTACTGAAATCATAAATAATTGTATTACTCCGAGCTGACCATGTTAATAAATAATCGTATTATTCCAAGCCGACCATGTTACTGAAATCACAAATAATCGTATTACTCCAAGCCGACCATGTTACTGAAATCATAAATAATTGTATTACTCCAAGCCGACCATGTTACTGAAATCATAAATAATCGTATTACTCCAAGCCGACCATGTTACTGAAATCATAAATAATTGTATTACTCCGAGCTGACCATGTTAATAAATAATCGTATTATTCCAAGCCGACCATGTTACTGAAATCATAAATAATCATATTACTCCAAGACGACCATGTTACTGAAATCATAAATAATCATATTACTCCAAGCCATCCATGTTACTGAAATCACAAATAATCGTAAAACTCCAAGCCGCCTATGTTAATGAAATCACAAATAATCGTAAAACTCCAAGCCAACCATGATACTGAAATCACAAATAATCGTATTAATCCAAGCCAACCATGATACTGAAATCATAAATAATCATATTACTTCAAGCCAACCATTTTACTGAAATAAAAAATAATCATATGTCTCCAAGCTGTCCATGTTATTAAAACAAAAATAATCATATTACTCTAAGCTGACCATATTATTGAAATAAAAAATAATCGTATTACTCTAAGCCAAACATGTTACTGAAATCACAAATAATCATATTATTCTAAGCTGACCATGTTACTTAAATCACAAATAATCGTATTACTCCAAGCCGACCATATTACTGAAATCACAAATAATTGCATTACTCTTAGCTGACCATGATACTGAAATCACAAATAATCGTATTACTCCAAGCTGACCATATTACTGAAATCACAAATAAAGGAATCCTCCTGGAATATCCTGAAACATCAGCATATTTCAGTTCATGACCTGCTTCACAGAAAACAGTGCAGTGATAAGCAAGTGGTTCCAGTCTGCTGCCCAAATGGGTCACTGACCCCAGGAGGAGGTCAAAAATACTATACACAGTAAAACCCTGCTTACCCCTTTCCTCGGGGCATCAGTTTCCATTTTTTGTCAAAATGTTATTTTCCCTAGCTGATTCAACATGGATCTTTATCATTTTTTCAGAGTTTATGTACAACGCCTTTCTAGTGATAATTGTTTAATAATTGTAGTTATCACCATGGAAACACTGACAGACAACTTTAGATATGATGAAAAGTAATCAATTTTCCTTAACAATCGTAACAAAGGCCTACACTACAGAGGTGGTCTGGTGTCATTTAGAGATGTGCACCTGATACCAGGGACCTGTTTCAGTAGTCTCTTGTTATTAGGCCTAGACAGACATCAACAGCGGCACAAACAGTGCAAGCAACAGCGGAAAAAGACTAGCAAATATTAGAAGATCGAAGTGGCCAATCTTCTTCATATTTGGAACGATTATAGATTATATGTATCCCCTACTCATGTTAAAGTGTCATTGCTTAATTCCTATGAGAAGTGAGTAAAACTCTGTGTGTCATCGACTGCAATCTTGTGATCTGTCCGTATGGTGTCACAGACGCCATCTAGACATGGCACGAAACTTCTGAAACAGGTCCCTGGTCCTTTCTGGAAAGGATTAAGGGACACCCCGTGTAAGGTAACCCCCCTCATTAACTGACACTTTGCTCAGAAGGGAAATCTTTCACTCTTATAAATGTTTACTTTAACCCTGTGTAAGTTGCCAACAGATAGTAATTTCAGCATGGATTGCCTCTTAACCCTCTGTACGGAGAAACTTTTGAGGTACACCTTATCAAATGTAGCGAGACAACACCGTGGGGACAACACTCTGGATTGCTAAGTTTGCTCGTTCATGGTGAATGTGTCTGGCGGGTAGACTGGTGTCTGAAAAATCAGACACTCTATACACAGTATAACAACACAGACACAAACTAAAACTATAGGATAGTGATTGATTAAAAAACACCACCACCTCTAAGGAGTGTTGTAGCATTCGGCTAAAGGGCTGATTCCACCAACATGATGGCTTTGTCATGATATATCTTGGAATATCTTGTAATATCTTAGTGTCGCCATATGTCATACCTCCGTTGTCGCAAAACGTAGCCGTGCAGTGTCGGGTGTATGTTTTGGTGCTCCACCACCGCGACACCTCAAGACACATTGCGACAAATAGGCACGCGATTATTCAAACCTAACCCGATTTAGCAATATATTTAATCATGACCAATCTCGCTATATCTTGTGTGTCAGTGGAATCAGCACTTTTAAGAGACTTTAGGATAGTGGTTGTTTGAGAAAGACAAACTGAAAACCCCATGTAAGGTGGACAATTCACTCAAAATGAAGGATGTCCCCGTAAGCGGGGTTCTACTATATAAAAGTCTAATATAAAAATGACAAAATATAAGCAAATGCCAGAAATATCAAATATTAAAGATCGTCTATATCATATCGACATATTGTTTGTTTGTTTGGTTTGATTTTACGTCCAGTCAACAATTATAGGTCCTTTCCAGACTTTCTCAAGGTTCTTTTACACCACTAGGGTGGTGATCGAATCTATGTGATGAATTCAGGTAGAAATCTCACCCCTACACATTTACAGAGGTGAGAGTTCTTTTACTTCCCACACCACATAGACATGGTATGAGAAGGATGGCCTTTGATATCGACATATGACAGGACTCGTGTCCAAAATTGGGAACACAAGCTACCATAAACGGCTACAGCACAGGCCCTCAAAGACCAGGGATGTCACTTGTGGTCAGGGAAAAAAGTGGAAATATTTTGTATGTGGAATGCTTCAGAGAGACCGTGAGAACTTGGATATTATGCCCTTTTCGGCCATGGCATGGGGCCGAGGGTCTGTGGAGAGGTTTTAACCACTCTTTAATTGGCGTATATGAGGCTAAATCAATATCAACCTTTTTTTACACAAAGAAACGTAATAACATATACTGGATATGAAAAAGTGGATTTCCACGGAAAAATGGAAAACTGGCATCTCTGAAAGACACCCTGCCCACACACACCCTGCCTACACACACCCTACCCTCACACACCCTGCCCACACACACCCTACCCACATACACCCTACCTACACATCCTGGTCATACACACCCTACCCACACACACCCTGCCCACACACACCCTGCCCTCACACACCCTGCCCACACACACCCTACCCTCACACCCTGCCTACACACACCCTATCCACATACACCCTACCTACACATCCTGCCTACACACACCCTATCCACATACACCCTACCCTCACACCCTGCCTACACACACCCTATCCACATACACCCTACCTACACATCCTGCCTACACACACCCTATCCACATAAACCCTGCCCACACACCCTGCCTACACATCCTGTCCTGCTTTGGGACCGACCAATGCGGAACTGCTGGAAGAGGTGGGAAACCCCAAGCCCGCTGTCGACATTCACTGCGTGTGAGGTCAGCTTCCCTTTCCCCTTCCCCTCTGCCTGCGCCCACACCCTGCCGGCAAGCAGCAGTGACTGAATGCTGGGAGGTTGGGCTGGTGAATTTCACGGCACGTTCTCTGCATACTGCCGGGGTGGCGTCAGTCAGTAAGCATGACACACCTCGGTGGTGTTTGACAGGGCTCTATCACAGTGCTTACCGCGTAATCCGGGGTTATTCCGGGGGTCGGTCATTGTTGATAACAGACCAAAAGAAACTGGATTCAAACTCCTGGTAATTGAATATGATGAGCTCAAAGTGTGGTAGAGCACATATCTAACTTGAATATGAAAACAAATAATCGATAAAATGATATATTATTAGCAATTTGCTGTACATGGCAAAATCATTTTTGGAACTATTTAATCCAAGTAACTGGAATTTCATAGGCAGTCAGGTACCATAGATAGTTAAGGAAAGCTAATAATGACCAGAATTTCATAGACTAGAAAAAATGTTTTTATGCAAAACTAAATTTTCCAGACTCTTCAATGTTTTTCCAGGCTCTCTTTGAGAATTCCTGGCTTTTCCAGGCTTGGAAATCCCGCAAGCTGAATTCCAGGCTTTTCCAGGTTTTCCAGGCTCTGTACGAACCCTGCTATTGGGATTTGATAAACTGGACTCAACATTAAATTAACTCATTCAGTTTTGAAAGATAATTGACATTATTTAAAAATCACTGTGTGTTGTAGGATATGCCTTTAAATGCGCATAGAAGAAGGGAAACGATGTCAAGGCCCCTTTCTTGGCATATGAATATATAGACAAACGTTATGTCAAATATATCTGTGACTTTGTCAATAAAGAATTTTGTTAAAAAAATAATTTAAAAAAAGGCTAATGTGGAGAAGACTATCATGCTTTCTTTTTTACATATATATTCGAGAAAAATGAAGCAAAACTAAGAAAATATATTATTATGAAACTGCTAATGGGGTTGAGACGGTTGGGACTGTTGGCTGACTGCGGGAATACTGCTTCGGGAGTTGAAATGGTTGGGACTGCCGGGTGACTGCAGGAATACTGCTTCGGGAGTTGAGATGGTTGGGACTGCCGGGTGACTGCGGGAATACTGCTTCGGGAGTTGATATGGTTGGGACTGCCGGGTGACTGCGGGAATACAGCTTCGGGAGTTGAGATGGTTGGCACTGCCGGGTGACTGCGGGAATACAGCTTCGGGAGTTGAGATGGTTGGGACTGCCGGGTGACTGCGGGAATACTGCTTCGGGAGTTGAGATGGTTGGGACTGCCAGGTGACTGCGGGAATACTGCTTCGGGAGTTGAGATGGTTGGGACTGCCGGGTGACTGCGGGAATACTGCTTCGGGAGTTGATATCGTTGGGACTGCCGGGTGACTGCGGGAATACTGCTTCGGGAGTTGAGATGGTTGGGACTGCCGGGTGACTGCGGGAATACAGCTTCGGGAGTTGAGATGGTTGGGACTGCCGGGTGACTGCGGGAATACTGCTTCGGGAGTTGAGATGGTTGGGACTGCCGGGTGACTGCGGGAATACAGCTTCGGGAGTTGAGATGGTTGGGACTGCCGGGTGACTGCGGGAATACTGCTTCGGGAGTTGAGATGCTTGGGACTGCCGGGTGACTGCGGGAATACTGCTTCGGGAGTTGATATGGTTGGGACTGCCAGGTGACTGCGGGAATACAGCTTTGGGAGTTGAGATGGTTGGGACTGCCGGGTGACTACGGGAATACTGCTTCGGGAGTTGAGATGGTTGGGACTGCCGGGTGACTGCGGGAATACTGCTTCGGGAGTTGAGACAGTTGGGACTGCCGGGTGACTGCGGGAATACTGCTTCGGGAGTTGAGATGGTTGGGACTGCCGGGTGACTGCGGGCATACTGCTACAGGAGTTGAGATGGTTGGGACTGTTGGGTGACTGCGGGAATACTGCTTCGGGAGTTGAGATGGTTGGGACTGCCGGTCGACTGCGGGAATACAGCTTCGGGAGTTGAGATGGTTGGGACTGCCGGGTGACTGCGGGAATACTGCTTCGGGAGTTGAGATGGTTGGGACTGCCGGGTGACTGCGGGAATACAGCTTCGGGAGTTGATATGGTTGGGACTGCCGGGTGACTGCGGGAATACTGCTTCGGGAGTTGATATGGTTGGGACTGCCGGGTGACTGCGGGAATACTGCTTCGGAAGTTGAGATGGTTGGGACTGCCGGGTGACTGCGGGAATACTGCTTCGGGATTGGAGATGGTTGGGACTGTCGGCTGACAGCGGGAATACTGCTACAGGATAGTTGGGACTGTCAGAATTTCCGAACAACCGGGGTGAAATGACCGCAAACTTTGGTTGCACGAAAAAATACACAAAGATCTAGGGATGTCAGTTAATGATATGCAAAATATTTTTCCTGTGGAATTTGCTGCTTCAGAGAGACTGAAAACGTAGGAAATATGTCCTTTTCAGCCATGGCATGGTGCTCAGGGTCTATGTTGAGGTTCAGACCACTGTTCTATTGTCGTTAATAGGTCTCAATTAATAACGTCTTTGTTTGACACAAGGAAAATAAATAATATATAATGAGAATGAAAAAGTGGATATCTAAGGAAAACCGGAAAATTGACATCTTTGAAGATCAAAGTACACAGTTACATACTACGTGTGATTCCTTACTCAGTCTATGAGTAACATGACATGAGGTGATATGAATAAAATACTCACAAGAGCTGCTCTGGTCCAAGCCGCTGCATTTTTACGACTTCATTGTTGCATTTCTGGTCATAGAAGAGATTACTGCGCTCTGAGAAATAGTCCATGACGTTGTTAGAGTTGAGTCCCGGGATCCACGCTGTGTCCCGCCATGACACTGCCAACGGGTTATCTACAATCACATGACAATACATATACAGTACAGTCATTAGAGGGCTTGTTAGTTTGTTTGGGTAGTTTAACGTCCAATTTGTTCAATTAGACTTACTTTGGGTTTGACCAAATCTATGAGATGAATGTAGGTAGAAATCTCACCCCTACACATTTACCGGGGTGAGAGTTCTTTTACTTCCCACACCACATAGTATGATAAGGATAGGCCTTTAATATAGCAGTAAATCTACTACTGCTTGGGGTGAAGGAGAAAAGTGGCTGCAGTAGGACTCCAATCAACAAAGTCTGACAACCTTAGGACTACAAGTCCAGTGCTCTTTACCACTGAGCTAACTCCACACCCTGGTCACTTTTGTTATGCTTGCGTGCAAGCATATCTGGTCTGCATCATTGAGGAGGCAAAGTGACCAAAAGAGTGAACAGATTGGCAATTACTGTGCTACGACAATTTACACATTATCTCACCCACGGTATTTTTGTCCCATAGGCTCAACATTGGAAAATCGTTCTCCATGCCCCTATGAGTATTACAGTCCATTTTCCATAGTCTATATCCTTTGTGCAACCCATTCTTTTAGTGTATACAGGGGTAGGATAAATACAGAAAGCAACTCGTTTTGGTGAAAGAGGTCTTTCTCCAACTCGTTTGAATGCTATGTGATATTCACTTGGCTGTTGCCTTGTTCATATCACTCCAATTCAAACTCGTGGAGAACAGCGACTTTGACCAAAACTTGTTGGTTTCTTCTTTAATATTAGCAGGTCTCCCAGTGCCCCGCTTCCTCCAAATAGGTTTTTTTAATAGGTTTTTAAAATCAAATTATAGGTTTTTACAGGTTTTTCAAGGCCCAAAACATAGGCTTTTATAGGTTTTTAGGGTTAACATATTCAGCATATTAAGAGTCAAAATATGGCGAATCGCCTATTTTCAGTTCTTGATTTCTAAAAATTTTACCTAGTACTAAATTGCAGGACGTCAGGATATCTGGCTCATCAGGTTATCACCCAGCAAGTATGTAAACGCGTGTTGAGTTTCCAAGAGGCAAGCCAGCCTGGCAAGAAGTCACACCTCTTAAATAAATTGATAATGTGGATTTCTTGTCATTTGACAATCTAACTTTGTGTCAAGTTAACTTCTATGATCTCATGTACACATTAATCTGCATGGCAGTGAAAATAATTGTTTGAGTGATTTAACGCCCGGTCAACCATTGCAGGTCCTTTCTAGACTTCATCATATGATGCCTGGAAACATATGGTGCATCCAGGCATCACCGAACTATAGACGCATAGTGCCTTGAGGCATCATTTCTCTAAAATTGCTTTAGGAAAGAAATAATAGTGCAATATTTATAGAATCTTCACATAATATAGATATATCATATTCAACATTTCTATTAAAAAGAAATAGAATATTTAGTATTATGTATTATACGGAAACTGGCTTACTGTCTTCATACGTCTAAAATATGTGGTAAAATTGTTGATCACATACATCCCGATGCCAAAGACAGAGGGATGTATTAGATCAATAATTTTACCAAGTATTTTGACGTACTAAGACAGTAAGCCCGTTTTCGTATTATTACATACCTAAAAATGGCAAATTTCAGCTAATCATGTGATGTCATACCCCGTACATCACAGTGTGATGTACGGCTATACATACGTCATGGGTAGCAGTGGGCAGTATGTGTAGGTCATACGGCCATAGGTATATAATAATATATCACATGATTACAAACTCAAATCATGAGTTTTGACAATTATGTGCCCATCCTCTAGCAGGATAAACTGCCACCAGCACCCATCATAAAAGGGTTAACTAGCTTCAGATACAAGACGCCGTAATCTCCGAGGACCAGACGCCTAGTAATATCCGAGTGCAAGAGATGACATAACGTAGAGTGTGGTCCGAGGATATAATGACAGCTTTTATCTGAAACCATTTAATATCTTATCTATTCCCCACAGTTCGTCACAAATAATTACCATGCTCTAATATTTCCAAAGATTTTAATCTCGATTGATCCGTCTCGTATTGTTTATGTAAAATAGTTCCTACATTGCCCGTGAGGTGGCATCTCTGGTAATTCGGTATAGCCTTACGAGAAAGATATAGTTCCACCATCTCTCATATTATAGTTAGAGTTATAGATATCGTTCCACCGTCTGTGATATTTGTAATTTTTTCTTTACTTTGCATTTTGTATTCATAATTACCAGTATAATTATTATTTTCATATTTCACAAGTTTCTAGTAACATAACAGCAGTTTATCAGTTTGTTACAACGTTTTGATTTAGGGGCTTGACTACGTTTTATGAACTTTTTTCTGTGAACTTATACAATCACGACCAGGAGATAACGGAACTCTGTTATCTCCTGCTTGCAAATAACACACACCCAATGTGTTTTCTCTGAAAACTCCCTAATCGGTGATTGATAAAACGCACGTGAAGACTCTTCCTTATAATTACATCCAATTTGCCAGTTTGCTAAAGCACGAACACAACCATTAGCAGATGTGAGATCAGATCTGGGCAGACTTCCCTAGGATGTGGTGTTTCCCCTGGTTGTTAAATATCTGATGTTGATGATGAATTCCATACTTATGTGTCAGTGGCCTTTATCCTACCCCTAATAAAAAAACTCCATAGGCTTAACATTAGTGGACTGTATTTGGTCTATGGTGCAGGAAAATGAAATATATCGCTCTAGTGGGATACAGTTGTCAAATGACGTCATTTGAAAAGCGACCAATGATTATCGGTGAGTTTTATGTTATTTCTAAATTTGCTGAAGTAATTTAGACGGGGTAGGATAAATTCGAAACCAAACGAGGGTTAGTCGTGTTGTTGTTTATCGCACGAAGGCAATGTTGCGTATTACTGCGCGAGGCGAAGTCGAGTGCAGTGATAGGAGACATTGCCGGAGTGTGATAAACAACACGACTAACTCGAGTTTCAAATGACATTATTTGACAACTGTATCCTACTAGAGCGATAAATTTCATTTTTTCATTCTAATTATCTCACTTCTGGTATTTTTCCCCATAGACTTAACATTGGGAACTCGTATCAAACGCCTGTTGAGTATTTAGAAAACACACTCAATGGGTATTATGTCTCAAAGGTTAGCCCATTAATCAATGTTGAAGGGTGAGATAAATTCAGAAACCTATTTATCAATTTAAGTTTCCCGTCAGGGCTCATTCCCATCTCATTTGAATCACTACGTAATTCATGCAGCTTCGCCTTGTGAATCATTATGCGATTAAAACTCGATGGGATACGAGCTCTGACCCTAAACTTTTAGAGGTTTCCTCTATAGGACTACATTTTATCATCCCACATATTTTAACAAAGGCGCCTGGGTCAAGTACTTCCAGGCTGGATCGGAGAGCCATTTCAGTTACGCCAACTTACGGAAACTTGGAAAAGCCCATTGCCCATTGAATTACCACTGCCACCATTTCCAAGCTGTCACCTACACCTAACCATATTGAGCTAGAAGCAAATCATAAGTTCATCATTGATGAATGAGCGTGACATTATAGATAAATAACAATTAAACGGTTTTGGACATATCCTGTGTATGGGTCGTTCACTGTAACCTACTTGTACCCAGTCAACTTGCCCTTTTTGCAACTGCCTGAGTCTAGGGGTTACCGGTACCAGTCAAAGTACCATTTTTTTTATTTTTTTTTATTTAGCTTAACAACATCTGATACAATCAGTTCTTCCTGTTGAAAAAGGCTCTTGCGAACAACTTTTGAGTAAACAAGATTACAGGCGACTCAGCAAGTGAGTTTAGATATGTACAAGTGATTACATACAGGGATGAGGTGATTGATGGAATGAAAGATGAGATGGGTTACATCTTAACAGACTTTATACACAACATTGTCTATTACAAGCAACTTTACAAGAAAGCCATATTTTTTATCGTTCCCTTAAATACGGGCACCGTTTCTAATTTCTGGATGTCAGGATCAAGCACGTCCCAGGCTTTGCATCCCCTATACCAAGGTGATTTTTCGTACCTGCTTGTGCGGTGCCGATACCATTTAAATAGAACTTTGCTGTTGCTTCTGGTGCGACGTACACGAAGATCAAGATTATCTTCCAATTTTGATTTGACAAACAAAGTTTTGAGGAGTTGTCGGCGCCTTCTAGCAAAAAGGTATTCCACATCAAATGACTCATGGAGAGCTTCAACACCACACTGCCTGACATTTGTTTGATTGATGATCCTCAGAGCACGGTTTTGGAGTTTTTGTAGCATGTCAATATTCGCCACACAGGCCCCATCTAATATAAAACTGGAGTATTCCATTACTGGTCTTATGGCGGTACAGTAAATTTGCCTCGCCATTTCCTTTGTTACACAGTTCCTGAATTTCCTGAACTTAAATAGGCGATGATTTACTGATTTTGAAATAGTCTTAAAATGTTTGTCGAAGGTAAGTGCAGAATCAAGGGTTACGCCTAAATATTGGTACATTGATTTAACTGGGAGCAACTTACCATCCTGAGTCAAAGTACCACCTAAATCGAAGTCAAAGTACCACCCTGTGGGTTGCGTCGATGTGTGCAGTTCTCAGCTATTTCAAGCCTTATAGATTATTATAAGGATGTTGTAATCTATATTTAAGTTTAGTGAGGTTTGTATGCTTTCTCACTTGATCTGCCTTTATTCTATAACATTAATGATAGTCCAGGATCATGAAGCTATTGTACACTATACATATGTTAATAAAGAAATGTTAATCAAACATCTAATGTTTGATTTATTGTATTTTAAGCGAGCATATAATAAATACCACTATTGGCACTAAGACAAATGATAGCCATTTCATTTACATCAGGTACTCAGACACTTATTAGAATGTCACACTCACAGGGTGTTATAACACTGGCCGCACCACCGCAGTGAGGTGTGAAAGCGGCCGCCCGTAGGGCCCCTGCGAGCTGGGGGGTACCTGGAGAACTGAGCCCGCAGGAGAACTGAGCCAGACGTGCGAACTGAGCCCGCAGGAGAACTGAGCCTGGGGTTGAGATTCAGAGGTGCGAACTGAGCCTGCGGGAGAACTGAGCCTGGGCCCACCGCTAATTAGCAACTTACTCTGTACATCTCAGGTCATAACGCTGTGAATAATTAACGTAGGAATACCAGATAATGACCAGTAGATAGCTAAGTACATGCTGAAAACGATCGGTAAGTTTATATATTGATTTACAAGAAGGAACTTATGATAATTCGCCGTTTCCCGTTGCGGAGTTTGCCGCGAGCATGACATCGCGGCGTGTCACGCTCGCGAGCCACCCGAGGTAACACGCTATTACAGCCCAGCACTGACTGAGCCAGGCTCACTTCTCTTGGAGGCTCAGTTCTCCTGAAGGCTCAGTTCGCATTCACACCTCTGGCTCAGTTCTCCTGCACGCTCAGTTCTCTTGTATTCAGCTGGGGTGGTACTTTGACTTCTCACTTTGGTGGTACTTTGGGTGGTACTTTGACTAAGTCCGAGAGGCTCCGACGGTCAAGCGGTGTTCGCTAGGCAGTCAAAGTCTCTCGGACTACTTTGACTGGTCCCCGATCATAAATTAAAGACCTCTGTGTGTGTGAACGTGGCGTAGCTGATTGTTTCTCCTGCTAACTCCACCACGTGCGACCACGGAATAGAGAGAACATACGGGAGCGGACCGGGGGAAATTCCCGCGGTGGAATTTTTTCCAACTACGAAGTTTTTAAACGAACCTCAATGGAACGAAAAAATTATAAACACATAAATTAAAGACCTCACCAGTTCCTCATCAATAACAAGAATAAAGCTTTACGATAAATGGAGAGTAAATATTTGTCGTCACTATGTTGGGAAATGAATTCGAAGTAATAATGCATTATGTAGCTCTTTCTGCCTTTGGAGTTTCATATTTGATCTGCAGCAACAGCAAACATTTATTCAAGCCAAGGTTTGTTTCGGCTTTTGTCTGAGCGATAATAGGGGGGTTTATCTGATAACACTCACAGGACGGCCAATAAATGTTTTCTATTGCGGCGGATCAGATACTCAAACTCGTTGAGTCTATATCTACACTCATGCATTAATTGATGATCGCTATTAGTGGTTAAACTTATATTCACGAAACGTTTACCTCCATTTGCCATTTCTGAGGTCGTCGGAACCGGAAGTACTAAACTTACCGGGGAGTGAGTTTGTTTCGAGCTAGGTGTCGCTGCAGTCGCTCAGTCTGGGAATTCCCGCCTCAGAGTCGTGAGCTTCCATCTACCCATACATTGAGGGTCGGTTAATCGAAAGGGTAATTTTGATACTGCATAATAATCAGAGGTCAGGGAGGGAAATTGAGACTTACGGGCTACATATTGCCGAGAGGGTGCGGCGAAGCTTTGAGGGGGAGGGTATTTTGCCAATATCCATATCTGATAGTGATATCCATATTGACATAACGTCATAAGTCTATTGTGGGTATATATTCTCACAGGGTTATTTTAAGAACCGATACTCGTGGTTATACCTTGTGCTGGTGGTACAGCCACCTCGGTCGGTGCCTTGAGGTATTCCCATTTGTCTCAAAGCATGACGTACCGTTTGACGTAGGCCTAGGGTGCAGCGATGCACAAAATTGCTTTAAAAACCAGAAGCGCTCAGCTTTAGACCATCAGACCAGCCTAGGATACCAGCCTTACAACAGGTCTCTGTATATTACTCACATCCTCGGATTTACATTATTAATGTGCAACTAAACGACACTTAGGAAACAAACATGACTACGTTACTTACATTACTTGGACTCCTCGCCTTCGCAAGTATTCCTGGTAAGTTCATTCCTCTATTGAAGTTGGAACATTAGAAATTTCATCACTGGTATTTATATTCTGAATTTAGAATATGGTGGTTTATTTGAGGCTGAGTATTTAGAAGGGAACTCAGGAGATGTAAATAACTTTGTCTGTACTCCACTGAGATTGACTGCGGAGTAATTCACAAAGCATAGCAGTCAAACAAGGTGGAGGGCAGACAAAGTTGTTTAAAAAAAATGGGTTTCTAATTTCATTTCACCCCATATTTATAACATCATCAATTGATAGAATAACACACCAATTAGTCATTGAGTATTGGGTACTCTACCATCATAGTCATAGATTAAAAGTTCATAGCGTTGAATCTATGGAAAAATACGGAGTTAATAGATGATATTTTAATAATGTATTTTGATTGATACCCCTGTCGTCTTATAAAAAAATAGGTAAGCCTATAAAACATTTATTTATATATATGATTGATATTGGGAAACACAATACAACCACTTTTCCACCAAAGGTTTTGTTTGGACTTTTATTGGGTCGTAGTTATAGAGTAAGTTGAAACCAACATTTCGACACTATGGTGTCTTCAGTAGGGTATTTATGGATGTAATAATACGTGTATGCATCTATTGTTATTAGATCTCCCACTCCCTGTCTCACCATGCCTGTCCGTCTATCTCAGGCAGTAAATCTGTCTTTGTCTCTGTCCTTCTCTAACTCTTTCTCCGTCCAAATTAAAACCCATGTCATTTTCCTGAATTGAATTGAATATGATGAGCTTAAAGTATTGTAGAACACGTAATAATCGGGGGTCACCGTCTTAGATTTTGATTTAGAGATTGATATTTTGATGGTCTCATAATAGAATATACAGAAATTCCAAACATTGTTTCTCCCGCAGTAAAACCCATGTCATTTTTCTCACACTTTCACAGATTATGAAAACACAGTTTTGAAAGGCATAGGTCATTATCCTTGTTTTTTGAATAAATTAAAGAAAACCATATTTTTCTATAGATTTCTTATGTATACCTAGCAAATGCAAATTAGCCTTATTAATCTATTAAATTGGATAAACTGGAAAAAAAACCGTAAAAAATACTCATTTACAATTAGAACGGATTACAAAGAACCGGTTTTGACTGATAATTGACAATATTTAATAATCACCAGGTGGCGCCACTGCGAATCGTAGGATATGCCTTTAATAGAATATATATGTAGATATTTCCTTGTATCATTATGATCCTGTGGTCGAACATCTATGAACGACTACCCGCTGTGAGCCATATTTCAAGGGTGAGAGACCTCGAACGTACCTCTATCGCTACAAACTCAGTGACCAAGTTCCCTTATATTATTTTCTGCTGTACAGCGTCGGCCTCGACATCAGAATACTGTTACGTTGACGGTAACGTGGTGAAGTACGACATCCAGCTACAGATCTGCTGTGGGGGGAAACTCAAAGCAATCTTCGACAACGCCCGCTGCTGCCAAGGTATGTTTATCTTGATATCTTACCCCTGATATAAAATCCCATAGGCTGAACATTGAGTTTCCGTATGCCACGCTGACTGGCATACGGAGATTTATATGCCACTAGTGGCATACAGAATTGTTATCACATAACATTCCAAAATCGAGGAGATGGGTTAGAAGAAAATCAAAACGTGATTTGTTTTAATCTTGGCTCCAGACTTCACTCGACTTTGCCTCATGAAGTCATGGTGGCCAAGATTAAAACTCATCCAGTTTTACGATATTATCTAACGCCTATTAACATTGGGAACTCATTCTCCATGCCCCTACGTAGTCCGTTCTCCATGGTCTCTATCCATTCTCTTAGTGTGTACAGGGGTGAGATAAATACAGAAAGTACACAGTCTTGGGAAAATCCAACTTGTTTGAATGCTACGTGATATTCACTCAGCTGTCGCCTTGTTCATATCACTCCACATCAAACATTTGAAGAACGACGGCTTTGGCCAAAAATTGTTGGTTTCTTCTTTAGTAAATTGTAGCACATAGAAGCTTACGATGAAACGAGAATGTGTGTATTAACATGGGGTCCAATTACCTGATTACCTTCTCGAGCTTATTTGGGTATTTAAATTAAAACATTTAAATTCTCTCTGTGGGTGGAACAGTGGAACTTTCCCCCCCAAATCGTATGCAAATTGGGCTTACTAGACATCAAGAATGAATTATGTAATAGCAGGACTGAGGGGTTGATAGCCACTTATATAGTTAAACCACGGTTATAATATTTGATTTGATCAAACAACAAATTTATTTTACAAAAATGCATAAACATGTATGCATTGTATTTATAGCCAATATTGACTTGAAATGACAACAACCAATTTCTATTTTAAAAACATTTTTTTAGAATAAAACACCTGAGAAGAGGTGTGACATATGATATTAGGCCACTCAAAAAAACCTGTTTCTCATCATCAAGCCATTAAAAATATGAAGAGGGCACTTAAAAAAAAAAAAAATGGCTTTTGAAATGACAAGTACCATAGTTTGACAATAGGTGGCAGCAAAGAAACTGTTGGTTGTGTAGGCAGTAAAGAGAGATATGAATACCACAGTTGTGGGAATACTTAGATACACATAATACCACGGTGAATCTCTGACTCTCTGACATTAGCAGCTTTAATTTGATACCAAATACACACATCTTTCATGATATCTGTCAATGTTCATCTTATAAAAAAAGAGAGTTTTCTACAAACATTTTAGCTGATGCACGATGATAAGAAACTTTTTTTTTCGAGTGGCCATAGGGAGCCAAAGTGAACCCGCTGAAACCACAGATACCCACCTACAAAACACCATTTCCGGTGCCCAGTAAGAACGAGGCCTAGTGCTAAAGCTATGGGGGTTTGAGGCTAGACTTTTGTTTTTGGTCCCGTTTGTTACTTTTGAAGTGAAGTTTATAACTATCGTCTCTGAATAACTTTGTTTCAAAACTACGATGACAGTTGTTAAGTTTGTTAAAAATTTGGATCTAAAAGATTGAAGAATGACACATATAATCTGGAACCTACATAGTCAAAGTACTGAGCGCCTATACCCGGAAATAGTATTTTGTGACCGGCTATCTGTGGTTGCTACGGGTTCACTTTGGCTCCCTATAACATGTGAACTTTGCACTCAACAGACAATGGCCAGGTGTACGACGCTGCCACTCAGATCTGCTGCGGCCCCGGCCCCGTGACAGATATCCCAGCAGGCACCTGGAACCACCTTGCCTGCTGCCGCGCAGCCGGAAGTGCGCAACTCTATTCGACCCAGAACAAGGAGTGCTGCATGGGGCATCTCCACGACCTCCGCCGAGGTAAGTCATCAATATACGTCGTCTACTACGACATAGAAATGAGGCCCTGTATGTCATAGAAAGGTTGTGTCCTACGTCATAGAAATGTGGCCCTGTATGTTATAGAAAGATTGTGTACTACGTCACAGAATGTAGTTATCTACATAGAAATATGGTCCTCTACGTCATAAAAAGCTTGTGTACTATGTCGTAGAAATGTGGCCTATATATGTCATAGAAAGGTTGTGTACCGGTGTGCTGCGATAGTTAGTTACCCTGCAATAAACCTGTTATTATCGCCCACTCACTATGGGCATGCATGTGGACACATTCTTCCATTCAGATATCACGGAGTATTGGATGTCCTACTATTTTGATGTGATTTTAATGTAAATAAATGAAAAGAACAGTATTTCACCATGAGAAGTACATGTCGTGATATGCTTAATTTTTCCTAATTTTTCACTCTACAATCATGCACTTCAACTCTGCGCATGCTCACCCATGCGCATCATATACTAGTGGGCGATAATAACGTGTCATAGCAGGGTAACAAACCATCGCATTACAGCGGTACACAACCTTTCTATGACGTATAGGCCACATTTCTATGACGTAGTACACAAGCTTTCTATGACATAGAGGACCACATAGAAATGTGACCCGCTATGTCATAGAAAGGTTGTGTACTACGTTATAGAATGTGGTCCTATATGTCATAGAAATGGGGTCCTCTATTCAGAGATGCTTGAAACCATTTTTCCATATTATTTCATTTTGTGTGTATTTTGAATAACATTACCACATATATACATAGCCTATACATAGCTCACATTATCAATTATGTGAGCTATGAATATTTCTTAAAAAGTATTCAGATTTTTTTGTGTACATACATTATGAAAGACCCCAAAAGACAAATGTTGCAAAGTAGTTTTACTTATTAATTATATCAACAACCAAAGACTTGAGCAAGTCTAGATGTATGCCTACTGTTTTGTAAACGGTTAACTATATTATTATTAGCTAGTTTCAATCTGACTCCCTATCTGACCTAATAACCACGGCACAAACACATGGTCTCCCGTCCCCCGGCGTTCCCAATTACTCATAACAGGAAGCAGGGTACGCCAAACTAGTGTATTCCACGATCTACTGGGTCAGCGAAAGTACAGGTAGGGCCCATCTGTATCAGCAGAGAAGCAGACAGAGAGGAAACGTCATTAGGACGTTTTGGTCGTGACGTCATGGGGTATTCCCGCTGGTTTCTCCGGCGACACGGTTGACTCGACCGCACCCTCATGAGACCAGCGGTTTCTCGTCCAATAAACTTCCTGATTGTGTGGGTCGGTGAGATGCGCATTTATTCTTAGATTTTTTTTTTTGTAATCCAAGGTTGCGGGGGTGGGAACCATTTTTCGCTATTCCCATGGGGATCAAGGATGTCAGTTAGAGTCATAAATAAAAGAGGAAATTTGTTCATGTGGAATTAACTGCCTAATATGAGAGACTGTGAAAATATGGAAAATACATCGTTATTGGCGATGGAATGGGGCTTGGGTGGATGGAGAGGTTTAAAACATTGTTTATAGGGAGCCAAAGTGAAACCGCTGAAACCACAGATACCCACCTACAAAACACCATTTCCGGTGGCCAGTAAGAACGAGGCCTAGTGCTAAAGCTATGGGGGTTTGAGGCTAGACTTATGTTTTTGGTCTCGTTTGTTACTTTTGAAGTAAAGTTTATAACTATCGTCTCTGAATAACTCTGTTTCGAAACTACGATGACAGTTGTTAAGTTTATTAAAAATTTGGATCTAAAAGATTGGAGAATGACACATATAATCTTGAACCTACATAGTCAAAGTACTGAGCGCCTATACCCGGAAATAGTATTTTTTACCGGCTATCTGTGGTTGTATCGGGTTCACTTTGGCTCCCTATTGGTGTGGATGAGGCCCAACTCTTTGTTTTACTCAAGAAAAGTTAAAGCTATAAACACAAAATGAGGATTTGCTTGAAAGATTTACTTTATTCAACACTTAAGGACGACCTTGTGGACGGTTAATACTGAATAACCCAAGTACGAGGTACAGAAATGGGTCTTCATGTAGGATCCTAGATTTTTTTAAACGTCCCTGCAGAGTTTTATGTAGATTTTCAAAGTAGAGATACTTAGTAAGAAATATTCAAAGCTTAGCAAATTGATAATTAAGGCTAACTTTATTGTCATTTTTGTTCAAAATACATAACATGAACGGAAATGATTTAATGGAAAAGTGGATTCGAGGGTACGAACCGGCTGTCTCCAAGCATAGATTTTTATCTAATTTTAATAGTAGACAGTGCAGGGGAGTGGACATGAGTTAGTTTTATATAACAATCACCAGAGGTCGCCACAAACATAAATCGTGTGAGTTCTGCTATTCTCCACCTGGTGTCTCTGTTGTGCTGTACTGGACTTACGCTGGTTCTCTGGGTATCCGCTAGGGGGCTCGGCGGAGATGTAAGAAGCCAGCGGCGTACACAGGCGGAACCCAGCCAATACTGGACTCAGCTGGTTTTGAAAGAAATTTTTTTTTACCGGTAATAAGAATGTTATCAAAAGTGAAATGTCACATTGGCTGGGTTCCACCTGTGTACGCCGCTGGCTACTTACATCTCCGCCGAGCCCTCTAGCAGATACCCCGGGAACCAGCGTAATCTACACAGGCCATCTTACATAGGGAGCCAAAGTGAACCCACTGAAACCACAGATACCCGTTTACAAAACCCCATTTCCGGTGGCCAGTAAGAACGAGGCTTAGTGCTAAACCTATGGGGGTTTGAGGCTAGACTTTTGTTTTTGGTCTCTTTTGTTACTTTTGGAGTGTAGTTTATTACTATCGTCTCTGAATAACTCTTGTCTCGAAGCTATGATGACAGTTGTTAAGTTTATCAAAAATATGGATCTAAAAGATTGGAGAATGAGACATATAATCTCGAACCTACATAGTCAAAGTACTGAGCGCCTATATCCGGAAATGGTATTTTGTGACCGGCTATCTGTGCTTGCAGCGGGTTCACTTTGGCTCCCTATTAGAATAAGTTTGAACGGATAACTGTCAATATTCACACATCAGCCAGGTGGCACCACTGTACTACTTTCTGTGGCTGATTTCTGCAGGTCGCTGGCCCTATAAGCGGTTTGGGTTCTGCTGTGGGACAGACTTTGTGGACACGACATACACAGAGGGCTACAAGTCATGCTGCCAAAACCCCCGCCGTCCAGAAATCTCCGCGCCCTACGACCTACAGACACAGACCTGCTGTGCAGGTGAGACTTCTTGACTCTTGTATTATCTCACCCCTGGTATTTTTGTGCCATAGGCTTAACATTGGTAACTCGTTTTCCATTACCTTCGAGTATTACAGTCCATTCTCCATGGGTTATATCCTGTGCAACATCCATTCTTTTAGTGTGTTCAGGGGTGAGATAAAGACAGAAAGCAACTCGTTTTGGTCAAAGTCATCGTGCTCCAACTCATTTGAATGCTACATGACATTCACTCGGCTGTCGCCTCGTTTATATCACTTTGCATAAAACTTTTGGAGAATGACAACTTTGACCAAAACTTGTTGGTTTCTTTAATCTCTTGGACTGACAACATGAGCGCGAAAGAGCATCACATGGCCGTCTTTTGTTAGGTGCAATCGATGCAATGGAGGTTGGTTGGTTGATTTGTTGGTTTGATTCAGTTAACCATTACGGGTTCTTACCAGGCTGTCTCTAGGTTCTTTTAAACCACAAGAGTGGTGATCTAATCTATGTGATGAATTTAGGTTTAAATCTCACCCCTATACATTTACCAAGGTGAGCGTTCTTTTACTTCCCATACCGCATAGACATGGTATGAGAAGGACTAACCTTTGATATAGCAGTAAATACATGTATACCACTGCAGGGGATGAAGGAGAAGAGTGGCTGCAGTGGGATTACAAGTCCAGTGCCTTAGCCAAGTTAACAACTGATTTCACTATTCCTAAATCTTTCCAAATTACAGATTTCCAGTTTCAAGTTGCATTAGATTCTAAGAATGACAGCATTTCTTACTGATACTGGGTGCTTTGTTTTAGGTCATGTGTCAGTGCGAGAAGGATCCAAGTTCGCCTGCTGCGGAGGAGAGGCCTATGACCAATCAGAGAAGGTTTGCTGCCAAGTGAACGGTCATGACACACTGTTCTCCTCAGTGGGCTACGGACCCAATGCGTGCTGTAAGAATGCCCCTGGAGGTACGGACCCTTTCTCCTCACAGACAGTAGATTACTCTCACACTACTAAGATGGTGGATAACTTCATGTTTACATAAGAGTAGATTACTGTCATATATATTAAGATAGTAACACTGGTGGAGAACTTTATGTTTACATAAGAGTGGATTACCGGCATACCAATAAGATAGTAACACTTTTGGAGAACTTTGTTTACACACAAGTAGATTACTGTCATACCATTAAGATAGTAACACTGGTGGAGAACGTTATGTTTACTCAAGAGTAGATTACTGTCATACCATTAAGATAGTTACACTGGTGGAGAACGTTATGTTAACATACAAGTAGATTACTGTCATACCAATAAGATAGTAACACAGGTGGAGAACTTTGTTTACACACAAGTAGATTACTGTCATACCATTAAGATAGTAACACTGGTGGAGAACTTTATGTTTACATACAAGTAGATTATTGTCATACCAATGAGGTAGTAACACTGGTGGAGAACTTTGTTTACACGCAAGTAAATTACTGTCATACCATTTTTATTTTTATTTATTTATTTATTTTTTTTTTTTCACACAAAATTCACCATAGTTGGTGGTCTTCCATTTTGGGACGTGTACATGTAGTTTCATAGATAATTTACACTATCAAGTCTACAAGAAAGTTATGTTATACATATATTGGAGAATTATGATTATGAGATGATGATGAGATGGGATGAAATATGTGTAGGTTCATACCAATGATCTATATAGCCAGACGCATGCATACATTTATTTATTTGTTTATTTACATTTTATTTACAGTCCTGGACATAGGACTTTATGTGACACACCATTAAGATAGTAACAATGGTGGAGAACTTTATGTTTACATACAAGTAGATTACTGTCATACCAATAAGATAGTAACACTGGTGGAGAACGTTATGTTTACATACAAGTAGATTACTGTCATACAATAAGGTAGTAACACTGGTGGAGAACGTTATGTTTACATACAAGTAGATTACTGTCATACCAATGAGGTAGTAAAACTGGTAGAGAACGTTATGTTTACAAAAGAGTAGATTACTGTCATACAATAAGGTAGTAACACTGGTGGAAAACTTTGTTTAAATAAAAGTGGAACCCCGCTCAGCAGACAACGTTCTGTTCCAGACATAAGTGGTGGTCTGCTTCATGTGGAAAAATAAGTTGCAGTGTATCAGTTCTCCACGAATTTAAACCAAGCTTTTCAGCATGAATTCCAATCAAGATGAATCACTGAATATCAAGACATACACTTAGCTAACTGATCAATACACATATACACGTAGACTAAAACAATCTGTCATAATTTTCCAAGGATATATTAATCCAACAAAGCTACCTGAGAAATATCTATAGTGATGACCTTCAATTGGAACATAAGATTACAAATAAACTAATATTTTCTTCCCTTTCTCCACTAGGAGTCATCGATAAAACCAGTCACGTGTGCCTCAACGATGAGCCTTACGAGAGAGAGTGTCGCCTTGATGACCATCAAGAAGACGAAACGACTGGCTGCTGTGCCAATTTCCTCCATTACAACAAGACGACCGAGACCTGCTGTGCCGGTATGTATTATCGTAAAACTGGATGAGGTTTAATCAAGATCAAAACAAATCAGGTTTTGATTTGATCCTACCCTATCTCCTCTATTTTGGAATATTATGTGATAATAATGCTGTATGCCACTAGTGGCATATAAAACTCTGTATGCCAGTCAGCGTGGCATATGGAAACCCAATGTTAAGCCTATGGAATTTTATATTAGGGGTAGGATAAACACTGAACCCGATAAAAACATTATGACTGTCATAATGGCATTAAGATGGGTTTATTTGTTTTATCTCACCCGTTACTTTTTCTCAATAGACTAAACATTGGGAACTCGTATCCAACGCCCATGAGATATTCAGGAAAAATATCCAATGGGGGAGTATGTCACAAATGTTAGCCAATTAGTCAAGGTAAAGTATGAGATAAATTTAGAAACCCATTCAAGTTTAGGGTCAGAGCTCGATCCTATCTCGTTTGAATTGCTACATAATTCATGCGGCTTTGCCTTGAGAATGACTACCCGATTCCAACTTGATGGGATGCAAGCTGTGACCCTAAGCTTTCACAGGTTTCCTCCATATATTATCCCAGGGAACCCTGAGAGTATATAGAGACTATCTCAAGATTCAGCTTTTCCTGCTGGTTTTACACCACCATGTTCGAATCTATGAGATGAGATAAGGTATGGATCCCATCCTCCACATTTAATTTACTGAGGTGAGAGTTCTTTTATTCCCCATGTCACATAGACATGGTATGAGAAGGACTGGCCTTTGATATAGCAGTAAATCTACAACTGCTGGGGATGAAGGAGAAAGGTGGCTGTATACCACACTACATAGATATAGTGTGAGAAGGACTGGTCTTTGATATAGCAGTAAATCTACCACTGCTGGGGATGAAGGAGAAAGGTGGCTGCACACCACACCACATAGACATGATATGAGAAGGACTGGTCTTTGATATAGCAGTAAATCTACCACTGCTGGGGATGAAAGAGAAAGGTGGCTGCAGTGGCACTCGAACCCATTAACATTTCACAATACATATTCATTGTTTCGTTATTTCAGACAAGGTGATCCCTATCGAGATGGAGTGTTGCGGTGGATTTCCTGGTGAAGCCGGTCAGGTGTGCTGCGGACCGGTATTTGGACCGGTGGACCCCTCCTCTCCTTACCACGACTCTTGCTGCCACACGGACACAAGCTACCAGACCTACAACTCTACGCAATCTGTAAGTTGCCCCCATTTATGTGAACTGTAAGGAACCCATAGACCCTATTGAGGTATCCCAGAATTCAGTCTGTTTACAAGTTCCGATTTGCGCTGGTTACCGACTTTGTATGGTGATAGACCCTTGAACCGTAACCCACAATGATTGCAGTTTAATGGTTTTTATAAATCTTCAAATGGGAAATCTGATGTCAGAAATGGAAATTTCAGCTATTTCTACATATTACTCCGAAATTATATTCAGGTTCTTCAAATATTAATGGGAAAACTGTGGTTCATGTGATCGTGGTGTGCCCAGCCACTCGCGAGCGGAACTTGTGTTTACCCTGGGCGATAACAGGGAGAGTAGTAACCCCTAGACGGTGTATGGCATGAACTATTATTTCTATATAAGATGTGAAAGCACTGTGTGATATAATTGTGAATGTGTACGTTAGTTATTAGCTCTGCGTTATACAGCCCAATTTATAAACCCATATCGTGATATAACTTAAGCCGGTGTTAACTGAAAACGTGGTCGCAAGCGGTGGACGAAGGAGGTGAACATTTGATACGCCCCGTCTTTACACTCGTTAACTGAAAACAGGCATATTTTGCCTTGTTAAGGCCAGGATAAATAAAGTGATCTAAAAAAAAAGAAAAAATCCACACAACCAGCGTTGTAGAATCCTCAAGAGCTGTTGGGGTCAGGGAAAAAAAGGGAAAATATTTTTCATGTGGAATTTCCTGCCTCAAAGAGACAGTTGTGAAGTAAAAAAAATGGTTTTGTTTGTTTTCAGGTCTGTGAGCATGGTGTTGTCATACCAACAGCGATGTGTGGGAACACGCGCTACAACCCGAAGAAGAAGGCATGCTGCAATGGGAACCTGCATGTCTTGATGAAGGGATACGGGTGTTGTGGCAAGCACTTCTACCACCCGAAGTACCTCAAGTGCTGTGACACGCGGCGTCTGCAGGCCAGAACAAGCACGTGTTTGTAGAGCTCACCATCTTACTATGCCTGGTTTCGCGGTCACTGTTTCTGTCGATTTAAGGGCTGCTTCCACCAGCATGATGTCTTTTGTCTCGAAAGGTCGGGCTGTGTCTTGTAGCACCTTGCTGCATTTTGATGAATTGGGATAGATCTTGTAAGATCTGGCCGTGCACTTATCCCTATGTGTGTAGCATATATTATAGCTCAAAGGGGGCTATTCCACTGCCATGATTCAACCAGATATTTGCACACTATTTATCCCTAATTAGCTAGTCAACAAATTGGCCATGATCGGGATATACCGCACATCCTGGTGGAACCATCCCTTTAAACCTGGCACATGTCAGTCGATTCAAACCTTGTTTATGTCGCGAGAGCTCACCATCTCACTACACCAGGCTTCACGAACAACATCTCAACGTCAATTCAAACCTTGAGCATAGTGATAGAGGTAATCATTGTACTATGCCAAGCATCACAATCACATTCAATGTCTCAGACAATCAAACCAGGCATGTATCAGTCAATGCCGATCTCGCATGTCTCGGATGGGCTCAGCATTACACTACGCCAGGCATCACGGTCAACATCTTAGTCAATTCAAACCACGCATGTATCAATAGAGCAATGTCTCAGCTGGTTTTAACCTCAAAGGTGTCTATAGAGCTGATCATCATCCTACAACAGGGAGCTGTTTCAAAAGTCAAGTGAAGTCGCATTTCAAAGCGAGAGGCCGACCACAGCGAGCAGCACTTTGAATCAAAGCGGCAGCAAAACTGCTACCAATACCCAATAGCAAGCGGCACCTCCACCTCGACAGCGACGCTTCAAGTGCCACTGTTTGCTCTCGCTTTGGCGGTGAGTACTCTCGTTTAGCACCCTCCCGACTTTTGAAACAGCTCCCAGGTATCGCAATCAATGTCTCAGTCAATTCAAACCATGCGTGTATCAGTAGAGCTATGTCTCAGTCAGTTCAACCATTGCAGGTGTCATTTGAGTTGATCATCATACTATGCCTGGCTTCACCATCAATGTTTTGGTTAATTCAAAACATGCACATATCAGTCGATTCAAACCAAGCACATGTCGATAAAGCTCACCATCTCACTACACTAGGCACCACAAGCAACTCCCCAGACAAATCAAACTTCGCATGTGTTAGTCAATTCAAGCCTTGCACTTGTCAGTAGTTAATCATTGTACTACTCAAAATCAATGTGTCAGTCAATTTTTTAACATTGCACTCGTCACTTGTGTTGATCATCATACTCTACCTGGTTTTACCATCAATGTGCCAGTCGATTCGAAACATGCATGTGTCGATAGAGCTCACCATCCCACTATGGCAAGTTTTACAGTCAATGCATCAGTCAATTCAAACCACATGTGTCAGATGATTCAAACCAAAGCATGTGTCAGTCGATCCAAACCATGCATGTGTCAGTCGACTCAAACCAAGCAGGTGTCAGTCGATTCAAACTACGCACGTGTCAGTCGACTCAAACCAAGCAGGTATCAGTCGACTCAAACCAAGTATGTGTCAGTCGATCCAAACCAAAGCATGTGTCAGTCGACTCAAACCAAGCAGGTGTCAGTCGATTCAAACCACGCAGGTGTCAGTCGATTCAAACCACGCATGTGTCAGTCAGAGTCAAACCAAAGCATGTGTGAGTCGATCCAAACCACGCATGTGTCAGTCGATCCAAACCAAAGCATGTGTCAGTCGACTCAAACCAAGCAGGTGTCAGTCGATTCAAACCACGCAGGTGTCAGTCGATTCAAACCACGCATGTGTCAGTCAGAGTCAAACCAAAGCATGTGTGAGTCGATCCAAACCACGCATGTGTCAGTCGATCCAAACCAAGCAGGTGTCAGTCGATTCAAACTACGCACGTGTCAATAGAGCTCACCATCTCACTATGGATGCACCAGTTTAGTTCACCATCTGGTACACTGATGGCAAGTCAAGTGTTGTGACAATCAATGAACAATTACTGGGATTAACTCATCTTCCAGCAAGGTACATCCTTTAATTCAAAGAACACCAGCAAAGTTTACGGTAAAATTGCTGGTAACTTCCCGAAGGCATTACGGTTAGTATTTAAACTTTTGATATAATGTAAAATGTATTTATGTATGAATGTGAAACAGATGTAAATATATTTATTATTATTATTTATTTATTAGAGAACAAAACTTACGATGTCTGAAAGGTGCTGTGCAGATTACAAATAGGTTTTAGGTTTTTAGTACGAGTCAGAACATGGGAGCATACGTAGGTTAACCAGCACATGGGAGCATATTTATGCGGGTCAACCAGTATATAGCAGCATACACGGGTTAATCAACCCATGGCAGCTTACGCAGGATAACCAGTAATAGGCAGTTTATGCAGGATAACCAGTACTTAGCATATATGTGGGTTAGCCAGTACATGGTAGCATACACGGGTTAAACAGCACAACAGCATACGCAGGTTGGCCAGCGCATTGCAGCATATGTGAGTTAGCCAGCACATGGGAGCATATGCAGGTCAACCAGCTTATACAGGTTGGCCAGCATATGACGGCATTTGCAGGTCAACCAGCCTATGGCAGCTTTTATCCTACCCCTAATATAAAATCCCATAGGCTTAACATTGGGTTTCCGTATGCCACGCTGACTGGCATACGGAGTTTTATATGCCACTAGTGGCATACAGCATTGTTATCACGTAATATTCCAAAATCGAGGAGATAGGGTAGGATAAAATCAAAACCTGATTCGTTTTAATCATGGCCACCGCATTCCACTCCTGAAGTTTTGGCTCCGGACTTCACTCGGCTTCGCCTCATGAAGTCACTTTGCCAAACTCCAGTCGTGGAATACGGTGGACAAGATTAAACCTCATCCAGTTTTACAATAATACAGGTTGGCCAGCATATGACGGCATATGCAGGTTAGACAGCACATGGCAGCTTATACAGGTTAGTCAGCACGTGGTAGCATATTTGCGGGCTAACCAGCATATGAAGCATATACAGGTTAACCAGTACTTATATAGAATATCCTGACCATGCTGTACAAGTCACAGAACGAGATGCTAATTTACAGTATGTACGGACCAAGCCGTTTACGCCGAGTTCCGTACAAACCGTAAATTAGCATCGAGTTATGTGACTTGTACCAGCATGGTTGGACGTTATATATTTACTATATACCCGAAATTCAAAAAAAAATCATTTTCATTTTGCTTAACAACCAAAATTTCAATGAATGTGTATGGGTAGGTAGTCCGTATTTTGGTGTACAGACCACTGGTCCGTACAGTATTTTTATGTCATACGCTGAAACGGTGCATATTTACAGTATATATATGGCATGGGTATATAGTAAATGACCGAATACATGGGTTAATCAGCACATGACAGCTTACATAGGTTAACCATTACATGGCAGGTTAAGGTCAGTCCACACTGTTCTATTGTAGGTACATAGGTACACTCAGTCTCAGACTGGGCATACCTTCAGGATCACAACGCAGCAAAATGCAGTGTAGACTGCAAGTTTCCCGCTAGTCTGAGACTGGGTGAACTGCAAGCATTCTTAAATATCAAACATATTTGATATTTGGTACACCCAGTCTGAGACTGGACGACCAGGATATTTAGCATATGTTAACCTTGAATATATGGGTCCAATTTTTATATTTATTTTAGTGTAATGCTCTCTTAGGGCACAAGAACGCGTTCAAAACCTGCTCTTCCCATTCCATTTTGTATGTTACATTCTACTCTTTTGCTTAAGTACCATATTCTAAAGGTAATGGAGTAAGTAACAAAGCTATGCATTAACAACATGACAAGTAGAGATTATAGAGCTGGTTTAGTTTACTCAAGTGCAGATATTCATACATATATATATACAGTATTGGGGGTGACTGGTATTTTTATCTTGTAAAGCGTCCTGAATGTTGAGAATCTGTGTTCGGTGGTTCATGTGGCTTCCGCTTGGAGGCGCGCCGACATCTCAGTGACGCGCGAGAGTTGGTCATCGACCTGCGCACTCAATGTCTGGAGCTCGGTGTCCAGTTCGCCCGTCACTGGGTTTGTGTGCTCCTTCTGAAATGAGGTCAGACTGGTGTAATCGTCATCATTATGTGTGTACTCATAATTGAAAGAGCGCAATTTGTGATACGGACACATTTCACATGTATGTGAAGACGTCACTACAAACTGTGTAAACATCACAACCCTGTGTATACATCACTACAGACTTTTTAAGAAAATCATTTAATTTACCCTGGACACAATAAGGCAGTGACTGCCTGTTTACAGTAAGAATGTATATGTCATTACAAATTGTGTACATGTCAAGAAACCTGTGTACACGTCACTACCCAAAACGAGGCTTCAGACCTTAAACTATTTGGGGTTTGAGGCTAAATCTTAGTTTTGAGTCTTGATCACTACCACTGAAGTATTATACCATGACTGTTTTCTGAATTAATATAAAAGTGAATAAAGGTGAGATTCTTTGAGAGTATCAATAAGAATTCTTGAGGACTTGAGGGATATATTTCAAAACCACACAATAGACACTTGTCTCAGCTAGATTGTCAATACAGCGGTTTATTTATTAAATTTTAATATTTCTATATTTGTATAAAATGAACGAATTATGTGATTTAATCAGACATTGGTCTCAATAAATATTACGAAACAAACTCCAGATGATTTGTTTTATATCTCACTGTAAGTTTTGATGTACAGTAAAACCCCGTTAAACAGGACACCCTCCATTCTCAGCCGAAGTAATCCGAGTTGTAGGGTAGAGATTATAGAGCTGGTTCAGTTTACTCAAGAACAGATATTCATACATATATATATATACAGTATTGGGGGTGACCGGTATTTTTATCTTGTAAAGCGTTCTGAATGTTGAGAATCTGTGCTCGGTGGTTCAAGTGGCTGCTACTTGGAGGCGCGTCGACATCTCAGTGACGCGCGAGAGTTGGTCATTGACCTGCGCACTCAGCATCTGCAGCTCGGCCAGATGTGAATTGATCTCCTTAGCTTGGTAAGCATGTCTGGTCATAGAAGTATAATTGGAAAGAAATACCCAACACTAACTAAGGATATTGCCTTTATAGTCAACGCTGTTATTTTTTTATGATAGATTTGTTGATGATAAATAAATAGTTTTTTCTCATTGTATCAATGAAAACGTGGCTAGATCTTATGTCTACACGGTAGGTGCAGCAAAAAAAAAGAGAAAAACATCGAAAAATATATGTATCGAAAAGAAAAATTTAGACCAAATCGCAACAGAATCCATGATGGAAGCCCCACTTGGACTGTCATGTCGGTTTGTTTGGGTAGTTTAACATCATAGGTTCCATATTGGGTACTTTTTGTGATTCTCATTGGTTTCATAATTAGATTTGTTTAATTTGTACAAAATTGATAGGCTTGGGATGAAAACACTGCCGAACTGTTGTGTTACTTGAATAGAAAATATTTTTCATGTGGAATTTTCTGCTTTAGCGAGACTGCGAAAACGTGGAAAAACATCGTTAATGGCAATGAAATGGGGCTTGGGTGTGAGTGGAGGTTTGAATCACTGTTTATTGGTGTGAATGAGTTTCAATTTATTCTCTTTTTGTTTTACACATGAAGAAAAGAAGTAAATGAAAAAAGGATTTCCTTGGAAAAGAGGAGAACTGCCAGATCTGTGTATATTTGATGATACATGGGTGAAACTTGTGGTTACCTTGACCTTGGTGAGTGTTGTTCGCAGCATCATGCGACAGGAAGCTAACATCTGTGACGCCTGCGCAGAAATCTCCTCCTTGTTAATGATCTGAAGCAGCACTGAAACCGAGAGACAGAGACGTGGTTAACTATGGGGGGAGACAGAGACACGGTTAACTATGGGGGGAGACAGAGATGCGGTTACCTATGGGGGGAGACAGAGATGCGGTTAACTATGGGGGGAGACAGAGATGTGGTTAACTATCATCAGAGATAGAGACCTTGTTATCTATGACCAGAGACAGAGACCTTGTTATCTATGACCAGAGACAGAGACGCAGTTATCTATGACCAGAGACAGAGACGCAGTTATCTATGACCAGAGACAGAGACGCAGTTATCTATGACCAGAGACAGAGACGCAGTTATCTATGACCAGAGACAGAGACGCAGTTATCTATGACCAGAGACAGAGACCCAGTTATCTATGACCAGAGACAGAGACCCAGTTATCTATGACCAGAGACAGAGACCCAGTTATCTATGACCAGAGACAGAGACGCAGTTATCAGTTACGTGGTTAACTTAGTTATACATAGTACAACGCTGTGTGTCCGCTATCACTCCCCACAGACGTTGTACTTGAGGACATAAGCAAACTTTGAAATTCTTTGCAAACCAAACTGGTTCGCACAATAACGTTTGCAAAGGAAGTGTCATGAAACAAAAAATAGTTGAATTCAACAACTTACATCACAATCTTCCGTCTCACACCATATGAGCATCAGTTATTATCTTTTTCTTTATCAAATCCTCCTTTAAATCCCTGAATCAGGAGCTCGTCAATCAACCATCCGCCATCTTTAATCTTTGAATTTTGAATTGAGCTAGTTACCAGCGATCGTGTGAGTCTCAAACTTTGCCTATGACATCCAGTCTGACTCAAGTGAGGAACGAACAGAGTCAAACTACGTCTGACTAGGTTAACTATGACCGGAGACAGACACGGTTAACCATGAAACCGAGAGACAGAAACACAGTTAACCCTTTCCTTACCGGTCGCAGGTGCACGTCTTTAAATGCAGCATGCCTGACACGGGACCACCTCTGTAGTGCAGGCCTATGTTACACTTGTTGAGAAAATCGATTCTTTTCCCACCATGTTATAAGTTGTCTGTCAATGTTTCCATGTGGATAACTATAAAATGATTTAATGATTATCACTATAAAGGCGTTAGACATAATCTCTGAAAAAAATTATAAAGCTCAGCTGAGATAAATGACATTTGAACAAAAAATGGAAAATGATACCTTGAGGCATCATTTGCTCTAGCCACCGGAGTGCCTTGAGGCATCATTGGTAAGGAAAGGGTTAACTATCGACTTCTTTAAAAGAAAACCCAAAAAAAACATGATGAATGTACTTGCCGTTTACTTACCTGTCCCATTGTTCGACTCTATTCATATGGAAGCACCAAATCTATCACACCTGGCCCTGGAGCCGAAAATAGGATTGCTACAAGACAATCCCAGTAGACATCTCCAGTATAAATAACAAATTTAATATAAAAAAAAAGAAGAAAAAAAAGACAAATAAAAGCTGCCGACGCAGGACATCTTATGTATATGTTAATAAAATGGAGAAAAAAGAAATCTGACTTACTTTCTGTAATGTCGGCGGTTTCCTTGAGCACGTCCTGACATTTGGCGACGTCCTTTTGCCAGTTTGCTGTTTGTGTCAGGCACCGGTGGCACTTGTGTAGGAACTGTGCCGCCTGTGAGAAGTTAATCAAGTCAAGAATTAACTTATTTCCTAGCAGTGTCATGGTAGGCAGAAAATAGAGAAGAAAGGCTTGCTTGGAAATGAATCAATATTTTTATATTGTAATTTCAGAGAATGTTTTTCCTTTAGTTATCATCTACATCCAAATGCAAACTAATTAGATATGCAGCACAAGTTAATCTATAAGATTTTTTAGTAAAACACTATTTGAATCCGGATCCCACCACAGTCCCTAATATGCCTTCCTGACCTATAGTGGCCGGCAACAGCCTTGGTTTCAAAATACAAAATAGTTGGATTTCTGTCAATTGTCAGAAGACTTGCGTTCCTGTTTAGTAATATCATAAGAATTCCATGAGAGATATGGCCATGGTTTCATGTCACATGATACTAGCAGGAGATCTCACGAGAAGTGTGATTTACCCGTTGTCTGTCTGTCTGTGTGACGTTCGGCGCATGCGTCAACAGCACTGCGTACTGCCTCCAAATCTCGGCGTTTGACGTCACCTGCGGGGAACAATGAACCGAATTAGCGAACATGGGAAAATATAGCAGCAAAATTACTAAAATATTAATTAATTCTAAGATGATAATATCATAAAACATCAGAAAATTTTGAATCATTGTTTTACGAATCATCAATCATCCATCTCATTAATCTTACTGCATCTCATCCGTTTATCATCAATAAAATAACATGGATTTTAAATTAAGTGAGTCTGGTTTTGTGTGGTATAACTCTGCTATCTATTTTATATGATAATACGGCGTGAGTTGTTTTCGCGAAATGATATCACGAAGCAGAGCTGAGTGATTTCTGTAGCATTTCTGTTTCGTTCATATCTTGTTACCCGATTTGGATGCCTATGTTAGTTTTTTTTGGGTTTTTTTTATTGATATAGTTCGCCAATGATGATACATTTAGCGCTCCACCACTATACCCTTTTTATACTTATATTCCTTAAATGAGGAAAATCATATAAATGTTACATGAACTTGGACGTCAATAAACTCTTAAACACACGAGATTGAGAGCTTTCTAAACGGCTTTGCCGGGTGAAGGCAAGCAGCAATGTAAAACCACCCAGTAGGGTGAATTGTGTGCAATTAAAAAAAAAAAAAAAAAAAAAAAAACTATTTTCAAAAAGAGGTGTGTGACGTACGGTTGACGTCACGCGTCCCATCAGTTCTAAGAGACGCTGCTGGAGACGCGTGGCCGAGCGTCCCGACGAATCCTCGATGTCCTGTGTCACCGCCTTCACCAGAATCGCCAGCACCTATAGGTCAGGAAAGCATATTAGGGACTAAAGTGAGATCCGGATTCAAATAGTGTTTCTCTTAAAGTTCTTATAGATTGACTCGGCTGTTTATCTAATTAGATTAAGTTAGCATCTGTTTGTAATTAATAACTAAAGGGAAAACATTGTCTGAAATTATAATGTAAAAATATTGCATCATTTCCGACAAAGCCTTACTTCTCCATTTTCTGCCTACCACGACAATGCTTTAACATATGGCACATACCACAAAAGGGAGCTATTTGCTATTTTTCTACTCTGATAACAAAACAGTCCATTTTGACTTCTACTATGAGGACAATAAAAGTTAAGGTATCACAATGATCCTCAATCAGATCTCTACTTGATTAAACTGGGCTTTGATTTTGCTTCCATATGGGATTCTATGGAATCTTCACTCATATTCTAGAAGTAAAACATTTTGCCTAACTTTTAACATGATTTAAGAAAAAATGTCAAAAATGAAAACAGATAAATCACCTCAATAAATCCAAAATATATATGACAATAAAGCCCATAATCTCTGGTTTAATATGGTACCCTTTGTAAATATGTATCTTTTTTACAGGCTAAGTTATGAGAACTTTTGTATAGCAAGTCAAAAATAACTAGTTTTCAATCCCCAATATTGTTGCGAGGCCTATAGTAAGGCACACATTACAGTTACAAATTCAGGGATGCTACTTGGGGTCAGAAAAAAACACTGAAATATTTTCCATGGTGGGACAGGATTTAAACTTGAATATATGACACATAAAACACCAGAAATGTACAATCTATAAGTAACACTATCACTAACAATCATATGTTCCTATGAAATGGAAATATAAAGTATTATTTTCCCTCACTGTTTTAGTTGTAAGTCTAGGCAGGGGGTATGTAGTGGGAAGGGTCTTAGGTCAAAAAGAGCTGTTAGATCAACTCTATATTCGTTGGTTAGATACTCTATTGAAGATTCTGTCTAGAACTGCCTATAACTATAAACCATTGACACATGGTTGTCATGTCGATATTACACAATGAAAAATAATTTTATATTCTGAAAACGAAAACATGAATTGCTATGGAAACAATGAAAACTGGCATCACCATATAGTATCATACATTATTGATAGTTACGTAACATGAAATATTGGAATTTATCTCACCCCTGGTATTTTCCCCCCAAAGACTTGATATGCAGGGATTTCAGTTGGGGTCAGGGAAAAAAGTGGAAATATTTTTCATGTGTATTTTTCTGCCTCAGAGACTTGGATAATGTGTCCTTGTCGGTCATGGCATAGGGCTGAGGGTCTGTGGGAAGGTTAATACCAGTGTTTTACTGGAGTGAATGGGGCTAAATCGATATTATCTTTGTTTTATACAAGGGAAAGCAATTACATATACCGAATATGAAATGGAAAAAAATGGATAACTGACAACTCTATTTTTGGGAACTCAATACCCATCGAGTATTGTAAAAAAAAAAAAAAAATTCAATGGGTGATGTTGTCTTGAACATGAGTCAATTAGTCAGTGATAGAGGTGAGATAAAATCTCGATCTGTAAACACCTCGCTGTAAACGTCCGGGTCACGTTTTCAGTCTGGATTATTACGTTTACAGGGAGATGGTTTTATTATAATACTCACTTTGTCGTCCTCGTACTTGTTTTTGAGGTCGATGAGGCGGTGGTATGCACGAATGGCTTCCTCGAACTCCCCGACATCCACAGCCAGCTGGAAAAACACACCTCACTCATCAGCAGGGGGTATTTATATATTATTATATACCTGTGGTAGTATATCCTACACATACTGCCCGCTCCTACCCATGTCGTATTTATACCCGTACGACACCTAGGTGACGTACGGGGTATGTATGTGGCGTACGGGTCATGTACGGCGGCAAAATCCAAATATTCCCCCAGTAGCAAAGTTAAAAATTCGATATTTTAAGGTATATAATAATAGAGAAACAGGCTGACTGTCTCCATACGGATAAAAAACTTGGTAAAATCGGCGATCAGATGAACCTCTGCCTCCGGCATCGGTTCATCTGATCGCCGAATTTACCGCGTATTTTATCCGTACGGAGACAGTAAGCCTGTTTCTCTATAGAACTGCATCGAGAATCGTATAAATAGACAATACTCCACGAGTTTGGATGGGCTGGAATCGTCATCGAGGCGAAGTCGAGTGATGATTATGGCACATCCAAACGAGTGGAATATTGTCTATTTTACAATTCGAGTGCGGTTCTGGATTCATCTCAACCCTTTCTATGATATTCGATAGCATCAGAATATCAGAATAGTTAGAATATACCTAGCAAATCCATACGACGTCATCTGACATTCACTACGCCGCAACTGTGGCGTAGTATTATCACTTTACGGGGGTGATCGTTGAGTACTTTTTCCTAATGTTATTTCTATGGCTAAGCTTGTACCAGTGGTGAGATAATGATTCCACCGAGACACAAGATATAGCGAGATTGGTCACGATTTGGTTGTCTTGCTACATCGGGCTAGGTTTGAATGATTGTGTGCCTATTTGTCGCGATGTGTCTTGAGGTGTCGCAGTGGTGGAGCACCAAAATTATACACCCGACACCTCACGGCTACGTTATGCGACGACAGAGGTACGATATATCGCGACACTGTAAGATATGACAAGATGTACCAAGATATATCACAACAAATCCATTGTGTTGGTGGAATCAGCCCTTTAGCATCGTAGCACAAACTGAATCCACAAAGTACAACGGGAGCTGGCACTACAGTCATACTCTTAGTGTGGATGATGTTATAAGTATTGCAAACTGAATCCACGAAGTACACCGGGAGTTGGTACTACAGTCATACTCTTAGTGTGGATGATGTTATAAGTATCGCAAACTGAATCCACGAAGTACAACGGGAGCTGGTACTACAGTCATACTCTTAGTGTGGATGATGTTATAAGTATCGCAAACTGAATCCACGAAGTACACCGGGAGCTGGTACTACAGTCATACTCTTAATGTGGATGATGTTATAAGTATCGCAAACTGAATCCACGAAATACACCAGGAGCCGGTACTACAGTCATACTCTTAGTGTGGATGATGTCATAAGTATCGCAAACTGAATCCACGAAGTACACCAGGACCCGGTACTACAGTCATACTCTTAATGTGGATGATGTTATAAGTATCGCAAACTGAATCCACGAAGTACACCGGGAGCTGTTACTAAAGTCATACTCTTAATGTGGATGATGTTATAAGTATCGCAAACTGAATCTACGTAGTACATCGGGAGCTGGTACTACAGTCATACTCTTAGTGTGGATGATGTTATAAGTATCGCAAACTGAATCCACGAAGTACACCGGGAGCTGGTACTACAGTCATACTCTTAATGTGGATGATGTTATAAGTATCGCAAACTGAATCCACGAAGTACACCGGGAGCTGGTACTACAGTCATACTCTTAATGTGGATGATGTTATAAGTATCGCAAACTGAATTCACGAAGTACAACGGGAGCTGGTACTACAGTCATACTCTTAGTGTGGATGATGTTATAAGTATCGCAAACTGAATCCACGAAGTACAACGGGAGCTGGTACTAAAGTCATACTCTTAGTGCGGATATTGTTATAAGTATCGCAAACTGAATCCACGAAGTACACCGGGAGCTGGTACTACACTTTTATCCTACCCCGCATATAAATTTCCATAGACTTAACATGGTGGGCCTGTATGCCACGGTTATGCCATAAACTATTTATATGCCACTGGTGACATATGAAGTAAAAACCACATGACAGGGTAGGATAAAATCTAAACATCACTACAATTTCATATAATTGTTTACATGCCATTCATTGTCTTCTGCTACAGATATCACTCAGCTCCGCTTCGTGATATCATTCCGTGAAGACAACTCATGCCATATAAACAATCATATGAAATTTGTTGATGTTTCATGATAATACTCATAAGGCCCGTTTCCATTGGCCAACAAAAACGGTGTAGATTTTATGAGTTCTCCTAATAGCCCATTTACATTTGGCATCAGCAGTGCTAAAGGTCCGTTTGTGCTGTCTGACTGTAGATCGATGACAGCCAATGTAAATGGGCTATTAGGAGAACACAAAAATCTATACCGTTTTCGTCGGCCAATGGAAAAGGGCCTTTAGTGTGGATGATGTGACGAGTAGCGAAAACTGAATCCACAAAAATATTGGGGACTGAGTAATGAATTCATTATACTGCTATCAAACCATTTAATTGGGGAATAACAAGTGAAGATAAGATATGTACAGAACTATTCATACAGTGACAAGGTACCAGCATACGACGAGCTGCAGTCTGATACCCGTTTTTTAGACGGGATAATCATTAATAGCGATTATTAGAGATATCTTAAGTTTTCAAGATAAATGCAACGACTATTCGCCCCAATGGTTTGATAATTATCGCTAAATGTATGATAATTACATAACGGTCGCTATTAACGATTATCCCGTCTAAAAAACGGGACCCTGAGCTGCGGTTTACGAAGTAGAACTCGCTGATATCTGAACTGTAGGGTGACTCGAGCAGACCTGTCATGAGGGCCGTGGACTGTAAGAATCAGAGGAGTAGCTTACCGGCAGACAATTCTCCCACAGGCGCCAGTTCTCGTACTCACACTTGAGGGCCTCCTGAAGGGCTGCGAATGCGCGCGGTCTGCAGAGCAAAGATGGACACATTACTGACAGGGTCACACTGCTAGGACTAGACTCAAGGTCACCCAGGGGACAGAGAACAAGGTCACAGTGTCAGTACTAGTCTCAAGGTCACATAGTGGACAGAGATCAAGGTCACAGTGTCAGTACTAGTCTCAAGGTCACATAGTGGACAGAGATCAAGGTCACAGTGTCAGTACTAGTCTCAAGGTCACATAGGGGACAGAGAACAAGGTCACAGTGTCAGTACTAGTCTCAAGGTTACATAGGGGACAGAGAACAAGGTCACAGTGTCAGTACTAGTCTCAAGGTCACATAGTGGACAAAGAACAAGGTCACAGTGTCAGTACTAGTCTCAAGGTCACATAGTGGACAGAGGACAAGGTCACAGTGTCAGTACTAGTCTCAAGGTCACATAGTGGACAGGGGACAAGGTCACAGTGTCAGTACTAGTCTCAAGGTCACATAGTGGGCAGAGTACAAGGTCACAGTGTCAGTACAGAGTACAAGGTCACAATTTCAGTACAGAGTACAAGGTCACAGTGTCAGTACTAGTCTCAAGGTCACATAGTGGACAGAGGACAAGGTCACAGTGTCAGTACAGAGAACAAGGTCACAGTGTCAGTACTAGTCTCAAGGTCACATAGGGGACAGAGAACAAGGTCACAGTGTCAGTACTAGTCTCAAGGTCACATAGTGGACAAAGAACAAGGTCACAGTGTCAGTACTAGTCTCAAGGTCACAGAGTGGACAGAGGACAAGGTCACAGTGTCAGTACTGGTCTCAAGGTCACATAGTGGACAAAGAACAAGGTCACAGTGTCAGTACTAGTCTCAAGGTCACATAGTGGACAGAGGACAAGGTCACAGTGTCAGTACTAGTCTCAAGGTCACATAGTGGACAGGGGACAAGGTCACAGTGTCAGTACTAGTCTCAAGGTCACATAGTGGACAGAGTACAAGGTCACAGTGTCAGTACAGAGTACAAGGTCACAGTTTCAGTACAGAGTACAAGGTCACAGTGTCAGTACTAGGGACAAGGTCACATTGTCAGAACAGGGTACAAGGTCACATTGTCAGTATTAGGGATACGGTCACAGTGTCAGTCCTAGTCTCAAGGTTACATAGGGACAGGGGACAAGGTCACGGTGTCAGTACTAGTCTCAAGGTCAAGGGGACAAGGTTACAGTATCAGTAGAGGAGCCAAGGTCAGTGTCAGTACAGGGGCCATGGTCACAGTGTCAGTACAGGGGCCAAGGTCACAGTGTCAGTCACATTGATATTGTCAGTATCGGGGATAAGGTCAGTGTCAGTACTGAAGTCAAGGTCAAATTGTAAGTACTAGGGACACATGTCATGATGTCAGTGCTATAGACAAGGTCAGTGATTATTGTGTCTATAGACAATAATCCAGGTTTTGTGGACAGGCAGCCCTGTAAACCACAAGAGGTTGACACAATTTGATACATGAGCGTTGTGTATTACGAAGTAAACCTTGAGTGGTTTACTGCGCTGCCTGTCCACAAAACTATGTTTGTTGTGTTTATCATCCATCTTCTCAAATAAATTGGATCGGCAGAGGCCATGGCTTCTGACGGGTCATTGGACTCAGCAGCATCATCTCTTGTACAAACCACACAATATGACCTACCATCACGCACGCGCACACTCGACTACACCGCCGCTGCTCGCTCACCGCACACATCAACAGGATTTTACCCACCCACCCACACCAACATCTCACTCCTCCTCACAGCACCAATCATTCACTATCTCTTCAATAGTATTTGATCACAGTCACACTATTTATCTATCTATTCTTATACATTGGTTCCAATTTTGATAATGTGTCTATAGAAAACACAGAGGGAGTGTGTATGGACATACCCGGAGCATACAGATATATCCACCTAATACAGAGTGTCCATAGTAAACACATAGGGAGCGTGTATCACCATACCCGGAGCATACAGATATACCCACCTAATACAATGTGTCTATAGAGCCTCCAGAGGTTGCTAAACTCCCTATTATCGCCCTGGGTAAGGCAAAGTTCCGCTCCCGATTGACTAGCCACACTATGACAACATGAACCACAGTTTTCTGATTTATAATTGGAGAAACTGAATATAATTTCGGATTTCCATGTAGAAATAGCTGAAATTTCCTTTTCTGGCATCAGAATTTCAATTTGAAGATTTCTGAAAACGGTTAAACTGCATTAATTCTGGGTTACGGGTGAAGGGTCTATTACCATGCAACGTCGGTAACCAGCGAAAACCGGAACTTGTGAATAGGCTGAATTCTGGGATACCTCAATAGGGTCTATAGAAAACACAGAGGGAGTGTGTATCACTATACCCAGAGCATACAGATATTTATTACCCACCTGATACGGAGTCTCCATACTAAGCCTGTGGAGATTACAGATCGCTACTGAGGAGGATACGGAGCTCCGTACCCTCCTAGGAGGATACGGATTTTTTAGATGAAAGTAGTCCCAAACATAACTTCTTAATTACGTTGAAACGTTTTCTAACGATCATATTTATTGCTTAAATCTAAAAATAAGTGAGTAATAAATACAACATTACCATAATTTCGATCTGTGTGGCCGTATTCTCCTTGTAGTTGACGCTACGCAATACTCCTCGCTATCGCTCGGAGTATTACTACGCGTCAACTACGCTGAGAATACGGCCACTCAGATCGAAATCATGGTAATATTGTGTATATCCACCTAATACAATGTGTCTATAGAAAACACAGAGGGAGTGTGTATAGACATACTCGGAGCATACAGATATACCCACCTAATACAATGTGTCTATAGAAAACACAGAGGGAGTGTGTATATACATACCCGGAGCATACAGATATATCCAACTAATACATACACAATATTACCATGATTTCGATCTGAGTGGCCGTATTCTCCACGTAGTTGACGAGTATTGCGTAGCGTCAACTACAAGGAGAATACGGCCACACAGATCGAAATTATGGTAATGTTGTATTTATTACTCACTTATTTTTAGATTTAAGCAATAAATATGATCGTTAGAAAACTTTTCAACGTAATTAAGAAGTTATGTTAGGGACTACTTTCATCTCAAAAATCCGTATCCTCCTAGGAGGGTACGGAGCTCCGTATCCTCCTCAGTAGCGATCTGTAATCTCCATAGGCTTCGTATGGAGACTCCGTATCAGGTGGGTAATAAAAAGTGTCAATAGAAAACATATAGAGAGTGTGTATTACCATACCCGGTGCATACATATGTATATGTTGTATGCTCCAGGGGGCACATACGGAAAATTAGTGCGTACGGATAGAGGCCAGTCCATATCGCACGCACCCGTCCTTAAAGGGTTATCTCTGCGGTATCTTCGTGTTCGTGATAACGTTCAGGGTCACGTGACAGCGGTGACAGCGTCCCAGCAGCGTCCCCACTGGTCACGCTCCAGTTAACATCAAGACGGAAGTACGGGTCTGGATGTTATTCCACACTTTACACTATTACTCCCCCCCCCCCCCCCCCAAAAAAAAGTAATATAAGAAAACACACACACACCATGAAGACATGCAGGGAAATCAACGAGAAAATACCGGCGACTGTCACGACCGAGGCGGTAGATGGAGACTGGGACTGCCCCACAGCGACGCCAGGCACGGGACGCCAGGCACGGGACGCCAGGCACGGGGCGGCGGGCGGCGGGCGGCGGGGCGGCGGGGCGGCGGGTGGCAGGCGGCGGGCGGCGGGCGGCGGGCGGCGGGCGGCGGGCGGCGGGCGACGGGCGGCGGGCGGCGGGCGGCGGGCGGCGGGCCAGGAAGAGGGGTGAGGAGGGGGGGAGGGGGGGTGGGCAGGGTGCAGGGTTTTTTTCTCAAGGCTACATCCAGAGAGGCGTACAATAGAACATAACAGACTATCTGTACTGTATATTCTCTATATGTGTGTCTAAATCTGTGTGCTAAACTGGTGCACTGACTATTTTGTTGCAGTTTTCAATGTCCTGTCTATACTACACAGGCCAAAAAGAATATGTTGTATTACATGTTTGTAGAACGATTTATCTTTCCTTCTGTATAATCTAGATTGTTATCATGCGATATAACCTCCAATAACAGAATATAGAGTATATGCTAAAAAAAACAAAAAGACCCATAAAAGCAGCACTCCCTTGATATATATAAGGACTCTTTAAATAGAACTGCATGCATTGATATTGCAATTGGTGTATCTGGAAAAATGTGAATATGTTACATGTAAAATCTCATTCTCACTGACTGAACATGACGGTAAGAAAGCTATACTTCAGCCATTGTACTTCTTATATACTTTGTGTTTTTTTTCAATTATCTTTAACAGAATCATTATTATTTTTCATATTTCACAAATTTCTAGTAACACTTTCTTACGAAGTTCTGATTTAGGGGTTTGATGACATTTTAGCAACTTTTTTCCCCCCGTAAACTCCTACTTTCATGAGCAGGAGATTACGGGCCTTTGTAATCTTCTTATATATTTTCAAATTACACACACCCAATAAGTTTTCTATGAAGACTCCGTATTCGGTGGTAAATAAATCAACATAAAACTATACACGTTGAAACATCAGCAGTGTGTGGGCTTTCACGCTAATATGTCTGCTATGCCAATATATGGTAAGATTTGATTAATATAACCCCAGGTAACAACATCAACATAAAACGTGGGTATTTACACCACAGGAAAATACATCGCCATAAACCATGGATAATTAGACCTCCATGATGAGGGAAAGTCACCCAGCGGAACATGACAATGAACATGTACACCTGTAGATGGGAAAAGACCGGGGAAACGCCAGCGTGATCCCCACGTGATGCTTCACGACTCCGCACATACCTACATGTTTACAGTTTTGTATATGTAGACCGCTATCATACACTGCTTGCTATTTAACCCTTTCTGGCAGGACAATGCCATATGGCATTCCCCTGGCCATGGCAGGACAATGCCATATGGCATTCCCCTGGCCATGGTAGGACAATGCCATATGGCATTCCCGTATGGAATGGATACACCATTCTGTATTTGTTCCTTTGTAAATTATCGCAGAATCATAAAAATTATATGGCATATTAGGCTAAGTGTACAGAATATATATTAGGCTATAAGTTACAGAAAGAGGCCCCAAGCCTCGTTCTGTAAAAAACAACAATTCCCCATCTCGTTTTGTAGCGATGGTTTAATGTGTGCAGTATAACAGTGTACTGCACAGGGTTCAGTATACAACTTTTACTATATACCCATGCCGTATATACTGTAAATACGCACCGTTTCGGCATATGACGTAAAAATACACTAAAATACGGACCACCTTGCCATACATGTTTATTAACATATCGGTTGTTAAAAATTAATTTTTTTTTTTTTTTAAATTTTGGGTATATAGTTAATATATAACGTCCAACTTTGCTTGTACAAGTTACAGAACTCGATGATAATTTACGGTTTGTAGGGAACTCGGCATAAATGCCTCGGTCCATACAAACCGTAAATTACCATCTCGTACTGTGACTTGTACAGCATGGTCAGGACGTTCTATATAAATACAGCACAGGGAGCAGCAGTACATAATTATCAAATATACTGTATGGGTATATAATAAAGTAGAAAACTAACTCAGGCCAGAACTAGTGATGAATGTAAAAACCGTTATGCAACCTCTCAGATACCATAACTCTGGTATACGGGTTCAAACCCGTGGTATACAGCCTCTAAGCCATGGTATACGGGGAAATAGTCCATGCTATAGATCAAAAGGATATTCCCTATTGTTATACCCTTTAATATAGCAAGAATTATATATAACCTGTCAGATACAATAACTGTCGTATACGGGTTCAAACCCGTGGTATACGGCCTCTAAGCCATGGTATACGGGAAAATAGTCCTTGCTATAGAGCAAAAAGATATTCCCTATTGTTATACCCTTTAATATGGCAATTATGGTTTTATCAATTTGAAAAATGGATAATAAATGCTACAAATGATACTTACTTTTGGTCGCATCTCATGTAGACAGACGCCAGGTTACTCCAGGCTTCAAAATTCTGTCAACAATAAAAAAACATTCAAAGACGGAAATACCGCATTTACAAAGACTACCTGGTCTGTATTTTGTTAAAGTAGGATATGTTGACCTTTCTGTACTTGCTGTTAGTATGTAGAACCGGGGGCCACCCATTAATTACGTATGGACTGAGGAAAATGTTGGAAATTTTGTGTATGCTACTTCCTTGCTCTATTTCCTACAAGACTGGGAGGGGGTGGGGGTGGGGGTTCAAAATTTCAGAAATTCTGCGTACATACTTTATGGATAGCCCCGAAATTCGTGTTGCCTGAAAAACTGGTAGTGATTGGTAAGTGAGGCCATTCTGAAATTCTGTGACGAATATTTACTTTAAGGTGATAACATGATTTAAATCATGAATCCAATCTCTAATTCTATATACCGTAAAACCCCGCTTATAAGCCAATTTTTCATTTTACAGATTTTCAAGAGAAGAAATTTTGGCTTATAATTTTTTGCCAAAGTCGGGGGTCGGCTTATATACGTTTTTTGGGGTGTTTTTTAAAAATTTATTTGATTTTGGAAAAAAAACCCACCCAAAACCAGTAAAACGTCCACCAGACGGCGCAGCGACGAAAGTTCATAAACACGACAGAAAATTCTACACAAAGTTTGAGTGGGAGAGGGGGGGGGGGGGAGGACCCTAAAGTGTTTTCCTAGAAGTTGGCCCTCCGGTCCTCCGGTGAGATGGCCCCTCCGGTTCTCTGGTAAGTTGGCCCCTCCAGTTCTAGACTGTAGTTCAGCCCGTTGTCGCCAGGGCCAGGGCGCACAGGCTCTCATACTGGGACTGTTTTGCGCTGCTATTTTAAGGTGTGAATTCCTACCTTCTTCCCAACATGCACCTGGAAAATGGCGGATCGCTGGTTCTAACCTCGTGTGTATTGCGATCCAGTAACCAACAATATGATACAGTATCCCTCTTGTCAAACTGATGCTATAAATAGAACAGCCAACTCTGCAATTCCTCTCAGTAAAGGTGGCTGGCCAGTCAGAGCCATGCTCTGTTAGACCTTCACGTACCGTAACCCGAAGGTGGCGCGGTGAGTGAACGGACTACTCCGGTTCTCCCACTACCCTTCTACTGACTATAAATAAATCGAGCGGGGACCAGTCGTGGTCATTCTGGAAGTACCAGCCCTAGAGGCGAGGTCGTACTATATACCTGCTAGAGCGTAGGCCCAGCCTACAGTGCGTTAGTCTTTGTGTAACCGTAGGCTCCTTGAATAAAGAGACTGCTTCATATAAACTGTATTTGGTCGTTCTCGTCCTCTGTGCAATTTACCGTTACAATATAAATATATAACCTGATATGATATATAATAATTCATTTACTACATTGTATAAGCGGATAAACATCGTTAAAAACATTTACAACTGGAAATTGAAACTGCTGGAGTTAGTTGGTTTCGTGTAATTTTCCTTATGGTTTTAAGATATTTAGAAACTGCTTATACATAACAATGTAAAATTAGTGGTGAATCATACAGTAAATGTGCTTTTATGTACGGTTACTCTCTCTACGCGGTATTTTAGTTAAAGTTTTACCGGTAACTTCTTGAACCAGCAAACTTTGTCGGGATTTTCCCACCTGAGATTCCAGGGCGACGCAGCGTCGGAATCCCTTCGCCGCCTTCTCCCAGTTCTTCACTGCCATGCCGGCACAGCCGTACGAAAACCAGGCACCGATCTGTTAAAATGAATAATGCTCTACTTTAATTCATAATATCGCATGCAGATGTCTCATATCTTGGGGGAGGGGGGGGGGGGGTGACATTTTTTTTGACGTTTTTATTTATACTTTTTTTTTTTTTTTTTGCAATTTTTATGGGAATATTGTGTTACACAATCACCGAATTCGGCTATACGGCCGTTCTTCCACTCGGGCCCTAGACCCCTACTCCTCATTCTTATGGCAGGTGTTAAGCCGAATCGGCAGTGGGTACCATTTTTGTATAAGTCTTTGGTATGACCTGACTGGGTTTTGAACCCACGACCTCCCATACTCGAGGCGAACACCCTGACCACATGGCCACCGAGCTTGGAGTTAGATCATGGAGTTGGATACTGGAGTTGTTTGCTTAGGAAACTTGTACAGCGTAAGAAAACCAGAGACCGATCTGTCACAACCAACAATTCTCTTCTTTACTTCTCCATATAACAGGCACATGTGTCAGTGGTTTTTACAGCCATACAAAAACCAAGCTCCGATCTGTTACAACCAATAATTCTACTTTACTTCCTTTTTAAAATACATAAATATCCCAGAGACAAAAAAAAGCAGCGGGGTTTTACTGTACGTTGACATGAGCAGGGTCCGGCGGCTAGTAGGTGACTGGTGCAATAAGATCACCGGTGTCTAATCCTCCAAACCTGGTGGCACCCTCTGGTGTGGAAATAATACTTACCACATACAGTAGAACCCCGCCTAACGGACACCCCGCGTAAGCGGTACACCGCGTAAGCGGTCACCCCGCGTAAGCGAACACTTTTGCTCGGAACGGAAATTTTTCTCTCCATTAGATGTTTATTTTAACCCGCATAAGCGGACACCTCGCATAAACGGACACCTCGCGTATGCGGACACCTTGCGTAAGCGGGCACCTTGCGTAAGCGGACACCCCGCGTAAGCGGCCAGTTATTTCGGTATGAATTGGTCTAAAACCCCGTGTAAGCGGACACCCCGCGTAAACGGACAGTTATTTCGGTACAAAAAGGCCTAAAACTCCGTGTAAGCGGACACCTCCGACGTACACCCGACTAAAAATGGATAAATCTGTGGTTTTTATGAAAGTGTGTGAGTATATTCATAGAAAATACTTTTTGTAAATCAAAGTTTAATAACTTCGGATCCAACTAATGTATTGGAAAAAGGATTTCAAATCTACTTTCCCCTCTCTCTAATATCGGTATTTTACACTTGCATATAGGCCCGGAGGAAACGTGAACAGCCCGTGTAAGCGGTCACTTTGGCCCGGAACCGAGGGTGTCTGCTTACGCAGGGTTTTACTGTATACAAGACATTTAACATGGTCATTCACTCAGTAACGGTTTGTCCCGACAATACTTACCTTATATACAAGACATTTTACAGGGTCATTCACTCAGTAACGGTTTGTCCCGACAATACTTACCATATGTACAAGACATTTTACATGGTCATTCACTCAGTAACGGTTTGTCTCGACAATACTTACCATATATACAAAACATTTAACATGATCATTCACTCAGTAATGGTTCGTCCCGACAATACTTGCAATATATATAAGACATTTGACACAGTCAACCTCCAAGTAACAGTTCGTCCCAACAATACTTACCATATATACAAGACATTTAACATGGTCAACCACCAAGAAACGGTTCATCCCGACAATACTTACCATATATACAAGACATTTGACATGGTCATTCATTCAGTAACGGTTCGTCCCGACAATACTTACCATATATACAAGACATTTTACACGGTCATTCACTCAGTAATGGTTCGTCCCTACATAACTTACCTGGAGTGGATTGATCTCTAGTGACTTTTCGAAGCATGGCATTGACTCCTCAAACTGAAATATAATCATAGTAAAAGATGAATAAATGAACGTAAATCCTGATTGACATGTCAGTGATGTGGAAAATGTCTGAAATCTTAGATTAACCAAAGGAATATAAAAAAATAGTCAAATATATCCCCCCAATCCTCAATGTTTTATGTTATCAAGTGTTTCTCTAGTTCTGTTCCAGGATCAATTCTAATGATTACAAAAAGGTGATATTCAAAAATGTAATTGATTTTCATAAAATCATGGATAAAAGATGGTTATAAGCTTGGATATGATACTCAACGTCACCATTTTTACATAGATAAGTTATATTTGATTTAAAGGCATATCCTACAATCCACAGTGGCGCCACCTAGTGATTTTTGAATAATGTCAAATACTAGTCAAAACTAGTTTCTTGGGATTCATTCTAATTCTACATGAGTTAATTTAAGGTTTTGTCCAGTTTTTTTTTTCGATTCAAATAGGTAAAATAGGCTATTTTACATTTGCTTGATTTACATAGGAAATGTACTGAAAAATATGGTTTTCTCCAATTCTTTCAAAAACTAAGACGGTGACCTATGATCTTTAAAACCTAAATAAAAAGTACTATATATGTACTATATTCTGTGAAAGTTTGAGAAAAATGACATGGGTTTTACTATGTGAAAAAATATTTTTTGGAATTTCTATATGTTCTAATACAAAATTATCACAATATTGATCTATAAATCAAAAACTAGCAGGGTGACCCCCGAATTTTACGTTAGATATGTGTTCCACAACACTTGGAGATCATCATATCAAATTTTCAGGAAATTGACATGGGTTTTAATTTTCAAGGCAAATTGTCCGATAAGCCTTTAAAGCTATCCTTTGTACCAAGGTAAAATCAATGCAGTGACTTGAGTTACTCTGGCCGCCAGAGCTACACTGACGTTAGCTCTGATGGAATCTGAATTGAACAACCTTGACTTGCACTCGCTTAGCTGATCTTCCTACTACCAGAGTCAGAATCTCTGCTGGAAGAGTGAATCATTCTGTCAGCAGATCTTTTGTCGCAGTAGTCTGTAACAAGAGTCTATTGTCGTGATTGGTTGCCCCTTATCTATATTATGATTTTCTTTTTGGTGCATTTTGATAAAGATTTTTTCCAACTATGGAGCTCTTTTCGAGAGAAAAAAACTCCGATGGAACGAGAAAATTACAAGCATACTATGAAGTTAGACTTTATTATCAATTAGCTAGGTTAATAAGTTATTTGTAATAACTATTCATAGTTTATATTCCACCATGTCCCAAAAGGGTACCTTGCTTCGAGATATTTTTATCGAGATCTCTGGCCAGAAAGCGATCGGACCAGACCAACCGCTAAGTCAGAGACAGGGGTTGGTTGCCAATCTAAATGTCAGTAACCTAGATTGGCCACCACCTCTGTCTCCACTCCGTTCCAACTTCGAGGTTGGTATGGTTAAATCCAGATCGTGTCCACAAATTCTCGCTCTCGGACCAAGTTTTTTTTGTTTTTTGTTTATCATATGTGGGTTTTGAGGGCAGAAATACTTATCAAGAAATATTCACAGCTCACGAAATTGATAATAAAGTCTATCTTTATGGTTGTTTTATTCAAAATACACACAAAGGGAAATACAAATATATAAAATGGATTCAAGAGTGAGAAATATCACACTATCCAAGCATAGGTCCAGGTCACATAAAACATCTGCTGGGAGAGTAACAGACACTTACAAATAGTGGGTCATCTCAAAAGTACACTGGCCACCAGAGCTACACTATATTAGCTGTAGTTGTAGGTGCCACAGATTTGACCCAACTACAGCTAACATAGTGAAGCTCTGGCGGCCAGTGTACAGTAAACCCTGCAGTGGCGCCACCTACCTCTCCTCTCCGGAGGTGGTAGAGTGCCAGCGATCGCTGCGCCGCCTGGTAGTGGTGGCCGGAAACTTCCCACGCCTTCCGGTAACACTCAGGGTCCTCCAGAACGTCCCCCAGGTGGCACCACAGGGCCGGCGTCTCCTTCAGCTCCAGCTGCGCACGCACCACCTTCTCCGCCTGAAACCGGAAGTAGTTGTCACCCACAATCTGTTAACGCTTGCTTCCATTTGGCCAGATTTTCTACAATCACCACTCGAGCCCTTATCGGGGTGGGGGGGGGGGGGGGGAACTTTAACCATGATCTGAATAGGAGTTGAACATGGTTCGAGAAGGATCAGGACATAATTCGGGTTTTTATGAATATTCAAATTGGAAATCCGATGTCAGAAATCGAAATTTCAGCTATTTCTACATATTACTCCAAAATTATATTCAGGTTCTCCAAATATAAATGGGAAAACTATAGTTTATGTGGTCGTGGTCTGCCCAGTCAGTCGCGAGCGGAACTTGCATTTACCCTGGCGATAATGGGGAGTTAAGTAACATCTGGAGGGCGTATTGAGGCCTCAGTCAACCCACCTTATCTATTTAGCGTAATACATGTTTTCGCCAGTGTATCCACACTAATGAAACGTTCTGAATCATATTTCAACTCTTTTTCTTTCATCTTGGTTCTTCCACTCTAAAATAGTACTTGGAAGCTATCAAATCTCTCGAGTTTTGAACAATATTATCTGCGTTTGACGGAAGGAAAAGCAACTACATACACTGAATATAGAAAAGTGGATTTCCCAGATAAGTGGAAACTGACATCTCTGTGTCTGAAAACTCTGACAATATGTTCTTGTCGGCACTGGTATAGGGCTGAGGGTTTGTGGAGAGGTTCATACCACTGTTTGGTTTATCGTGAATAAGGCGAAATTAATATCATCTTTGTTTGACACAAGAAAAACCAATTACATATAATGAATACGAACAAGTGGATTTCCACCGAAAAATGGATAACTGACATCTCTGGTCATCAAGTGAAATATTTACATCCCTGTAGGATGTCATGAAGATGGTGAAGGGCAGAGATGTGAGCTGAGTGAACTTACCGCCTCTGTTCGACCAATCATCATGTAGCAGCGGATGACCTCCTCCCACAACTCTAAGGGCAAGAAGATATCCAGTGCCGACTTGACAGCGCCAACCTTCAACAACAGTTCTCCCAACTCTTTCTGTAACACAAAATACCACACGAGTCACGGTCTGACCTTCATCAACAGTTCTCCCAACTCTTTCTGAAACACAAAATATCACACGAGTCACAGTCTGACCTTCAATAACAGTTCCCCCAACTCTCTCTGAAACACAAAATACCACACGAGTCACGGTCTGACCTTCATCAACAGTTCTCCCAACTCTTTCTTAAACACAAAATATCACACGAGTCACAGTCTGACCTTCAACAACAGTTCTCCCAACTCTTTCTGAAACACAAAATATCACACGAGTCACAGTCTGACCTTCAACAACAGTTCTCCCAACTCTTTCTGAAACACAAAATACCACACGAGTCACAGTCTGACCTTCATCAACAGTTTTCCCAACTCTCTCTGAAACACAAAATATCACACGAGTCACAGTCTGACCTTCATCAACAGTTCTCCCAACTCTTTCTGTAACACAAAATATCACACGAGTCAGGGTCTGACCTTCAACAACAGTTCCCCCAACTCTCTCTGAAACACAAAATATCACACGAGTCACAGTCTGACCTTCATCAACAGTTCCCCCAACTCTCTCTGAAACACAAAATATCACACGAGTCACGGTCTGACCTTCAACAACAGTTCCCCCAACTCTCTCTGAAACACAAAATATCACACGAGTCACAGTCTGACCTTCATCAACAGTTCTCCCAACTCTTTCTGTAACACAAAATATCACACGAGTCACAGTCTGACCTTCAACAACAGTTCCCCCAACTCTCTCTGAAACACGAAATATCACACGAGTCACAGTCTGACCTTCATCAACAGTTCTCCCAACTCTTTCAGTAACACAAAATATCACACGAGCCACAGTCTGACCTTCATCAACAGTTCTCCCAACTCTTTCTGTAACACAAAATATCACACGAGTCACAGTCTGACCTTCAACAACAGTTCCCCCAACTCTCTCTGAAACACGAAATATCACACGATTCACAGTCTGACCTTCATCAACAGTTCTCCCAACTCTTTCTGTAACCTAAAATATTAAATAAGTCACAGTCCGACCTTCAAAAACAGTTCTCCCAACTCTTTCTGTAACACAAAATATCACACGAGTCACAGTCTGACCTTCAACAACAGTTCTCCCAACTCTTTCTGTAACACAAAATATCACACGAGTCACAGTCTGACCTTCATCAACAGTTCTCCCAACTCTTTCTGTAACACAAAATATCACACGAGTCACAGTCTGACCTTCAACAACAGTTCTCCCAACTCTTTCTGTAACACAAAATATCACACGAGTCACAGTCTGACCTTCATCAACAGTTCCCCCAACTCTCTCTGAAACACAAAATATTAAATAAGTCACAGTCCGACCTTCAAAAACAATTCTCGCAACTCTCTCTGAAACACAAAATATCACACGAGTCACAGTCTGACCTTCATCAACAGTTCCCCCAACTCTCTCTGAGACAGAAAATATCACACGAGTCACAGTCTGACCTTCAACAACAGTTCCCCCAACTCTCTCTGAAACACAAAATATCACACGAGTCACAGTCTGACCTTCAACAACAGTTCCCCCAACTCTCTCTGAAACACAAAATATCACACAAGTCACAGTCTGACCTTCAACAACAGTTCCCCCAACTCTCTCTGTAACACAAAATATTAAATAAGTCACAGTCCGACCTTCAAAAACAATTCTCCCAACTCTCTCTGAAACACAAAATATCACACGAGTCACAGTCTGACCTTCATCAACAGTTCCCCCAACTCTCTCTGAAACAGAAAATATCACACGAGTCATAGTCTGACCTTCATCAACAGTTCCCCCAACTCTTTCTGAAACACAAAATATCACACGAGTCACAGTCTGACCTTCAACAACAGTTCCCCCAACTCTTTCTGTAACACAAAATATCACACGAGTCAGTCTGACCTTCATCAACAGTTCTCCCAACTCTTTCTGAAACAGAAAATATCACACGAGTCACAGTCTGACCTTCATCAACAGTTCCCCAAACTCTTTCTGTAACACAAAATATGAAATGAGTCACAGTCCGACCTTCAAAAACAATTCTCCCAACTCTCTCTGAAACACAAAATATCAAACGAGTCACAGTCTGACCTTCATCAACAGTTCTCCCAACTCTTTCTGTAACACAAAATATCACACGAGTCACAGTCTGACCTTCAACAACAGTTCCCCCAACTCTCTCTGAAACACGAAATATCACACGAGTCACAGTCTGACCTTCATCAACAGTTCTCCCAACTCTTTCAGTAACACAAAATATCACACGAGTCACAGTCTGACCTTCATCAACAGTTCTCCCAACTCTTTCTGTAACACAAAATATCACACGAGTCACAGTCTGACCTTCAACAACAGTTCCCCCAACTCTCTCTGAAACACGAAATATCACACGATTCACAGTCTGACCTTCATCAACAGTTCTCCCAACTCTTTCTGTAACCTAAAATATTAAATAAGTCACAGTCCGACCTTCAAAAACAGTTCTCCCAACTCTTTCTGTAACACAAAATATCACACGAGTCACAGTCTGACCTTCAACAACAGTTCTCCCAACTCTTTCTGTAACACAAAATATCACACGAGTCACAGTCTGACCTTCATCAACAGTTCTCCCAACTCTTTCTGTAACACAAAATATCACACGAGTCACAGTCTGACCTTCAACAACAGTTCTCCCAACTCTTTCTGTAACACAAAATATCACACGAGTCACAGTCTGACCTTCATCAACAGTTCCCCCAACTCTCTCTGAAACACAAAATATTAAATAAGTCACAGTCCGACCTTCAAAAACAATTCTCGCAACTCTCTCTGAAACACAAAATATCACACGAGTCACAGTCTGACCTTCATCAACAGTTCCCCCAACTCTCTCTGAGACAGAAAATATCACACGAGTCACAGTCTGACCTTCAACAACAGTTCCCCCAACTCTCTCTGAAACACAAAATATCACACGAGTCACAGTCTGACCTTCAACAACAGTTCCCCCAACTCTCTCTGAAACACAAAATATCACACAAGTCACAGTCTGACCTTCAACAACAGTTCCCCCAACTCTCTCTGTAACACAAAATATTAAATAAGTCACAGTCCGACCTTCAAAAACAATTCTCCCAACTCTCTCTGAAACACAAAATATCACACGAGTCACAGTCTGACCTTCATCAACAGTTCCCCCAACTCTCTCTGAAACAGAAAATATCACACGAGTCATAGTCTGACCTTCATCAACAGTTCCCCCAACTCTTTCTGAAACACAAAATATCACACGAGTCACAGTCTGACCTTCAACAACAGTTCCCCCAACTCTTTCTGTAACACAAAATATCACACGAGTCAGTCTGACCTTCATCAACAGTTCTCCCAACTCTTTCTGAAACAGAAAATATCACACGAGTCACAGTCTGACCTTCATCAACAGTTCCCCAAACTCTTTCTGTAACACAAAATATGAAATGAGTCACAGTCCGACCTTCAAAAACAATTCTCCCAACTCTCTCTGAAACACAAAATATCAAACGAGTCATAGTCTGATCTTCAACAACAATTCTCCCAACTAACAAAATATTAAACGAGTCATAGTCCAAACTTCAACAACAGTTCTCCCTACTCTTAACACAAAATATAGACTTGTTACCGAATGGGTTTATTTTACGTACAGTAAACTTTACATTCCTCCTCTTGAAGAAATAAAAGTTTGTCTTAATCTACAAACATCAGAGGTCACTCTGAGGTGATTCTGAGGTCAGAGGTCACTCTGAGGTCAGAGGTCACTCTGAGGTCAGAGGTCACTCTGAGGTCAGAGGTCACTCTGAGGTCAGAGGTTACTCTGAGGTCAGAGGTCACTCTGAGGTCAGAGGCCACTGAGGTCAGAGGTCACTGAGGTCAGAGGTCAATATGAGGTCAGAGGTCACTCTGAAGTCATTCTGAGGTCAGAGGTCACTCTGAGGTTATACCTGTATGAACCACTTGGGCGACCAGCGCGTGCAGTAGAGGAGGTGCGTACGACAAGATGGCCGCTCACTTGGTGTTGTCATCTGATTCACCAGTTCCTGTCACCAAAAATCAAAAAATTTAATTAACATTTCTGTCTTTTCTTTTTAAAAACGAACAAACTTCTTTTATTTCTTCATACACATGTATAGAAAACTAATTATTGATTATATACTCTGAGGATCATGTTTCATAAAATTCGCAGTCGCTTACACCAAATTTTTTTTTTTTTAAAGTATATTTTAGACGAAAATACAGTTCACAATGTCCACCTCAAACTCTTGGAAGAGTTCTCCAGAATTATTTATGATATGCCAGTTACTAGGATTGTAGCACTAAATCAATATTTCGTTAAGAATACGAGGCAGACAGAGAAAAAAACAGAACAGATTTAATATTTCTATTTGGTAAACTGAAAATGAAAACACTTCAGCAACGAGGCAAGGTTTATTTCTATTCTCAACCGATGCTACCTTGAAAAATAAAAGAAAATGAAAATTTTCTTTTTTGCCTTATATTCTAAATATCTGAAAATGAAAACATGGATTTCTATAAAATAGTTTTGAGAAGAGTTGGGTGTGTCGCGTACCTCTAACTGCGCCATGGTTCTCTCTAAGCGCCGTCCACTCTCGCTCTCCCAGTAAGTCCTCAGCAGCAGCGCCATCGACTGCGCGCACCAGTTCTGCGGCTGAGACAGCACTTTCTGAAAGTCAACACACCAAGTGTTTATATCTCAATCGTTGTACCATCTCACTGTTTGGTTGGGTGGTTTTTTTGGTTTGATTTAATGTCCAGTTAACCATTATTATTGATCCGGACCAGACTTTCTCCGGGTTCGTTTACACCAACAGGGTTGGTGATCGAATCTATGGGATGAATTCAGGTAGAAATCTCACCCCTACACATTTACCGAGGAGAGAGTTCTTTTACTTCCCACACCACATAGACATGGTACCGGTATGAGAAGGATTGGTCTTTGCTATAGCAGTAAATCTGCCACTGCTGGGTGTGAAATTAAGCATCTAGTGAAGTCACTGATTATAAAGCATTGGAATTCTCTAAAATTCGTTAAATTCTGTGATTGACCAGTTGTTACTGTGCCAACACTTTCTGATATTCAACACAACAGACTTGTTCAGGTATTCATACCATCTGTCTGCAAAATTATTCTTTCTGCCAAATGATGATAGATTTCAGGACACTTGTTACCTACTTTATATAAAGAGGCACAGGATATGCTTGGAGTTGCTCCCCCCACATCGGGACAGACAACACGAGAACTGTCAATGGAAATTGAAATGCTACGAGAGTGAGATTCTCATGTGCACAAAAACTCAAAAGAGCTGTTCATTTTTTGTAGGCTTGACTCAGATTTGTTTGTTCTCTATGATTTATTTCTAGCCATCTCGGAAACAAAAATTAATGCTGTAGTTTTCTGATCTCATTACCCTGAGACAAGCAGTTGTACACCTCCGCCATTGTACAATGGCGCAAGGTGCGCTGGTACTTGAAGTAAAGAAGAAGCAGGAAGCAGAGCCTCATCAATAAATCACTCACTGATATAAAAGCCAGGCATTCTTCTTTTAGGATGTCCCCTTGACTTTCAGCATTCTTCTTGTGTTGGTGACTGAAAATATAAAATGACCTCACTTATCAATGTAGTGTTACAAGTGAAGAGTTACATATAAGTTGGTGGGACTCAGGTTTCAAGGTTATATGACCACCTTTGACACATTTCCAGAACCCACTTTGCCAATTTAAGAAATAAAAGAGGTTAAAAAACAAGACCGAATAACAATACTGTGAAAACGATATTTAATGAGCAATCTCCTTTATCAGATTATCTGACCAAGTGGAAGTCAAATAAGACTTACGGTAATATTGATGCCAGTGCAATGATATAACAATATGGGGAAGAGCAAAGACCCAATAACATATCTAAGTTCACCTTACCATTGTCACATGACCCTTTTTATATTACCCTTCCCAAACAAGACTTTCCCACCTGACCCATGTGACCCATTCCCACCTGACCCCTCATTTGACCTTTTCCATGTGACCCTTTCTCACATGACCTTTCTAATGTGACCCTTTCCCCCATGACCCCATTCACATGATCATTCTCACATGACTCTTTCCCACATGACCCCTCTCACATGACCTTTACCAGGTTTTTGTTAGTTTTGGTAGTTTAACGTCTAATTTGTTCAATTATACTTCCCAGATGACCCTTTCCCCCATGACCCCTCTCACATGACCTTTCCCACATGACCCCTCTCATATGACCTTTCCCACATGACCCCTCTCATATGACCTTTCCCACATGACCCCTCTCATATGACCTTTCCCACATGACCCCTCTCGTGTGCTTCTTTTGACATTACCCTTCTCATATGACTTACGTACAGAGATATAAAGCACTCAATGTTCTTGAAGTTGGACAGAATGAAAACAGAAGTCAAGTTGGAATATAAACAGACCAGAGGCCGAGGAGGAGCGCCTGTTCGGGCGGTGTGAGGGCTGTGCGTAGACCAGTCTCATCTCCCTCCACGCTGATCTCAGGTAACACCGTGTCATCCTGAAGTTCGCAGTCCTGTAACAAAAAGCATTGATTATTTGATTTAACGTCCAGTCAACCATTACGGGTGCTTTTCAGACTTTCTCAAGGTTCTTTTACACCACAAGGGTGGTGTTTGAATCTATGAGATGAATTCAGGTACACATTTACCGAGGTGAGAGTTCTTTTACTTCCCACACGACATAGACATGGTATGAATGAAGGTAGTGTTTCATTATTCCTATATACCTATGAGCGAACAACCTATGATTACTTAACGCTGCTGGGGTTGGAATAACTTTTGTTTACTGCCCAGGTTGAAGTTACTGCCCAGGTTGACGTATACTGTCCAGGTTGACATTTACTGCCCAGGTTGACGTTCAGAGATGTTCGGTTTTTATCCATATTAGCCGACAAGTGAAGGTATATAGGAATAGGGAAACCACGTACCAGTGGAAATTCAAAGTTATGAGGTAAGGCTTGGAAAAATTACTGCCCAAGGCGTAGCCACGAGCAGTAATTTTTCCAGCCTTACCGAGTAACTTTGACTTATTCCCACCGGAACATAGTTTCCCTCTAGAACTACCCACTGCAGTATAGGGCATATAGCCTATGAGCCATGGGGGCTGCCATGACGCCCCCCGAGTGGGTGTTCTTCACTAATAGAGGTGAAAAAGTAGGTGTTCTTCACCAATGGAGGTGGAAAAGAAGTGAGTGATAATTGGGAAGAGTCACAACTCTAGCCTTGCTCACATATGTATAAAGTGTTCCATCTGAAAAACCTCATGTTCTGGGTTTAATCATTATCTCATCCTGCTCTGGGATGGGTGTAGGGAGTCAAGGGAACAATAGTAAAACATTGAAAGGCAGTTAAATTTTGTAAGAACAAAGAGCCAGAATATAGATATGTCCCCCCAAGGGGCCTGCAATACTGCTGGCCACCTAGTGACTGCTTCATGAACTAACAATGGCTTTGTCCCCTATAATGTCGTACACATATCGTACCTTGGGCAGCTCTGGCAGGTGTTGTTCCGTATCTGGTTCAGACTGGTCTCCAGATCTCTCTACCTTCAACATCAGCTGAGCCAGGGCCTTCTCCTGGTACCGTGTTCGCTTTCCGATCACACCTGTCAGACAAATAGGCAACCGACTCAAATTATTACACGATCTAGAGCATTGTATGAACATCTATATCCCAGGGATGTCAGTTGGCTTCTGGGAAAAAGTGGAAAAGAATTTCCTGTCGATTTTTCTGCCTCAGAGAGACTGGGAAATCTTGGATGATATGTCGTTGTCGGCCATGGCAGAGGGCTGAGGGTCTATGGGGAGGTCCAAATCACTGTTTTAATGGCGTAAATGAGGCTAAATCAATATTACCTTTGTTTGAAGCAAGGAAAAGCAATTACATATACTGAATGTGGAAAAGTGGATTTCCACGGAAAAGTGGAAAACTGACATCTCTGATTATCCATTACACTTAAAAATATATAGCTTCATAATATGATATTTGATATGCTAACAATAATTACAGCAATGCTATTAGCCATAGGTTTGTTTTTATAGTCATGCCGGCTTGTGCAATAGTACTCGTGATGACTCAGGCATATCCAAAATACATATCTGTCCATTTAATTTGTATAGAAGATTACACAATAGTCAAATATTATAATAGCAATGACTTTGTAATTCGAGAGGAAACACACAAATACCTAGGTTGGAAGGTTCAATCTACAAGTCAATCACAATCTATATACCAAATATTGGCCTCCTATTGGAAGGATTACAGAATTTACACATAGGGCAATTTCGGGATAGGTTCTCTCATAGATTCCTCATTTATCTTTTTGAATTCACAGAGGGTTGGTATTTTTCTAGTACATGTAATTGGAAACATAGAATTCCAAACGTGACTCACCTGTGAGCTGAATGCCGAGACCTGACCTTTTAGCTGCCTCGTCAAAGTGTTCTGACGACTCCTTTGGTTCGTAATAGAAGTAGAGAAGATGGCCGGCCTCCAGGTAAAACTGGATCTGGATGTTCCTACAAAATCATCAAGTTCAGAGCATCTCAATTTTATATTCTAAAAAGTCCTTTGCCATATAGTAAAACCCATGCCATTTTCGTGAAACTTTTACAGATTATAGTAAATGTTAGTTTTAAAAGTTTTAAAGATCATCTCACCGTCCTTTTGAAAGAATTTTGAAAGAATTAAAGAAAACTGTATTTGTCGGTGCATTTCATATATAAATCAGTCAAATGTAAATTGGCCTTATTTAGCTTTTACCTGCAGCCAGATGCCACCTGCTGTCTGTATATAAGTCAGTCCATCTGTATTTAATTAAAATCAGTTGTGTTTTGGGGCTTTGTATTCAATTCTGCAAGACTCTATACACTTGCGGTTATAGTGGGGAACTCGTTACCCACAAAATATAGGTCGAAAAGAAGCCGGAACCCACTGCCCCCCACTAATGACGGGAATTGGACGCCTTGAGCCTTTTACCGTTTGAGCCTCCTGTCTGCGCGAAAACGTGGACGCCTTGAGCCTACCCCGTGGACGCCTTGAGCCTACCCCATTTTAGTTCCGATTGGCGGGTTAGGGTTAGAAAAGGGTTGGTTAAGAGTTAGGGTTAAGTATATATGATTGTAAACCAGTATAAGTGCACTTTTCAAAGTTTTTACATTTAGAGGCTCAAGGCCACCAAAACGGGGTGGGCTCAAGGCGTCCACATGGTAGGCTCAGGGCGTCCACAGAAAGGCTCAAGACGTCCAAGGCTCAAATCGTCCCGGGCTCTAGGCGTCCATGAACCCTAATGACCAGGCCACCAAAGCCTTAATGACCACTCCGATGTGCCAACTTTGCCGGTTCCCGCATTCACCATACAAACACATACTGTGTAGAAGCGAGTAGCCCACGAATACAGCGACCGCAGTCGGGTTGCGAGGGCTGGAGGGTAGTTGTGGCCCACTAGATTCTAGGTCAACTCTCGACTGTAGAACCGTACCAAGGCGCCATAAATATCATGTAAGGAGGTCAAGGTGAAGGTCGGGTTTGCTGCGAATGCAGTCATTGGCTACTGGGTCTACTCTATTCCTTATATGGCAGTGAGTGTAATGGGACAACTCCAAGCAGGCTGACTAAGAAATGCGTCATTAACAACCAATGGGAAGACATTTAGACTAAGGTGTTTCAACCAATCAGAAGCAGGCCCAGGATCACAGACCGGGGAGAGATTTTTCGACTTCGGATTACTTGTGGTAGTGTTAACCGTGAGGTAACAGCCCCATCTGATCCACATTAATCAGTTTCTTGACTTGTAGTAGTACAACCACAGACTTGGATGACCATGGTACAACATACTCTTGTGTTTGAGTTCTTACTCCCTAACTCTTAAGGTCTACCCTTACGTAAGCTGGGCTCTAGACTTTACATAGAATTACATAGAATTGTATGGAGCAACTGTCAATGGTAATTCTCCGATCCGCCTGGACACTTCTGGTTGAAAATACCCTCCAAATTATGCAAATTCACCTGACAATGGTTCAGTCCGCCATCTTGCTGGTGAATACAAAGCACTGTCATAGTCTAAAATGGCGAAAAATTATACTAATCGACCTTCCTCTGTGCTTTATGAACATATAATAGTTGAAATAGGATTATTTACATTATTCAGACATAATTAAAATGTGCTAACTCGAAAAAAATGTGTTGTTTGATTTGTGGACATCGCAATTATAGCCTAAACTGGGGCTACCACATAATCATTTGATCTGAAATTGCCCGGGAAGTCTAATTTTGTCAGAAGAAATACTTCAGAAGTACTTAAAACATCCTTACACATTAAATAGTATCATAAATGGACGTCCCAACGGCCCCATAGACGTAGCATTGCGTAGGAGCTTCTCCAAAATGGCCGCCAAGGGGGATCGTAGCACCACCTACTTCCAGGCCGGATCGGAGAATTACAAGCTATTCTTTGGGATTACTAGGTTTTTTTTCTGCTGAAAACTCATTTTTTATTTCATTTTGACTGGGTCTTTTTTCGACATCCACAAGTCCTACTTATTGTTTATAAATTGGGCTATAAACAGGTCACCTGAAGATGGTGAATGTCAAGTCTTGTCACACTTACCTGAATCTGTTCTCTGTCATCAAAGGCTCCTTCATCTTCACTGGAAAGAAATGATATCATACAGGGTGCTGTTTTATAGTCGTGACAATCGTTAATAGTGATCGTTTCCAGTGCATTGCGTTTTATAGTCGTGATAATTACAAAACAGTGATCAGTCACATGTGTGACCGATTGAGAGTGCCTGTTTTGCGTTGCATAGTCGTGATCATCACGAGTGATTTTTCCGAAAACGATCACGAAAACGGTCACTATCAGTGACAAGGCTATACATGTCACTATTCTGGCCAAACATAGACTTAATACTCATGATACGGCGAAAAATGGACAAGGCCACAGACATAACTTGCCATAACTTCCGGCTAACCAGTCAGGGATTTGTATTAGGACAAAACTTTTCCTGGCGGTTCTAATGCCGTTTAAATCATTCAGATCGGATCATTAGATCCAGAGTTATAACGCTTCGAAAAGCGGCCGCCGTTCGACGCTCACCCGCGAACGTAAACATGAGATGTCACGTCAAATCCATATCGCATCAAATCCATATCGCGTCAAATCCATAAATGCGCATGTGCGAGGACTGGGAATCCCAGAAATAGTGATAATTTTGATTTGATCACTATAATAGTGATCATTTCAACAGTGATAATCCGATTAGTGATCAAATCAAAAGTGATTACACTGTAAAAGAGTGATCGGCTCTATGCAACGCGAAACAGTGACAGTCACTAAAACGGTCACTAAACCAGTCACTCTTTTTCCGTGGTCACTAATAAAGACGTCGTTGTCTATAAAACAGGACCCAGATTACAGAATATATCGACCATTACCTACTGTGAAAGTCATATGTGTGGGATGAAGCTGGGACATGTTCAGGGATCTCATAAAGGGTGTAAAGTACGAATACAAGATTCTTTCTATAAGAGAAACTAACCATCACATGACTATGAATCTCATTTAGAGCAACTCACACTCATATCATCACAATTTTTTTCATCTAAAGCTTCTCACTATCGTACGACTAGAACTTTCTCATTTACTGCAACTCACTGTCATATGACTACAACTTTCTTATTTAGAGCAACTAACTGCAACACAACTACGCGTTTCTCGTTTAGAGCGATTTACTTTCATATGATCACAATCTTTCTTGTTTCGAGTGACTCACTCTCATACAACTACAACTTTCTCATTTACTGTGACTCACTGTCATGTGACTACAAGTTTCTTGTTTAGAGCAACTCACTGTCATACTAATACTTCTTTCTCATTTAGCGCGATTCACTTTTGTATGAAAACAACCTTCTCGTTCAGAGTGACTTATTGTCATACGACTACAAATATCTTGTTTAGAGCGACTCAGTCATACAACTACAACTTTCTTATTTAGAACCACTCACTGTCATATGACTACAAGTTTCTTGTTTAGAGCGACTCAGTCATACAACTACAACTTTCTTATTTAGAACCACTCACTGTCATATGACTATAAATTTCTTGTTTAGAACGACTCAGTCATACAACTACAACTTTCTTATTTAGAACCACTCACTGTCATATGACTACAAATTTCCTGTTTAGAGCAACTCAGTCATATGACTACAACATTCTTGTTTAGAGTGACTCACTTTCATACAACTTTCTCATTTACAGTGAGTCAGTGTCATACGATTATAACCTTCTCATTTAGAGCGATGTACTACTGTGCAATAACTCGCAGCTCACTGTTGTACGACTATGACCTTCTCTTTACAAGTAACTTACTTTCGTTGATGATTTCTACGATGGTGGCTTTTAGTGTCGGTGATCTCTCGTTCAGCAGGCTTTGTTGCGTCTGGAGACAGCGCATTAGCCACAAGCCGCTCGTCTGGAAGTGTCAATTATCATGCCATTATTTTCAATGAATCACACAAGGACTACATTAATACAGATCAGTGCAACACTATCTTTATGTTTTGTAATTCATTCTAAAATTACTGCAGCACACATCCTTTCTTCAAATTCATCTTTATTGTACTCCTGCAACAATTTTTGTCAGTCACCTGGCAGTGGACACTGAGGTTTCACCATTGTTTTCATAAGAAAAAGCAATTAAGTAAGTTAATATATTAGGTAAATGTGGTCCTTACCTGGCATGAGTTGAGGTGGTGGCGGCAGTTGACGAGGATGGTTCGGGCAGTCAGGAGGTAGGCGGGGTACACCGTCAGGCCGTAGCATGGCTCCCCATCCAAACTCAGGGCCGGCAGAACTCCCTTCTCAATAGTCTCCCACTGAAAGACAGTTAAAAATGACTATATGTAAGTTCTGACAGTCAGGAGGAAGGGAAAGTATGTGGACAGATCATAGTAAGGATCTCCGTCAAAACTCATGACTCAATAACTCCTTTCTTAATATTATCCTACCCCTAATATAAAATCCCATAGGATTAACATTGAGATTCCGTATTCCACGCTGACTGGCATACGGACGTTTGTACGCTACTAGGGGCATACGGAATTTTGATGATTTTCATTCATGATTTTGATATTAAAATATTGTAGAGAGGGGTAGGATAAAATCAAAACCTGATTCGTTTTAATCTTGGCTCCCGAATGCCACTCCTGGCGTTTGGTTCCGGATACCACTCGGCTCCGCCTCGTGATATCACTACGCCAAACGTCAGTCGTGGCATACGGGAGCCAAGATTAAAGCTCATCTGGTTTTACGATAGTATCCCACCAAAACACAGTTAAACATGCGTAACTATATATGTATACAGTTCGAGCAGTCAGGAGGTAAGCAGGGTATGCCATCAGGCCGTAGCATGGCTCTCCATCCAAACTCAGGGCCGGCAGAACTCCCTTCTCAATAGTATCCCACTGAAACACAGTTAAACATGGGTGACCATATATGAATACAATTTGGGTAGTCAGGAGGTAGTCGAAGTATGTGGTCTGATTGTAGCATGGCTCTCCGTCCAAACTCAGGGCCAATTGAACTCCCTTCTCAATGGTATTGATAGACAATAAATGATGGTTTTGTGCACAGGCAGCCATAAACCATGAGGGGTTCATGTGTAGTAATACACGAGCGCTATTATAGGGTATAACAATAGGGACTCTTTCTTTACTTTATAGTACAAAGGGACTATTTTCCAGTATAGCATGGCTTTGAGGCTGCATACCACAGATTGGAATCCGCATAACACAGTTATGGTATCTGTCAGGTTTTATATAATGGGTCGTTGTTAACTGATTCCCCATACATTTTCAATGGGGACTTTGTTTACAATGGATAATGAAATGAGTTAGACTGCAGATTTACCGTGGTTGCGGGAACAGATGGGAAGATATCGGAGGGTGGTAAAGATGTTGGCGGCCCGGTCCAGTTGTTCTGTACAAAAAGCTGCAGACAGGAGACAGCGACGCCCAACACGACCAGCTCTCTGTCAGGAGAAATAGTCATCATGGATTCAGTCAAAACAATCTTTACAGTGTTGTTTGGTTTGTTGGATCGATTTAATGTCCAGTTAACCATTACAGGTTCTCACCAGACTTCCTCAAGGTTCTTTCACACCACAAGGGTAGTAATCGAATCTATGTGATGAATTTATGTAGAAATCTCACCCCTACGCATTTACCGAGGTGAGAGTTATTTTACTTCTCACACCACATAGACATGGTATGAGAAGGAGTGGCCTTTGGTATAGCAGTAAATCTACCACTGCTGGTACTGCATTTACCGCGTTGAGAGTTCCTTTACCTTCCATACTACAATCTTAGCTGTGTGTTCACTTGGTTCTAGACATCATCTACGTAGCCTCAGTAATACAGGGATGAAAGTCGAGACTGAGAAAAAAACGAAAATTTTTAAACACTTATAAAAAAAGAACCATTTATAACATTATTTTGTAACAGAATCGCTACAAATCCATATATATTCTAGTGTTGCCGATGTCTATGAAATGTCGGAATGCATCTACAAACAGAAGTTTTTTTGGTATTTTGTTATAGATTTGTACAGATTTTGGGATTTTTCAAAAAATTATTTTATCATTTTTGAAAAACCCTGGTTATAAAACCAATCTTCGACTTTGGAAAAAATTTATATGCCGAATTTTTCGAAAATTCCTTAAAAAAATCGGCTTATAAGCGGGGTTTTGATGTTTGTTTGTTTATTTGGGTAGTTTAACGTCCAATTTGTTCAATAAGACTTACTTTGGATTTGACCGAATCTATGAGATGAATGTAGGAAGAAATCCCACCCCTACACATTTACCGAGGTGAGAGTTCTTTTACTTCCCACACCACATAGACATTATATGAGAAGGATTGGCCTTTGATATGGCAGTAAATCTACCACTGCTGGGGGTGAAGGAGAAGTGGCTGCAGTGGGATCCGAATCAACAAAGTTCCGTGCTCCTTACCACTGAGCTAACTCCCCACCCCAGCAGACCGAGCGGGGTTTTACGGTAGAATTATTGTCTCATGTTTCATCTCGAGTCAGTTGTTTTAACATCATAAGCGAAGGTCTACTCATAGAATTAGGAAACTAGGAATAGGACGAGAATGGACTGTTATTAAGGCAGATTAATAAATCCTACGAGCTAGAAAGAGTCCATGGTGAGTGACTCATCGGATGTGAGGAGTTAACAACTAAGTAAGTTATTATCCATCGACTTAAGAGGATCTTAGACCACACAACGGTACATTATCCCTCTAGTTCAGTGATAACGATTCGAGTGCGGTTCTGGATTTATCCCACCCCTTTCTATGGTATTAAACAATGACAATTTCAGAACAATTTGAATATATACTTAGCAAATTCATATGACGTCATCTGAAATTCAATACGCCACGGTCGTGGCGTAGTACTGTCACTCTACGGGGGTGATCGTTGGGTATTTTTTTCTAATGTTATTCCTATGGCTAAACTTGTACCAGGGGTGAGATAAAGGGTATGTACGAGCTGTACAGCGTATGTGTACAGCTCCGAAAACCAAGAAATCATCCAAAAGCAAAGTTAAAAAAATGTTAAGGTGTATTTTTTGTTATAGATATTTTGATAATTTATAAGCCGATTTTTCAAAAATCACTAAAAAAAAAATCGGCTTATAAGTGGGGTTTTACGGTAGCCTTCAGTCTATCCCTTATATTTGAGTGATACAGAAGTTGGTGGACGTACCCATACTCCGTGTCGTTGTCCGCGTACTGCTTCAGGAAGCACTCTACAGACTCCTCTATCCGCGACTCGAGCGGCTTCTCCGCATCTCCGCCGCCCGCCGAATTCAGGCACGTTTTGCTGACGTCACTCTGTAAGAAAGCCTCGTACCGACCAGAAACCAGCGCCTCCACCAAATGTCGTCTGCTCCCTGAGAATAGACACAGATTCAATGTGAGAAATGATCGCTCAGCATCAAAATATAGGGAGCGAGCAAAAAATTATTTTTATAAACAAGAATGGAATTATACATTTTCTGAAAGCTCAGATCAATACGACTGCAATCCTGTAATTATTTTTTCTCTATCCTGAAATACCGATTTTTTTGTACAATTTTTTGAAAGAAAAAAGAACAGCTGAGATTCTATCACACCTTGGGAGTGTATTGGAGGCAGTAGTTCCGTGGGGAGCGACTACGGACACCATCGCTCAGTGGACCTACCGCATGTGTGCGAGGGGAGGCGGTAGGGGTTGCTTTTTAGGCCTTTTTTTCCTCAGATCCATACTCAGTAAACTCCATTGCGCAACTCGGCGCTATTCTTTATATTATAATACGCTTCAGAATCATGTGGAGAACAAATTTATCTATAAGACCATGGTAGTTTAAAGGAGTAAGCTCTTCGAGATATCACTGGAAATTCCAATAATATTTTTAAAAATGAAAAAAAAATTGGCATTTTCTCTTCGATTTTTGCACTGGTTGCTGTTTATTCGGGAAGAAGAACATGTTCACAAGGGCTTTATAACTTGCTTGAATCTGATTGGTTGATAATTCGGCTAAAAAAATGATTTGCTGCAGAGCGCTTTTTGTAAGATTTGCGCCGCAAAACGCCATCGCGACAGGTGCGAAAAATGGCTATATTTATTTTTCCATTTATCTTAGGTAAAATATAACACAAGGACCGTGATCTGTGGGGTTTTATACATAAACCTGTAAAATATCATTAAATTACGAGCATAGAAAGTACCCGAAATGTATTTTTGAAAGTTGTTCATTTTACTATAGTGACAAAACGGCAGGCGGCCGCACTGCTGTGCCATGCCCATCGCTAGTAATGGTCTTAATTATCCATTGTATACAAAGACCCCATTGAAAATGTATGGGGAGTTCCGTAAACGAGGTGACTTCATTTTGGCGGGAGTTCTCCAGTATTCACCCGATGCCTTTGTCTTGAACACCGATCACTTAGTCTTAGGGAAATCACATTTAATTTGCTGATTTATTATCCATCGCTGACAAATTATCCATAGAAAGACCCCATTGGAAATGTATGTAGACTGTCAGATACCATAATTGGGGCATAACGGGTTAAAAACTATGTTATACAGCCTCAAAACTATGGTATACGGGGAAAATAGTCTAAAGAGCAAAGAAATAACCCTTATAGTTATATCCTTTAACATGGCTGATGAACAGTCAAGAGAGCACTCATATCCTGTTCAAGCAGGAAAAAAATATGCACCTGTACCTTCACAAACAAAAAATGAACTGCTTTATTCCTTTGTGTCGCTTTCGGGGCATTTCTACACAAGTCACCATCTCAAAGTCACCAACATGTCAACCATTCTGAAAAATAGGGCCCTCATATGGACTTTACAAACACTGACTGTAAAATTTAGAACTAATACAAAGGTAGGAAATCGCAGTCATTTACTGCATTTTGTCCCAGGAAACTGTTTAGTATAAAATCGGAACGATTCAACCTGTATTTATATGCTTATCTGCTGCAGAATTGAACTAATACAAATCTGTCAGACCCTTAAAGCTATGAGTGCACACTCTGACTGTGTGCACGGGGGAGAGACAAATCTCAACTGGCCCACTCCTATGTTGGACAACCGGCCTACCTATTGAGACAGCTGGTACAAATGTTGCGCTCTCTGCAAACTCCATAAAAAAGAGAAACTAACAGGAGTTACCTTCGGTAAATCAAAATTTAAACATACTGGGTGTTTCAACGACGTTACAGCTATCTATTATTTGTTAGCTGGTGTTTCTATGTTAATTATTAACAGATTTATCACCTGAGATGTACCGGGTTCAATGTACCCAATATAAGCCGTATCATTTCCCCAAAATGGCCGATGTCACGCTCCAAATCTACCCTATTAAAGAATGTCAGATAACTTGCTTAAATCTCAACTCGCCCATTCTGATGTCAGACAACTGGTCTTCCTATCGAGACAACTGGCCCAAATTTCTGCGCTTGCAGCAAACTCCGTAAAAACGGGAAATAAACATAAATTACCTAAAGTAAATCAATATCTAAACTTACTGCCAGTTTCAGCAACGTTTCAGCTATTAAATAGTTATTATCTGATGTTTCTATAAGGTATAAGGGTTTGACAAGGGCGAATGTTAGACAACTGGCCTAAATCTCAACTGGCCCAAGACAAGTGGCCTATGTGAAAACAGTGGGCCAGTTGTCTTACTGGTCAGCTGTCTCACCCTTGACTAATCTTATGGACTATATCATGTATGTCTTTAGCTATTAACTGCTTTTTATCCCCAGTCTCTACCTCAATTATATGCCAAGCTTGACAAGCAGGCGCCACGAATGTGTGGCCCAGGCAATGATAGGTGAATTATACAATCAAACCTGTACATATCATGTCATAACTTGGTGAATAATTGAGGTAGAGATATTTGCCATTACGAAGTCACACGATAAGGTGAGACAACTGGCCCACTGTTTTCGCGTAGGCCACTTGTCTTGGGCAATTTGGAATTTAGGCCAGTTGTCCCACCCCCTATTAACAAACTATATCAGCATCAGAGAACATGCAGAAAGCATTCAGTAAGTGGTTATTTTGATTCACGACATGCAAAATGTGATTAATTGCTGATAAAATGCCATGCCGTTCTGACATTCGTGTGCACCACTCAGACAGACTCAGAGAACCAGTGCCCCTTGGGCCTGCCCTGGGACTAGTTCTCTGCCTCTGGTCAGAGCATCGAGGACTATAAAATTTATAATAATAAAGACACATCGTTGAATGTCATCAGTTTTATTCGGGGTTTTTACTACTGACCTTGCCAGTCTAACCAGTCCTGCCACAACAGGAGGGAGGGTGAAAATTGTACCTATTCCTATGACCCAGTCCAGCCGGTCGGAAAGGATAAACTTCGAAACTGCGAAAGTTCTAGGCTTCCATGCCGAAACCCTTGGGCGATAATATAAGAAATCGTAGTCAAAATGATTCAAATAACCGTTTACGTTGTTGATTAAACACATACCTTGAAGATCTGAACTCATTCGGCTCATCTCATTTTCGAGAAGTGCTATTTCTGGTTCCAAATTCATGATTCCTGAGGTTATTATTCGGACAAGTTCTGCACTATGACACGCGTGTATCAGCAAAACGATGCGGCTCCGTCATGAATCATAAACAACCGCACAAGCCGAGTACCAGCTACGGTATTTTCTCAACGAGCGTCTGCTTCGACTGTCACCGTGAAATCTACTGAATATATTCATCTTTTTGACGCTAATCCTTGTATAAAAAGTTCACAAATACCTCCTGAAATAACAAAGTACCTTTTGCACCTTAAGAAAGTAAATTAAAAAATATACAGACAACCCGTTACAATATTTCCAGCCAGTGAGTATTTACACCATGGCTTTTCACTCTTCATACAGAATCTCTATTTTTGTGCAATGGAGGTTTACCTGGTGGAAATAAAACATCTGTTGTGAGAGCGATGGCTGCTATCAACATCACATATATTATCGCCCATAAGCAAGACTGTGGGTGTTGGTGACAGCATGTTTACTCTGTTCATGGAGATATTTCACTTTAATTAGACATGGTTTGGACGCCGGGATAGCGGTGGTGTGCCAGGGAAGCATCCTTTCCGAGAGTATGGTTTTAAAAAACACACAACATCTTCGGAAACTGATGCCCAACCTCAGTGAGGGAAGGAAGTCACCTCTCAAGACTCAAGTCAACTGCCCCTGCGAGTGGTTTCCCTCCCTGAGGAAAGGCGAAACCCGGCTTTACCTCGGACTGGTTAAAGAATGACATTTTATTAACATTATTTATTATTATCATCCACAACTGCCTATATGGTGCTTATATTTCAAATCAAACTTCCCGGTTGTTAGTGGTTTAGCGTTGATCTAATACTGGATTCATCATGTCGAGATTGTGGCCCTTCGACGACATCTTTGACATCTCGATTCCCAGCGGGGGGAGTGAGTTTGATATTCTCATGACGGCGTTTCTGAGTGCCATCGTTCCCTTCCTCGTTCTCACATGTGCCATTCAACTCTTCTGTTGGATTTGCTGTTCGGGTTCGTCAAAGAAGAAAGGTCACAGTGGGAGCTGTAACAAAGGTACAACTGTAGTTGTAAACACAGGTATACTTCTCTGTCATTAGTGTGAAGTTGATGTGATTTGTAATATTAAAAACTAATTTCTTGCTCCAGTGTAATAATGAAGAAATAGTCCACTGCCGTTTTAGGAATTACCAAAAGAATGTACCTTATGACCAAGTACAGTAGAGCCTTGGGCACTACGCTTCTTTTTTATGCTGTGTTTCTGTCTTTATGACAATCAAACCGACCTGTAAAAAGCCAATCTAGTAATTGCCACTTTCTCATCTGCATGAGAGTTATTTTAAATTTCTAAGTCTATTCTAGACAAAGTTCTGAAATAAAATTTATTTATCATTTTGATTAGTTCGTAAGAGCGACCCTAAACTGGTGGCTGAGGCGAGGCGCTGGCTCCGACAGGCGACGCACGACCGACAGGCGGCGGCCAACGACTTCAGCTCCGACTACCCGGCCTTCGAGTGGGTCTGCTTCAAATGCCACCAAGTGAGTGCACACTTCTGAAAACCAGAGGCCAGATATTTCATCATACACGCATGTTTTATTGTTTTAAAGTCGGACAATTTGGCTTGGAAATTAAAACTCATGTCATTTTCCTGAAAATCTAATATGATGATCTCTCACTGTTATGGAACACAAATCTAACATGAAAATCGGGGATCACCTTGCTGGTTTTTGATCTAGATACCAATATTATGATAATTCTATAATAGATTATATAGACATTCTAAAAAGTTGTTTTTCTCATAGTAAAACCCATGTCATTTTCCTCAAACTTTTAGAAAATGTAATAGATGTATAGTATACACATTTAGGTTTTAAAAGTTCATAGGTCACCGTGTTTATTATTGAAAGAATTAAAGAAAACTGTTTTTTCCAGTACATTTCCTATGTAAATCAACTAAATGTTAATTGGCCTATTTTAAGATTGTCTATACTGGGCAAAACGTTAACTTCTTAAAACCAGAGGCCAGAGGTTTCATCATGCACGCAAGTTTTATTGTTTTAAGCTACAAAAGTAGGTTGTTTATTCATGTATTATATCTGTGGAGGGAGTTCTATGTTTTGTGTAAATAAGATGGAGTGAAGGAGTGTAGGTGGGTGAGGAAATAAACCTGATACTGATGCGTTAGATGTGGGAGTAAGTTTCTCAAACGTTTCACTTTATAATTTGTGGTCCGGGAATAGGTGTTTTTATAAAAACTACTTTCAAAGATAGGCCTGCACTTCAGGGGAGTTCGCTACACAGTTCTTGACTTCATGATCTACTTCCAAGCTAGATTTACTTCCCTCTCATATTATAGTAGCTATAAACATAGATTCGCTGTCTTTACGTTATGGAAGAATCCATTATTACGTTATACAATAAAACCCCGCTTCTGGGACACCCTGCTTCATGAGACACCTCGCTTAAGGGGACAATTTGCGCGGAATGTAAATTTTCCCCTCTATTAAGAATTTATTCTAACCCTGCTTAAGGGAGTACCCCGCTTAAGGGAACATCCTGCTTAAGGGAACACCCCGATTAAGGGGACTCCCCGATTCTTACTCGCGCTAGGACTACTTTCTTCGTAGCCCTAGTGCAACTGGGAGATAGTACCGCATAGCAATCAGTCCCGCGCGCTGTTACCCTAGGGCACTCAGTAGTGTCCCTAGGCTCGTAAGAACCTTAATTCTCCTTCATACTTCTACCAAAGGTAAGTAATCGGATAATTACCTATTAAGGGGACACCCAGATTAAGGGAACACCCAGATTAAGGGGACACTTGTTAAATTTCTTGTAAAATGAAACCAGATGAGATGTACGCCATAATGTAAAACCGTCCCTCGGGATGAATTATGTGCTAATAAAAAAACAAAAAACAAACTAAACTTATTTCAGTACAGAATGCTTCTTTACATGATAAACTGTCCTCAGAATGGAGGGTGTCCCCCTTAAGCAGGGTTCTACTGATCTTGTAGTTTGTGGTACATAAAGCTGCTGTTGTTTGGATGGAAACTTTCTCCTCTTTAAGAGTTTATTCTAACCCAGATTAAGGGGACACTTATTTCAGTACAGAATGCTTCTTTACATGATAAACTGTCCTCAGAATGGAGGGTGTCCCCCTTAAGCAGGGTTCTACTGATCTTGCAGTTTGTGGTACATAAAGCTGCTGTTGTTTGCAGAGTGCGGAGAAGGCGATGAAGGCTGCGGCGCTGAGCACCGGGGAGCTGGAGGAGCTGAGAACCATGCGTCATGATCTTGTCGAGCTGCTCCACACCGTGAGCCGAGACGAGCAGCTGGAAAACGTCATCACTGACCTCCAAAACTGTGTCGGTGAGGGAAACTTCCACAATCGTCTTCCTTTTTTTCTGATTACCAAGACCAGGCAATAACACCTCCACGGCAAGCCAATGCTACCTTGAAAATGACAGTTTCCTGTCAATTTCAAACCATGTTGCTATACACCCTCCAGAGGTTACTAAATTCTCTATTATCGCCCAGTTCCGCTCACGATTGGCTGAGCCCACCACGACCATATGAACCATAGTTTTCCCATTTATATTTGGAGAAACCACGGACCTATACTCTATGGATAGGAAACCTAGCTTATCTCTGTGTTTGTTCTGTAATAAGTCCGACTCGGCTGCATTCAACATCTACTAGTGGCCTTTATTGGAACTACCAGACTTCTAGTGGCGCCCCTAGTGTCAATAAAGCACAACTTTTGGTTCCCTAGGGGTAAATTTATGAACTAGCATTCTTGACACGTATAGTCCAGGAGATGAGGGGCTGATTTTGTCGCGAATTAGTACAAAAGGTCTGATGGTTGTTTCTAAAGCAAAAAATCATGCTGATTTCAAAAACCCATTTCTTACTCGCTGCAGCCCGTGGGTTGAACCTGTAAATTGACGTTATTTAAAAAAAGTTGGAAAATAATTAAAAAATCAATAAATCAGTCCATAGTGTCCATTAAGGCACAGAAAATATAAAATAATTGTAGGTATTTTTATTGATTTTTTATTGGGTTTTTCCAAACTAGTGGCAGAGTTTGGGTGACTTTAGATGACGGCGCCACCGAGAAATGACTGATTTTGAGGCGTTCACCAGTGAAAAGTGAAAGTTTCAAAAATGTTCCCACTCAACCAAGCCTTTCTGAAGTACTTAGCTGTCTACCCCAATATAAAACCTACTCAGAACAGTTAAAATTATATTCCTAGCCCTTCTGGGTTTTTCCAAACTAGTGGCAGAGTTTGGTTGACTTTAGATGACGGCGCCACCGAGAAATGACTGATTTTCAGGGGTTCACCGGTGAAAAGTCAAAGATTCAAAAATGTTCCCACTCAATCAGGCCTTTCTAAAGTATTTAGCTGTCTTCCCCAATATAATACCTATTCAGAACAGTTAGAATTATATTCCTAGCCCTTCTGGGTTTTTCCAAACTTATGGCAGAGTTTTGGTGACTTTAAATAACGGCGCCACTGAGTTTTGACTGATTTTGAGGTGTTCACCAGTGAAAAGTCAAAGTTTCAAAAATGTTCCCACTCAATCAGGCCTTTCTGAAGTATTTAGCTGTCTTCCTCAGTATGATACCTACTCAGAACAGTTGAAATTACATTCCTAGCCCTTCTTGGTTTTTCCAAACTAGTGGCAGAGTTTGGGTGACTTTAGATGACGGCGCCACCGAGAAATGACTGATTTTCAGGGGTTCACCGGTGAAAAGTCAAAGATTCAAAAATGTTCCCACTCAATCAGGCCTTTCAGAAGTATTTAGCTGTCTTCCCCAATATAATACCTATTCAGAACAGTTAGAATTATATTCCTAGCCCTTCTGGGTTTTTCCAAACTTATGGCAGAGTTTGGGTGACTTTAAATAACGGCGCCACTGAGTTTTGACTGATTTTGAGGTGTTCACCGGTGAAATGTCAAAGTTTCAAAAATGTTCCCAGTCAATCAGGCCCTTCTAAAGTATTTAGCTGTCTTGCCCAATGTGATACCTATTCAGGAGAGTTAGAATTATATTCCTAGCCCTTCTGGGTTTTTCCAAAATTATGGCAGAGTTTGGGTGACTTGACTGATTTTGGGGGGTTCACCAGTGAAAAGTCAAAGTTTCAAAAATGTTCCCACTCAATCAGGCCTTTCTGAAGTATTTAGCTGTCTTCCCCAGTATGATACCTACTCAGAACAGTTAAAATTATATTCCTAGCCCTTCTGGGTTTTTCCAAACTAGTGGCAGAGTTTGGGTGACTTTAGATGACGGCGCCACCGAGAAATGACTGATTTTGAGGCGTTCACCGGTGAAAAGTGAAAGTTTCAAAAATGTTCCCACTCAATCAGGCCTTTCTTAAGTATTTAGCTGTCTTCCCCAATATAATACCTATTCAGAACAGTTAGAATTATATTCCTAGCCCTTCTGGGTTTTTCCAAACTTATGGCAGAGTTTTGGTGACTTTAAATAACGGCGCCACTGAGTTTTGACTGATTTTGAGGTGTTCACCGGTGAAATGTCAAAGTTTCAAAAATGTTCCCAGTCAATCAGGCCTTTCTAAAGTATTTAGCTGTCTTGCCCAATGTGATACCTATTCAGGAGAGTTAGAATTATATTCCTAGCCCTTCTGGGTTTTTCCAAAATTATGGCAGAGTTTAGGTGACTTTGACTGATTTTGGGGGGTTCACCAGTGAAAAGTCAAAGTTTCAAAAATGTTCCCACTCAATCAGGCCTTTCTGAAGTATTTAGCTGTCTTCCCCAGTATGATACCTACTCAGAACGGTTGAAATTACATTCCTAGCCCTTCTTGGTTTTTCCAAACTAGTGGCAGAGTTTGGGTGACTTTAGATGACGGCGCCACCGAGAAATGACTGATTTTGAGGCGTTCACCGGTGAAAAGTGAAAGTTTCAAAAATGTTCCCACTCAACCAAGCCTTTCTAAAGTATTTAGCTGTCTACCCCAATATAAAACCTACTCAGAACAGTTAAAATTATATTCCTAGCCCTTCTGGGTTTTTCCAAACTAGTGGCAGAGTTTGGGTGACTTTAGATGACAGCGCCACCAAGAAATGACTGATTTTGACAGGTGTTCAAGTGAAAAGGCAAAGTTTCAAAAATGTTCCCACTCAATCAGGCCTTTCAAAAGTATTTAGCTGTCTTACCCAATATAATACCTATTCAGAACAGTTAAAATTATATTCCTAGCCCTTCTGGGTTTTTCCAAACTAGCGGCAGAGTTTGGGTGACTTTAGATGACCCCAGGTAGGGGAGGTGTGAAAGTGAGTGATATAAGCCCCTGACACCTATTTCCGCGTGCGCGAACATGGCGCCGCCTGGTGTGAAAAAACGGAAACACGTCGGCGATTGTAGCGCCTCTCCTGGCTACAGGGAGAACCCGGAAGACAATGCCGAGTCCAACACCTACGGGCCACAGGCGGTCGGTTGCCAATCCATGTAACACAAGTCCCTGGAGAAACTGAATATAATTTCGGATTTATACGTAGAAATAGCTGAAATTTCCATTTCTGACATCAGATTTCCAATTTGAATATTTATAAAAACCGTTAAACTACAATAGTTGTGGGTTACGGTTCAAGGGTCTATCACCATACAACGTCGGCAACCAGCGAACACCGGAACTTGTAAACAGACTGAATTATGGGATACCTCAATAGGGCCTATAGTCTCCAGGAAGTCAATTGGTCATGTTCACAATGAGCAAAACCAAAAATAGGAGCAGATCTCAGATCCAGTCCTCACTCACCAAGCATCTGTTTGTGTGAAATACTAAGTATAATTCAAGTGTCTACTTGTTTTTCAGGTTTCGTGTCAATCATGCGGAACCTAGATAAACATTGGTTCCCCATATTTGTATCTATTTATGCTAAATACTGATTATCTTCACATGTCTACTAATATATGATATTTCAGGATTTGTGTCCAGCATGTGGTACCCGGACAAAACCCATTCCCCATATTTGTATCTATTAATGGCAGGGATACCAGTTTTCAATGTTTTCATTGGAATTCATTTTCAGAATAAGAAATCGTTTTTCCCCCTGTAACTGCTAAATTTCTCAATTCAACCACAGCCCATGATCCCCCAACTGAACCTCCCCACTGACCTATGTAAAAACTTGAGCTTTCCCTTGATTCCCCACTGTAATGTGTATGTAATGTGTAAACATTGTATTCCACCGAAATATATTTCAATGTTTTTTTCTGACCCCCACTGGCTACCTTGTAATGGGAAATATTTTTCTATGTCTATGTGTTTTTCAGGATTTGTGTTGAGCATGCGGTACCCAGACAAACATCCGTTCCCTTATTTGTATCTGTTTTTGTGAAATACAAAGTATAATTCAAGTGTCTATGTGGTTTTTTTAGGATTTGTGTTGAGCATGCGGTGCCCGGACAAACATCCGTTCCCTTATTTGTATCTGTTTGTGTGAAATACAAAGTATAATTCAAGTGTCTATGTGTTTTTTCAGGATTCGGGTCGAGCATGCGGTACCCAGACAAACATCCGTTCCCTTATTTGTATCTGTTTGTGTGAAATACAGAGTATAATTTAAGTGTCTATGTGTTTTTTCAGGATTCGGGTCGAGCATGCGGTACCCAGACAAACATCCGTTCCCTTATTTGTATCTGTTTGTGTGAAATACAGAGTATAATTTAAGTGTCTATGTGTTTTTTCAGGATTCGGGTCGAGCATGCGGTACCCGGACAAACATCCGTTCCCTTATTTGTATCTGTTTGTGTGAAATACAGAGTATAATTTAAGTGTCTATGTGTTTTTTCAGGATTCGTGTCGAGCATGCGGTACCCGGACAAACATCCGTTCCCTTATTTGTATCTGTTTGTGTGAAATACAGAGTATAATTTAAGTGTCTATGTGTTTTTTCAGGATTCGGGTCGAGCATGCGGTACCCGGACAAACATCCGTTCCCTTATTTGTATCTGTTTGTGTGAAATACAGAGTATAATTTAAGTGTCTATGTGTTTTTTCAGGATTCGGGTCGAGCATGCGGTACCCGGACAAACATCCGTTCCCTTATTTGTATCTGTTTGTGTGAAATACAGAGTATAATTTAAGTGTCTATGTGTTTTTTCAGGATTCGTGTCGAGCATGCGGTACCCGGACAAACATCCGTTCCCGAAGGTTCCGCATGACGCGTTCACCAGGGACCAGGCTGAACTTGCTCTGAGCATCACCGATGTCCTGCTACAACACGTCAGCCAACACTACCTCGACGTCAAGTGACGTCACACTCACACGTCACACCCGGCCAGAGGTCACACCTATCGTCCAGGATATGGTTCTACACGTCAGCGTTTCCAGTCAGCAATACCGGGCCCTCAATGTAGCGGGTTCTTTATTTTTGTGTAGCGTGCTGCCCTCAGCCCTGTGTTTAGTTGGTGCTGTTAATAGATTTGTAGGTGTGCGACCCAGTGGCCGATTTATATGTCAACGTAGATTATCATAGACATAGGCCAAGTTTGGCTGATCGACAGATTTACTTGTTTAGATATGGTCACTTAAAACTTCGGAAGATGAAGGAAATCTGATGTCTTGAGGAAACAGTTCAGCTTATACAAGTATTAGTGGTATTGTTTGTGTGGAATTACGTCAGGGTTATTTAAAGTAGGACTGTTTGGATTTAACAGTTATTGGCACAAAAAATTAAGACCCACAAAGACAATGTTATGGCTGAAGTTCCTCTGCTATTTAAATCCATAAAAAGACAAAATTACAGCTGAAGTTTTCCTCCTACTCAAACCCTCAAAGACAATGTTATGGCTGAATTTCTCCTATTCAAACTTTCAAAGAGAATGTTATGGTTCAAGTTCTCATATTTAAACCAACAAACGCAATGTTAAATCTGAAGTTCTCCTATTTAAACCCACAAAGACAATGTTACGGCTGAAGTTTTCCTTATATTTAAACCGACAAACACAATGTTATAGCTGAAGTTCCCCTCCTATTTAAGCCCACAAAGTCAATGTCACGACCGAAGTTTTCCCAATTTTCAACCTCGCAAAGACCATGTTAGTGCTGAAGTTTGAGGTGAATTTCTCCAGTCATTCTAGTGACAGGTGCTGCGTAGTAAACCTTAGTCGTAGGTGACAAACTTCAGGATATTACAGAAAACCTGCTCTGGTTAAAGCTACCAGAACCTCAAAACGAAGTGTCATAAGTAGCTGCCACCTTGTAGCTTGTATGCTAACTACAAACTGCTCGATACTGGACCATTTTTAGTATTCGCTTCAAGGCTGAAGTTTTCATTCCAAGGCTGAAAGTTTCATACTAAGGTTGACCACGTGACGCTAAGTTGGCCAATCAGAGAGCCTGTTATGGGAGTCCATGGTGTGAAGCCTAAACTAGCATCTGTAGACAACATCCCCCCTATGATGGCCGTCAAATATGACGGATTTCCGTAAGTTTTCTGTATATAATAATAGGGAAACTGCCTTCAGGTAGGAGAATTCTTGAATTTCTCCGTGAGTATCGCAGAATTCATATCACACTGTGTGACGACGACTTGTGACAACAGCGCAGAACACTCACCTTGAAATTCCAGAATTCTCACACCCGAAATCAGTTTGCACCTACATGCTCCACTTACACCTGAACAATTCTTGTGTTTCGTCATCAGAATCAAAATGGCGGCTTCTTGGTTATAAACTTACGGCAGCCTATACTTATAGTCCATTCTGTGTGCATTTATATAGGAGTGTTACCTCGGAGCGGCCTATAGTTCATTCTGTATGCATTTATATAGGCGTGTCACCTTGGAGTGGCCTATAGTCTATTCTGTATGCATTTAAAGAGTTGTGTCACCTCGGAGCGGCCTATAGTTATAGGCCATTCTGTGTGCATTTAAAGAGTTGTGTCACCTTGGAATGGCCTGTAGTCCATTCCTTGTGCATTTAAAGAGTTGTGTCACCTTGGAATGGCCTATAGTTCATTCTGTATGCAGTTAAAGAAGTTTTTCACCTTGGAGCGGCCTATAGTTATAGGCCATTCTGTGTGCATTTAAAGAGTTGTGTCACCTTGGAATGGCCTGTAGTCCATTCCGTGTGCATTTAAAGAGGTGTGTCACCTTGGAGTGGCCTATAGTCTATTCTGTATGCATTTAAAGAGTTGTGTCACCTCGGAGCGGCCTATAGTTATAGGCCATTCTGTGTGCATTTAAAGAGTTGTGTCACCTTGGAATGGCCTGTAGTCCATTCCTTGTGCATTTAAAGAGTTGTGTCACCTTGGAATGGCCTATAGTTCATTCTGTATGCATTTAAAGAAGTTTTTCACGTTGGAGCGGCCTACAGTTATAGGCCATTCTGTGTGCATTTAAACAGTTGTGTCACCTTGGAGTGGCCTATAGTCTATTCTGTATGCATTTAAAAAGGTGTGCGAATTGTCCACAATGTCCGCAATAAGTAGCGATGCCATATTTTATCAGTATGTATCAGTAGTCTGCATTGTGAATGCATAATTAGGACTAGACTAGAAAAGAACATATATAGATGCATATATACAGCATAAAGATTATCATGCGATGATTCACCTTATTTATTTATTCCTGTATGTGCAGCCAGTGTGATGTTATTTACATTTACAATCACTATTTAGTCATATTTATGATAATTCTGTAGAGAAAAACCCTTTCAAGGTACACTTCAAAATCTGCCAAAATGGAAGAAAAGCAGGAACTTTAAAAAATGTGAAAAAAGAGTATAAGCATAGCTGGCGGTGGAAGCGCACCCAATTTTTCTCTGATAGTTACAGGTGCTAAAGCGATTTATCATGTGAGTACTTTCAAAATGTTCTAATGATTCATAATGATTCGTAACAATATCATATGCTATTCTTCTATATATTCCGAAGAGACCGAACAATTTCCAAGGAAACCTTAGTCTGGTGGAATGTTCACTTTAGCTGATGTAGGTTTTCCACTCCACCAGTTTGATAGCATTAGTCAGACAGCAGTGTACAACTCTGCCAGGCATTGCTTTTCGACATAGTTCAAGGGTCTGGATTGTCCGTGGCAAACTATACCAGGGGGCCCTTTGAACAATCTTGAATCATATATGAAGACCATTTTATGTATGCCAGGGAGACAAAGGGACAATGTAGGTCAATTTTATTCAACACATATGGAGGGCTAATACTGTCTTAGCGAATAGACTTAAATATTATTAAACGATAAGGCTATATCAAAGATGGCAGACATACAGTAAAACCCCGCATAAGCGGACACCCTCCGATCCGGGCCAAAGTGGCTGCTTACGCGGGGTGTCTGCTTACAAAGGGTTTCCAGATTTTTATAGGCTATACATTTAATGCATCCCTTACATCAGGAGCTTTAATTTGATACTAAATACACATACCTTTCATAATTTCTATCAAGGTTCATCTATTTAAAAAAATCTTCTAAAATCGTTTTTTCTGATGCGCGCGATGATGAGAAACAAGGCTTTTTTTTGAGTGGCCTAACCCTTGTACGAGGTACAGATAAGGGTTTTCATGTGAGATCCTAGATTATTCAACGGACCCCAGGATTGTAAGGTCTGCTACAACTTCATTTAATAGCGTAGGGCAGATTTCCTACTGCTACATACACAGGATGAACTTTGGAGTTTCTACTTGTGTAAATACCAGTAAAGTCCATGTTTACGGAGAAATTATATACGAGGAAACTCCAAAGTTCGGCCTCCAAAGATACCACAGCTGCTAAATTGTCCTTTGCATTTGTTAAACGAATCATTCCTTCTCCCAACATTCCATATTGTCATTTCAAATTCAATATTATGTTGATTTATGTTTATTTAACATTCCATGTTGTCGTGAATTTCCTTTACCTCAACTTTGTCAGTGTAGTTCACTGCTCTGTATTGACTGAATACTCAAGTATTCTCAGAGAATGCACTCTCCATGGTGTAGCAGACACACTTAACCCTTTAGCATTCAGATTCCATAGGCACGGACCTACTCCCTGAGTTTGTAAACTGCTTGACCCAGATAGCCTTTAGTGTTCGCGTTTATAGTAAAACTGTGACTTTCCTCCTTTCTAATCTCTCAAAGGGTGATAAATCAGACAGCTGGAAAGGTCATTAACACCCCCTATCGCCTGTAGTGATACCCTACACCATACCACATTCCTTGGGTGCCTTTAAGACGAGATCTCATGGGATAAATGGGTGGTAAATTCAAATGTGTAGGGCGGCCGTTTTTGGGCGGATTGGACACTGCAGCATGACTCCAGACAGGCCGGTTTTGGGCGGATTGAACAGCTGGGGGTGCGGCCAGGTTTGGGCGGATTGAACGCTAAAGGGTTAAAGGTATATTGGGCAATTTGCCTAGAAAATAAATCAAAACCCATGTCACTTTCCTGAAAGCTGGCTATGTTAATGTCAAGGTGTTGTAGAACATATATCCAACTTAAAAATCTGGAATCACCCTGCTGGTTTTAGATTTTGAAGTTAAAATGATTTATTTATTACACGGTTGCTGCCCACAAGATGCAGATTTAAATCTAGCCACGTCCTCGTTTCCCAGAAATTAAAATTATGATAATATTGTATTAGAATTTATAAAAATTCTTAAAGGTTGTTTTTTTACATAGTAAAACCCATGCCATATTCTTAAAGCTTTTCCAGAATATAGTAAATGTATAGCACTACACATTTTATTTCTAAAAACCAGAGGTCAACGGCCTTGTTTTTGAAAGAGTATTGTAAAATACTAGACATTTAAGTTTCTAAAACTAGATTACCGTGGTTGTTATTGAGAGAATTAAAAAAATATATTTTCACTATATTTCCTATATACAGAGATGGCAGTTTACCTATTTTCCAAGGATATCCTTGTTTTGATTTTCAGTTTATTTTCGTGTTTTTTTTCTTGTATTAAATGAAGAGAGAACAAAATCGAGCCTCATTAACAACAATAAACAGTGGTTCAAACCTCTATCTTTAAGGTAGTGAATTCAACATGAAAAATATTTCCTTTCTTTTTTTGTGATGTCAACTGACACCCCTGTATATAGTTCAATCAAATGTAAATTGACCTAATTTACACTTTGAGTTAGGTCAACCTTTATGATATTTAATATTACACTTATTTGGTATCAGAATAGGTCAAAGGAACCGAATTGATAATTGTTGGTATTTGAAAATCACCGGGTGGCTACACTGTGTATTGTAGGATATGCCTTTAATATTCGTGTATTGTAGATTCTAGGAAGGACAGTTTGTATCCATTCTAGGTAACATTGTGATACTGTGTGAAGTTGCCAAAGTAAACTTATTGGAAATTGTACTTATAGACTGTTTTATTGGTATCAACACTTGTTTATGTTCCTCTCACGTTGCCAAATGCTAACATTAGATACTTACTGATGTATATTCTCCTGTCTGGTTCACAGTGCTAGTAGGTTTAGAATCTCAAGTGAATAAAGATCTTATAAGGACGATGATGTCATAAACCTGTACGTGAATGTTTCACATTTACTGGCCAGTTGTACAGATTCCGTTTGTCGCAGTGTGACGAACAATAAATAATACTACCCTCCATATCACATGACTTGTTGATCCAATTGAAATGTGAGTAATAAAATGGCGTTTTTTATTGATTTCCAGGTATATAATGATAATGATGATGATGATGATGACACGCCAGTTATTCCCATTTGTATTTTGTACATAGTTTTAGGATTTTGGTCTTGTTGGTCACTAATATTTCGTGTTCCAGATGTTTAAGATTTGGTTCATGGTTGCTTTATCTACCATCTTATCTCTGGGTTTTTTTTACTGATTGTTTAGTTTTTTCCTTAAGTCTGTGATAACTTTCGGGTTTTCGCGAATATATTATTTTAGTTTCCCGGGGTATCGAGGCGGTTTATAGCTACACGTTAGGCATTCCATACTCTTGCACATTGGTATTGTACACTGCGCGTGTACAAGGTGCACTAGCTGGGTGGCAAAAGGGATAATGTGGTTTGATGTTCTATCTATAGCATCAGTTTAACAAGATCTGATTGGTTCTGACAAATATGCACTAGACAGCCCTCTAACATATAATGAAACTGTATTAGAACCTCTGGTGTTATGTGTGGGTTCTTTTTCATGATGTTCTTGATCTTATGACCACCATTTTAAAGTTAGTATTTGAACAGTTCTTCTCAATTTCAGACTTCGTATACAACATTTCTCATGGATTTCCTCAGCATGAACATCGACTGGACTTTTGACCTCCATGCAACATCTTAAAATGAATCTGCTTAGCTATTTTCATACTTTGTTCAAAATTTAATAAGTTTCTAATTTTCCTGAATTAGAAACTTATTCCTATAATGAATGTTTCTATAAACCTGTGTTAATATCGGTATGCGTAGATAGGTGCACAAATGATTCACATATAAAGAAATTTGAATGTAACAAATTAAAGAAAAAACACCTGAAAAATCTAAATTTTCAAGTTTGAGAAAAATGGACGTGGCTTGCCTAACCCTTTTTGGGTGAGCAGGTTGGTGAATAGCAGTGTCCACAGGGTTGAGGATATACTGGACGGTATGCTTCTTAGGGCTTGGTGGGGGGGGGGGGGGGGGGGGGAGAATGCCTGAAGGTATTCGCTGAAATATGACTTATCATGTGACCTACAGATTCTCATCATTACCAGAAATAAATTTTCTAAATAATATATTTGGTTTCCACACATGGTTTCCACTTATTTGGTAAATAAATATTTTGTTGCCCTGTATTCATTGAGTCATGGATGACTCAAGGCATTACTGCCCTTCACATAGCATACCTAACAGCATTCTTGTCTCTTTTGCAATTGGGTTTAGTAAGGGACATATTGGGAACTTCAGTGGAGGTTGTATGGGATTAGCAGTTTGATTTTGGATTAAATGTCAGGGGATAGCGCGGACGCAGTCCCCTTCTAACAAAAATTGCGCACCCGAGTCATCCACATTTGGGATGATCGCAAGGGTCAACCCAACCGTAGTGCAATGGAGGGGCCTCACCCTGGGAGAACTGCCTTCTCGATCACAGTGTCTCCTGTGCCAGGTAAGTATGCTTAAATGTATCACCTCGGGAGATATGATACTTTCTCACTGGACATAAAGTTGGTGTCTTGAGTGACCATGTCTTCTTCTGGCCTTGTATTTTTAGCTGTTTTAATGTTTTTTTAAATCACCACTGTGATCCATAATTATATATAACCATTTATTAATGATAAAATTGTTCTATTAACGATATTACACTGAAGACTTGGATCAAGAAATTGCATTTGTTAATTGTGTGGTATAGTGCTACAGTGGTGCTACCTGGTGTCACTTCTCTGCATTACACCACAGCCTAATGCTAGTGAGACACAACAGGGGGAGCCAGTGTATCACATGCACCACATCAGAGACCAGGGGAAATAGATCACTAAAACTGCAATCTTTTCCCAATTAGTATGGGAACTGTTATGCAAACCAGATTGTTGCCTACTATTGTATTCAGGCATACTATGTAGATACCACTGAAGTAAAGTGGCAGGGGTAGGTCTTACAGACTGAGTGAATTTTTTTTTCACTGAAGGATACTTATTATGAAAAAGAGTTGCCCCCCCCCTCCTAGAGCAATACAAAAAAAAATGCCCCCCCCCCCAGAAATGCTAAAAAACGAAAGAGGGTCGGTCCTCCAAAAATAGAAGTTAGACCTCCATATGGAAATACAAAATATGAGGTGAACTATGGTAAAGATGAGGTCAGGCGATGTGTGTGTGTGTGTGTGTGGGGGGGGGGGGGGGTGTACTATGAAAATGATGAGGTCAGGTGGAATGTGTGTGGGACCCTTAATCTGACCAGGTAACTTTCATTATCTCACTTATGGTACAAGTTTAGCCATAAAATGCCAATACTATGGCATGGCCATGGCAGAGTATTGTTATGAGATGATTCATAAGCAACTGGCCATTCAGTAGCCAGGATTCTTCAACCAAAAGTTGAGACACACTGATCAGAAAAAAACATCAACATGGATATTTATACGTTCCTAACTAGATTTTAAAGAATTTGAATTATTCTGGTATTGTGATGCTACTTTAATGTCCATCAATTATGAAGGGGCAAGAAAAATACAGAACCGTGATGGACAGTAAATGCTCTGTAAACCACACAAGGTTGACCTCGTAAAATTCTCGCTAGTGCTCGTATATTACTACGCATTAACCTTTCGTGGTTTATGGCCACCCATCCATAAAACCATTGATTATTGTCTGTTTATACACATGTATATCTTATACATTATCTCTGTTCAACATAAGCTAAAAGAATTTTATATAGCCGAATTCGGTGATTGTGAAACACAATATCCCCTTAAAAATTACTAAAAACAATTTTTTTAAAGAAAAAAGTTTTTTTACTATGGCAATGTGTCAAGTTATTTTTCACCAGAATTTGTTTCTTCTTTTCTGTTTCCTTCTCTGTCTCAGATGTTCATGATTTATAATATATAAATTCATAATATCATTTTGTAACTTTATAACAAGAAATATTTTATTTCCTTGTTCTTCTCAATAATAGTTTAATTTGTCATGGATAACCAAGGGCATTATTGCCCTTCACATACGCAACACCTGACAGCATTCTTGTCTCTCCAGTGGGGGGTTATAATGTAAGTGACTAGGTATTTTGATGGGACAAGCATGTGACTATAACTGATTTTGGATTAAATGTCAGGGGATAGCGCGGACGCAGTCCCCCTCTAACAAAAATTGCACACCCGAGTCATCCACATTTGGGATGATCGCAAGGGTCAACCCAACCGTAGTGCAATGGAGGGGCCTCACCCTGGGAGAACTGCCTTCTCGATCACAGTGTCTCCTGTGCCAGGTAAGTATGCTTTGTTTATGAATCTCAACATTTATGATACTTTTTCACTTGGCAGAAAATTGGTGTCTAGAGTCCGCCCCATGCTTCATTCTGGCCTTGTTATTTGGCTATTTTGATAAAAACCACCAATATTGATCCACAATAGATTAATAATCATTTATTTTGGAACACACTCTTGCTATTAACTATCTATTACACAGTAGAATTGAAAGGAGAGATTGCATTTGTTAATTGTGTGGCCTAGTCTTATAGTGGTGCTACCTGGTGCCAGTTTTCAGCACTATCCTACTAAGTCCTAGTATTGGAAAGATACAGCAGGGGGAGCCAGAGTGCCCCATGCATAGCATGTTCAATCATGGACAGTGTTGAGTATACAGTCTATGGTTCTATGAATTGTCTGCTGGCATCCTTATTTCAATAAAACGAGTCTGAACATATACAAACAAGAAAAATATATTTGTTCTGATTGCATATAATATACCTTTTTTTACATAGCAACTAGCGACTTTGTAATTACAGCCTATGGAGGCAATATCTGGTACAGGCCTCAGTTGCGACAGGAAAGGCTAGGGGCAGCATGGCAGATCATGAATATTCAAATACAGGTGTTGCCGTTCAGCGCCGCCTAACGGCCCACTGCCTAGTTACGCGGCTGCTCGGACAAACCTGGCCGAGTCCGGCTATATGTGTATAGAAAACACAGCAATCACACCTAAAGTGTGAACGGTGGGTGTGATTGGAGGAGTGTTGTTTTTTGACAGATTAAATTGTTGGAACAAACAAGGGTATTGTACCAACGAGTCTGGGCTGTCTCAACTTCGTAGTTGATAATTATCTTGGTATAAACATGGAAAAAGATAAGCATATAATAGCTAGGCCTGCCAATGTATTATTGTGTATTCAGTTTCGGTGTCCCTGTGTTATCTAAGCTATATCTAAAGCATCATTAAGGTGATATACATGTATGATACATCAAATTGTAGCTGGAATACCATAGAATACAATGCAATCACTCTTATGTCCCTGGAAATAATGTACACAGGTATTATGAACGTATTACGCTCATGCACTCAGTGTTCCAGTGCTAAAGTATACGTTGCCAGGTGAATGTTTGGCTTCAGCTGTAGCGTAGCTAAGGAGATAAGGTGCGACACCGGCCTACGGAAAAAGGCCTATTGGCGGTGGTTGGGAAACCTCCTAGTTTCAAATCTAAATAGAAAATCTGTATCTGGGTATCTGGGTACAACTGGTTCGGGTTTGTCTGCAGATGGAAACCTCATTCTCACATCAATTCGATCTCCATGGACAGGTTTAGTTCTGTCTGTCTCTATGTAGGGGAGGAACTCCAAGCGGGTTCTGTCAGAATCTTGCCTTTTTAGAGCGTGCTCATACGCCCTAAATACGTTGCCTATATAAGGTAAGAGTCAGGGTTGGAGTCAGGGTTATAATGGTCACATACACTTTCAGCTTGCTGAGAAAAACCTATCCCTTCACTCTCTGCGTGCTATTCGCTGTGCTATTTGATAAGGAGCAGGGTGCCAGTATCTGAGGGTCTTAGAGGCAAGGCCAGCTGACCATGACCAATCACTCAAGACAGAAATACCTCATTGACCCACTGTTTCTTGATACGTTTTGATCCTAGACTCAGGCAGTTAGAGAAATGGCAAGTGAGTTACAGTAAACGATCCATATATATAGTGAATGTAATCCAGACATTTTAGTTGTAATTCATTTAAAATTGCACGCTCATTCATCAATGATGAACATACCATTTGCTCCTAGTTATATAAGGTCGGTAACAACTTGAAGTATCAAGTTACAGATTCCCATTAATCTGACAGTTAAAAATAAGCCAATTTTAATTTGATTGCTTTACACAGGAAATGTATTAAAAATATGGTTTTCTTCAATTCTCTCGAAACAGAACAGTGAACTCTGAATTAAAAAATATAAATGTATATAGATTTATATCTACTATATTCTGTGAAAGTTTGAGGAAAATGACATGTCAAAAGCAACATTTTAGAATTTCCATTGATCTCTAAATCAAAAACTAGCATGCTGACCACCAATTTCTACGCTAGTCTACAACACTTAGGGATGATCATATACAATCTTCAGGAAAAAAAACATGGATTTTAATTTTTAAGCCAAAATATCCGAAATGCCTTTAAGGGCCAACATCGATTGTAAGTGGAACTGCAACTTAGTTTCACTTTAAAGACCATTTAATAGTATTTGAGGTATGAGGTGCAAAAAAAATCTATTCATTGATTAGTATTCTTTCCCAATATTTATCGATCAAGAAGTATTGATGTTCAGTTGATTGTTTAATTAATCACAATCTATACAGTTACCCCCCCCCCCCCCCATTTTGAAATGTCATATGTGTTCTAAAATCTATTACCAGGATTAAAGTCTGGACTAAGGAAAAAACTTCTTTTTAGAATGCCTATTTATTCCATTGTGATATTATCATACTAAAATACTGATGTCTAAATCAAAAACTAGCATGGTGACCTCCGTTTTTTAAAGTTAGATATGCGTTCTAGAACGCTCAGAGATCTTCATATCTAAGTTTTAAGAAAATGACATAGGTTTTTAATTTTTAAGAAAAATTGTCCGCTATTCCTTTATCAGACAATTTGGCTTGAAAATCAAAACCCATGTCAATTTCCTGAAAATTTGATATGATGATCTCCAAGTGTTGTGGAACACACACATATATATATATATATATATATATATATATATATATATATATATATATATATATATATATATATATATATATATATATATATATATAAGTAACTAAAATTCAGGGGTCAATATTGTGATAATTTTATATTAGAATATATAGAACATTTAAAAAAAAAATTTCATCACATAGTAAAACCCATGTCATCTTCCTCAAACCTTCACAGAATATAGTACATATAGTACTTCTTATCTAGGTTTTAAAAACCATAGGTCACCGTCCTTGTTTTTGAAAGAATTGAAGAAAACCATATTTTATAGTGCATTTCCAATGTAAATCAAACAAATGTAAATTGGCTTTTATTACCTACTAAAATTGGATAAACGTGACAAAATGTTAAATCTACTCATGTATAATTAGAATACATCACAGTAAACCAGTTTTGACTAATATTTGACATTATTTAGAAATTACCAGGTCGCGCCACTGTGGATTGTAGGATATGCCTTTAATATCAGTGTCCTGGGAAGTCGAGGGCTGTTGTGCAGAGAGGGCGGCCGTGCGAACTATCTGCTTGGAGTATGACTCACCGGCTCACTCTCCCCGCAGACCTTTGGTGCCGCTCGGAGCGGGGTATCTGCTTGGAGAGTATGAGCAGCCATCAATGAGCTGTGACGTTTACGCAGGCATTCCTACTCCAAACACCAGCACAGAGTAAAGGGACACCACGCTGCGAGGGCACAGCAGCAACCACTCGGAGAAACTACAGTGTGACCGTACACAGGTAGGTTATGACCCTCTGGTGTTTGTACGAGTTGTGAGTATGGAGTAATGTTGTAGCGATAATGAACGAGTCACCGGCGAGTTGATGCGACTTTTCAGGCCTCGTCCCTGCATAAACACCGCTGCCAGACCCTTATTTTGGACTTCAATCTGCACTACATTATGGAAGGCCGTTCATACCAAAATTACACTACATTATGGAAGGCCGTTCGCACCGAAATTGGACTGCATTATGGAAGGCCATTCGTACCTAAATTGGCACTGCATTATGGAAGGCCATTTGTACCTAAATTGGCACTGCATTATGGAAGGTCGTTCGTACCTAAATTGGACTGCATTATGGAAGGCCTTTCGTACCTAAATTCGGTTATTGAAGGCCGTTTCTACCGACATTAATTCAGAAATGTAATATCTGAGATGTCGATACCATGCAACGATAATTGATTGTGTACATGTTCAATTTAGGATTCATAGACCCTAAATGATAGTTTGCGGACAGGCGGCCGGTAATACGCCACACTGTGACATACGGGGTATGTGATCAAGTGACCAGGTAAATTTTCGCCTATTTTAGGTATATAATAATACAAAAACAGGCTGACTGTCTTCGAACGTCAAAATACTTGGTAAAATTGTTGATCATATACATCCCTCTGCCTACGGCATCGGGATGTATGTGATCAATAATTTCACCACATATTTTTGACGTACGAAGACAGTAAGCCTGTTTCCGTATATTACACAAACGCTAGCGAATGTTTTACGATGTCAACCTCATTGTTTACAGAGCCGCCTGTCCACATAACCATCGTTTGTTGCCTTTATTATCCATATTTTCGAATAAATCATGCCCATTAATTGCCATATTAAAGGGTATAACAATAGGGACTGTTTTTGCTCCATAGTACAGAGGGACTATTTTCCCGTATATACCGGGTTGTGTTTTTCTGACGACTTCAGGTCGAGTTCGTTTCGGGTTGAGTTCTCCAGAAACCGTTCGAGCGACCAACTTCTATCAGAAACAATTCATCCCACCCTTCCACCTTCACACATACACTTGGGGAAGGTGGGGTTTCTGAAAAAAAAGGAGTTCAAATAAGAGTGATTTGATTAGGCTTGAGGGTGCTATGATATGGGCACGAGCAGATGTATTATTCATAGAGAATATAGGAACTGATTTATGAAACTTGATTTCTTGTTAAATCTGCATTCATTCCCGGCATTCCTCATTCAGTGCAACCCTTGTTCTAGATTGGCAACCAAGAGCGTGGTTGTGGCCCACTAGATTCTAGGTCAACTCTCGACTGTAGAAACGTCCCAAGGCGCTATAAATATCGTGTAAGGGTGAAGGTCGGGGTTTGCTGCGAATGCAGTCATTGGCTACTGGGTCTACTCTATTCCTTATATGGCAGTGAGTGTAATGGGACAACTCCATGCAGCCAACCCCTATCTACGCTGAGCTACGATATAGGGGTTGGTCGAATTAAAGACAAATGCTGGTAGTTGGGTGATTTCTAAATTCTATTGATTTTTGCGAGAAAAAAAACCTCTGGATAACATTATTTTCATATTAGCAAATAGAAAATGAAAAAAGGCATGTCACCATGCTAACTTCTATGGGAAGGCCATCTGAAAAGATAATTGCTTAACTATTGGTGTCTATGGGAAACTTCAATATTTTGACTTTGTGGCTAGATGACACTGATGTTCTATTGCCATCTTCAAATAATTCTGGATTCTGATAGTTGGGAACATATGCAAGTGAGTAATGCTAAAAAAATCTATGTCACCATGCTAACTTATATGGGAAGGCCATCTGGAGAAGCTAAGTGCTTGGGAACTGAAACATTTTCATGAAACCAGATGGCAGCATCAGTGTAAAATTTAGTTTTGAGTGTAGACATAGAAAGCACTGCGATACCTAACCTCATTTTTCTTTAGATCACAGAACTATCTGCTGTGTGGGCCTCAAATGAAATACTCTAAGTTCTGAGAGCAAATCTACCTACTAGGAAACATTATTAGCCTAAAGAATTGATTCTAAAACCTAGCTTTATGTTCATTATATTCGTTTTCAATATACACGAAAGGATATATAAGAAAATTAAATTGGGTTCGAGAGTACTAAATGCCTCATTCTCAAAGCAGTACAGACAATATGGGTGGAGAGTAAAAAAAACACAGACTGCTACTGGTTCAAAAGGTGGCCACGGATTTAACCGGGCCACAGGTAGGGAGCGTTCATTAATTGTCGCCCGGGGGGGGGGCACAGTTTTTGGGACACCGATCAGTCAAAAAAAAGTTGCCCCCCCCCCTTGGAATACCCAAAAAAAGTTTGCCCCCCCCCCCCCCTAGGAATACCCGGAAAAAAATTGCCCCCCCCCCCCTAAAAACTGTGCCCCCCCCCTGGCCATAATTATTGAACGCTCCCTTAACGCATTGTAGTTCTGGCGGCCAGTGTACTCTCGTCCTACATTCTCCATTAATTATTCATTAAGGTAATTGAATCAGAACACGGAGTTTGTTATCCTACTCTCATTGGTCAAAGTCCGAACCGTTTACCCAGCAGGCCTTGTGAGTCGTGAATGGGACGCTTTAACCCTTTAAGGACGAATGATGCCTTGAGGCATCAACCGGCCCTGGCCAAATGATGCCTCAAGGCATCATTTCTCTTAAATCTATAGTTTTTGACAAAGAAATAATCTATCAATATAGATGAAATCTTCAGAAAATGCAGCTATAGCATCGAATTAAATGGTAGTAAGCTAAAATAAGTGAAATATTATTGAATACCAATAATATTACATGATGGAATATCAAATTATGACTTTATTCAAAATGTGTTCGTCCTCTAGAGATATGCACTATCACTGGCACCCGTCCTTATGGTGACAGCTCTGCCACAGGTGGCCGTCCTTAAAGGGTTAATGAATAAACCATACTCCTCGCAGGTAAAGGGAGCGTTCATTAATTATAGCCGGTGGGTGTAGTTTTTGGAACACCGAATGGTAAAAAATAGTTGCCCCCCTTGGAATACCCCCAAAAAGTTGCCCACCCTTGGAATACAAAAAGAAAAAGTTAGCCGCCCCCGTGACGTTTTCAATATGAAATTGCTTATCATGTAGATCTTCAATCCTGTCATCATTGGCATTATTATCTTCATTATTATTTTTCATCACATTTCATATAAAAGTTAAGAAACTGTAAATAGGCCTGTCTTACCTAATACATAAGTGAGGACAGCCTGGAAAACACTATATTTAACTTTTCTGGAATTGATCACACGGACCCAGTTTTCAATAATAGTTGCCACTTTTAGTATCCAAATCCTACAGGTGGCGCTACTATGGCCTGTCTGTTATATCTTTAAGCAGCGCTCCACAATGCCGGCCTGGTTTTCTGTATCGAGTCAACAAAGTCTCGGTCGACGTTCTCTTGTGTTCCTTCACTGCGGCGTCCGTGCGGCGTCTGTACGGCGTCTGTGTGGCGTACACGAGCGTCTCTCGGTGATAAGTAGCGTCTCTTCAAATTCCGGTCGTTTTTAAACAGGATTTCGCCTCCTTAATCTATAAATACCCTACTCTAGATCTATATCAATAGTCATTGTATAGGTGCACTAACACACATGGAGTGTTTGTATATATATGTATGTATATATATATATATATATATATATATATATATATATATATATATATATATATATATATATATATATATATATATATATATATGTGTATATATACAGAGAGAGACATAAAATTATATTTTTAGACTATGAATATCTTTCTTTCTTATCCACCTAATACGGAGTCTCCATACTAAACCTATGGAACCTACAGACCCCTACCAAGTAGAATACGGAAAGTCGTATTCTTCTAGGAGAATACAGAAAAAAGTCCCTAGTGTGCAAAGTAGTGCGTACATTCACTCGGATATTACTACGTGTCATCTACACAGATAATATGACAGTGCAGATAAAAATCATGGTAATGTTCTGTATATATCCAAGTCAAGACTTTTGTGTAAGAATAAAGAAGAAACCAACAAGTTTTGGTCAAAGTCGTCGTTTTCCACAATTTGATGCAGAGTGATATGAACAAGGCGACAGCTGAGTGAATATCACATGTATGGTGTTCAAATGAGTTGAAGAATGACGACTTTGACAAAAATAAGTTTTTTTTATTAATCTCACCCCTGTACACACTAAAAGAATGGATGAGGCACAGGATATAGACCATGGAGAATAGACTGCAATACTCGTAGGGGCATGGAGAATGAGTTCCCAATGTCAAACCTATGGTACATGAATACCAGGGGTAAGATAATAAATAAATAAATAAATAAATAAATAAATAAATAAATAAATAAATAAATAAATATATAAATAAATATATATATATATCTCCTTCATTAGACTGTACTGCGTGCGGTAGCATGTTAAAAGATTGACCTTGCAGTGTCATTGGCCAACCCCAGAATACAGAGTTTAGATATGATACACAATAATCTGTTATGGGTGGTCCCTATTATATAATCAAAAACATGTAGGCCTATGTTTTTGAACTCATATTCCATATTTAACTAGTTGAACTTTTGATTTCTATCCATTAATATTTCATACTTAATATTACTTAAAATTACTTGTTTATCATTGAAACTATACCAAAACAACGTCTTTTCTAAAATTTCGCATATTCCCTCCTAAAAACATATTCACTATTTTCGTAAAATTCAGAAGGATTCTGCGGTCCTGCTGGTTACCGTGGTAACCGTAAAGAGAGGCGTTCTTGTACAACAACATGAATAACAATGAATGTCGGTCCATACGGGAAAAACAAACGAGCTCTATTCAAAACGGGACCATCTGACAGTATCCTGGGAAGGAGAGTAACCTGCTATTTGTATTCATATTCCGGTTGTTTTATCTTTGTTGTGTATTTTTACTCTGTTTGTAGACGGCACACATCATGGCGGCACTGACTGCATTCCTCTGTCACGCCTGGCACAGTTCCTTGCGGTAAGTATGTAATTTAATAGACTATATTATCATATATACATGTGGTAGTATATATATCCTACGTGGATATAGCTGTATGCTGCGGGTATGGTCATACACAATCACCATGTGTTTTCTATGGACACATTGTATTAGGTGGATATAGCTGTATTCTGCGGGTATGGTCATACACACTCCCCATGTGTTTTTTATGCACACTCTACATTAGGTGGATGATAAATCCTGTTGTTGTCAGGGCCAGGGCGCACAGGGATGCGGTCTGTGAACGGACTAGTGTGTAATGAGAACCAATTTGTATGTGTTTTTTTTTTTTTAAATTACTTTATTGCATCTCTCGTTACAACGAGTTATTCTGATACAATCGTTAGACGTATTAACATTTATGGCATCCAACATAGTGTAGGTATTAAGTACAGGTGAGAGAGATAAGACTACAGTCTTGGAAACGACATATTGCCACAAGTAGGTAACTGATGATGAGGATGAAATGAGAGAATACAATAGTCACACAAAGGAACACTAGTCATACAGCGGATAAATTAGGACAATAGAGTAATTTCAAGGTTCTTTTTAAAGGTTTCAAGATCTTCACTTGCTTGACATTCAGCTGGAAGGGAGTTCCAGAGGTTTGCACCTCTAATGTAAGGACATCTTAAAATGTGGTTACTTCTAGTTACATCAATTTTGTAATTAATTTTGACACCCTGTCTAGTTTGTCGTGATTTTTGTTCAACCCAATCCGTATTCCTTCGATTTTTTAACATTATAGAGGCTAACTGTTTACGTCGCCTTTTCCACAGAGGAGCAATTCCCATTTTTTCATAAAGGCTCGCTATTGTCGTCCCACGCTGAGGCATTTGGAGGGCTATTCTCATTCCACAGTTATGTAGCTTTTCAATCACATCAAGATCACATTTCCTGAAGCTCTCATACAGATATCCACAATATTCGATTATAGGAAGTAAACTTGTATTGTATACTAGTATAGCTGCTTCTGTTGTCAAACTTTTTCGTAGTTTTGCAAACTTAAATAGTTTAGAACTCATATTGCGTACAACATTTTTTGAATGAGTGATCCAGTTTAAACCAGTCTACATCCACCCCTAGGTATCGGTAGTGTTCACATAATGACAATTGTTGGTTATTCATCATTAGTTGCAAAGGGGGACAAGTATTCACTTTCAGGGGACTACCAAACCACATAGCTTTGGTATTTTTTACATTGATCGTTAGACAATTGAGGTTACACCAGTTTGACAGTTGGTCTAGGTCTTCTTGCATCTTTTTAATGGCTATTATGGGATCTTTGTGGGCAATGTAAATAACAAGATCGTCCGCATATTGTAAATATTTTGAGTTAGTTATGGTGTTTCCGAGGTCATTTATGAAAAGAATAAATAAAAGGGGACCTAAGACTGATCCCTGCGGGACCCCGAACTTAATTTGGGCTAATTTTGAAAATAAATTGTTGACAAATACTTTTTGGGTTCGCCTTGAGAGGTAGCTTTCTATCCAATTAACCAAGTTTATGGGGATCTTAATTAGGTGTTTCAGTTTTGAAATTAACAATCTATGATGGATGCTGTCAAATGCTTTGCGGTAATCGACGAAGACAGAGAGGACTATTAGATTTTGATTTCTGTAATCAAACAGATCTTTTAAAAAGTAGAAGATAGCGTCTGGAGTTCCTCTATTAGGTCGAAACCCAAATTGATGCATATTCAATAGGTTGACGTCTGATAACAGGCTATAAATGCTCTTGTGAACTATTTTTTCGAGGACTTTACTTGGCAGTTTAATTAATGAAATGGGCCTCCAGTTATCAATAGATGAACTATCACCGGTTTTGGGGATGGGGACTACTGTGGCTGTCTGCCACGAAATCGGAAACGCTTCAGTTTGTAGTGACCTATTAATTATGTCAGAGAATTTGCTAGCTGTAAACTTTAAAGATTCGATTAAAATGGTACTTGGTAGGTGGTCTATTCCGCTAGATTTGTTACTATCTAACTTATCCAAAAGATCTATTACAACTTCGGAATCTACATGCAGATCAAGGGTATCGACCAATGAGGAATCAAGCTCTGGAGAGTCGTTATCTAGTTGTTAAGGTTGTCCGTTAGGGCTGGAGAGTCCTGTTCTAGTTTACAGAACACTTTCTCTCCAACCCCGGCAAAGAAATCATTTATATAGTCAGGGATATCCGAAAAGGGGATGTTAGATCCATGGTCTTTCAAAACGCACATGTGCCCGCTATCTATTGGCGAAATGAGGTCCTTTATTACCCCCCAGAATTTTTTGGGGTTACCCTTCGACTCGTTAAGCTTATTTTTACAATAGGTACTCTTCTCTCTCTTTATTTTGTATTTTATCTCTCTACTAATTCTTCGTATCTCTTTCATCACCATGCAGTTGTTATTGATTTTTTGTTGTCTAACTAAGTCTCGGCGATGTACTATTAGGTTTATTAAAGTGCGACTCATCCAGTTTGGCTTTGAATCTTTGTAGGTCATGTCAATTATGGGGCAGTATTGGTCCAAGTAACCCAAGACTTTACTAAGTAGGAAATTCCACTGGTCTTCTGCTTCCATATTTTCCCACCCGGGTGGCCATAATGTAGTATTTAAGTACTCCTTCAGATGTTCACAGTTATGGTTCTTGTAGCTCCTACCAGTAAATGATTGAGTTACCTTATTTCTCGTGGCCTTTTTCCTCTCGGCTACTACTGGGTGGTGGTCACTGATCATTTCATCTAAGACATTAATACTGCTTACTATGTCGGAATTTGTGTAGATATGATCAATCAAGGTTCCCCCAGTTGCATTAGGGCGGGTTATTTTGTCAATCAATTGTCGGAGCCCATGTACACGTAAAAAAGTTTGAAGAATTTTATATTCCAATCGAAGGTAAATCCACAAAAAACCAGACGAGTTGATCTTTAAAGTTGAACTATTTATTGGGGGTTGTTGTACATCGAAATAGGGGGGGCAAATTAGATACTTGGTTGCAACGTTTCGTCTCAATTTATGAGACTTCTTCAGGCAGTATCAAAATTTTATATTCCGGAGAACTAGTTTTGAGTGCGTCCACATTGGTGTCCCTGATAATCCATATCTCCCTACTTTTTATTTGGTCTGATTCTTGTATGTTCTCAAGGGCTTCATAAAATAATTTTGATGATTTGGGCGGGGGCTTGAAACAGGATATTATGCATAGCTTCTTAAAATTAGGCTTATCTACATTTATGACTAATATTTCATAATTCTCATTTGTTACACTGAGGTCACTTTTATAACTGTAAGGGGCAAACCTATTGGACACATAACATGCAACTCCTCCCCACTTGGCTGTTTCTCGGTCTAATCAAAATAGTGTATGTCCAGGCCACAACAACATAGAATTGGTATACCCCTCGTGTAGAAGAGTTTCAGACAAACATAAGAAGCTAAAATCATGAAAACAGGAAATCAGCTCGTCAAGATTAGCGAACAGGCTCCTAACATTCTGTCCTACCAGTCTGATACAATTCTTCCTAATTGAACTCATTAAGATGTATTAACTCCAAAAGAAATACTGGACAAGGGAAAAAAATGAGTAAAGTGAGTAAGATGAACAAGATGAATAGCAGCGATCCGGCCACATTCCTTATGTGGTCGGACCCGAACTGCACAACCACTACTTCAGTAGTCGGTTGAGCAGTTAAGTAATAAATGATAATAAATGAACAGGCGACAGGTGAGTTTTCCAGTGATTGGAAGTGGTTGGAGAGGCCGATCCCCGAGAGAAGCCACAGCCATATCAAAAGAATAAAAGTAGTTGGCCTTAGTCAAGGGTTTGGATAAGATTATTTTGGTTTCGAATTTTATGATTTGTGAATTATAAATTTATAAATTTGAATAAATTTGAAATTATAGGCGGAAAGGTGAGGGTAACTCTATGTGTCTATCTCCCTTGTGGCTAGTCATATTAACCAACAACTTGCCAATTACAATGCTGCTTTCAGAATTTTGGCGAATTTTACTGTAGACCTGCTAGGATGGACATCCTTCGTGTTCGGCTTCAGCTTCATCTTTTTCATGACGTGTCATCGTAGGGGGGTAAACTGATGCTTATGGGCAATATCTAATTTACAGACAGCCTATCATAAACACAGAGGTAGTCCACGACTTAGGATGAGATATTCATCTTTTTATTCGGTCTCCACAAGCGATGTGCTCTGGGTCTAATTTTCAGACCTCATTCACAGCCATTCAAACTACATCTTCTTCGTATTACATGACGGGGTTTACATGCAAAGAGTCTAATTTACAGACGGGTTTGCAAGGCTTGTTATCATATCAGGAGACAAAAACAACAAAAATAATCAACATCATAGGACTGGAATTTAATTTACAGAACTGCCATACAAATTTTAGTAATCACACGAGAAACTTTTGGTTGTTCCAGGTTACAGACCTTTCGACTGCTCTTAGAACATTTTGTCTCTTATTTCCATTCCTGGCATACCTGGCAAAGTTCCTGTGGTAAGTGTGTAGTGAGAACAGGAATACCACTTTATCCTACCCCTAATAAAAAACTCCATAGGCTTAACATTGGGTCACTGTATTCGGTCTGGAGTTCAGAAAAATGAAAAATATCGCTCTAGTGGGATACACTTGACAAATGACGTCATCTGTTAATGTAGAAGTAATTTAGACGGACGGGGTAGGATAAATTCTAAACTAAACTCGAGTTAGTTGTGTTATTGTTCATCGCACTCCAGCAAGATCGTGTATTACTGCTCTCGGCTTCGCCTCGTGCAGTAATACGCGATCTTGCCGTCGTGCGATAAACAACAACATGACTAACTCTTGTTTGGTTTCTCCATATTATACATGTTTTACGAAGGCATGTTATCTTAAGCCTATAAGACTTCGACACGCCAACTCTGCCCAATCTCACCTTTCCCTGACCAATCCATCGGGTCGGTGAGAATCTGTGATATATTTGTCGGTATACATACTTCACCGACCTGATCACACCTCTTCCCCATTGGAATCGGCCATTATCGAATTTGACATTGGGGTAATACCAAATTGTAATCGGCGAGAGTCTATGACCCTTGTGCATCAACATCATTGTTCCCGACTTTTCCCGATTGGAGAATAATTGTGAAATTGATCTGTAATTATCCGAGACGCCCCCTGACGGCCTCGAGAGACACTTTACCGCTGACGTCACGTTTCAATCTCACACGGGCGGCGCGCGGATTCGAAACAACAAGAACTTTTTAGTCTCTCTATAGGCTGTAGTTAATAAGTAACATCAAGATGCCGAAAGCTTCGAAAAAAAACCCAACCATCACCAGAAGCAAGAAGGCGGTGGACCTCGAGGAAAAAGTATCCGCCATGGACGGAAAACTCGAGGATTTCGATCAGAGGTTTGACCAGATAGAGAAAATGATCCGCGCCATAGCAAAGCCCGTTAGTGTAACAGAAGAAACTATCTTGGACGACGCCTCCGAGGTAGGAGTCGCTCAAGATCTCTCGCCGAAGCTCAGGAGAGCCCGAGGGAATACCGCGAGGGCAGATGTCAGGTTCGCCCCATACATCCAACCTAAAGCATCTACGATCCAGCTAGCTGAAACTCGGGCAGTCATTCCTCCCGCGCAAATCCGCGCCCCTTGATATCTGGGGCCCGCGCCTCCAACGGCCGCTTCGCTTCCTTCTACCATCGCAGAAGCGGCCTCAAGAAGCGACGAAATCTCGGACCAAGTACAGAAAATACTGGAAGGAGCTTCACATGTTCTGGGAAAAACAGGTAAAAACTCCAAATTCTTCCCCCATAAATACGTTTTTCGAGGACTCGCAAAATCAAAAACTGCACTCAATGAACTTAGCTGGGCAGAGTACCTCTGGGGCCTCTTCAGAATCGTGGATGACCCGGAGTATCCTCAAGCCTGGGTTTCACACGTAATGCAGCATATCCGACATGTACTGGAGGACTCGAGGGATTACGAGTTCACACAGGTACGAGCCTGGTCTGAGGAGGTCCTCAGTCTCATCGCGGAGGGCCGCCTCGCCCAGGCCTGGGAAGACACCACACGCATCCAGATGCTGCGCATCTCCATGTCTCGCTCCCCGCTAGGCCGAATCGACCATCAGGCCTCGGAGAAAACAAAGAAGCCGGATAGGCAAGGAGACAAGCAGGACCTGAGGGGGGGCCCTCCCTGCACCGCCTATAACAAGAAAGCTTGCTCCCTGCAGTCCGGACACATGGAAAACGGGTTAAAACAACTACATATTTGTGCTTACTGTCTGTGTAACCTCTCATCGTATCACCCCCACCCGGAGAAAGAATGCCGGATAAAACAGAGGCAGTTATCCGGACAACAACCAGCGGCCAAGAAGGGCGCCCCGCCCCCTTTTCATCATTAGGCCGGCCCGGGCCTCACAACACGGGACCTGCTAGAGCCTACGGCGACTCGCCTGCTGTAGGCTCACACTCTCCAAGCATGACTGCTCGCACCGACCACCGACTAACTCTCCAAGCCTCCGGGCTCGAACCAGGCCTCGGCCCGAAAACACCGACAAGTGCGGTAATGTATCCGGTTCAATGTATTCTGCCTTTCCAGGAGCAGAACCCTGTCTTTAATACTGTATGTAATAGTGTGATCAATGATACGAGCTATGTGGCACCGCTCCCGCCCGGCACCACGTGCGCTGGCGCTGGCACCCGCCGGTCCACGCTAGATGGCGCCACCGGAGGAAGTCAATGCCACGATTCCCCGGCAGGTGGCGGCACCGCGGGAACCGCCCACCTTCTCACCATCGCGAATTGGGCCCCCACGGACACCTCCCTTGGTCACGCCCTGGCGGCGGCAGCACCCATAGCGGTCGAGAACCCTCCCACATGGATTTCTCCGGAAGAGTTCGCCCCGGTTATCCGCGATCTCTGGCCGGCACCGCTACCCCACCGCTGGGAAAGTCATTGTCTACACCTGCGAGTCTACCAACACGTCCTGGCCTCAGGTGTGCCGAACTACGCAGGAGTGCGTACCCCCCTCCCCTCAGGCCTCAACATCGCGGCATGGAGGGATGCTCTCCGAGGGTACCACGACTACCGCCTACTGGATTACCTGGAGTTCGGGTGGCCCTCGGGCTACTCACGCACCTCACTCCCGTCCTCGACCTGCAATAACCACGCCTCTGCGGACCAGTACCCCGAGGCAGTACGGGAATATATCCGGGCAGAGGTCGGCCACGGGGCCCTGCTAGGCCCGTTCAAGGCCTCACCATTTACATGGACTCAAATTTCTCCCATGATGACCCGCCCGAAAAAGGATGCCGCCAGGCGGATAATCGTCGACCTCTCCTTCCCCCCCGGCGCGGGAGTCAATGCCGGCATGCTACCAGGGAATTTCGAGGGAGCGAAATTTGTATACACTCTACCGGGCATCAGGGATGCCATTACGCTGCTGGAACCGCTGGGCAACCAAGCCTACATCTGGAAGGCCGACCTGGCCCGGGCCTACCGGCAGCTCCTGGCTGACCCCCTCTGCTACCCCCTCTATGCCATCACGGACGGGGATCACGTTTACCTGGACCTGTGCCCCCCCTTCGGCGCGAGGCTCTCAGCGGCGGCATGCCAGAGGACCACGCAAGCGGTGGCATACATCATGGCTAGCCTAGGCCACAAGACGCTGGTCTATCTGGACGATTTCCTAGGAGTTGCCGCCTCGGACCTCGAGGCTCACGCAGCCTACCGAGACTTCAAGGCCCTCGCGGATAGGCTCGGCCTCGCCCTGTCCCCGGGAAAATGTACTCCTCCTACGCAGGCGCTAGAATGGATAGGATATACAATAGATGCTGCGGCGGGACAGGTGACTATCCCACCAGAGAAAATGAGGGAAGTGGAGACTCTGACGTCGACATGGTCTCTCAAAACCGCCATATCTAAGTCTCAGCTCCAGTCTCTAATTGGAAAGCTGGTCCACGTCTCCAGTTGTGTGCTCCCGGCGCGAAAATTCACAAACGGTCTCCTCGCGGCCCTCCGGAAGGTGAGGCCGAATAGCCTCATAGGACTCTCCCAAGGAGTGAAGGCAGATCTCGCTTGGTATGCCGCCTATGCTGCTAATTATAATGGCCTCGCGGTCGTCCTACCCTTCAGGCCGGAGGCCTACCTCTGGGTAGTTCAAGCAAAAGGGGGCGTGGCAGCGGCCTCTCTCACGGAGTATGGAGCACATCCAACCACGTCGGATATGAAGGTCCTCGTCGCCACCCCAGCTCACCTACAAGCCTGCGCCGTCTACGTGGCATGTGCTACCTTCGCCCCCGGCCTCCCCCGGGGCTCTCGGATAATTATCGGCCTCGACCTCCTCCGGGGGATTGAGACCCTCGCCACGGGCAAGACCAGAGACCCCGTATTGGCCGCCCTTGCCCGAGAAATCTGGCTCACCCTAGCAGGAAAGGACTGTATCATTGATCTTCGACAGGCCTCGGCCTCTGACCTCCGCCTCCCCCAGGCGGTCGCGAGGGCCCTGGTCTCTCCTCCGGCCGGCAGCTGGGTCTCGGCCCTGGCACGGGAGCTGGGACTGACCCAAGTATGCCTTCGTATTCCGACCCTGCCATGGTAATCTTTACAGGAACCTCCCGCCTACAAGACCAGATGCTGGCCTCGGTCAACGCGGCGACCTCGGTCTCAACTCAAGAAAACAAAGCCCGTCAGGCTAGGACGTACATCACCTTCGCGGCCTGGTACTCGGTGGACCCCCTACAACCGTCGGTCCGCGAGGCCGGACTCTACGGTCAGTTTCTGGCCAACTCCCTGGCGGCTCCGACCTCGCGCCTCAATTACATCTCAGGCACGAGGGCGTGGATCGTCTCTCATGGGGGCGACCCCTCCGCGTTTCAACACCTCCTGGCAAGGCAAGTCCTCTAGGGCGCGGCCCGGCTGGCCCCTCATCTTCCGGCCCCGGCCCCCCCTCTATCGGCTGACCTCGTGGCCCTCCTGGCCCGCACGGCTGACCAGGTAGCGCCCCACGGCTTGGTCCTCAAAGCCGCCATTCTCATCGGATACGCCTCCATGCTCCAAGGCTCCAACCTGATATCCCCCTCCGCCCTCGGGCCTGGCCCCCATACCCTCCTGCGCAGAGACATCCAGCAGGAGGGTAGGGGGCTGAGGGTGGTTATTAACTCCTCCAAAACTATCCGGGACCCAGCGCAGTCAACCTCTCTCTTCGTGGCTCCCTCGGCCTCAGACCTCTGCCCGGTGCAGGCTTGGAGCCGCTACAGGGAGTTGAGCCTAGCCCCTCCCTGGGCTCCAGCCTTCCTGACCCCGTCAGGAGCGCCGCTGGCCTCTCGCCAGCTGACGGCTTTTATCCGGCTCGCCCTGGAAAAGGCTGGCGTCCCAGCCTCGAGCCGGTTTTCTATCCATAGTCTACGTCGGGGAGCCGCACAGGATGCTGCCAAAACTCCAGGTGTGGACCTCCAGTCCATAATGCGCCATGGCACCTGGAAAACAAAGTCAGGCGTCAAGGCTTATCTCGACCCCTCGTCCCTCGAGGTCTCCACAGCCCTCTCCGCCAAACTGGCCAAATTCTGACTTTGATATCATGTATTAATATCATATCAACTCCCCTTGGAGTTTTCTTGCCGTATGGCCAATAAATTTTTGTCTCCAACTTCAGCGTCGACTGAGTTAATTGGAGAATAATTGTGAAATTGATCTGTAATTATCCGAGACGCCCCCTGACGGCCTCGAGAGACACTTTACCGCTGACGTCACGTTTCAATCTCACACGGGCGGCGCGCGGATTCGAAACAACAAGAACTTTTTACCACCACCCGCCCCACATCTAGGGCTGGATTTTCGATATTATATCTTATATTCTCAAATTCTGACTTTGATATCATGTATTAATATCATATCAACTCCCCTTGGAGTTTTCTTGCCGTATGGCCAATAAATTTTTGTCTCCAACTTCAGCGTCGACTGAGTTAATTATAATCGGCGATAGCGTCGGTGAGAATCTTTGATAGATGTTGATGTCTCATACATCATATTGAGGTATCCCATTGTTATGTCATGTTGTGTCCAGTTTCAGTATCTATGTGACTTATGTACTGTCATTTGTATATGTATAAATCTCCTGTATCTTGTTGTGTAATATTGTATCAGCCCGTACCGAAATTAAATGATACCGGATCTATGAGCTATGTCAAAGTGAAGCTTAAATTCGAGTGCAGAGTCATATGACCTGCTGATATGTATATATAAATGATCTATCATATGTTTAATTTCTTTTATAGCTGAAAATGACTCTTGTTCATCACCTGAGTATGTCTGTAAGCACCTTGTTTTGGTTTTTTTTGTATCAAGGGAATTTTATTCAGTTTCTTCTCAAAGAGTTACATCTAGATAATAACGCAAACTGTACAGCAATTTTTGTTCATTTCCTTCCTTCTTAACAGTAACATTTCTGGGGATGTATTTTATAAGCAATTCCCTTTTTTTTTTTTTTTTTTGTGGTTTGTTTGAATATTGAACCTTAACATTTTCAAACGTTTTTTTCTAGAAAGTATACTTTGATGAGTGAAATCCCTATTAAAGTGTATCAATCTCTTAAATATCTAATCTTCAGAAGAATCACATGACATTTGGGGGTAATGGTCCCAAGTACAGTACACGGACAGACCATTCTAAAACACAACAAGAAAAAGAATAACAACTACATGCTGACTGGACCTTACATATGACAGTAATATAGGGCAGAGGAAAAGAAAGTTCTCATGGTATTGCAGATCAAGGTACCTTGGTGCAGAATTATAAGGAGGACACAGAATGTATGGTTGGAGACCCGTATTTAGGCCGTTATCCAGATACCTATACTCGCTGTAACTAACGTCCTAAAAACAGGATGCTAGATGTATGTTTTTTTTTACATAAACTAGATTCCTTATTTCATGCATACGAGTGGTAACACTATCTAAGTGAATATATTGATCTGTTTAGATATTGTTCTTCGTCAATGTCACTATCATCCAATCGTGTCTCCAATGAAACTGAGGCAGTCATCCTTATCATCTGTCATCCCTTTACATTGTTTTTTTCTTGTTGCTCTTGTACCTTTTCAGCGTAAATGTAGACGACATAGATATTTACTCACATACAAACCACACATCTATTTGATATGTGTTCATCAAGTATGTCACTATGTCTTCTATTATTTTTTGCACCATTATGTAAGTCAGCAGACCTTAGGGGTGAGATGGTAGATCGTTGAGCGCTTGCTTGCGAATCTAGCCCCAATAGAACAGAGAAGGAAAAAACGAAGGAACAGTATTCTAAGTTTCTTTAGCGCTGTGCATTGGAGAGCAAATCTAGGAGTAAATAGAATGTTTTACTGCCAGTCCCCACACTGCTCAGTCTCCTTATCTATGTACACTGGATAAATATATACACACACATGCCCAGTTATTTTAGATTTTGTTCCTGATATTCCCTTTCTATCAAGACTTGCATACCTGTACAGATACAGCTCAACATGTGAACTGAATCACATAACAAGGACCCAACAGTGGTGGCACTATTTACATAGTATGAGGGCTTTGTTTAAAAAACAGAAGATGTTATGCGGGCAAGAAACAAGGAACAAACAATGGTTGTTCTAGCAGTAATTTCATGAGTATGAACATGCTGAGTATGAACCACTGACTCTACTGTACCCGCTTTATAGTAGTATTGACTTGCTATAAAACTACTCCAATAAATATGAAAAACATTTCCATATCTCTCAATTAAATGAAAAGTTATTGAATTTTGCATTATTTTCCATGGTAGAAGTGTGGGCTATTGATTTTAGAGTGTGCACAGACGACCTATATATATACATCACCTAGAGGTTAGAGTGGTCACATATATAAACTTCTAGTGCACTGCATGAAAACTATCCCTTCACTATGTGCATGCTATTCACTGTGATATTGAGAACGAAGCAGGGAGCCAGTGTCTTACAGTCCTAGAGGCATGCAAAGCTGACCATGACTAATCACTCAAGATCAAATTACCTCAAGACCTACCAGTGCTTGATATGTTTGGATCCAAGATAGGCAGTTACAGAAATGGCAAGTTGACTGGGTGTATGTGGGTTACAGAAAACTATCCATAGACTGAATGTAACCCAAACCTTTTAATTGTTATTCATTTATAATTGCACGCACATTCATCAACGATGAACATGCCTCCTAGTTCTGCGAGTTAGTAGGATGTAGGGAAGCCCCAAGAGACCTCAGACTTCCCTCTGGTGTGAATATAGCAAAGCTCTTTCTAGCAATCCCTGTGTAGAAGTACAGGCGTTTATCCTACCCCTAATATAAAATCCTATAAGCTTAACATTGAGTTTCCGTATACCACGCTGAGTGGCATACGGAGATTTATATGCCACTAGTGGCATACATACACAATATTACCATGATTTCGATCTGAGTGGCCGTATTCTCCGCGTAGTTGACGAGTATTGCGCAGCGTCAACTACAAGGAGAATACGGCCACACAGATCGAAATTATGGTAATGTTGTATTTATTACTCACTTATTTTTAGATTTAAGCAATAAACATGATCGTTAGAAAACTTTTCAACGTAATTAAGAAGTTATGTTTGGGACTACTTTCATCTCAAAAATCCGTATCCTCCTAGGAGGGTACGGAGCTCCGTATCCTCCTCAGTAGCGATCTGTAATCTCCATAGGCTTAGTATGGAGACTCCGTATCAGGTGGGTAATAAAGAATTTTTATCACGTAATATTCCAAAATCGAGGAGACGGGGTAGGATAAAATTAAAACCTGATTCGTTTTAATCTTGGCCACTGCATGCCACTCCTGGAGTTTTGGCTCCAGACTTCACTCGGCTTCGCCTCATGAAGTCACTATGCCAAACTCCAGTCGTGGCATACGGTGGCCAAGATTGAAACTCATCAAGTTTTACGATAATATCTTCCTCAGCTCTTTATTGGAATTTTAAGTACATATGGAGACTTACCCTGAAGCATTATGAGACATCAAAACTGACTCTCACCGATGGGTGAATGAATCAGCTATGATCGTTTCAATGTATGATAAAAATAGTATAGTGACATAATTGAGATCAAATGGTGATATTAGAGATGGCCTGATGTGCTAGTATCACATACACCGATGTGTTTGGGGGAGACATCCAAGAACCAGACGTCAGGGAAAGATTATTGTTGCATTGAAACGCCCACGAACTTCGTTCTTTAGAAGAAGTCCACTATACATGTCAATGGCATTCTGGAACGACTTACCAATAGAAATACAGACAGGTACACTGTATGGGTTCAAGAAATATGTAAAACAAAAGTTGTACGAAAGTCAGGTATGAATGATAGAATGTAGGAGAATGTATTCCATAATCAATCATAACCTTACCATTATTCATCCCTTTTCTGTACATATTGTGCGTATATAGATGGAACCTCGATGTGAGCTATTATGTAACCATTCGCAAGATGACCATAACATCTGCAACGCAGAGGTCATATCTGTACATGTTATTTGTTTGTGCAAATAAAAAAAAACAAAAAAAAACCCCATGCCATTACAAATTTGAAACTCATTTCCGGACATCTTAAGTAGAACAACAATGATTATTTTCAATGATGTGTAGAGGAGAAGTGATTGCAGATTTGAAGCCCATTTGCTGATATATGAAGTGGAACAAACCTCACCTGGCCAGCGGCACCCTTTGATCTCTGTCGGGTCGCTGTAGAAGAAAAGTATCTTGAAAGTATGATGATCTCAAAGTGTATTAGAACACATATCTATTTAAAGAATACACTTTATCCTACAACAAATAAAAAACTCCATAGACTTAACGTTGGGTCACTGTATTCGGTCTGGAGTTCAGAAAAATGAAAAATATCCCTCTAGTGGGATACACTTGACAAATGACGTCATCTGTTAATGTAGAAGTAATTTAGACGGGCGGGGTAGGATAAATACTAAACTAAACTCGAGTTAGCCATGTTATTGTTCATCGTACTCTGGCAAGATCGCGTATTGCTGCTCTCGGCTTCGCCTCGCGCAGTAATACGGGATCTTGCCGTCGTGCGATAAACAAAAACAACAACACGACTAACTCTTGTTTGGTTTCTTCATAGTATTAGTTTTTCTGATTTAGAGATTGATTTAGAGATTGATATCATGATAGTCTTAGAATAGAATAATATATAAAGTAATTCTAAAAAGTTGATTTTCACATAGTAGAAGTCATGTCATTTTCTATTTTCTAATATTTGAATGTCAAAATCTAAAGGTCATATTTTTGAAAGGAAACTGGATTTTGGCACATTTCAAATAAAAACTGTATATCTTTTACTGATTGGGTTAAGAAAACTAGTCAAAACCTAAATTTACTCATTTAGTTTTAGCATACACTACACGGAACAAACAATATTTCAAAATTCCCTGGGGCCTGTCTTTTAGAGAAGATAATCGTTAATAGCGATTATTAAAGATTCAAGACGGGTTTCAAGATAAATACAACGTCCATCGGCCTCAATGGTTCGATAACTATCGCCAAATGTATGGTTATTAGACTATGGTCTCAAAACGGTCGCTATCAACGATTATCCCATCTAAAAAAACGGGTCCCATGTATCGCCATATATCCGATATGTCTTTGAAGGGTATATCGCTGATGCTAATAATGTCATTCTTGTATCACTGCAGGGCAATCAAATCACCCGTAGAAGAAAAGATCTCCACGGAGGAGAAGAGCCTTCTGGAAGGTCAACCACGCGTGAAGTTCGACACCACATGGAGAGGAACCATCTCCGATTTCCTCGCTGCGAACGAACATCTTCGCAAAGATTTCAACGACGTGGCCGAACAAATGTCGTCTGCTCTGTGGGAACTGGAGAAATGCGGCGCGACGCCCGTCTGCGCCGACGGCAGGGTCGGCGGCAACGCATCGGCCGTCATCGGGCCCGATCGGTTGCTAATCGTGAGCAAATCGGGTAAGATCGGCGGTCGTCGGATGCACCCTCTGCACGATGTTTGTGTGGTGAGTCGCTTCGACACTGAGAAGTGGGAGGCTGAGTATTACGCGGAGTCCCAGGAGGTTCTTCCTACGAGTGACACGCCGCTGCATGCCGCTGCGCTCAGTGCGCATGCGCGGTTCGGGTGGCCGGAAGTGGCGTGCGCTGCGGTGCACGGGCATGCGCTGGAGAGTGCGGAAGAAGCGGAACGATATGGGTTGCCCTGTTCACATGAAGAGACGCTGTACTCTACGCCGCCCGACACGGAAGCCCTGCTTGACCTGATGAAGGAATATAGGTTCCCGAAACACCAGGTGTACATCCGCAAAGGTCACGGCTTCGTCATCATCGGGGGATCGATGGCAAAGGCCATGGAGGCCTTCACAGAGAAAGTCAAGCCATACATCTAAACTAAAAAAAAGTTTTAGGGTAGGGAAAAAAATACAGGTTGACTCCTACCCCCCAAAAAATTGGAACTACATAGACCCCATTGAGGTATCCCATAATTCGGTCTGTTTACAAGTTCCGGTGCTCGCTGGTTGCCTACATTATATGGTGATAGAACCGTAACCCACAATTATCTAGTTTAACGTTTTTTTATAAATATTCAAATTGGAAATCTGATGTGAGAAATCGAAATTTCAGCTATTTCTACATATTTATCCGAAATCATATTTAGGTTCTCCAAATATAAATAGGAAAACTATAGTTCATGTGGTCGTGGTCTGCCCAGTCAGTCGCGAGCGGAACTTGTATTTACCCTGGGCGATAATGGGGAGATTAGTAACCTCTGGAGGGCGTATACATCTAACTTGCACGTTTTCTTTTACTGATAGGGTCAGGCTGTGTCTAACTTGCTAGATCTTGCTGGATCGGACTACGTCTTGTACGTTCTGCTTGCTTCATTACCGTTGTGTGTGGAACCCCTATTATCACTCATGTGGGGCTGTTCCACCAGAGCGATCCTACTAGAAGTATGTAGACGTTAGGGCACACCATCTGAAAGTCGGGACGCTAGGGCCTACTCATCGGGACGTTAGGGCCCACCTATATTAACATCGGCATATATCATTCAAATATGCATACATGTATGTCAAATCATTAATAACATATCATGAAATTTGCGAAAACCATGTCATTTCCGTTTTTAGCGCTAACGAGCTAACAAACATTAACCAATTCTGCGAAATTAGGTGGGCCCTAACGTTTACTTATGCTATTTCTCTCATACAGTGCCACATGTGTGAACGCGGCATCGCAGTGCGGCTGAGGTGCGACTGAGGCTTTCACACCTCCGGTTTCGGGTGGGCCCTAACATCCCGACTTTTGGGTGGTGGGCCCTAACGTCCTGCAATCCAACTAGGCATGTTCACACGATTCATCCCGATCTAGCAAGTCAACAAATCCTTCAGCAACAGGATGTATCTGATCAATAATTTTACCAAGTATTTTTGACGTACGAAAACAGAAAGCCAGTTTCCGTATATTACACTGCTTTTAAAAAGGTTCTCGAGCATGTAAGAACCTGATTGAGAACTTGAGTTTTAGATTTGAAATAATCCATCGTAAATGCAGTAAAACCTCACTGGACACTCCATGTAAGGACACTTTATGTGAGGCGGACACCTCGCGTTTGCGGACACTTTGACACTTGGAATACTGTATGATACGGTAGGATCTGAGTTGTTGGACACCATGTACAGCATGTGATCAACCAAATCGACACATAAAGACGGCCAGAGGCGGCCGGCCGGCTGGTTTTTACAGGGCCGGCCGGCCAGAGGCGACGACCGCACGATTCTGGGCGACAGGGTTTTCAATGGGCTGCTCCGGCCGATTCCTGCCGATTCCTGCCAATTTGCTGATCCACCAAGCAGATTGTCCCAGCTGATCTGAGCCGATGAGCGATTTGGGCGGCCGACATCCACAATTCCTCCACATGGTCATCGTCCGGCCCTAACTCACTTTTGGTGGATCATGTGCTTTAGGCATCCCACAACTTTGGCCCATACAGTGGTACCCCACCATTCGGGGCATTTTGGCCCTGAGCGGAATCTAGGGATCTACAGTATTACTGTCTGAATAGTAAGGAAAAAAGATTTGTGATAGAATCTGTAATATTGTTAATGACATATACAAGTATTGCTGCCAAATTCGGTGCTTTCTTTGATAGAATGCATATTGATGCTGATGACTTTTAATTTGTTTCCTTTTATAGATAATACCCTTTGGTGATAAGTGATTGTTTTTTTTGGTCTGGCTACTTATTTCCCAATCACCATCTTGTTTCCTTTTGAAGATGTTCAATGATTTATCCTACCCTGATATAAATCTCCATAGACTTAACATGGTGTGACTGTATGCAATGGTTATGCCATGAAATATTTATATGCCTCGGGTGACATGTGAAGTTTTATCCTACCCCCAATATAAAATCCCATAGGCTTAACATTGAGTTTCCATATGCCACACTGACTGGCATACAGAGTTTTATATGCCACTAGTGGCATACAGAATTGTTATCACGTAATACTCGAAAATAGAGGAGATGGGGTAGGATAAAATCAAAACCTGATTCGTTTTAATCTTGGCCACCGCATGCCAATCCTGGAGTTTTGGCTCTGGACTTCACTCGGCTTCGCCTCATGAAGTCACGATGCCAAACTCCAGTCGTGGCATACGGTGGTCAAGATTAAAACTCATCCGGTTTTACGATAAAAACAGGTGACGGGGTAGGATAAAATCTAAACGTCACTCAATTTGTCTTCTGCTACAGATATCACTCAGCTCTGCTTCGTAATATCATTCCGCGAAGACTACTCATACCATAAAAACAATCATATGAAATTTCGTGATGTTTCTTGATGATATTTTTGTGTTTATTTACCAATGTGATAAGTAGAAGTGTATGTTGATCACTGAGGTAGTTTAACTACCTTGTGATCTGAACTGACACTAGTTTCCAATAACCTGCTATCAAGAGATCAACATGCCGATATTATCACTTACCTGTACATGAATTTATCTCACCCCTCATGTTTCTTCCCCATAGACTTAACATTAGGAACTTGTACTCTATGGAGTTCGAGTCCCACTTCATCTTCACCCCTGGTAGTGGTAAACTTACTGTTATATCAAAGACCAGTCCTTTTCATAAAATGTCTCTGTGGTGTGGTGTACAGCCACCTTTCTCCTTCATCCCTAGCAGTGATAGACTTACTGCTATATCAAAGGCCAGTCCGTCTCATACCATGTCTATGTGGTGTGGTGTACAGCCACCTTTCTCCTTCATCCGCAGTAGTGGTAGATTTACTGCTATATCAAAGGCCAATCCTTCTCCTACCATGTCTATGTGATGTGGTGTGCAGCCATCCTTCTCCTTCATCGCCAGCAGTGGTAGATTTACTGCTATATCAAAGGCCAATCCGTCTCGTACCATGTATCTGTGGTGTGCAGCCACCTTTCTCCTTCATCGCCAGTGGTGTTAAATTACTGTTATGTCAAGGTCCTTCTATTGTCTTTGAGGTGTGGGAACTAAAAGAGCTCTCACCTCTGTAAATTTGTAGTGGTGAGATTTCTACCTAAATTCATCTCATAGATTTGATCACCTTCAAACCCAAAGTAAGTCGGATAGAAAATATTTAACTACCCAAACAACATACTCAATGCCCATGGAATACTATAAAAGAATACCCAATGGGCGAAGATGTCACAAACTTTGTTAATCAGTTAACGATAGGGGTGAGATAAAATCTGAACTATACTCGACCCGTAGTTTTGCATTGCTACGTAATCTCACTCGGCATTGCCTCATGAAATCAGTTCCTCCCTCCATACCACGTGACTTGTTGTCATTCACCATCTTAAGTAATAAAATGGCGTTTTTTTATGATAATATGGAGAGAGAGAGAGAGAGAGTGAGGATAGCAGTGAAGAGAATTGTTGGATATTGTAATTTGTTTTGATGTATCTGTATTACCTGCAGTGGAAGATCTAACCTTGAATTAGAACTGCTTGAATATAATAATAATAAAAGCAAAAGAAAATCTATCCCTGGTTATTTATTCCAAGAATTAATAAGAAAACCTTTAGAAAGGTGTTGTTGTTATTAGACAGTAATGCTATGATTTACAGACTTATTGTTTTATTACAGTCCTATCACTGCTTTGCCCTTGTTGAGACAGATATGTCAGCTGAGATCTGTTTTACTAGTTTCGTGACATGTCTGTGACACCATACAGACATTGGGGTTTCGTGTCAAGACAAGTAGCTGCCCTTCGAAAAAGACAGACCCCAAATAATAAGAATTAGATAAATCTACACATCATGGACCTGTTTCACTAGTTTCGTGACAAAAGTGTTAGACATGAAAAGCCGCACCAACAGTGCAAGCAAGAACGGACAAAACAAAGTCTAATGTCTACTTCTTATGAAACCGGACACACCATCTAGACATGTCACGAAACTAGTGAAACAGGTCCCAGGACACACCATCTAGACGCCATCTAGACGTGTCGCGAAACTAGTGAAACAGGTCCCAGGAAAGAAATTATGGAAATATGTCACATATTAGCTGCTTTAAAAAGACCAAGAAGACGTGGTCACGTCGGTGCTGGCCACACATCAGTGGAGGGCTGAGAGTTTATGGGGAGGTTTTAAACCGATGTTTTATCAAATAAAGCACAATTAGATATTTTTGTTTTACACATGGATACAGATTCTTTAATTAATCATCGTGATTATTGGTCCTCCAGCTATGAGTTCAGGACCCATACAATTTTCAAAATCTGGAGCTCGAACGACTCACTGTGCAGTTAACCGATGAACTTTCTGAAATTGTTAACCTTGATAAAGGGCAAATCCACTTGAAATTTCCTGCTTCATTGAATATTGTCCTTGTTGTTGTCAATATGTGTGGTCTGCTGGGGTGGACAGCAATTACCAATCTGTTAACCCTCTTGGTCGCCTTGCCTCCTTGTGATGCAGACCGGATGTGCTTGCACGCAAGCATAACAAAAGCAACCAGGGTGGGGAGTTAGCTCAGTGGTAAAGAGGTTTGGGTTTGTGGGTTTGATTTAACGTCCAGGGCCCTGTTTTTTAGTCATGACATTCGTAACTTACGACACGTATCTGCCGTCAGTGTGCTAGAGAGCTACGATCATAGAGTGGGTACGACACTTAGTGAAGATACGACACTTAGGGAGCTAAAAGGTGTGCTATAGTCACGACAGTCGGTGGCCAATGGAGCGGAAACGGGGGCTATAAGTGTCGTATCTCTAAGACCACTCTGGACATGTCATACCAAACGCGGAACTTCACTTCCCGTCGGAATTAAGCAATGAAATTTGAACACGAGTAAGGTATACATATAACCTAAAATCGTACCTAATATGAAGAAAATCGGCCTCACCGTTATGAAGATTTCGGCGTTTGAATTTCGTCATAGCAAACGCTGCTCTGGTGGCCAGTGTAGCTCTACACTCACTCTGCGCTTACTTCAATCTCCCAGCAGAGATTCCGCGCGCTTTACCACGAAAGATCTGATAGGAGAGTGCTTGTACGATATCAGACTGATAGCCGGATGTTTCAAATTTAAACACCGATATCTTCATAACGGTGCGACCGATTTTCTTGATATTTTGTACGATTATAGGATATATGTATACCTTACTCGTGTTCAAATTTCATTGCTTAATTCCTATGGGAAGCACAGAAAATCAACAGTGACGTTTTATAGAACTGAAGACAGTTCTATACTTGTCTTAACTTCCGATACATCTCGCCAAGATAGTTCGATTCAACTTACGACCGTGTCTATAGCACACCCGCCATCTTGTGTCTTGAAAACAGGCGTATAATCTTGATCCGATCTCAGCCGATCGTAGACTTGCGATGTCGTGACTAAAAAACAGGGCCCTGGTAACCATTGCAGGTTCTCGCCAGACTTTCTCAAGGTTCTTTTACACCACAAGGGTGGTGATCGAATCTATGAAATGAATTTATCTGGAAACCTCAGCCCTACACATTTACCAAGGTGAGAGTTCTTTTACTTCCCACACCACATAGACATGGTATGAGAAGGATTGGCCTTTGATATAGCAGTAAATCTACCACTGCTGGGGGTGAAGGAGTAAAGTGGCTGCAGTGGGACCCGAATCAACAAAGTCTAGTGCTCTTTACCACTGAGGTAACTCCCCACCCCGGTCGCTTTTGTTATGCTTGCCTGCAAGCATATCCGGTCTGCACCACGAGGAGGCGAGGCAACCAAGAGGGTGAACAGATTGATAATTGCTGTTCACCCCAGCAGACCTCAGTGGTAAAGAGCACTGGACTGTGTTGATTGGAGTCCCACTGCAGCTACTTTGTTGCTTCACCCCCAGCAGTGGTAGATTTACTGCTATATCAAAGGCCAATCTAAGATCTTTCTCATACCATGTCTATGTGATGTGGAAAATAAAAGAACTCTCACCTTGGTAAATGTGTAGGGTTGAGATTTCTACCTAAATTCATTACATAGATTCGATCACCACCCTTGTGGTGTAAAAGAACCTTAAGAAAGTCTGGTGAGGACCTATAATGGTCTACTGGATGTTAAATCAAACCAACCAAACAACTACAGACAAGCATGATGAGTGCTGTTATTCATGCAGTATAAGAAACATGACTCCAAGGTATTTGTAGCTTCTTTTCACATGCAAGGCATTTTTTTTCACAAATAAAGTCACGACTCAGGCACATGCCGCAAGCGTGTAAGTGCTCCGAGCCACATCAGACTTGTTTTCTTTGTATCTAAACTCAACTCATTTACTTTGCACCAGTGATAAACTTCATGTATGCCTAGAGCCAATGTGTTTTGTGCTATGCTTATGTCCAAGTGTGATACACATACAACCAGGTCATCTGCATATTGCACGTTAACGCAATTCTACAGGTCACAACACATGTCATATATAAAAACAAGAAATAGTAGTTGGCCCAGCACCGACCCCTGTGGCACATCAAAACTCGTGTGTGAATCATCGGAGATATTATTGGTTATGGATACTTGCCGTCTTTTGCCCTTTAGGTCAAGATACCAGTTAAGAAAATTCTTTGGGATAAATGCCCGTGAGTCATGAGGTACTGAATCAAAAGCTCTGCAAATGTCGACAAAATATGCCGCTGTAACTTTGTCCCCTAATACGTAAAGATCCTCGACAAACTTATACAACGGGTCCTCAGTTCCTTTTTCGGCTGAAACCCTAATTGGATTTCTCCTGGAGGAAGTTGGTCTCGGTGAACTAAGCAGAAAGACAGTCATAAAGAATCTTCTCAGTGATGTTTGAAGGCTTTTGTAAAATACTGATGGGACGACAGTTTGTAATATGCGTCGCATTTCCAATAATTTCCTTCCTTTTTGGGGGATTAAGCAATGAACTATATAATGAAGTAGAATTTGCATGTAGATGTTTTAGCAGGCAATTGCAAGATCATTTCATTCTCCAATTTTTTAATCATTTGATCTTCTAAAATATCAAAATATGTAATTAATCGATCCGTACGAGCTGCCCCTCAGACATTGAGGTTTCATAAGGAATGAAACTAGTACAAGGTGAACCAAACAAAGTTCAGCTCTTATCAGGATCTTTTAATGACTACTGAGGTATATCATTGTATAATTTGTAAATAAACATATTAACTCAATTCTTTTTTCCATTTGTCAATTTCAAAAGAGTTTATAGAAGACAAATAGACAAGTAGACACATGCGATATCAGCTCTTTCCAAAACACAAAGATGGATCAATAATTGAAAACTAACAGTTTTATAACCTTGACCTTCATAGAATTTATAATTTATAACCTTACAAATGATAGATTAATATAGAAACAGTATCTAATATCCAAAGTAGAAGTTGAATCAGAATTATTAAAGTCCATGATAATTCTCATATGAGTCTTACATTGATTTTCACAGTTCCTTTATATTCTTAAAATGCAAATACTAGGCTTCACAAGTGAACATGATCCTCTTGGTTAACCCTAAACACTTATTGACTCCCTAATCGAATCTTACCATCAGTGTATGGGGGCTTTGGCCATGTTTCACTGACTCCAATGAAGTCATAACCCTTCAGAAGACAAGACACATCAAAATGACACAATCTGATCACCCCATAATATACATGTGGAAAAAGCACAGTATGAGTGTTGTGTAATGTAAAGTGTGTGCAAGTTAAGGTGTGTGTGCAAGGCTATGTATAAGTAGGTACCTCCTTGAAGAATGCTAGGGAGCCCAGTACTGATAAGGTCCAACATCACTGGTATATATCAATTTGGCCTTACCGGTGAAGCTAGACAAAAGTTGGACCAATTTCACATCATCAATTCTACTACAATCTCAATACATAAATCTACAGATATCAACATATGTTAAAGCAAATGAAAAGGAATAGTTATCATGTCAATGCCCTTAGGACAGAGAATAAGGACACAAAGAGAAATCAGCCCTTGGTCAACCAACTTCCCCTGGACAAGAGAGAATATGAGCCACCAGGTGATCTCCCAGAACTGAGGGTTCAGTGAAGCCCTGAACACATTCATCACAGCTGGAATAGTTCTGGCTGGTATCGATGGTCACATGTATGTCTAAGGCTGTGGATCTCCTGGAGGAATTCATTTTGATTGAACCAGTAGGGTGGGCAAGCACTGTATAATTGTCAGTATGACCTGACTGACTGGATAAAGCACTAATCGATGCACCAGGAGAACAGCTTGATGGATTGTCTCCCGCATGATGCTTCATGTGTCTCTTTAGTGCATATGAACTTTTATATTCTTTTCCACAAGCAGAACATTTATGAGGTTCTTCTCCTGAATGGCTCAACATGTGTTTCTTTAGTTTAGAAGTCTTATCAAATCCCTTACCACAAACAGAACATATGTGACCAGTATGGGTCAACATGTGTTGCCTTAGACTGGAAGAATGACAAAATTTCCTATCACAAGCAGAACATTTGTGAGGCTTTTCACCTGTATGGGTCAGCATGTGTGATGTTAAATGTTGTAGCTGATTGAAGCCCTTCTCACATACAGAACATTTATGACATTTTTCTCCTGTATGCATCAACATGTGTTCCCTTAAGTCACATGTCTTTCTGAAAGTCTTACCACAAACAGAACAATTATGAGATATATTCCTAGTATGAGTCAACAGGTGTTTCTTACAATGGGATAACCGACCAAAAGCCTTACCACAAACAGAACATTTGAAAGGTTTTTCTCCCGTATGAATGAACATGTGTTTCCTCATATTGGACAATCCTTTAAATGTCTTACTACAAACAGAACATTTATGAGGTTTTTCTCCTGTATGGATCAACATGTGATCCTTTAAGTGGCTTAGCTGAATGAATCCCTTCTTACATACAGAACATTCGTGTGGTTTCTCGCCTGTATGGATCAACATGTGATTCTTCAAAAGGGATAGTTGAATGAATCCCTTACCACAAACTGAACATTCATGAGGTTTTTCACCTGTATGTAGTAGCATGTGTTTCTTTAAATCTTGTTTACGGCTGCATCTCTTCTCACAAATAGAACATTTGTGAGGTTTTTCTCCTGAATGGGTCACCATATGTGACTTTATATGTGATAGGCAAGAGAATCTCTTCTCACATTGAGGACATTTGTGAGGTTTTTCTTCTAAATGGGTCACCATATGTGACTTCATATGTGATAGACAAGGGAATCTCTCCTCACATTGAGGACATTTGTGAGGTTTTTCTTCTGTATGCATTAACATGTGTGACTTTAAATATGATAGACAAAGGAAGCTCTTATCACATAGAGAACATTCGTGTGGTTTTTCTTGTGTATGCGTTAGCATGTGCGTCTTCAAATATAAAAGACAAAGGAAGGTCTTATCACATATATTACATTTGTGAGGTTTTTCTTTTGTTTGTGTCGCCATGTCTGTTCTTGAAATTAGCCTATAGAATTACTATTCACAAAACATGAGGTGTTTCTTCCTATATCATGTAATGAACGCGTCATATATAGAATAGACTACCAAAGCTGTTACCTCAAACAGAATGTTTTGAGCTTTTTCTCCTGTATGCTCCAAGAGTTCTTTCTTAGACTAGATGATTTACAGAATTCATTACCACAAACCAAAAATCCGTAAGATTTTCTCCTGTATGAGGTGTATCTGTTGACCGAACTGAATAGGAAATTATTACTGTCTTCAGTGAACTGGTTATCTCTTATTCTTCTAGGAATTATTGCATGTTTCTGTCTTGATTCATGTCTGAAATTGTTGCCACAATCAGAATATTTGTATTTTTTGAGACTTGGCTGAGTTTTCACTAGGTCATCATGGATGGATGCCCCACAGATTCTTTGATGTTCTGCCCTCTGTTCAGACTGCCTCAAATCTGGTTTGAAATATAAACAAAAAGATTCAGGTTAATTTTAGACAGTACCTAAAACATACAATATCTCTCTAATGTAGCAAAACCTGAATGGTATACATGAAAATGCTAGAAGTCGTCTCCCTATTTGACAATATAACAATAACAACTCATTTCTGGAAAAACACATTTTTCAGGTTGCCAATAAGAGACATTGTTCCTAAAAATATCTGGTAAACTTCCATTGCATGGTTTCAATTTGCATTCAGTGAATGTTTTAGTGTAGCAGCTGTATACAGAGGCTGGCTAGTTATCTGAATTAGTTAAATCTCTCAAACTAAAACTGTGTGACATGAATCAATTATACCTTTTTTATTGCCTGATGAATAGATAGCATTAAACTGGGAGAAAAATGAGCATTTCAAAAAATCATATTCAGCAAACAGCCCTAGCAGGCTTCATTGAACTAGTACTTCTTAAGAGAGAATACGTTTCCTGGAAAACTATATGAGTATTAATTCTAAAGGTGAATTGTATGATAAGCCTACAATAGTGTCTATGAAACTGTCTTTCTCGTCCTATACTACATTTATTATGGCGAAACCCAACATAATCTCATTTCATATTTACCTTTGTAGCTAAAGGTTTATGCTGACTGTTTCCTGTAGTGTAGGTAGCAGTGTTCAACCACACCATGGATAACTTTGTTTGTCTATCCTGGAAAAAAAGAAACAGATTGGATGGGACCACTCCTACAATACAATATGGAGTCACCATGATATAGGATAAGTTGCATATTATCTCATCGACAAATTTCATCTTCTCATATATGTAAAAGGTATGAACTCCTTCATTTTTTACCTGGAATAAATATACTCATGCTTAGTTGCTCATTCGTTTTTAAAAAGATGGATGTTTATATAGGATATGGAACCACATGGAAAGTCAGAATTTCTTTCCTGTCAGTGCTTTGAAATACACTATGCAATAGTCCCCAGACCTTTCTGTTACCTTATAAAAGAGTTTCTATGGCATGAAGTGTTTAACACTCAAAGTGTGGCAGTAGATAATACCATTTCTCTTAGTTTGTTGTCTCCAGTGCAGTGCAGTTTCTGCCAAGTGAAAATGCTCCTTTGCCATTGGTTTCAGGTCTGGATGCAGCCTCAATGACTTCTATGATAATATGACAGTGTGCAGTAGTTGATGTATCCATTCCAACACTAATGTGACAAGGTAGCCAGAAAAAGTCCTCACTCTCACTTTCTTTTGGTTTTAGGCAGAATTCCTTGGATTGTGCTGACAAAGTCTGCAAACATGACTTGGGGTTAGACCAGATGATGTACTTTATTCACTAAAATTTTTACATCATAATTAATGTTCCATGGGACTCTTAGGAACCATCAATGATTTAAACTTTTCAATGTGTAGACTTATTTCAGCCAATTTTTTTGTAAGTTTTCAGCTATTTATACCAATCAAAGATATTTGCCTCTTTCAAAAACATGATGATATCTTTCTTTGGGGAAAAAAAAATCATTTTGTTACTCTTTTCTATCCTTAGCATAATGGGGGAATTTTCTCCTTTCAGAAGGTGTAAATCTGAAGTGACCTATTCTCAGATCAGTCAACTTCACCTGTTCACTACAACTTCATTCCCACAGTTTTTCTTCCCATTAACAGTTCAATAAAATGGTGTGCATTTTGTTTCACATTTGCTTATTTCAGTCACAATGCCACATGTTCATTGTTGATTCTTTTATTGGACCTGTCATGACAGTGTGGGGGAATTCTCACTGTACTGGGATGCAACTTCAGAGCTTTCTTAGCTGCTCTGTCTGCTTCTTCATTTTCATCAATTCCTAGGTGGCTTGGCAGTCAACTGAGAATTATTTCGAAAATATGTCCGATCGGCGAAAAAAATGTTTGCGCTGCAAGCATCTGTCCCCCACACCCCACCGGGAGAGTGGAGACGATCCAATAGACGCAAAACCTTTTTGATCTCAATGTCAACTGAGAATTATATCATCCTTTCCTTCCTTCAAATTGGTAATCCTCTCTCTAACTTCTCTTACCATAGGGTTGGTATTTGTTTGTTTGGGTAGTTTAGCATCAAATTTATTCAATTAGACTTACTTTGGATTACTTTACTAACACCCTGTTGAAGTAGCAGGGTATGCTGCCTGGTTGGTCCAGGCATCTTACTCTTGTTACTTATATCTTATCGAAAATATTACATTCCGTGAGGAAGTCAAGAATTTCTCTCTTGTCAGCGCTATGAAAAACACTGTGCATTGCTGTTTGATTCTTAAGGAATTTCTTCCTTCTTTTTGTGGCTTAACAATGTAGCATGAGATGTTTTACACTCAACAGAGTGTTGCATGTCTGCCACACAGGCACTAATTCACCTCTCAGGAGGTGCCCATGTGTCAGTTTGGTGTGACTGGTCTGCAGATGGGTAAATTTCACCTATTTGGTTTTTATCAGGTTGTATTTCCTAAAAGTCTGGCTAGTAGCAACTACAATTTCTCGTAGTTTGTTGTCTCTGGTGCTGTTCCAGAGTTTCTGCCAAGTCTTTTGAATGTGCCCCTTGGCCATTGATTTTAGGTTTGTATGTGGAACTGTGTGGGCTCCAACTTCTCTGCTTAAAACATTTTTGGCTGCTTGATCTGCAGCTTCATTTCTCTCATTTCTGATATGAATCTGTAGCCAACACATGGCTACCTCTTTGCCATGTTCTCTCTTCCTTTCTGTGTTTGACTGTCTAATGTCTCTGATGACAGCATTCTTGATCCTGCTGTCTGATGGCTTATAAACAAGATTTAGAGTCTGAGATTTTTGTTTCATTGGGTAGTTTAACATCAAATTTGTTCAATTAGACTTACTTTGGGTTTGACCAAATCTGTGAGATAAATGTAGGTAGAAATCTCACCCCACACATTAACCTAGGAGAGATTACATAATGTCCTAATAATGAGGTATAATTTGCATGGATGTTTTACCAGTCGTTTGCATGATTGTTTTATCATACAATCATTTAATTGCTTGATATTCCATAATATTGAAATGGTGAAGCACCGGGCCCTGGTTGTTGGGTGTGGGCTCACTGCAGCCGCCTAGCGGTTCTTTCAGACATACACTCTATATACCATATACAACCTCCCACCCACACCTCTTCCTAAACAATTTCATATAATATTTTATTCATACTTTTTAATAGGGGTATAATCTATTTTACCCACTCCTCAATGTTGTGCCTCAGTGGAAGACCTGCTACACGCAGAACTGACGGTTTTGTCTAAATTAAAAAAAAAAAAAAAAAAAAGTATAAATACTTACAATGTACATTTTATAGGTCTCCAGTTGTTACAATGTCAAATAAAATATTGTTCTATAATAATTTTCTTTTAACCCAATTTAAATCTTACTTATCATTTACACTGGGGGGGGGGGGGGGGGGGTGATGTAGTTATTTGATCTTATCATAAAGCTAGTTCAAAGTTTTAGAAATCTTATCAAAGTAGTAGGACTCGCTGCCCCTCAGACATTCATGTTTTCATACACCTAGTATAAGGTGAACCCAACAAAGTTCAATTCTTCTCAGGATATTATAATGATCATTAACCCTTTCACTACGCTGCATAATACCAAATACACACCTTGAAATACGCGGCTGCAGTACCATTTTCAGTGACGTCATTATATCACACCTCCATTGTAATCCAAAATAGTAAGGGTTTTAATACAGTCATGTTTAATATATAGTCATGATATTAACTATGATATAGTTTTACACGGGGTAGAAAAATATTTCCATTATTTAATTGAAAAATGGCCGAGGAAAGGTTGAATTAGGGTTTGGGTTTAATTAGCTTATTTATCGGGGGGAAGGACAGTGTTAGTCGATGATAGACAAGCTCTGATCCACATGCATTTTACTATTTATTGTCGGGCTGATGTACCTTGTCTGTAGTCTTCTTCACCTTTTCTAGTGGGCGACACCCAATAGGGGTATCTTGGGTGATTCAAAATAACAAATAAAAGCTTATTTATTGATTTAAACTAGCTGAAATATGTTTATTATGATTTAAATACAAACTCGAGGTGTTGGGATTTCTCTCCCTATGGACGACACACATGATCAAATGCAATTGACAAGCTCTCGTCGAATGTGGCATCCATGGAGGTCTCCTTTGTTTGGTGTTGTTCCCAATGAGAGTTGAAGATAAAATTTAAAAATGACATTTAAAACACACATACAGTAAATACGTTGATTATCACAGTTCCTTTAGATTCTTAAAATGTAATACTAGGTTTTATCATAGTCCACAATCTCCCTAGTCAAGCCGTAACACTTTACGGGTCCCTAAATGGATCATAACATTAATGTATGAGGGCGTTAGCCATGTTTTGCTGGCTCCAATGAAGTCATAACCCTCGACCTTGTTGTATTACCAGAAGACCACACATATAAAAATGACAATACCTGATGATCCCCATAATCCAGGATTAGGCAAAATATATATATATGTATATGTGGAAAAGGTGAAGTGTGAGTCTGGTATAAGTGTATGCATGTGAAGGTGTGTGTGCAAGGCTATGTATAAGTAGGTACCTGCGTGGGGAACCCTAGGGAACCGTGTATTTGTAAGGTCGAACATGACTGGTATATATCAATTGAACCTAACCAGTGAATCTAGATAAAAGATTGACCAATTTCACATCATCCTTTGTACTACAGTCTCAATAGATATACAGTAGAACCCCGCCTAACGGAGCCTAACGCCTAACCCTGTGTAAGCGGACACCCCGTGTTAACGGACATCTTTGCTTGGAACGGTTCCCTCTTTTAGATGTTTATTTTAACCTCCCGTAAGCGGACACCCCGCATTAGTGGAACCTTCGGCCCAGAACGGAGGGTGTCTGCTTACGCGGGGTTCTACTTTATCTCACCCCTGGTACAAGTTTAGCCATAGGAATAACATTAGAAAAAAATACTCAACGATCACCCCCGTAGAGTGACAGTACTACGCCACGGCCGTGGCGTATTGAATTTCAGATGACGTCATATGAATTTGCTAAGTATATATTCAAATCATTCTAAAATTGTGATTGTTTAATATCATAGAAAGGGGTGAGATAAATCCAGAACCGCACTCGAATCGTAAAATACACAATACTCCACTCGTTTGGTTGGGCTGTAATCGTCACTCGGCTTCGCCTCGATGACGATTGCGGCCCATCCAAACTCGTGGAGTATTGTGTATTTATACGATTCTCGATGCAGTTCTATACAAGTACCCACAAATATCAACATATATTAAAGCAAACAAAAAAGAATATTAATCATGTTAGTGTCATCAATAGAGAATCAAGACACAAAGACTATTCGGCATTTGGTGGACAAATTTCCCCTGGACAAGAGAAAATATGGATCGCCAGGTGATCTTTGAGACCTGAAGGCTCAGTAAAGCCTTGAACACATTCATCACAGCTGAAATAGTTCTGGCTGGTATCAATGGTCACATGTATGTCTAAAGCTGTGGATTTTCTGGAGGAATTAATTTTGATTGAACCAGTAGGGTGGGCAAGCACTGTATAATTGTCAGTATAACCTGACTGACTGGATAAAGCACTAATCGATGCACCAGGAGAACAGCTTGATGGATTGTCTCCCGCATGATGCTTCATGTGTCTCTTTAGTGCATATGAACTTTTATATTCTTTTCCACAAACAGAACATTTATGAGGTTCTTCTCCTGAATGGCTCAACATGTGTTTCTTTAGTTTAGAAGTCTTATCAAATCCCTTACCACAAACAGAACATATGTGAGGTTTTTCCCCAGTATGGGTCAACATGTGTTGCCTTAGACTGGAAGAATGACAAAATTTCTTATCACAAGCAGAACATTTGTGAGGCTTTTCACCTGTATGGGTCAGCATGTGTGATGTTAAATGTTGTAGCTGATTGAAGCCCTTCTCACATACAGAACATTTATGAAGTTTTTCTCCTGCATGCATCAACATGTGTTCTCTTAGGTCACATATCTTTCTAAAACCCTTCCCACAAGCAGAACAATTGTGAGTTTTATTTTTTGTATGAGTTAACACATGTTTCTTACAATGGGACAAGAGAACAAAAGACTTACCACAAACAGAACATTTGTGAGGTTTTTCCCCAGTGTGAGTCAACATGTGTGTCCTAAGTGCAGAGGAATGAAAATATTTCTTATCACAAGAAGAACATTTGTGAGGCTTTTCATCTGTATGAGTTTGCATGTGATCCTTTAAATGACATCGCTGCATGAATCCCTTCCCACATGCAGAACATTTGTGCAGTTTTTCGCCTGTAGGGGTAAACATGTGCTTCTTCAAAAGGGATAGGTGAATGAATACCTTACCACAAACTGAACATTCGTGTGGTTTCTCGCCTGTATGGGTCAACATGTGCTTCTTCAAAAGGGATAGGTGAATAAATCCCTTACCACAAACTGAACATTCGTGAGGTTTTTCACCTGTATGTATCATCATATGTTTCTTTAAATCCTTTAGACGACTGCATTGTTTCTCACAAAGAGAACATTTGTGAGGTTTTTCTTCTAAATGGGTCACCATATGTGACTTTATATGCGATAGGCAAGTGAATCTTTTCTCACATTGAGGACATTTGTGAGGTTTTTCTTCTGTATGTGTTAACATGTGTGACTTTAAATATGATAGACAAAGGAAGCTCTTATTACAAAAAGAACATTCATGGGGTTTTTCTTGTGTATGCGTTAGCATGTGCGTCTTCAAATATAAAAGACAAAGGAAACTCTTATCACATATATTACATTTGTGAGGTTTTTCTTTTGTTTGTGTTGCCATGTCTGTTCTTAAATTAGTCTAAAGAATTCCTAACTACTCATAAAACATGAGGCATTTCTTTCTATATCAAGCAATGAACATGTCTTAAACGACCAAATATCTTACAACAAACAGAACGTTTCTGAACTTTTTCTACAGAATGTTGCAACAGATTCTTCCTTAGACTGGATGAATTACAGAATCCATTACCACAAACTGAAAATCTGTCATCTTTTTCTCATGAGTGATTTTCAGGTGCCTCTGTGGACTAAAATTATTTGGAAACCTATTTCAGTTAACTGGTATTTTCTTATTCTTCTAGGGGGAAATCCTTGTCACGATCAGAACATTTGTGAGATTTCAGACTTCTATAACTTGGTCATCATGGATATTTACATCTGGTTCTCCACCAATTCTTCTATGTACTGCCTTCTGTAGAGACCAGGGATGCCTCAAATCTGATTTGAAATATAAACAAAAAGACTCAGGTAAATTTTAGCAAAATGTATGCATGCAATTAATACTAGTCGTCTATTATTTGACAATATTACAATAACTAATCACTTTTGGAGAAACACATTTTCCCAATTGCAAAATAAAGACATTGTTCCTAAAAATGTCAAATAAACTTCCATTGCACAGTGTGAATTTACATTGAGTAAATGTGTTAGAATAGTAGGTGTATACAGAGGCTGGCTAGTAATTCAAGCTTGATTTCTAAAACTGTATGACATGAATCAATCAAATCTCTTCAATTAACTGATGAATAGGTAGCATTAAACCATCTTATTTGGCAAACAGTCGTTTAGCTTATCTATGGTTTGTTGTAGGTTGTATGGACAGTTTAACATCCAATATATTCTATTAGACATACTTTGGGTTTGATGGCGATCAAATCTATGACATAAATTCAGGTAGCAATCACACTCCTACACATTTACCGAGGCAAGAGTTCTTTTAGTTCTCACACCACATAGGCATGATATGAGAATGATTGACCTTTGATATAGCAGTACATCTACCACTGCTGGGGGTGAAGGAAAAGAATGGCTGCAGTGAGACTGAACCCACAGCCGTACAACCTTGGGGATACAAGTCCAGGGAGCTGTTTCAAAAGTAAGGAGGGTGCTAAACGAGAGTACTCACCGCCAAAGCGAGAGCTATCAACTGCACTTGGAAGTGTCGCTGTCGAGGTGGAGGTGCCGCTCGCTATTGGGTATTGGTAGCGGTTTTGCTGCCGCTTTGATTGAAAGTGCCGCTCGCTGTTGCGGCCTCTCGCTTTGAAATGCGACGTGCCGCTGGCGAGACCTCACTCGACTTTTGAAACAGCTCCCAGGGCTCTTAACCAATGAGCTAACTCCCTCCCCTCGGTTGCTTTAGTTATGCTTGCATGCACGTATATCCAGCTTGAACAATGCAGAGGCAAGGTGACCAAAAAGGTGAACAGATTGGGAATTGCTGTCCACCCCAGGGTGTCCATATCATGACAATATCTGTGCAGTGCTCCAAGAGAACACATTTTATCTATTACAACACATATTGGCAAATATATGAGGACCCTTCATTGTCAATGGTGTGACCAGTACCTAATACTTTGACAAATGACTGAATGTGACTGGGTTTGTTTCAAGGTAAAAAAGGAAAGCTTTATCAAAAGATGGCCACTTTAATTTAGGCTCCCCTGTGCTTTTACTCATTCCTAAGAGGTGTTGGAGATCTTTTTCTTTAGTATTACAAGGGGGCAACCTTTTTTCCAACCAATTTATGTTGAATGTTGAATTGTGCCCCCAACCCAGCCATTAATAATGAATGCTCTTTAACCCTTTCACGGCCACATGATGCCTCGAGGCATTCCCGGGCGAATCGCGGCATGATGCCTGGAGGCATTCCCATGGCTACCGCCGCATGATGCCTCCAGGCATTCCCGTGCGAACCGCCGCATGATGCCTGGAGGCATCATAAACTTGGATTTTTTTCAAATTCATTTTCTCAGTCAATTTAAGCACGAAAGGGTTAGAAATTTTCCATATTAAATAAAACAGTTTTAAAACAATGTATTTGTGTGCTTTGAGTCTATATAGTGCCATGGAGATGTTGATTTGCGAATAGAACTCAGAAAAAAAACCAAAATAATGCACAGATCAAGTCTGGCCTATGGACAAGTTGGGCCGGCGTTTCAGGGGTGCATCTGGTAGAAGCCTGCAGCGGTAATACATAGGAATAGTATAGGGGGTGCGGCAGTACATTTCCTGCCTCGTTTTGGAGTGCGGCGGTTAAAGGGCTAAGTAAGTTTACATACAGTTGGACCAACATCGTTCTGGAATGTTAATCCAACCCTACCAGTGATACTAGAAAACTTTGAACTAACTTCAAATTATCAATTGTACTACATTACCTATATCAAAGTCCATTAAAACCACTTTTTTAAAAAGATGTTTATTCCATATTCTGTTTTACAAAAAAAAACCCAGTTTTCCAATGATGAAACGTGGTGACAATACACAGGTTTATACAGCAGATAGGGGTATAAATGATGATGATATACAACACACAAGATTTAGTGATATTTTATATATGTACAGGACAAAGGGACATCAAGTAACCTTAACTCATTCAGTTAAGACACACTATATACTGTTAATTCCCATATAGGTCACTTTTATCAAGTTTTTAAAGGACTCCTTAGTATCACCCTATCCAGATTGCTTCACAAAATTAGGCCCCTATACAATGGTGATTTCTTGTGTGACTCATTTTTCAGTCACACTTCCTTGAACCGTACTCGACCGTCTTCCCTAATTCCTCTCTTTCTGTGATCTAACATGTCATTATCTTTGGACAGCCTATACATTCTTACCAGCAGATGATCATCATGTCAAGTTTCTAGGTTAATCAGTTTACATCTATCTTGTAGTTGAACAACAGGCATAGATGTATTTTCAAGACTCTTAGTGCTCCATTATCCACATATTCTGTTCAGCTAGAGTTGCCCCTCCAAAGAGGAATGAACAATATTTTGGAAGTGGTTTAATCCTAGAGGTGCATTTTGGCCTTGATACTTTAAAGTTGAAAAAAGCTGAACTCATAAATGTTAGATGTTAACTGACTTAATAACACCCTTTAAATGTTCTGTGAAATTCATGACCAGTCTGCTATCCAGGCAAATGCCTGGGTACCTGTAGGTAGTTGACCCGTGGTTTACCGCCGTGCCAGGCAGCTTCGGTCTTTTTTACATTAATAGTCAAAAATTGTCCATCAATACCTTGTTTGAGTTTATGAGCATGTTTTTCCATTGTGTCATCAGTGAAAAAAGTTGTCAGCATATTGTATCTACAATCTTTGAGTGAGTCACACATATCATTAGCATAAAACAAGTACAACATCAGCACAGAACCTTGTGGTACACTACAGTCCACTACCGATTCTGAGCTAAGCTTCTCATTGATAATATGGTTTGGGATCTACCAGTTAGATCATAAGAAATCTAGTTATACAGAGTTGGTAATTATATAGAACGTCCTGACCATGCTGTACAAGTCACAGAACGAGATGGTAATTTACGGTTTGTGTGGAACGAGGCATTTATGCAGAGTTCCGTACAAACCATAAATCATCATCGAGTTCTGTGACTTGTACAAGCATGGTTGGACGTTATATATTTACTATATACCCAAATTTTTTTTAAAAATCATTAATTTAATTTAAAAAAACCGATATGTTAATAAACGTGTTTGGCAAGGTGGTCCGTATTCTAGCGTACGGACCACCTTATGTTATATGTCAAAACGGTACGTATTTACAGTAAATACGGCATGGGTATATAGTAAAAGGTGATATATGTATTTTAGTTTTCCTAACAATATGTGTCTTGCGATACTATCAAAATCTTTTTCTGCGTCAAAGGTGGTTCTGGTCCCATTCTCTCTCATTCCCATTCTGGTACAATGCAGCACTTTATCAGACACAATATAATGTAACAGAAAATATATAATATTAGTCCTTGCCCACACATTTGGCTTTGGCGTCATTGAAACCTGTAAAAACATGTAAATTTAACCGTTTTGCTATAGATATACCAACAACTCCCCTTGCAAGTCGATATATCATTTAATACCAACCAAATGGATTAGAATAATCATATCTGCATATCTTTCAGGTTATAATGTATACAACCTCCAGCTTTTTCAAGTGATTCACTAAGTCACTAGAAGCTTATCTAAAAATTATTTTCAGTATGGAACGTTCGGTATGTGGATCTTAAAGCTGTAAAAAAAGATCTTCATGTTTTTCATTAAATCAACTGTAAATTCTACCAGGGAAAGGCGAGAATGGTTAGGATAATTCCCGGAAATATTGCTTTCTGCTACAAAAACCAACTCCTGTATTTAGTTCCCCGTATGGTGCATCACATTTCATCCTAACTTCTAAAATACTTCTCTCTAGATTTCGCTTAAATCAAGCCTAACCTCATTCTTTTCTTGGTGCTAAATCAATACGCATACTAAAATAAGAGATTTTATAATTTTTATGGTGTTAGATGATAAACCTAGGCATACTAAGAGCATTTCTTTTGAAATGAAATTTATATTCACTTGTGTTTAAAAAAATTCTTTCATACCGAACGTTCCCTCAGAAGGTTAGGTATTTTTCAAAGTTGTGCAAACACTGAACCATGGATAGCAAAGGAGTATAATTACATTTGTCTTATAGGTGAATATGTGTATTTTGATAAGAAATAGGATTTTTCCAACAAATAGCAAATTAGCTTTTTTTCTCTTCTGAAGCTGCAATTGTATGCAATAAACCAATGGCCAGGTTATTCTCGAGACCTAACAACTCAAGAGAGCCATGTATATTTTCATTACATCAAGAATAATAGTCAAATGTATCCTCAAGGCTGTAGAATCACTGAACACTTTTGTCTAGATTGAATAAGTATGAAACATTAATACCAGATGGTTTTCAATATCTTTAATAGTTGAAATCACTGATTGATGTACCCAAAGGATACCCATGAGAATCTTCCTGTACATGCTTCATGCATTTCCATAGTGTGTCTGAAGTTTTATCTCACCCCAGATATTTTTTCTCCATAGACTTAACATTGGAAACCTAACTAAAACCCATTAGATATTTAGGAAAAATATCCGATGGGGGATAATGTCACAAATGGTAGCCCATTAGTCAATATTAGGGGTGAGATAAATTCAGAAACCCATTCAAGTTTAGGGTCAGAGCTCGATCCCACCTCATTTGAATCACATAGCAATTCACGCGGCTTCGCCTTGTGAATTACTATGTGATTCAAACTCGATGGGATACGAGCTCAGACCCTAAACTTTCATGGGTTTCCTCTATATTGTATTCCTTACCACAGGCAGAAAACTTTTGAGATCTTTCTCCTGTATGTATTAATGTGTGTCCCTTTTGAATGGATGACTAACTAAATTCATTATTACTAAGAGCGTCTTTGCTTTGCTCTGCTTTGTTTTTGTTGAATGCATGCAGCCTTTTTCATTGTATGGGTTGACATGTGAGTACTAAGGTGGCCAAGATCACTGAATCCCTTAACACAAAGAACACATTCATGACATTTTTTACCTGTATGGTTCAACATGTGTGACTTCAGGTGGGATCGTTGTCTGAAATTCTCACCACATACAGAACAATTGTGACTATTTCCTCCTGTATGGATCCGCATGTGTGTCTTTCGATTGAATGAATTATTGAATCCCTTACCACAAATAGAACATTTATGAGGCTTTTCTCCTGTATGGTTACACATATGTTCCTTTAAACGACATAGGTCCACATATCCCTTACCACACACAGAGCATTTGTGAGGTTTTTCGTCTGTATGGTTGAACGAGTGCCTCCTTAAACCAGATAGGTTTACAAATCCTTTACCACAAACTGCACATTTGTGAGGTTTCTCTCCTGTATGTCTGAACATGTGCTTCCTTAAATCAAATGGCTCCACAAATCCATTACCACACACGGAACATTTGTAAGGTTTTTCTCCTGTATGGTTAAACATGTGTTTCCTTAAATCGTATATACTTACATATCCCTTACCACACTGTGAACATTTGTGTGGTTTTTCACCTGTATGACTAAATAGGTGTTTCGTTAAATTGCGTAGCTGCACAAATCTTTTACCACAAACAGAACATCTATGTCTTTCTCCTGTATGGATCAACATGTGTTTCTTTAAATTGGCAGGACACAAGAATCCATTGCCACAAACAGAGCATTTGTGAGGTTTTTCTCCTGTATGGGTCACCATGTGTTTCTTTAATTCGTATGGACTCACAAATCCTTCACCACACTCAGAGCAGTTGTGAGGTTTTTCTCCTGTATGGGTCAACATGTGTCTTCTCACCTGGGTGGTAAATCTGAAACCCTTACCACAAACAGGACATGTGTGAGGTTTTTCTCCGGTATGCAGTAACATGTGTCTTTTTAACTCTGACAAAAACATAAATCCCTTATCACAAACAGAACATTTGTAAGGTCTTTCTGGTGCATGTGTCAAGATGTGATTTCTACAATTTGATGCCTGAATGAATCCCTTACCACAAACAGGACATTTGTGAGGTTTCTCTCCTGTATGGGTCAACATGTGCATTTTTAGTTTTGCAGGACGAAGAAATCCTTTACCACAAACAGAACATTTGTGAGGTCTTTCTGGTGCATGTGTCAACATGTGCTTCTTCAAAAGGGATAGGTGGATAAATGCCTTACTACAAACAGAACATTCGTGAGGCTTCTCACCCGTATGGGTCAACATGTGCTTTTTTAGTTCTGCAGAATGAATAAATTCCTTCCCACAAACTGAACATTTGTGATGTTTTCGAGCTGTATGGGTCAACATGTGTGCCTCTAGCTGGGACAGTTCATTGTATCTACCACAAATAGAACATTTGTGACATTTTCCTCCGGTATCATTTGACATGTCTCCTTCAAGTGGATGGGCCACTAAATCCCTTTCAAATAACAGCACATTTCTAGGACCTGGTTCCTGAATAAATCCCTTACCAGAAACAGAACATTCCTTAGGTTTCTCACCTGTGTGGGTCAGATTGTGCTTTTTTAGACCTGCGGAACGAATAAATCCCTTACCGCAAACAGAACACTTGTGAGGTTTTTCACCTGTATGGGTCATCATGTGTGTCCTTAGATGGGCGGGACAACTAAATCCTTTACCACAAACTGAACATTTGTGAGGTTTTCGAGATGTATGGGTCATCATGTGTGCCTCTAGCTGGGACAGTTCATTGTATCTGCCACAAATAGAACATTTGTGACATTTCTCTCCTGTATCATTTGACATCTCTCCTTCAAGTGGTTGGGCAACTAAATCCCTTTCCATTAATGGCATATTTGTGAGGTTTCTCTCCATATGAGATCTCTCTGGTAGTTTTCCTTTTGTGTTTCTGTCTGGATGCTCATCTGAAATCCTTGCCACAATCCAACCATTCGTAAGCTTTCAGGCTTGTATGCATTTTCACTTTGTCATCATGGATATTTCCACAGATTCTTCAATATACTGACTTCTGAACAGAGCAGGGTTGCCTTAATCCTGGTTTAAAATATGAAGAAGAAGAAACATGTTAATTCAAGACAGTCAAGGGATTTCAGTTAGGGTCATGAAAAAAGGGAAATATTTTTTATTTGGAAATTGGGAATGCTTTATTTGTTTGATTTAATCGCCAGCAAACCCATTTGGGTTCCTTTCCTGACTGCCTCATTGTATAAACATTTTTTATATATCGTGGGACCAAAAGGAAAAGGTTTAAGCTGTAGCACGCTTGTAGCAATAACCATATGCCAAACTTTAGTGTGCTGCCTCACAGAAATGCATGCCACAAGACTAAAGACAAGAAACCTTCACCAGTTCATTATACTGACAATGGCCACCCAGTATTAAATGTACCCTGTACCATCTGGGCCAGGGCTCTGGCGAAGTACAAGGCTACTACCTAGGTTATAACCCCAGATTAAGCCCTAGGTTAGGCCTGATTGGTCTCACTCTACCAACCTTCAATCGAATACAAATTCTACTTGGCCTGCAATATCATACGAAGTTAGAATATCTAATCATTTCAGGACGTTCATTTTCTGGTGTGCCAAAACGTGCTGTTTCTTAAAATGTCATGTAAAACTCCCACCTCATACAGGTGTTTTTCTAGACTTATCATTTGTTGAAGTTTTATCAGGTTGTAGATTTCTCTGAAGATTTTCCTGTGCTGCTTGACATACAAGGGAATTTCTGATCAGAAATCTTTTTCCTTATTGCTATATAAGAAATGAATGCTGTGCCGCTAGTTCTAGCATGTGTAGATGGAGGCTGGCTATATGAATCATAGCTTAACTTCTCATCTAAATCTGTAAATGATGTATGTCCAGTTTGTTCTAAAGAAGTCACTTACTTCTAAATGACACAATTTGGTGATTTCTCTATATAAATGATCACTTGAAACTGGTTAGTTCTCAATCAATTTACTACTACCAAATGAGGAAAATATGAAAAATTTACCATTAGAGTATCTATGTAACATTCTTCATGCAATTAGATATAGACACCTTTTATGGTCGAACCTAAGATTTTCATGTTTTTATATTTACCTGGCATATTTCTCTGGCACTTATAATGTAGTTATATTATTGGTGGCAATTGGTTGCTGTGAAGTATTTAGTAACCTCCAACCACAGCAACGGCAACTTTGTCCTGCAAATCTGGAGTAAAAATTAAACAAAATGATAGGCTGTATCCAATCATTTAAAAGGTTTAACATCCTTTGGATGATAAGAAGTTCTTCATTTTGTCTTTGAAATAAATGTATCAATCCTCAGTTTGTCACTCATTTGTAGAAAGATAAATGAATATTTAGGATATGAACCAGCAAGAGTAAAAAGCTTAGTTTCCCATCATGATGCCCTTCGTTACTGGGCCAAGAGGATCAGAAAAACAGTTCACGCAAACAATGTGCATCACAGTAAGTTTTATTGGTCAAGTGTTTCAAATCATTCATCAAAGTTTCAACGGCTATGTGGTAGCATATTATACCGTTCTAGATCAATAATTTTTGTCATCATATTCTAATTCATTCCTTCATCAATCATCATGTGAGATAGCAGAAGAACAATACAAAACTACCAACATCATTTTTTACATGTACGTATATGAAGGTTAGAGAAGTCATCTAACTACATCCTACCTGGCTAAAGATTTCCTATATTGTCTTTAAGATTGCCACCCTACAAGAGGAATTACACATGCCAGAGTATATTCTATTGTGTTAGTTGAAAAAAATAGTAATATAGAGAAAATAGAGGAGGTCCTAGATAATGTTAATTATATTATAAAGATGTTATCCATTAGCTAACTACAGGCAAAGAGACGAGATTTACCTTTATTCAATGGGAGTCTGTCCCCCCCCCCCCAATACACTATTGTTCAACTTAACAATGTTTCTGTATGGTTATGGTATCAATGTGTATCAATGTATCACTTCCCAGGGACCCTAAGACACCCCACATAGAAATGCAAGTTCGTACGAGGCTTTCTCAAGGTTCTTTTACACCACAAGGGTGGTGATGGAATCTATGCAATGAATATAGGTAAATTTAGGTTACAAGTCCAATGCCACATAGACATGGTATGAGAAGGACTGGTCTTTAATATAGCAATAAGTCTCGACTGCTGGGGATGACAGAGAAAAATGGCTGCACAAAACACCACCCAGACATGATACGAGAAGGAATGGCCTTTGATATAGCAGTAAATCTACCACTGCTGGGGGTAAAGGAGAAAAGTGGCTGCAGTGGTATACAAACAAACAAAGTCTGACAACTTTGGGATTACAAGTCCAGTGCTTTTTATCACTGATGTAACTCCGGTCGCTTTAGTTATGCTTGCATGCAAGCTTTGTTTGGATCGTTTAAGGTCCAATTTGTTCAATTAGACTTGCTTTGGTTTACTTTACTCAAATTTGCATATCCTGTTGGAATAACAAGGTATGCTGCCTGGTTGATCCAGGCACCTTACTTTTCTCAATCATATCTTAATGAAAATCTTACATTCCCTGAGGAAGTCTGACAATCTGGGGATTACAAGTCCAGTGCTTTTTATCACTGATGTAAGTCCAGTTGCTTTAGTTATGCTTATGCTGTCCAGCAGGCAATTGACTGAATGTAAATAAATATAAGTCAAGGTAAAGAAGGAAGGCTTTATTAAATATTGCTACATTATTTTAGCTTCCCCTGTCCCTGATAAATTTATGCTGCAAAAACTGTGCCCCCACCCCAGCCTTAAATAATGAATGCTCCCCAAGAGGGTTTACATACAGTTTGACCAACATCACTCTGGAATGTCTATCCAACCCTACCAGTGATGCTAGACAAATGTTGGAATTCACATAAATAATTGTACTACAGTGTTTATATCAGAGTCCATTAAAGCCACTTTTTTTAAATATGTTTATTCCACATTCTGTTTTACAAAAAAAAATCCAGTTTTTCCATGAGGAAACGTGGGGACAATACACAGGTCTTTATAGCAGCAAGGGGTATATATGATTATGATAAACAACACACAGGATATAGCAATCAGGGATGCCTGTGAGGTTTGCGAAAAAACGAAAATATTTCAACCCCTATTAATCACCAATCAATAATCCAACTATTAACTTGAATTAAAATAAAATACCCACAAACACTTGGTCTAGGTAGGCAGAGGAAGAAGATAGGTCAGATGCCTGAGCTCCAGGTGTAGCTGTCAGGCAGCCCTTATCAACACAGGTTGGGTTTCTGGGTTTCACACTAGGCCACCATCAAATGTCGATTTCCTGTGTGACTCATTTTTAAACTTTGTGAGTGAGGTTCACTCTGTTGAACCTCACTCGATTGTCTCCCCTGGTTCCTCTCTTTCTATCATTATCTTTGGACAGTTTATACATACATACCAGGAGATGTTCATCAAGTCTAGTTGCTTGGTTAAAAATTTAACATCTCGGCAACAGATCTAGACAACAGGCATGCAATAGTGCATATTTTCAAGACTACTCTTGGTGCCCCGTTTTCCACATGTTGATCAGCTAGAGTTGCCCCTCCAAAGAGCAATGAACAGTATTCTAGAAGTGGTCTAATATTGGAAGTGTAGGTTAGCCTTGATACTTTAATGTTCTAAAAAGCTGAATTTGAAAATCTTAGCTGTTACTGACTTAATTACACCCTTGAAAAGTTCTGAGAAATTCAGTCTGCTACCCAGGCAAATGCTTGGGTACCTGTTGGTAGCTGCATACATAATTTGGGAGTTACCATATTTGAAATTTATGGGGTTAGCTCCTTGGACAGTTTTGGTCTTTTTGACATTAATAGTCAGAGCAGTGTCCTCACATAATAAGCAATATTGGCCCTAACACAGAACCTTAGATACACCATGGTCAACTAGGGATTCTGAGCTAAGCTTCTCATTGATATGTTTGGTTTGGGATCTATCAGTTCAATAATAAGAAATCCAGGTATACAGAGTTGGTACAAGATGATATTTATTTATCACTTTTTCTAACAATATGTATATATGGGGGACCTATCAAAATCGAAAAATGGTGTGGTTATCCAAGATCTTTGTTGCTGTAAATACACTGGGTCAGTTGCCATAAAGCATCTCCCGTTCTGTGCCCTGGTAGAAATCCAAATTAATATTTGTTTATTAGGTGGCTGATTTCTTGCATTATCAACTTATGGACGACCTTTTCTGTCATTTTAGAGGGCACCGGGAATAAGCTTATAGGTCTCTAGTTTTCTAATTTGCTCCTGTTACCACATTTGGGGATCTGTACAACAACTTTGACTTGTCAAAGCTACATTATAGTATATAAACAAACTAGCAGAAAGTTTAACTCTTCTTTCAGAACTGCAGATGATATATCAGTAATTGCAGAGGAATTGTTGTTTTTGCAGCTGTGGACATCCTCCTTATCTACAGTGAAAGTTTGGTAGTTATGGTTAAACCAATTCTCTTTTAACTTATCAAGGTTTTCCACCGGTTCTTATTTTCATCAAATTTCATACTGATATACTAAAGTAGTAGTTAGAGGGGGGGGGGGGGGGGCACCTACTACAATTCTACTACGATTAATAAATTGGTGAGCTCTGCCACAAACAAATCAAAATCGTTGCATATGTTGCTGACAAATTCAGCAGGAAAAATATCTCTTACGTGTGAGATATGTGACCAAGAATTATGAAATTTGCAGATCTGGTAGGCAATATAATAATAATTGTGTTCTGCAAATTTGTATAGTTATGTATATATATATATATTATTCGAAAATCTATTATAACAATCCATTATTTCTGGATTTATAACGGATTTCATATATGCTTCCTCAAGCCCTGTAATAATGTATAGTGCCATGAGGTGAATCAGGACTAAGATCACACTTTTTTGTAAACGTACTAATACATAAAGATGTGCTACGATAGACCTCTCAATACTATATTAGCTACTTTATTCTTGTTAATGTTGGTTGGTTGCTTGGTTTGATTTAACATCCAGTCCAGAAGACTTTTGAGATCTTTCCCTGTATGTATGTGTCCATTTTGAATGGATGACTGACTAAATCCATTATTACTAAGAGCATATTTGCTTTGCTTTGGTTGCTCTTTATCATGATGTTTTTCCCTTGTATGGGTCAACATGTGAGTCCTAAGGTGGCCAAGATCACTGAATCCCTTAACACAAAGAACACATTCATGACATTTTTCACCTGTATGGGTGTCAACATGTGTGACTTCAGGCGGGCTTGTTGTCTGAAATTCTTACCACATACAGAACAATTGTGACTATTTCTACCAGTATGGATACGCATGTGTCTCTTTCGATTGTACGAATTATTGAATCCCTTACCACAAATAGAACATTTATGAGGCTTTTCTCCTGTATGGTTACACATGTGTTCCTTTAAGCGGCATAGGTCCACATATCCCTTAACACACACAGAGCATTTGTGAGGTTTTTCGCCTGTATGGTTGAACGAGTGTCTCCTTAAACTGTGCAGATCTACAAATCCTTTACCACAAGCTGTACATTTGTGAGGTTTTTCTCCTGTATGTACCAACATATGCTTCCTTAAATCAAATGGCTCCACAAATCCATTACCACAAACGGAACATTTGTGAGGTTTTTCTCCTGTATGGTTAAACATGTTTTTCTTTAATTTGTATAGATTCACATATCCCTTACCACACACAGAGCATTTGTGTGGTTTTTCACCTGTATGGTTGAATAGGTGTTTCATTAAATTGCTCACCTGCACAAATCCTTTACCACAAACAGAACATTTATGTCTTTCTCCTGTATGGATCAACATGTGTCTCTTTAAATTGGCAAGACATACAAATCCCTTGCCACACTCAGAGCATTTGTGGGGTTTTTCTCCTGTATGGGTCAACATGTGTTTCCTTACCTGAGCCAGAACTCTGAATCCCTTACCACAAACAGAACATGTGTGGGGGTTTTCTCCGGTATGCAGTAACATGTGTCTTTTTAAATCTGACAAATGACTAAATCCCTTACTACAAACAGAACATTTGTGAGGTCTTTCTGGATCATGTGTCAACATGTGATTTCTAAGACCAGATCCCTGAATGAATCCCTTACCACAAACAGAACATTCATGAGTTTTCTCACCTGTATGTGTCAACATGTGTTTCTTGAGATCTGATGAACAAATAGATCCCTTACCACAAACTGAACATTTGTAAGGTCTTTCTGGTGCATGTGTCAACATGTGATTTCTACAATTTGATGCCTAAATGAATCCCTTACCACAAACAGAACATTTGTGAGGTCTTTCTGGTGCATGTGTCAACATATGCTTTCTAAGACCTGATGCCTGAATGAATCCCTTACCACAAACAGAACATTTATCGTTTTTTTCACCTGTATGGGTTAACATGTGTTTTGTAAGAGTTGATACATGAATAAATTCCTTACCACAAACAGAACACTAATGAGGTTTTTTACTTGTATGCGTCACCATATGCTCCCCTATATGGGATGGCTGACTATATCTCTTACCACAAACAAAACATTTGTGAGATTTATCACCTGTATGGGTTAGCATGTGCCTCCTTACATGGGCTGGAAAACTGAATCCTTTTCCACAAACTGAACAATTATGAGGCTTTCGAGCTGTATGGGTCAATATGTGTGCCTCTAGCTGGAATAGTTCATTGTATCTGCCACAAATAGAACATTTGTGGCATTTCCCTCCTGTATCATTTGACATATCTCCTTCAAGTGGGTGGGCCAATAAATAACTTTCCGTTAATGGCACACTTGTGAGGTTTTTCTCCATTTTAGATCTCTCTTGTACCTTTCCCTGTGTTTCTGTTTGGATGCCTGTATGAATCTTGCCACAATCAAACCATTTGTAAGATTTCGGACTTGTATGGATTTTCACTTTGTCATCATGGATATTTCCAGACTGAATCCCATATGGTTGCTCCACAGATTCTTCAATATACTGACTTCTGAACAGGGCAGGGTTGCCTTAATCCTGGTTTGAAATATGAACAAGAAGAAACATGTTAATTCAAGACAGTTAAGGGATTTCAGTTGGGGAAATATTATTCACATGGAATTTACTGCCTCAGAAACACATAATTATTGGGCATGGAATGGGGCTCAAGGGTGTGGAGGTTTGAACCAGGAAAAGGTTTGGGTTCCATCCAGACTGCCATCCAGACTGCCTCATTGTATAAACATTTTCATTTATTGTGGAGTGAAATAAATAAACAAATGTTTAAGCTGTGCGCACTTGTAACGGTGCGCCATACGTTAATCTTTAGCATGCTGCCTCACAGAAATACCTGTCACAAGTCTAAGGACGAGAACGCTCCACCAGTCCATGATGATACTGACACTGGCCTATCAGCATTGAATAGAGCCTGTACTATACACCTGTGCCTCAAAATACTCCATACCGGCACGCTTTGAGGTCAAATAGTCTCCAAGTGGCTGTTGTGTTATGCGTTGCGCTGAATACCTCTGCATGGAGAGTTATGATGACCCATGCGCATGTTTCGTAGCATAAAACAACTTCCGCACTACCAGCACAGTTTCATTTTGGCTTCGACATCAACTTATTTTGGTAAGTTATTAAATAATTACGAATATTTAGAGGTGTATAGTACAAGTGAAACTTGTTAACCTAATTGGGACGGCTCCTCGTACCTTGTTACTTTCACTAAAACTACTGCATTCGCTCTACGAGCTCATGCGGTAGTTTTAGCGAAAGTAACGTGGTACGAGGAGCCGTCCCAATTAGGTTAACTAGTTTCCCTAAAGTACCACCTGGGACTACTACCTAATTTAAGACTCTAGGTTAGGCTCATTCAACCAACCTTCAATCAAATACAAATTTCACTTGGCCTCCATTTTTTATACAAAGTAACAATAGCCATTCACTTCAGGGAGCTCCGTTCATATAACATGTTACGCTGCATTGTTTGTTTGATTTAAAACCCAGCTGACCCATACAGGAGTTTTTTCAGACTTACTATTTTTTTTAGCAGGTTGTGGATTTCTCCTGTGCTACTTGACAGACAAGGGGATTTCTGATCAGAAAACCTTTTCTGTATTGCTACATATGTGCAATGGATGCTGTGCTGCTTGTCACACCTAGCATGTGTACATGAAGGCTGGCTGTATGAATCATAGCTTAACTTCTCATCTAAATCTGTAAACGATGTATGTCCAGTTTGTCCTAAAGATGTCACATACTTCTGAGTGGCACAATCTGGTTATTTCCTCAGTATAAACCATACCTTGCAACTGGTTAATTCTGACTTTATCTAGTAAGAAATTGTTACAGTCCCATAACATTCTTCATGCAATTAGATATAAACTACCTTTATGGTCAAACTCAACATTTTCATGTTTTCATATTTACCTTTCTCTGGCACTTATAATTAGTTTTGGTGTCAATTGGTTGCTGTGAAGTAGTTAGTAGCATCCAACCATGGCAAGGGTAACTTTGTCTGTCCTGGAAAAAAAGATAACCATAACCTGGAGTCTAATAATATGGGATAGGCTGCATACAAACTTCATCTAACTAAGTTTAACATCTTTTGAACAACAAGAAGTTCTTCATTTTGTCTTTGAAATAGATGTATCATTCCTCAGCTTGACATTCCTTGTTGGAAGTTAAATGTATATTTAGAATAAAATGCTTAATTTCCCATCATGAAGCCTTCACTAACTGGGCCAAAAGGATCAGAAAGCAGTTTACCCAAACTATGTGCATCACAGTAATTTTTCTTGGTCCGGTGTTTCAAGTCATTCATCAAAGTTCCAATTGTTATGTAGTGCATTATGCCTCATATCTTCAGCACAATCATTCCTTTCAGTTATCATGTGAGATAGCAGAAGAACAATACAAAGTTACCAATCTTCTTGAGTATGGAATGGTCGATAGTGATCATGCTCCTATATTTTTAAATATAAGTATATAAAGGTTAGACCACGTCCTACCGGGCTAACGATTTCCTAACTTGTCTTTATGATTGCCAGCCTTGTGTACAAGATAGATTACACATGCCAGAGCATATTTTATGATCTTAGTTGAAAAATAAAAAAGTAATATAGGAAAAAAGGTTGCACTTATGTGTCTGTGTGGTTATGGTATCAATGTGTTTTTCTGTTCAGTTTTACTTCTCCTCAAGAGACCCAAAGACACCCAACACTGACTTGGTATGAAAAGGACTGGCCTTTGATATAGCAGAAACCCTACCACCGCTGGGGATGAAGGAGAAAGGTGGCTGCACACCACACCACATAGACATGGTGTGAAAAGGATTGGCCTTTGATATAGCAATAAGGCTACCATGCTGGGGATGAAGGAGGAAGATAGCTGCACACCAATCCAACATGGTATGAGAAGGACAGGTCTTTGATATGGCAGTAAGTCAGTCAGTCAGTGTCTGTTTTAAAGGTGGCTGCACACCACACCAATCCAACATGGTATGAGAAGGAATGGCCTTTGATAAAACATTAAATCTACTGCTGTCGGAATACTGGAAAGCCGCAAGACAAGAAGAGGAATGCTTTTTTCATGAAGGCTTACAGATCAAAAGCTGTGTGGGCTTTCCCATAAATTGCCTGAACCATCCTAGTGTATGTTTTGCTAATTCTACAAAGCTACATCCCTTGTTCTTGATAGTTTTACACCAGTTAAGATAAGGCTTTTTAGCAGATGTGTAAATGATCTAGTCAATGAAACAATAATGTACTCTGTTCTTCAATATATAAAGTTACATCCAAACTCCATCCAAAACACCAGCTGGTGGGACCAATTATCAATGGATTTTATCAAAAATACTTGTCAGGAGCTTGTCATGGAGGAATTTTAGCCTCGTTTCAATATTATCTATAGATTTTAACAACTGATAACAGTGGTTGCCCCCGACTATCGTGGTGCTATCTTACTATTTCCTTGCGGATGATGGCAGAACTAGCAATCACTCTGAGACCTATATATCGCGCTGACATCCAGGGTTCCGATGATGGTGCTCTTCTTCAATGTACCTAACCCGTTCATTAGGCTGAAACCACTGGTTTAATTGGTAGTGGCAGTTTTCCCTTGCACTATGGAGTTGTCCCTATAAGGAATAAAGTAGACTGAGTAGCCAATGACTGCATTCGCAGCAAACCCCGACCTTGACCCTGACCTCCTTACATGATATTTTCTAGCGCCTTGGGATGGCTCTACAGTCGAGAGTTGACCTACATTCTAATGGGCCACAACCACCCTCCTTGTGTATCTTGGTGGGATGGGGGGAATGTCTGGAGCTCTGGGTATCAGCGTTTTCAATTTTCATTTACCGTTATGAAACTTTCTAGTGCGCTAGAAGTGGTTTTCCTAAAGGTTTCAAATTCTCAAACTGCTGTGATCTAGGTGTTTTGTTCAATGGTTTAGCAGCATTTGTTTGTTTGGTTTGATTTAACATCCAGTCAACCATTACAAGTCCTTACCAGACCTTCTCAAGGTTCTTTTATACCACAAGGGTGATGATCGAATCTATGTGATGAATTCAGGTAGAAATCTCAACCCTACACATTTACCAAGGTGAGAGTTCTTTTACTTCCCACATCACATGGACATGGTATGAGAAGGATTGGTCTTTGATATAGCAGTAAATCTACAACTGCTGGTATTGAAGGAGAAGAGTGGCTGCAGTGGGATTCAAATCAACAAAGTCCAGTGCTCTTTACCACTGTGCTAACTCCCCACCCTGGTCACTTTTGTTATGCTAGCGTGCAAGCATATCTGGTCTGCACCACGAGGAGGCGAGGCGACCAAGAGGGTGAACAGATTGGTAATTGCTATCCACCCCAGTAGACCATAGATGTACATAAGTTTACAAAAATCTGACCATGAAACCAACCATTGACTCAAAAATAAAGTCATCCACAGACCCTAGTAGATACCTCCAGAATAAAGATGAAGTTAAAAAAAAGCTTTTCATTTTCGTAGACTAATTTCAGTCAATTCCTTTTCAACCATATTATGAATACTCAGATTTGTCTCTTTCAACAAGCTGCTTATATCTTACTTTGGAATGGTCTCAAATAACATATTGTTATTGTTTTTCAAGTACAGGAAAACCCCGCTTAAGGGGTGCCGTCCCTTCCGAGCAACTGTCCACTTCTGCAGGATGGCCACTTAACGGGGGTTTTATATTATACCTAACCAGCCAAAGAAAAGCAATAAAAATGATCACATGATCGTCTGGACCAATCACGGTCGTGTTCTGTAGAGTTCCGATGAATAAATTAACGCCCAGAGCCCGGGCGGCCTAATAGATCCAGTCACTTGCTCGTTAGTCGCTAAGCCGCCTTGTACTACACATTACACCTATGTATAGGTGATTTACAGGTAATACTATGGCACAGAGAGACTGTTATAACCACACAGACACCAACATGCCTACCTGACGCTTACAGGACCTATGGAGGCCGTTGCTTGGTGTCTGATTGTTTTCACACCAATCTATCTGCCATACTTGTACACCATAAACAAACAACCAACATAATCTGGAGTGTCATTCCCACCCCTCCCTGTCATATCCGATAAGGTTTCCCTGCAAAGTAACCCCTGATAAGGTTTCCCTCCAAAATGTCCCCTCAACCAGGGTTAAGAAGCATTTCGTACCGAAATGACTGTCCCTTTACACGAGGTGTCCCTTTACGTGGGGTGTTCCCTTATGCCAGGTATCTCCTTAATCGGGGTTAAGATAAACTCTGAATAGAGGGAATAATTTCCATCCAGAGCAAACTATCCCCTTATGCTGGGTGTAACATTAAGCAGGGTGTCTAGGAAGCAGGATTTTACTGCAGTCTCTTCTATGTTATCATCCACCAAATACATAGGGTCCATAGAAAACACATAGGGAGTGTGTATCAACATACCCGCAGCGTATAGATATGTTCTATGCTGCAGTCTGCGAAAGCCGGTGCATATGGGAAAATAGTGCATTTGAAAAAATAGTGCGTACCTAGGTGAATTGATATTGGTGCACCACTTATCAGGAAGGGGTGGATGATAAATACAAGATAGACTGGTTTCAGATAAAAGTAGTTGTATGGCCCTTGGAGTTGACTCTGCGCAATATCCTTGCATGCGCTCGGATATTACTACGCATCAACTCTTTGGAGTATACGACCGCTTGTATGTGAAACCAGTCAATATTGTGTATTTCCCGTACCCCTCGACAGTGGCCACATCCACATGTAAGGCCTCGCACAGATACTGGGGCTGCTTCACACTTTGCTCGTTTCTAAGAGGGTCGAAAACAAAATAAAAACCCAGTCTTATTGTCAAACCCATCACTTTCTTAACCTAGATTTACCTTTCTGTAGCAGGTTTAAATGTGGCAATTGGTAGCTGTCAAGAACATAGCAGCATCCGACCACACCAAGGGTAGATTTGTTTATCCTGGAAAAAAGGAAACAAATTGGATAAGATCAATCTACATCACCATCATCGGAGTCATCAAACATGGTTGCCACAAAGTCAGGATATCAAAATCACCCTACATTTCCCTGACCAATGAAGATGCATGATGCTGCAAAGCATCACTGCACTAAAGACACAGGATGCCTCAAGGCATCACCGCACTAAAGATGCATAATGCCTCGAGGCATCCCAGTGCTAAAGACACATGATGCCTCAAGGCATCACCGCACTAAAGATGCATGATGCCTCGAGGCATCACAGTGCTAAAGACACATGATGCCTCAAGGCATTACCGCGCTAAAGATGCATGATGCCTCAAGGCATCACTGCGCTAAAGATGCATGATGCTGCAAAGCATCACTGCACTAAAGAAACATGATGCCTTGAGGCATCATTGTTCCCATATTTACAAAAATATTTCAAAAAAGAAATAATAGAGCAATACTCATGAAATCTTCACGTGATGTAGATATAACATCATATTTCGTATTTCTATTCAAAATATCTATGATTATGTATCATATTACGTGATTACAAACTTGAATTTTGAGTTTTAACCATTAAGTGACCGTCCTCTAGCAGAACAAACTGCCACCAGCACCCGTCCTGGTAGGAGTAACTCGGCCACAGGCACTCGTCCTTAAAGGGTTAAAGTCAACCCCTTCATTTTTTCTGAAGGAGTGTACCACTAAAAAGAGGCATTTCAGATAAATACCTTCTCTCCTCGTGGTCCTGTAGCTATGGTAGTTAGAAGCAGGTAGAATCGTCCCGCCACATCAAGATTAACTTTAATTGTCTATCCTGGAAATAAAGAAATGTAGATTTTATCATTTATTTTATCGGCTTGTCTAGTACATCTACCCATCAGTTCTTGCCTGTCAGTACCGAAGTATTCATACACCTTGGCTTGTGTCTCACCTTGTTTGTTTTTGACCAAGTCAAAAGGGCGTAAATGTAATACCCGTTCCTCCTATGTTCTAATATCACTTGATTACGATGTACAGTAAAACTCCGCTTAAGGACAACTCGTTTGTTGGTGTGAATGAGATCTAGTTTATTCTTAGTTTTACACACAAAAAAAACATGAACTGAAAATGAAAGCAAGGATTTCCTTGGAAGATGGGAAAACTGCCATCTCCCTCTACTATTATTTTTTTGACAAGTCTCATGTTGAATTTTCGAATTGAACTGTCCAAGTGGATCAGCTGTGATGTGTGTCTGGATACCGTAAATTGTAAAAATACACCCATCTGGTTTTGGCTTCGTGAAGCAAAGTGGTCAGTAAAACCCAGCTTCTAGGACAACCCTCTTCAGGGGACACCCCACTTAAGGGGAAAATTTGCTTGGAAAGGAATCAATCAACCCCTTAAGCAGGGTTAAACTCTTAATAGAGGGGAATTTTCCATTCCGAGCAAATTGTCCCCTTAGGCAAGGTGCTCCCTTAAGTGAGGTGTCCCCTTAAGCAGGGTGTCCCAGAAGTGGGGTTTTACTGTATATATACTACATCGCTTAACCATCGACAGACTGAAACCCTGTTAAAAGAGAAGCCTGCTTAACTGGACAGTTTGCTTGAAATGGAGGGTGCCCCTTAAGTGGGGTTTTACTGTATATGTCAATGAATATAATAACTAATTCTATCAGAAATTACAAGTTTAAGTAAGCTTGTTTTTGTAGTTATACGTCTCAATAGGCCAGTTACGTCCTTTTGAGACTCATTGGTTGACCTATCTGGTTCTTGTAAGGTATACTAACTCAACTTTGGTCTGCTTGTAGCAGTGGGACCCTATGCCCAGTTTATAGTGCTGCCTCACTGAAGGGCTGTGCTGCAGACCACAGAAACAACACTCCGCCGGTCACATTATACCGACAACCGCAAACCAGTCACTCCTCCATACCAATCTAGCCTTATAGTAGTTGTGTTCACTCATAAACTGAAATTGGTTCAGGAAAAACGAAATTTTTCATTGTTTATTTCTATTTAAGGGCCTCTGGTGACATATTCCAGGTTTTATCCTGAACAGACACAACGACGAGGATTAATAATGATTTCCTGAAATATGTTTGTTTGTGGTTTAACGCCCTAAGGGATCCTGGGTGTATATAGGGACAATTAATGATTTAAGCTTTTCACTTTTGTTGACTAATTTCAGTCAATTTGTCTCTTTCAAAAAGCTGATGATATTTTTCTTTCGAATAGTCACAAACAACATTTATTTTAATGTTCTTTATTCATCCTGTAAGAGTAATCAGCCCAAAGGCCGGTGTGATCTACCCTCATAACAATACTTGGGTTCGATCATCAATCTAACTTATACATCAGTTTGTCTTTATTAACATCGAGCTGAAATGTCTTTAGGTTGTAGGTAGTCCTGGTTTCGCCAATAACATGCAGTTATATTATTTAGTTACATTGTTAAATGCAGTTACACTTATAAGTTGATAAAATATGTGGTGACCCCCCTCTAAACAAACATACAAATTGAGTATACTGTTGTATGTCATTCATCATATGAAGAAAATCACTAGAGACCAAAATCTACGTTACAGGCCTACTTCCATAAATTTTTTAAGTGCACAACAAAGTCAATACAGAAAGTCAGAGTTCAAGTCTACATTGTCATTAATTCATGAACTGATCTCTTATTCTAATTTCGCTTGAAGGTCACGTAGGATTCTAGATTGCGTTCTTCAGACTTTAACATAGTCCATACAAAAGCTCCCCTAGATTCATGTTGTTACTATTTTTCAAGTATTTTCTTGTATCCTTTGACAGTTAAGCACGAGTTAAGCTGAACAGTTATGGGCACATTGCATGGTTGGCATTCCAGAAATATGAGTCATACTAGTTGCCTTTATTAGACCGTGCTCATACGCTAAATACATTGCCTAAAGGTTGGTGTGGTCAAATATACACTTACAGTGTGCTTCTGGAAAACTATCACTTCACTATCTCCGTGTTATTCACTGTGATAGCAGGAAAGGAGAAGGATGCCAGTGTCTCCGGGTCCCAGAGGCATGCACAGCAGTCCATGACCAATCCCGAGAGACCGAAATACCTGGTGCTTGATATGTTTGGATCCCCGATTCAGGTGTGCAGAAATGGCAAGTTGACTGGGTGCAAGTGGTTCACAGAAAATGATCCATAGATTAAATGTTACCCAAACGTTTTATTGCTATTCATTCATAATTGCACGCTCATTCATCAATGATGGTAATACCATTTGCTGGCCTCCCTGTACCGTTCTTCGTCAAAATAGGTTTTTTTAATAGTTTTTGAAAATCAAAATATAGGTTTTTACAGGTTTTTCAAGGCCAAAAACATAGGCTTTTATAGGTTTTTAGGGTTAACTTATTCATCAATATGGAGTCAAATTATAGTGAATGGCTTATTTTCAGTTGTTGATTTATTAAAAAGATGTACCTAGTAGTTAATTGCAGGACGTCAGGATGTCTGGCACATCTGGTTTTACCCAGCATGCACATGTGCGTGCTGAACTGCCCACATGCAAACCAGACTGGCAAGAAGTCATAGAAATTGTTGATTCTTAAGCATTTTTAAGATCTCTTAAATACACTAATAATGTGGATTTATTGTTATTTGACAATCTGACTTTGTGTCAAGTTTACTTCTAAGATTTCCTGTACGCATCAATCTGCATGACAGTGAAAAATATAGGTTTTTATAGGTTATATGAAAAAAAGAATAAAGGCTCAAGAATCGAAATATAGGTTTTTATAGGCTTTGAAGGTTTCACTGGGAGGCCTGCATGACTGAAAAATACAAGGTTTTTTATTATTATTTTTATAGGTTATATATTAAAAAATAAAAATAAAGACTCAAGAATCGAAATATAGGTTGTTTAAAAAAAAAAAAAGTTTTGAAGGTTTCATTGGGAGGCCTGCATTTGCTCCTAGATTGTTTGGGTAGTTTAATGTCCACTTTGTGGAGTTAAGACTGTCAGCTTATTTGCTGATACTAAATCTGAGGTCTGCTGGGGTGAACAGTAATTACCAAACGGTTCACCCTCTTGGTCGCCTCGCCTCCTCGTGGTGCAGACCGGATATGCTTGCACGCAAGCATAACAAAAGCGACCAGGGTGGGTGGGGAGATGGCTCAGTGGTAAAGAGCACAGGACTTGTAATACCAAAGTTGTCAGACTTTGTTGATTCGGGTCCCACTGCAGCCACTTTTCTCCTTCACCCCAAGCAGTGATAGATTTACTGCTATATCAAAGGCCAATCCTTCTCATACCATGTCTATGTGGTGTGGGAAGTAAAAGAGCTCTCCCCTCGGTAAATGTGTAGGGGTGAGGTTTCCACCTAAATTCATTTCATAGATTCGATCACCACCCTTGTGGTGTAAAAGAACCATGAGAAAATCTGTTGAGAACCTGCAATGGTTAACCGGACGTTAAATCAAACCAACAAACAAACCTACTAAATGTGAAAGCTATTTGGTCACTCTTCACTTCTCTTTATATCTTCTTGATCTTTCCTCTTGATTTCTCTAATCATTGGATTCTCCTGGTTATGTTGCCCAATGGTATGATTATGTTTGTTTGGGTAGTTTAACGTCCAAATTGTTCAAGAAGACAAAAAAAACACCCCAATAATTAGTTATTAGAACACCCTTCTTAATGCAAATATAATTGACTTACAAATCAGTTTTTGAACCAGAAAATTTGAAGCCCACTACACGTAGATTGCATTAGTGTGACGTAACTCTACCTGAACAGAGGAGACTTTTCCCAGCCCGGGTGCCAAACATTGGGATATCCCTTCATGATTGCAGCAATCGGTGAACCCAAACATCTTCAATTTTTCAGTTCTGCGGAATAAGTTACTGCACTATGGCATGACAAGAGATGTTTCAGCATACTTACTTTTTCCTAACTGCATTCATTTATGCATTCATCAAATATACGAAGAACAACTTGACACATTTATTGAGACTTAAAGGTAAAACCCATGAAAAAGAGCCCTATAAGACGCATCCCCCTCCCAACCCCAAACACCCACCCACTACCTTGTTGTTTCCAACGGAAATCTGTGGTTCCAGCCTCCCCCAGTGCAAATATGTGTTGAAAAAAAAACCAGTCGTTAACAATTATTAGCAGAGTATGAAAAAAATATTTTAAAAATCAATGAGACTTCAGCAAGTCTCTGCAAATGACCTCTCTCTCTCCAGAGTGTGTGTGCTGCACCGAGTCTAGCACTGAGTGCAGCACACACCCTCACCCCTGTTCCGGGATTCCGGGTGGTAGGGTATACCTATCGCAGTTTGCCCCCTTTTTTTTTTTAAAAGCTTTTATTTATACTGGAGTTATGTTTGGACCAACATAAGACCATCTTCCAACGGCTCCAGTTTCAACCAGTCATGTGCCATATGCCTACCTTATGGGCTTACAATGGCTAGTTTTGCTTTGTAGATTATATGTTATACATTCGAGACAAAAAAACAAATTTCACAGTGAAGGTACATAGCTGCAAATGCTTCTATAAAGTATGTGTTAGTAGAGTTTCTATATGCCCACACAGGGAGATTTCTCCATCAATACTTAGACACTTGTTCCTTATCTTTATATCATAAAAGTAGTCATTTACAGTAGCGCGGACCTTCGTACATGATTTGAAATTAGTTGTTCTTTCAGTTTGTGTTTCACAATTTGCTTAAAGTCTTCAATAGAGTTGATGTTTCTTTCATCAGGCTGCATTTCATTCCATACTTTGGCGGTCATGAACTCTACAGAGGTCTTGTATTTATTGTGTCTAATTGGTTTTGCTGTTTTTAGCACAGGGGCATCGAATAAACGTGTTGGCCTAACTGTTTGCTCTAACAGGACCACTCCCGGGGATGAGAACGGGTGGTTGGGGTGGTAGGGGCCGGCCACGGAGCGCTACCGCTCCGGACCCGAGGACGGGACCGGGTCTCCGGGGTCGGCGGGCGAGTACCTCCACTACCAAGCCTCAGTCTCAGTCACACAGAACATTTTAGAGCCTTTAGAAAAACCCGGAAAACCGGAGATTCCCGGAAAACTGGCATCCCTATAATATACATATATGGTCGAATCCCAGAAAAGTGGCTCAAATTGGCCTGTTTTTGCCTGTTTTAGGGATTTCTTTGTTTCTTAAAAAATAAAAGCTGAGGAGAAATTACCTTTGTGATTTTGAACAATGCTGCCCAATACACATAACATGAAATATATGCAAATATCATTCAAGAACACTTAGGGAGGAAATTCTCTGTTTTGAAAAAAATGAAAATTGTGTCATTCTACGAAATGACAATCTTTGAATGCATATAAAATTTTCAAAATATAATATTCATCAAAAGCAAATATATCAATGTTAAGGTAAGGAACTCCCTAATAGCAATAGGAGAATTCAAAATCTTCAATAGGGAAAAATGTTATGATAAATGTGCCACAATGAATCCTTGTGTTGTAAAATAGTAGGGTGTCATTCTACGAAATGACACATAATAATGTCTATATAATTTCATTTTATGGGAATTAGTAAGAGATAACTTAGTTTATTATTCCTCATACCATTGACAAACATAATACCACATCATAATTTATTTGTGGTGTACTCAGGCTATGATAGAACATGGAAATCCCTAAAAATATGGTGTCATCTGGTGTCATTCTACGAAATGACACTTTTTGAACCTCTCCATATTGTGTTTGCTGCCATTTAGCTTGATAAATTAGTGGAAGAGCCACCATCATTTAATGTTATGATGAAGGGTAACCCAATTCTCAATGTTAGGGATGGATGGTGCATAGTTAAATAGATAAACAGATGGTAATAAATAGGTATGGTTAACTTTTTTCCTATAAAAGGTCCCCAAGGAATTTTCAGCTCCAGAATCAATAATTTTGTTATAAAATACAAGGAAAGAGTGTGTGGGATTAGATATCATAGAATGTGCCTTATTATTTTACTCATAGTACTGCATATTGTATGTTTTCACCTGTGTCATTCTACGAAATGCCATGTCATTCTACGAAATGCCATGTCATTCTACGAAAATCTTCTATAAATAGCTTACAGATGGTCACAAATTGATTTAATAATGATTATTTGCTTACATACACTTATTGTTAATGTAGAATAATATTTATGGGAGCACCCTAAGGTCCTTACTTCAGAAAATGTTCATAATAGCTCTCAGACAGCCATGTACATTTTAGAATCTCACTGCAATGAAAGTGTATTGATAATTATTTATCAGGTATATTATTCAAAATTTATCATAGGATGTAAGAGTACAGACCATGGAGATTTGTTATTCTAAAATTTACACAAGTTGTGCCCCAATTCTCTGCTCATGCTACTGGTTATAGTGTGGTGGTGTCATTCTACGACATGACATGTCATTCTACAACATGACAAGCTTAATTCCTTAAACTAGTATAAAAGTGCAATAAATTGTACTTTTGTGGCTTTAATTAATTCAGTTATTAACACGATCTAAGTGGAATCAAAGAGAAGTTTACTACAATTATATTTCTGGGGTCTTTTAACTCAGTGCTCAATTGAAAGTACTTTTGAGGAAAAAGTCATTTCATGTACAAAAAAATCCAAAGAATAACCTTAAAACCTATCATTTCATATCTGCACCATGGGTATTATTATCAAAAAGTGCAAAATGAAAGATCCCTTGCAAATAAAGTAACCAATGAGGTTATAGCTAGCTATCATCATAGCATTCAGATTGCCTTGTCATTCTACGAAATGACACAATTGTAAAACTTTGAGTTTTTAGTTTTACATATCATATGCAAAACTACTGTAGTTTATTTGAGGCAACATATTAACAAACCATTTCTGTGACATTGAATTACTAAATGATAAAACTGTCAAAACTGCATGTGATGGAAATATTTCTTTCTTGAAAAAAACTAACTAGGAAAAACGGTATTTTCTAATAGCTATGGTATTTTCATAATAATCTACACAGTCTTCACATATTTTGGGGTTACATATAAAATACAACAACTATTCTCAGCTATAACATTTCTAAAATTAAGAAGAACACAGATATAGAGGTTACTATAACTGTATTTTCAGGCATGTGTGTGGCATTTCGTAGAATGACAGGCAGTTTAGGTAATTTCTTTGATATGCTGTAGTTTCAAGAGTATTTGAGATTAGTGAAAAATTGTTTTTACAAATAAATATACAAATGTTATACTTCTGATTAATCCCGACATTTCAACAAAATGTCGAATAATGATTTTTTCAAATTTGGGCCCCCTTTCTGGGATTCGACCATATATTTATGTATTATCATGCAGTAATGTCATAATAAAACATTAGAATTGTATATATCCTTTGATTTGAAGGCATATCTAATGGTACCCCTTGAAATTTTCAATTATAGTAGTTTCCTTTGAAACAGCTTGTTTATATTTAATTGTGATTATGCCAGTCAATATCTCAAGAAGACATACATCAGGCTGGAATGTAGATCTCATTTATTCATGAGTGCATGGTACAGATGCTTTAGCAATGGTGAAGAGTTCTATCATCGTCCTGACAGGATCATTTAGGTCAGTTTCATCTGGGTAGTCACACAAAAGGCACAAGCCTTATAAGACCAACAACCATAGTACAGTCAAACTTCATAATAGCTTGGCTGTAACAAACACTTGGCTACCACAAAGTAATGTGCTCAGTGCCCTACTTTCTCATATACATTTCCGTAGACATAATATTAATAAAAAGAAACCCATAAAAACATAATATTAGATATGAAAAGTATTTCTGAGGAATACTGAGATACAAAACAATATTTATACTGAGCACAGCGATATTTTGAACAAATATCATTGATGGTGGTGTAATAACCTTGTCATATTTCATTATTTCGGGAAATTATGTTGTGTAATTCTATGACTGTCAATACACAAACCCCCCTAATCCAATGTGCTGAAAATCAGACTTCAGTTGATTTCTATAATTGTTGCTTCTCAATTCATGTCCCATTAGAACAACAATTTCCCACCTGTACACTACCAAGGTATGTATATGTGCTGAACCTAAACCTAATGTACCATAAAATCCTGCACCGACTGCCGCCGTTGCACCACAATAAACCTCCCTATACACTACAAAATGGCAAAATCTTGGTGCATCGGGAGGTCCCCGAAAATTCTAATCGTAGCCTATAAGTGTAAAGCATTTGAATGGCTTGTTGGGACTAAGAAAAAGTGACCACGGTTACGATTAGTTCACGAATCAATATGTCAGTACTGAATGATGATTTTGAGAGCACTTATTGCAGGTACATAATTATATTGAGTCATACAACTAGTCTTGCCATACTAACATCAAACAAAACACAATCATCGAATATGTAAGCCACGGACAATCGTCCCCCACACCCCACCGGGAAAGCGGAGACGGCCGAATTAACGTAAGAGCTTTTTGACATCACAATCATCGAATATCCCTATTATCAAGTAGACAGACCAAAATGGTAGTAGAGCACAACTCCTATTTAGGTTAGATACCATGTGCCTCTCCAAGCAGTTGCATCTGTAATGGATTTACATTTCTTTCATACCCTGAATCATTCTAATACAAAGGAAGCAGCAGTGATACTTTTTTAGAGCCAAAAACTTGAATCCCATCAATCTTTAAAACGCCATGCTTATGACCAATCTTGTCTACATATCCTATATACAAACCCATGGTTGAAACTTTGTTTCTCATCACCCAGCTTTAATTTCTTCTTAAAATCTTCTGAAAACGTTTTTGCTGATGCGCACGGTGATGACAAACAAGTTTTTTTGAGTGGTCTTAACCCTTTAGCGTTCAATCCGCCAAAAACCCGGCCGCAACCCCAGCTGTTCAATCCAAAACCGGCCTGTCTGGAGCCACACTGCAGTGTCCAATCCGCCCAAAAACGGCCGCCCTACACATTTGAATTTACCACCCATTTATCCCATGAGATCTCGTCTTAAAGGCACCCAAGGAATGTGGTATGGTGTAGGGTATCACTACAGGCGATAGGGGGTGTTAATGACCTTTCCAGCTGTCTGATTTATCACCCTTAGAGAGATTAGAAAGGAGGAAAGTCACAGTTTTACTATAAACACAAACACCAAAGGCTATCTGGGTCAAGCAGTTTACGAACTCAGGGAGTAGGTCAGGCCTATGGAATCTGAATGCTAAAGGGTTAAGGGCATATCCTACAATTCACAGTGGTGGGATCTGGTAATTTATAAATATCGTCAATTATTAGTCAAAACTGGTTTCTTGGGATTCATTTTAATTCTACACGAGTAAATTTTGTCCAGTTTATATCAATAGGTAAAATAGGCCAATTTCCATTTGCTTGATTTACAGGGGAAATCTGCTGAAAAATCTTGTTTTCTTCAATTCTTTCAAAAACAAGTGACCTATGATTTTTAAATCGTAAATAAGTAGTAAAATACATGTACTATAATCTGTGAAAATTTGGGGAAAATGACATGGGTTTTACTTTACTTTTAAAATAGTTTTTAGAATTTCAATATATTCTTATATAAAATTATCATCATGTTGATCTATAAATAAAAAACTAGCATGGTGATCCCCGATTTTTAGGTGAGATATGTGTTCCACACATTTGGAGATCATCATATTAAATTCTCAGGAAGTTGACATGGGTTTAAATTTTCAAACCACATTGTCCGATATGCCTTTAATTGCCACTGATGGTCAAAACAATCTCTCAGTCAGACCTATCAGGGCAAGACAATCTCTCATTAGTGGGATGTTAATTGAGAGGTCAGGGCAGCCAAGATGTAATCCAGTTTAGGTCAGGTCAATCAGTCATGTAATAGTAAGATAATTGATTATGATAATGTCATACCAAGTGCAATACAATGTCATTCTAATGCCTGAGAGTGAGATTGAATACTCTTATTTTTGTCTGTTTGTTGTTTGTTTGTTTAGTTTGATGTCCAATTGGCTCAATTAAAATTACATTTCTGTCAACTATTATGATATTAAGTCTTATTTACACATCGCCTTAGTATATAAACACAACAAGTTGAAATGAAAGTCCATTATTCTGTCTGGCACCTGCATCACATTGTATTTACATATCCCCAAAACAGTAAATAGTTACCACTGGTACATTAAAGGACTGTGACATTGGTCTGATATTGGAGAGTAAATAAATGATTCAGGGTACATACACTAAATAGACTAAATCGATAGAAACTGCACTTCGATAGTTAGATAATAAGATTGGACAGATCAACCTGGAGACCTAATGAGCTGGTGAAGCTTTGTACACATTCATCACAGCTGGAATTGTCCTGGCCAATAAGACAGTTCAGTACTGCGATATTGTCCATATGTACTGGCCAGATCGACGATACAGTGAAGGATGCATCAGGTAGACAGCTGAAGGAATTTTTCCCTCCATGAGTCAACATGTTTATCCTTAGCGTGTATGAACTTGTCTGATCTTTACCACAAACAGGACATTTCTAAGCATTTCCACCTATATGGGTTAACATGTGTGTTTTTAAATTGCATACATACATGAATCCTGTACCACAAATAGAACATATGTGACGTTTTTGTCCTACATGGGATAATATGTGTTCCTGCAGATGGGTTAGCTGACTGAATCTCTTACCACAAACGGAGCATATATGAACTATTTCTTTAGTTTGAGTCACTTTGTTTTTTTCCATGTGTGGTGATTAACTGAAAAACATACTAGAAGCAGACTATATATCATCTTTTTTTCCCTTATGGGTCAGAATATGTGTCCTTAGACTGGATACATCACTGAATCCCTTAACACAAACCGGACAATCATGCAGTTTCTCTACTGTATGCTTCAATGAGTGTTTCTTAAGATTTATAAGACGACTAAATGTTTGACCACAAATAGTACATTTGTGAGGTTTTATCCCAGCATGACTCAACTCGTGCCTTTTAAGATTGGATAATTGACTAAATTCCTTTTCACAAAGTGAACATTTATGAGGTTTTTTCCCTGTATGAAGCAACATATGTGTTTTTAAATTGGATTGTTGACTGAATCTAATATGACAAACAGTACATTTGTGAGGTTTTCCTTCTGTATGAGTCAGTATATGTTTCCTTAATTGGGATTTAGTAGGGAATCCCTTACTGCAAATAGAACATTTCTTGCATTTTCCTTGTGTATGCGTCACAATGTGTTCCTTTAAATCTAAAAACTCACTGAATCCCTTATCACAAAAACAGCATTTGTAAGGTTTTTCTTCTGTATGAGTCAACATATGTGTCCTTAGTTGGTCAAGATGGCTAAATCTCTTGCCGCAAACACATTTGTGAGGTTCTGTATGGGTCACCATGTGCCTTTTCAGAACTGATGCTTTACAAAAACCTGTACCACAAACGGAACATTTGTGAGGTTTTTCACCCGTATGTGTCAAAATATGACTTTTTAGACTTGTTATCACACTGAATCCCTTGCCACAAGCAAGACACTTGTGAGGTTTTTGTCCTGCATGGGTCAACATGTGTCTCCTGAGGTGGTTCATATTGGTAAATCCCTTACCACAATCAGAACAATTGTGAGGTCTTTCTGCAGTATGAGTCAACATGTGAGCTTTTAGTGGAGCATAATGAATAAATTCCTTACCACAAACAGAACATTTGTGAGGTTTTTCTCCTGTTTGGCTCAACATGTGTCTCTTCAAAGCTGATAGGCTGCTATATCCCTTGCCACAAACTGAACATTTATGACGTTTTTCTCCTGTATGGATCAGCATGTGCTCCGTTAGATGGGGTCGACGACCGAAACCTTTACCACAAACAGAACATTTATGAGGTTGTTCTCCTGTATGGGACAACATGTGTATCTTTAGACTGGATGAATGACAGAATTTCTTAGTACAAACATGACATTTATGAGGCTTTTCTTCTGTATGTGTTGACATGTGTTCCTTAAGATTGTATCGGCTATTGAATCCTTTACAACAAACTTCACATTTGTAACGTTTTTCTTCATTATGGGTGACCATGTGTTTCTTTAGATAGGACAGACAACCAAATCCCTTGCCACAAACTGAACATTTGTGAGGCTTTTCTTCTGAATGAATGACCATGTGCTCAGTTAGATGGGGTCGACGACCAAATCCCTTTCCACAAAGAGAACATGTATAAGGTTGTTTTCCTGTATGAGACAACAGGTGTATCTTTAGGCTGTATGAATGGCAGAACTCCTTACTACAAACATGACATTTATGAGGTTTTTCTTCTACATGTGTCGACATGTGTTCCTTAAGATTGTATCCACAATTGAATCCCTTGCTACAAACTGCACATTTGTAACGTTTTTTTTCATTATGGGTGAACATGTGTTTCCTTAGATAGGATTGACATTTGAATCCCTTGCCACAAACTGAACATTTGTGAGGTTTTTCTCCTGTATGGGTCACCATGTGTTCCGTTAGATGGGGTCGATGACTAAATCCCTTTCCACAAACAGAACATTTGTGAGGTTTTTCTACTGTATGGGTCAGCAGTTTTTCTCCTGTATGTGACATGTCTGTCCTTAGACAAGATGACTGATGGAATCCCTTATCACATATAAAACCTGCCTGAGGTTTCTTTGGTGTATGGCGGTATGTGCCTGAATTGTTGATCATACAATTTATCATTCTCCAGTTGATTTGAGAACCCAGAAATCTTTATCACGATTGCTTTAAGCATCAACACGTGTATTTGTGGACTGAAGTCATTAGTAAACCCCTTACTGCAGCCAGAACATAACCTGTCTTGGATGCTGTTCCCTCTCCATGCAAATCTGGGATCTTTACCGTAATCAGGGTCTTGTATCAATCTTGTGGTTCCTTTCTGTTTCAGTAGTCCTCACGTATATTTTACTATGAAATCCATCTGGTTGCTCCACAGATTCTTCGATATGTTGCCTTTTGACCAGACAAGGGATGCCTCAAATCTGGTTCAAGATATGAACAAAAAGGAGCAGATGAATTTAGACCATACCCAACTTTAGAACAAAAACAAAAACTGAATCTTCTTTTGTAGTATTTATAATGCTGAATCTAAATTTCTGATTTCTTTAGACCTTCCAGGAAATAGATGAAAATCTCCCTTGTTAGAGGGCACATTAAAGAACCATTCTTTAGAAATTCTCAAAAACTTCCTTCTCTAACAACATGATAAGATGTGTATACCAAGGCTGGATGGTAACTGAGTAATGCAGTTTGGGATCTCATAGGAAGCTACTACCTTCAACATAGCATCAACTGTGTTTTTGACCAAGCCTTTCGAGGAAATTTGTTTTGAAGGAGAATACTACTTAGGAAATGGTACTGCTCCAAGCATAGGTTATGACCCTCATATGTCTCATAGATTGGCACTTGCATATAAGAAATGCCTTGTTCATAATAATCATTTCTAACTTTGTTTGGGTAGTTTAATGTCCAATCTGTTTATTAGATTTAATTAATTGTAATCTAACTAAATGAAGAGTGCATCTATGCAACCTTTTCTGTGAGTAAACCAAAATATTGTTTCATATTTACCTTTCTCTTCACCCAATATGTAGTTGTAGAGACCATGTGTTGCTGTGCGATAGGTGGGAACATCCAACCACATCAAGGGTAAGCCTGGAAAAAAAGAGATGATTGGATAAGACAATCTACAATACCATAAACTAGAGCTGCCATAGGACAGGATAGGCTACTGCAACATACATTGGACAGAGTTCAACATCCTTTTTGTATCTAAAAATCTGTTTGTTTGTGTAGTCTACCATCTAATTTGTTCAATTAGACTTATTTGGTTTACTTACATACTTGCATATCCTGTTGGAATAACAGGCTATGGTGCTGGTTGATCCAGGTATCTTACTCTTTTTGGTTATACCTCATTGAAAATCTTAAATTCTTTGAGGAAGTCAAGTTTACTTGTACGTTTGCATGGGTAGTTTAACGTCCAATATGTTCTATCAGACATACTTCGGGTTTGATGATCAAATCTATGACATGAATTTATGTAGAAATCACATTTACTGAGGTGAGGGTTCTTTTACTTCCCACATGGTATAAGAATGATTGGTCTTTGATATAGCAGTAAATCTACCACTGCTGGGGGTTTGGTTTGGTTTGTTTGGGTAGTTTAACGTCCAATTTGTTCAATTAGACTTACTTTGGATCTGACTGAATCTATGAGATGAATGTAGGTAGAAATCTCACCCCTACACATTTATTGGTACCAGAGAAGAGTGGCTGCAGTGGGACTCGAACCTACAAAGTCCTACAACCTTGGGGTTACAAGTCCAGTACCTTAACCACTAGAGGAAAACGAGAATTTCTCTCTTGCCAGTATTATGGAAAACACTGCATTGCTTTTGTTTTCTTAGGAATTTCTTCTTGCTCTGTTTTATGCAGGGATGCCAGTTTGGGTCTAAAAAAACCATTTTGTTTACCATAGGAAAAGGGAATTCCTATCATCTGAATCAATTGGGATATTGCCGTGTGGGCAGATAAACAGTCCACCAACACCCTTTCACCATAGAGTTCCCCTGAAAAAACGGCCCTTACGATGTGATGGTCCACCTAAGATCTCACGATTGGTTCCCCCCATTGGGAAATGGTCCAAACGTGCGGTACGCTGGTTCCCCGGGTATACAGCTGGGGAATTTTGACCAATCAGAGCCATGGAGTGATCCCTTTCTATGGCACTCTCCCAGCAGAGATCTTGCGCTCTACTTCCTGTGGCCGCTTATATCTCTGCCCCAACCTGCCTGTTTGGGCTCAAATCTGGCTTATACGCCAGTTTCTAAAATATCCTAAATTGTTAGCGCTTTGGGGAGTATTTTGTGGTTTACTTGTAAATATAGATGTACATATTTATATGGTAAATAGTATACTCTCATTTCTGTTATTTGTTATGTCAAATCAGACAGTCATAGGGATTACTTTCTTCAGTGGAAAGCACCTCATGTGTTGCAGGGTTTTGTTTTGTCAACAATGCCCATGTGCTCCTATGAAGGGGCAGTCTAATCAACTGTGGATTCCCATTATAAGATGGTTTAAGTCTGAAATAGAAACAGCTTGATTTTCTGTGAAGCTCCTTTAACAATCCCTATATTTCCTAACTTATAATATATGAGTTGTTTGACTTGTATAACTTTTCACAGTTGCCTTGTTTTGAATCTGAAAAGTTCGCTGGTCTCCTCTGTATTATAGTGGATAACCAGGGAACAGGCTCTGGGTTGGGGCAGAGACTAAGCCAGCGGTAGCGCCGCGAAAGATCTGGGGGAGAGTGTTTCTATGGCCCATCCATGTTGGCTGCTCCATGTGGCATGGAGAAACCTGGAAAATGTGCCCCTGTGGGCAGTGGCCTGAGGCTGAGGGACTGTGGGGAGGTTCACTGTCAGTGAGTGGGGAGGATCAAAGGCAAGCTGTTCATTTTTGCTTGGGTCTGTGGGGAGGTTCAACTGGTATCTGACTGACTTATTAGCAGTTATTAAGTTATTTATACACAAACAAACATTTTTTATTCTGAAAATGAAATGATTTTCCATGGAAACATGGAAAACTGGCATCCCTGTCATGCAGTATTATAATAATAAAACATTAAAATCATATATATCCTTTGAACTGAAGGCATATCTGATGGTACCCTTTGAAAATTTCACATACAGTTATTGAAACAGCTTTTTTATATTTAATTGTGATTATGCCAGTCAATATCTCAAGAAGACATACATCAGGAGTCTTAATGGAGTATTATTTATTCATGAGTGCATGGTACAGATGCTTTAGCAACAGTGAAGAGTTCTATCATTGCCCTGGCAGGATCATTTAGGTCAGTTTCATCTGGGCATTCACACAATAGGCACAAGCTTTACAAGATTAACAACCATGGCACAGTCAAACTTCATCATAATAGTGTGGTTGTAATAAATATAATCTCAGTTATATAAACTATCTCTGAGGAATACTGAGATACTCACTGCCCATTTGGTTTAACACCTGCCATTAGAATGAGGAGCAGGGGCAAGGGCCAGAATAGATGAATGGTTCTACAGCCGAATTTGGTGATTGTGTACATATTTCCTAATAAAAGTTTAAAAAGAAAAAAAATCTCAAACCCATAATTTGATTATGATTTTCTCATTACTTCTGCTGAATTCCTCAATGTAAAAGGTGCTGTAATAGCCTTGTAATATTTCATTATTTAGGGAAATCATGTGGTCTAATTCTGTGACTGTCAAAACTCGAAAAACCCTCTAATCCAATGTGCTGAAAATCAGACTTCAGTTGATTTCTATAATTGTTGCTTAGCAATTCATGTCCCATTTCCCACCTGCACACAAACAAGGTATGTATATGTGCTAAACCTAAGCCCTCTAATCTAATGTACCATAAATTCCCACACCCAATGCCGCCGTTGCACCACAATATACCTCCCTATACACTACAAAATGGCAAAATCGTAGTGCATCGGGAGTTAGAAAATTCTAATCGTAGCCTTTAAATTTAATCGGAACAGCTTGTTGGGACAAAAAAAGCTGACCACGGTTAAAATTAGTTGACGATTCAATATGGCAGTACTGAATGATGATTTTTGAGAGTACTTATTGAAGGTACAAAATTATATTGAGTCATACAACTAGTCTTAACATACTAACATCAGACAAAACACAATCATTGAATATCCCTATTATCAACAAGTAGACAGACCAAAATGGTAGTAGAGCACGACTACTATTTCTTTAGGTTAAATACCATGTGCCTCTCCAAGCAGTTGCATCTGTAATGGTTTTACATTTCTTTCATACCCTGAAGCATTCCAACACAAAGAAAGTAGCAGTGATGCTTTTTAGAGAGAACACTATACAGGGCTTGGTGCCACAACATGTAAAAGAAATGCTTTCTTACAAATAATCATTTTTATGATGAGGAATATGCTTTTTAATTGCTTTTATATAGGAGAACTAAATCCGGAATTTCAGTCCCATCAATCTTTAAAACACCATGCTTTGTGACCAATCTTGCCTACCTATCCTATATACAAACACATGGTTGACAGATTTCTGTTATAAAGCCTCTCAAAAAAAGACAAACTTATTCCTCATCACCACGACATGAAAAATATGAGAACAGGGTTCGAACATAGACAGCCCAATAAAATTCCGGGCTTTTTCCAGGCTCTAATATATTTTTTCCAGGCACATCTTGTAACTGTTTTTAAAACCATGTCTGATTCATCACCAAATTTAGTTCTTGATCATCATCATCTTCCTCCTCTAGCAGTAGTTCTCAGAATATTAAGGTGAAGATCATATCCTAGATTCAGTTCTTTAAATTTTCTTTATCTTTCTTAGTACCTGTGGAATTTCAGTGGTTTGGGGTAGATATCTTCAATTCATTTTTTTTTTGCCACTTTTAAATATGAAGACAAATAAATGCTATAATATTAGCAATTTGTTATACATGGACAAGTAAAGGATTTTTTGGAACTATTTAATCCAAGTCACTGAAATTTCATAGGCAGTCAGGTACTGTGGTTAAGGAAAGCTAATAATGACCGGAATTTCATAGACTAAGACAATTGTTTTTAAACAAAACTAAATTTTCCAGGCTCTTCCAGGTTTTTTTCAATCCCTCTGTGAGAATTCCAGGCTTTTCCAGGCCTGGAAAACCCAAAAGCATAATTCCAGGCTTTTCCAGGCTCTGTACGAACCCTGTCTCTCTTTTTTGCTGGATCAAAGATGGCTTTAAAAGAATCATAAAATGGGCTTCAGACATAATTTGTTTTATTTTCAACTTTCTTTATTGTATTCCATTGGTGTTTTTTTTACATATATGAACCTCATTCAGAAATTCCACTCGATACAACAAAGGAGTGTCATCAGTAAGGTATAGTTTGCTTGTTTCAATCGATTCCCTGTGGAATTTATTATTTAGTTTGTTTAAATTTTGGTCTAGTGGTTCAAATAACGTTATTTACGCGTTACTTGCGCCGCCCAGAAAAAGAATTTATTATTTAGGTCATATCCTACACTCTCACTCTAAACTCCTATCTCACTCATTTTACTGTGTATAATATCAAAAGGTGTTACAAGTGCTGTGACAAGTGATGTAGTTTGACAATAGGTGGCAGCACAGAACTATTGGTTGTTTAGGCAGTATGAAGAGAGATATAAATACCATGGTTTTGGGAATACCTAGTTACACATGACACCAGATTGAATGTATCCCTAACATCAGGAGCTAAAAACGTTTTTGCTGATGCGCATGGTCATGAGAAACATGATTTTTCTTTTGAGTGGCCTTAATTGCACATAGCATTGCTACTGATGTAGTTAGAGAGTTAAAGGCCTGATTCCATTGCGCCGATTTCACTCCCGATGTGGTCCAGATGTACTCCAGTCTTGGTGCTGATGCCCAAATACCCTATTCCATTGCGCCGATGGCCTCCAGACAGACCCCAGACAGAGGCCAGTTATGGTGCCAGGGCTGAAACTGGAGTACATCTGGACCACATCGGTAGTGAAATCGGCCCAATGGAATAGAGCCTTAATTACAGTCAATCCTATCAGGTCAAGACAATCTTTCAATAGTGGGATGTTAATTGAGAGGTCAGGGCAGCCAAGATGTAATCCAGTTTAGGTCAGGTCAATCAGTCATGTTATAGTAAGATAATTGATTATGATAATGTCATACCAAGTGCAATACAATGTCATTCTAATGCCTGAGAGTGAGATTGAATACTTTTATTTATGTCTGTTTGTTGTTTTTTTGGGTAGTTTGATGTCCAATTAGCTCAATTAGAGTTACTTCTCAGTCAACTATCATGATATTAAGTCTTATTTACACATCGCCCTAGTATAAACACAACAAATTAAAATGAAAGTCCATTATTCTGTCTGGCACCTGCATCACATTGTATTTACATATCCCCAAAACAGTAAATAGTTACCACTGGTACATTAAAGGGCTGTGACATTGGTCTGATATTGGAGAGTAAATAAATCATTTAAAAAAATTAAAAAAATTCAAAGAACATATTTCCATTGAGCAGTAATTATTCAGTGTGATCTGTCAATGTAGAATCAAAAGATCAGGGCACATACACTAAATAGACAAAAATCAATAGAAACTGCACTTCGGTAGTCAGATTGGACAGATGATCCTGGAGACCTAATGAGTCGGTGAAGCCTCTTACATATTCATCACAGCTGAAATTGTCCTGGCCAGCAAGGCTTGCCAAATGTGTCTTAAAGGCAGTAGACTTTCTGAACTTCCTACAGATTAAAGAGGTATGACAGATCAGTACTACGTGATTGTCAATATGTTCTGACCAGATCGATGATACAGTGCGTGATGCATCAGGCGGACAGTGGAAGGAATTTTTCCCTCCATGATTCAACATGTGTTTCCTTAGCGTGTATGAACTTGTCTGATCTTTGCCACAAGCAGAACATTTCTAAGCATTTCCACCTATATGGGTTAACATGTGTGTTTTTAAATTGCATACATACATGAATCCTGTACCACAAATAGAACATATGTGACGTTTTTGTCCTACATGGGATAATATGTGTTCCTGCAGATGGGTTAGCTGACTGAATCTCTTACCACAAACGGAGCATATATGAACTATTTCTTTAGTTTGAGTCACTTTGTTTTTTTCCATGTGTGGTGATTGACTGAAAACCTTACTAGAAGCAGAATATATATCATCTTTTTTTCCCTTGTGGGTCAGAATGTGTGTCCTTAGACTGGATACATCACTGAATCCTTTAACACAAACAGGACAATCATGCAGTTTCTCTACTATATGCTTCAAAGAGTGTTTCTTAAGATTCATAAGACGACTGAATGTTTGACCACAAACAGTACATTTGTGAGGTTTTATCCCAGCATGACTCAACTCATGCCTTTTAAGATTGGATAAATGACTAAATTCCTTTTCACACAGTGAACATTTATGAGGTTTTTTCCCTGTATGAAGCAACATATGTGTTTTTAAATTGGATTTTTGACTGAATCTAATATGACAAACAGTACATTTGTGAGGTTTTCCTTCAGCATGAGTTAGTATATGTTTCCTTAATTGGGATTTAGTAGGGAATCCCTTAGTTTGAGTCACTTTGTTTTTTTCCATGTGTGGTGATTGACTGAAAACCTTACTAGAAGCAGAATAAACATCATCTCCTTTTCCCTTATGGGTCAGAATGTGTGTCCTTAGACTGGATACATCACTGTATCCTTTAACACAAATAGGACAGTCATGCAGTTTCTCTACTGTATGCTTCAATGAGTGTTTCTTAAGATTTATAAGACGACTAAAGGTTTGACCACAAATAGTACATTTGTGAGGTTTTATCCCAGCATGACTCAACTCATGCCTTTTAAGATTGGATAATTGACTAAATTCCTTTTCACAAAGTGAACATTTATGAGGTTTTTTCCCTGTATGAAGCAACATATGTGTTCTTAAATTATATTGTTGACTGAATCTAATATGACAAACAGTACATTTGTGAGGTTTTCCTTCTGTATGAGTCAGTATGTGTTTTCTCATTTGGGATTTTTTAGGGAATCCCTTACCACAAATAGAACATTTCTTGCATTTTCCTTGTGTATGCGTCACAATGTGTTCCTTTAAATCTAAAAACTCACTGAATCCCTTATCACAAAAACAGCATTTGTAAGGCTTTTCTTCTGTATGAGTCAACATGTGTGTCCTTAGTTGGTCAAGATGGCTAAATCTCTTGCCACAAACACATTTGTGCGGTTCTGTGTGGGTTACCATGTGCCTTTTCAGAACTGATGCCAACCGAAAACCTGTACCACAAACAGAACATTTGTGAGGTTTTTCACCTGTATGTGTCAAAATATGATGTTTTAGACTTGTTATCACACTGAATCCCTTGCCGCAAGCAAGACACTTGAAAGGTTTTTGTCCTGCATGGGTCAACATGTGTCTTCTGAGGTGGTCAATATTGGTAAATCCCTTACCACAATTAGAACAATTGTGAGGTCTTTCTGCAGTATGGGTCAACATGTGAGCTTTTAGTGGAGCATAATGAATGAATTCCTTACCACAAACAGAACATTTATGAGGTTTTTCTCCTGTTTGGCTCAACATGTGTCTCTTTAAAGCTGATAGGCTGCTATATCCCTTGCCACAAACTGAACATTTATGACGTTTTTCTCCTGTATGGATCAGCATGTGCTCCGTTAGATGGGGTCGACGACCGAAACCTTTACCACAAACAGAACATTTATGAGGTTGTTCTCCTGTATGGGACAACATGTGTATCTTTAGACTGGATGAATGACAGAATTTCTTAGTACAAACATGACATTCATGAGGCTTTTCTTCTGTATGTGTTGACATGTGTTCCTTAAGATTGTATCGGCTTTTGAATCCTTTACAACAAACTTCACATTTGTAACGTTTTTCTTCAGTATGAGTGACCATGTGTTTCTTTAGATAGGATTGACAACCAAATCCCTTGCCACAAACTGAACATTTGTGAGGCTTTTCTTCTGAATGGATTACCATGTGCTCAGTTAGATGGGGTCGACGACCGAATCCCTTTCCACAAACAGAACATATATAAGGTTGTTTTCCTGTATGAGACAACAGGTGTATCTTTAGACTGTATGAATGACAGAACTCCTTACTACAAACATGACATTTATGAGGTTTTTCTTCTGCATGTGTCGACATGTGTTCCTTAAGATTGTATCCACAATTGAATCCCTTGCCACAAACTGCACATTTGTAACGTTTTTCTTCATTATGGGTGAACATGTGTTTCCTTAGATAGGATTGACATCTGAATCCCTTGCCACAAACTGAACATTTGTGAGGCTTTTCTTCTGAATGGATCACCATGTGTTCCGTTAGATGGGGTCGATGACTGAATCCCTTTCCACAAACAGAACATTTGTGAGGTTTTTCTTCTGTATGGGCCAGCAGATTTTCTCCTGTATGTGACATGTCTGTCCTTAGACATGTGTATTTGTGGACTGAAGTCATTAGGAAACCCCTTACTGCAGCCAGAACAAAACTTGTCTTGGATTCTGTTCCCTCTCCATGCAAATCTGGGTTCTTTACCATAATCAGGGTCTTGCATCAATCTTGTGGTTCCTTTCTCTTTCAGTAGTCCTCACGTATACTTTACTATGAAATCCATCTGGTTGCTCCACAGATTCTTCGATATGTTGCCTTTTGACCAGACAAGGGATGCCTCAAATCTGGTTCAAGATATGAACAAAAAGGAGCAGATGAATTGAGATCCATACCCAAATTTAGAACAAAACAAAAACTGAATCTTCTTTTGTAGTATTTATAATGCTGAATCTAAATTTCTGATTTCTTTAGACCTTCCAGGAAATAGATGAAAATCTCCCTTGTTAGAGGGCACATTAAAGAACCATTCTTTAGAAATTCTCATAAACTTCCTTCTCTAACAACATGATAAGATGTGTATACCAAGGCTGGATGGTAACTGAGTAATGCAGTTTTGGATCTGATAGGAAGCTATCACCTTCAACATAGCATCAACTGTGTTTTTGACCAAGCCTTTCGAGCAAATTTGTTTTGAAGGAGAATACTACTTAGGAAATGGCACTGCTCCAAGCATAGGTTATGATCCTCATACGTCTAATAGATCAGCACTTGCATATAAGATATGTCTTGTTCATAATTATCATTTCTAACTTTGTTTGGGTAGTTTAATGTCCAATCTGTTTAATTAGATTTAATTAATTGCAATCTAACTAAATGAAGAGAGCATTTCTCTTTTGTGTCCTTTAATACACCTTTCTGTGAGTAAACCAAAATATTTTTTCATATTTACCTTTCTCCACTACTGAATATGTAGCTGTAGAGACCATGCGTTGCTGTGCAATAGGTGGGAACATCCAACCACATCAAGGGTAAGCCTGGAAAAAAAAGAGATAATTGGATAAGACAATCTACAATACCATAAACTAGAGCTACCATAGGACAGGATGGGCTACTGCAACATACATCTTTTGAGTATGTAAAATCTGTTTGTTTGTGTAGTCTACCATCCAATTTGTTCAATTAGACTTATTTGGTCTAGTAACTTATGGTTGCATATCCTGTTGAAATAACAGGCTGTGGTGCCTGGTTGATCCACGCATCTTACTGTTCTAGGTTATACCTTATTGAAAATCTTAAATCTTTTGAGGAAGTCAAGTTTACTTGTATGTTTGCATGGGTAGTTAAATGTCCAATATGTTCTATTGGACATACTTCGGGTTTGATGATCAAATCTATGACATGAATCTAGGTAGAAATCACATTTACTGAGGTGAGGGTTCTTTCACTTCCCACATGGTATAAGAATGATTGGTCTTTGATGTAGCAGTAAATCTACCACTGCTGGGGGTTTGGTTTGGTTTGTTTGGGTAGTTTAACATCAAATTAGTTCAATTAGACTTACTTTGGATTTGACTGAATCTATGAGATGAATGTAGGTAGAAATCTCACCCCTACACATGTATCGGTGACAGAGCAGAGTGGCTGCAGTGGGACTTGAACCTACATAGTCTTACAACCTTGGGGTTATAAGTCAAGTACCTTAACCACTAGAGGAAGTCGAGAATTTCTCTCTTGGAGGGTGGTTGTGGCCCACTAGATTTTAGATCAACTATAGACTGTAGAACCGTCCCAAGGCGCTATAAATAACATGTAAGGAGATCAGGGTGAAGGTCGTGGTTTGCTCCGAATGCAGTCATTGGCCACTGGGTCTACTCTATTCCTTATATGGCAGTTAATGCAGGGGGACAACTCCATGCAGCTTGCCAGTGTTATGGAAAACACTACATTGCTGTTGTATTCTTTTCTGTGCTCTGTTTTATGGCCTGACAATGTAGCATAAGATGTTTTACATCCAGGGGAGTGTTGCATATCTGTGTATAGCTCCTTATCAGTTGGTTATTCTTCTAAAAATATATGTATAAACGTGTCTGTGGAATACGGCCTCTAAATGTTAGATGCTTAGTTTAAAAAAAGAGACCTTCTTACCAAGCTAAAAGGATCATCTAAGAAGTTTACTTAAACTACACCTCAGGTATTACAAGCACTGGAGTTTGTGTTCTTGGTTCATAACCTTGTCCTTTATGTGTTTTTATAAAGTCACAGTACACCGCTTCCTCAATATAGGTTTTTTTAAAGGTTTTTCAAGGCCCGAAATCATAGGCTTTTATAAATTTTAGGGTTAACATATTCAGCATGATGGAGTTAAAATATAGTGAATGGCTTATTTTCAGTTATTGGTTTCTAAAAAGAATGTCCTTAGTGGTAAATTGCAGGATGTAAGGATGTCTGGCTCATCAGGTTATACCCAGAAAGCACATGTATGTGGTGAGTTTCCAAAAGGCAAGCCAGACTGGCTAGAATTCACACAGACTGTTGATTTCTAAACACTTTTAAGATCTCTTAACCCTTTCCCTGCAGCACCCAGTTCCCCTGTTCATCATTACACGGCAGGCATTGCCTACCCAAATGACCCTGCTACGACAGGCACCTTTTATTCGTATATAACAATGTCATGTGATGTGTCATGTGATTTCAGTAATTTACCTTGGTGATTGATAATATATTGTTATGCCAAATCAAAAACCAATATGGCTCTTATACATTGTCAAGATTTCTTTTAAATCAAAAAATTATCTTTTTATCTATTGAATTTTGTATACAAGTATCAATGATGCCTCTATGATGTCTGGAGGCATCTTCCTGCCGTAGCTAGGGGAATACCTGGAGGCATCTTCCTGCAGTTAAAGGGTTAAAGACATTGATAATATGGATTTTTTGTGGTTTGACAATCTGAAGTTAACTTCTAAAATTTCCTGTACGCATCAATCTGCATGACAGTGAAATATAAAGGTTTTTATAGGTTATATAAAAAAAACAAAACATAAAAGGCTCAAGAATCGAAATATAGGTTTTTATAGGTTTCATAGGTTTTAAAGGTTTCACTGGGAGGCCTGAAGTCATTCTCAGTTGATATTCCAATGAGCTTGATGTCACATACCAGGTGATACACTAACCTCTAATTCAATCATTTGCTTAATTACTTTAATTTAGAATATGTCTAAAGAGAAATTCTATAACCTTTTAGCTCAAAGTAAGTAAGGATTTATACTCATACCATTGAATGGCAATATTTCACATTTCAATATTATTCATCTCACAGTTAATGTTAAGTGCCTCTATGTGTATTAATATAATATTGAATCCATGTAGATAAACTGCTTGTTGGCATATAGTACCATCTAATTATTAGACTTACTCTCGTTACTTCATTTACAGGGCAGTTCTAGGGACTAGATTTGTTGGTTTGATTTAACGTCCAGATAACCATTGCAGGTTCTCACCAGACTCTCTCAACGAAGGGCTCAAAGCTCATTCCATCTCATACATCAACTTCTTTTTCGCACAGCACGCTTGTGGCTTTATATAAAATTTTCTTTTGATTTTGATGCACATTTGCGTGCTTTATGGGTTTGATTTAACGTCCAGTTAACCATTACAGGTTCTCACCAGACTTTCTCAAGGTTCTTTTCCACCACAAGGGTGGTAATCGGATCTATGAAATGAATTTAGGAAGAAACCTCACCCCAACACATTTATCGAGGTGAGAGTTCTTTTACTTCCCACACCACATAGACATGGTATGAGGAGGATTGGCCTTTGATATAGCAGTAAATCTACCACTGCCGGGGGTGAAGGAGAAAAATGGCTGCAGTGGGACCCGAATCAACAAAGTCCAGTGCTCTTTACCATTGAGCTAACTCCCCACCCCGGTCGCTTTTTTACACTTGCATGCAAGCATATCCGGTCTGCACCACGAGGAGGCGAGGCGACCAAGAGGGTGAACTGATTGATAATTGCTATCCACCCCAGCAGACCGAATAATCTAGTATCCTAAATGTAGACCATTTTCTGTTTGCCATAGACAGCCAGGGACAATGTAGGACCACTTTATTCAACACTTATGGACGACTTTAGTGACGGCTAATACCGTCTTTGCAAGCTTATATACCATTTAATGATAACCCTTGTACAAGGTACAGAAAAGGGTCTTATGTAAGATCCTAGATTATTCAACGGGCCCTTGCATCATATGCCATTCTTGCTGGAAAGAGTGTGGATTTTTGTGGTTGAACTTCCCAGGCGACCCTGAGGGAATATGGGGACCATGAAAAATTTAAGCTTTTCCCTTTCGTAGACTTATTTCAGTCAATTCTTTTCATTATTTTCAAATATTTCATAAACAATTGGTGAGATTTGTCTCTTTCAAAAAGCTGATTACATCTTTCTTTGGAAGAAGGAAGAACCTTCTCACTGAACCGCAACTTTTGTTTGTTTGAATGATTTTATGTCTGGTCAACCATTGCAGGTCCTTTTCAGAATTCCTCATTGTTTGAAGTCTTTGCAATAATGGATTTCTCTGATGTTTAAGATTTTAATGAAATCCTGTGTTGTTTTGCTTCTTACCAACCTGTGGCATGGTGTGGAATTTTGTTGATAGGGTAGAGCTCCAACGACAGAAGGTTGGTGTGTAGAAGAGTTCCTGCACCTCGTCAAAGGCCTTCTTAGCTGCCTGGTCTGCAGCTTCCTTGCCTTCTATGCCTATGTGGCTGGGTAGCCAACAAAAGACTACCTCTTTGTCCCTTTCTTTTAGTTCTGTATAGGATTCTCCTATAGCTTGTATCACAGGGTTCCTTGGATCATGCTGGCATAAAGCCTGCAAGCATGACCTGGAGTCCCAGAAGGTGATGTACTGTGATGAGCGTGACACCTTCATCCATTCCAAAGCGCTCATGAGAGCGTGTGCTTCAGCGGTGAAAATGCTACTTTGGGCATGTAGTGCACCTCTACGATTCCCTAAAGGAGTGTCTGCTGCAAAACCTACAAGGTTTCCATTTTTAGGGCCATCTGTATATACCTCTAATGAATTTAAGTGTCAGCTTTCTTGTTCTTATAGAGGTCAAAAAGGACAGTAGGAACTGCTTGCATTCACAGTGGTGACTCAACAGGGTTTAGAAACTGCAACTCAAGATATAGCCTCTGTAACTGCAACTAAAGATATGGTGAGTTTCCAGGGAGCCCCACACCCTCTGATAAAATCAGTTACATGAGTTAGGAGGCTCCCTCGCCCATTATAAAAAATACCATGCATTATCAAAAATAGAAGACTCAACAGCAACAGTATCTCTATGTTGCAGTCAAGTGTTTCAGCATTGAAAACTTCAGTATTGCACTATTAACCTTTCTGAATAACATTTGAAGGACTGACAAGTGTTTTTTTTCTTGGTGTAATTCAACCTCCAGTCCACCATTACTGGTCCTTTCCAGACTTTATCAAGGGTCTTTACACTACATGGGTGGTAATCGGATCTAAGTGGTGAATTCAAGTATTCTCATCCCTACACATTTACAGAGATGAGAGTTTATATGCTATATCACATAAACACAGTATAAGAAATCGCAGTAGGTCTACTACTGCTTGGGATGAAGGGGAAAGGTGTTGTTGATTTTTTCGTTTAACTTGAAGTTGGACAATGTCCTTCTCTTGTTATCGGAATAAAGGGGAAAGGTGGCTGCAGTGGGAATGGGACCCACAACCTTGGGATTACTGGTCCAGTGCTTTAACCACTGATTTAGCTCAATCACTCTGCTATGGTCTTTCTTCACTTCTATGTAAAACTTTCTTTGTTTGGGTAGTTTAACCCTTTAACAGCAGGGAGATACCTCCAGGCATTCCCCTGGCTACGGCAGGAAGATGCCTCCAGGCATTACCCTAGCTACGGCAGGTAGATGCCTCCAGGCATCATAGATACTTATATACAAAATTCAATAGATAAAAAGATAATTGTTTGATAGAAAAGAATTTTTGACAATGTAGAGCCATATTGACCTTTGATTTGGTATAACAAAATAGGATCAGTCACCAAGGTAAATGACTTAAATCACATGACACATCACATGACATCGCTATTTAAAAAAAAAGTCCCTGCCATAGCAGGGACCCGTTTCACAATCCAGGATTGTACATGTAGACCATTTTCTGTACGCCATAGAGACCCAGGGACGATGCGGGTCAACTTTATTCAACACCTGAGGACAACCTTATGGACGGCCAATATTGTTTTAGACAACAGACTTAAATATTATTAGACGATAACCCTTGTACGAGGTACAGAAAAGGTTCTTCATGTACGATCCTAGATTATGAAACAACCCCCAGGTTCGTTTGGACAGGAAATGCCTGCCGTGTAAAGCAGGGGAACTGTGTGCTGCAGGGAAAGGGTTAATGTCTAATACCATATTAGGACATTCATCATGGTTCGCAATACAACTTTCAGGGTTTTTTCCTGTCTGCATCAGAATTTCTTTCCTATAAATAATTTTGAAAATGAACATCTCTTTATAAACTGGTGTTTTTCTTTATCTTATATCCTTTTCAGGGTTAACTTCTAATCTAAGGCTTCTTTATCTATAATACCGATTATTATGGTCGATATTGTATGAGCAAAAACAAGGCTGGAGTATGCATCTTATTTATTAATGAGCAGATGGTACAGTTGATAAAGAAATGGTGAGGAGCATTGTCATCAAATTGATAGGATACTTTGTATCAGTTTTATCCGGATATCCACACATAAACCAATCTAGTAGACTACAAACCCAAGGGTATATAGATTCAAATTTGAATGACATCTGCAAATATATCTATTTCGTCAGAGTTCACGTGAAGTATCATATCTGTCAAAAATATCGACATGGGTGACCAAAGAATATGGAAGTTTATCAACAGTTCATCAAATAAAAGGTTTCCCATTACTGCTTCACAAAGATATGTCTGGCAGAGACTCTCCATGAATACAGAGTACTCTAGCCTAAGGCACTATAAATCCGTGTCCAGTAAACTTCTGTAGTTTATCCCCAGCAATATATTTATTGACATACAATATGGACATTTGAGAATACATTTTCTCAGTATTCTCAGCTTAACCTCATCACTAATATAACTTGAATAATCACTCATCATACGCCTTTACAACCTTCACGACTTACATATTAGTCACCAGCATTGTTTCTTTGTTTGATTTAACTTCCAGTTAAAGACCCTTTCCAGACTTTCTCAAGGTTTAGCTTTTTCTGTCTAATTACACTTACATATCAGTGTGAGGTACTTTAGTTCCCACACCTCATAGATATGGTATGAGAAGGGTTGACTTTGACAGAGCAGACCACTGTTCAAGTTTTATGTAGTCTGCAATTTTGTTTTTTGTTTGTTTGTTTGGGTAGTTTAATATCAAATTTGTTCAATTAGACTTAATAGTCTGCAAAAGAGGTATAATATTGCAATTTGCTTTTTCTCCCAGGACATTCTTCTGCAGCATGTTATGGACTTGAATTAATATAAAATATGTACAAGTATCATATACCTATGCCAGAAAATATTGTTAATACCAACCTCTGCTAGAGGGTAGTTTGACCCAAACCACCATACTGTGCATGTATGGCAACGTACCACCATACTTTGAGTATGACTAGCTGCACATAACACGTATTATGTAAATTACTGAAAATTATGTAAATTACTGAAAATTCCAAATATCATGATTATAAATAATGCAAAAAAAAAGATCATTTTAAAAGCGTTTACATTTCTTTCTTAAAAAAAAAGAAAGAAAATAGGGTTGTGACATCCACCCAGCCCACTTTGAAGAGCACTTCGATATCAAGTTTTAATGAATATTTAAGAAACAATTTATATTCACAGGTATATGATACAAGTGAAACTTGTTAACCTCATTGAAATGGCCCCTCATACCTTATTTTTTTCGATGAAAATATTGCACTTGCTCTGCGAGCTCATGCAATATCTTTATAGAAAGAAATGTGGTACCAGGGGCCATCCCAATAAGATAAACATGTCTAATCTGTTGAGTCATAACTTATTCCAGGCATCTGTGCACATACATATTGCTTTCAGCTGCTGCTTAGACTTTTACCTATGCTCATGTCTGGTCTTACAATCAGGATTCAGACTATAAATAGTGAACTCCTCTTTGTCATTACTGCTCTGCCTCTATGCCATGCTACTATGAAGGGAATCAAGTATCAGACCTGAACCTCAATTGAATATCCCTATTATTAACAAGCAGACACACAAACTTAAATGATAGCAAAGATTTTTCTATTTGTTCGGTTAAAGTCATTGGGCTTCTATAAATAGGTGTATCTGGAATGAATTTGAAATTATTTCACACCCTGGATCATTCTGACACTTAGGAAACAGCAGGTACACTTCTTTGAGGTCTATAATTCAACACAGTTCTCATCATGGATAAGACTCAATTAATATCATCTTTGCTTTAGGCAAGTAAAAAGCAACCTATATACAAAAAATTAAAGGGTAGATCTCATAGAAAAATGGAAAGCTGCCAGAATTACCCAAAGTTTTATTGTTTGTTTAGTTTAACGTCCAATTTGTTCAATTAGACCTACCGGAAGTTTAAAACATCCATGCATTCTGTATGCAGGGTACTTTATATATCCACCATGCCATCCCATCCTGTCTACACATCATACCTTCAAACCTATGGATCAAACAATTGACATAAACTGCACATATATCTTGCTTCAGTGTGGGTCACTCTGTTTTATCTGCTTTTTTCTTATGGGTCAGAAGGTGTGTCCTTAGATGGGATACAGCACTGAATCCCTTAACACATACAGGACAATCGTGCGGTCTCACTATTGTATGCTTCAAAGAGTGTTTATTAAGATTCAATTGACGACTAAAAGTTTGACCACAAACAGTACATTTGTGAGGTTTTATCCCAGCATGACTCAACTCATGCCTTTTAAGATTGGATAATTGACTAAATTCTTTTTCACAAAGTGAACATTTGTGAGGCTTTTGACCTGTATGAATCAACATGTGCATTTTCAGATTGGATTGTCGACTGAATCTATTATGACAAACAGTACATTTGTGAGGTTTTCCTTCTGTATGAGTCAGTATGTGTTTTCTTAATTGGAATTTAGTAGAGATTCCCTTACCACAAACGGGACATTTTTTACATTTTCCTTGTGTATGCATCACAATGTGTTCCTTTAAATCTAAAAACTCACTGAATCCCTTATCACAAACACAACAGTTGTAAGGTTTTTCTTCTGTATGAGTCAACATGTGTGTCCTTAGTTGGTCAGGATGGCTAAATCTCTTGCCACAAACACATTTGTGCGGTTCTGCATGGTTTACCATGTGCCTATTCAGAACTGATGCTTTAATAAAACCTTTACCACAAACAGAACATTTGTGAGGTTTTTCACCTGTATGGGTCAAAATATGATGTTTTAGACTTGTTATCACACTGAATCCCTTGCCACAAGCAAGACACTTGTGAGGTTTTTGTTCTGCATGGGTCAACATGTGTCTCCTGAGGTGGTTCATATTAGTAAATCCCTTACCGCAATAGGAACAATTGTGAGGTCTTTCTGCAGTATGGGTCAACATGTGACCTTTTAGTGGAGCAGAATGGCTCAACAAGTGTCTCTTTAAAGCTGATAGACTGCTATATTCCTTGCCACAAGCCGAACATTTGTGAGGTTTTTCTTCTGTATGGATCAGCATGTGCTCCGATAGATGGGGTTGACAACTGAAACCTTTACCACAAACAGAACATTTATGAGGTTGTTCTTCTGTATGGGACAACATGTGTGTCTTTAGACTGGATGAATGACAGAATTTCTTGGTACAGACATGACATTCATGAGGCTTTTCTTCTGAATGCGTCAACATGTGTTCCTTAAGATTGTATTGGCCATTGAATCCCTTACAACAAACTTCACATTTGTAACGTTTTTCTTCAGTATGGCTGAGCATGTGTTTCCTTAGATAGGATTGACAACCAAATCCCTTGCCACAAACAGAACATTTGTGAGGTTTTTCTCCTGTATGGGTCACCATGTGCTCCTTTAGATGGTATCGACGACCAAATCCCTTTCCACAAACAGAACATTTGTGAGGCTGTTTTCCTGTATGAGACAACAGGTGCATCTTCAGACTGTATGAAAGGCAGAACTTCTTACTACAAACATGACATTTATGAGGTTTTTCCTCTGCATGTGTCAACATGTGTTTCCTGAGATTGTATCCACTATTGAATCCCTTGTCACAAACTGCACATTTGAAATGTTTTTCTTCATTATGGGTGAACATGTGTTTCCTTAGATATGACTGATAACTGAATTCCTTGCCACATACTGAACATTTGTGAGGTTTTTCTACTTTATGGATCACCAGTTTTTCTCTTGTATGTGACATGTCTGTCAAGATGACTGATGGAATTCCCTATCACATATAAAACCTTCCTGAGGTTTCGTTGCTGTATGGCGGTATGTGCCTGAATTGCTGACCATACATTTATCAGATCTGATTGAAAATTGTCTCCAGTTGATTTGAGAACCCGGAAATCTTTATCAGGTTTGCTTTACGCATCAACATGTGTATTTGTGGACTGAAGTCATCAGTAAACCCTAAATGCAGCCAAAACATAACACGTCTTGCATTCTGTTCCCTCTCCATGCAAATCTGGGTTCTTTACCGTAATCAGGGTCTTGTATCAACCTCGTGGTTCCTTTCTGTTTCAGTAGTCCTCATGTATATTTTGCTATGAAATCCATCTGGTTGCTCCACAGATTCTTCGATATGTTGCCTTTTGACCAGACAAGGGATGCCTCAAATCTGGTTCAAGATATGAACAAAAAGGAGCAGATGAATTTAGATCCATACCCAACTTTAGAACAAAACAAAAACTGAATCTTCTTTTGTAGTATTTATAATGCTGAATCTAAATTTCTGATTTCTTTAGACCTTCCAGGAAATAGATGAAAATCTCCCTTGTTAGAGGGCACATTAAAGAACCATTCTTTAGAAATTCTCATAAACTTCCTTCTCTAACAACATGATAAGATGTGTATACCAAGGCTGGATGGTAACTGAGTAATGCAGTTTTGGATCTGATAGGAAGCTATCACCTTCAACATAGCTTCAACTGTGTTTTTGACCAAGCCTTTCGAGGAAATTTGTTTTGAAGGAGAATACTACTAAAGAAATGACGCTGCTCCAAGCATAGATTATCAGCCTTATATGTCTCATAGATTGGGACTTGCATATAAGATATGTTTTGTTCATAATTATTTTTAACTTTGTTTAGGTAGTTTAATGTCCAATATGTTTAATTAAATTTAATCAATTCTGTGTAATCTAACTAAATGATGAGAGCAGCTATGCAACTCTCTTTTGTTTCCTTTAATACACCTTTTTGTGATCAAACCAAAATATTATTTCATATTTACCTTTCTCTTCTACTGAATATGTAGCTGTAGAGACGATGTGTTGCTATGCAGTAGGTGGGAACATCCAACCACATCAAGGGTAAGCCTGGAAAGAACAGAGACAATTGGATAAGACAAACTACAATACCATAAACTAGAGCTGCCATAGGACAGGATAGGCTACTGCAACATACATCGGACAGAGTTCAACATTCATTGTGTACGTAACATCTGTGTTTGTTTGAGTAGTTTAACTCAATTAGGCTTACTTTGGATCACTTAACTAACATTTCCATATCATATTAGAATAACAGAGTATGATGTGTGGTAGTTCCAGACATCTTACTCTTCTTGATTTTATCTTATTGAAAATCTTACATTCTTTGAGGAAGTCAAGAATTTCTCCTGCCAATGTTATGGATATTGCTGTTGTATTCTACCTGGCGATTTTTATGGCCTGACAATGTAGCATAAGATGCTTTACACTCAGGGGAGTGCTGTATATCTGTGTATGGCTCCTTATCTAGACAACCAGACACCACAGCCTGTGTAGGCTCCTGTAGGAGTCAATGGGGTGTTTGTGTGGTTATTAGAGTGTCTTTATACAATAATATTGCCTGTATAAAGGTATCATATACTACATATCTTTCAGATTGACAGATAACAGGGCACTTTGCTTAGACTGGTTCCCTGTCCAATGAACTATGGGAGAGGTGACAACCACATGTGATCGATCTTGAACTGATTTGCAGTGGCAATGAGAACCAGCACAACCTCTCTCCCTTAGGAGATTCCCCAAATACCTTATTTCTACTTGTTTATAATAAAGTAAAATAAAAAAATAATGGCAACCTTTCAAATGGCTAATCATTAGAATATTTTTCTAAAAACTAACAGACTCTGTAGCGAAAAAGTTCCCAGGGAGCCCAAAACCCTCTCAGAAAATTAGTCATCTGAGTTGGGAGGCTGTTAAGTTTCCCTGGCCCATCCATAAAAAATATAGCATTTGAAAAACACTCCATCTTGGAAGTTAACCATGCATTGTCAAAAAGAAACAAAGACTGTACAGCAACAGTGTTTCCATGTTGCGGGTAAGTGTTCCTTGCAAGATTACATCAGCTGAAGGCAGACAACTTCAGTCTTGTACTACTGACCTTTCTAGATAACATTCGAAGGACTAGCAATTATATTTGTTGGTTTATTTTAAACTCTGGTTAACCATAACAGGTCCTCTCCAGACTTTCTCAAGGGTCTTCAACACCATGAAGTTGGTAGTCAAATCTATGTGGTAAATTAAGGTTTGTTTGTTGGGGTAGTTTAACGTCTTATCTCGACCCTACACATTTACTGAGATGAGAGTTCTTTTCCATGCTACATCACATAGACAGTTTAAGAAAGAGCAACCTTTGAAATCACAGTAGGTGTACCACTGCTTGGGATGAAGGGGATTTGTTTGTTTGGGTAGTTTCACGTCCAATTAGCCTTAGAATAAAGGGGAATTGGCTGCAGTGGGACTCCAACCCATATCCTTGGTATTACTGGTCCAGTGCTCCAGCTCTTTGCTGTGATCTGTCTTCCCTTCTCAAGACTGCTTGATGTCCCTAATGATTGGATTCTTTCAGTTATGTTGGCCAATGGCCTGCAAGAAATATTTAGAATCTGAGTAAACAAGGAATTTCAGGCAGCTGGACAACTATCTCTAACCTTTGCTTTACACCATATATTAAAACATTCACCATGGTTTCCATTACAGTTTTTAGTGCCTGCTTTAGAATTCCTTTCCTAGATAATTTTGAAAATGAACACCTTTATATATACTAGTGTTTTTCTTTTTATTATATTCTTTTCAGATTTTAATAGGGTTAACTTCTAATCTAAGGCTTCTTTATCTATAATACTGATTATTATGGTCAATATCTTATGAGCAAAAACAAGGCTGGAGTATGCATCTTATTTATTGATGAGTAGACAGTACAGATGATAAAGAAATGGTGAGGAGCATTGTCATCAAATTGACAGGATACTTTGAATCAGTTTTATCTGGATATCCACACATAAACCAATCCACAAGACTACCAACCCAAATATGAATAGAATTAAATTTGAAGGACACCTAGAAATATACCTATTTAGTCAGAGGTGAAATATTATATCTGTTAAAAATATCCTTGTGGGTGACAAAATATAATGGAAGTTTATCAACAGTTCATCAAAACAAAGGTCTCCCATTACTGCTTTCCGAAGATATGTCTGGCAGAGTCTCCATGAATACAGAGTACTCTAGCCTAAGGCACTATAAATCCGTGTCCAGTAAACTTCTGTAGTTTGTCTCTAGCAATATATTTGATAAACAACCTTAGACCTTAGACTTCTCTTTACCCTCAAGTCTGGTCTAAACAATCAAGATCCAGACAATAAACAACAGTGAACTGCTATTTGTCATTACTGCCCTGTGTCTAAGCATGCTACTATGAAGGGAATCAAGTATCGGACCTGAACCACAATTGAATATCTCTATTATCAACAAGCAGACACAAAAACCAAAATGATAGCAAAGTTTTTTTTTATTTCTTTGGTTAAAGTCATGGGTGTATCTGGAATGAATTTGAATTTTTTTCATACCCTGGATCATTCTGACACATAACTCTATATAGGTCTATTGGCATAAATGAGACTTAATCAATATCATCTTTGCTTTAGGCAAGTAAAAAGCAACCTATATACAAAAAATGAAAGGGTAGATTTCCAGAGAAATGGAAAGTTGCAAGAATTTTGACCACCCAAAGTTTAAAACATTCATGCATTCTCTATACAAGATACTTTAAATATCCACCCTGACATCCCATCCTCTCTGCACATCATACCTATAAGACTATGGTTTAGACAATTATGGCATCAACTGCACATATCTTTGCTTTTGATGAAGTTGGGGAAGTCAATCAAGGCATGGGAGGTCATGGGAGGTCAAATCAGTGAGTCCTGTCAGAATTCTGACCAGGCTGGAGTTCAGAATAGGTCAGTCATTTCGTTAAAATAAAATGATTGATTATAGATGCCAAATTTGAACCAACTCGAAAACTTTGTCATTCTAATGCCACCACCTTGTTTTGCTTGAGTATGAAAGTGACTACTCTGCCCCCTATCGTGATATTTAAATATTACCCTGGTATAAACACAAAAAATGAATAGGAATCTTAATTATTCTGTCACCTGCATCACCTTTTATTTACACATTCCAAAACAGGAAATAATTACCACTTGTACATTACAGGACTGCCACATTGCTTGGTTGGGTATTTTAACGTCCAATTTGTTCGATTAGATATGATCTGTCAATGTCATATGAAACAATTAGTGCACATACACTAAAACTAAATTGAGGGAATCTGCACTTGTTAACTAGCTACTGTTAGTTAGATGATATATGAGTGGCTATATGATTCCCATGAGTCAGGGAAGCCCCACACCCATTCATCACAGCAAAAATTGGCAAGGGTTATTAAATGTGTCTTTAAGGGGAAAGACTTCCTGAAATTTGTTTGTTTGTGTAGTTTAACATCCAATTTGTTTAATTAGATTTACTTCCTGAAAACCTTATTACAGTATGGTAGTTCAGCACCATGTGGTTGTCAATATGTCCTGACCAGATACACATATTGATGCACCCGATGGACAGTTGTAGGAATTTGTTCCTACATGAGTCAATGCGTCTCCTAAGCTTACAGCAAGCCAAACATGTGTAAGCATTTTCTCCTGTATGGATCAACATGTTTCTAAATTACATATATAACTAAATCCCATACCACAAACAGATCATATGTGATGCTTTTTCCTGTATGGGTCACTGTGTTTCTGCAGGACACCTTTTGCTTCAGTGTGGGTCACTCTGTTTTATCTTCTTTTCTCTTATGGGTCAGAATGTGTGTTATTAGATTGGATACATCACTGAATCCCTGAACACATACAGGACAATCATGCGGTTTCTCCATTGTATGCTTCAAAGAGTGTTTCTTAAGATTTAATAGACGACTAAATGTTTGACCACAAACAGTACATTTGTGAGGTTTAATCCCAGCATGACTCAACTCATGCCTTTTAAGATTGGATAACTGGCTAAACCCCTTGTCACAAATAAAACATTTGTGCGGCTTTTGTCTCATATGAGTCGACATGTGTGCTCTTAGATTGGATTGTCGACTAAATCGATTACAACAAATAGAACATTGGTGAGGTTTTCCTTCTGTATGGGTCAATATGTGTGTCCTTAAATGGGATTTAAAACGGAATCCCTTACCGCAAACAGGACATTTCTTACAATCACCTTGTGTATGTGTCACAATGTGTTCCTTCAAATATAAAAATTCACTGAATCCAATACCACAAACAGAACAATTGTAAGGTTTTTCTTCTGTATGAGTCAACATGTGTGTCCTTAGTTGGTCAAGATCGCTAAATCTCTTGCCACAAATACATTTGTGAGGTTCTGTATGGGTTACCATGTGCCTATTCAGAACTGATACCTGACTAAAACCTGTACCACAAACAGAACATTTGTGAGGTTTTTCACCTGTATGGGTCAACATATGACTTTTTAGACTTGTTATCACACTGAATCCTCTGCTGCAAATAGGACACTTGTGAGGTTTTTGCCCTGCATGGGTCAACATATGTGTTCTGAGGTGGTCCATATTAGTGAATCCCTTACCACAATCAGAACAATTGTGTGACTTTTCTGCCGTATGTGTGAACATGTGTGCTTTCAACAGAGCTGAATGACTGAATTCCTCACTACAAACAGAACATATATTCCTTTCTCCTGTATGGCTCAACATATGTTTCCTTAAAGCTGATACATTGCTAAATCCATTACTACAAACTGAACATTTATGAGGTTTTTCTCCTGTATGGATTAGCATGTGTTCCTGAAGATGGGGTCGACGACCAAATCCCTTGTCACAAACAGAACATCTGTGAGGATGTTCTCCTGTATGGGACAACATATGTATCCGTAGACTGGATGGATGACAAAATTTCTTAGTACAAACTGGACATTCAGGTTTTTCTTCAGTATGGGTGAGCATGTGTCTCCTTAGGTATGATAGACAACCAAATCCCTTGCCACAAACTGAACATTTGTGAGGTTTTTCTCCTGAATGGATCAGCATGTGCTCAGTTAGATGGGGTCGACGACCAAATCCCTTGCCACAAACAGAACATTTGTGAGGTTTTTCTCCTGTATGGATCAGCATGTGCTCAGTCAGATGGGGTCGACGACCAAATCCCTTGCCGCAAACTGAACATTTGTGAGGTTTTTCTCCTGTATGGGTCACCATGTGCTCCTTTAGATGGGGTCTACGACCAAATCCCTTGCCACAAACAGAACATTTGTGAGGTTGCTCCCCTGTATGAGACATTATGTGTATCCTTAGACTGGATGAATAACAGAATTTCTTACTACACACTGGACATTTGTGAGGTTTTTCTCCTGTATGGGTGCACATGTGCTCCCTTAGATGGGGTTGACGACCAAATCCTTTGCCACAAACAGAACATTTGTGAGGTTTTTCTCCTGTATGGATCAACATGTGCTCAGTTAGATGGGGTCGACGACCAAATCCCTTGCCACAATAAGAACATTTGTGAGGTTTTTCTCCTGTATGGGACATATCTGTCCTTAGACAAGGTCATTGATCGAATCCCTCATCACACATGTAATCTATGTGAGCTTTTTCTACGGTATGAGCCCACATGTGTCTGAATTGTTTCGCAGATGATTTGTCAAGTTTGCTTTATGAATCAACATGCGTATTTATACACCGAAATCATCTATAAACCCATTACTGCAGTCAGGAGTTCCTCTCAATGCAAATCTGCATTCTTTGCCACAAAATTTTGTTCTTGCATGATCTTGCGACTCCTTTTTATTTCAGTGGTCCTCACGTATATTTTACTATGAAATCCATCTGGTTGCTCCACAGATTCGTCGATATGTTGCCCTTTGACCAGACAAGGGATGCCTCAAATCTGGTTCAAAATATGAACAAAAAGGAGCAGATGAATTTAGAGCCATACCCAATGCTGTTTCTTTATCTATCTGAAGTACAAAAATATGAATGGCAAATATGAAACATTACCTATCCCCTATAAGTATTGTATTCTACAATTCTGGATCTTTAGACCCAAAAAAATGTAGGGTATAGATGCAAAAACTACCTATCCACTATTGTTGTATTTTGTATGCTGAATCTTAATATCTGATTTCTTTAGTCCTATCAGGACTCCCTTGTCAGAGGGCACAATAAAAGTACCATTATTGAGAAAGTCTCATAAACTTCCTGCTCTAATCACATAACATGTGTATACCAAGACTTGATGGTAATCGGAATTATAGTTTTGAATCTGATAGGAAGATGTCATTCTCAATGAAGGATCATGTCAAGTTTTTGGCCAAGGGGAAATTTTATATGAAGGAGAATACTACAATGGTAATAGTACTACTCCAAGCAGAGGTTATGATCCTCATACGACATATAGATTGGGACTTGCATATAAAAAACGTCTGTTCATTTAAAATATTTCTTACAAAATTAAGAGAGTATCTATGCAACCCTCTTGTGTTCTTAACAACCACTATATACCACCACAATATTCTTATTTTATATTTACCTTTCTCTCTTACTGATCATGTAGCTGTAGACGCAACGCCTTGCTGTGCAGTAGGTGAAAACATCCAACCACATAAAGGGTAAATTTGTTTTAACTAGCCTGGAAAAAACAGAAACATAGATTAGATAAGACGATCCACACTACCATAAACTAGAGCTGCCATATGACAGGATAGGCTGTTACGAAATACCCTACGTGCATGGAGTTGTCCCCCTGCATTAACTGCCATATAAGGAATAGAGTAGACCCAGCAGCCAATGACTGCATTCGGAGCAAACCACAACCTTCACCCTGACCTCCTTACATGTTATTTATAGCGCCTTGGGATGGTTCTACAGTCTATAGTTGACCTAAAATCTAGTGGGCCACAACCTCCCTCCTACAGATATTTTAAACCAGACCTGTAGGTCGGTTTGTGACTCGTGTTCACTGGATAGGCTGATAACTCTTTTCACACAAGACAAAAGCAAGAGATTTAAAAAAAAACAACAACAGAGTTTTATCGATACAAGCAAGCACAACAGGGAGAACTGTAACTTAAGTTAAATAACAGACACAGGGGAACCGGATAAAATAAGCCTAAGTTAAATAACCCAGGTTCAACCACCGAGAGAGTACGGAAGACTGCACTGCGTGAGATCCCAAGTTGTTCGGTCTTAACAGAAGGCCTGTAGCAAGAGGCATGTTTACCTGCTGTGAACCCAGCGTTTTATTATCCATCGTATACAAAGCCCCCATTGAAAATGTATGGGGACTCAGTAAACCACGACCCATTGTATAAAACCTGTCATATACCATAACTGTTGTATACGGAATCAAACCTGTGGTATACGGCCTCAAAACCATGGTATACGGGAAAAATAGTCCGTTTTGCTATAGAGCAAAGAAATAGTTCCTGTTGTTATACCCATCAATATGGCAATTAATGGGTTTGATTTATTCGAAAAGATGGATAATAAATACAACAAACGATGGTTTTGTGGACAGGCGGCTCTGTAAACCACTCGCGGTTGACCTCGTAATACACTCGCTAGCGCTCGTGTATTACTACGCGTCAACCTCTCGTGGTTTACGGCCGCCTGTCCACAAAACCATTGATTATTGTCTATATATACCTGGCAGGTTACGTATATGAGGTGAACACGTAGCACTCCATGCACAGGCTCAACCCTAGTACCACACAGCTGGGACTGGGCTGCACCTGCGCAACTTTACATCAATATAGATTTTTTTCATTGGTTTGCACATGCATATAATCATGTTTCTTCTTTGTTTTATTTTACATCCAGTTAACAGTTACAAACTTTCTCATGGTTCAGCTTTCCTCACCTCTACACATACACCAAGGTCAGACTTTTAATTTTACTTCCTACACGGTATGAAAAGCACTGGCCTTTGATATAGCACTAAGTCTACCACTGCTGGGGCTGAAAGTGAAATGTGGCTGCAAACCACAAAAGACAATGTGACTTATCCCTAGAGTTCAAACGACACATCATGTTTACATGAATTTAGTTGTTTTTTTTTAAAATTTTGAATAAAGAGTGTTTATTTGTTTAGTCCAACGTCCAATTTGTTCAATTACTTAAAGAAACCTGATATTTAGGGTATAGTTGATGGAAATGTTAAGGGCCTTTGGCCTCAAATCGATGGGATACTCTGGATTAGTTCTATCTGGATATTCACAAAAACCCATCGGGGCTAACAAGCCAATATGTATAGATTTATATCTGAATGTCTGTTTGTTTGTTTGGGTAGTTTAACGTCCAATTTGCTCAATTAGACTTACTCTGGGTTTGACCGAATCTATGAGATCAGTGTAGTTAGAAATCTGACCCCTACATATTTACTGAGCTGAGAGTTCTTTTACTTCCCACACCATATTTTCTTATGACAATAAAGGGTTTAGACTTTCTCATTACACTGTGCTGTGACAATGTGTTGCCACTTTCATTAAGCAAGTATTTGCACTAGTGACCAGTGTAGTGTGACACTGCTGCCCTTTGTAGTTAATAATTATTACTAAATATATATTTTGCACTTATCTTCGCTCATATGATTTGGTTGTAATCTTATGTCGATACTCCTCAAACGTAACTTTTTGAGAAAATTAGTTTACATAAAATTTATTTTGAATGTGAGGTTGTTACCGATGAGAGTAATATAGCAGTTGTTATCTTTATTCAACACAAGGGAAAAAAAAATTTCATATCTTAAAAATAAAAACACAGATTTTGTGAAAACTAAAAGAAAACTTTCACCCCCAGTATGAAAAAATAATTGATCAAATAACCATTCGATGGTCATGCAGTTTCTTGATTTATGCCCCAGAGAGTGAATCTTAAAATTGAACAAACGACTGAACGTTTTACCACAAAAAGAACATTTGTGAGGTTTTATCCGAGCATGACTCAATTGTTGCCTTTAAAGATTGGATAATTGACTAAATCCCTTACCACAAATAGAATATGTGTGAGGCTTTTGTCCTGTATGGGACAACATGTGTGTTCTTAGATTGCCTGTGTGATGGAGTCCTTTACCACAAATAGAACATTGCAGAGGTTTTCATTCTGTATGAATGTCCTTAGAGATGAGAGAGATTATGGAATCCCTAACCACAAACAGAACATTTGTAAGGTTTTTCTTTTTATGAGTTAACATATGTGTCATTAAGTGAGATAGATGCTCGAATGCCATGCCACAAATACATTTGTGAGTTTTTTTCTGTGTGGATTGACATTTGCTAGCCTTTTCTCCTGTATGGGTCAACATGTGTCTCCTTGGATTTTGTAGAAGACTGAATCCCTCACAACAAAACAGAACACTTGAGAGGTTTTCCCCTGCATATGTCTCCTAAGATTGATGGATTCACCAAATCCCTTTTTTTTTTTTTGGTTGAATATTTTATTGTATCTCTCGCATACAACAAGTTTTTCAGATACAACAATTCCGGACATGTATATATTAGAAACATCGAGATTATTATGATAGTCACTAAGTATAGTAATAGCCATTAGCCATGCGAGAGATACAATAAAATATTCAACAACAAAAATCCCTTCTCACAAACAGGATTTCTGTATGGGTCAACATATTGTAAAGTTCCTAGGCTATACCCATAGCGGTTCTGCTCCTAACAGTCTATATACGTAGAATAGAGGTTGAAGTCAACGCATAGATGTTGTAGGTAACAGAATCCAGGTAAGACTGAATGCTCTTTATTCTGGGCCCCGGGTTTATATACCATCGAAGCGCCTTTGTCTCCAGGTGGGGGACGCTTATACGGGCGGTCGTGTTAGGCGCCAGTTAGCGTCACCTTTGTAACAACGAGCGCGCCCGCATCTCCAGGAAGTTGGGTTAACAAACAACCGCCGGCCAAAGCCGGGTTCAAAGGGGGGATTATAGCTACAGCAGGAAGGACCAATTAGCCTGGCCAGTGTCGGCCATCTTGGATTTGGAGGAAAGAATTCAGAATAGATTTAATATATATAATATAATTAATAATGCTGCTTTTTCAACGCAAAAATACCACAAAGTTAGGATTATCGACTGCAGATCTTTACAAACGTCCCTCACTCTGAGTTCGAAGAGCAACGGAGAACTTTAAAAGAAAAGAAAAAGATGTGCAGTCGCTAAATCCAGCCTAACCGCCTTGCTCTGTCTCAGAGCAGTCGTGCGGCTGCTGAGACCAGCGCGGGAACGGTTAGTTCGTCGAGCGAACGCGGAGGCGCCACCAGCGCGCGCTCACGATCTCTCGACCAATGAAAAGGCAGCAATTCCCAACTTCCGGTCACCACCCAGAAACAACAAAAATGGCAGCGCCCACATCTCGGCGTGCTAAACAAACGGGTCTTACGCAAACAATGGCGGCCATCGGATCTCCAAACAAGGTAGGTTTAACTATTAACACATAAAGATCACGCGGGTAAAGAGTAACAGAGATGATAACAGAAATACAGGTTATATTTTGAGAAAAATGTCACTGCGGCCCGCTCGGCGTCAGAGCTCCGACCGTGTCCGGGTTATAGGTACTCGGCTGTACAACCAGTCGCGAGTGTAGAAAATGGCCAGCGAATGTCTTTATAAAATATAAATGCCTAGTCCATTTTGATATGAGGCTGGGATACGAATGTCTGTATCCTGTTGCCTCAGGATGTTGGTTATAAATGTAAAAAGGGGTAGATCACAGAGATCTCACAGTGTATGGCGAGCGGTCTTCGGCGTCAGTGTCTCTTGGTTGACCCGCTCGCCAATCGTAGGGGTGGAGTCAATCGCGCTAAAACACACTTTAGCACGATTGATACGATTGTTACTCTTGTAGAGGTATATACACGTAGGATTGGTCTGTCAAGTGCAGAACACACATTTGTTCGTTGATGACAGGTCGCCGCGACGGAACTCCGCGTCCCGGGCTACCGAAGTGCGACAGCTGGCGGTCCGAGCGTAGGCGCCAGCCCGAGACCGCCGCCCACGCGAAGCACTTCGCGGGAGGATCGGAGCCCGTCATGTCACAATCAGGTCATAAAAGGGTTATAGAAAAATAGATGTGAGTCACACGTACTCAGTTCACACGTAGATTACACGTTTTCCTCAATAAAAACGGTAATTCAAACAATTTTACACATCTCAGGCTCCTCACCAGCTCACATCCTGGCAGCCATTTTGATAGTACTAGAAAGAAGATAATATCGCCGTGAAAGGCATGACATATAAGTAGCAGCGGGGTGCTCAAGATATAAAATAACATTTTCGGGTGCCGCTGAGGACGGTAAATCTTACGATAAAATTGATAAGGCGGTAAATGACACCAAAAAGGGGACGAGCTCCCGTAATCTTGATAAAGATTGTAGAAAATATGCTTGTGGCCGTATTATATACCTATATGTACATGGTGATAAAACATAATATTGGTGTTTTCAGCGTGGATCTGAGCAATACGTTAAGGCCTGGACATCGCCATTCTCTACATATCGACTACAGCTGGCACCCAGCTTCGGATGACTACGGTTCATGACGCCGAGTCCCTCACTTACGGACCCGCTGCCGTCTTCCCGCCCCAAGTCTACTCAAGTTACCGAGGAGTGGTGAGATAACACTGTGGCCTAAACATAAATAAATCGTAGCGCCCTCCCGATTAACCCCGATTTATAGAAATTTTCAGCGGCCTAAATCATCGGCCCATCTCCAGCTATTGCATACCTAGCCGATAGTAACTCACTGTATCACTACTTGTAGCCTAATTAGAGTCTAGAAATCAATATAAACAATATTTCTCGTTATTTAATTAAATTTTATGGTTAATTTCCGAGTAATACTTACTATTCGCACGCGGCTGGTATGCACTAGATGATTATAATTTCTTAAATTTTTCGTTTGTAACTAACATTTCTACCTGTCTCAGATCCACCTTGATACTAACCATGTCGCCTCGTTGGGCTATTCCAAAAGGACATAAAATAATATTTGAAATTACATAATAATATTAAACAATTCTGGCCAATAGACTAAGGAACCGACATTAATTAAGAGAATCATTTTAGAATTAAGTAATACTTAGCGCAGGGCTGTGATTGTAGTATGGTCGGTTCCTTATAAAATATAATGCATAGCATATTATATATAGGCAGGAGCTCGTCAATATAAATAATAGGTGTCATTGATATACATTGAAAATTGGAAAAGAAAATAATGTCTTGCTGCATGGCCACGTTATGTATAGGAACAACCCAGACATATAGTCGTGCAGCGTGGCCACCTTAAGTATATAAGACTCGTGCAGCGTGGTTATTAAAAAATAGGGGGTTGTGAAGCAGCTGAGAGTGGTTCTTTCTAGAAAATTGCAAAAATTTCACCCGGTGCCAGGGGATACGTAGGCATCATACGTACTTCACTCCCCCAACACTCTAAATTTTGGCAATACTCAAATTACTCTAAAAATAATTCAACCACTCTCGGCGTGCCCACCCAAGAAGAAAAAAAAATTAGCGCAGCAAAGCACGGTAAGTAACATGTTTGATATATGTAAAAAAAATTGTTTTCAGACTAGTAGGGCAGGCCCCATCATGGACTCCTCCCTGGGCGCATAGGCCCTTAAAAATCGTTCCTACGATAAACGATAAAAAACACAAAACGATATCGTACACACACGATATATTAGACAAAACACACACAGACGATTTAGGCTGAGCTAGGCTGCAGACCTCTCGTGCTCCTCGTGCCTCTTCAAAATCGTCGTTTCTCCACATAATCATCCTTCGGCCAAAGGGTCTGGGGCGAAGGGGCTGGCCGAGTGGCCACAAGGCCAGCCTTTGACCGCCAGACACAGGACCAAGGTCACTTCGAATAACCAAGGCCCTTACCGATGGCCGAGCAACATTAAAAAAAACTCGTGGGTCTCAGCGAGGCTGCAAGCACCCCACGGGTCTCACCATGCTATCGGTCTTAATCATTCCAGTCTCACAATCGTGGGTCAATTCCTTTTCGTCAACGTGTCATACATAAAAAAAAAAAAGTGTTACACGGGGGGAAGCCGGGGATATATATCTTGGGGGCGTAAGTCCGCGAAGGAACCTGCTAACCGCTCCAGGGTTGGGCGTAAGCGGAGAGGGGGTATGGGGGCGGTCGCGGTTTCTGATCGTATAGGAATTACGGGTAGGGATTGGGGGAAGGGTTCAGTGGGGGGATCTTCGGTAACGATGGTGGGGGCAGGGAGGGACAGAAAGGGGGATGCTGGTGCTGCCTGTAGGCTCTGTAGGCTGATCTCCTCGCGTGGGCGGTCCTCTTCAGCCGACCTCGGCGGACTCCGCACGCAGATCAACCTACAACACCAGTGAGTGACGGGGATACAACAAAGCTTTTTGTACCGCAAGCAACAGACCGTCAGGAGGATGAGGAATATTAGGAGGGATATGGAGGAAGTGGAGATGAAGGGTACAGAGGATAAGATAGAGGCTGGGGAGCGTAAGCCCTGTAGGCGGCCTACTTCCATCACGGGCAGGACTACGCGGGGGAGGAGTTTGAGTGGTTCGGAGAAGGTGGGAGGAAGGGTGCGGGGCCAGGATATGTTAAGGGGGGAAAGCTGAAGGGGGGCGCCGGAAGTGGAAATTGAGGGTATGGTGCCCAGCCGCGATGCCGTGTAGGCGCCACCCACGCGACTCCAGCGAACATCCTGGGGGGAGGTCGACGAGGGTGGGGCCGTTGACGAGCAGATTCACGGGTGGGCGGCCGGTGCAGAGGCGTAGCACGGAGGTCGACTGGTAGGCGACTACCACAGCTTGTCGGCCTCCTGCCTCGGGCCTCGACACTACGGCCGTCGCGTTGTTCCGGGCGGTGATGGCGATGTGGCACGAGGTCGGCTTGGTCCCGCGCACGAGTGCCGACTCGCAGGACCGTTCGGTATACACTACCGTAGGCCTACACACTCGTGGCTGCCGACCTACGCAGACATCAGGGACGAAGGACGTGGAGGACGACGAGCTCACGGCCAAACGGGGCCTACCCTGGACCGTCCGCAGGTGGGACGCGTCCAGCTGCACGGGGAAGTACTGCAGCTTGTACACCAGGTAGGCCTCGCTCGTGAGCCCGGGAACAACAACACGGTAGATCAACTCCCGTCCCTCCTCCCAGATGGGGTCGATGTCCACGTAGTTGTAGTACCACATCGCCGGGAGGGTGTGGTATCCGGCGTCTCGGAGGCGGCGGAGGACCTGGAGCAGGTGTTCTCGGGGGAGAACGTCCTCGGTCAGTTGGCCCCGCTCCAGCTCCATCCGTTGATTATGGAACTGTACTCGTCGAAGTTCGTGTTGGCGCACCGTCTCCTCCAAGATCCGTAGGCCCAGCTCGATCTGCCGGGCCATCCAGACCTTGTTCACCTTTTCGTCGGCCCCGACCGCGATCGTACCTCCGGCTTCCGCGAGGTGGATCGCGCGGGCGGCCTGCTCATTTATTGTGGCGATGTTATCGGCATTCTGTAGAACGCCTCCACGAGTGGCGTTTACTACCGATACCATCTGCTCCAGGTGGTGGGCTATTTGCTGCTGCTGGACCAGCGTGTCGCGTGCGACTCCTCGCAATGATGCGACGTCGCGGTCAGTCGCCAGTCCAAACAGAGCCTTTCCAGCCCACCCCACAATATTAAGCAGGCCCCGACGCCGTCAGCCGGCCTCCGGCCTGCCGTCGGTTACTATCCGACTTGCCCTGGGTAGTTCGGACAAGCGGGTTAGCAAACGCGACAAATGCCGGCGCCAGTAGGGGACGTGATTCGGCTCCATCACGTCCGCGACAGCGTCAATGGCGACAGTTAGGTTGTGTACGAGGTCATCTACACAGGGAGGGGACGGTGGTCGGATCGTGACGGCGACAGTCCAGGCGGCCGCGACCGCACGCGCACGACCGTCCGTGTAGACCAACACGCCATCGTCCGAGAACAGGTCCGCGTCGAGGAAGGGGGCGTATAAGCAGAGCAGAAATACGGGCATCCACATGATGAAAAGGCACAGTTGGATCTACTCACTGGTTTTTAGACGTGTCGGGGGCGACAATGCTGGGCGACGGCTGCAATGCACAGTCGCTTCTCCGCTTGTATCTCGGCCTCGTCCGGTGGCTGGAGGGTTTGGCGTTTCGCAGTCTCTGCTTCCAACGACCGGGTGAATGAGCGCGTGATACGGGTGAAGTGACTGAGCGGGGCCGCCGCCCGTCTTTTAAGGTCGTCCCGTGTCGCGTGGGTGGGTCGGCCCGAGAGCGGGAGGGAAGTGACCGGACCACGCACCAGTGGGGGGGGAGGGGGTGTCTCGGGTTCAGCCGCACGTTTACGATCTCGGCGGACATCAGGGGGATTAGGGACATGTGGGACGGGCGTGATGGGGTGGATTACCGGGATGGGGGTGTTTGCTCGAGGAGTGGGGGCGGCCGAGGGCGCAAGGGAGTTTGGACCTGTAGGGGGGAGTGGGGGCAGATCGATGGCCATGTTGTTGGAGGAGTTAGGCCGGGCCGGGACATCTGTGGGAGTTGATTGCATGGGAGTTGCAGAGGGGGGACGGGATGCGTCGTTGCCGGGGATTAGCTGCATGGGGGACGCGGGCCGGGTTGGTGGGATAATTGGGGTTTGAGGATTAGCGTTTACAGCTGGCACGCTGGGGTTGGGTATCCAAGCAACGCGCGTCTGGGGCGGCCGGCCGCGTGGCCGTGGTGTGGACGGAGCCATCGCAGTCGGGGGGCGCGTCCGCTGGGCCCGGGTTAGGCGTGGGCGTAAGCCCTCCCAGTCGAGGCCCGGGTCGGCCGCCTTGACATGACTGCGATTAACCGTCCGCCGTTTGTTTGTTGGGCCCACCACGTGTACCACGTTGCCGGATGCCCGCGTCACGAGGTATCCGGGGTCCCAGCGGGGGTCCAGCGGTCCGGGCTCGTGGACTCGTAGGAACACCTTGGTACCGGGTTCTAGGGGGAGGGCGTTGGCTTGTTTGCTTAGGCGATTAACGTTAGCCTGCCTCGCTATTTCCGCGTTGTGGGCGGCCTCCTTCAAAGCACGCGAGTGCTCGTCCACACGGAGGGCGAGGCGGGCCGACGAATCCCCTAGCGGGCGATCTCGGAGGTGGGAAAAGGGGGGAGGAGGGCAACGACCAAAAAGAAGGTAGTAGGGGGAAAAGCCTGTGACGTCACTGGGGGTCGTCCGGTGGGCGAGGAGTACATCCCCGAGGTGGTCCTCCCACTCGCAAGCACGGGCGTTTACCACCTTACGCAACATATCCTTTAGCGTGCGGTGAAAACGCTCTACGCGTCCGTTGGCTTGCGGGTGGTAGGGGGTGGTGTGTCGCACCTCGGTCCCGAGCTGTCGCAGGTATCCCTCCACTGTCGCGTTTTATCTTTGAGGGGAAAACAATCTACATAGCCAGTGGCGTGGTCTATGATTGATAATAGATAACGAGCGCCGCTGCGACTCAGGGGGAGGGGGCCGGTCAGATCCATTGCGACGACTTCTCCCGGGTTTTCGGCGACAGGCATAGGGGCGGGGGTTGGACGTTCTGCACGGACGCGATTGGCTCCGCAGGGGGCGCATTGTGCGAGAACGGAAAATACCTGTCACTTCATTCCTGGCCATTTAAAATGGTCGTGAAGTCGTCGCAAAGTTTTCCTCATACCTTGGTGGCAGACCTGTAGATGGGCGGTCTGGACCAAGTTGGCGCGAATTTCCGACGGGGGGACGAGGCGAGGGTAAGCCGCGAGACCCGAGGGCGGTTTGAGGGTAAAGAGGAGGCCATTACTGACCAGATAATCCTCCTGTTCCTCGAGACCGTACCGGAACTCAGGCATCGCTGCTTGTCGCACTTTCACCTCCGCTTCCGTCAGCCCGTACGCTTCCCACGGCAACTCCCGCTCTTCCTGGACCGAGGCGATCTGTGCGACCTCCAGCGGCAGCTCGGCCGGCGAATCGGACCGGAGGCGCGAGAGCATATCCGCCCACACATTTTTGGCACCAGCGAAGTACACGATGGGTGCGGCGTATTCCGCAAGGAGTACGGCCCACCGTTGTACTCGCGTATTTTTCATTTCGGCCAAAAATAAGCTTTTGAGGGGCTTGTGGTCGCACAGAATCTGGAAGGTCGCACCGTACAAATAAGCGCGTAAGCGCAAAGACTATCGCGTAAGCCTCCTTCTCGATGACAGGGTATCGGCGTTGCACCTCCGTAAACTGACGTGAGAGAAAGTGTACGGGTCGCTCGATACCCTGGTCATCCTCTTGTACCAAGATGGCGCCGAGGCAATAATCTGAGGCGTCGGTGTACAGTTTGTACGGGCGACCGGGGTCCGGGTAAGCGAGGGTCACCGTGTTCACGAGGGCGTCGCGCAACTCCTGCCACGCGGTCTGGCACTCGGAATCCCAATGAAAGAGGGCGTATTTCTTTGTCAGTGCGACGAGGGGTCGGACAATATCGGCATATCTGGGTATGAGCTGCCGATAATAATTGGCCGACCCTAGCAGCCGTCGCACCGCCTTTACGTCCTCGGGTGGCACCATGTCACGTATGGCTTCCACTTTGTCGGGATCCGAGGAGACGCCGTCCGCGCTGACCACATAGCCAAGGAGTTTCACGCGGTCGACCCCGAAGTGGCACTTCGATTCTTTGACCACGAGGCCGTATGAGCGCAGGGCCTCGAGGACGGCCGCGATGTGGTGGTGGTGTTCTTCCTCGGTCCGGCTGTAGATCACGAGGTCGTCGAGATATACCATACGCACTTACGCAGCGGGGTGATAACCTTATTCATAAGCCTCTGGAATGCAGCCGGCGCATTGCACAGGCCGAACTGCATCCGCTTAAACTGAAAAAGGCCCCGATGCGTCGCTACGGCCGTCTTCTCGACGCTGTCAGGATGCATCGGTACCTGCCAGTATCCGGACTTTAAATCTAGGGTCGAGAACACTTTCGCACCACCTAGATTATCAACAATGTCCTGGATACGAGGCAGGGGGTATGCATCGCGACGAGTAACTGCGTTCAGTCCTCGGTAATCTACACAGAACCGGACCGAGCCGTCTTTCTTAGGGACGAGGGTGAGGGGCGAGGCCCAGGGGGAGGAACTGGGCTCGATTATGCCTTCCGCGAGCATCTTGTCCAGCTCGCGGTCGACGACCTCGCGCTTGGCGAGGGGAAGTCTGTACGGCCGTTGATTGATGGGGGGGTGATCGCCCGTCTCGATCCTCATGTAGACCTCGGTAGTGCATGTGAGGGGGCGGCCGGTGACCGGGAACACATCGGGGTATTGCCGTTTCCAATACTCGGCCTCGTATACCAGCTGACCGATGTGTCCCTCGCGTCGCACCGACCGTCGCACCGCATGGCGACGACCACAGAGGGTTACAGATTTATCAGGGGAAGCATAGTCTACGATCGCGTGAGTAGCCTCCAACGCGTCGTCCCCTAATAAAAGATCGTGGGACATATCACCCACCACATTAAAGTCGCACGGCCGGCCGTACAGCTTCAGGTTAACCGCCTCGCGGACGGAGATGCCGTGGCCGGTGAGGGACTTAAGTCGCGCCGGGGGTCTTGTACTCTTACCCACCGCGCCCACCTGTCGCAAGGCATCCGCCGCGGGGACGGACACCAGGGAGCAACACGCACCCGATCCGACGAGGGCCTGCAGTGCCACGCCTCGAAGCTCGAGGTCAATGCAGGGTCGTCGGTCGGACGCGCGTTTTAGTTTCCCTGGGTCGCGGCGGCTACGACTTGATCCTGGGAGTGGGCTAACGATCGTGCCGCGTCCCGGGAGGCCTTCAAACTGGGGCATCCAGCCACATAATGGCCTCGTTGATTGCACGCGTAGCAGATGATGTCGTTTATGGGCGTCATCCGCCGGCCGGAGTTACGCTGCCCCGGCGCGACGGCTGCGACGGTGGAGGCGACGGCTGGGGGCGGTGGAGCGGGGACGGTCGCAAACAGCGGCTGGGGGGCGGGAACGGGCGCAGGGGTCGGCGCGAACACAATCGTGGATTGTGGTGGCGCTGCCGCGGGCATCACAGCCGCGACCGTGTGGCCCTTGTTCCCCTTTTTCGCCTTCAATTCCCCCTGGATGGACTTTATCGCCTGCTGCATCTCCTCCATCTGTCGCTGGTGGGCGGTTGGCGCGGGGTGGTTGGCGGAACGGGCGGCCGTGGTCCTCGAGCCGACCGCGCCCACCTCCATGGCCTCCTCGATGCGAGTGTCGTCAGAGTGCGCCTCCTTCTCTACCGCCTTTGCCAACGCGTCGACCCTCGAGAGAGCCTCGGCGATTGTCGTGGGCGTGTTGAGATTGAGGTCCCACCGCAGAGGGCCTCGCGACAGGGTACTCACGAACTGTCGCATCGTCGGCCGCAGCACGAAGGGAGAGGCGAGTTCCAGGGCCGAGTAGGCTTTCTTGGCCGCCAACCAGAAGCGCTGCGCGTACTCGGGGGCGGTCTCGTGGGCCGTCTGAGAGAAGTGCCCGAGTGCAGCGCGCAGACTCTCCATTTCCTCCATGCCGAGGAGCGTTGATGTTATCTTGCGTTCGACGGCCTCGAAGACGGTGACGCCGTCCTCGAAGCAGTCGTAGATTATCGACTTGAGGCGCCCCGCCGAGTAGGCCAGGGCCTCCGAGATCAGCTTCTCGTCGGGGGCCTTGGAGACGAAGCGCGCCTGTCGCACATCGTTTAACCACGTGCGGAGGGCGGCTTTATCCTGACCGTCGACGGTCGGCAGCGCCCGAAACAGCCGGATGAGCTGTTTGACCGAGGCCAACTCATGGGTCTCGGGCCGCGACCGGGGGGCGGAGTCGATAATGATCGCACGGGCCTCGGCGAGCTGTCGCGCCGCCTCGGCGAGCTCCATGGCCTGCTGCTGGGATTCCAGAGCGTGTTGTTGGGCCCGGAGGTCGGCCTGTCGCGTAAACTCGGCGCGAAGTCGCTGTTCCAACTCGTAGATAGCGACATCTTTCACTTCCTTGCAGGTCTGGGCCAGGTACTGCTTCCACAGCTTGCCCAGCAGCTCTGTGTTGGCGACAGTAAAGTCGGTCGGAATACTCCCCGCCAACTTCCCAGCGTTAAGCCACACCTGGAAATCCTCAGGCAACACACTGGGTTCGGCCATCCTTCCGAATTGCGTAAATAACCACACACGTTATATATACGTCAATCACCTATATGGCACGAACCTGTTGCGATTCCCACGTGCGACAGCTGCTGGTCCGCTCGGTCCGACTGTCGCTAACACAGAACTACCGGCATGCAAGTACCTTCCACGCCCACATCAAAACGTTATACCATAGCAGAATGTCACTTTCCTGCTCGAGTCCGTGTCTATGGAGTCGGTCCTTCCGTGGTCATTCGTAACTCGACCGGCAATCTGTCCTCGAATCACACTAAAAGCGTCTCGTCGTGGTCACCAATGTAAAGTTCCTAGGCTATACCCATAGCGGTTCTGCTCCTAACAGTCTATATACGTAGAATAGAGGTTGAAGTCAACGCATAGATGTTGTAGGTAACAGAATCCAGGTAAGACTGAATGCTCTTTATTCTGGGCCCCGGGTTTATATACCATCGAAGCGCCTTTGTCTCCAGGTGGGGGACGCTTATACGGGCGGTCGTGTTAGGCGCCAGTTAGCGTCACCTTTGTAACAACGAGCGCGCCCGCATCTCCAGGAAGTTGGGTTAACAAACAACCGCCGGCCAAAGCCGGGTTCAAAGGGGGGATTATAGCTACAGCAGGAAGGACCAATTAGCCTGGCCAGTGTCGGCCATCTTGGATTTGGAGGAAAGAATTCAGAATAGATTTAATATATATAATATAATTAATAATGCTGCTTTTTCAACGCAAAAATACCACAAAGTTAGGATTATCGACTGCAGATCTTTACAATATGCTTTCTTAGATTGGATAAATAACCGAATCACTTGCCACAAACAAAACATTTCTGAGGGTTTTCTGTCTGATATAAGGTTCTTTTTAGACTGGTTGACTGGCAGAATTTATTACCAGATTTAGTTGACGAGTATGTATTTTTCCATGTGTAGGGTTGCCAAAAACTTGGAATACTAACATTCCCTGACATGTAACTGATTTTTTTGGTCAAATTCAAGAGAACTAAAAATCGAGAAAAAAAAAATCATCCTTTACTTTGCGATTTTACCACCAGACATTTAATCGTCAATCTTTCTTACTGATTTCTGTAGCCAAGGTGGTGATCTCAGGTACCAGCAATGCTCTTTACATTAAACACATCTAAAATATGATCCATCTGTTACCATACATTGTTTATTTGATCTAACACCCTGTCTACCTTTCCGGGTTCCTTCCAATTCTTATCTTTAACAGACAGATTTCGAATCCTAACCCTGGCTATTTTGCCATGTGCAGATCTGGAAGATCCACTTTGCCCCGACATTTTTTCAAATTTCAGTTTTCCCTGACAAATTTAAAAATTCCCTGATAATTCATTGACCTTAAAACATACATGTTTCTTTGATTTTATCCTGTCAAATGTTGACCCTGATTAGTATACCAACACTGGCTGGTAATGGAAATGAGATGTGGAACTGATTGAAAGCTCTCACTTTCAGCCAGCTGTATTTAAAAAAAAAAAGTTCTTAAAAGGAAACTTATTTTTGAAGGAGTGTGTTACTAAAAATAGGTCAGTTCATATTTACCCTTTTTCCCAGTGATCATGTAGCTATAGTGGTAGTAGTTGAAATATGTCGTTCTTGTGGCAATGGGTTGCGGTGCAGTCAGTTGAATGTCCAACCACACCAAGTCAAACTTTATTTCTCTATCCTGAAAGAAAATATTGGATGAGACCAGCTACAGTATCCATGAAAATTGGAGTTGCCCTACTACAGACTACCTTCATCTGAAATTTGGTGAATATGCCTGTCACACATATAGAAATCTCATCTTCAAATATCTTTTAATTTTATAATGTTATCGTCTGGAAAATCCGATTTTTTGTTGTTTGTTTTCATCTTATTCTGTGAATAATTGGTATAGCAAAACGGGGCCCCCAGACACTGACGAATATATATCTAAAACAGACTATATTTTCTTATTTTATAAGTATTGATTCTCAGAGAGTAACTTGTTAATTTCCCGTTGTTTACAGAGTTTGCTGTCAGCACAAAAATAGGTCAGTTGCCGTAGGCAGCAGAACAACACTTGTACCAGATGTCTCAGTAGGTGGGTCAGTTGTCCAACATAAGAGTGGGTCAGTTGAGATTTAGGCCAGTTGTCTGACAGTTGCTTCATGTGATTTATCACAGTCGACATTCCCATGAGCACCAAGCCTCATATTAGGACTTCCAACTAACCTCTTGCATTTGTTATATGATTTGGAAAAATACATTACCGTATGAATTATCAAAACCCTGTTAATTAAAATATAACAATCCACTGATAGACATTTCATAACTGGAGTAGTCTCCTTCAGAAATGCCTGCTGCCGAGTTTCGGTGGATTTTTTTTTTTAAAGCTTTTTATTTTAGCTGGAGGTAAAACGGTAGGCTAATAAAAGCCTATTTCCACGCTGCTCCAAGCTCAGTGATGCTCGATCTCCCTTTTGTCAGCATTTTATAGCAATAAAAGGGATAGTTCCAATGCCATGGAAATAAAATGCAACTACATCACAGGCCCTTTCAAATGTACGACGATTCGCACTGAAAACCGATTCGCACTGCTACTCGGCCATTTCGCACCGACCGATTCACACTAAAATATCGAACTAAGTGTTACTACCCCTTGTTAATGATAAAATAGTACAAACTTTTGCCAGACTTTCACCAGCAGATAAATTGTTCTCATAGTTACTTGGAATTACCTACATTATTGTCAGTTCTTGCACATTCGCGATTAGAATGGGAGCGATGCTTTGCGCAAAATGTAAACAACACACTTTGGTTCGGCACTCTGTATTTCTAACCTCACAACTTGGGAAAAACATTTGCCGAGTGACAGTGGGAAACGGCCGACAGTCGCTCAGTGAATACTGGAAGTAGAAACTCCAGAAAAGGAATGGGAATTAACTGAATACATTACATGTTGGAAACAGACAATTTGGATATCAGATGATTCGCACTGTCCGCCGATTCGCACCCGACGTTTCGCACTGTAAACAAGCCCATTCGCACTGGACATCAAAACAAAAACGAACCACAATGTTTCGCACTACAACTTCAGGCCGCCGAAAACTTGTCTGTAAGATTATATTTTGATTATCTAAGGGAATATATGAATATTTACCATTTCTCGTTAGGGTACATCCGCCAGCGCAAAAGCGGCAGAGGTAAGCTTGCCATTAAACTGACACTGAATTTGTTTATGTGCAACTCCCCTTCTTATCACACATATATATATGTATGCAAGAACTGGCACTAATGTAGCCTATTTCAAGTCATTGTGACTATAATGAGTCTGCTGGTGAAACATTGACAAAGTCTTGTTCTAAATGTATTTTATTATCGAGGAATGGTAACACTTACTGACTTAGTGCTATTTCCCTTACGCCATTGCCTGCGAGCGCGAAAACGGTCGAGTTAAACACTCGTAGACACTGACAAGTTGACACTCAAGTTTGTTTCTAATCGCAAAAACTGGCAATAATTTAGGTCATTTCAAGTCATTGTGAGTAAAAACAGTCTGCTGGTGAAGGACTGACAAAGTTTGCATTATCATACATCGTTATCAAGTGTTGTTTACACTTAGTGCGAAACATTCAGTGCGAATCGTCTGAGTAGCAGTGCGAATCGTCTTCCAGTGCGAATCATCGTACATTTGACAATTTATATTGTGATTCACAAAAAGGGAACACATGATAATGTGCCGTTTTCCATTCGTGCGACACATCGTGGTTTGTTATTGTTCTGATTTCCAGTGCGAATCGATTTGTTGACAGTGCGAAACGTCGGGTGCGAATGGGCTGCCAGTGCGAATCGTCTGATATCCATATATACTATAGTATCAGTGTGAAGACATGAAGAAAGACAAAAGATTTGGTTTATTTATTTATCTTTTAAACCTGAATTAAGGCTAAAGTAGTATATAATTCCGGAGTGTCATGAAATACATGATACTAAGAGACATAACTCTTAGCGTTCTGGATCTTATCTTATCCTACCCCTAATAAAAAACGTCAAAGGTTTAACATGGGATTTGTTTATGTCAAGGGTGTGACATAAAGTGTTGTTTATGCCACTACTTTCTGATACTGAATAAATATGGAAACGGGGTAGGATAAAATCTAGACACCACTCGTTTGAGTTTACCTATGTCACTCATTTTGTGGTCTCTGCAATATAACTCGTCTTCAACTCGTCAAATTATGGAGCCATCAAAATACGTGACATAAATAAACACAGCCTCAAACTCATGAGGTCTCTTCATATTATCGTGTTTTACTTATGAAGATTGGACATTTATTTGCGATGCAAGCGCCAATTTCATTTTCCACATCAATCGCCCAGTTCCCGGGTGAAACAACCGACCTGTGAGATAACTGGCCAGGCAACTCTCCAAGCGATGTCAATCGAGAGCATGAATACAGTGTGCTTTCATAGTACAGCAGTTCAATATGTACGTTTAACTTCAGTTATGAGATTTCCACTCCTGACAAAATCTGAATGTGTATCAACCGGTCATCGTCATACCAGCAAGAGCAACGACCCGTATACACCAAACAACGGAAATTAGCGGGATTCCCTGTCAAAATCCATCAATACTCCACACAATAATTCCCTAACTATACATCATAGCTTTAATTTAACATTTATTTCGCCGGCAGCATATCTACATTTATAATTACCAGTGAAACTGTGAAAGGAAGATTGAAGCTCACCTCCGCAGCAGCTGCGCTTCGTCGCCATTTTATCGAACATACCGAACACAACATGAAAGCTTGCCAGCTATTGGTTAACAGGGCTCAAGTAGAACTGGACGACCAATCACATGCCTATATATGTGACGTTATCTCGTTGGTCGCTCTTTAGGCACATACTCTGAGTAGTCCTGTGTATATGATATGTGAAGTATCTGCTGGAAGAGCGTCGGTACAGTCTACGCTGGTTCCCGGGGTATCCGCTAGGGGGCTCTGCGGAGACATATAACGTTCACGCACCGCGCCGCCTTTACGCTGGTTCCCGGGGTATCCGCTAGGGGGTTCGGAAATAACCAGCAGCGTACACAGGCGAGAACCAGCCAACGCCGCCTTCGGGTAGGAGAGCATGAGCGCCCTGGCCCTAGCGACAACGGGACGTACTACAGTCTAGGCGGAGATATATCTATAGGGGACAGAGCCATTGTTAGTTCACGAAGCAGTCACTAGGTGGCCAGCTGTATGGCAGGCCCCTTGGGGGGACAGATCTATATTCTGGCTCTTTGTTCTTACGAAATTCAACTGCCTTACAATGTTTTACCATGGTTCCCTTGACTCTTTACACCCATCCCAGAGCAGGATGAAATAATGATTAAACCCAAGACATAATGTTTTTCAAATGGAACACAATATTTACACATGTGAGCAAGGCTATAGTTGTCACTTTTCCCAATTATCACTCACTTCTTTTGCACCTCCATTAGTGAAGAACAGCTACTTTTTCACCTCCATTACCCTACTCGGGGGGCGTCATGGCAGCCCCCATGGCTCATAGGCTAAATGCCCTATACGTGTGGTGCCAAAATTGGTAACCCTGCCATAAGTGGTAATTATCGCCCACTCTATATGCGCATGCGTCTGGCCACATTCTTCCGTTCAGATATTACGGACTATTGGGGGTCATGTCTTTAAATGACGTTATTATGTCATTATTACGTACAAATTTCGCACTTAAAATTCTTTCCCACTCAAAGTAACCGTAGTTGTACTTCATCCTCTTGTGATTCAACTTTGTGATTCAACTTGTGATTTGCTAAGTGCGCAAGTACAAACTAGTGGCTTGAGCGCCGATGAATTTCTCACTCTCCAATCGTGGACTTCAACACTCCAATCGTGGACTTCAACACTGCGCATGTTCGTGCATGCGCACAAGATACTAGTGGGCGATAATTACCACTTATGGCAGGGTAACCAATTTTGGCACCACACCGGCATATAGCCTATGATCCATGGGAGCTGCCATGACGCCTCCCGAGTAGATGTTCTTCACTAAAGGAGGTGAAAAAGTAGCTGCTCTTCACTAATGGAGGTGCAAAAGAAGTGAGTGATAATTGGGAAATGTCACTTTTCTTGCCTTGCTCACATATGTAAATAAAGTGTACCATGTAAAAAACATCATGTCCTGGGTTTTAACACTAAAATTACATAAAAATCTCTTTTTCTTTTTTCTTATGACTATTTATATGTATTGATGTATTTAGTTTTCATCGTATGATCCCAACCAACTACAAATTAGTATAAGCCTTAACTTGTACTATCGGTAATCATTGAAAATGACCAATTGAGGGTCAACAATTGTTGTTGTAAAAGAAGATGAAACTTGATGTAAAATCCTCCATGTTGGGAGGTTCAATCGAACCAGCTAACCGCTGATGAATTTCCCAAGTTAAATAAAGAATTAAAAAAAAAAAAAAAAAAAAAATCTTCCTGCTCTGGGATGGGTGTAGAGAGTCAAAGGAACCTTGGTAAAACATTGAAAGGCAGTTGAATTTCGTAAGAACAAAGAGCCAGAAGACAGGTTTTGTCCCCCGACCACCTAGTGACTGCTTCATGAACTAACAATGGCTCTGTCCCCTGACAAACCTGTATTCTGGCTCTTTGTTCTTTGAAATTCAACTGCCATTCAATATTTTCCCATGGTTCCCTTGACTCTCTACACCCATCCCAAAGCAGGATGACATAATGATTAAACCCAAGACATGATATTTTCCATATGGAACACTTTATAAATATGTGAGCAAGGCTAAAGTTGTGGCATTTTCCAATTATCACTCACTTCTTTTCCCCCTCCTTTAGTGAAGAACACCTACTTTCTCACCTCCATTAGTATATTGGAAACTGGAATAGGTGTGATTCCCTGTGGACCGGAGTCTACTAGGCCATCTACATGAGCTAGGGTGGCCCAGCCCAATGTATCACCCTTCTTTAATTTAATCAACCCGGAGGTATGATTACTTAAAGGAATTGATCCTTCTCTCGCACTACCGATCAACGTATCCCAGGCCTGTATTCCTTTTAAGGAAAACAATTCCGGGTTTGGCTCGAAGAGTGCATCTCCACGTGGTAAGTCGCCTTCCCCAGCTATCAGGACATTAACTATCTGCTGAGGTGGGATCCCCACATCTTGTCGAACAGTAATCACTGAAGAAATCCGTCGGCAACTACATTCCACCTCCATTAACTCAGGGTATTTGAGTCGGAGAGTGCCATCTTGTAGAAGAGACGCGCGAGGACAGCCTGTCGACCGACTGCGGACGCTGAATATATATACCCAGCGTTACGTAATCCCGGCCTCCGCCGCGCCACTCTCGTGTGCGGCGTTGCCCGGAATCACTACACAGTAAGGATCGTAGTCCGTCCACGCACCGTGCCGCCTTCGGGTTACGGTACGTGAGAGTGTACAGTGTGCACGGCTGTCATTGGCCAGTCCCCTACGCGCGGAAGGAATATCATGATTCGTTGTTCTATTTATAGCATCAGTTTGACAGTGGGCATTCCAGCGGACCGGTGCATGATGTTTGTTGTTTTCGAACAAAACAGTCGATTTGAATGCAATAAAATGCATAAAACTTGCAGCATCTACCATCAACCTATGATTCGTTGAAAATAAACCTTCATAAGTTATCAAAAATATTTCCCTCATGGTCCCCAAACCCGGGTGCGGCCGGACCGCTACCGACTGGCTACCAGTACCACTAAGTACCAGGCTCTCACACGGGGCATTGACACTTCTTGTCTGCCGCCCGCGGACGGGTATTGACGGCCGAGCTTCGACGGGGGAGAACGTGACTGAGTGATTGTGGGGCGGGTGATAATGATGCATACCCCCGTGGAATTATGGACCTGCTTCCCTGTGTATAGGACTATAGGAGGTAAGATTGACGCGGGCGGGAGGCGCGGGAGTGCCGGCAAGCCGAGCCGGCCGTGGACGTTCTCGCATCCCCGACAGCGATGAACCACCGACTTGGAAAGTCTGTGGATGAACGTATCTATTATTGACTGTCTCATCTTGTTAATTTCAAACGGATTATGTTAGTTTCAAACAGATTCATGACTTGACAGCTACGAGTACCACTGTCCGTGGTTTGTTTACATTCTAACCACGCATGCGTGGGACACTGGTAGTCGGCAAGATTGATCAGCAGCATGGAACCAGCGAGCCGCCATTATCGCGTTGCATACTGGGCTACACCGGAGGGAATTCCAACCTAAAATGGCAGCCTTTCACAGTCCCACTTTGGGAGCATGAGCGCCCTGGCACCTAGCGACAAGTGGACGTACTACAGTCTATAAGGATCGGCACGTCGTGCCACATTGCGTAGAACACGCTGCTGGATTCCCACCCCACTACATATGTTAAGTATCCCTACCACTTATGAATACCTGGGGTTTTTTTTAAATGAAAAAATATCCATTTTGTGGTTCAAAAACTAAAAATATGTTGTCCAACACCCTGGGGTGTCGGACAACATGCTCTGATATCAGTCATGATTTTGGGGTTCTATCTTTTCAGCAATTGAGTGGTTTGCTATGTAAAATATAGGTTACTATCATTTTATTAAGAATATAAAGGATTATAGTTATTGATATTATCTTATTTATTGTTCTGAGTAGTTTAAAAAACGTGTTGTTCAACACGCCTGTGTTGTTCGACTTCCCTGTGTTGTCCAACTCCCCAAATATGGTTCAGAGCTTTTACTTTAAATCTAATATATGATAAAGGTGTTTGGGGTCAAATATAACATATGTGACTATATAACATTAGTTGTTTTTTTCAAATTATAATAATTTATAACCACTGCACAAAAACCCTCATTTTATTCATATATACATCATCGTACAAATGCATGTATCGGATGTATATTAACTTGTTTTCATGCTTGTCGAGTCAATATTTGGCGCCGGCGTATGAGGCGTTTCCTCTTGTATATAGATGTGTCTTTGCTGTATTTCACACCAGGCATATACAAGAGGAAATATCCTCTGAGCGATATATTTATGCTGGTCTTATACATGCTATATACGGTTGGCGTATATGTATATGTATATAAAAAAAGGTATTGCCCCCCCCCCCCCGGGGACAGGGGCTTATAACCTGTGATAAGTGCCATTTTCCAATGATTGGGTTTATTTTCTCTTTCAAAATCTTTAGTAGTCAACTTATCACAAATTTGACAAGAATCATCTGCTTGTTCGACCAAGCCGGCGCTAGCAATGTCTACCCCTGCCTACTCCCTGCATACCCCTCACCTATCCCTCACCCACCCTCCTCCTATCCCCCGCCTTCCCCAATTGTGTGTGGAAAGAGAACCCAAAGTCCTCAGCCTACACACATTGGATGCCCATAGACCGCATTAGTGTGACGTCATTCTACCCGTCCAGAGCGGGCTTTCCCCATGTTCTGGTGCCAAACATTGGGATACCCCTTCATAAGTGCGGGTATCAGCGGGATCATACATCCCAATTATTTTATTTCTGTAGAGTATCTAACTGTTCTATGGTATCATATAAGATGTATCAATATGATATCTATCTCCTGAATGAGAACATTAGTGGTGTCACCCTTTAAAATATTCAAAGAACATCTCGACACAGTTATTTAAAAATGATTACAAGTTGGCACCAATGTTATGAAACAGAATATGGGTCTGGCTCGAGTGATGCCAGCGATTATTGCAATCTTCCTGTCACATATCAGTTCTAAAACATATTTCCTATTAGATATATTTATAACTTACTTTATAATTGCTGGTTACCTACCATATTTAAAACGTTAGAATTTCGTCGATTCCGCTTGAAGTTGCTCTCGTATATAGGGACAGAGTGGACCCGATCTAGGGTTGGAGATTGAAGACCCACGGGAGTGAGATTCTCGTGTAGTGAAAAACTCGAATCTGTTCTTATTTTTTGTAGGACTATACTCAGACAAACTTCTTCTCTTATGATTCATTTCGAGCCATGCCGAAATCAATGTTTAATATTGTAGTTTTCTAATCTACCTTTCTCGTGAGAAACCAATGAGATCTCAACTTTCGCTGGTAGCCCTTTCAAAACTTCGCTGATTACCCCCACCACGGACTTATATCTATGGATAGGAAACGCGGGCCATTCCCGTGTTTGTTCAACGATCTCTTCGCCTCGGCTATGCTTGAGTGCGTTTCGCGGGTAGAGCGCTAGTTTCTGTATGATCCGCTAGGAATACTTTGGCGATAGTTCCATTTTAAGCCACCAGGGTTTAAAGTGGCGCTAAATTTCTACCATTTAAGGTCTATTGGCATATCGCCTTTGACTCATCAATGCTGTTATTTTTACCTTGATTTCTATGCTTATTTCAAAGTAATATCATACCATTCATACTGACTAATATGTACATCTATATCACCACCTTTGGTGGAGGAGGTTCAGTGGGACATTCAATAATATCATCGATGATGGCTTGCTTCTTTTTTTTAAATTTTTTTAAAAAATGATAATAGAGATTGTGACAAAACTTTAGACGCTAGGTTCCTTCAATCTAATGGACGGAGAACATATTCATCTCAACAATTCTGACTCTTATCATTTTTGTCCTTTAAATCATTATAATCACCTGTCTAATAAAGATTTACTTTTCTGATGGTAGGAATTTCAAGACATAACAAAGTACTTATACTTTATCATCTAACATTGTGTTCAATATGGAATGGAATCCGTCATCCTATATGCTTGTACTACTACCTAAAGAATGTAAATTGGACCCTTTGATCTGGGTTTAATTCTTAACCTTAACAAGAGATAGGAAACCGGCAAATTTCCCTGATTTTCAGGCAGGCAGTCTTGGGAAAAAATTATTTGCAATTCATTCCTTTGCCCCTAGGCCTTAATAAAGTATTTGTCAGTCGATTCAAGATATATTCCTACATGGGACAGTTGGAATTAGGGTTCTAAGTACACTAGATTTTTTTTTAAGTTACGGCACATTTTGTCTTAGAATAGTTGGGGCCGGCAGACAAATTTCCCTGATTACCAGGCAGTCAGTCTTGGGAATAAATCATTTTCAATTCATTCCCATGCCCCTAGGCCTGAATAAAGTATTTGTCAGTCGATTCCAGGTATGTACCTATTTGGGACAGTTGGAATTATGGTTCTAAGTACACTAAAAAAAATTAAAGTTACGCCACATTTTGTGTGAGTTTGGGTTGGGTCGGCAATCAAAATTCCCTGATTTTCAAGGGGAAAATTCAGAAAATCTGGATTCTTAAATTGTTCCCATGCCCCTAGGCCTTAATAAAGTATTTGTCAGTCGATTCCAGATATATACCTACATGGGACAGTTGGAATTAGGGTCCTAAGGGCAATAGATTTTTTTTAAGTTACGGCATATTATGTCTTAGAATAGTTGGGGCCGGCAGACAAATTTCCCTGATTTCCAGGCAGTCAGTCTTGGGAATAAATTATTTTCAATTCATTCCATGCCCATAAATTAAGTATATGGATTTTCTGGATATTTCCCCTGAAAATCAGTGAATTTTGGCTGCCGACCCAACCCAAACTGACACAAAATGTGCCGTAACTTAAAAAAAAACTATTGCACTTAGAAAGCTAATTCCAACTGTACCATGTAGGTACATACCTGGAATCGACTGACAAATACTTTATTAAGGCCTAGGGACATGGGAATGAATTGAAAATGACTTTTTCCCAAGACTGACTGCTTGAAAATCAGGGAAATTTGCCTACCGGCCCCAACTATTCTAAGACAAAATGTGCTGTAACTTTAAAAAAATCTAGTGCACTTAGAACCCTAATTCCAACTGTCCCATGTAGGTATATATCTGGAATCGACTGACAAATACTTTATTAAGGCCTAGGGGCATGGGAATAAATTAAGAATATGGATTTTCTGGATATTTCCCCTGAAAATCTGTGAATTTTGGCTGCCGACCCAACCCAAACTGACACAAAATGTGCCGTAACTTTAAAAAAAACTATTGCACTTAGAAAGCTAATTCCAACTGTACCATGTAGGAACATACCTGGAATCGACTGACAAATACTTTATTAAGGCCTAGGGGCATATGAATGAATTGAAAATAATTGTTTCCCAAGACTGACTGCCTGGAAATCAGGGAAATTTGCCTGCTGGCCCCAACTATTCTAAGACAAAATGTGCCGTAACTTTTAAAAAATCTAGTGCACTTAGGACCCTAATTCTAACTGTCCCATGTAGGTATATATCTGGAATCGACTGACAAATACTTTATTAAGGCCTAGGGGCATGGGAACGATTTAAGAATCTGGATTTTCTGGATTTTCCCCTTAAAAATTAGGGAATTTTGACTGCCGACCCAACCCAAACTGACACAAAATGTGCTGTAACTTTTTAAAAAATCTAGTGAACTTAGAACCCTACTTCCAACTGTCCCATGTAGGTACATACCTACTTTATTAAGGCCTAGGGGCATGGGAATGAATTGAAAATGACTTTTTCCCACGACTGACTGCCTGGAAATCAGGGAAATTTGCCTGCCGGCCCCAACTATTCTAAGACAAAATGTGCCGTAACTTTTAAAAAATCTTGTGCACTTAGGACCCTAATTCCAACTGTCCCATATAGGTATATATCTGGAATCGGCAGTAAAGTAAATTTTATGGCAGTAAGTGGGCTGGGGGTTCTAGACAATTGGCATATTTTGAAGGGGTGTTGACATGGGAAATCCAGATTTTGACATTTCTTCCACTTCAACAGACCTTAATAAACTATATCATCGAAAGGTCCAAGTATATACCTATACAGAAGAGTCGGAATTATGGTGCTAAGTGTGGTGAACGTTTGTAGACAAATGTAAACAATTTTTATGAATTGCCTGAAGAAGTCTACTAAATGTAAGACGAAATGTTGCAAAGAACCAATTCTATGTTCCCCCCCCTATCTCGATGTATAATTATCCCCCAATAAATTCACTTTTAATTTAATCAGCTTGTCTGGTTTTCTGTGGATCTTATCAAAACGATCATAATTTTTTATGAATGTTCTGATTATGCTGATGCCACCAGCAGCGACTGCGGCGATCCTGGTGGGAAAATATGAAACTAACGCGAATTGATGCTAGCGCCGTCTAGCGGCCGTTATCGGAACCCTAACAATGCCGAGGCATAGATAGATACGCCAGAGGCCGGTTGTTTCTAATCCAGGTCTTCCAAGTCCGTGCCCTCACCCACCACCGGCCTAAGTATTTGACCCCACGAGAGCATCTGAACTTGTGGAGCAGTCAGTAGGGTGATATCCTGGGAATGCGGTTGTCGGGAGTTCGAATCCCACTACCGGCAGCCCGTTGTTTCATTTTTCGGACTCGACGAAGTCGCTAGTTTACCACTAAAAACATGCATCATATGTCCCCACCACACTCGCTACGATACCATGCTTATGCGGTGCTTCGCGGAGTTTGGACTAGCCTGGAAGCCTGGCCTAGTTAGACTATAGGCCAGGTAACGGGTTCCATTTTTATGGTGCATTATTGGTAACGCTGTTGCATTGTGGGATTGCGCCACCTTAGCCTGTAGTGCGGCCACCACTCACCAGACGGCGTGTGTACACGGCACTGACAAATGTAAACAATGGTAGGAGCAACGCTGCATTTCGAGTTCTTAAACTATAGAAAATGCGTCTAATTTGATATTATAAGGTAAAATAATCTGAATATGTCATTGCTGGAATTAAATGTCTAGTTTGAATGGATAGAAAAAGCGAAAAACGTTAAAAACTAGTCTGTACTCGCTCGAGTGAAATTGGCATCTGTAAACCAAGTCGACTTACAGTCGAGCGGGAGACGTACACTGCACCACTCAAGCGCTGCAGTGTGAGTGTGAGTTGAAGGTCGTGCTAGCGTGACGTCAGAACCCGTTACCTGCCCCTTATTCATATGGGCAGGGAACCAGTCTAAGTTTGGACTTGTTTGGCACCAAAATGCCACGTGGTAGCAGGGAATTCCCGATAATGACGTCAGGACTAATGCGGTCTCATAGACTTTGGTCAGGGGCGGTCATGGCTCCCCCTGGCGCATCCCCCTTACACTGCGCACCCTGCCTCTGGTGTCGGACACGTGAACCCCGCGGTCACGTGGCCCAGCACCGCTCTGACCTATCCCTCACTCTGTTCCTGTACTTCACTACGTACACACGTACATTTTACTCCCCACCCACCCTCACCACTTTCTCATACTACTACTCACGTAGGCCTATTGTATATACATATTGTATAACTATATATACTAATCACTTCATATTGTATAACTATATACACTTACCATAATTGACATTTCACCAAATGGTCAATTATACAACATGTATTTTCTTACCATAATTGACTCCATTATACTTTGTCAATTATTACTCATTTACCTTATATCATATAAATAATCTTACTGTATTAATCTTCATGTCGGTAAAGGTTCTCATAAAATTAGAATAGATTTTATTTGCCCAACTCTCGACTCTACTCTTGTGTTCAGGGATATGGGGTAATGATCTGGGTATTGTGTGTAGAGACGTGCAATCGGCGAGCGACTGCTGGTATGTGACGGCGTTCTCTCGGCGGGCGGGCGGCGTTTGAGTTAATTTATTCCGGTCAGCTTCAAAGGAAGGTATCCACTGGTCAATGCTAGTCACATGCTGTCTAATTAGGTCACTGATTGGTGTTTATTGAGACAAAGAGAGGCGGGAAACGTTCTAAACCAATGTGAATGTCTGGCTTAGCATTGTTTGGGTGCCTGTGGAGGGGAACCAGTGTAGACTGTGTGACATTGGCGTCCTCTGGTGTGATTTTATGGCATTGATAGTAGAGAGGGCCTGTGATGGCGCTCCGGGAACGAGGTGACGTTTGAACCGTAGCGAAATATTTTTTACCACACAATGATCTGGGTATTGTCTCTGGGCAGGTGGATGCATGGCTGTGTGCAGACGGGTGTCAAAGCAGTAGGTGTCAAAGGGGCATCGGGATCAGAGGTGGCGGTGGCAGCAGTAGTGGAGACGGCAGTGGTTATTGTAGTTCTTCTTATATTGCTTAGATTTGTCAGGATTAGTTCTAAGAATAAGAACCTGTGTGAACGATAATTGAAGCACATCCGATCTGTTTATTCAGGTCTCACAACACAGAATATGTTATCTGTTACATCTCCCTTCTTTAGGAAGCGTTTCTTTATGAGATAGTGGGTCTTTGATATGCAGTCTCACAGGAATATCAAGATAGGTCTTTCGGTTGATACAAACAGATATCAATTATGTTAGATGGTGAATGCTTCAATAAAGCCTTTGTTTAAAAGTCACTAACATACTGGTGATAAACACTTACTCTACACAACTGAAATTCAATGCTATAAAATTTAGCACCAATAATCAAGACTAGACATAGTCACTAGAAACGGCTCGGTTTCTTCATGGGACGGTCACTTTGCATCCCACACAAATCAATACTAGACATAGTCATCAAAATGGCTCGGTTTCTTCACGGGACGCCCACTTCGCGTCCTCTGGGTAGAGTCTGTTAGTACAGGCTCTGAGGAAGCCACCAACTCAGACGGCTCTACCTCCACAGGTGGAGGCTCAGTAGACCTCACATCTGCGTGTCCTTGGGGGTTCACTTCCACCATGGCGTAGTCATCTGAAGGTGGGATGAGCAGGGGTGGGCACTCAGCAGACTTCCTCAAGTGTCTGCGGTTACGACGGAGCAACCCCTGCTCAGTCTGGATGGTGTGTGACCTGGGCTGGTCACACTTGTCAGCCACAATGGCTGGCTCCCATACACTTCCTCGCTGCACCCGCACCACATCACCGGGGTGAAGCTGCTTGAGGGATGTGGCATGCTGGTCGTAGTACGACTTCTGGCGCTGCTGTCTCTTCTTGAGGGCCTCATGTGCTTCCACCATCCTGGGGCGTAAGAGCACGTCACTTGTTGGTATTTTGGAACGCAGGGTTCGGCTCATGAGAAGTTGTGCTGGTGAGTATATAAGACCCGTCAGTGGTGTATTCCGGTATTCCAGCAGTGCTAAATATGGGTCACGGCCATCCTCGTCTGCTTTCTTGAACAGGTTTTTAAGTGTCTGTACAAATCTCTCTGCCTGCCACTTTGACTGGGCATATCCTGGGCTTGAGGTGGTAACTTTGATGCCCCACTCACTTGCAAAATTCCGGAACTCGCGGCTACCAAAGGGCATGTTGTCACTCACCACTTCCTCTGGTATTCCGAAGCGGGCGCACACGCTCTTGGTATGTGTCACAATTGTTTTTGCTGTCTTGTCTGGGAGCTGTGAGAATTCTGGGTACTTTGAGAAATAGTCAACGATAACAAGGAAATCCTGGCCACGGAATGTCATAATATCCCTAGCAATCTTGCGCCATACACCATCAATTATCTTGTGCGGGATCATTGGCTCCTTTTGCTGACTTCGCTGGTATTTCATGCAAACTGAGCATCTTTGCACAACCTGCTCAATGTCACTGCCCATGCCAGGCCAATATAAAACAGTTCTTGCATGGGCCTTACATTTCTCTGTTCCAAGGTGGCTTTCATGGATAAGGGCGAGCATCTGTTGACGCAGCTGCATGGGAACTACCACGCGCTCCCTCAGAAAGATGATGTCCTCAGCTACATGCAGCTCATCCCTGATATTCCAATAAGCGCGGACTTCAACTGGAATGCTCTTGATTGATTTTGGCCACCCATCCAATATAAGGCACTTAACCTGATGGAGAGTTGGGTCCTTGTCTGTGGCCTCACGGATTTCATCCATCTTTGCTGCACTCACAGTGGTATTCTCAATGAGGCTATGTACCACTCTAGTCATTTCATCGTCTATGGACATATCAGGCTGTCCTTTGATGTATGCACGAGACAGTGTGTCGGCCAGGTACATGTACTTCCCGGGCACATATGAGACAACCAGATCATATGGCTGGATAGTTAACATGAGTCTCTGTAGTCTTGGTGGAGCCTTGCACATGGGTTTCTTGAGAATGCTCTCAAGGGGCTTGTGATCGGTCTGCACACGTATGTCTGGTTTACCATAAATGTATTGGTGAAACTTCTTGGTAGCAAAGGAGATTGCCAGCATCTCCTTCTCTATTTGTGCATAGTTTTCTTCTGCTGAAGTCATGGAGCGAGATGCATAGGCCACTGGATTACCACCCTGTAGGAGGCACGCTCCTAGGCCAGATTGTGATGCATCGGCCTGAATAGTCACTGGCTTTGTCACGTCATAGAATGCCAGAACTGGCTCACTTGTAAGAATGTCTTGTAGCTTACGCATTGCAGCATCATGCTCATAGGTCCAGTTCCACTCAGTGTCCTGCTTGAGTAGAGCTCGGAGAGGGGCTATGATGGTGGATTCGTTTGGAATATACTGAGCCAGGTACTTGACCATGCCCAGTAGGCGTTGAAGAGAGGGCACGTCTGTCGGTGTAGGCATGCCGACAATTGCCTCAATTTTCTTCGGGTCTGGCTTAAGTCCTTGCGATGAGACCAGGTTGCCCATGTACTCAACCTCATTGACTTTGAACTGGACTATTGAGAAGTTGAATTTCACACCTTTGTCCCTTGCTTGCTCAAAGACCTTGCGCAAAATCAAGTCATGCTCCTGCTCGGAAGCTGCTGCAATGATAAGGTCATCAGCTATGACATGAACTCCACTGCTGTCACCAAATGTCTCTTCATTGCGTTTTTGCATAATTTCGCTTGCTGAAGAGATGCCAAAAGGCATGCGCAAGAACCGCTTCCGTCCCCATGGAGTGTTGAATGTGCAATAGTATGATGCCTGGTCGCTGAGTTTAACATGCCAATAACCATCTTTCATGTCTACTACTGTGAAGATAGTCTTGCCTGCTAAATGGGCCTGTACATCTGCGGGAGTCGGGATATTATATCTTTCACGTTTGATTGCCTCGTTTAATGGCCTTGGATCGAGACACACCCGCAGCGAGCCATTCTTTTTTTCAACGATCACTAGATTACTGACCCACTCTGTGGGCCTGTCCACATCTGCAATTTTTTCTATACGAAACCAATTCCCGTACGGCCCAAGACCGGATTAACTGGGAAAAATGTATGAAAAAATTACAAAACACATCTGCAATGATGCCTCGCTGCGTTAAATCTGCAAGTGTCTTTTTAAGCTTTGGTTGCGTTGCATACGGTGCATGGCTGCTGGATTGTGCCCTGTGCTTTTTCATTTAGCTGCATATCATACTCTTTGTCGTACTGACCTACTCCCCTAAAGACATCTGCATACTCTTTTTCTACATGGTCTTTTGTTAAGTTGAAATGCTTTGGCTCACATGTACGAATATTCACACGCTTTACAAGATGCAGCTGCTCGCACGCTTCATGTCCCAGAATTGGCGTGTCTGCTTTGTCAGTAACATAGAATTTGAAATTGCCACTCTGACCTGTATGTGCTGATGATTTAAGCACCACTGTGCCTCTCGGGTATATTTGATAGTTGCCGACTGCGTTCAAAATGGTCTTGGTGCTTTTTATATTTACGTTCTGCATTTTGCGTACAACTGATTCGGTCAATACATTTGCTTCTGCTCCAGTGTCCAGTTTGCAGCATACCAGTTCACCTCCAATAGTCACAGTCTCATACCACTTATTAGCATCACTGTCACACTTTTGCTCGGCTACTGCACCAACATATAATGAACCAACAAAAAGATAGTCACTATCTCCATACTCAGTACCCTCGGATTCTTCCTGTTCCTCCTGCTCGAGGACATGCACCTTCTTTCTGACAAAGCTACCATCACGGCATACACTGGCGAAGTGGTTGAGGTGACTGCATTTGTTACAGGTATTACCATATGCTGGGCATTTACGTGGGGGATGCCTACCACCACAATACTCACAATCTTTGCCTTGAGTCCTGTGCGCTTTACCATCCTTATGCTGAGGCTGGAACCTATAGCTTCTGTCCCCTGAACCTTGCTGCTTGAAGTTTGATGGTTTGCCATTAAAATTTTGCCTACTCCTGCCTATGGTGTGCACATCATGGCTTTTCTGCGTCTCACCTGTCATAGTTTTTAACTGGACTTTGCTTGCCTCTGCTGCATGACAAATATCTAATGCCTTGCTTAACGTCAGATCTGCCTCACGAAGTAGCCTTTCTTTGACATGTGTGTCAGCTACCCCAAACACAATCCTATCTCTGAGATTTTTGTCCTTTTGATCCCCATACTCACAGCTTCCCAGCAATATTCTGAGATCATTTACCCATTGGTCAATTGATTCACCCTCATGCTGATTGCGTTGCCAGAATTTATATCTCTCAAACACCTCATTTTTCCTTGGTTCACAATACTCTCTGAACTTCTTTAGCACTGCCTTGTAGTCATCTGCCTTATCCCCTTCATTGTCACTAAAGACAAAGTTACTGTGAATATCCTGTGCCTCTGGACCAGCACAGTGTAGCAAAATAGCTACCCTAGTCTTTGCTCCTTTTTTCACCAACTCAGCTGCTTCATAATACACATTGAACTGTTGTTCCCACCTTCTCCACTGGTCAGCTACATTGCCTGAAGTAAAGCTGACATTGGGTGGGGGCTTGAAAACTTCCATGTTCACTGCTTACCACTGGCCTAGTTTTTACTTCTGACACCATGTAGTTCTTCTTATATTGCTTAGATTTGTCAGGATTAGTTCTAAGAATAAGAACCTGTGTGAACGATAATTGAAGCACATCCGATCTGTTTATTCAGGTCTCACAACACAGAATACGTTATCTGTTACAGTTATGGCGGCGGCGGCAGCGGCTGTGTGGCAGCAACTTTTATAATGAATCTGCGTTTGATTGCATTGTACTAATGCATGGTGTTTTCCTCTTGTAAGATCAAATATTTGGGTGACATTTCCAAGAAATTTCGCCTCATGACTATTTCACTTCTTAAATAAATGAAAATATCCATTCCTTTATGCTGTGCGATGAATCCATCAAAACGATTGCGCTTTTGATCTGCAACCCCTTTGCAGATCTATTGCACTTTTTTCTGACAAATGTCAGTTTTTCAAAAATCATTTTTGATTCTATAGCTAAATGAAATGATTATGAACAAAATTGGTCACAAAGACAATATTGATTATTGAACTGCAATAATTCCATCAATATCTTTGCACTTCCACTCATCAAATATTTTTCAGTTTGTTTGCACTATCGAACATAAATCTGTTTTTATAAAAAAAAAAAAGGTGGTATTTTGACTGGTCCCCATATATTCAATATGATTAGTGGTTTCATTTCCAGGAAAGCGAAAAAGATTGATTCACTTATTCATTTATCGCAATTAACTTTAAAACACTTTTATATCCAGATCACAAAATATCTAGGCATAATCAAGAACACTAAAAAGATGACTTTATCTTTATTGGAAGAAAAAGTTTTAAAAATATCTTATTAATCGACAATTTGATTTCTAAGAATAAAACTAAATTCATTGATGTTGAAAGGTCATTAGCTATATAGCGAACTGGGTCAACTCGCTCATTGTGCAACACTGATCATTTGTATATGAGAGATACCAAGGGGAATTATACACAAAAAATTATGTTTACTTAATGATTATGGTTGCTTACTGGTAAGAACTTGGCGTCTATGGTGTCTACAATGCTTGACAAATGCTTGACAAATACACACAAACAGAATCATAGTAAATATATATGAGCTACGACATAAACGGACGTAAATATTGTATATATTGGTGTTAAAACGTCAGTACCCGGGAATGTCATACAAAGAAGATAGATGAACGTTTACGCAAATACTTATATGAGTTACCAACAGAAGTCATACAAACGCTAGTTGTTTGTAGGAGTAAATCGGAAGGAAAATATAAACGCCCGTTTACGTTGGCATCAATTGAATGAAAAAAATCAAGGGGCTGTAGACGCCAAATCGACACAGATAAGATTGTGTTGACGGACAGAGTAAACAATCGTAAATGGCAAGTTTTGCGCTGAGCCACAACAGACAGTGTCTACATGAATAGTTGGCACCTGCAAGCCATTAATCTGTGAGTAGAGACTGACAGTTCGTGTTCGTGGAAGGAAGGAAGGTGGCGCCACCACCAGGACTCTTTAGACACTGGTTATAGGGGACAGAGCCATTGTTAGTTCATGATGCAGTCACTAGGTGGTCGGAGGACAAAACCTGTGTTCTGGCTCTTTGTTCTTACCAAATTCAATTGCCTTTCAATGTTTTACCATGGCTCCTTTGACTCTCTAAACCCATCCCAGAGCAAGATGACATAATAATCAAACCCAAGACATGGTATTTCCTACATGGAACACTTTATACACCCATTTGACCAAGGCTAGAATTGCAACAATTCCCAATTATCACTCACTTCTTTTGCGCCTTCTTTACTGAAGAACACCTACTTTTTTACCTCCTTTAGTGAAGAACACCTACTCGGGGGGCGTCATGGCGGCGCCCATGGATCATAGGCTATATACCGTATAGGCGCCAGAGCAGGAGAGGAATCACAACCGCTCTGGTAGCCGAAGGAGCTGGACACACAAATTCTTTTTCTTTTTTCTTTTGTTTTATTAGGCCGTTATCATTTCTGCTGAAATAAACATCAATTACGTCATTACGTAGTCAATTATTCATCATTATCCATTCTCTATTACCTATCATTACAGCTCCACGATTATATATATATATATATATATATATATATATATATATATATATATATATATATATATATATATATATATATATATATATAATGTGTGTGGTATAGCCAGTCAGTTGTACAATGATAGAAGAAAATACCTCAATGCTACAGTTACAGATATATGGTTGGGAGCTAAGAAAAAGAGTGTGTTTAATTCATCAGAAAATAAGGCTTATTACCTTCCGTAGCATAGCCTAGTGGAAAACAAAACAATTAGTTCCGTCCAATTAACCTTACACACTACGGAGACTTTTTTTTTAATTTTTTTTTTTTTAATGAGCTTAGCTCCCTTTATTAAGGCATATAGAAAATTACATATCTTCTTTCAGCATCATGAGTCAGTTATTCATCTCAGTTGTAACCCAAAACATCATTATCAATAATGTTCTTATAAAGTACTTAAACTAGTTTCAGCTTGGCTAACAATTCTTGTAATCAGGGGAATATCTTCATTACACATCTCATCTTATATATCCTTGTTCATTTCAGCTATTAACTTCCAATGTACCCTGTTTACAATGAAAAACATACATATTTGGAGACAATTCTGACGGAGACTGTATATTATATAAAGCAATACAATTAATCTGAAGATAATTGAAGAGGTGAAGAAAAAAAACCAAAACAGACACAGTAGATTTTCTTTTAAAAATTGTTATATTGCAACCAAGATGACAATCTTTTGGTGTGATAACGGTATCAGAGGGGGACACGACGTTTCATACTATTCAGGTGATCTGAAGATAATTGGGTCGTTCTTCTACTTCACAGCACATGGCCACACAAAGGAAATAAAGATACTAATAATGAACAAGACATAGCATAGATGGGAACACAAGTAGTGGTTTGATCTAATTTTCAGATTATCAAGGCGTGACAACCACCCTTTTATTCATATATACGCCATCACAGACGTGCATGTATCGGCTGAATATTAACTTGTTTTCATATATATATATATATATATATATATATATATATATATATATATATATATATATATATATACGCCCATATTTCATGCCAGCATATGAGGCAAGACCGTTTCCTCTTATATACAGATGCATCTTGGCTGTATTTCACACCTGGCGTATATGAGAGGAAATATCCTCTGTGCAATATATATATATGCATACTGCATTCAAACGGTCTCAGATTGCGATCATCATGTACGAATCTGGGAAGACTAGAACTGGGAGACTGCTACACTGTTATTTATTTCAGATAGAAATCTTCACCTGGAAATCAGCTGCAGCAAAAGGGTTAAATGAGAGCCTGAGTATTTATTAGAGTATGAGTATTATGGAATATTATCAGGCAGTGTATGAAATTCAATTCCATATAGAATCTGTGTTCGTTGGCCAGTTCACTAGCTGATCTTATATCTGCGGGCTGTTTGAAATATGAAAGGATTCTCATAGGACTGTCATATGACACTAGTAAGACTGACCTAGGACTGTCATGTTAAATGAATAGGGATTGTCCTGTTAAAGTGGTGCTTCACGATTTCTGCATCCGAGACACTACAATAGCCTTACAACAAGCGCTCTAATAAAAAAAAAGTTTTGTCAGGAGGACGGGGTCTATTGCAGAAGTGGCACCTATATGTAACAACATGGCTTATGACACACTCCGACACACTCAGATATTATTACATACCTATGTGCGAACGTCAGTGAAATACTACCCGCTCACAGGGGTGTAGTATATTGTGACTACGGCCCACTATGGTGCGCTTCGTCTCACTGCAAGATTCTAACGTGCGTCTAGCCTAGTCTGTGCTATTTGATAGGCGTGCGTATTCGTCGGCATCGCGACCAAAAACAACATGGCGAACGACGTCGAATCGCGACTTTAATGTCGCGATACACGCCCCCCCGTAACAACTACGAGTTACCATTTATCAAGGTAGCCAACGTGTGGCTCTCACCTAACACAGTTTAAATAGCTCAAATATGCGAAATCCATTGATAATAACAACTCGCCCTGGTCCGCAACGGGCGACGCACAGACAGAGCGGATGTACTCGTAGCGCATGCGCAAAGTTATCTAGGTTAACGTCACTCTCCTAATCGTAGTAGCTCGCCGCATTCCGCCAGTTTGAACATCTAGGACTACAGTTCAAACAGTAAAGCTTATTTAGGCGCATGCGCAACAAGCACATCCTGGGAGTTGGTTTCCAGTTCGTAGCAGACAGTGTCAACATGGAGCGGTTGTGACTCAAGGACTTGATAAATGGCGCGTTTCTGATTGAAATAAGGTATGTAATTATAAGAAAACGCCCTGTCTGTGGCCAGAACAATGCCTTAGTTCTCGGTCACCTGAGGTGGACGTTCGCCCCTCCGCCTACAGGTGACCTCGAATTTTATCGGAGTGTGTCGTAGCGTGTCGGTAGGATATTGTAGAGTGCTACGATTGGAAACCCTAGTTGAACTAGGCTTCCAACACACTTCACGATAGCGTTCCGATACAAGCGCAAGGTTTGAGGTAATAGCCTCTGCATAAAATTCTACATACATGTATTGATAATGATAGATACATATTGTTATATGTATATGTATTCAACATATATTATATATATATATATATATATATATAAATGATAACGATGATAATATATGTATAAATATTCTATGCTTAAAGACCAACACACACTTTGCGACTTTTGAATATCGCAAGCGAAAAGTGGCCGTAAAAGTCCCTTTGCCAAATAGCAATTGCCCTGGGAGCTTCCCTAGACAATTGCATTTTGGTTGATATCTTTGTTAACAAATGTTAAAGAATTCTTAAAATATGTTTTTAATCTTTGCCTGAGGTTTGCATTCGCGCACCTTCTGAATTGTGGTGCGTGTCGGTACCGGGGTCTTCTTTTTATTTCCGCTAAACCCGTTCTGACACACTGCGACACACACCGACACCGACAAAGCCCTTCCGATAGGTCTACGATTGGATAATTTCTTATCATAGCCCAATCGCAGCACTTTTCGTAGTGTGTCGGGACAGTGGGAGCGCCACTTTAAGGACAGGAGGAAGGACAGAGACTTAAAATGCATTCTCAGGCTGTTTGATAAAGCAGTCTTTCTCCTTACATCGATCCAAAATACTATCCCTTTGGGAGGACCTCTGAATAGGTGTTTTTTTCTGATACTGGTAACCTAACTAACCACTGTATAATCAGTGAAAACGATTGAATAGTATCCTTCAGTATCTCTTACAAATATAGGTAGATAATACATGTATTAGCCATTTGATAATACATTCATTAACCGTTACAGAATTGAAATTATTATCCTAGGATAGCCATACGGACTATCATAATATGGGCCACAGTCAAAAGTATAAACATAAGCATAACACTTGTGTAACGAAAAGCGGAAGGCAACCCATTCAGATTACATCTGTTTCAACAGTTTATTCCATTCTCTGAACATCTCAGCTTTCTTTTCTAACTTACATATGTATTCTTTGATATTGAGTGTGCGATAAAACTCTATTGAGCATGAATATAGATCAAGGACATTATCATGAAATAGTTTTTGGCAAAATATATAGAATTTAATGAAGCGATCAATTAACTACAGGACATGTGCATTCTCATTACGATCTGTTATTCCCAGTAAACGAAATCCAATATCCATGACCATCTGTAGATAACATAAACTAATGCTTATCCATAGTTAGTTAGTTTTCACACAATCTAAGAAAAAATGTTGGATATCATCAACCTCATTACAATACGAACATTGATCAAAGGTTACAATATTTCTCGTAAATAATATCCATATGTAGGACTTGTACAATTTATTGAAAATTAAATGATTAAAATGAAGTTTGCTTACAATCAACCCACAAAACCTTGAGGTCATGGGGTGTCTAGGCTTAGAAGCTTGTCACAGGTGGGGTGTACACACAGGAGTAGTCATTGTTCAAGAACAATCTATTATCCAAAGTATTGGGTCAGGTAAGGCATTATCAAAGCGGCAGAGAAGGCCTAGACACCCTGTGACCTCAAGTTTTTGTGGGTTGATTATAATTAAACTTCACAGGTCATAGCAGTGTCAGGGCTACTTCAACTTGCTTGATAATGGATATAAATCTCTCCAATTAATAGCTCCAAATTGGCAATAATTTTCTATTGGTACAGCATAGTTACATACTCCAAATCAATGGAAATTCATACATGTATTCAATTATATATACTCTCTTTTCTTGTTTAATAGCTACAATATTCAACCAGAACCAAGAATGTTTGGAATAGAATCTGTAATCTGTATTAACATCCAAGACACATCTCTTTAAGTGAGTAAACACACAAAGTCAATATGGAACTGAACAAACTTCAAAATTAAGTGGGTTAACATCTTCATCGAGAATGTTATCCAATGAGAATCAGCATCCCACACCATGTCCTTGGTTTTAAGGGAAAACAAAGTCTGTAAACACTGTCATGTCACCAACAAAAATAAAATGCAGAACCTCTTTGTCAATCTTTGCAAACTTACATCTAATACTTCCCAACCTTTCAATATATGCAAATATTACATTAGGGTCCCTAAGTGCAAGCATACTTCATAACAGATGTCTTCAAATTACTTAAACCTTTTAAAAACCATGCTACAAGTGGGTGTTCTCCAGCTGAAGGATCTCCTATTTGAACAAATGATGAGACATGACCTAGCAACATTCAGAAATCCATAACATTCTTTTATCCAAACCTACAAATCTGATCCATTTTCTAATCACCGTAGAATAACTCTTTCAACGACCATGATGCAGTGAGTGTACTCCACATCTCCTGAGGTAGACCTAATAACTTCCAAAGTTCATATATATTTTCACAAATAAAAAAAACCAAGGAGTGAATTTAAAATTTGACAGGCCCTAGTCCTGAAAAAACTCTATGGTAAAAGACCTTATTCAAAAGCTATGATGGATTTTTTTGTAGGGTGTTCAATACTGGATCTGAACTAGGAGGGACCGAGGAAGCTGAGTGAGTCATGATCTATAAAAATAGCTTGGTTCCTGTTGTCAGGGCCAAGCTGAGCTTTCCAGACTTTACAAACCTTAAGGGGGGCGTCCACCAACCACGACAAGGCTACGACAAGAAAGTTCCTATCGGCGCCTTGTCGCAGCCTTGTCATGAAGAGGGGAGATCTGCGACAGCAGTGATATTAAGGAAACCACAACACTCCACGACATGGCTCCTGTCATGGCAAAAATCAAACAACATGGATCAACAGAAACCTAATACTGATGGCCCTTCCAAGGCACCTATGATGTAGTAAAACCAGCTGTGTGTTGGTATGTGTCACTTGAGTGTTGGCCTTGGTTGATGTTGTGGGTGACAATTTCTTATTTTCATTAGTTCACACATCAAAATATAATATACCTTTGAAGTAACCGTTATTTTCGTTTGAAAAACGGATAGTAATTGACTATTCAGTATTCAAATGATATTTCTGGGTTACATGAAGGGTCACTAGATCCTAGTCTTCTCCATATGAAATATACACCATTAAGGTATATTGATTAGGGACAAAATTGGGAAACCAGTTAGTGATACATCCTTTCTACTGATTCATCTTTCATTTCCTGATGAATATCTTGGGATTTCCCCTTTAAATCATCATATTCTGTGTTTGGTAAATTTCCATTCTCTTCTTCTTGTATTATTGCCCAGCTTTGCACTTCCCCTGAGCCGAATACTGCATAAAAGGTTCCCCCAACTGCAGATACTGCAAATCCAGTAAAGAATACGATTCGCCATCTAGACATGAATGGCTGAAAAGATATAACAAAATATGGGTAAGTATTTGCACATCATTAAATCCTAGTATTTTCTATACTTATATGAACATGATTCAGCTCATTGAAGCAAACTACTATAATCCATTAATTCAAATTAATGTATTAACAAACCTGCTGAGTATATATCCATGCCTCCTGATGTGAATATAAAATTTTGGTCATAAATAAAAAATATAGTTGTATTTCAAGATACAGTTTACTATATTTCAAGCAAAATCATTGTTATTTATCATTAATTACAACTTCTTACTTTTAAAACGATCACACATAGGATTGGTTTGCACATGACAATTTAACCCTTTTGCAGCCAAACATCATACATCATACACATATATGGCTGGCAGCATAACTAATTGTGATGTTTGTATGGGGGGCCTGTGTGGTCTATATTGTTAACAAAACAACTAAAACCACTAACTGTTGATAAACATTTATCTGAATTTTCTAATATTTTACAAAATTACATTGCCCTGGAAGGAAAGGTCTTTCTTTGTTAGCTCTCAGATTAGTTCATGGTAGTGACAGATGATGAACATTAGATAATATGAGACGGGATGGTTGAGTTGTAAAGGGTACATTCCACCAGGCCAGATTTCAACTTCACAAGGCATCTTCCAAATATGTTAATTGAGAGGCCAATCCACTGCCGACAGCTGTATAACAGCTGTATGAGCATTGGCTGGTGACAGGCAATACTCTATCATCTTTTGGCAGTACTGCTGTCATACTATTCTAAGTTATCAATTCTAGTTATTTGATTCAATTCTAAGTCAATTTGTTTCAAAGTTACAGATGAGTATTTGAGTAGTCATTAATTCTTACGGTGACTTCTATGCTTTCTATGAGGGAAAACGATGATAGTGAACTTCAGTTTATAAATTCATTAACAAAAAACATTGTAGCAAGCATCAGCATCAGTGAGTACCATCAGCATCAGTGGAAATGAACGAATAAACAAATGTGTATCACTTTCATCACAAGGTAACAAAGGAACATCAAAAATATAATAACAGTAAATATAAAAAGCTCAGTCATTTTCACAGTGCATTTGTCAGTAGCAACACTCCCCCTTCTCGTTGGAGGTGTGGTAAGTGTGGTCACAAGTGTTGAGGGACACTGCTTGAGGTACCGCTAGATCCAAATAGTGATGAGAACAGTGGAGATCAAACCAGCTGGGTGAACTATGAATCCTTCTCCGACTATCGCCTCTGCATCGATGTAGGTGACTGCGGACCGGTGGAGGCAGAATGCTGCTGTGTGAATGTGGATGTGGACATCAGGCCGGATGTGAGGGCAGTTTGTGGTGGTGGACAGGCAATGTCCATAGTTGGGAACTGCTGCTGCATCCAAGGCCTGTCTTGGGAGGGTCACATGCCTGGCTGGCATGTGACATGTGCAGGCCATTGTGATGGAGGTGGCTGCCACTGATGTATAGACTGCTTAGACTGCTGCTGCTGCAACTGCTGCTGCACTCCAGCTGGTCCTGCCAGTCATGCGGCTGCCAACTGCCGGCTGTTGTTCATCTAACATTCCTGGAGAATCGCTACAATAGGCTGCTCCGCCTCAAACTGATGGTGTTCTTGTAGGCTGCTCAGCTTGTCAATGTAACTGGCAAAGGCAGAACAGGGACCAGCATGGTCATGAGTGTGCCAGGATCAGCCCCCTCAGCAGGCGTAACTGTTGGCGATGTTGGTGTCAGAAGGTTGTCGCCTGAAGACGGCTCGCCTGGAACACTGGCACTCACTATGATGATGTGTGGAACCAGGGCCCTGTTTTTCAGTTTAGACGATCTTAAGTTGAGGCCGTTTGAGGGCCAAAGTGTTTTTCATTTGAGATGATCTTAGGGGATCTCAAGTTGAGACTAAGATAAGACTGTTTGGAGTGCTTTGGGTGTTTTTCAGTTGAGACGATCTCAGGTGATCTCAAAAGGTATCGCGAAGGACAGAACAGTTCGGGGCTAATGATAGGCGATTTAGAGGCTCCAGTTCACTTAAGCTGGTTAACTGCTGGAAGATCACTGTAGAACTTAAGATCGCCCTACATAGAGGGCTATGGAGCTCAACTTGAGATCCTTAGAGTTGCGATCCCCTAAGATTGGCTGTGTAGACTTGAGACAACGTCTGAAAAACACTTTCCACCATTGATCTTAAAATCGGTCTCAGGATCTCGGAGTGATCTTAGCGAATCTCAAGTTGAGATCCTCTCGACTGAAAAACACCCCCCAGGGCCCTGTTTTTCAGTCACGACATAATCGCTCTACGATACTCTAAGATGTCTCTGAGAATGGAAGACAATTAGCAAGACACAAAATGGCCGCCATCCTATAAACACGGTCTCAGCACGGCAGGTTCGATCACCGCTAAAAACGTCCTTGCCTAAGACAGGTATAGAACTGTCTTAGGTTCTATACTGCAAAGACTGCCCAGTAAGAGCTTCAGGGTAGCTTACATCTGGGAGTGGAAAGCCAGTGGTTAAGTGGTTAGAGCCCCTGCCTCAGAATCTGAAGGTCGGGAGTTCGATCCCTGCCCAAGCCCAACTTTTTTTCTTTTATTTCTCAGTGTTATTTGTTATATCGGCGGATCCGAACGACCGATTATAGATTATATGTATCCCTTACTTGAGTAAAAATTTCTTTGCTTAATTCCAACGAAAAGTGGATTTTCGTGGGGTCAATGTCAAGGTCTCCGCATAAATTAGCGGAGGGTGCTCTGATGGTCTCTGATATACACTGGCCACCAGAGCAGACGTTTGCTATGACGAAATTTAAACGCCAATAACGGCCAAACGGTGCGGCCGACCTTCCTGATATTTAGTACAATTATAGGTTATATGTACCCCTTACTCGTGTTAAAATTTGCTTAATTCCAAAGGGAAGTGAAGTTGCGCATTCGGTACGATATGTCCAAAACTGTCTTGGCCTGAGACACTTTGGGAGACATAATCGGCTATAGGAATCAATAAGTGTCTTAACTATAGCACACCTGGCTGCACCTTAAGTGTCGTGGAGCGACAATCGTTGGCCGATCCCCTAAGATGTCTTATCTACAGCTCACTGACAGCTGTAAGATGTCTTCTACATAAGATGTCTTGTCTGAAAAACAGGGCCCAGGAATTGAAATCTGGCATAGATCAACCTCTCAGTTGGCGTCAGTATTTCCACACCCTTGCTGGACTCTAACACTAGCTTAGTATGCATGCTTTTGTACCAGGTTCTGAGTTCAAGGGTTGTGCGGCCCATGGACTGTGCTTTATTTGTCCATAGCCGAGCTTAGAGTGAGGTGTTGTGGAAGCTGGCCAGATGTTTGGAATATAGTTCAGGATGCTGGTTCAGAGACTGGAGAACTTCATCCTTTTCCTCTTCGGAGAAGTTTGTAATAATTTGTGGTTCTCGTCAGGCACATGGACATTGTAGGGGTGACCCCGAAGACTCTAGCTCTGCAGTGGGTGCTGCTTCCTGGTGTTCTGGTTCTGAATCATGCAAGCGTGCAATAAACTTAACAGCAGCAGCAGTCTCAGGTGTATCTGGTGGACCTGATGGAACATCTGGAACAGCTGGTGCAACAGCATGTGGATCGTGTATTTCAGCAGTAGTAGTAGTAGTAGAAGTAGTCAGAGCCTACTGTACCTCTGCTTCTTTGTATGCATTTTCATGGACCAGGTTGAGAGTGGTGAGATGTATGCTCTTCTAGTGCTCAAAGCGGAATGAAGACCTGCCCGCCATGCCGTCTTATATATACCAAACATGGATGCAAGTCAATGGGAATGAATCTAACAGTGTCTTAACTCAACCTACCAGACCTTAGTTCAATGTGAACATCAAACGAAAGTCGCCTTAAGTCAAAGGGCTTAATTACCCCATGGAGTGCACATTGGCCGCGATAAATTTGACACGCCGTATGTCGTCAGGACCAGACGGCTTCTATGAGAAGTCCTGGACTGAAGCCTGACGACTTATGATCACAGAGCCCGTCAACATAAGGCGAGTTTTTCAACTCCCAGGCAGCGAAGTCAACCTACGATTAGCAATGCCGATGACAAAAGGCTTGGAAATAGCTGTCAAGATATGGCAAGACCATGTTGAGGCTGTCAGGACTACTGAGTTAATGGTGTAAACCTTGCATAAACAGTTGATTAACCTACCGTTGCTTCTGTAATAGCTTCAACGATGGATGGAGCCAGAATGCCAGGAAGTGTGGAAGCTGTGTTACTAATTCCAAATAAGGTACCTTGAGAATAGTCATTACAGATTATTTATTAAAAACATAATTTGATGTTTCACCATCCAATCAGAGTTGAAAATATAAATCATGCAAACACTATTTAGATACTTTTACCATGAATTGATTTTTCTCCTGTTTAATAACCACAACTTCATTATTGTTTCATTGCTAAAAATCAGAAGGATTTTTTAATGATAGTGGTGACATTCTAATAGAAAGTATATTATGAGCTAGTTGAAGTAGCCATGTTATTTCCTTAGGTTTATCTAAGATATCTAGTGACCTAATTGCAACTAAGATCTCAGATATCTATAATCACTTGGAATTTGAGGCCAATTAAAAATTGGTCATATTTGAGTGAGGATACTGCTGCCACCTGACAGCTTGAAAAAGCACCACAGTTATGCGACCAATGTCTCCCAGAGGGCACCTATCAGCAGCTGTCCATATTGAACCCACCCACCCACACCAAGAGGCAACCCTTTTCATCCTAGGGCTTTGTGCCTTTATGCCCCATGACAACAAATTATACATCAATTTTCATGAGGAATACAGTTTTCTTCAAGCCAATGTCCTCTCTGACAAGTCATGCATATCCTAGCTTCTGTATACAACTGTGATATCGCTCCACTAACATCTGCATTGCTTTCATATACAGTGAAGCCCTGCTTCTCAGACTGAAAGGAACACCCTGCTTAACGAAAATTCTTATTCAGTTAATTTTAACCCCGCTTAAGGGGACACTTCGCTCAGAATGGAAAGTGTTCCCTTATGATGGGTGTTACTGTATAGACATTTAATTGAAGAAATTAAAATCAATGAATTAAGAAATACTGCTGACAGCACCTTACTTGCATAAACTGGGGCCAGATTGTTGTAGTTGATCGAGACACCTGAATTTGCCATGGCTAAAATGCCACTGGAAATGCAGAGCATGATAACAGCACTCAACTTGTTACAGCCCATATATCCTTGCAAAACCAAAACCATGGATGAAAGACAAAGTCCTACATAAACAAATGAAAGGATTCATGTCATTATACATCAGGAGTACAACATGCAGAAGAAAAAAGGAAACATACTTTTTCATTGTATAATAACTTCTTGCTCTTAACATAAGAGAGAAATAACTAATCATATTAGAAATGTTTAACCATGTCTGTATTAATCAACTAATGCAAATATCTTTGTCATATTATTTATCAAAGATCAAACAATTGAAATGGAGCTTCTCGTGAAAGGGGCGTGATCAAGTTCTTATCATCATCGAAGATATATGAAGGACAGGGCAGGGAGAGGAATATCAAGACTGGGCGGGCCCAGGCATCTCATGAGCTCCAGGTTATAATCAAACTTCACTGCAATGGTTTTAATCTAACTTACATGACCTTCTAAGGTCAGGAATTGCTGAGGCTTCTTTAACTTGTTCGATAATACAGTAAAGAATTATCCAATCAATTACCTAAGATGAATTCTTAATAATGAATTCACAACTGCAGAATTATGGTTCTCAGATTTTAATGCATAAGGCAGGATATCAAGTACCCATCTTCCAAGCAAATCAAGTCAGAATCATGACATTGAATATTAAAAGAAAAATCCCTGTCAGTGTCTGCTGGTCCTCCAGTATCTTCCTCAGCATTCTACTAATGATACAGAATGGAGGAAAGAAGAGTCCGTTTATATTTCTTCAGGTCATCCAGCAGTTGCTACAGCTTCAAGATCATATTACAAAGAAACATAGTTCTTACATCATATATTTTCTCTGGATGCAAACCACAGGCCACGATCACATCTGTTTCACTTCCTTGACAAGTCCATCACTCAATTATCACTTAGCTGATGTCTCAAAACATCTTGATTCCTCATTAGCCTCTACATTCTATTGTGTAGGACAATAATCAAGTTCTACCAATACCTCTCTGCCCCCAATCCACCTGAACAGCATCATTATTACACTGCCTAGGCCCTGTCGAACAACCTTTCTTTATTTACGCAAGAACCGTCTTATTGTCAACAGATATGTATGATAAAATCTTTTTAATACATTAAGAACCTAAATACATTGTATGAAAATTCATAAAAAATGTTGTCAAGAAATAGTTTAATCCTCCTGTAGTAGCATCTTGTTCTATCTTCTTAGGGAGCTCTACCTTGTTCATGAGCGTACTACAATCACATTTTTCCTGCTGTCCACTCTTAGCAAGTCAAGGTCTCTTTGGAGCAATACCAATATTCTAAAGAATAGGTTTGTTCTATAAATTGCAACTGTACTATGTGGTCCTGCATTCTTTTATGCATATTTACATATATCCTTTTTTAAGCAGTATGTTGGGCTAGATTGGTTTTGCGTGTAGTGGATCGAGGTATGTGGAGGTGTTAGTTGTGTTCCCTGTCAATGTGTAAGCCATCCACCCACACTGTGTGGGTGTGTGTGCTGCAGGGAATATCATGTGTTGCTTCATTTGTAGTTATTCCAAGTGGGTGGTAGAGGAATCCTTGGCTGTGTGGACCCTAAAATTTGCTAAAAATGTATATGCTTCCTATGTATTGGTAATTCCATAGAAGCTACACTCCACACCACAGTCAGAGCAAGAAGAATGCAGATCAACATCTGCCTATTAGATTTAAGCAGAATTCCTGGTTCAGAATACTTTAAAATGTGAAGGTTGGACACATTATCATCTTGAGGCCAATGAGCCTACTTCCCACACAACATAGACATGGTATGAGAAGGATTGACCTTTGATATTGCAGTAAATCTACCACTGCTTGGGGTGAAGGAGAAAAGCAGCTGCAATGTGACTCAACCCCACAAGGTCTGACAATCTTGGGATAATGAGTCCAGTGCTCTTTACCACTAAGCTAACTCCCTACCCTTGTCGCTGTTGTTATGCTTTCATGTAAGCATATCCAGCCTGCACCATATGCAGGCAAGGCAACCAAAAGGTTAAACAGATCGATCATTGCTGTCCACCCTAACTGGCCTATCAGCTAGTAATGGGCATGCATCTTCAATGAGATTGACGCTTAATGAGATTAGTTACTGGAGTTTGTTTGAATCCATGCACTGAGCTGTGACTCAACATTTAGGTCAAGGCTGCACTCATATTTTGGCTGTATGTTTGTGCATGGTCAAGTTCCAGCCAGAAGTAAATGTCCTTTATTTGGAATGAAAAGAAAGATAATAGCTTGCCTTTTTGATACAATGACTTACCTAATCCCATATAGATTCTCATGACATTAGTTGCTGTAAGAATATTCCTCTCTCCCACAACATCCGCTACATAACCTGTTGCGATTTCCACCACAGTCATAATGAAGAATGGCAATCCTGATGCAACACCATTCTGGATTAGATAGGAAGGTGTATGAAGACTACTGCACTGATACAGTGAATATAATGAGGGGTTATATCACAAGCCAGACTCACTAGCTTTGTTAGGAATGGACAAGTTCACTTTCCATTCGTTTTTTTTTATTGGGCAAAAACCATTTCATTTCCTATTCTCTTTCATGACATAGGAACAATGCATTTTCCAGTTTGCATTCCTAATATCTTAGTCGATTCCTAAAAAAATATAGTAATCTTTGGAAGGAATGGACTGTACACTGGACCACTCAGTGACTACAAATGAACTTTCTCACATATCACACATATGTGTGTGAGAAATATGGCAAATGTTTACTGAATGGAGAAAAGTTAAAGAGTTCGCTGCTGAAGTTTGTCTGTAAATTTGTTTACCTACAATAGAGTTTTTCTGAGGTCATATTCGTTAAACAATATGGATAGAAAATGGAAACCTTTAAATGATTAATCTATCATCTCCTGTTATTGGAGAGGAACAAATCACCCACCATCACTACCATAACACCACCTACCATCAACACATCAACACACAATATCTCACCCTCAATCCTTTCACCTTTCACCACCATTCAGTAACCACTCTCATAAATTATTTTTATATCAACTATTATTTCTTGTCATCCACCACAATTTGGCAGGGATGACACTCTCAGCAGCCACCACAGAAGTAGTTGTGACAGACTTGATGGACATGACATGAAACACTAAAGAAGAAACCAACAAGTTTTGGTCAATGTCGTCATTCTCTACAAGTTCGATGTGGAGTGATATGAATGCGCTGTCAGCCGAGTAAATGTCACATATCAGTCAAACGAGTTAGAGAACAACAACTTTGACAAAAACGAGTTGCTTTCTGTATCAATCTAACCCCTGTACACACTAAACGAATGGATGACACATTTAAGCCCATGGGACAAAAATACCTGGGGTGAGATAAGATATGTGGCAGCTCACCAAACAGATGAACTTGCTTATTTAGGACTAATAATGCATACATGTTATTTTATGTAAAATATTCAACAATCATATTCTATCAAATCAATATAATTCATCAACTATCTGTCAATAAATTATATTAACCCAACTCATTTCCTTTCATCAGGTGGGGGGACAGGAGAAGTTACAGTAATGGAGAGGTTGTTGTCTACATAAGGCTGACTGTATAGGAACCACTTGTGCCTTAGGAAAATGAACCACATGGTAATTTTACCTGTGAGATGTTGAAGTTTAGAACTTGGTGGAAGTAGCTGGGTAATATGGTCAGTGCACTATAGTACATCCAGGTCATGGCACAATTCCCAACAACAAGTGCCAAAAATGGAGGTGAGGTGAAGATTGCCTTCCACGGGATTTTCGGTGCCTTGATAAATAAAACATTTCAACATTTTAAACTGGACACAGTCTTTTGGATGGTAAAGTTCATTACCAATAAATATCTACTGCATGCTGTGAGCTACATTATGCTATGCTTACACTATATGGACAGTGGCCTGCCAAATTCTGGGAGCTGTTTCAAAAGTCGAGCGAAGTCTCGCCAGCCGTACGTCGCATTTCAATGCGAGAGGCTGCAACAGCGAGCAGCACTTTGAATCAAAGTGGCAGCAAACTGCTACCAATACCCAATAGGGAGCGGTACCTCCACCTCAACAGCGATGCTTCAAGCGCCATTGTTAGCTCTCGCTTTGGCAGTGAGTACTCTCGCTTAGCACCCTCCCGACTTTTGAAACAGCTCCCAGATGTGGTGCCTCACATCAATCCTGTTTTTTGTCTCAGACCAATATGTTTCCTGCAGTGTGGGAGGTCTTGCTGTGTTGTGCTATGATTCAAACATGGTTGCTGTCACGTTTTGCACGACAGTGAGCTCCTTGGGAGGTATAAATAGTGGGCTCCACACCTTCATCCTCACTTCTTTGTTGAGCACCGGCACAGCAACATGTTTCTTATCGTCTTCATCATCATTGTCATCATCATCGTGGACATTGCCCACATAAGCAGATTTGGTAAGTAACTTATTATATATGATGTTACATGATAGGTGATATAAGCAGGAATAAGCAAGAACAACAAAAATGGTATCTATCTTTTGATAGCCCATAGGGTCCAGACTCTTGTAATCTGGTCGGTAGAGGGCGCTCCTTGGAAAAGTGAGAAGAGGCAGCTAGAGTGGAGAGGGTGGAAGACTCGGTTAATGCTGCTAGCTGTGCTACCCACTCAAGAGTATCACTGCGCAAAAACCACTAGTTTATTCCTATATACGCCATCCTGGAAGTGCATGTATCAGCTGAGTATTGACTTGTTTTCATAAATATAAGCCAATTTTTCATGCCAGCATATGAGGCGTATACAAGACTGTTTCCTCTTAAATACGGATGCGTCTTGGCTGTATTTCACACCAGGCATATACGAGAGGAAATATCCTCTGCGCAACATGTATACTCCAGGCGTATTTGTGTACCCATAGAAAATAAAAAAGGTTCGCCCCCGCTGCCTCCCACTCGTTTGTGTTGGTAGAGGTATAGGTGGTCTCAATGGTAGACGTTAGGGCCCACCACCTGACTCCCTAAACTCACACTCCATACACTAACACTGATGCCCTCTCCCGATAATATAACACTGGATTTTCCATATAACAAGGACTTAATGACTAAAGGCATATGAAATAAAACAACAGTGGTGTCCCCTAGTTTCAGTGATCGGAATTATTGGATAGTGGCATAAATACAACAGAATCAGGCATATATATGACGTATATATGACCGTAAAGTGGACGTTCATATGCGTCTATAGATTAGGCTTATACACACGGGAATTAGGACAACCTTGTATACGCAAAAGCATATCTATATATGCTGGGCGTATACATATATAAAGTAGTATTTGCTTAATGTATGATTCAATGTTGAGGGTGCATCCAGGCATGGGGTTATGTAAGGGGGAGGGGCACCCCAGAACAAAATCGGGATTTTACCTTTTCTCTGTTTCCAGTTGTACTAAGAATGTACGCCTTCTCATCCTCTGATATACGAGTGTGTGTGGATGGTGTATCAGTTACGAGCACACTCCAGGCAATGGCCCAGAGTATTCCCAATAGACCTTAGTGTTCATGATTCATGCCAAAATTAAAATGAAAGTAAAATGTGGATTAGGGACAATAAAATTGTGTAATGTTCAATCTCAGATTTAAACTTCTAATCAGAGAAATCGCTTTATAAACAAGATACAGTGAATATATTGTATATCATTATTCTTTGCCATAATAGCCGAGAAATATATTCCTGCTTAATATTTCTTTAGTGTTTAGTAATTCAAATTCCATATGACAACATTTGATTACAGTTAAGATATCTATTGTCATCTGCAGATACACAGATTCTTCATTGATGTTGGTTAATCTCACATTTCATTTATATGGATATTGTAATGCTTTGTTTACACCATCACCCAGCAGTGAATTTTCTGAGTGGCAAAACACAGTCGGGTCTGCTGTACTCCACCTTAAGTCACTGTCCTTCAGAAACTCTGGAAACTTTAGTTCTGTCGAAAGATGACACCATGATGATCTGTGGCAACCTTAACTGACATTGGTGTACCTTATAAGTCTCTGGGATATTTGGGGCTGAGTGGAGCAAAGGCCATAAAAAAGTAATAAACACTGCACGAAAACCACCAGTTTATTGCTATATATATACGCCATCACGGAAGTGCGTGTATCAGCTGTAAATTGACTTGTTCTCATATATATACGCCCATGTTTCACGCCAGCGTATGAGGCATATACAAGACTGTTTCCTCTTAGATACAGACACGTCTTGGCTGTATTTCACACCAGGTGTATATATGAGAAGAAATATCCTCTGCACAACATGTATACGCCGATCATATACATGTTATATACGTTGGCATATATAACATAAAACAAGAAACCCCAGCCTACCCCCAGTGTGGGTGGACGGATTATCCTGAATTCTCTGCCTACACACTTTACTAGGGCATTGTCCATGGGTCGGCAAGTGCCCTCTGTGCACCTGAAGCCCCCGCCGTGTACACACTTGTAGGGAGAGGACTTCAGTGTAGGTTGAGTGAGTGAAGGGTGCCCTAACATAGAGGTTGTGGTGGGGGTGAGGCAGGGGTGAGGCTGAGGTAAGATGATTTCAGTAATCAACTATAACCTTGAACAGGGCCCTTATATGCTAGACTTAGACTGACCACACATAGAAATGGTGTTTTAAAGTAAAATATATTAGAAAAAAGGTAAAAAAACCCAACATAATGCAGGGTTTATTATGTGTAATTAATCAATTTATACTCAATCAGGTTTTATAAAGGTTTTATAAAATAATTTGGTAATATAACATTGTATTTTTTATATAATACAGACTTGGATGGTTAATGGAAAATGAAATATGCTACCAGTAGTGTCCCCAAGTGACAGATATCAAAACTATCTGATAGTGGTGTAAATACAACAGAATCAGGCATATATATGAATCAGGCGTATATATGAATCAGGTGCCTACAGATAAGGTCTATACACATGGGGAATAGAACAACCTTGTATATGCAAAAGCATATATGCCAGGCCTATACATATATAAAGTGGATAGTTTCGTGCAGTGAAATAGTCCATGTTCACTTACGGTTTGAGGAAAATTCACTGCCGAAACTGTTGGGGTGATGGTGTAAATTTAGCATTAGGACATAAACATAATTCAAAATGGTCAAATACAAATATTTCTTTGACGTTTGTAAATCTTGCATTCTATTGATAAGGATATATCTAATATGGAGATGAGAACATTATCAAAAGAATAGATCTGTCATTACCATAGACATAGAATATAAATGGCCATCCCCCATCTGGAGCATGTGCAGCTAGAGCACCAGAAACAGATATGCCGACAAGTGTGCCAATGTTACCCCCTGGATCAAGAAAAAAACACAATAAAAACCATTATAATACAAAGCCAAAACTCAACAGTAATGCCTTATCATGTTTTTTAATATATCTTCAAAATATATATCAGGAGGTTTGTTGGGATTTAAAAATATAAATAGCATACAAATTCAAATGACAACAAATCTAAATATCATACACAAATAGTTTTTATTAATTATCTAATTGGTATTTATGTATTTATGTAATATCCTCCATTTCGGTATGATAGAATATTCTTTATAAGGAATGTATTCCGGAAAGCAAGTAGAAAACTGAATTGATACAGGCAGACATACCACTAAGTGCAAATGTTGTGAGAAATCCTATCTCTGACCTTGGAGACCATTTAGAAAGCACATCATAGACGGCCGGGTAACTTAAACCCTGAAAAGATGTCGATGATAAATGAGAGGAATACAAGTAATAAAATAACTATTTGAGCAAATATATAATAAACAATACATTCAAGGAAAATTACAGAATGAAGGAAGTGTAACTTAAAAAGGAAAAAATCAATCCGTAATTTGATCTCATTAATATATGCTTTGAAGCTTCTTCTTTATTATTATAAAGGGTATTCATGATAATTTTGTCTTTATATAAGTGGAAAACAACCAACCTCAGCCATTCCCATGAGAACCCTAGCAGCAATGACAAGAGCTACATGAGTACGGGCTAGCATTGGTATAAGGAGGGAGACTACACATGCCAAGGTCATACCCAGACCAAACATCAACCTTCCACCATAGTAATGTGATAAGTGCCCTCCAAAGATTTGCAATGTTATGTAACCATAGAAGAAGGAAGACAGGAGGAAGCCTTGTGTTGTAGCATCCCAGTCAAATTCTCCTTTCTGTGTGAGACAAAAACAGAAATCTTTTCAAACCTACTAAGTTGGTTGGTTTGATTTAATGTCCAGTTAACCATTGGAGGTTCTCACCAGACTTTCTCAAGGTTCTTTTACACCTCAAGGGTGGTGATCGAATCTATGAAATGAATTTAGTTGGAAACCTCACCCCTACACATTTACCGAGGTGAGAGTTCTTTTACTTCCCACACCATATAGACATGGTATGAGAAAGATTGGCCTTTGATATAGCAGTAAATCTACCGCTGCTGGGGGTGAAGGAGAAAAGTGGAAGATTGGCTTTTGATATAGCAGTAAATCTACTGCTGCTGGGGGTGAAGGAAAAAAGTCACTGCAGTGGGACCTGAACCAACAACGTCTGACAACCTTGATATTAAAAGTCCAGTGCTTTTTACCACTGAGCTAACTCCCCACCCAGTCGCTTTTGTTATGCTTGCATGCAAGCATATCCGGTATGCACCATGAGGAGGCAAGTCGAACAAATTGTTTAATTGCTGTCCATCCACCCCAGCAGACCTATCTACTAAGATGTATTAGTATAGGGGGCACAGGTTTGGAGCAATGGTTGTTTTTTTCTTTTCAAGAGATATCGCTAAAGCCTATGTGATTCTTTGCAGAGAAGGACCAGTCATTAAATATAACATCTAGTCTACCCTTCCAGACTGCCTCATTGTATAAACAATTTCACATACAGTAGAATAAAATCTTCAGTTTGAAATTTATCATCATGATAAAGCACTCATTTATATCAAGGAAAGGTTGACAAAACAACCAGATATTCAGATATATATTTGGGAAATTCATATCAACATGTGAGGCATGAGCATGTAGTACTTCATTTGATTTAGGTCCTCACATACAAATAATGATTCTGAAAAACAAGGAAATAACAGAGGTGGTAGAAATGATGTAGCAAGATCTTAGCAAAGCTAAATGGCTGGTTACATAATAAACCACCAAATTATTCATATATGTGCCATCGCTTAAGTGCATGTATCGGCTGATTATTGACATGTTTCCTCTGAAGCGTGGTGGGTAGGCGGTGACGGATCCCTGTAGAGTGAGGTCGATCCCTGGTCCTGCCCGTCCTTTTATGGTCTGGTATCAATGCCCTCTGGTGTCAGGTTTCTGAGTTGTTGGTCCCTGGTCCATGAGCGCCGGGGTCCCCTGGTGAGATTTTACTGGACTACTATTTTATATGTCCATAAAGACTAGTCTTTATGATCCACATAAACTGGTGGTTTTCATGCAGTGTAGGTTGTTGTTATTAAACCAAGTTATACAATTGGTGGTACATATATAAACTGGTGGTTTTCATGCAGTGTAGGTTGTTGTTATTAAACCAAGTTATACAATTGGTGGTAAATTTGTGTATCAAGATTTGTCACAACATTTCGCTAATGTTAAATTATCTTCTTTGGGTGATGATACTTTGTGATACCTGTTTGGGTCAAATGCCTATAAAGATTCAGCATGATGACTTCCTGTTAGATGGTTACAAGTTCAAGGTCAAAGTTTATAGATACATTTCTGGTAACCTGGCTGTATTAGATTTGATAGGGGTTTCTTTCTAGGTTTCTTTGATAAATGATTACATTTTAAATGATTGTATGAATTGTTCTCTATCTGTTTGTTTGATTTGCATGTTATGGTTCTTTTGCAGTGAATGGGTGCATCATGTTGCATAGTAACAGACCGATCGCGAGCTGAGTGTTGCTGAGCAACTACTGGAAGTGGCCTCAACATGATCCGAGAGACAATGTACACTCAAGAAATCTATGGAAAACCCATCGCTGCTATTACAGGCTTCTGGGTAGAACTCCTTTTTGGTGGACATCGGGGGGTGTTGAATAAAAGATTATCGTCGGTGAGGCTGGATGATAAGACATATTGAAGGATGGACAAGAAATACACAACAATTTATTTTCAGTGTAGCATAAACCTGCTCGTCCACGTGAGCCCTATAGTCCGTGCCTAATATTGTAGAATGATTGTATAATTGACCTATATCCACGGGGACCACAAAACACGTATAATTGTGGACTGGGGACCAGACAAACTGCAGTACCATGCCCTCTGGTATCGTACCATGTATTTATTGTCTCGAGGGCATCGACCTCTATGGACCAACCGGATAGGCATTGGTCTCTCAGCCTGAAGGTTGAGAGTTTTAAATTAATCTCGGGCAAATTTTATTTTTCAGTACAAATGTGTTGAAAATATCTTTTAATTTGGAATTGATGTATTCAGGTAGAATAGCCATAGTACAATCACCCAAGGGCGTTCTTCCCTGTACCAGTGAAAAACAGATGCACACAGTATAACGAAAAAGAAAGACACGGAGAGAAATAATCCTCCCAATAATAGGCGAGTGATCTGCATCAATAAGCAGTATATTCAGTTCAGTTCATTATATAGGTCATTCGAATCTATGCTGTTTTTTCACTCTAAAGTCTCTATAATGTAATTCATGCTGGTCCATATCGAGGCGATGCAGTTAAATAAATGATTGAAATATATAGTATAGATACACTATGGATTTAGTGCATGAAAAACCAGTTTGACATCCGCTACGACAGCGAAAAAGTGGTCGTCCGCGAGGAGACGATAAATACACAACATTTTGAAAATGAACGATTTCACCACCACACATGACCATTCTTTTTTTCGTCGCGTCAAAGCCTTATCCACCTGCATGATACTTTTTTATACTACGGTTTGGCACAGACGAGACTTATAAGATACTTTTTTTATCATTCATTTTTTTATTCAACGGGGCCCTAGGTCATTGTTTTGCTGGGTTCCGTGTATCATACCCTGTCGGATACCAGCCAAGGTCGTACATGTAGCTGTTTGTAAACATTAGCGGAAGTGCTCGGGGAGATTTCTTATAAATACTTGTGGTGAATGCGCATATATCGTTTCCATATCATGTTTATAGCTAGCAAACATCGTCATATCTTTCATAAACATATTTGAGCGACTATAATATCTCTTTGGGTGCAGCCCCTGATAATGACAGCCAAAATGGACCTACAGTGATGGAGATCTAGGTCACAACACCCAGAGAGGTATTACATTTCTAGGTGATGGTGGAAACCTGACTGTCAGTACAGATTCAAACTGGTCTAACAAAGCTGAAAGTGTGACAACACTAGAACTATCAAGAGGAAGATTGTAATCATTGTATTACATTGTTCTGAGTGGCATAGGATAGTTCTATATTCAGTAGAAACAAGAAGTATGAGATTTTATTAATCTACCATCATGTTCAGAGAAAGTGACAGTTGAGTATTTACTTCAAATCCTAAAACAATAGTAAGCTGCTTTTGTCATTTGTAAAGTCGATGAAAAAGTTGCCACTCGAGTACTTAAACAAAAAGCTTGATGGAATTTACAAATTTGAATGTGAAAGCTACTAGAAAAACTATTCTATCCCATGTAGTACTAGATCTTAGAAGTCCAGTGCAAAGGCTTGGACGTATAATCTTAAAATCATAGGATTGTAAAGAGTCTATTGGTGCAGAGACAGGTTTTGTGGAACAGTAGACCCGAACGGTACAACCTGTATTGTATGTAGGTCAGAGTGTCTGGCTGATTTGAAGATATATCAAAATGTTCTTACCCTTGTCTTATTCACGATCAATTCCTGAACAGGGCATGTATCTGGTCCAGAGTAGTTGAAGGATGATGTTGATGGATCATAATCTACCATTGCTACCAGTGCTAGACTAAAGTTGAAACGATTGGCATAGCAGATGCAACAACCAAGGAATCCCATGAATGCCACAAGATGGCGATACCCTAGTCCTGGGGCTACTCACATGCAAAGACAATAAATGAAGTAAAATGTATTTTCTATGTATGTATTTGTTACATATTGAATATTTGAGTTTCTGATAAATAAGGTAAGAGGCACAGCTGGAGTTCAGGAAAATTGATTATAAGTCATAGACATGTGACATATTATAATTGCAATTATATCAGGGTATACAGGATTAAAAGATTCAGAAAAAGATGGAGGAGGGATGAGGGAGGCGGGAGGAGGGAGGAGGAAGGAGGGAGGGATTGCAGGATTGTGAGAGGGAGGGAAGGAGGAATTGAGTGACGATTACAGGATCGAGGGAGGAGGGAGGAGGGAGGAGGGAGGATGGGATTGCAGGATTGAGAGAGGGAGGGAAGGAGGGAAGGAAAAATTGAGGCAGGGATTGAAGGAGGATTACAGGATTGAGGGAGGGATTGAAGGAGGGAGGAAGGGATTGAGGGAGGGGTTGAGGGAATAAGGCATTTAGAGGGGGATTGAGGGAATAAGAGTTTAGGGAGGGATTGAAGGCTTGAGGGAGGGCTTGAGAGAGGGATAGAGGAAGGGATTGAGAAATTGAGCGATTGAGGTTTTGGCTTCGAGATTATGACACAACACACTCTCCAAGCAGTATGAAAGATCTGGTAGGAGAGGAACAAACAGGTCCCACTACTGGGTCAAGGCAACCATTTATTCAACCCGACCAGATTTAACTTTGTGAAGCTCTGGTTGCCAGTGTACACGTGGTGGGGATGTGTAGTAACTAGAAGAACCGCCAGATGGTGCAGTGTAGTGTTAACCATGAGGAGTATGGCACCCCCAAGAGGATGGATGGTGTTTACTGATCCCAAGGAGGTTTTTAAAGTTCTTATTTATGCTGGAGAGATTTTCTAGGAGCATTAACTCCTATCTTTCGACAGCTCCAGTTTTTCTGGTTATCTTTCCGCGAGATGCCTACCGGGTCGGTATTACTAAGATTACAGGCGTAGATACATATCATTGTACAACTTTTGGATAGATTTGCAGATGATGAATATTATATTCAAATTACCATGATAATCGTTAATAGGAAGGCTTTCCTTAATTAATTCTGGTTATTTAGCTCTTAAGCTGTTCTTGATATAGTTTGTGAAGGTGTTTTCATCTTGCATTTTCCTTATTGTAGGTGTCAATTCGTTCCACCTTACAGACGTTGTATGTTTTACCAACTCTTTTTATCTTACCCCTAATAAAAAACGCCATAGGCTTAACATGGGATTTGTTTATGTCACAGGTAGTGACATAAAGTGTTGTTTATGCCACTACTTTCTGATACTGAAAAAATATGGAAACGGGGTCGGATAAAATCTAGATGCCACTCGTTTGAGATTGAGTTTATTTATGCCACTCATTTTGTTGTCTCCGTAATGTCACTCGTCTTCGACTCGTGAAATTATGAAGCCAACAAAATGCGTGGCATAAATAAACTCAGACTCAAACTCGTGACGTCTCTTGATAGTATTTGTTAGTCCTAATCACTACTTTGTTTTTCAGTACTGGGCCATCAAATGGGCGAGTGGGTCGGTTTGCCTCATCTAGGTTTTCAGAAGGCTTCTTTCAACAGTTGTGCTTCCCGACGGTCTGACAGGTAGTTAAAGGCATATCGGACAATTTGGCTTGAAAATTACAACCCATGTCAATCTCTTGAAAATTGAATATGATGATCCCCAAGTGTTCTAGTACACATAACTAACTTAAAAATCGGAGGTCACCGAGCTAGTTTTTGATTTATAGATCAATGCTATGATGATTTTATTTAAGAATATATAGAATTTGTAAAAAGTATTTTTTCACATAGTAAAACCCATGTCATTTTCCTCAAACTTTCCCAAGATATAGTACATATATGTACTTCTCATTTAGGGTTTGAAAATCATAGGTCACTGTACTTGTTTTAGAAAGAATTGAAGAAAACGATATTTTTCAGTACATTTCCTATGTAAATCAAACAAATCTGAATTGGTCTATTTTACCTACTAAAATTGGATGAACATGACCAAATGTTAAATTTACTCATGTAGAATTAGAATGAATCCCATGAAACCAGTTTTGACTAATATTTGACATTATTAAAAAAATCACCAGGTGGCGCCACTGTAGATTGTAGGATATGCCTTTAACTCCAAATGTATCGGGACATGCATCTGCTGGTTTCTGGAATTGTAGCAGATGCGTAGTGCGCGGTTTTGCACTCTTTGTAGTTTAGTCATTTGCATATTATTTGTATTATGTATTAATATTCCTCCGTAGTTTAAAAAGGGTAAGATTTTAGTCTTGTAGATAGTTGCTGCTTGTTTACGATTTAAATATTTACAAATGTACGAAAACAGGTGGGTGTGATAAACTGCCTTTTTTAATTGTGTTTTTATATGATCTGAGTAACTTAGTGTCTAGTCCAGTGCTACTCCTAGGCATTTAAAGATCTTTACTTGTTACGGTTTTGTGTGATTTAAGCTCAATTCTTTTGGTATTAATCTGCTTAATGTAGTGCTTGAGCCGCATGCAATTGTTTTGGTTTTTTTCTTGTTTATAGTTAGTTTGTTAAGATTACATCATTCACTGAGTTTAATCAAATGGTGCTGTAGTTTGTTTGCGATTTCAGTTTTGTTTGTGCCAGAAAAGTAGATGACAGCATCATCAGCATAGAGCTTGACTTTCGAGTGATCCAGTGCGTGTTCGAGACTATCAATGAAAATAAGAAAGAAGAGGGGGTCTAAGGTGGATCCCTGGGGTACTCCGTAGCTTATTGTTTGAGGTTCTGACTTAATGTTGTTAGCTGTTGTACAGTGGGTTCGGTTTGTGAGGTAGTTTTTGATCCACTTGAGATTTGATTTTTTTTTATTCCTAGAGCTTCTATTTTCTTTAGCAGGGTTTGGTGATGAACAGTGTCAAAAGCCTTAGTGAAATCAATGAAGGTTGCTATTGTAAGTTCTTTATTATCAATATTATATAAGATGTCGTCCATGAATTGTGCTATTGATTGTGCTGTTGAATAATTTTTTTGTGGAAGCCTCCCTGGTTATTGCTAAGTAGTTGATTATGTTCTAGGTGTTTGGAGAGGTGTTTATGGACTAGTTTTTCCAGACATTTGCCCGGTATTGGCAGCAATGAAATTGGTTGCAAGTTCATCATTTCATGATTAAATCCTGGTTTCGGGATTAGGATTACGTTTGCTTGTTTCCATTTTTCGTGAATGCTGCTGTTTTTAGTGTAAGATTGTATAAATGTGTTAATTCAAGAATAATGACCTCAAAGCAGTGTTTCAGTACTTTTGAAATTATTCCATCAACTGCAGATGACTTTTTTACAATTTTGGTGTTAGTATGATGTCCAACATAGTTTCTGTTACCTCGGGTTGGTCATTTTTCCAAGGTTTCTTGAAGTTACTGGCTAGTTTTGCCCCAATTTGCGCAAAGTATTGGTCTATGTATTCTGGTACTTCTTTTTTATCTATACTTTCTTTGATGATCTCGTCATGTAGGCGTATTGTGTCTCTTTGGTTCTCTTTTGGCACTAGTCCCAAAACTTGTTAGCATCATGTTGTTGTTGATTTTGAATATAGTTCTGCTTAGCTTTTAAGATTGCAAGTTTTGTTTGGTTTTTGTTTGGTTTTTGTTGTGATCCAGTTTTCTGGTGGTGGTTTTTTGTGTGCATGCAACCAGGCTTTGTCTTTTACTGTTATCTGTTCAATCATTTCTTCTGACAGGCATGGTTCTTCTTTGTAACTGATTTGATTCATTCTTTTTGGGAATAGCTAATATAGGTTTAATTCAATTTTGTTTAGCATAATATCCCATGCTTTATTCAGGTTTTGCTGCTCGTAGAAGTTTTGCCAGTTTTCACTAAGCATTTAGATTGCATCATACCCTTATCATATCTACGGTAAGTTCTTCCATAGAAATGTTTAGTCTGAAATCTTTCTTTTTGATTTTTTTAAGTAATATATATGCTACTGTGGTCGCAGAGATTGTAGATAATAGTGCTGGCTTACTTGACATGGTTCATATTTGAGAAAATTAGATCTATAGTGTTATCGTATCTAGTTGGGGTTTTGATGTATTGTGTCAAATTTGCGTTGGTCTCTAGGCTTTTTAGTGTGATTGTATCGATGTTGCGTTTATCTGCATAATTGACATTAAAGTCCCCTAGGACTATTTTCTCGGCTTTTGTAAATGGCAGCTAGTGCAGGGGTTTCAGGTGGCCTCTAAATCCTTATTCTCAACATTAGGAGGATTGCGGGCCAATACTGTGCGAACACTGTGACAGGGAAGCATGCTATGGCATTTGGCGCTGTCAACGTAGAGTAACTCCTAATGAAAAATGAAACACAGCGGTATCATTCTCCCTCTCTACACATGCATGCATGCATGTTTGCATATATATATATATATATATATATATATATATATATATATATATATATATATATATATATATTACTATATAACTACGTTTATATAAATATAAATTATCAACCAATATCCTTCACAGGTTTATTCACTGCGGTACATCATTTGTTGTTTTGCGTCACTCATACTTTCCAGGTTACCCGGTTACCTGATGCGGTAACTGGAGGTTTCTTGGTGACGCTATTTTGGTTTAAATAACATTCCGCTCTTAACTGCTCACCTGAGCAGTCGATTTTTAATCTTACTTCGATATATAATTTTAATCTTAGTCTTGTATACCTTGATGTGTAGGACTGGGGTTTGTCCCAATGTATTATTGAATAAATCCTGTTTTTGATATTTTCCGCCATTCACGTCTTCGTCTCAATTATTCTATCACAATAATTATAGTATTACTTATTGATTATTGTTGTACTAATATTATATATATGCATCATATACACAGACGTATGATTAATGTACAAATGTTAGTATGTATTAACAAGCATTGTAGTGCGGTGATGTCTCAGAACAGCAAGACCCCTATCTAAGGGTACAACCTCCGTTCTGAGCAAAATATCCCCTTGCGCAGGATGCTCTCATAAGTGGGGTTAAAAGAGAGTAAATACAAAATTCTCTTCCAAGCAAATTGTCCCCTTAAGTGGGGTGGCCCCTTAAGCAAGGTATCCCAGAAGCAGGGTTTTACTGTATTATTATAGGAGGAATTCCTGGTATAAAATATTCCAAATTTGGACACATTAATAGTATGATCACTATCATACAATACCTTCAGTATCATCTTTCTGAATATTGAGAAGATTTAGCCTCTCATTTTTATCCATGTTTCCTATTCGGGTTATATGGCTGACTTCTGAAAGGCAAGGTACAGAAACAATTATTATTGTGTATTGATGTAGGAATAGAGAGAAGAGCAATAGGTTCTAGAGAGTTTATACATTATATCTAGGGGCTATTTCCACTGTCTAAAAAGATTTTAACTTACAAATATTACCATGATTACTGACATCACGAATGGAGAAAATATCATTTATTATTATGTAAGGCATATTCCATTCTCTCAGCAGTTCTTTTGTCCTGTTTAAAAGCAGTACAAAAGATGAGCCAGGAGAGTTCAGTCCAATTAGAGACAACCAGCCACATCTTCACACTCTTCAAACAGATATCCTGGACCAATACTCAGCCCAGAGCAGCATGCTGAACATGTACTTGCAAGCACATGTTCAGCATTGGAGGTAACAGAAGTTCACAAAAGTCTCCTGCTATCTATATAAATTTGTTGTTCATTGATGTTTAAATATACTCTAAAGTTCCACCAGCTCTCCTGGCTGACCTTGTCTATTCTGCTAAAGTAGCAAATAACCCAATTGCACGACTAAATACATGGCAACTGTAGATATCCAAGCTAGTGGTGGCAATGTCAACCTCAAAAGTTGCCGACCTCAGAATTTACTCAAACGTTAACACTTCCGACAATCGCCGCCCATGTAGATGACAAAACTGACTAGATGATTATATGTGGCGATTCTTGAACCTGCTGACTTTTAGCAGTAAAAGTCTAGAAGTCATCTAATGCCAAGCTTGTGGCGACTGCAAATCATCTGCTTACGTCTGATTATGCAATTCGGCACCCACCTGACAACTACAGGGACCTGGGACCTGTTTCACTAGACAGTGACATGTCTAGATGGCGTCTAGATGGTGTGTCCGGTTTCATAAGAACTGAACATTAGACTTCGTTTTGTCCGTTTTTGCTTGCACTGTTGGTGCCGCTTTTCATATCTGCCTAACACTTTTGTCACAGAACTAGTGAAACAGGTCCATGATGTGTCTAGATTTGTCTAATTCTTATGTTTGGGGTCTGTATTTCCTAAGGGCAGCTACTTGTGGTGTCACGAAACTAGACAAACCCAATGTCTGTATGGTGTCATAGACATGTCACGAGACTAGTGAAACAGGTCCCTGTTTCACTAGTTTCGTGACATGTCTAGATGGTGTCTAGATGGTGTGTCCGGTTTCATAAGAACTAGACATTATACTTTGTTTTGCCCGTTCTTGCTTGCACTGTTGGTGCCGATTTTCATGTCTGTCCAACGCTTTTGTCACGAAACTAGTGAAACAGGGACCTGTTTCACTAGTTTCATGACATATCTAGATGACGTCTAGATGGTTTGGGTTTGTGGGTTTGATTTAACGTCTAGTTAACTATTGCAGATTCTCACCAGACTTTCTCAAGGTTATTTTATACCACAAGGGTGGTGATCGAATCTATGAAATGAATTTAGGAAGAAACCTCACCCCTACACATTTACCGAGGTGAGAGTTCTTTTACTTTCCACACCACATAGATATGGTATGAGAAGGATTGGCCTTTGATATAGCAGTAAATCTACCACTACTGGGAGGTCAAGGAGAAAAGTGGCTGCAGCGGGACCTGAATCAACAAAGTCCCATGCTTTTTACCACTGAGCTATCTCCCAACCCACCCCGGTCGCTTTAGTTATGCTTGCGTGCAAGCATATCCGGTCTGCACCACGAGGAGGCGAGGCGACCAAGAGGGTGAACAGATTGGTAATTTCTGTCCACCCCAGCAGACCTGTCTAGATGGGGTGTCCGGTTTCATAGACATGTCACAGACATGTCGCAAAACTAGTGAAACAGGTCCCAGGTCCATGATGTGTAGATTTGTCTAATTCTTATGTTTGGGGTCTGTCTTTTCTGAAGGGCAGCTACTTGTGTTGTCACGAAACTAGACAACCCCTCTATATGGTGTCACAAACATGTCACGGAACTAGTGAAACAGGTCCCTGGTCATGCTCTGATGCCGGTGACTGATTCAAGCTGGCTGGAATTGGTTTTCTAGATGGGCAGCAACTCTGTGAAAACTCATAGTCGCCAGTGTAAATGCTTGCATATTTTCTGAGGTTGACGACTTTTGCGGTGGACATTGCCACAGCCTGAAGACTATTGGTTGACTATCTACCGTTGCCACATATTTAGTGATATAATGTAAACACCTGGTCATTCAAGCCCGATTGAAATAGTTGGAGGCATCAGAGCGTCTCCTAGAGTTGTCAGGTGGTGACTAATTGTATAATCTGATGTAACCAGACGATCTGCAGTCACCACACGCCTAGCGTTTACATTAGACGATTTCTATCCTTTTACTCCTGAAAGTCATCAGGAGTTGCAAAATGTGTGAAATATGGGCATATATATTTGAAAACAAGTCGATTTACATGCACTTCAGCGATGTTGTATATAGCAATAAACTAGTGGTCTTCATTCAGTGATACTGATTGCATATTATGCTAGCACATAACACAAAGCACATTAGTCACATTGGACAGTTACCAGTCAGACACTAAAAAGTTTTGGTCATACTTATCAGAATATACTATTGCCAAATCAGACACTGCAAAGTTTATTATTCAGTACTTTACAAATATTGGCCCAGAGCTGGCCAAAAATCTGAATGTTGAGTGGAGATTTGACGTCACCCCGAATCCTGTGAACCTGACCAAAATAGAAACCTCTGAACCTGCTCTTTGCAAATTGTTGTATGACATTGACACGAACAAATCCTCTGCTATACCAGGTCTAACCAGCAGATATCTCAAAGATCTGCAACACTCAGATTGCACATTATCCGTGCAAACTACCAGGCTTACATTTGGAAGAATGCCTTGTTAGGAATTCAGAATATACCACCTGCAGTTGGCAATGGCTGGGAAAAAGATGGTGAAACTCTGAAACCTGTATTGCTTGACAAGGAACCTGCACCTTAGGCCCTTATAGAGCTGATCTCATGTAACTGCAAGGTCTTAATGTGTGAAAATGGAAAGTGAACATGCCGAAAAAATAACATTTTATGTACCATTGCCTGCAATTGCATGGGAGAAGATGACTGCTGCAACAGTTTTACTATGAAGTATCAGTAACATTTCATTGTTTTTGGTTTAAAGTTTTATGAATTACTGTATGTAATTGTATAGTTCTTCCAATGAATTTTCCAATGCAGCATTTACAGGATACCATTCACCAGTGACATGTGATTTAAATTAGAATGGAGAATGAGTTTGTTGAGAAAGTCGATCAGTTATTGGGTCTCTAGAGTTGTATAGCTATATTAGATAAGAGATTTTATGGTTGGTTGATCACTGCTTGATCATTGATTTGAAGTTTTGTTTGTTATAGCTGCACATTCTGAGATTCAGATGAAAGCACAGTATAGTAGACTACGAGCAACTATAACGAGTTCCCAATTCAACTAAATGCAATGCTATTCACTATTTCTATGATAGCTAGTCATACTCATATATGGCAAGAGGAGAGCACAAATACATTTTTGTGTATATATATATATATATATATGTATACATATATGCTACAATGTAAAATATCTTAGTGTTATAGAATAGAATACAAGAGTAGGCATGGCCTTGATTTACATATATGTTGACCAAACTGTACTATATCCCAGAAACCAGTTATGTATCATAGTTCCCTTCAGCTGAATAGTTTAACATATTAGGTATGTGACAAACCTACACTGAGAGACTTGAAAATCATACAAAAGATAGGCTGAAAGGAAACATATTAGTGTATTTCAATAGACAATATTGCTGAAGTACAAGAGTTGTACTACTATTATCTGCTGATGTATTTTGCATATATCTTTGTATCATATATCATATGTCTTTGTATGAGACATGTATAATACAGACTTACTTGCTTTAAAGCATATTGGAGTTTGGATATAAGACCTGTACATATTGTACTTATTGTACATATGACTTTTGTGGTGATGGTTTGTAGCACAAATGATATTAATACGACTGAGGACCATAAGGCAATATCTTTGATGAAAATTATAGAATTACATTGGTTTAAAAGATGTACAACTTTCATATTTGAGGTGATTTGCATTACTGACACTGAGACAAAGAAAACATTTAATGAATAATCATTAAAGGGGAAATTCAAACAAAATAGACTAATGCAGACATGATAAAAATATTTGCTTTTTCTCCTTTCAGTTGGTCAAAGACAAGAATGTTTTTTTGTTTTTTTTTGTTATTGTTTTTTTTTTGTATCAAGGAAATTTTATTCAGTTTCTTCTCAAATAGTTACATCTAGATAGTAACGCAAACTGTACAGCAATTTTTGTTCATTTCCTTCCTTCTTAACAGTAACATTTCTGGGGATGTATTTTTATAGGCAATTCCCTTTTTTTTTTTTGGTTTGTTTGAATATTCAACCTTAATATTTTCAAACGTTTTTTTCTAGAAAGTATACTTTGATGAGAGAAATCCCTATTAAAGTGTATTAATCTCTTAAAGATCTTATTTTCAGAAGAATTACATTTACGAAGTACACATGACATTCGGGGATGATAGTCCCAAGTGCAGTACACGGACAGACCATTCTAAAACACAACAAGAAAAAGAATAACAATTACATGCTGACTGGACCTTACATAGGACAGTAATATAGGGCAGAGGAAAAGAAAGTTCTCATGGTATTGCATGCTTTTCTATGATGGCTTGCAAAGTTCCATTGTACTCGAAGTTTAATGGCTTCAGTTTACATCTTGTTTATCATACTGCAATACAACTGCAACTTACTGTTTCAACCCTTATATTCCTCTCAGACGGTAAAAATGTTCAAAGAATACTGTACAATGCCAAATGAATTATCAATACATGGCTTTTAGCCTATGTTCAAATAAGTTCTTTGAATACTGCATGTAAATGTGACAGATGTGGAATGTAAGAATTAGATATGAAAGGCAACAGGAATGATTAATTCATAGCTTATTCAATGATCAAATATAATACATCCCTGTATATAACAAATCTATCATTTAGATGTTTGTATACCATATCAGATCTGTCTGTAATATATACGATATGATTGACATATTTTGCTGTGGTGTACAGTTTGGTATTATTGACAAACTATAGGTCAATTTATATACAGAATGTCTAGTTGGTTTGTAGGTATCTAGATAGGTCTAGTGATGTAAGAAATACCTGTAATATGTTGGCAGGCAATTTCCTTGGTGCAAAGGGTTCTACATTTGATATTATAAAGGAACCAGTGAGCAAGGCATTATATCTAGTTGGGGTTTCTGTGTAGTCTAGATGTCCTTGGTATTAATTAATTTGTGGTTGGGTGTGAGTTATTTATGCATTTATAACTGCTTTGTTTTACACTGGTGTTAAAGTAAAATATAGATTTTGAGAATGTATCATACCATAAATATTTTTTATTTATATGGTGTGTAATCAACATGAATAAACAAAAATGTTTTCAGTTTCATCTTTGGCCTCAATTGAATGAACAAAGTCAGGTTAACAGCTTGTAAAGATTAAGGCCCCGCACCCACTTACTATGATTTCGCTTCCGACATGCCCCGATAGCCCTTCCGACACGCTTCCGACATAAAATCGAACGTTGTATCGGAAGCGTGTGAATTATCGCAGGAGTGGAGGCCGGCTTCCGACAAGCCTTCCGACACGCCCCGACACGCCCCGACATGGCTTCCGACACGCTCCGACATGGGCGCCGTGTCGTAGGCCTTGCGACACGCTTCCGACATTTCCAACATGTTGGAAATGTCGGAAACGTGTTGCAAGGCCTACGACACGAGGCCCATGTCGGAGAGTGTCGGGCCATGTCGGAACGTGTCGGAACGCTATCATAGCGTTCATCAGTAGTGGAGGCAGGCTTCCGATAATGGTTACGACACTGTACGACATCGTTCCGACATATTAACACTGCCGCCTATGGGAGCAATGGTAATTCAATGGGCTTTTATATTTTCCTCTATATCTCTATTAATACTTTGAAAATTAACTCACGATGTACCCTTTCCGTAACCCAAGAGTTTTAAAATATTTGATAATAGAATATATAAGAATTCTAAAAAGTTCAATTTCATTTAGTAAAACCCAAGCCACCTTCTTCAAACTTCACCAGACTATAGTATATGTATAATACTCCATATTAAGGTTTTAAAAATCATAGGTTACTCTCATCATTTTTGAAAGAATTGAGGAAAACTGTATCCTATTGTAGCCCATGTCGTAGCCTGTGTCGGCGCCATGGTTTCCTTTTTTTTCCGCCAAAAACCGTTACGACACGCTCCGACACGCTCCGACACGCTCCGACACGCTCCGACACGCTCCGACATGCTCCGACATGCTACGACACACTCCGACAAGAGTGCTACGATTGCGCTACGACAGAGAAATTCTGTGTCGGAGTGTGTCGGAAAGCTTGTCGGAGCGTGTCGTAACTAGTGGGTGTGGGGCCTAATTGGAATCTGCTCACATCTAATATGTCAATTATTGTGGTGGGTTTCATGCTTTTCATTTGATGATTATATATCTTATCTATATATGATTCGATTCTAGTATTTTCATCACTCACTTATACTTGTATACATTAGAATCTTGAAAATCTAATCTGCAGTAGGGAATATTAGTCTCTTAAATAGCTGAGCATATTCTAAACTCTTAGCAATTTAGATAAGGAACTGTAGAAACTAGACTAAAATTGTTGTAAAATGTTTCAATTGCCAATATTTGTTTACCTTTCACCACTCGTAATCATTCACTGCTACTATAATACTTGTTTGAGAGCCATTTCTGGTAGCCTAGATGCTATACTATCCGAACACACATGGTAATCAAGAAAGAATTCCCTATAATATACCTGCTAACCTGTATACCATGTTTTTTTTTTATTTGCTGGCTTCTGGAAGTAATTTCAGCCATCATGACCTTTTGACCTTGAAATAGAGTCAAGGTCAACTGCAATTTATATGTTTACTTATATTTATCAGGTTTATCATATTGAATTGGGGGGAAAAAAAAAAAAAATTGGGAAATCAGGGGATATACATATATCACTAGCATATAAATTAGATCATTGTAAACATGTCAAGGTCATCCAAGAACAAACCAAAGGTCAAACTATATCTAATTATTCTAATAACATGCATGGACATGCTTTTCTAGACTTCAGCAATGAAGTTTAAGTGTTGGCATGGCCACATTAATGGAGGAATATCCAATTTTTAGGGTAAGATTTCTATATTTGACTTTGAAATAATAACCTTGACCTTGCACCAAGGTCACAAGAATAAAGCATGATATGTGCCTCATGTATGTCAAAGATTCCTGGAAATTTTATACAACTAGCTAAAGAACTCTTATAGAAGGCCTAAATAGGTGAAAAATATTGAAATTACCAATTTCCAGTGACGCTATGGCAATAGCTGCTGTTTGTTTAATACAGCACAAAAGGGGCAGTATTTAAAGATAAAGTATACAAAAGACTGGTTCGGTTAACATGGTAACCTTTAACTAAACTAGACAATATTTGTGCCATAAAAAAAGGGAAGGTAATGTCCTTTCAAGAGAGCCCACTTGCAAACCTTAATGTTTTATATCAGCATAGCCAGGGTAGCTGAAACAAAGGCAAGTCCAACTGTTTTTGTCCAAATTTAAGATTTGACCTTGAAAATAGTTTCCTTGACCTTGGCCCAAGGCAACCTAAATACTACATAACCATTGCCTTATAGATACCTAGGTGTTTCACAAATTTGAGACATTCCATTCAAAATCTGTTGAAACCAGATCAAAGTAAACGTAAACATTTTGAACTGCCAGAATTTGGTGACCTTTGACAGAAAAAAAGGGCAGTATTTAAAAATAAAGTATCCAAAAGACTGGTCTGGTAACCATGGTAACCTCTTAATTGACTAGGCAATCCTGGTACCATAAGAAAGAACAATTGATTCTCTTCAGAAAGAGCCCTCTTGCAGACCTTAATGTCCTATATTGACGTTACCATGGTAACTGGAACAGAAGCAAGCCAGTTTTTTGTCAAATATCAAGAATTGACCTTGAAAAACATTACCTTGACCTTGGCTTCAGGCCACGAAAGCTCTGGGGGATCATCGCCCTGTACACACCTAGCAATTGTGAAAATTTTAGACATCCCTCTCAAAAACTGTTGAAACTAGATGAAAATGACTGGAAACATTTTGAACTGCCAAAATTTGGTGACCTTTGACCTTTGACCTCTCCTAGCAACTTACTGCTACCACAATTTGACTTAACTAGTGGCCATGCCTGATAGCCCAGAGTCTCTACTACCCAAAAGTAGTGAGACATTTTTTGTGTGAGGGGTGTCATGGATTTTTGCAAATTTCCATATCAGTGTGCTATAACCAAATACAGCACAATATTAACCCTTTAACCGCCGCATGATGCCTCCAGGCATTCCCCTGGCTACCGCCGCATGATGCCTCCAGGCATTCCCCTAGCTACCGCCGCATGATGCCTCCAGGCATTCCCCTGGCTACCGCCGCATGATGCCTTGAGGCATCATAGACTTGGATTTTTTTCAAATTCATTTTTTTGGTAGATTTCAGCACAAAAGGGTTAAGAAAAGTTCCATATATAAATAAAACAATTTAAAATCAATGTATCTGTGTGTTTTGAGTCTATTTAGTGACATGGAGATGGTTATTTGCGAGTAGAACACTGAGAAAAATAAAACAATTCACAGATCGACTTTTGCCTATGGACGAGTTGAGTGCCTGACAGACCATTTCCCGATACAGTGAAATGACGAACGAGTTTATATATATTTAAAGCCTAAGGAAATGGTTGTCTTGCTCGCACAAGTTGAAAATAATCATATACTATCTAATTTGCGAGTTTATAGGCAGTCTTACCCTTTTGTTTTCACTATTTTGCGAATTCTCCGCCGATGTTTACAGTTTCTTCGACAAACGCAGGAGTGGAGAGTTACACTTCCGGTTGCCCCAGTTTTACGTTCCCGCCTACACTACCACACACCTACGTAACTAAATATGGTCTTAATCTGAAACAAAGTAATCCTGGACGATCTATAGACTTTCAAGGGTCTCCACATGTACATTTTGTGAAAATATATTGATCAGAAGTGGTTAAATTGATTGTTATATCAGAGCGTAGCCTACAAGTCTGACCACGTCGAGTGCCACAAGTCAGACATAGTTCGACTCTGTTCGTTCCTCACTAGATGACACTTAGTTATACGAAGTACAACGCTGTGTCCGTAGACTGTGGGGAGTGAAAACGGACACATGTGGTATAACTAAGTACCACATGTCGTAATTGGTACGTATGGTGCACCTCCACCATACTGCCCCTCCACCATACTGCCCCTCTACCATACTGGCCCTCCACCATACTGTCCCTCCACCATACTGCCCCTCCACCATACTGGCCCTCCACCATACTGGCCTTCCACCATACTGCCCCTCCACCATACTGGCCCTCCACAATAGTGCCCCTATACTATACTGCCCCTCCACCATACTGCCCCTCCACCATACTGCCCCTCCTCCATACTGCCCCTATACTATACTGCCCCTCCACCATGCTGCCCCTCCACCATACTGCCCCTCCACCATACTGCCCCTCCTCCATACTGCCCTTCTATCATACTGACCCTCCACCATACTGGCCCTCCACCATACTGCCCCTATACTATACTGCCCCTCCATCATACTGCCCCTCCACCATACTGCCCCTATACTATACTGCCCCTCCACCATGCTGCCCCTCCACCATACTGCCCCTCCTCCATACTGCCCTTTAATCATACTGGCCCTCCACCATACTGCCCCTATACTATACTGCCCTTCCTCCATACTGCCCCTCCACCATGCTGCCCCTCCACCACACTGCCCCTTTACCACACTGTCCCTCGACCACACTGTCCCTCCACCATACTGGCCCTCCACCATACTGCCCCTCTACCATACTGCCCCTCCACCATACTGCCCCTCCACCATACTGCCCCTATACTATACTGCCCCTCCACCATGCTGCCCCTCCACCATACTGCCCCTCCTCCATACTGCCCTTTTATCATTCTGGCCCTCCACCATACTGCCCCTATACTATACTGCCCTTCCTCCATACTGCCCCTCCACCATGCTGCCCCTCCACCATGCTGCCCCTCCACCACACTGCCCCTCTACCACACTGTCCCTCCACCACACTGTCCCTCCACCACACTGTCCCTCCACCATACTGGCCCTCCACCATACTGCCCCTATACTATACTGCCCCTCCACCATACTGCCCCTACACTATACTGCCCCTCCGACCGACTGACCGACCGACCCACCCACCGACCGACCGACCCACCGACCATCCCACCCACCGACCCACCCTCCGACCCGACCACCCAGCGAGCGAGCGAGCGAGCGAGCGAGCGAGCGACCGACCGACCGAACGAACGTCCGAACGAACGTCCAAACGAACGACCCACCCACCCTCATTCGGGATGCTTGGACCGATGGGTGGACCGACCGACCGACCCACCCACCGACTGACCGACCCACCGACCCACCGACCCACCGACCCACCGACCCACCGACCCACCGACCCACCCACCGACCCACCGACCCACCCACCGACCCACCGACCCACCGACCGACCCACCCACCGACCCATCGACCGACCGACCCACCCACCATACTGCCCCTCCACCATACTGCCCCTCCACCATACTGCCCCTCCACCATACTGCCCCTATACTATACTGCCCCTCCACCATGCTGCCCCTCCACCATACTGCCCCTCCTCCATACTGCCCTTTTATCATTCTGGCCCTCCACCATACTGCCCCTATACTATACTGCCCTTCCTCCATACTGCCCCTCCACCATGCTGCCCCTCCACCACACTGCCCCTCTACCACACTGTCCCTCCACCACACTGTCCCTCCACCATACTGGCCCTCCACCAAACTGCCCCTATACTATACTGCCCCTCCACCATACTGCCCATACACTATACTGCCCCTCCGACCGACTGACCGACCCACCCACCCATCCACCCACCCACAGACCGACCCACCGACCCACCCACCCACCGACCATCCCAGTTCATCGACCGACCGACCGACCGACCGACCGACCGACCGACCGACCGACCGACCGACCGACCGACCATCCCACTCACTAATACACGTTATCAATCTGAAACAAAGACATCCTGCACGATCTATGTATCATCAAGATTCTCTACATGTATATTTTGTGAAAATATATCGACCAGAACTTGTTAGATTGATTATTAGATCGGAGACAAAGCCCCCAGGTCTGACCACGTCGAGTGCCAGACAGACACTGATCATATTACCTTGATGAATCTGAAATAAAATATAACTGCCTGTGTAATTCTAACCTATGTACATATTGTGAATACGATGACGACTGCTTCACCTCGAAATTATCGAGCCTGTCAACCTGTGTATAGATTGAACAATATTGCTGAATAATATATCTTCCTGAATTATATATCTGAAAAGAATATATCACATTTTTAAAATATATCATAAACCTTACTTCACCTACCTTAGAGTGTGGGAAATAACCACAAGTAGCCTTGTAATGATCAAACTCCATTAGAATCCTTAGGCGAATCAATTTGAAGAGACCACTGTAGTCGATTATCTATAGTATAATCAATGGCGAGATAAGCCAATATAGTCACTGCTTGAATCTAATTTTCAAAAATCAATATCTAAGTCCCAACTTGTCCGAATTGCACATTATATATATCGAAAGAAAGCCCAGAATCTATAATTTATGAATATTATAGAGAAACAGGCTTACTGTCTCCGTACGGATAAAATACGCGGTAAAATCGGCAATCAGATGAACCGATGCCGGAGGCAGAGGTTCATCTGACTGCCGATTTTACCAAGTATTTTATCCGTACGGAGACAGTCAGCCTGTTTCTCTATTATTATATACCTTAAAATATTGAATTTTTAACTTTGCTACTGGGGGAATATTTGGATTTTGCCGCCGTACATGCCCCGTACGCCACATACATACCCCGTACGTCACCTAGGTGTCGTACGGGTATAAATACGACATGGTTAGGAGCGGGCAGTATGTGTAGGATATACTACCACAGGTATGTAATAATAATGTCTCCAGTCATATATTTGAAGTTATATCCTCATAATAAATGATTTTCGAAATCCTGTCTTGCCCAGAGCCCGACTTCCCTACCAAACCCATATTAAATCTGTAGCTATATGACCATTTCCGTTAATTCATTTCTAAATCATCCGCTGGTTCAAAATGAATCATATTTCATATAAACAAACCTCAGACAGTGTAGTTTACCCTAATCCAAGTCCTCGTCCATAGATTCAATGCTGAAAGCCTAAAATAAATCATTTAGAAAGAGCTGTGTTAGAACCTAGCTATGGCGAAATAAGCCATTTTATTCACTGAGTACTTTTAATCTTCTAAATTCGATAACTAAATCCCACATTGTCCGAAATACACAAAATATATATCAGGAGAAAGCTAAGGACCCGTAGTCTACGAATATTAATGTCCCCAGTAATAAAATTCAAGTTAAATCCTCGTAATAAAAGATTTTCTAAATCGTATCTCGACCAGCGCCTGAATCCCCTACCAATCCTATAGTAAAGCTTTTAATCTTCTAAATTCGATAACTAAATCCCACATTGTCCGAAATACACAAAGTATATATCAGGAGAAAGCTGAGAATCTGTAGTTTACGAATATTAATGTCTCCAGTAATAGAATCCAAGTTAAATCCTTATAATAAATGAATTTCTGAATCGTGTCTGGCCCAGATCCACACTCCCATACTGAACCTATAGTAAAGTATAGAGAGTGCGTATGGCGCATCTTAATATTTCGATTACTTGGTCTTGAATCGACCAAAATGGACAATATTATATCATCATGAAGCTGAGAGTGTGTAGTTCACGTTAGAATATACGAAAATCCATTTATCTAAGATTTAAACCCCGAAATATATGATTTAGTTAGCCAAACCACAAAACTGCGTAATGCTGACTTTCTTTTTTCGATTATTAATTCTAACCTGATCTAACCTGTACATTATTTACATAGAAAGGTAGCTTAGAGTGTGTAGAATAACAATATATATATGATTAATCATGAATCTAAAGTTTAAACCCGGTGCGAGCTGATTTCTAATGACAGCTCGACCACCCTGACTACACAGTATAAGCCATGGCGGATCAAGCTAGGCCAGAATTCAACGTGCATAACTCGCATCGTAATATTTCAATATCTTGGTCTCTTCCAGTCCAAATTTGCTAAAATACATACTGGAACAAACCTTGGAGTCTATAGAATGTAAAAATACACTTCCCTGTGGTTAATTATATTGTTTAAACCCTATCTGAGCTGATTTTGTGATCATCGTATGAAATTCGACTGAACCAGCAAGCCGACTGCGTAATACCCAAGTTTAAATTTGAAATATTAAATCTGAACTCGTCAAACCTGGACATTATTCAGATAGAAAGGTAGATTAGAGTGTGTAGAATATCAATATATATATGATTTATCATGAATCTAAAGTTTAAACCCGGTGCGAGCTGATTTCGTATTATAACTTGATAACCCTACTGTTCGAGCAGTGACACGGATTCCCATAGACTCAACCTTATAATCTAGACAGGACTCTATAGAGGCTTTGCCGATATTAGTTACAAAGCGTTAGGTTAATTCAACCGTGTCAAGTCTGACACCTTCGTATAGCTGCTGATCAGATGAACATAATGCTGGTCTCAGTTTACACTGTTGACACCATAGGATGATATAAATGGCAATTCTGTGGGTTGTTGAATCGACTCGTAGCAGACAGCTTAGCAGACATGGCGCTGTCACTGGACTTGACACCTATACCCCCAGCCTCAAAGATCCGAAGTTATCACCGTATTAACCACACTTTCGATGGTTTTTCCTCGACAATATTTATATCCTCTTGTAGGTACAAACCTTATAATGAACATGCTGGGCTCTATTTATGTTGTTAATCCGCTATTTGACGAAGGGAAATGATTTTACACAGTGTCCATTGCGTAGAGGAATCTGCTTAGCAATCCATGTTGACACTGACACTCCCGCCTCCACCAACGGTTTTGCTATGGTGCAAACTTTCGATATTGCTTAGATCACCTTGAGAGTTGTTTTATTTCGTAATACTTTAGAATCGTGTAGGTAGGGATTATATTTGAATATTAATGTGGATTTCGTCGACTTTAACGAACATATATATATTGATGCGAACAAATCGGCTACAGTAGTATGTAGAGCCTTAGATAGGCGGACGCCATGGATGGTTATTTTTTACATAAGCGCCTATTTTAGGCCGAATTCAGATCAGATTTAATCATACCCAACAGTTGTTTTTATTCACAAAATATATATAGAGACAAAGCTAAAGGTCTTCTGTTTACCGTAATTGTCATTGTTTATTCACAAACCATCAATTTACGGAGAAAACGGAGAAATTCTACCACTACCACCGTCAAAACAATGAACGCTCCCAAGTCACGGGAAAATGGGCCGGCGGTACGAGGGAGCATATAGTAAAAGCCTGCGGCGTTGTAATACATAGGTTTGCCGTAGGGGGCGCGGCGGTTCAACTCCCGCCCGGATTTGGCGTGCGGCGGTTAAAGGGTTAAGGATATTTTAAGAGTAAAGATATTTTGGAAATTATAAAGTTTATTTTATCAATTAATAGAAATGTGTGCATATGTAGGTATTCATGTATTAAGGTAGTTGTATATCAATGTATTACAATAAGTGAAATAACAAGGTATCATGGTATCAAGTGATGGTATCAAGTGTTGGTATCAAGTGTTGGTATCAAGTGTTTAGAACAAAGTATCTATATCAAGGGTTAGAATACTAAAGTGTTAACCATAGATATCAATTAAGCCACGTTGTAGGCTGAATGTTCTATGAAGTAGATAGCTGTGTTAAAGGTGATGTTTCATATAATACTCACAAGGTTTTTATTAGGGAAACACACCGTGCTCTAGGAATAGACTCCCTGACGTAGTTCTGACGTCTAGGGGAGTCACCTCTGGAGTTCCCTAAGGAGTCTCCCTTAGGGTGTTCCCGAGTTTATAGCGTGTTCATTTGCATAACTACGTGCTTCTCGAACCTATGTGAGCTCAGCAAGATTTCACCGCATTTTCCCGTGATCCTCTAGTAAAAGCTCATTAGCGTTCTGCTCTGGAGCTGACTGTATCGTCAGTCTCCACTACCATCTCCTGCTGTCAAGATGTGTTTTGCTCAGCTCCGGATCCAGCAAAGTGTGCAAATTCAGCAGTGAAATTCTATTGAGTAGGAACAGCTAAGGTAACTTGCCCTGGTACTCTGGGAGTGCAGAAAGTGACTTGGATAGGGACTCGTATTGAATGGTTAACATTAAACTACTATACTTCAACTGAACACTACTATTAATGTTATATAAGTTCATTGACTGGTTATCACAGCTGACTACGATATTATGAACTCTTTGATGAGAACTCTGAACTTTGGCAGTTTGCCAACTTCATAGATTATGTGATGACTTTCTAGACACTTATAAAGAAAAGTCTGCAATATCTTGACTTTGGTGTCTGACTTTCAGTTGTTTGTTGTGATTTGGCACTTTGTAAAATATTAGAGCTATTCTAGCCTTATATTTAGTCCTGTATTTAGTTTCTATATGTATTTGTATCTATACATTTAAGTGAAAACCTTGAGTGTACTCTGTGCGTTCATCCTCACCAAGGTCAGGTGAGGTCAAGTGTGAGTGCAGGGTAATTTAACTGTAGTTGATAAAAGGGGGTTGCTCTCACCAGGCCATAAAATACCATCACCTTCCGATGTCTAAGGGGGATGTGGGGGAAGACCCTGTGGGCGGTGACCATGACCACCTACCCTATTCCCGGATCTGAATGAGGATAGGGTTGGAAGGTGTGAGGGGCAGGTGAGGATGGAAGCACCCCTCTTCCGGAGAGGCAGGTGGAAACCAGTCTGACACCCCACCTGGTGGACACCCTGAGAACTGAGGTTTATGGGATTCAGAGAAACATCACGGGAAGGGTTTGACTTCCGAAAAGGGGGTAGGTCTGAATGACAAGATATTTCTAATGTTAAGTTATTTTTGTAGGAGTTCAATCCGAACTTAAAATCAATGTGTTGGAAGCTTTGGTGGCTAATTAATTGTAAGGCATATCAAAGTAGAATGTATTTCCTTGAATACTATGTAATGATTTAGATGATTAGGCCTATTTATGCTGTATGATGCGAAATATAGAGTCTGTACAAATTACATACTAGCTTCAGAGTGTATCCACGGGAGCATGAGCTGTCTACCGGAAGGACAGATCAGTTTATGTACTTGGGGGAATTTTATATGTAATTTTGAGCTAAAATAATTGATTGGTATATTGATTATGATGTGGGAAGATGCATCTAGGTTAATATTGAATGGAGAATATTGGAATTCTCCCATAGACTTGTTGGCTTTGGTTTAAATGTAGATTTTCTGTATCTGTATATAAAATGTCAAGTCCTGCTTTATGATGTGTAGGTGGGTGCAAACAGACGTCACAGCCACGTCCCATCTGTTCAGGCTGACGCCATGTATCACGACACAAAGTGAGGGGGCTTCCCCTCTGTGGTTGATGTTTGAGTATAAATAAAGCTGGAGACGAGATAGAAGGAGTCACTCCACTGATCGTACAATAGTATGCATCAAGGGACCTGCTGGAGAGTTCGGCTACATGAATGACAGTAATGTCTTGTAGTTTGTTTATTTGTACGGCCAAGCTATGAGGGGAAACTTATAGATGTCTTTATAAGTGAACCTAAAGGGCTGGCTGATGAAGGTGATATCTGGAACGGGCGACTGATGGAGTTGATATTTTAAACTGGCGACCACGACGAGACCTCAACATTAGCTGATTTAATTACAGCAGCTTGCTAATGGAGGATAGGAAAGCGGAAGAAGTACGTCTGGCGGTGTTAATGCATCTAGAGAAGAGGAAAGACCCCAGCAAATGGGAAGGCCGTGATGTCGTTGTTGTAGAGTCAACGGGGACAAGGTGCTTCAGGGAAGGTAAGCTGTATCTGACAGCCATCGACAGAAGGCCAAGCATCCTGATCTCTGTGAGAAGCAGGCCAGCTTTAAGACACCGGTAGGACTGAAGTTTTGGAAGAGAGCTGAGGGGCAGCTGAAATAGTCGAATGGCTGGCATGGTGAGGGTGTACAACTTCTGATAAGCATTGCACGACACACTAAGGGAAAATGGCGGACCAACTAGTGCAGGTGCAGTTGCAGAGGCAGACGTTAGAACAAGTGCGGGATGTACGGCGCAGACTTGAACAACATGCACGTGGTATTGGCATAATAGATGGGACAGACCGACAGCAAGTGCGGGAGTGGATTGAAGCTGTAACCTTAGCAAAGCAGTGGACCGCAGCTAACGATGCCATGATTTTGGAGATGGCGGGCTATCTCTCAAAAGGGGATGTGGCCCTCACTGTGTGAAACATTGTCGATGAAGCGCAGGCACAACAGCAGCAAGCTACCTGGGACCAGGTCAAGGAACGACTGGTAGAGCTGTACCTGGACGAAGACGAGCGTGAATACCGGAGGGAACGGGTAGACACTCTGAGGCAGGCACCCTACCAGGACACTCGGGAGTATGGCCGCAAATTCACTACAGCTGTTCAGAAGGCATTTACTGGGGCAGAGCTGCAGGTACCCCTGGTGATGGAACGGCTGGTGCGAACGTTTGTTAACGGTCTGGGGGACAAGAGCCTTCGCAAGCAGGTGCACCTGGATCGGCCAGCCAACCTGGAGGCTGCTGTGCAGAGCGCAAATGCAGCAGCTAGGGCGATAGGGCGGGCCGAAGTCATTGGAAGGGTGGAGGAGCCTATGGATATAGGAGCCATGCTTCCACTTCTCCAGCAGGACAGCTTCAAAGAGGAGTTGCTGAAGTCCCTCCAAGAACTGAATGGTAATTTTAAGGGCCTACAAAAGCAAGTAAACAAATTGGAGCGCATGCGGAGTAGCCAGCCTGCTTCAACAGCCCGTGTAGAGGGCCCTACTGCAACTCGGATGCAGCCATCTCCTGCCAGGACGTCCCAATCCAAATGGGGACGACCTTCCTGGATTGATGGGAAACCCGTCTGCTATGACTGTGGGGAGGTCGGCCACATAGCAAAAGGATGTTCGGTCACCCTGGCGGGAAACGAGTGAACGCACTGGACTCTCGGGTGTGTGTGGGACTAATAATAGAAGGCCTCTCCGCGCACACCCTAGTGGACTCCGGTGCGTGTCGGAGCCTTATACGCTATGACTTTTGGTTGTCTGTCTGTAAGAAGCTACACCGAGAGCCAATCATCACCCAGGGGGAGGGACTGAGAGGACTTAGTGGTCACTCCATAGAGACATTGGGAAAGACCACCATCCCTCTCCTGGGCAAATATCTGTATGTTTATGTTACAAGGAAGTTGAGGCATGACCTCCTGTTGGGGGACGACGGGCTGCGTCTGCTCAACGCCATAGTGGATTACCGTAACCACACAGTCACCTTAGATGACATTGTCCTGCCGTGTGAGCCGGTGGGATTAGAGGAACAGGAGGTAGCAGGTGTGACCACCAGGTTGGATGACTGTGTACGGAGATGGCCAGGAGTCTTTGCCACGGAGGGAGAGCCGAATGGGTGTGCTGCTGCGGTAGAGCTTGCCATTGACGTGGGAGATGCTAGGCCCATAAGGCAGAAGCCATATCGACTCCCCCTCACTAAAAGGAAGCTAGTTGAGGAGGAACTAGATAAGATGCTCTCTGAAGGTGTGATCCGTCCAAGTTCGTCACCCTGGGCATCGCCGATCACCCTGGTGCCCAAGAAGGATGGATCAACGCGGTTCTGTGTAGACTTCCGGAAAGTCAATGCTGTAACAAAGAAGGACTCGCATCCATTGCCAAATATTCAAGACATATTTGACTCACTGGCAGGGGCACATGTTTTTAGTACAATGGATCTTAAATCAGGTTACTGGCAGGTGAAGGTGCAGGCAACAGATATTGAAAAGACTGCATTTTTCTGCCACCGTGGGCTTTTCGAATGGACCCGAATGCCATTTGGTCTTACCAATGCCCCTGCGGTCTTCCAGCGCCTGATGAACAAAGTACTTGCCCCGTATATTGGAAAGAGCTGCATGGTGTATATCGACGACATCATTGTGTTCAGCAAGACAGAAGGAGAGCATCAGAAGCACCTGGACGAAGTGTTTGCTGCGCTGGAAGATAATGGACTGAAACTGAAGCCTAGCAAATGCAACATTGATGTGCCTCGGGTGAAGCTGTTGGGGTTCGTGGTGACGAAAGACGGTATAGAAAGCGACCCTGACAAGGTATCAGCCATAGTCAATTTGGGGATCCCTAAGGACGTTACAGCGGTGCGTTCTTTCCTTGGTATGGCTGGATATTATCGACAATGCATTGAGGGTTATGCAACCATTGCGGAGCCATTAGTGCGGCTGACTAAGAAGAAGATTCCCTTCCACTGGGGAGATGAGCAACAGATGGCTTTTGACTGTCTAAAAGGGGCCTTAGTCTCGTCAAAAGTTATGGCCCACCCTCAAGTGGAAAAGCCCTATAAACTGTACACTGATGCTTGTGATTATGCAGTGGGTGCCATTTTGGTACAAGAAGATGAGGAGGGAGTGGAGCGCCCCATCCAGTATATTTCAAAACAGCTGGAGGGAGCACAGCTGCACTGGGCCACCATTGAGAAGGAAGCGTATGCTGTCGTCTATGCGCTGTCGAAGCTTAGACCGTATCTTTATGGTGCCTCCTTCCGGATCTACACTGATCATAAGCCATTGAAATCGTTATTCCTTTCTGAGGTTAAGAACACCAAGATCAAAAGGTGGGCAGTACTGATTGCGGAGTATGGGGCACCGATTGAGTACCGTAAAGGAACCAACAACATCCGGGCCGACATGCTCTCTCGTATTAAGAGTCTGGAGGTGGGAGCAGTGGACACGGTGGAAGAGTGGATTGCGGCGGATGATCTGGGACAGGAGGACCCAAACCAGATCCCCTGGGAGTTTGACCAACTCGAGAAGGCACAACTGCTACAGGAACAACAGACTATGCCTGAATACAAATTGGCCAGTGATCTGGCGTCCAGGTATGAGTTGAAGGATGGACTACTCTACACCACGGAGCCCCCGCCTGGAGGTCTATCTATCCCAAGGCTTGTTTTGCCACCAAGCGCGCGGTTCCGTGTCATACGCCGAGCACATACAGAAGTAGGACATCAGGCTGTGCGAAAGACTCTGGACCGACTCCAAGAAGCCTATAAATGGCCAGGGCAGAGACAAGATGTAGCTAATGTTATCCAGCAGTGTGCACGTTGTGCAGTACATCGTGACAAACAGCAGTTCCCAAAGATGAGTGAGATGCCTATTGCTGCCTATCCAGGGCAAGTGGTGGGGATGGATCTTGTTGGCCCTTTTGCCCCATCACCTTATGGTAATCGGTATCTACTCACTGTCATAGATCACTGTTCTGGTTGGGCAGAAGCAAAGCCAATCCCACGGAAGGAATCCGTCTATGTGCTACGCTACTTGGAGCAGGAATATCTACCCCGTTATGGCACACCAGAAGTGGTAATAACTGACCAAGGTGCTGAATTCAATGCAACCCCCCTGCGTCAGTTCATGGAATCACTAGGGATGGAGCACCGAAGGACCACCCCATATCATCCCTCAACCAATGGGAAAATTGAACGTTTCCATCGGACTGTGAAAGGTATCCTGCGGAAACTGATGAACAACAAGACTACAGACTGGGAAGACCGTCTAGGCCCTGCCCTATGGGCACATCGTATTTCCACGTCTACGGTGACTGGGTTCACGCCCTTTTTCTTGCAGTATGGTAGGCGCCCTCGGGCACCGTTGACCAGATTACTGGGGAGGACTGAGGGATCCGACCCACGTGCCATTGGAGAGCGCCTAGATTCACTGGTTAGAGCATTTCAACAAGCTGCGCGGAGCACTGAAGAAAGCCGGAAATATAACCGTGAGCGATTAGCCAGGCGTGCTAAGGCAGGAGACCTCCAGTCAGGAGACCATGTCGTGGTTCGTGCCCAAGAGCGAGCTCCCATGGACTCTAAGTGGGACCATCTGTACCTGGTGACCTTGGTGCGTGGTCCCGTCATAACCATTGTGAATGAAAAGACAGGAAAGAAGAAGGTGGTGAACTGTGACAAACTGCAGGTGGTAGACCCGGACGCAGTTTGGGATGATTTACAACCCAGAGTCCCCAGATCAAAGAGGACAGGTCTATTGGTGCGACACAGCCAACAACCCGCGCCACCCCCTGTGTTACAACGGGAGGAAACCGCAGGAGGACCAACACCTGTTGATGCACCTACTCCCAGCCCAGCTATAAGAGGTACTGGGATGACATCTACAAGCACAAAACACCAGAGATCCCGGAGGAGAGCAGCAGAGCCAACAGCAGAGGAACCAGTTGCTCAGCATCGGAGGGCCTTGGGACCATCAATCTTAGGTAAAAGGCAGACCGACTATCATGTGGTGACCAGGAGTCAGTCTGCCAGATTGTTTGGGCCATCGGTCTTAGGGAAGAGAACTGGTGACTTTGAGGACGATAACGAGGAGGCGAAGAAGCAATGTATTGCCTTTGTCTCCCACTTTTGTGCCTAATCAGTGGTATAGCAGCAGCAGACTTGTTCCAGACCGACGGAGTGCTGATTGAAGAACAAGGAGAAGCCAGGACGGTAGAAGCTGTATGGGTGGCGCTAGTTACCATCAACCCCCCACCACCTATACCCATGCAGGCGTGGGTACAAAGGGTAAGGGAGGGTATAGAGTCAGCTGGAGGACGAGTATCGTCAGGAGATAGACAAGTGTGGGAGGCCCGGTTGTCAGCTCTTAGCCTGTCTGGCCAGCAGATAACTGAGTTACAACCGGACATGCCTCCTGTGCCCCAGAGACGAAAACGTGGCTTGGTGGATATTATAGGAGAGGCAAGCCGGCTTCTATTTGGCACTTCAATGGATAAAGATGTACAGGAGCTGCGCCACTTAGTTGAGGTCACAGCAAAGGAGAACTTGCTGGTTCACCACCATGTAAAGGACTTGGTGACGGTTGTGAACCAGACAAGGAAATATGTGAGGGAGAACCGGATGGATCTGCAGGCCATCCGGAAACACGAGGAGGCCTTACGCAACCGGTTGGTTAGGCAGCAGGGACGACTGACCATGCTTGACCACCGGGTAACCAGTCTGTCTATTTCCCGGATTATAGACAGAACCCTGACTGAGTTGGAGTTGATCATGCGTGAATATCAACTTCAAGTCAGTCTCTTTGAGAAACAGCGACAGGAACTGGAGCGGGGATGGTTGACTGAAAACACATTGTCGAGGAAAGAAGTTAAAGACATTACCAGATACTTACGACACCGAGGTTATGACACCCCTCGACTAGAGTGGTACTATGAAAACATGGAAGTGGAGCCACTATGGACTGAGAGCAAGCAGCTGGTGTACTATGTTGAAATTTATGGACTCAGTGGAACACATTATCTACATTACTCTATTCAATATTTCCCCGTGTTAATGAACAATAACTTTTTAAGGACTGTGAAGGGACAAGCAGAGATTGCTGTAAACACCCACACAGGTGGGAGCTTTTGGCCAGAACATTGCGTAGGAAAGAAACCCAGGGTTTGTACCCAACAGAAAGAACTCTTAAAACCAACTTGTGAATCAGGACTAGTTTCTAACCAATCCCGTGGATTTTGTGTGGTTGAAATAAGTAAGCGAAATGATAAGCGATCCGAAATTTACCCATTGAGTTTATCAAAATTTGTTGTGGTTGTATATGTATCAACACCAGTAACACTGAGGTGTGAGGGCCAGCCTGCTATGGAGTTAGATGTTTCAGGAGCAAGTATAGTGGAAGTATTGGGGGGATGTGAGCTGGAAACATCAGAGTGGAAAGTAAGGGGGACGGAGTATAGTAGTACTAATATAACCAGGAAGTATTTTAGAACATCACCAACACTCGCGTTGAACTTCAGTTGGCCTAAAGAGATGAAGGAAGAAGTCATAGAGGAGCTAGAGCTCAGAGAATGCATTCCTGTTCCGCTGGTAGAGATGGAGGGATGGACAGAGCCCAGAGCGCCGATAGAGAGGCCCAGGGATACTAGTATTCATGTTGGGTATATTGTATCAGCAGTTGTTACAGTGGTGACGCTACTCCTCGGTACCATGATCTATCAGATCAAGAGGTATGTGGCAAGACGGGCTGCGGAGGCACCCAAGGCAACATTTAGGCGGTGTACTACCCCTAAAGATGACCTCACCGAGCTTGAGTTAGCGGTCCTCACTTCTTAGAATTTCACCCTTTTCAAATTGTTATCCAGTTGGACCTTTTTATAGGGTCATTTTGGTGTGTGTACTGCTTTGGCATAGAAGTAACATATAAGTAATCCTAGTAAGTTGTAGTTTGATGCATGGCATCAAACTTTGAGTGGGGGAGGTGTGTAAAATATTAGAGCTATTCTAGCCTTATATTTAGTCCTGTATTTAGTTTCTATATGTATTTGTATCTATACATTTAAGTGAAAACCTTGAGTGTACTCTGTGCGTTCATCCTCACCAAGGTCAGGTGAGGTCAAGTGTGAGTGCAGGGTAATTTAACTGTAGTTGATAAAAGGGGGTTGCTCTCACCAGGCCATAAAATACCATCACCTTCCGATGTCTAAGGGGGATGTGGGGGAAGACCCTGTGGGCGGTGACCATGACCACCTACCCTATTCCCGGATCTGAATGAGGATAGGGTTGGAAGGTGTGAGGGGCAGGTGAGGATGGAAGCACCCCTCTTCCGGAGAGGCAGGTGGAAACCAGTCTGACACCCCACCTGGTGGACACCCTGAGAACTGAGGTTTATGGGATTCAGAGAAACATCACGGGAAGGGTTTGACTTCCGAAAAGGGGGTAGGTCTGAATGACAAGATATTTCTAATGTTAAGTTATTTTTGTAGGAGTTCAATCCGAACTTAAAATCAATGTGTTGGAAGCTTTGGTGGCTAATTAATTGTAAGGCATATCAAAGTAGAATGTATTTCCTTGAATACTATGTAATGATTTAGATGATTAGGCCTATTTATGCTGTATGATGCGAAATATAGAGTCTGTACAAATTACATACTAGCTTCAGAGTGTATCCACGGGAGCATGAGCTGTCTACCGGAAGGACAGATCAGTTTATGTACTTGGGGGAATTTTATATGTAATTTTGAGCTAAAATAATTGATTGGTATATTGATTATGATGTGGGAAGATGCATCTAGGTTAATATTGAATGGAGAATATTGGAATTCTCCCATAGACTTGTTGGCTTTGGTTTAAATGTAGATTTTCTGTATCTGTATATAAAATGTCAAGTCCTGCTTTATGATGTGTAGGTGGGTGCAAACAGACGTCACAGCCACGTCCCATCTGTTCAGGCTGACGCCATGTATCACGACACAAAGTGAGGGGGCTTCCCCTCTGTGGTTGATGTTTGAGTATAAATAAAGCTGGAGACGAGATAGAAGGAGTCACTCCACTGATCGTACAATAGTATGCATCAAGGGACCTGCTGGAGAGTTCGGCTACATGAATGACAGTAATGTCTTGTAGTTTGTTTATTTGTACGGCCAAGCTATGAGGGGAAACTTATAGATGTCTTTATAAGTGAACCTAAAGGGCTGGCTGATGAAGGTGATATCTGGAACGGGCGACTGATGGAGTTGATATTTTAAAACTTGGCCAAAACGCATATGATATGATCAAACCAATGCTCCAATGCCATGTTTGAATGTTAAACCATTGTATAACGCTTTGATGTGAATTATTAAAAGAATCAAACTTACTTCAATCTTTGTTCTCATCCTTGAAATGCAAGACACCACTTTAGTAATATTAAGTATCTTAGCTTTATGATACTAGTAATTAAATAACTTAATTAAAGATCTCATTAAGAGTGCCTCGCTGTTAGTAAGGAAAATAATAGTTTCTGGTAGCCTGCTAACACACTGCTAAGAGTTGTCTCTACCTCCCCAAATTATGTAATTATTATATCTTAAGTTTATCAGATAAGTTACCTAGAGTTATGAGATTATCGTTATGAGATATTTGAGATTGGTGTAATATCCATCTCTCTCACGTTTATACATCGATACATTAATTAAGGTTTAAAATAAGAAAATGTAATTGATTATCTAAATTAATTATGGTTGCTGATTGGTTAATATCCTCAGAATGTGTAAGGCGAATCTACGCCCGTTTGTACGGCATCCACTGCTAGGTGTCGACACATGAAATATAGTTGAAACAAATCTATCTTCAGTAATTCATTAACTGGTGGCTATGTGCCGTAATTGGTGAAAGTAACTAAACGGTAATTCTCTAATTCATCGCTAGATGTCGTGAGGGTTTGGATTAGGTTTCATTGAGGTTTCTCTCTCTCACCAGACGTCCTAACGTTCCCATGTAAGTTTTGGGATGCAAACGCATAGAATAGCTATTAGTTCTAGGAGTTGATCACTAATTAAGACTAATTGATTAACCATCACTACCAGAACATCTGCTCCCCTACTATAACATGAACTATAGAACTCATATAAATAATATAATCCGAACAGTGTTGCATAAGATATATATATACTTAGTAAAATTTGTAGATATATAACTGAACAGCCCGCACTTACTATTTATAAGACAATGATATTACCATTCCTAGATTACGCGACACATTGTTTGTGAACTCTATTCAGACCGGTCTAGCAAAACCCCAGGTGCTCGAGAACCATGCACTCAAAATAATCCTGAAGGTACCACCAAGAACTAGTACAAATATTATCTATAGAAGCATGCAGTTGCCTCTCCTTGAAGACAGATGCAAGCATCATGTTTAAGTTTATATGTATTACCTGCATACCTTTCCGGGAATGCTAAAGGCACCTATATGACAAAAAAGAGCCAATCAAGCCCCAATCTTCCACACAGAACTTCCCAAGTGTGCTGCTTACATGAGAAACACTACATACTTTGGAGCCCATATGTGGAATGAACTAACACTAGACTTACGCAACATTGACATGCTAGATAGATTTAAGAATGCTCATAAACTCATTCTGCAGAGTTCTATTCCAAAATGCTGGAGATGTGACAGGTCCCCTAAAAAACTCTCTTCCTTATGTAAGATCCTTGGTACACCAAGATTGCAGTGTGTGATATGTATTATAGACTAAGCTTACTTTATATAAGTTCAGCTACGAATAGCTGTAGTTATTCTATAACAACAAATGTACTTATATAATGAATTGCTGCTGACTGTACTAGGATGCCAGTCATCATGACTGATGTATATGTCAGGATAGAATAAAAGGATTAAAAGAAAAAAAAATGTTCACAGGGCATTCTACCCTACACTCCCCTCAGTCACTTGTGTCCTGCTCCTCTGCGTACGATGCCACTGCTTCCCTTCCCCCTCCCCCTACACACCACTCTAGTCACTGAACAGCATAATTGCAACTGCTTGATGATTTCTAAGTCTGTGAAGCATTAAAACGACTCCAAATGATTATATCTATGATCAAAGACAGCATTTTCTTTTAAAAAATAAATGTCTCATGTCTTCTCTAACTGATAAGAGAGGGTTCGAGGTGTGTAAGCAAGGAAACCAGCAAATGAGGAATGAGGGCGCATCAAGGAACAAGGAGTTGGGAGCTGTTTCAAAAGTTGAGTGAAGTCTCACCAGCGGCACGTCACATTTCAAAGCAAGAGGCTGCGACAGCAAGCGGCACTTTGAATCAAAGTAGCAGCAAAACTACTGCTAATACCCAATAGCAAGAGGCACCTCCACCTCGACAGCGACGCTTCAAGTGCCATTGTTAGCTCTCACTTTGGCAGTGAGTACTGTCGTTTAGCACCCTCCCGACTTTTGAAACAGCTCCCTGTTTCATAAATAAAAAAACTCTGAGTTTGAGAGAAGTGATTGTCTGCATACCAAATAAAAGGAGTATACTGCAAGTACCTCCTCCAGATCTTTCTGTGAAGAGCTGATACAGTTAAGGAGTATTCTACCACTTACAACCTACCAACATCCAGCTGCTGTGTTCTAGTGACAACTTAATCCAGGATTCCAGTGACTACTGGTAACCATCCACAATCCAGTAGATCTCACTGTGATACAGGGTGCTGTTGCATAATCCAGGATATATTCTAGAAATGATCCTTGGACCGTCCTTGGTGAAATGTCGTTGCATAAATTTCAAAAACCTACAGGCAGGACAAGTGAAGGACAGGATCAAATTGGGGTGGAGAAAAGTCGTTTAATAACAAAATCCTGAAGGTGGGATTTCTCCTCTAAATTGTCCTAACTCGTCTTAACTTGTCCTCCGAGAAGGACAGCTAGAGGGCAGTCCTAGATGCAGCTAGTTCTCAGAATATAATATAATAGGGTATTATTTTGACTGGAATCAGCAGTATATCCCTTAGATAGATGGTCTTAATCTAATGTGAAAGGCTGAGCCTCATTTTATGGATAGAAAGAACCCTTTAGAGGATCTGGATGATCATAGATTTATGCAACGATTCTGACTGGATCCTGGGACATGTCCCAGACTTGTGGAGCCTCAGAATATTGCTTAACTCTGTCTACCACAAGGGATGGCTTGTCTGCTAGTCTCCTAGGAATCGTCCTGGACTTGTCCTGAGAAATCATCTGTGTCACCAGAAGGACAATATGTAGGAGGGATTTTATTGTCCATCAAGGATCTAGTTTTTGAAACAACATTTTGCAAGGATCCTCCAAGATCTCCTCCGTCCTGAGTTAGATCTTATCCTCCAGCCCGAGGATACATCCTGGATTATTCAACAGCACCCTGGACTATTCCAGATACAGTAGGCTGAGACTAGCTCATCCCCATTGCAATATTTAGGACATTTATTTCCAACCACACATACATACCACAGTGTGGGTGAATGGTATTCACATATAGGACTACACACACATACAAAACTGTGTGGTTGGGTAGTCTACACATTGGCAGGACCTTACCTAATCACACACACATTCTAAACCATAATCACATCCAGCCCACTGGTATATATTTTTCAATTTGATTGTTTTAGTGTCTGAAAAACAATATCATAATATGCTGTAAATACCTCTAAAAGATTAAAAAATTTACATTCTGCATGTAATTCTGCATCTAAATTGATACATCGATTGAATCATGAGCCAATCATGACCATGGTTTATGTTTTTGGTCATCCAATGACGCTTCTACGCTCTATTTAACCATGTCCACGATTTTGAACTATCGAGGACCTCCCGATAGGCTACGATTTTGGCATTTCAAATCGTATCCATCAGGAAGTATGTCATTGACCATCATGGTAGTAGTCCAGTCAAAATCAGCCAAAATAGGGCCTAACCGGCCACAAAAAGCAATATATTCAATTCCAGTTGCATTCATCTCAGAATACCCTACATAATGTCAGAATGAAAATCGAAATTAATCCAAGTGGTGGAAGTAGGTCAAATTAGCATAAATCCAATATGGCCAACCTAAACATATGAAACCTCATAATTCTAGATTTTGAGGTTTCATATGTTTAGGGTGGCCTATCGAGGTAGAAACATGATTTGAAATGCTAAACACATGTTTTCTGGGGTGGGGAATCCATACAAATCACCAGTTAAATCATATCATTTGAGTAAATTAGCGTAAATTCAATATGACTCCCTGAGTTCTATGAAACACCATAATGTGGGTTTGACTAAAGATGTTAACATGATTTATAATGCTAAATATATGTTTTCTGAGGTGGAGAATTCATATAAATCACCAGAGAAGACCTATGAACAGAGTACATTAGTATAAATCCAGTATGGCTGCTTGATAGAATATTAGATAAAATGTTCGATAGAACATTAGATAAAATATGGGACACATGGTATTTTGGAACATGAGTAAGCTATTCCTATACAAGAAAACCAGCTATCTAACTTTTGCCAATTACCTAACTAATATGTATCATATGAGTTCTCTCTGCATTTTAGGAGATTCCACATTTTGGACATCATGTGTTTATATAATTTGATTTAACAGCTTGCCCTTCAACTTTGCTTTTGTGTATAATTTAAAGTTATCATATGATGGCTCCTAATGCCTGCTGGTAGAGCATTCCATGCTTTGCTAGTTTTATATTCAACTGATATCTTGTATTTTTCAACGTTGATAGTCGGTTCCTGTTTTAGGACTGGGCCTTCAAATAGTTGTGTTTCCCGAGGGGGTTCTACTAAGATATCTATTTTCCTTGCTCTTAGAAATGAAATGTTTTCAATATGTGCCCTTCTGCGGTCTTCTAGGTAATTTATATGGCAGGTACTATTTACTGTATTAGTAGGTGTTCTCGGGTCTAGTTTGCAACATAATTTAAGGCCCCGATTTTGGCAACGCTGTAGTTTGTTTAGTAGGTTTGTGTTTGTCTCATGAAAATGTATGTCACCATAATCTAAGAAAGGCAGATTTGAGTTTGAATTAAGATATAAACATGATTTGAAATGCAAAATATATGTTTTCTGAGAAGGGGAATTGATATAAACAACATGGGAAGGCTTTCTTTTTGAGTAAATAGGTGCTATAAAGAATAAATCTAATATGGTTGAGTCATAAATTTTTGATATCATAGTGGCCTAACAAGAAAATATAGATATACAATGGTATACAATGGCAGACATAGACTTTATAGCTGCAGGAACATTTGTGTTGTGATACATGGCATCAGCCTGAACAGATGGGACGTGGCTGTGACGTTTGCACCCACCTACACATCATAAAGCAGGACTTGACATTTTATATACAGATACAGAAAATCTACATTTAAACCAAAGCCAATAAGTCTATGGAAGAATTGCAGTATTCTTCATTCAATATTAACCTAGATGCATCTTCCCGCATCATAATCAATATACCAATCAATTACTTTAGCTCAAAATTACATATAAAATTCGCCCAATCACATAAACTGATCTGTCCTTCCGGTAGACAGCTCATGCTCCTGTGGATACACTCTGTAGCTAGTATGTAATTTGTACAGACACTATATTTTGCATCATACAGCATAAATAGGCCTAATCATCTAAATCATTACATAGTATTCAAGGAAATACATTCTACTTTAATATGCCTTATAATTAATTAGCCACCACAGTTTCCAACACATTGATTTTAAGTTCGGTTTGAACTCCTACAAAAATAACTTAACATTAAAAATATCTTGTCATTCAGACCTACCCCCTTTTTGGCTGACCTCACGATAGAATCGGTATGGTGTCGGGAAGGCAGTTGTAGGGCCTATCAGGACCAGAATCGTGGTAGGTGGGGGCCCATGACCATTTGGGCGACTGTTAGCAATCATCACAAATAAAAACACCTAGGAGCTGTTTCAAAAGTAGGGAGGCTGCTAAATGAGAGTACTCATTGCCAATGCGAGAGGCTAACAATGGAACTTGAGGCGGTGCTGTCGAGGTGGAGGTGCTACTCTCTATGGGATATTGGTAGTAGTTTTGCTGCCGCTTTGATTTGAGGTGCCGCTCACTGTTGCCGGCCTCTCGCTTTCAAAATGTGACAGTTCCCAGAATCCAGAATAACGTCGCATTTCAGCATGTGGCTGAGATTCCTAAACATCAGCACATCTGAAAAAACACTTTGCCCTTCAAACGGTCACTATTAGTGATCGTCACTACTGTAACCCATCCACCACCAGGGGGCCGTTTCATAACCCAGGATCGTACATGTAAACCCTTTTCTTTATCCTACCCTGAATAAAAAACTCCATAGGCTTAACATTGGGTCACTGTATTCGGTCTGGAGTTCAAAAAAATGAAAAATATCGCTCTAGGGGGATACACTTGACAAATGACATCATTTGTTAATGTAGAAGTAATTTAGATGGGTGGGGTAGGATAAATTCTAAACCAAACTCGAGTTAGTCGTGTTATTGTTCATTGCACTCCGCCAAGATCGCGTATTACTGCTCTCGGCTTCGCCTCGCGCAGTATTACGCGATCTTGCCATCGTGCAATAAACAACAACAGACTAACTCTTGTTTGGTTTCTCCATATTACGCCATAGAGACCCAGGGACAATGTGGGTCAATTTCATTCAACATTTATGGACGACCTTATGGACGGCCAATATTGTCTTAGCCAACAGACTTACATTTTATTAGACGATAACCCTTGAACGAGGTACAGAAAAGGTTCTTCATGTACGACCCTAGATTATGAAACAACCCCCTGGTGTTTTACAGTATTGACGATCGTGGTCGTGGATAGTGTACCGTAGTCAAATACGGCACGGATATGAAGTATTGGTAAAAGGTGAAAGATTTTGGAAATTGATTATATCTATATTTCAGGGTTTATTATATCGTTATAATCGAATGTATTATGTTAATGAGTTCATGAGTATTCATGAGTATAATCAAGTATCAAAAGGTTCCTGTAATAAGGGTTTATATGTGTATGGACTATCAAGAGTTACTTTGAACTTCCGGTAACATTGGGACATGCAACAGAGACTATACGGTAACGACTAATGTGTATGACGTCACCATCACCGATCGCCACGCCGCTAGGCAGAATCTCCACACATTATGGAGTATTCATGAGTAGACGTTTTCTGTGACTCTATGCACCACCTTGTCTATCAATGGCAACTATTAATTCTTATATGGCAATTATTAATTCTTATATAAATGGCAACTATTAATTCTTATATGTAAAGAGTTAATATCATACTGTTACCCTTTAAAACATTGAATGTAAACATGGAGTTGTTAGTATTAAGGTCTTGAAGTGGAAAAAAGTGATTTTGTTAATAAGCTGAATGCTATATCATTCCATATCATTTCATCTCATTAACTTACAGCAATAGGATGTGCTAAGCAGTTATTTTGTCATATTGTACCCAATCGTCTAGCCTGTATACCCATAAATGAAAAGAAAATTTACCCTGACATGTAAGAGGGACCAGGCGGCAGAACGGCAAATAGCCGAGCCTGGAAAATCAAATGAGAGGACCCTAATAAAATCTTATATAAGAAAAAAAAACCCAGCCTCTGTCTTATGTTTCGACGAAGCAACAGAATAGAGAATCTAAGCATGTCAGACAGGTTGAGAACCCGAGTGAGGCGCGAAGTTGCTGCAGTAAGTCAGAGATACCTTTCCCCCCCACCTTCCCAGCCCCAACAGACATTTCAACCACAAATCCAAATTCATAGTCACATAGCTACGACGTGAGAGTTTCGTAGCTGATTTAACTCGAGGCATTTGATGAATTCCTCTATCCAGAGATCAACTAGTGCGTCTGTCGTGTGTAGTCCGTCTTGGAGGCCGACATAATCATGATAGTACTTGTCATGACTTCTCATGTGAACCTTTTTCGATAGCCACGGGGTTGCCAGTCCTCTCAACTCGTTTGCTTGAACTATTCACCTCTTGCACATAAGCGTGGCGTGGCGATCGCCGTGATAACGGGTTTCGCTGGTTCTATGGATTTGATAAAATACCAGCCGCGAACCAGCAAAATTTCCGCACCCCAGAAGAGGTAATGGACTAATGATGCATCAGTTAATTGTCAGGAAATTTGGGAATTTCAGTGCTCTTTTTGACTCCTTGTCACCTGTCATTAAGCTCCATTATCTCAGGAAATATTCATCACAGACTGGCAAAATGGTATCATTTTAATCTTCTTGAAGTGCTTAAAAAAATAAGATGTTTATTTCTATAGGTCATCACGATTTTTTATTAAATCACTGTGAAGACAGGAAGGTAACTTGCTTTGTTTTTTCCCCATAAAACAATACTGTTGTTCAATCTATGATAGCAAATCTTACCCATTACACAGGTATATCATATATATACCAACAGGTAGGCCTGAGTCTCAGCTTTCTAATAATGTTTTGATTACTAAATTCGGCCGTTTATTTATGACAGAAGAGCGATTTATATTTTCATTATTATAGTATTAGGGGCCTGCTGCAGTGTGGGTGCTACATGCGAGAGCATATAGCCTCGTTCTGGTGTGATCTACATGTCGGCCATTACAAGATGGCGCCAGTGTGAAGAGGGTCTATGGCCTCGTTAATCGCAGCAACACCATTGTTCACCATCACTTGTTTCTCCGGTGTCTATTTAGCACTAGGCCTATGAGTGGACACATAACTACTTTCGAATTCTCGTGTAAGAAATCGAGCCAGTCGAGACCAACCTCAAGATAAATCTGCACATGCACATCTTTATAATAATCATTCATCAGTTATAAGTACACGATCCCATAACCACCTCCAGCACAATAGTGATCGTTTTCGTTGCACAGTCGAATTATCTTACCTGCGCATGTACGGCAAAGCTTTATCCAAATAGGTCTTAGACTATCAGTGATCGTTTCAACTCAACAGGTCTATGCAACACCGTGTCTATAAAACAGGTCCCAGGTGTTGCTGTTCAACACCACCTAACGGCGATTTCTGTACTTAGACCTTTGCTCAGACATACATGGCTGAGTCTGGCCTCCCAGTTGATGATTGTCTTGTTTTAACTTGAAAAGATTTAGGCATATGATAGCTAGGCCTGCCAACATATCATTGTGTATCCAGTTTTGGTGTCCCTGTTTCTCAACTATATCTAAAGTAAATTGAAGCTGGAATACCATACAATACGATGGAATCGCTGTTATTTCTCTGGAAATAACATTCAGGGGTATTATAAACATATAACCCACATACACTCAGTGATCCAGTGCTATAGAATACTTTGCCAGGTTGTAAAATATTAGAGCTATTCTAGCCTTATATTTAGTCCTGTATTTAGTTTCTATATGTATTTGTATCTATACATTTAAGTGAAAACCTTGAGTGTACTCTGTGCATTCATCCTCACCAAGGTCAGGTGAGGTCAAGTGTGAGTGCAGGGTAATTTAACTGTAGTTGATAAAAGGGGGTTGCTCTCACCAGGCCATAAAATACCATCACCTTCCGATGTCTAAGGGGGATGTGGGGGAAGACCCTGTGGGCGGTGACCATGACCACCTGCCCTATTCCCGGATCTGAATGAGGATAGGGTTGGAAGGTGTGAGGGGCAGGTGAGGATGGAAGCACCCGTCTTCCGGAGAGGCAGGTGGAAACCAGTCTGACACCCCACCTGGTGGACACCCTGAGAACTGAGGTTTATGGGATTCAGAGAAACATCACGGGAAGGGTTTGACTTCCGAAAAGGGGGTAGGTCTGAATGACAAGATATTTCTAATGTTAAGTTATTTTTGTAGGAGTTCAATCTGAACTTAAAATCAATGTGTTGGAAGCTTTGGTGGCTAATTAATTGTAAGGCATATCAAAGTAGAATGTATTTTCTTGAATACTATGTAATGATTTAGATGATTAGGCCTATTTATGCTGTATGATGCGAAATATAGTATCTGTACAAATTACATACTAGCTACAGAGTGTATCCACGGGAGCATGAGCTGTCTACCGGAAGGACAGATCAGTTTATGTACTTGGGGGAATTTTATATGTTATTTTGAGCTAAAATAATGGATTGGTATATTGATTATGATGCGGGAAGATGCATCTAGGTTAATATTGATTGAAGAATATTGAAATTCTCCCATAGACTTGTTGGCTTTGGTTTAAATGTAGATTTTCTGTATCTGTATATAAAATGTCAAGTCCTGCTTTATGATGTGTAGGTGGGTGCAAACAGACGTCACGGCCACGTCCCATCTGTTCAGGCTGACGCCATGTATCACGACACAAAGTGAGGGGGCTTCCCCTCTGTGGTTGATGTTTGAGTATAAATAAAGCTGGAGACGAGATGGAAGGCAGTCACTCCACTGATCGTACAATAGTATGCATCAAGGGACCTGCTGGAGAGTTCGGCTACATGAATGACAGTAATGTCTTGTAGTTTGTTTATTTGTACGGCCAAGCTATGAGGGGAAACTTATAGATGTCTTTATAAGTGAACCTAAAGGGCTGGCTGATGAAGGTGATATCTGGAACGGGCGACTGATGGAGTTGATATTTTAAACTGGCGACCACGACGAGACCTCAACATTTGCTGATTTAATCACAGCGGCTTGCTAGAAATGGAGGATCAGGTGATATATAGAGGACATCTTGCTGTATCACAGCACTATAAAAAGAGAATGGACCCCCTATATTGTGAGTACATTGATGTGACTGTGATCGACAGAGGACCTACCATTTATGTTTCTGTAACAAATCATTAGTGAACACAACAGAAGGATTAGGCGGACTGAGGATGGAAATGTGTGCAGAGGGCTGCTAATGCGGTGAGTGAAGGTGACCGCTGAGGCAGTAAAGTGTAGGAGAAGCAGAGGGACTAAAAGAAGGAGTTAGCAGTGTGGACAGCAGAGCAGCAGCATGATGAGAGGGATCATGGCAAACCATGTGCTAGAGAGGCAGCAAGGGATGCAAACCTCAGAGCAAGCATGGGATATTTGCCTGCTACTGGAAGAGTGCATAGCATGCATTTGCAATATGGAGAGGAAGTTGAAGATGGTGAACTGTGACAGACGCAGAGCACCAGAGATCACGGAGGAGGGCAGCAGAGCCAACAGCAGAGGAACCAGTTGCTCAGCATCGGAGGGCCTTGGGACCATGAATCTTAGGCAAAAGGCAGACCGACTATCATGTGGTGACCAGGAGTTAGTCTGCCAGATTGTTGGGGCCATCGGTCTTAGGGAAGAGAACTGGTGACTTTGAGGATGATAAAGAGGAGGCGAAGAAGCAATGTATTGCCTTTGTCTCCCACTTTTGTGCCTAATCAGTGGTATAGCAGCAGCAGACTTGTTCCAGGCCGACGGAGTGCTGATTGAAGAACAAGGAGAAGCCAGGACGGTAGAAGCTGTATGGGTGGCGCTAGTTACCATCAACCCCCCACCACCTATACCCATGCAGGCGTGGGTACAAAGGGTAAGGGAGGGTATAGAGTCAGCTGGAGGACGAGTATCGTCAGGAGATAGACAAGTGTGGGAGGCCCGGTTGTCAGCTCTTAGCCTGTCCGGCCGGCAGATAACTGAGTTACAACCGGACATGCCTCCTGTGCCCCAGAGACGAAAACGTGGCTTGGTGGATATTATAGGAGAGGCAAGCCGGCTTCTATTTGGCACTTCAATGGATAAAGATGTACAGGAGCTGCGCCACTTAGTTGAGGTCACAGCAAAGGAGAACTTGCTGGTTCACCACCATGTAAAGGACTTGGTGACGGTTGTGAACCAGACAAGGAAATATGTGAGGGAGAACCGGATGGATCTGCAGGCCATCCGGAAACACGAGGAGGCCTTACGCAACCGGTTGGTTAGGCAGCAGGGACGACTGACCATGCTTGGCCACCGGGTAACCAGTCTGTCTATTTCCCGGATTATAGACAGAACCCTGACTGAGTTGGAGTTGATCATGCGTGAATATCAACTTCAAGTCAGTCTCTTTGAGAAACAGCGACAGGAACTGGAGCGGGGATGGTTGACTGAAAACACATTGTCGAGGAAAGAAGTTAAAGACATTACCAGATACTTACGACACCGAGGTTATGACACCCCTCGACTAGAGTGGTACTATGAAAACATGGAAGTGGAGCCACTATGGACTGAGAGCAAGCAGCTGGTGTACTATGTTGATATTATGGACTCAGTGGTACACATTATCTACGTTACTCTATTCAATATTTCCCCGTGTTAATGAACAATAACTTTTTAAGGACTGTGAAGGGACAAGCAGAGATTGCTGTAAACACCCACACAGGTGGGAGCTTTTGGCCAGAACATTGCGTAGGAAAGAAACCCAGGGTTTGTACCCAACAGAAAGAACTCTTAAAACCAACTTGTGAATCAGGACTAGTTTCTAACCAATCCCGTGGATTTGTGTGGTTGAAATAAGTAAGCGAAATGATATGCGATCCGAAATTTCCCCATTGAGTTTATCAAAATTTGTTGTGGTTGTATATGTATCAACACCAGTAACACTGAGGTGTGAGGGCCAGCCTGCTATGGAGTTAGATGTTTCTGGAGCAAGTATAGTGGAAGTATTGGGGGGATGTGAGCTGGAAACATCAGAGTGGAAAGTAAGGGGGACGGAGTTTAGTAGTACTAATATAACCAGGAAGTATTTTAAACATCACCAACACTCGCGTTGAACTTCAGTTGGCCTAAAGAGATGAAGGAAGAAGTCATAGAGGAGCTAGAGCTCAGAGAACGCATTCCTGTTCCGCTGGTAGAGATGGAGGGATGGACAGAGCCCAGAGCGCCGATAGAGAGGCCCAGGGATACTAGTATTCATGTTGGGTATATTGTATCAGCAGTTGTTACAGTGGTGACGCTACTCCTCGGTACCATGATCTATCAGATCAAGAGGTATGTGGCAAGATGGGCTGCGGAGGCACCCAAGGCAACATTTAGGCGGTGTACTACCCCTAAAGATGACCTCACCGAGCTTGAGTTAGCGGTCCTCACTTCTTAGAATTTCACCCTTTTCAAATTGTTATCCAGTTGGACCTTTTTGTAGGGTCATTTTGGTGTGTGTACTGCTTTGGCATAGAAGTAACATATAAGTAATCCTAGTAAGTTGTAGTTTGATGCATGGCATCAAACTTTGAGTGGGGGAGGTGTGTAAAATATTAGAGCTATTCTAGCCTTATATTTAGTCCTGTATTTAGTTTCTATATGTATTTGTATCTATACATTTAAGTGAAAACCTTGAGTGTACTCTGTGCGTTCATCCTCACCAAGGTCAGGTGAGGTCAAGTGTGAGTGCAGGGTAATTTAACTGTAGTTGATAAAAGGGGGTTGCTCTCACCAGGCCATAAAATACCATCACCTTCCGATGTCTAAGGGGGATGTGGGGGAAGACCCTGTGGGCGGTGACCATGACCACCTGCCCTATTCCCGGATCTGAATGAGGATAGGGTTGGAAGGTGTGAGGGGCAGGTGAGGATGGAAGCACCCCTCTTCCGGAGAGGCAGGTGGAAACCAGTCTGACACCCCACCTGGTGGACACCCTGAGAACTGAGGTTTATGGGATTCAGAGAAACATCACGGGAAGGGTTTGACTTCCGAAAAGGGGGTAGGTCTGAATGACAAGATATTTCTAATGTTAAGTTATTTTTGTAGGAGTTCAATCTGAACTTAAAATCAATGTGTTGGAAGCTTTGGTGGCTAATTAATTGTAAGGCATATCAAAGTAGAATGTATTTTCTTGAATACTATGTAATGATTTAGATGATTAGGCCTATTTATGCTGTATGATGCGAAATATAGTGTCTGTACAAATTACATACTAGCTACAGAGTGTATCCACGGGAGCATGAGCTGTCTACCGGAAGGACAGATCAGTTTATGTACTTGGGGGAATTTTATATGTTATTTTGAGCTAAAATAATTGATTGGTATATTGATTATGATGCGGGAAGATGCATCTAGGTTAATATTGAATGAAGAATATTGAAATTCTCCCATAGACTTGTTGGCTTTGGTTTAAATGTAGATTTTCTGTATCTGTATATAAAATGTCAAGTCCTGCTTTATGATGTGTAGGTGGGTGCAAACAGACGTCACGGCCACGTCCCATCTGTTCAGGCTGACACCATGTATCACGACACAAAGTGAGGGGGCTTCCCCTCTGTGGTTGATGTTTGAGTATAAATAAAGCTGGAGACGAGATGGAAGGCAGTCACTCCACTGATCGTACAATAGTATGCATCAAGGGACCTGCTGGAGAGTTCGGCTACATGAATGACAGTAATGTCTTGTAGTTTGTTTATTTGTACGGCCAAGCTATGAGGGGAAACTTATAGATGTCTTTATAAGTGAACCTAAAGGGCTGGCTGATGAAGGTGATATCTGGAACGGGCGACTGATGGAGTTGATATTTTAAACTGGCGACCACGACGAGACCTCAACATTTGCTGATTTAATCACAGCGGCTTGCTAGAAATGGAGGATCAGGTGATATATAGAGGACATCTTGCTGTATCACAGCACTATAAAAAGAGAATGGACCCCCTATATTGTGAGTACATTGATGTGACTGTGATCGACAGAGGACCTACCATTTATGTTTCTGTAACAAATCATTAGTGAACACAACAGAAGGATTAGGTGGACTGAGGATGGAAATGTGTGCAGAGGGCTGCTAATGCGGTGAGTGAAGGTGACCGCTGAGGCAGTAAAGTGTAGGAGAAGCAGAGGGACTAAAAGAAGGAGTTAGCAGTGTGGACAGCAGAGCAGCAGCATGATGAGAGGGATCATGGCAAACCATGTGCTAGAGAGGCAGCAAGGGATGCAAACCTCAGAGCAAGCATGGGATATTTGCCTGGAGAGGAAGTTGAAGATGGTGAACTGTGACAGACGCAGAGCACCAGAGATCACGGAGGAGGGCAGCAGAGCCAACAGCAGAGGAACCAGTTGCTCAGCATCGGAGGGCCTTGGGACCATGAATCTTAGGCAAAAGGCAGACCGACTATCATGTGGTGACCAGGAGTTAGTCTGCCAGATTGTTGGGGCCATCGGTCTTAGGGAAGAGAACTGGTGACTTTGAGGATGATAAAGAGGAGGCGAAGAAGCAATGTATTGCCTTTGTCTCCCACTTTTGTGCCTAATCAGTGGTATAGCAGCAGCAGACTTGTTCCAGGCCGACGGAGTGCTGATTGAAGAACAAGGAGAAGCCAGGACGGTAGAAGCTGTATGGGTGGCGCTAGTTACCATCAACCCCCCACCACCTATACCCATGCAGGCGTGGGTACAAAGGGTAAGGGAGGGTATAGAGTCAGCTGGAGGACGAGTATCGTCAGGAGATAGACAAGTGTGGGAGGTCCGGTTGTCAGCTCTTAGCCTGTCCGGCCGGCAGATAACTGAGTTACAACCGGACATGCCTCCTGTGCCCCAGAGACGAAAACGTGGCTTGGTGGATATTATAGGAGAGGCAAGCCGGCTTCTATTTGGCACTTCAATGGATAAAGATGTACAGGAGCTGCGCCACTTAGTTGAGGTCACAGCAAAGGAGAACTTGCTGGTTCACCACCATGTAAAGGACTTGGTGACGGTTGTGAACCAGACAAGGAAATATGTGAGGGAGAACCGGATGGATCTGCAGGCCATCCGGAAACACGAGGAGGCCTTACGCAACCGGTTGGTTAGGCAGCAGGGACGACTGACCATGCTTGGCCACCGGGTAACCAGTCTGTCTATTTCCCGGATTATAGACAGAACCCTGACTGAGTTGGAGTTGATCATGTGTGAATATCAACTTCAAGTCAGTCTCTTTGAGAAACAGCGACAGGAACTGGAGCGGGGATGGTTGACTGAAAACACATTGTCGAGGAAAGAAGTTAAAGACATTACCAGATACTTACGACACCGAGGTTATGACACCCCTCGACTAGAGTGGTACTATGAAAACATGGAAGTGGAGCCACTATGGACTGAGAGCAAGCAGCTGGTGTACTATGTTGATATTATGGACTCAGTGGTACACATTATCTACGTTACTCTATTCAATATTTCCCCGTGTTAATGAACAATAACTTTTTAAGGACTGTGAAGGGACAAGCAGAGATTGCTGTAAACACCCACACAGGTGGGAGCTTTTGGCCAGAACATTGCGTAGGAAAGAAACCCAGGGTTTGTACCCAACAGAAAGAACTCTTAAAACCAACTTGTGAATCAGGACTAGTTTCTAACCAATCCCGTGGATTTTGTGTGGTTGAAATAAGTAAGCGAAATGATAAGCGATCCGAAATTTACCCATTGAGTTTATCAAAATTTGTTGTGGTTGTATATGTATCAACACCAGTAACACTGAGGTGTGAGGGCCAGCCTGCTATGGAGTTAGATGTTTCTGGAGCAAGTATAGTGGAAGTATTGGGGGGATGTGAGCTGGAAACATCAGAGTGGAAAGTAAGGGGGACGGAGTTTAGTAGTACTAATATAACCAGGAAGTATTTTAGAACATCACCAACACTCGCGTTGAACTTCAGTTGGCCTAAAGAGATGAAGGAAGAAGTCATAGAGGAGCTAGAGCTCAGAGAACGCATTCCTGTTCCGCTGGTAGAGATGGAGGGATGGACAGAGCCCAGAGCGCCGATAGAGAGGCCCAGGGATACTAGTATTCATGTTGGGTATATTGTATCAGCAGTTGTTACAGTGGTGACGCTACTCCTCGGTACCATGATCTATCAGATCAAGAGGTATGTGGCAAGACGGGCTGCGGAGGCACCCAAGGCAACATTTAGGCGGTGTACTACCCCTAAAGATGACCTCACCGAGCTTGAGTTAGCGGTCCTCACTTCTTAGAATTTCACCCTTTTCAAATTGTTATCCAGTTGGACCTTTTTGTAGGGTCATTTTGGTGTGTGTACTGCTTTGGCATAGAAGTAACATATAAGTAATCCTAGTAAGTTGTAGTTTGATGCATGGCATCAAACTTTGAGTGGGGGAGGTGTGTAAAATATTAGAGCTATTCTAGCCTTATATTTAGTCCTGTATTTAGTTTCTATATGTATTTGTATCTATACATTTAAGTGAAAACCTTGAGTGTACTCTGTGCGTTCATCCTCACCAAGGTCAGGTGAGGTCAAGTGTGAGTGCAGGGTAATTTAACTGTAGTTGATAAAAGGGGGTTGCTCTCACCAGGCCATAAAATACCATCACCTTCCGATGTCTAAGGGGGATGTGGGGGAAGACCCTGTGGGCGGTGACCATGACCACCTGCCCTATTCCCGGATCTGAATGAGGATAGGGTTGGAAGGTGTGAGGGGCAGGTGAGGATGGAAGCACCCCTCTTCCGGAGAGGCAGGTGGAAACCAGTCTGACACCCCACCTGGTGGACACCCTGAGAACTGAGGTTTATGGGATTCAGAGAAACATCACGGGAAGGGTTTGACTTCCGAAAAGGGGGTAGGTCTGAATGACAAGATATTTCTAATGTTAAGTTATTTTTGTAGGAGTTCAATCTGAACTTAAAATCAATGTGTTGGAAGCTTTGGTGGCTAATTAATTGTAAGGCATATCAAAGTAGAATGTATTTTCTTGAATACTATGTAATGATTTAGATGATTAGGCCTATTTATGCTGTATGATGCGAAATATAGTGTCTGTACAAATTACATACTAGCTACAGAGTGTATCCACGGGAGCATGAGCTGTCTACCGGAAGGACAGATCAGTTTATGTACTTGGGGGAATTTTATATGTTATTTTGAGCTAAAATAATTGATTGGTATATTGATTATGATGCGGGAAGATGCATCTAGGTTAATATTGAATGAAGAATATTGAAATTCTCCCATAGACTTGTTGGCTTTGGTTTAAATGTAGATTTTCTGTATCTGTATATAAAATGTCAAGTCCTGCTTTATGATGTGTAGGTGGGTGCAAACAGACGTCACGGCCACGTCCCATCTGTTCAGGCTGACACCATGTATCACGACACAAAGTGAGGGGGCTTCCCCTCTGTGGTTGATGTTTGAGTATAAATAAAGCTGGAGACGAGATGGAAGGCAGTCACTCCACTGATCGTACAATAGTATGCATCAAGGGACCTGCTGGAGAGTTCGGCTACATGAATGACAGTAATGTCTTGTAGTTTGTTTATTTGTACGGCCAAGCTATGAGGGGAAACTTATAGATGTCTTTATAAGTGAACCTAAAGGGCTGGCTGATGAAGGTGATATCTGGAACGGGCGACTGATGGAGTTGATATTTTAAAAGGTGTTTGGCTGCAAGCACTGCGTAACCAGGTAGACAAGCTGTGACACCAGCCTTGGGGGAAAAGGTCTATTAAAAATATAGACATACATATATACATACCATTTGTAGACGTGTTCTAATCTCGATTCAGTCTATGTCACTTGTGTAAGGTATTATGAGATTATAATAAACCTATAACAGAAGCTGAGGTATATTCTACATGCAATCTGTTCTACTCTGATTCCCAGGTAAATACGCTGACATCTCTTCTTGAAAACATTCCCCATTCTGGTTAAGATTAAGCATAGATTTACCACTCAGAATCTTCGAAATGAGGATCAACAATACAGAAAAAAACTAAATGAGTTACATGGTTGAATTAGCACTTGAAAGCTTAGCCATTTGCATTCACACTAAAAGCCAGGCACCCACTGTTCCGACACACTATAAACAATTTTACGATTTGGGTACAAATACGAAATTTTCCGGTCGTAGAGCTATGAGGAGGGCTCTGTCAAAGTATGTCAGCATGTGTCCCAGTGCGTGGAAATGAAACGAAGATCACGGTCTTGACACACCCCATGATTCAAGAGGTGCGCTAACGTAAATCTCAGGCAAATAATTAACATCACCTGCTGCTTATGAGAAATAGAACTAGTATATGTATGTATATATTCATATATATTGTTGAGATAAAGAGAAGACTATATCTAACTATAAACTCAGTGGCGCCACCCTACGGTTACCACTCGAATTATCTAGCGCCAGAAGCACCACCACGCTCAAGCATCATCATAGCACCACTTCTCTACCTGTCTTTTTTGTGAACGGACGCGATGTATGCCGCTCTGCTAAGATGGCTCATGATTCTAGCAATGGCCATTTGCACTGTATGCGGATACAACTATGACGGCCGTTCATTTCGTAAAGGCTGCCCAAAATGTGTTTCTCCGGAAGGAAAACGTGTTACGGCCATGGATAAGATTTCAGAAGTTTTAGAGAGAAGTCTTCACGATGACGAAAATGGCGGCGGTGCCACCGGTGGCAAAACTGACGTTTCTGAAAACCCTGACCAATTGCCCCGTGAGGCAATTGCTTCGCTCAGGAACGAAAACATGGAATACAGGCGGGAAGTGAAATCTCTTAAAAACGAAGTCTCTCATTTGACGGACTTAATGGCAGAAATGAAGGTTTTAGTGCTTGGCCTTCGTCCTTCTCGACCAGCAGACCAAGATGGCGGACAAAGGAGCTGCAGCCACACCAGTGGTCAAGACGACGGGCGGCCGACGGCACGTAGGGATACGCAGCCCCCAACAGGGGGTGACAGTCACCTTCCAGTCAACGTCTGATCCTATACGCGGTAGTGTTTGGAGTTTTCCCTCTTCACTTGCCGAATTTCCGGAATTACCTGGAACTCCAGGGTCATCCTACGTACATCGTCCTGCTGCTAAGCCGTCAACCTTTCCTCCAATCTTCGCATCTTCGACTTCCTCATGGTCGGCTACACAAGGCATTCTGGTGGAATACACCCATACGTGTGCTTCAGAAGTGAAAAGAAAACGTAAGTGTGAGGTTTTCTCCTTAGACAACCATCTTCCTACGGACATCAATAAGCCTACGCTAGACCAAATTCTGAGTGCGTCTATGTCATTACTACGCAGTATGATCGCTAAGGGCATAAATGTGTCTCCTTACGCTGACCATTTGGCCTTTATCGCGGATCGCAGAGTGATAATGACCAAGCAATTATTGATTGACTATGACCAGTCATGCGGGGAGAAAGCTGAACTTTTGGGATCAGATTCCTTTTGTTATGGAGATGCGTACCTCGTATCTAAATATTTGAACCTGGAAAAGTGTATTGCCTTCTCAGAGTTCCAAGAAACGAAGCAAAAACCAAAATCTGGAGAAAAAAAGTAAATCAAATCGCCCATTCGGTATCTGCTGGAAATATAACGAGCATGAAGGTGGTTGTAATCAGACTGAGTGCAAACACAAACATGAGTGCACGGAGTGTGGAGGTGTCCACTCAAGTCTCAAGTGTACCAAGAAGAAGACCGATTCTAAGTGACTTGTACCTGTATTGTGTTCAAGGAATACCTGTGAATCATGGACAGTTGAAAACGAATTAGTTCGTAGTCTAGGCACGGAGACGAATTCAACACCAGACACTGTACTTATTGAACCTGCAACCATTGAAAATCCTCAGGGGAATTGTAGTATAGTAGATGTTTGTAACACTAATACTGCCTTCTCTGACTCTGTTTGTCATGAGGCTTGTCCCACTATTGTTAGCAATAATGGTTTTGAGGAATTGGTATCGAGGGGTACGGGTCAAGTGCAGAATCCAGGTATCAGGGTCAATACTACTCTACATGTTGATCACCCTAGCGAATTGCCTAAGGAATTCTCTGAGCAATTCCCCCGCCCGTGTCCTTTTGATTGTATCGACCCACATTTCATTGGCGGTCGACGCGTTGGTTTAAACCCTTGTGTCTTTTGGGACTTGTGCTACAATGATGGTTATATTGATAGTAATGCCGAATTTATTTTTTCCGGCATTATGTATGGCTTCAAAATCATTGACGATAATTCTTCCGGTAGCTATGATGCTGTGAATTATCGTAGTATATTTGATGTTCGCTTCAAATCACAAATGGACTGTATTATTCGTAATGAAATAGTCGAAGAGAAAGTAACTGTAGTAGCTAATAAGCCAGCTTGTATTCACGCTATCGGTGCGGTATAAAAAAAAGGTATATATATATAAACTAGTTGTCGTTCGTATGAACGGTAGTAGTAGTTATGGCCGGGATAACTTGGACAACAGGACTCAGGAAGTTATCCAGTTAAAGACTGGCGCATGTGCGATCGGCATCGCAGCTAGCGAAGCGGCACCACCGCGTCACTTTGCAGCCATTGTCACTTCAACACTGACATAAAAGATTATGATGATAGTAGATATACACAGATATATGGGTCACTGTACACAAAAAATATACAAAAAATATCGATTAACAGAGGTATACCACTTTTGGGTTATGATAATATTGAAGAATAACCTACCATCTACCCATGTACAGCTCACTTTAGCATATTATATCTTATTAAATGAGTTATTCGATGATGTTAACACCTACCTGCTATCATCTGAGAGGGACACTATTATGCTTGTACATGTTTGTTATGGTTTACTGGCCTGTCGAAATTTCATGGTAGTTTGAGGGAATGTTAGGTATCAGCATATTTATAAGGCCTCAAAATTGATTTTCATATATAATTCTAACCCAGTATGTAGTATTTCACCTTCAAATTACTTCAGAACTGTACAATTATGTTATTTCGTTGTGTTTTGGGGCTAGTTTTACTCACGATCTTGTGCTGGAGTGGGGCTGGAGTGGGACTTGACTGGAACTGGAGCCTAACTGGTGTGTGTCCTCTGACTGCTGGCTGAAGGTGGTCTGGGCCTAGTCTGTACATAGACTGGTAGTATGTTCCATATAGCCGATGCAGTCCAGTCACCATCCGCTCATAAGAAGTAGGGCATCGGGTGACTAGACTGGTGTGCTAATCCACTAGTAGGGATGCGCTTCCACTGCGTAACAACCAACCCCCTGCCAACTCCCTCCAGCTCATGCTCACAACCTTCCACCCGATGTAGGTCATATCCTCCTCCAGTCACACCCCCGATGCAGTCGATGCACCTTGCTGTAAACTGGGTCAATCGCATGCAGTAGTGCTCAGTTTTCAGAGTAGGTCAGTGTACAGTGGATGCAACCATACTTATGGGAGAGGACAGAGGCAAGCCAGCGCAACACTTTGCCCAAGCTGGAAATCAAATTTCTTCGGGTAAGCCTTGTATTTCAATCTCTTCTACTCCAAATTTTTTGGACTGAATTCCCCAACACCGTAAGAAATCCTTACTCTCCGATTTGTTCTGGATGTATTTGTTTTTTGTCCCCAACACATGGTTTGCAGCTAAGTTTGTTGGCAGATAATGGATATAATTAATCTCTTTTTGGGGGAGGTTATGAGCTTTGGCAGACAATTGATAGATATTTTCAATATTAGTGGTCTCACTATATATTCTCTAGGCTCTTCTTTGCACAGAATGTCATAACCCCCAACCCCAATCACATGCCTTTCATAATATGGACAGTATCATTTATTGCAAAATGTATTTGGTACATTGCAGCTCGGTCTTCCTGATCAATGCCGGTCCACTCTGCGCATGCCTGTTGCAGTATATATGGAACTTCTAGAGATGGTTCGGCCGCATCTCCAAAAACGCTACACCCAGTTCCGGCGATCGATAACGGTGGAAGAACACCTGTCTCTCATGATCAGGTATCTAGCCCTAGGTATGATATTTTTCGAAATTTTTTCACTAAGCACAAACTTAAGGGTAATTTAAAGTGTTGGTTACCTACTACACTACTACATAGTTTGTACTCTTTTGGTCAATTTGTGTGGAGCCTTGTATTTTATTTAGATATTTCAATTATTTTTCCTGTAAAAAAGGAAGAATGAATTTTAGGTAATTATTTTGTTTGGGCAGGTGATTCTGTGAAGACACTTCACCAGGCTTACTTGGTGGGGAGGAGCATGGTACTGCCTATCATACGCAAAACTTGCAAGGTCATATTCAATGTTCTATGCGAGGAGTTCCTATCGGTTGGTGGATATACAACATAGGACCATTTTACCCGTTCCACACACAATTTTATTTTTTATATTTTAAAAATATAGAACAAGTCCTTGCCTGGCTTCATAACCCTTATTTAGTTCCCCCATAATCCAGTGTTTCTACCTAGTCAAAAGGTGTCAAAAAGTTTATCCCGGGTAACTTTTTAAATTTAATAATCAATAATAAGCGCAAATGGCTAAGTCAGTCAGTAGGTAAATCGTATGAACCATGAAGTATCGTAGCATCGTAGGGACCATCGGGTGGACCATCGGTCTGTACAGTACAATTGCATGGTCCCTATACTTTCCTCATACCGGGTGTTGTTTATGGGATGTATGTTGGATTTGTAGATGGTTGGTGTATGTGTGGTTGAGGTGTGGTGGGGGTGGTGAGTGTGTGGTGGGTGTATGGTTGAGGTGTGGTGGGTGTTTGGTTGAGGTGTGGTGGAAGTGTGACAGGTGTTTAGTTGAGGTGTGGTGGGTGTGTGGTGGGTGTTTGGTTGAGGTGTGGTTGGTGTGTGGTTGAGGTGTGGTGGGTGTGGTCGGTGTGTAGTTGAGGTGTAGTGGAGGTGTGGCGGGTGTTCGGTTGAAGTGTGATTGAGGTGTGGTGGAGGTGTGGTGGGTGTGGTGGGTGTCTTGTGGGTGTTTGGTTGAGGTGTGGTGGGTGTGTGGTTGAGGTGTGGTGGGGGTGGTGAGTGTGTGATTGGTGTGTGGTGGAGGTGTGGTGGGTGTGTGGTGGGTGTGTAGTTGAGGTCTGATGGGGGTGTGGTGGGTGTATACATGTGTACAAAGATACATGAAGAAGATGATGATTGAAGTTATAATAGAATGTAGGAACTAGTAATATATATAGAGACATAAACGTGTACATACCACTTGTAGCCTTCTTATGTTCTAAACTTGATTGATTCAGAGCTAGTACCAGGTATCACAAAAAAATAACCTGATATTTACAATATGATGTTCACTTGTGAACCCAGGAGACTCCAGCCACTACTACCAGCTGAGACACAATCTAGATCAATTCTGTTCTAACCTGATTCCCAGGTCACTGGTAGCTATGCCCTGACCCAATGGCTAGGTTAGCGACACACTTGTGACATGCCAGTGCTTCCTATGGTCCATGTTATATAACCTGTGTAAAAGTTGTAAAAGTAAAGTAAATATATGCTACTGATTGCATTCACATTGTAACAATCACTCCTGCTAGTTGTCAACATTATTTCCAAGATCTACCTTCGATGTTGTTAAAATGTGCCTTGTAGAGGAACAGCATACTTTTAAATGCTAATAAAAACTTATAAATAAAGATATGTCAAGGACAAATCAGACTTGCTTATTTTATCTTTTATTAAGAAAAAGGTAAAAAATGGAGATGGGGTGGGAGAGTATGATTTGGCAAATGTAAATAATCTGAAAGAGACTCTTAACAGACATGCTCACCAGCCCATCGACTTTATCGCCCTGTTATAGGATGGTAAAGATTTATGCTGTCGAGTGGTGGAGTCTGGACTGTCCCATAAAACACATCCCCTATAGGCTCACAACTTGCTAGAAAAACTGTCCCTTTGCTATGTGTCAGTTCTGTGACATTTGTAAAAAAAAGTAAAAGATGAACATTGTTAACAAAAAGATATTAACAACAACACCCACCAACAACTACATTCACACCCATCAGCCCCAACACCATTGACACTCACCAACCCACTCGCACCTACACCCACAAACACTCACAATCACCAACTTCTACATACATTAACCTCACCACCTACATCAATCAACACCCAGACCCATCATTCACACACTCCAGGCAGAGTGAGGTTTTGGCATAGGACAGAATGTGTGTACTGGATAGAGTGGGCTGTGGGTGTATGACAGAGTGAGGTGTGACTATGGGACAAAATAGGGTGTAGGTATAGGACAGAGTTGAGTGTGCGTATAGGATAGAGTAGGGTGTCAGGGTAGGACAAAGTGAGGTGTGGGTGTAGGACAAAGTGAGGTGTGGGTGTAGGACAGAGTGAGGTGTGGGTATAAGACAGAGTAGGGTGTAGGTATATGTAATTTAGTACATAGTATAATTAGCTACTGAATGCATATGGTAACTTATCATTAATACAGTATATAAAATGAACTAGGGTATACCTAACTGATCATCTTCATGCAAATTCAACACAATCTATGCAATTCTACTTAGGAATTTAATAAGTTTCTTACATAGGAGTCTTAAAACAATTCTTAATACAGCTAGGTAGTCAAGAGGAGAATGGATCAGTCATATTTCTTTGCTACTTTGTACATATATTTTGTTTGGGTTAGAACAGGTTTTACTCTCAGGCTGGTTTTGAACCATTATTCTGCTGCGAAGGCTTAGGCAGTATGTCAGGTCGTTTTAGTTTGAGTGTCAACAAAAAGTGGCCCCATGTGAGTGTCAACCAGATTTCAAAATGGCAAATAATGTAGTTATACCTCTATTTCATTTATTGTATGATAATTTTGGATATAAAAATGGCCTTCCTGATCAATTCCGGTCCACTCTGCGCATGCCTGTTGCAGTATATATGGAACTTCTAGAGATGGTTCGGCCGCATCTCCAAAAACGCTACACCCAGTTCCGGCGATCGATAACGGTGGAAGAACACCTGTCTCTCATGATCAGGTATCTAGCCCTAGGTATGATATTTTTCGAAATTTTTTCACTAAGCACAAACTTAAGGGTAATTTAAAGTGTTGGTTACCTACTACACTACTACATAGTTTGTACTCTTTTGGTCAATTTGTGTGGAGCCTTGTATTTTATTTAGATATTTCAATTATTTTTCCTGTAAAAAAGGAAGAATGAATTTTAGGTAATTATTTTGTTTGGGCAGGTGATTCTGTGAAGACACTTCACCAGGCTTACTTGGTGGGGAGGAGCATGGTACTGCCTATCATACGCAAAACTTGCAAGGTCATATTCAATGTTCTATGCGAGGAGTTCCTATCGGTTGGTGGATATACAACATAGGACCATTTTTCCCCATTCCACACACAATTTTATTTTTTATATTTTAAAAATATAGAAAAAGTCCTTGCCTGGCTTCATAACACTTATTTAGTTCCCCCATAATCCAGTGTCTCTACCTAGTCAAAAGGTGTCAAAAGGTTCATCCCGGGGTAACTTTTTAAATTTAATAATCAATAATAAGTCAGTCAGTAGGTAAATCGTATGAACCATGAAGTATCGTAGCATCGTAGGGACCATCGGGTGGACCATCGGTCTGTACAGTACAATTGCATGGTCCCTATACTTTTCTCATACCGGGTGTTGTTTATGGGATGTATGTTGGATTTGTGGATGGTGGGTGTATGTGTGGTTAAGGTGTGGTGGGGTTGGTGAGTGTGTGGTGGGTGTATGGTTGAGATGTGGTGGGTGTTTGGTTGAGGTGTGGTGGAAGTGTGACAGGTGTTTAGTTGAGGTGTGGTGGGTGTGTGGTGGGTGTTTGGTTGAGGTGTGGTTGGTGTGTGGTTGAGGAGTGGTGGGTGTGGTCGGTGTGTAGTTGAGGTGTAGTGGAGGTGTGGCGGGTGTTCGGTTGAAGTGTGATTGAGGTGTGGTGGAGGTGTGGTGGGTGTGGTGGGTGTCTTGTGGGTGTTTGGTTGAGGTGTGGTGGGTGTGTGGTTGAGGTGTGGTGGGGGTGGTGAGTGTGTGATTGGTGTGTGGTGGAGGTGTGGTGGGTGTGTGGTGGGTGTGTAGTTGAGGTGTGATGGGGGTGTGGTGGGTGTATACATGTGTACAAAGATACATGAAGAAGATCATGATTGAAGTTATAATAGAATGTAGGAACTAGTAATATATATAGAGACATAAACATGTACATACCACTTGTAGCCTTCTTATGTTCTAAACTTGATTGATTCAGAGCTAGTACCAGGTATCACAAAAAAATAACCTGATATTTACTATATGATGTTCACTTGTGATCCCAGGAGACTCCAGCCACTACTACCAGCTGAGACACAATCTAGATCAATTCTGTTCTAACCTGATTCCCAGGTCACTGGTAGCTATGCCCTGATCCAATGGCTAGGTTAGCGACACACTTGTGACATGCCAGTGCTTCCTATGGTCCATGTTATATAACCTGTGTAAAAGTTGTAAAAGTAAAGTAAATATATGCTACTGATTGCATTCACATTGTAACAATCACTCCTGCTAGTTGTCAACATTATTTCCAAGATCTACCTTCGATGTTGTTAAAATGTGCCTTGTAGAGGAACAGCATACTTTTAAATGCTAATAAAAACTTATAAATAAAGATATGTTCAAGGACAAATCAGACTTGCTTATTTTATCTTTTATTAAGAAAAAGGTAAAAAATGGAGATGGGGTGGGAGAGTATGATTTGGCAAATGTAAATAATCTGAAAGAGACTCTTAACAGACTTGCTCACCAGCCTATCGACTTTATCGCCCTGTTATAGGATGGTAAAGATTTATGCTGTCGAGTGGTGGAGTCTGGACTGTCCCATAAAACACATCCCCTATAGACTCACAACTGGCTGGAAAAACTGTCCCTTTGCTATGTGTCAGTTCTGTGACATTTGTAAAAAAAAGTAAAAGATGAACATTTTTAACAAAAAGATATTAACAACAACACCCACCAACACCTACATTCACACCCATCAGCCCCAACACCCACAAACAACACCATTGACACTCACCAACCCACTCCCACCTACACCCACAAACACTCACAATCACCAACTTCTACATACATTAACCTCACCACCTACATCAATCAACACCCAGACCCATCAATGATGCCCATGAATACCATCATTCACACACTCCAGGCAGAGTGAGGTTTTGGCATAGGACAGAATGTGTGTACTGGATAGAGTGGGGTGTGGGTGTATGACAGAGTGAGGTGTGACTATGGGACAAAATAGGGTGTAGGTATAGGACAGAGTTGAGTGTGCGTATAGGATAGAGTAGGGTGTCAGGGTAGGACAAAGTGAGGTGTGGGTGTAGGACAAAGTGAGGTGTGGGTGTAGGACAGAGTGAGGTGTGGGTATAAGACAGAGTAGGGTGTAGGTATATGTAATTTAGTACATAGTATAATTAGCTACTGAATGCATATGGTAACTTATCATTAATACAGTATATAAAATGAACTAGGGTATACCTAACTGATCATCTTCATGCAAATTCAACACAATCTATGCAATTCTACTTAGGAATTTAATAAGTTTCTTACATAGGAGTCTTAAAACAATTCTTAATACAGCTAGGTAGTCAAGAGGAGAATGGATCAGTCATATTTCTTTGCTACTTTGTACATATATTTTGTTTGGGTTAGAACGGGTTTTACTCTCAGGCTGGTTTTGAATCATTATTCTGCTGCGAAGGCTTAGGCAGTATGTCAGGTCGTTTTAGTTTGACAGTGTCAACAAAAAGTGGCCCCATGTGTATGTTTTATTTTTCGGTGAGTGTCAACCAGATTTCAAAATGGCAAATAATGTAGTTATACCTCTATTTCATTTATTGTATGATAATTCTGGATATAAAAATGGCGTTTGGGATGGATATGGTTTCATAAAATACCTGTAATATTCCGTAACATGCTAGAAAACATTTGAATGGGCAGTTTATGAGTGCAACTGGAACTTTTTTTGTAGTATCTGACATCCTGGGCCCTGTTTTTTAGTCAAGACAAAATAGTCCGACGATACCCTAAGATATCTCCGCAAGTGTAAGACATTTTGGAAGACAAAAAATGGCTAGTGTACTATAGACAGTGTCTCAGCACGGGATGTTTGATCGCTGCTAAAAATGTCCTTGCCTAAGACAAGTATAGAACTGTCTTAGGTTCTATACTGCAAAGACCTCCCAGTACCAGCTTCAGGGCCCAGTTCACAAGCAAAGTCTAAGTCAATGAAAATTGATTTAGAGCCTATTTGACTTCAAGTCAATATTACCTGTACATGTTATATTACTTGAATTATCAGTGTTATGCGATGTGAATATTTTTGTTTTTTTATTTTGAATGCTTATCTTTCTCCTATTATCAGCCAAACTTTGTTTTCCTATATCAGTTATGCCCTTATTCATACTTTATTTATAAAGTACAGAATAAAAATAATTATTTGTGTTTACATTATATATCATCTTAAATTCTTGAATAAACATGTTTATTCACAGCATATATTGAAAACAATCGGCCATCGTTTTGGGCGATAATAGAAGTGTGGTCGAGTGACAGCCGTTTTTCTATGTATTTTGAAATATACTAGCGACTTCGTCGCTTCGTATCCCCCTCTCCCATAGTCTGTTCAAGGTACGTTCCCTGCTAGTGCTGTCCCCCTAAAGATAGGGGGACAGCACTTAGTGGTGCCCCCTACTATTAATACCTGGAACTATCATTTAGTTCCCGACCATCATTTCACGTGACACCGATTTTACCGACTACGAGAATCTCACTCTCGTGGCCCTTCAATCTCCACCCCTAGGTCTGGTTCACTATGTCTCTATGTGCGGGAGCCACTTCATGCGGATTCGACGGAATTCTACCGTTTTAAATATAGTAGGTAACAAGTGCGCGATGATGCGTGGGAAAACCTGGACTTGTGTAAACATAAGTCGGAATGCATAAACAAATGTAGACAGAAAGCAGAAAATATGTAGTGTGAGAATCAGTTTTAAAATTTTGTAACTTTTCTTTTTTTTGCATTTGTAATGCGGAAATGAACGTGCTAAAATGCCACAAGCGTAGACAAGCGTTGATAAACATTGACAAGGGTAAAAGAATGTAAAATAGAAAAGTAGAGAAAATGTAGGTATTATGTGGTGTCCACCTTCTTCTGATACATAGTAAATATGCAGAATGTAGCATCAGGGTGACTGGATTGTGCAGTTAGATGTAAAAGCATTGTATTTGCGTAGTAAATACATGGAACTCGCATCCTTTCAAGAAACGTAGAAGAAACGCCAAAACTTACAGTGGCCTCAGAATAGGGGGGCAGGGGGGGGGGGGGCGGCCACCTGCCCACTTTTTATCCAGCCCCCCAAAAAATCAGCACCTTCAAATTTAACTCAATCAAGTGTAAAAACTGTCTTGAGTTTTTAACCTTGAAAAATGTCTAAATCTAACTTTTTAGCATTCAACTATTGCTAAGCCTTGACTTTTCACTGTGAAAAAGTGTCAAAGTCTGACCTTTTACCTTGCAATGATTGCTCTCCCTACTCTGCTCCTGAGAATGAGGAGAGCTATTTTCCAGCTGTCTGTCAGTCTGTCAGAGCCCTCTATGATATGTCCAAAAGTGTCTTGGCCTAAGACACTTTGGGAGCAATCAGTATGAATGGTGAAACTCTTTCGAATTGCCACAGGTACAAATATCTCGGAGTAATTCTAGATGAATCACTAAGTTGGGAACCACATGTTAAGGAAGTTATGAAAAGTGTTAACAGTAACCTTTTCAAATTTAGTAAAATAAGGTACAGCCTTACCGAAGATGCAGCCCGCAGTGTGTACATTAGTACAATAATGCCACATATGGAGTACTGTTCATTCACTTATGATAGTTTCCAGAAGGGATTTGTGAAAAACCTAGAGAAGCTGAATAATAGAGGCATGAGGCTACTACTAGGACCGAAAGCACGTTATCAATCAATAGCTGGTATGTATAAACTTTGTAATATCGATACCCAAGCTCATAGGAGAAAAAAAAACAACTGTTATTTTGCATGTTCAAGAACAGAACAAATGATAACTGGATACACAAGAGTACGAGAAGCACAAGATCAAAAGAAAAAATACTATTTAAATTAGAGACCACAAGGACAGCATCAGTGTACAATATCCCTTATTATCATGGTGCAAGATCATGGAATGGACTACCATCAGAAACACAACACATCGATAACAAAGAGAACTTTAAAAAATGTATAGATGCAAACTGTTGAATCTTATGTAAATGGTCAACTGAAGCTATTCTATTATACATCATCCTCATCATCATCTCTATAGCACTATATATGTAAGCGACCAATTGGTAAAAATGGCAATGTATTGTAAACTGTTTTCTGATATGGAGTGCCTAAAAAACTCGACATCTCGAGAGGTACTGACAATAATAATAATAAAAAATTAAAAAAAACAACATTATTGGCTGGAAGAATGGATGATTGTCTTGACTATAGCACACCTTCCTGTCGTTACTGAAAAACAGGGCTCTGGTCTCTGATTGGTCAATTCCTTGGTCATGTGTCCAATGTCTTGTAAGCAATTTTTACTCTGTATGCGATATGGAGCATACCTAAACTCACTGTTAAGCCTATGGCATTTTACATCAGGAGTAGGATAATATAGAGAGTTGGGTGTGGGTGTGGGACAGGGGTGCAAGTGTACACTAGAGTGGGGAGTGGGTATGCCATTAATGTATACCCAGGGTCCTGTTACATAAGTATGTCACCAAGACCATTGCAAATTGTTTCCGATACAAATTTTTAGAGATCATAATTAAAAATAGAAAAATTAAAAATAGGTGATTTTGAATGATCAACAAATACTGACCAAAATTATGGTATTTTGTCATGCTTTTGTAGGAGTTGGGGTTAGTCGAGCAGCGTTGTTTTACTTTACGCTAGATGGCGTGAGTGCGGACCCATGTATGCCAGCGGACCCATGTATGCAAATACTACAGGGTTGCCCGCATTACGAAACTCAGTCAGTATATAAGACTGAGTCCTCGCGGTGCCTCCCTGTAGAGTGAATACCTGGAGCATCACCAGTTGGTAAGGTTGGTTCGTAACCTTTCAACAACAGAGACCAGAATCTCTTCCTGCGCTAGTTGTTGCCCCGTAGCACCAACCTACTGTCTTTGCTATATATATATACTGAATAAAAGCTGATAAAAGCTGGTATATTGAAATAGTCCGGAGTCTGGTTTTGTGCTAAATTTCATCGCTGCAGATTTTTTTCATGATTGCGAGTGAGCGATGAGATGACATGAAAATTTGTCGCTATACATACTATTTGTAACTATCAGAATCACTAAGCTACACTTTCATAGCTGTTGATATTTATGGAAAAGGTCCGAGATTTCCTCTGGGCAAATTCAAAAGAATCAGAATCCATTTAGCATTTGAGCAAGTAACCTATATAGAAATGAAAAATCAGGTTATGTCTGTTTGTTATAGTGAACACAAAACAATATGGGGTCTCAAAGGCATTCAATGATCATTGTAGTTATCTATGGTTTTTGTTTTATGAATATATACCTACAAGATTGGAGTATGTATAATAACCCTCCCTCTAAAGTCTGCTGATTCAAATTGAGCATTAGTGTTAAAAACACGAAATTAGAAAACGAGTTAGAAAAGGTTATATCATACAAATATTTAGGAAATATCATAGATGAAAAATGAGAATATAAATATCATTTTCAATCCATTAAAAGAAGTGCAGCTTTTAGAACCTATCAACTAGCCAAAATTATTCTGTATTTATCTAATAGAGCAGCACTTACTATCTATAAGACTGCCATAACTCCATACCTAGATTACGGAGATGCCTTAGAATATGTTTCCGTATCGTACATCGGTTATAACTCTGCATTGATTAGCGGAACTACCTATGTTGAAACATAGGCAGAAAGCACATCTATCAAATTACATATGTAAGAGAGAAAAATGTGAGCAAAATATAGTGAAAATGGTGAAAAACACAAGATTAGATGATGGACCAGTTTTATATGTTTGTAATCCGAACTCCACAGCACATATATGCGCTCAGTACAGTACCATGGAGGAAATTGTTGGAATCATTTGAAGCCCCTAGTAAGAAATATTGATGATGAAAATATGTTTAAAAAGCTGACAAAAACAATAATGTATGAGGAAATTTGGAATCTGTGATTAAATTTCAATATATCCATCTTGCTATTTATGTGAGTTTAAGTGTTGACTGGAAAATTGTACCATCATTTTGAACTACGTACTGTTTATTCTAAGAACTATAGAGAAAAAGAGTTTTATGTACAGTGTATTATAAGGGATTGGCAGGACCATGGAAACCAGGGCCCTGTTTTTCAGTCACGACATCATCGGCCAACGATACCCTATGATCGTCCAGCGATTCCACGACAATTTGGAAGACACAAGATGGCTGCTGTTCTATAGACACGATCGTAGTGCGCCACTGATGATTGCCGCTAAAAGTGTCATCCGCTAAGATTAGTATAGAACTGTCTTAGGTTCCATAACAAACCACTGTGCGTATATAGAGGATTTCCCGTGCTTCCCATACGAAATAAGCAATGAAATTTTAACACGAGTAAGGAATACACATGAACTTTCATCGTACTAAATATGAAGAACATCGGCTGCACCGTTCTGAAGTTATCGGCGTTTGAATTTCGTCATAGCAATCGTCTTCTCTGGTGGCCAGTCACCCTCCCACCTCCTGATGCGCAGTCTAGATGTCAAGGTCGCTGCATAGATTAGCGGAGGCATCGGGAAAATACACTGGCCACCAGAGCAGACGATTGCTATGACGAAATTGAAACGCCTATGACTTCGGAACGGTGCCGCCAATTTAAAAATTTCATCGCTTAATTCGAACGGGAAGTGAAGTTGCACATTCTGTACAACATGTCCATAGGTGTCATGAACGGACGACACTTTGAGCAACATTTTCAATCGCGTGACCCCACGATTGTCGTGACTGAAAAACACTGCGACTCTTACGCTCACAATATATCGCCTGTTCACTACAGTGTCCTGTCTATCAAACACTGATGGCAAAAACACGATGCCCATAACGATTGTCGTGACTGAAAAACAGGGCCCAGGCCTATGTATTGGCTGAGGTCCAATGCCTCTTTATTGAGTGAAATGTTGGATTTGAAAATTGATGTAAGATAATGAATATATCCTCAATGAAGAAATTTTTTTTTAAACCAAAAAAACTGTGCCATAGCACTCAAGAGTAGTATAGTAGATCAGTTTTTCAGCTTATATTTTAGCTATGCACTTTCAGTTGACCTGCAGAATGAGAGTGCCGTGACAACTCAAGTTTGGAAGAATTTGAGAGCAGGATTCTCACCTAGAACTAATATCAATTAGGTTAAATATTGCATACATTAACCTACTTTCACATAATCTAAGTCTGGTCATCTATACATTGACCTATTATCAACCGATTTTGAATGTTTTGCATATGTTTAACATATCTATATTCCAAAGAGACCAGAAAATCATCAATAAAGCCTTAGTCTGGTTGAATCTGGACCAAAGATGGCATCTGTTTTTGAATGTTTGAATATTGACTTGTTTTCATATATATACGCCCATATTTCATGCCAGCATATGAGGCATATACAAGACCGTTTCCTCTCATATACGGATGCATCTTGGCCGTATTTCACACCTGGCGTATATATGAGAGGAAATATCCTCAGTGCGATATATATATGCATTAGTCATTGCTCAAGAACAATCTATTATCAAAAATATTGGGTCAGGTAAGGCATTATTAAAGCGGCGGAGAGGGCCTAGACACCCTGTGACCTCAAGGTTTTGTGGGTTGATTATATTTAAATTTTCAATTGAACCCACATGACCTTCGAAGGTCATAGCGGTGTCAGGGCTACTTCAACTTGCTTGATGATGGATATAAATCTCTCCAATTAATAGCTACAAATTGGCAATAATTTTCTATTGGTACAGCATAGTTACATACTCCAAATCACTGGAAACTCATGCATTCAACTATGAACTATCTATTCTTGTTTAATAGATACAACATTCAACCAGAACCAAGAATGTTTGGAATAGAATTTGTAATCTGTATTAACATCCAAGACACATCTCTTTAAGTTAGTAAACACACAAAGTCAATATGGAACTCAACAAACTTCAAAATTAAGTGGGTTAACATCTTCATCGAGAATGTTATCGAACAAGAATCAGCTTCCCACACCATGTCCTGGTTTTAAGGGAAAACAAAGTCTTTAAACACTGTCATGTCACTAGCAAAAATAAAATGCAGAACCTCTTTGTCAATCTTTGCAAACTTAAATCTAGTACTTCCCAACCTTTCAACATATATATGCAAATATTACATTAGGGTCCCGGAGTGCAAGCATACTTCATAACAGATGTCTTCAAATTACTTAAACCTTTTAAAAACCATGCTACAAATGGATGTTCTCCAGCTGGAAGTCCTCATATTTGAACAAATGATGAGACATGATCTAGCCACATTCAGAAATCCATAACATTCTTTTATCGAAACCTACAAATCTGATCCATTTTCTAATCACTGTAGAATAACTCTTTCAACGACCATGATGCAGTGAGTGTACTCCACATCTCCTAAGGTAGGCTAAATAATTTCCAAAGTTCATATCTATTTTCACAAATAAAAAACCAAGGAGTGAATTCAAAATTTGGAAAGCCCTAGTCCTGAAAAAACTCACTCTATGGTAAAAGACCTTATTCAAAAGCTATTATGGATTTTGTTGTAGGGTGTTCAATACTGGATCAGAACTAGGAGGGACCGAGGAAGCTGAATGAGTCATGATCTATAAGGATAGCTTGCTTCCTGTTGTCAGGGCTAAGCTGAGCTTTCCAGACTTTACAAACCTTACACTGCATGAAACTAACCACTTTATATATACATGTATAGGCCCGGCATATATAGGTATGCTTTTGCATATACAAGGTTGTCCTATTCCCCGTGTGTATATGCCCAAATAGAAACTCCCAGAAATTGTAATATTGATGCACAGTGTGAGACATCCTCTAACCAAACCAAGCACTAATACACGCATCAACAGAAACCTAATACTGATGCCCCTTCCAAGGCACCTATGATGCAGCAAAACCAGCTGTGTGTTGGTATGTGTCACTTGAGTGTTGGCTTTGGTTGATGTTGTTGGTCACAATTTTTTGTTTTTCATTAGTTCACACATTATAATATAATATACCGTTATTTTTGTTTGAAAAACGGATAGTGATTGACTATTCAGTATTCAAATGATATTTCTGGGTTACATGAAGGATCACTAGATCCTAGAGTCTTCTCCATATGAAATATATACCAGTAAGGTATATTGATTAGGGACAAAATTGGGAAACCAGTTAGTGATACATCCTTTCTACTGATTCATCTTTCATCTCCTGATGAACATCTTGGGATTCCCGTGTAAAATCATCATATGCTGTATTTGGTGAATTTTCATTTTCTTCTTCTTGTATTATTGCCCAGCTTTGTACTTACCCTGAGCCAAATACCGCATAAAAGGTTCCCCCTACTGCAGATATTGCAAATCCAGTTAAGGATACGATTCGCCATCTAGACATGAATGGCTGAAAAGATAACAAAATGTGGGTAAGTAATTGCACATCATTAAATCCTAATATTTTCTATAGCTATATAAACATGATTCAGCCCTTTGAAGCAGACTAGCATAAGCCATTAATTCAAATCAAGCTATTAACAAAACCTGCTTAGTAAATATCCATGCCTCCTGGCATGAATATAAAATTTTGGTCATAGATAAAAAATTAGACAATTGAATTCTAGACAATTACAACTTCTTACTTCTAAAACGATCACTCATGTGATTAGTTTGCACATAACAATTAAACCTTTTACAGCCAAACATCATACATCATACATATATACTATGGCTGGCATCATAACAAATTGTGATGTTTGTATTGGGGGCCTGTGTGTTCTATATTATCAACAAAACAACTAAAACCACTGTTGATAAACATTTATCTGAATTTTCTAATATTTTACGATTACATCCCGACAGTCCTGCCAGTGATTATTTTGCAAATCATAAGTTGCCCTGGAACTTTACTGACATTTCAAAGTCTTTTCTTTGCTCAGCCCAAAATAGGCCATCAACTTAAGGTGCACTGCGTCAAATTTAGGCTGCCGTATATCAATGGAGTCTTGTCAGGGTTTGGTCGGCATGCTGACTTAGCTCTGCTGTGTGTTTACCTACACTCGAAACCCGACAGGTCGCCAACTAGTTCACGTCTATGTAAGGTCACTTATGTCATTCTTGATTCTGGACCCATTCACATTACTTACAATGCAAAGGTGACTCAAGGTAAGTTACAGCCGAACATAGTCCCTCCCCCTCTTTGCATCCTGAAAGCTCCACGGCAGCTTCCCAACAGCATCCTCAATGTATAAAAGTGTGCTTCACAAGGCTTACTCAGTGTCTCAAAGTGTGTTTGCGAGGCAACACTGCAACCTCACATTCACCTTAACTCGCCTCAACACCTGACCATGGTAACCGAAATTGATATGGTGCTTGTATATATGCTGGCAGCACTCATAGCCTCTCTTATCCAACAACAGCAGCACAGTCATGAGCTCTGCCCATGCCTCATGGAATTATGGGTCAGGGAAACCTGTGCTGCCAAGTGTCACTGAAGAAAACACAGTTTCTGGGTCCGCAATTGGTTATGTGAATCCACTCGCCAGTTAGATTGACAATTTGCTTCTTTGCTGACTCAGGAGCTGTGTGTAATATCATCCTGGAGGTATGTAGATCCATCGTAGAGGCATTTAAGGACGAAGCGTTTGCCGTTCCTTGGAAACCCCATGTCTGGAAGCCTTTGCCAAGAACTTTATGGAACATTGGAATGTGCCACATGCCGTTTGTGTGCTTGACTGTAAGCAAGCTGCCATCATAAAACCCCGGAACATTGGTTTCCTCTCCTTCAACCACAAGGGATTCTTCAGGATCCCCCTTCTGGCATTAGTTGATGCACAGTATTGTTTCACCTGGATGAAGTTGGTGGTATAGGGCACATGTCTGATGCTCAGATCTTCAATGACTCTGAAATGGCTGAAGTGATTGTGCAGGGGACAATAAGCATGCCACCTCCATTTCCTCTCCCCAATGCTGATGGTGGCAGGGAGGTGCCATATTTCATCCTGTGTGAAGATGCCTTCACTCTTTGGATTGCTTTGTTGGTTTGATTTAACATCCAGTTAACCATTGCAGGTTCTCACCAGACTTTCTCAAGGTTCTTTTATACCACAAGGGTGGTGATCGAATCTATGAAATAAATTTAGGTGGAAACCTCACCCCTACACATTTAACGAGGTGAGAGTTCTTTTACTTCCCACACCACATAGACATGGTATGAGAAGGATTGGCCTTTGATATAGCAGTAAATCTACCACTGCTGGGGGTGAAGGAGAAAAGTGGCTGCAATGGGACCTGAATCAACAAAGTCTGACAACCTTGATATTACAAGTCCGGTGCTCATTACCACTGAGCTAACTCCCCACCCCGGTCGCTTTTGTTATGTTTGCAGGCAAGCATATCCAGTCTGCACCACGAGGAGGCGAGGCGACCAAGAGGGCAGACCGATTGTTAATTGCTGACCACCCCAGCAGACAGCTGGATAATGAAGCCCTATGGGAGAGGGGGCCTGACGAAGGAACAACAGATCTACAACTACCACTTCTCCCGTGACAGGCAGGTTGTGGAAAATGCTTTTGGTATCCTTGCCTTACTGCTGTACTTATGTTTCTCTTGTATTTTCGGTGATATTGGGGATGTTCTGTATTGTCTGTGTAGTATCTGTTTTCAAAGGTGAAGTCTTTAACAGATGTTATGTATACACTGCTGTTATTTGTTTTTGTAATGAAGTTAATACTAATACTCCATAATACTGAGTTTAAGTGTTTTTCAATTCCAAGTTAGAGTCCAAGTTATCAAATCCAATTCTAAGTTTATTCATTGCAATTCTATAATTTATTCTAAGTTATTAATTCCAGTTATTCAATTAAATTCTAAGTTAACTTGTTTCAAAGGTACAGATAAGTATTCGAGTAGTTATTAATTCCTACAGTTACCTCTATGATTTCTATAAGGGAAAACAATGAGAATGAACTTCAGTTTAGAAAATTATTAACAAAAAACATTGTAGCAAGCATCAGTGAGTACCATCAGCATCAATATCAATGAATAATGAACAAACAAATGTGTATCACATTTATCACAAGGAAACAAAGGCACTTCAAAAATGTAATAACAGTAAATATAAATAGTTCAGTCATTTTCACAGTGTATTTGTCAGTAGCAACACTCTCCCTTCTCGTTGGGGGTGTGGTAGGTGTGGTCCAGAGTGCTGAGGGGCTGGTGACATTGCTTGAGATACCGCTAGATCCAAATAGTAATGAGAATAACGGGGATCCAACCAGCTGGGTGAACAATGAATTCTTCTCCAACAATCTTGTATGCATCAATGTAGACGACTGCAGATCGGTGGAGGCAGAATGCTGCTGTGTGAATGTGAATGTAGATGGCAGGCAGGATGTTAGAGCAGTTGGTGGTGGTGGACAGGCAATGTCCATAGTTGGGAACTGCTGCGCCTGTCTTTGCAGTGACATGTGCAGGCCATTGTGATGGAGGTGGCTGCCACTGATATATAGACTGCTTAGACTGCTGCTACTGCAACTGCTGCTGCACTCCAGCTGGTCCCGCCAGTCTTGCTGCTGCCAACTCCTGGCTGTTGTTCATCTGACATTCCTGGAGAACTGCTACAATAGGCTGCTCTGCCTCAAACTGATGGTGTTCTTGTAGGCTGCTCAGCTTGTCAATGTAACTGGCTAAGGCAGAAAGGGACCAGGAGGTACCTGCTGGGGCCTCATGACTTCCTTCAAGAAAGTCTGAAGCATGGTCATGAGTGTACCAGGATCAGCCCCCTCAGTAGGCATAACTGTTGGCAATGTTGCTGTCAAAAGGTTGTTGTCCAACATGGAAGAAGACGGCTGGCCTGGAACACTGCCACTGGACAATGGGGTATATACATTCTGAGTTCTCACCATGATGATGTGTGGAACCAGGAAATGAAATCTGGCCCAGATCGACCTCTCAGTTGCTGTCGGTATTTCCACACCCTTGCTGGACTCAGACACTAGCTTAGTATGCATGCTTTTGTACCAGGTTCTGAGTTCAAGTGGTGTGCGGCCCATGAACTGTGCATTCTTTGTCCACAGCCGGGCTTTGAGTGAGGCATTGTGGAAGCTGGCCAGATGTTTGGAATATAGATCGGGATGCTGGTGCAGAGACTGGAGAACTTCATCTTTTTCCTCTTCGGAGAAGTTTGTAATAATTCTCGGCAGGTATGTGGATGTTGTAGAGGTAGTGCCTCGTCTTGCCCCGAAGACTCTGGTTCTGCAGCGGGTGCTGCTTCCTGGGCCCTGTTTTTCAGTCAAGACATAATCGCCCAACGATACCCTAAGATGTCTCCACGATTGGAAGACAATTTGCAAGACACAAAATGGCGGGTGTGCTATAGACACGGTCTCAGTGCGGCGCGCTCGATCGCCGCTAAAAGTGTCTCAAGTCTAGAACTGTCTCAGGCTCTATCAAAGCTCACTGTGTGTATATAGAGGATTTCCGGTGCTTCCCATATGACTTTAGAATTGAAATTCTAACACGAGTAAGGTATACATATAACCTATAATCGTACCAAATATGAGGAAAATCGGACCCACCGTTCCGAAGTTATCGGCGTTTTAATTTCGTAATAGCAATCGCCTGCTCTGGTGGCCAGTCACCCTCCCACCTCCGGATACGCAGTCAATGTCAAGGTCGCTGCATAAATTAGCAGAGGTGTCGGAAAAAATACACTGGCCACCAGACCAGATGATTACTATGACGAAATTAAAACGCCGATAACTTCGGAACGGTAGGACCGATTTTCCTCATATTTGGTACGATTATAGGTTAAAATTTCATTGCTTAATTCTTACGGGAAGTGAAGTTGCGCATTCTGTACGACATGTCCATAGATGTCTTAGGTCTAAGACACTTTGGAAGACATTTGGAACCACGTGACCCTAAAGATGTCTTATCTATAGTACACCTGGCTGCAGTCTAAGTGCTCTTGACGGACAATCGTTGGCCGATCCCCAAAGATGTCTTATCTATAGTACACTGACAGCTGTAAGATATCTTACAAAGAGGGTATCGTGACTGAAAAACAGGGCCCTGGTCTTCTGATTCTGAATCATGCAGGCTTGCTATAGACTCAACAGCAGCAGCAGTCTCAGGTGTATCTGGTGGACCTGGTGGAACATCTGGAACAGCTGGTGCAACAGCAAGTGGATCATGTATATCAGCAGTAGTAGTAGTAGAAGTAGTCAGAGCCTTTCTGTACCTCTGCTTCTTTGTAGGCAGTTTCGTGGACCAGGTTAAGAGTGGTGAGATGTGTGCTGTTCTAAGAGGCAACCCTTTTCATCCTAGGGCTTTGTGCCTTTATGCCCCATGACAACAAATTATACATCAATTTTCATGAGGAATACATTTTCTTCAAGCCAATGTCCTCTCTGACAAGTCATGCATATCCTAGCTTCTGTATACAACTGTGATATCACTCCACTAATATGTGCAATGTTTTCATATACAGTGAAGCCCCACTTCTCAGACTGAAAGGAACACCCTGCTTAAGGGGATAATTTGCTCGGAACAGAAATTTTTATTTAGTTTATCTTAACCCTGCTTGAGGGGAAACAGGATGTTACAGTATAAACATTTAATCAAAGAAATTAAAATCAATGAATCAAGAAATATTGTTGCACCTTACTTGCATAAACTGGGGCCAGATCATTGTAATTGATCGTAACTCCTGCAGTTGGCATGGCTAATGTGACACTGGAAATGCAGAGCATGATAACAGCACTCAACTTATCACAGCCCATATATCCTTGCAAAAGCAAAACCATGGATGAAAGATAAAGTCCTACATGAACAAATGAAAGAATTAATGTCCTTATCCATCAGGAGTATAACATGCAGAAGGAAAAAGAAAACATGCCTTTTCATTGTATAAAAACTTCTTGCTCTTAACATCATAAGAGAACCAACTATTCATATTAGAAATGTTTACCCATGTCTGTATTAATCAACTAATGCAAATATCTTTGTCATATTATCTATCAAAAATCAAACAATTCCATTGAAGCTTCTTAATGAAGTGGAGTAATCCAGTTTCCATCAACATCGATATAAATGAATGCATTATCCCAGATGGGGTAGGAAGAAGAATATCCAGACTGGGCGGGCCCAGGCATCCCGTGACCTCCAGATCCGAGGGTTGGTTATAATTATCCAATCAATTACATGTGATGAATTCTTAGTAATGTATACACAACTTCAGAATTATGGTTCTCAAATTCTAATGCATAAGGAAGGATATCAAGTACCCAACTTTCAAGTAAATCAAGTCAGATCCATGACATTAAATGTGGAAAGAAAAGATGTGGGGGGATGAGGCATATATCGAAAAAAAAGAGAGAAGAAATTTCCACCCTATAGGAGGAGTCACAGGTCCCACCAGATCACTGACCACCCAGGGGAGGGGAGATTTTTTAACCCATACATCGCAAACTGGACCACGCTCTTATTAACATGAAAAGATTCTCCTACATCGATGGCGAACGTTCACCACATTCGGGGAGAAAAGTGTATGAAAAGATTTTGGACCAACTAAATGTGGAAAAAGGGAAAAAGACGAGCGATCCGCTTAAGCGACTGCTAGTATGTGACGGCGTTCTCTCGGGCGGCGGGCGGCGAGTGAGTTAATTTATTCCTGTCACCTTCAAAGCACGGCTTCCACTGGTTGTGGTCAGTCACATGATGTTACATGCTGACCCTAATTGGTGCAGATTAAGACAAAGAGCGGCGGGAACCTGTCTCAGCCTATGGTTAGGCCTGTTGTTTATGTGACTGGGTCTCTGTGTAGGGTGGGGACCAGAACGTATTGTTCTGGTGGCGCCGTCTGTCTGTAACTGATCTGATTATGGGAAGGGGATCAGAGTTTTATTCTGTTGTCTTCCCATTTGTTTTCCAGTGGTGTGCAAAAAATTTTTTTCTAAATACCGTACGGTCGAACACACCCACGCCCGGGATAGCGAGACCAACACATTACGCAGAAAGGTTTTTGATACCATAAATGTGGAAAAAGGTTTGTTTCAGACCTGGCCTGTACTACATAGACCTGTGACGGTAGTTTCATGACAATAGGCCTAGACAGACATGAACAGTTGCACCAACTTTGCAAGTAATAGTGGAAACGATTTCGCCACTTTGTGTCACTGTTAAGGACGTCCCATTAGTTGGCGACACCATATCAGACTTAGACAGTACAAGTCTAGCAAATATCAGCGGATCAGAGAGGCCAATCTTCTGCATACTTGGAAGGCTTATAGGTCATATGTTTCCCTAACTCGTGTTAAAGTTTCATTGCTTAATTCATAGAGGAAGTTCTGTTCCATGTTCCGTTCAGACACAGACTTAACTCGCTGACAGAGAGTACACTGTGCCTCTCCAGTTCCATATCGATCGAATGCTGCAGTGTGACGGGGGCGCTGCCAAGTTTAATCTGGCAGACTACTCTCCTCCTAGATCTCTCGTAGTGCTTGCGCTTAGGATATCTGCTAGGAGAGTGCTGGTAGACATGGAGAGTCCATTACGGATCAATTAGTCCAATGTTTCAAATTCAAATGCAAATATCAGTGGAACGAAACGGCCGATTTTCTTCAAATTTGAAACAAATATAGGGTATATGTATTTCTTAATCAGAAGACGAGACGCACAGCTTTAGGGACTGCTTGTAAGAAGCTGGGTAATTTTCTTCTCACCTGGGGTCCAGGTGAGGGGCCTTACCGACCTATATTGTGCCTCTCCTATTGGTCAGTTTCAAACATGTGACCAGAACGCATAGTCTGATTGGACATTTAGTAACTTGTATTTTTGGTCACTGGTGTGTGGTTTGTTTTTGGTGTATGCAGTACAGCCTCTAGTGTGAGGTGTTGGTACTTCATATGTCTGTTAGTGATGCCCTCTGTGGCATTGATGGTGTGCTCTAAGGAGTTTATGGGTTTGAATCTGTAAAGACAGTGGTTTGGGGCTGTCTTTCCTACCAGCAGTTTCGAAAAATCTCATCAGGCTATGATTGGCTGTAGATTTTCCGCATTTTTTGTGGTGAAATCACTGATGTTGTGTTTCCCACCAGCACTTTACCCCTTTGGTCGGTGACCTGGCCACTTACATCACTTAGATAACCCCCAAGTTTACTGATATGAGTAAAATTCTTTCTACTGTGTGCGTACGGTGATCTGGTGGGATCTGTGCTTCGAGTTCCAGTGGAATAAATTTTTGACGTGGCATTATAGGTATCTACTATCTATTGTGTTCATCCCTATGGGTGCCTGGGTTCCAAGTCTATGAATCCAGTTATACTCAATCTTTAGTCTCAGTTGTCTGGCAGCCTTGCTCTCAGGGTGTCCAAGACATTGAACTGTATGTCTTCCCTGCCCATGTGGTCCCCCTCTTGAAATGTTTCGGTATATCGCTTATTTTGCTTTTGTGCTTCACCGAATACAGGTGTTCTCTCATTCTAACCTTAACTTTCCATTTGTCTGACCCACGCATCTTTTGCATGTGATGCAGTACACTAGGTTGGAACTGTTGAACTCACATTTAGTTTAGTTGCATGCGTTCTGCCTGTTGGGATTTCTTGAGTATTTCTTTGTTTTGCACTCGTTTGAAGTGCTTTTTCTTGGGTTGTTTGTGTGCATAGGATCGTACTCTGTTCTGGCTGACACTAAGTAGTCCAGTAGGTTTTTGGGTCTCTTGTAGCTCCTCGTCAATTTACTCTCAAATATAGGCTTTGTCATGGCTGACTTGCCCAATATAGGCCAGTTTTTCTGGACTATTTCTGGGAGAGCATTTCTCCCTCATTGGTATGTGCTGATGAGGAAGGTTTTTTCTTCCAGTTGATAGCTCTTGTTTTCATCTTTCTTTTTCATGGTGTCGACTCGGTCGATGCCATCTTCTTTCTGTTTGCATTTTTTGAGGACATGTTCTGAGTATCCCCTTTCCTTAAATTTTCTCATTTTGATCTGGGCTTGTTTTTCATAGTCCTTTTAATGGGAGCACATCCTTTTTACTTGCAAAAAAAGGTATGCTTGTTTTCTGCAAGTAGGGTATGTTCAGTTTTTTTTTTGGTGGGTTGGCCGAGGCATGAAGTAGATAGGTGTTCCTATCTGTTGGTTTGGTGTAGAGATCACTCATAAGTGTCCCTCTTTCTCAATTTTCATGTTCAAGAAAGCAATGGAGGTGTTCGAGGTTTCTATTGTGAATTTTATAGTCTCATGGTATGTGTTGAGCCATTGGTACCATTTTTCAAGTTCTTTCTGACCATGACCCCAGATGAAGAAAATATCGTAGATATACCTCCACCATATTTTGGGTTTCAGATGGTACGCTGCCAGTATGTCCTCCTCTATTTTTTCCATAAAGATATTGGTGTATGATAGGGCCAATCTTGTTCCCATGGCTGTACCTCCAATTTGGAGGTAGTTTGTCCCATTGCACTGTAAGTTGTTCTTTCTTAGGCCATCCTCTAGTAGGTCTACTAGGGTTTTGTTGCTAATTTCTGTTTCACCACTTCTATTCCCTCTTGGTTGAATATGTTTGTGTAGAGGGCTCCCACGTCTAGAGTGCCTTTGATTTCATCTGGGACTATGTTGTCTAGAGCCTCTACCTTTCGCAGAAAGTGGTTTGTGTCCTTTATATTTCGGGACCTCTGGTTTCGAGAAATGATCCATGAAGGACCATATTTTTTCCGTCGGGCAACTATTGGCTGATACCACTGGTCTGCTTGGCAGAGGGATAACGCCTTTGTGGATTTTGGGGAGAAAGTTCACCTGGGGGGGTGCATGGTTCCTCTGTTTTATGGCATCTCCCCATACTTTCACTGATATCCAATTTCTATTTTTTTCTCTCGATTGTGTTTGGTAGTTAGGTCTTTCTTTTCTTCTCTGTACACTTTTGTGTCACTGAGTTGTCTCTCTGCTTCCTTGACATAATCGACCGTGTTTTGTATTACTATACCTCCCTCCTTGTCTGCGGGTTTGATTGTTATCTCCCGATTTTTAGAAAGTGATTTCAAGGTATCCCTTTCCTCTTTGGAAATATTGTGTTTGATCTTGATGTTGTTTACATTTTTGTTTGAGAGGTTGATTAAATTTACTGCAATGAACTCTTCTAGGTTGCTAGAGCCCTGGGGGGCAGTCCAGTTTGATTTTACTCATATATGTATTTCTTACTCATACTAAAGTTTCATTGCTTAATGCCCATGGGAAATGAGTGACATTACCCAAATGAGTGCGGCCGGACTGCTCCGACAACGCGCTGTGACCCCGAACGTGACACAACAGCGGCACTAACAGTGAGAATCGCCAGTGTTCTGAAACCGGTACCAAATGCAGCACCTGCACTCTCTGCCCAGTGGCAGTCATACCGGACACACCAAGCGAGAAAGTGTGGGCGATGTTTGATATTTGGCGATTACCATATCGGCGAGTAACGCAAGAAGAGCGAAATTGATGCACATTTAGCCTTTGCTATTGCCAAGTGCACCAATACCCTCTGGTTAGCTAGGAAAAATTCTGTTGCCGATTATTATTCATCAAATATTACCCAATAGCATTTTGGTGGATAGTTATACTTGTATTTTAATGGCAAGTGCAGCGCATGTTGAGTTTACACAAAACATAAATCGTTAGACATGATCTAACTCTCACCCCTACACATTTACCAAGGTGATAGTTCCTCTACTTCCCACAACACATAGAAATGATATAAGAAGGATTGGCCTTTGATATAGCAGTAAATCTGCCATGGCTGGGGATGAAAGAGAAAAATGGCTGCAGTGGAACTTACACCTACAAAGTCTGACAACCTTGGGATAACAAGTCCAGTGCTCATTACCACTGAGCTAACTCCCTACCCCAGTCGCTTTTGGTATGCTTGCATGTAAGTCTATCAAGCCTGCACCATATAGAGGCAAGGCAACCAAGAGGGTAAACAGATCGATCATTGCTGTCTACCCCAGTAGGCCTGTCAGCTAGTAATGGGCATGCATCTTCGATGAGATTGATGCTTAATGAGATTAGTTACTAAAAGTTTGTTTGAATCCATGCACTGAGCTGTGACTCAACATTTAAGTCAAGGCTGAACTCATACTTTTGGCTAAATGTTTGTGCATGGTCAGGTTCCAGCTATTATCTCACCCCAGAATGTTTCTCCATAGGCTTAACATTAGGAACTCGTACTCCATGGTCGTGAAGTTTGTGTAATCAATACTCAATGGCTGATTAGGTTATTCATTTTATCAATAAGTAATGTTACATGTGGTGAGATAAAATCAGAAACCCACTCGATGAAAATAAACTCGGTGGAGTACGGACCAAGCTACTTCCATCTCGTGGGTTTCCTTCTAATAAGCAAATGTCCTGATGTTCTGGTAGTGTATGGTTAATTATTGTTATTAATTACATAAATACGTAAGATGAGGAGGACTAGTAGTAAGTCTATACGTATACACCTCAAAGCCTTACATGAGAACGTAGGGACGTCTGGTGAGAGACTTCCTTAACTTTATTAAACCTTGTTAAACATCTAGTGCCATCTAACAGTGACGTTAAGAATTACTGAAATATTCTCAGATGATAACTACGGCACGTAGTGGCCAAGAAACAAAGTACTGATGTAAGCTTAATTAAGTTTTAACAAACGTGGCGACACCTAGCGGTGAACGTTGTTGAAACGGACGTGGATTCGCCTCTCACGTTTCAGGGAAATCAACTGACAAATGTCCGCAACTTAATCATTAATTAATTGCGTTCATTTGTGAATCGTATCTAGTTAACTAAGTACGTAATTGTGACAGAGATGGATATTACGCCTATCTACATAGTTCACGCTAACCTTATGAAGTCAAACTTAATTAATATTGATTAATTAAGTTATGATATAATTATTATAATTAATATGCTATTTCGTTACGTAACATTGTGGGGAAGGTAGGAGCAACTCTAAGACTGTGTGTACGCAAGGCTACCAGACTCTGCAACCCCTTGCGGACAGCAAGGATACCTTAATGAGATCTTTAATTAAGGTGATAGATATCTAATATCATTATTAAATGAATTCTAGATACTATAAGATTCCTGTCATGACTATCATGGATGAGGACAAGATTGAAGTAAGTTTGATAATCTTTAATGAAGAAACAAACGTTTCACAAGTATATAAATACAAGGCATCGGTATCAAAGCATATCATAAGTTCAGTATGATACTATAAGTTCATGAGTATTGCATTATTAAAAGACAGCAAAAGATTCGGACACCAAAGTCATAATGTGATTAGACGTGGTAGGGTGTCTGATGTAAACCACGTAATCAGTGGATATGACATTAAGTCAATGTTTGTGTTCTTCTCAAACAATGTTCATTGTCTTGTCAAATAGTATGAGTGCTAACACTCAGAGTGGATATTGATAGTCAAATCATACTAGTAATCACTCAAAGCAATACAAGGTATATGCAGTATAACTCACCAGATAAATGAATGTCCGAAGTGAACTCCCGAGATTCCAATATTCACTAATAAACACAGATCCAATTCGATGTAAAGTTGGATGAAATATTAATGAAGTCCAATCACTAGTTAAGTGATAATGCTCAAGACTGAACGTTGCTAGTTTAGAAGATTCCTATATAAGTCCTTTTCAGAAGTTGTGTCCCAATCCAAGTCACTTTCTACAATCCAAAGCCGCAAGGCAAGTTGCCTTAGCTGTTCCTATACGATAGAATTTATGCTGCTGAATCCACGCACTTCTGCCGGTATCGGGAGCTGAACAGAACGCGTCTTGACAGCAGGAGATGGTAGTGGAGACTGACGATACTGTCAGCTCGGGAGCAGATCGAAAATGAGCATTTACTAAAGGATCATGGGAAATTTGGAATGGATCTCGTTTTAAGTTCACGTAGGTTCGAGACACGCGTGGTTATGTTAATACTGCGGGAATTCGGGAATACCCTGAGAGGGGACTTCACCAGGGAACTCTAGAGGCGACCCTCAGTCGTCATAGTGACGTCAGAGGGTCTATTCCCAGAAGCGCGGTGTTCCCCAAAGACTAGCTAGTAGTATAAGGAACATCGCTTCTGTCACGGCTATCTACTCTGTAGTATACTCAGCCTATGTTGTGGCTTAGTAGATAGCTATGATAAATACCTTGTCATGTAGTGTTTAATACCAACACTAAATACCGATGTATGATGTCTAACACCAATACTCAATGCTAACACTAACACATAATAATAACACTCAACACTGAGTGTGCAATGACAACACTTAACACTTCATATCAATGTTTCAACACTAATACTTAATACAAATGCCAATACCTAATAATAACACTCTTAATACTAACACTCAATAATAATACTTTCAAATACTAATACTCAATAATAACACCAGGTATCATATACAAACACTTGATACCAATACATCAAACCATACATCAGTGATACGTGATGTTTCAATACCCATACGTATACAACACTTTATAACCTATTTTCATTATTTAGTAAAACAATATTTTAATATATTTTAATAGACTTTCATCTTCATAAATATACATACTTTGTGCTTAACTTTGGTTACAGCACACTGATGTTGAATGAAAAAAAGATAATAACTTGCCTTGTTGACTCAATGACTTACCTAATCCCATGTAGATTCCCATGACATTAGTTGCTGTAAGAATATTCCTCTTTCTCACAACATCAGCTACATAACCTGTTGCGATTTCCACCACAGTTATAATGAAGAAAGGCAATCCTGATGCAACACCGTTCTGGATTGGATAGGAAGATGTAGGATTGTCTATAAGTATGAAAGCTACTGCACTGATATAGTGAATATAAAAAGGAGTTAAATCAGACGAGATTTAACTTGAATCATCCCTGTGGTCCCCCCTCGCTCCAGCCTGATTATCGTTTGTCCAATATCAAAGGAACCCCTGGTTACCTGGCCCCTTTTTATTACCAAATATTACCATGAACAATCTTTTTTTTTTCTTTTAAAATTTTTTTTTTTATTTGACATCGGTTCTCACCAGGGTGAGATCTTCCACCATGCGTAAAGTACAGAGAACTTCATAACAGACAGGTTCACATATTATTCCATCAGGTTGCTGGTTAATTATAGTAATAATGATAATAAATAATAATACAAGTTTGGAGGTAGATGAGATGAGTATGAAGATAATGGAAAATCCATATCAAGTTACTACATTTACCACATAATGCTTACTTCCAATCGTAGACAGAATACATGTTTTTGATTTCCTTTTTAAACTCTTTTGTACTATCTGATTTTTGGATAGTTACCGACAGTTTATCCCATAGTACTGTACCTCGATATGTAGGAGATTTGAAAAAAAGCTGCTCACGATCTTATCCTTCTTAAACCTAATATGGTGTTGACTTCTTGTGGTTCTTTGTTTATCATCTAAATTAGACGCAATTTTTGATTGTTTATACATTACATTTAAGACCTGCATGTTTCTTCGCGCATCCAGGAAATCTTAGCAAAAGACAATGTAATTTTGATATTCATCAATCATATACGTTAATTAATAAATATTAAATGCCTTCATAGTCTACCTTCCCAGGGGTGGAAAATAATAGGGTTGGAATGTTATGTATGTAGCACACCTCCTCATTGCTGCTCCTGACACACCCCTCTCATAAGATCTCTCAGTCTCTAGTGGTAATCTGTACAAGGTTCTCACTACACTCTATGGGAGAAGAATTCTTAATGAACTAGGCTTAGAGCCTTGAGAATCCACTGGCACACAGTATTCCCACTATGGGGCATAATTGAGATTATAGGAGTCTTTGGGTTGCATTGATGTACGTCTTTAGCACGGGAGGCATGCCAGTGGATCCTCAAGGCTCTAAGCCGAGTTCTTTAAGAATTCTTCTCCTACAGGGCGTAGTGAGAGTACTGTAAACCACTTAGAGAGTGAGATCCTAGGAGAGGGCTGGCTGAGCCCCACCCGGTGTCTATTCCCATACTAATAAAACACTATTATCTCACCCCTGGTACAAGTTTAGCCATAGGAAAACATTAGAAAAAAATACTCAACGATCACCCCCGTAAAGTGACAATACTATGCCACGGCCGTGGAGTAGTGAATTTCAGATGACGTCAAATGGATTTGCTAAGTTTATTCTAACTATTGTGAAATTTTGATGATATTTAATCTCATAAAAAGGTGTGAGATAAATCCAGAACCGCACTCGAATTGTAAAATAGACAAAACTCCACTCGTTTGAATGGCCCGTAATCGTCACTCGGCTTTGCCTCGATGAAGATTGCTGCCCATCCAAACTTGTGGAGTATTGTCTATTTATACGATTCTCGATGCAGTTCTATATAACTACCCGACCTACATGCCACAATCCCCTCACATGCAACTCCCATCAACCCCAACACTTCCTTCTTCTCCACCTTAACCAACATACAATCAGCGATAACCTCATCAGTTAACCTGAAGCGTCTATGATCTTTATGTCTTTTCAAGAAATCGTAACAGGCTTTCATGTAAGTACGCCCACTGTATATGATAGTAGCACAGTGTGACAGATAACCTACCAATCACTCAAACGATTCATATGACAACCATTTTTTTGCTAAGCAATCCTGCAACTCGCTTTTTGCTCTGTTTACTTTTTCCTGCTGGCAAGGAAAACTCCATTTTGTTGGCATCAATGGTAATGCCCAAAAAGGTGACTTTCTGAGCAGGCCTGACCATCTTTTTTTTATTTATCTCAAATCCCAGAAATAGCAAAGTATCATTCAAAACATTTTGAATATCTATCACAGAGTGTTCATCCAAAGCAGCAACGAAAAAATCGTCCAGATAATTTATACAATCCGTATAACCTGGCCCAGCTAATCGGAGACACTGTTGCATATAAATGGACTACTTTTGGCACCAAAGCATAGGCGGTTATCACAGAACAAGGTCGGTTTTTCCTCTGGAAAACACCAGGAAAATCCCAGAAATCGTCTATGAGTAGGCGATATGTGAACGGCTCGATAGGCATTCTTTATATTGGTGATACCACAATAACCATGACGATTTACCATTTCTCCAGCCATATCAACATTTTTGAACTGAAAATGCGATACTATAGAGGAAACCCATGAAAGTTTAGGGTCTGAGCTCGTATCCCATCGAGTTTGAATCACGTAGTAATTCACAAGGCGAAGCCGCGTGAATTGCTATGTGATTTAAATGAGATGGGATCGAGCTCTGACCCTAAACTTGAATGGGTTTCTGAATTTATCTCACCCTTAATATTGACTAATGGGCGAACATTTGTGACATTATCCCCTATTGGATATATTTCCTAAATATCTAATGGGTGTTAGATACGAGTTTCCAATGTTAATTCTATGGAGAAAAAATATCTGGGGTGAGATAATACCCCGTCCATGCTGTTGTTAATACTGATTCCATTTGGACGTTTGCAGTCCGTTATCGGGCATGACAAACCATCCTTTTTTGTAACTGCTCCTAGCGAATATACACACTCTGGCATAGAATTTGCCACAGAAACCTTGCCTTCAGCGAGTTCCTCGTGGATTTTGACACACATTTCGGTATAGAAAGGCTCAGACACAATATAGAGTTGTAGTTGTTACAGCGATACCCCGACTAACCCTCTGGGTCTAAAATATCAAAACCCCTACAAACTCATGATAAAACGAAGAAAGCATTACTGGATGGATTTTTTTAGCGAAACTACAGCCAAAGCAAGTCTATACAGAAGTAATTGTATTGGTTCAATGTTGAAAATGTAAGAGCACCTGTTATGAAAACCAGCCATAATGGGCTGATAACATGACTGTATTTTATTGTCAACAAATCGAAAGGATACCCCTTCGCTGTTGAAGGATGCAAACAAAGATGATATTTTTTGTAAGATCAATGATTATGACAATAAAACAATTTGAACTAAAAAAACACCCATAGAACAACAGTCAATAACAGGATAATTTATACCATAATCTACATCAACACAATACAAATAATTCTCAACTTGAGAAATACTATTACATGTATCTGAAGTACAACCGTAAGTGGTACAAACGCCCTCCAATACTTCATCGCAAAAACCACAATCACAAAAACGTACACAATTTCTTGAACCACCGACTGTAGTAGCGACTGAGATGCTATGGCTAAAACATCCATTCCATCTACTATCACCACTAGAGTCATCGACTTTTGTTTCAACATTGTCGCCCATATCAACAACATTACCATACCCATCCAGTATCTGGGTTTGTTGAATAGTAACCATTAATCTATCGTCCATATCCACGATTGGAACCACAAACAAACTCGCTATGGATTGAAACAAAGCCGACATAGAAAAAGCCTGTAAATTTAGAGGACACAGCGGAGTTTCGCTGGTCCCAAACAGACTGCACCCGTTACTAAGGTACAAGATTTTGTTTGGCGAGCGACAGCCAATCGGAACGGAGGAAATCTGTGACAGAGTCAACAAGGTAAAGAGCTCGGACACGGGTAGGCATTCGTGGTAGCGTAACGGTACACCGCGTCACACCACACATTGAAACAATTCTTCACCTGATCCGCTATAGCAGACATCGTCCATTAAAACCACTACTACTGAATTCTTGGTTCACTTGGTGCTTTCACCGCATTGCACTCTAATTTTGGATGCTCTTGATAGCAAATACATATCAAAATTTTATCCTCCTTTTCTTTGGCCTTTGGGATCACTTTTTTAGACACCGATTGATTCCTTTTCTTCGCCACTTCTCTGATCACCTCCATTCCCAGAAAACGCATAGCCAGACCTTGATCACCCGCTGTGAATGCTGAAAGGCCATCCGTGACAGCCTTTTTCCGCACTTCCACATCGTATTTCACTAAAGCCGCGGTGGTGTATGTTTGTGTATCATGAAGGAGAGACGTAGAGGTTGACTTCTCCCTACCGCTATCACGACCACAATGCAGTGAGCTTTGCCAGGCGCATTCGAGTCCCGCGCTATAGCCTTGCGACCCCGTTTCGTTGATTCCTATTGGTTGGTGTATGTGCCTTGTTTGAGAGATGGCTTGTCATTGGTCCTGTCCCCTTCCTACTGGTCCCTGTGCAGGTACCAGTCTGTTTTTTATGGGGCTCTTAGTGTATTGTGTACATTCTATGGAGTATTATTTCTTTCTGAATCTGTTCCTGGGATTTATAATGTGTGCAAATGGCATCTGCACTCTGTTTTCCCCCCCTGGATTCGTGGAAGGTGTCGACTGCGTCTTTTGGTAGTGTCTTTTTTATCTTTATAGCCAGATGTCATCCAGCAGTTTATATAGAAAAAAGTATATATTTATTCTTTACAAGTATAATTAGTGGAAATATTGTAACGAGATTTTGAAGAGATGTTTGCGTATCAGCCTTTTCAGTCAAAAAGGCTATGTGACTTAGAAGACCTTTAATATCTCTGCCCTCCTCCAGTAGCTCGATCGACAATTGGGTAAGCAGGTTGATCATTGACTCAAAGGTCATAGTTCTCGACCGCTCCTCCTTTCATAAAAATCATTTAATATCATATTTGCACTCCTTGTGCTTGCGACGACTCTTATCATCATGTGATACACCACACCTGCATGAAGGCTTGTACCTTGGTCTCCTCTCCTCATCAGGGACCTGTTTCAGTAGTCTCGTGACATTAGGCCCAGACAGACATCAACAGTGGCACCAACAGTGCAAGCAACAGCGGAAACAATTTTGTCGGGTTATAAAATGCATGTCACAGTTGATGTCAAATATCAGCAGATTTGAGCGGCCAATTTTCTTCATATATGGAACCATTATAGGTTCTATGTGTCCCTTACTCACATTAAAGTTTCATTGCTTAATTCCTACGGGAAGTGAGTGAAATTGTCTGATAGCATGCTGTCTGCCTTGCGGCATGGTCTCAGCATTGTGCACCATGCTTTCAACACTGGGACATCACAGAATATCACAGAACTCAGCAGAATGACTGAAACAGGCTACTGGCACCACAGTCCATATAGCGTCAACGTAGCATAATGTAGCGCTCAGCATGCAGTAGATATTTATCAGTAATGAACTTTATCATCCAAAAGACTGTGTCCAGTTTAAAATGTTGAACTATTTTATTTACCAAGGCACCGAAAATCCCGTGGAAGGCAATCTTCACCTCACCTCCATTTTTGGCACTTGTTGTTGGGAATTGTGCCATGACCTGGATGTACTACAGTGTACTGACCATATTACCAAGCTACTTCCACCAAGTTCTGAACTTCAACATCTCACAGGTAAAATTACTATGTGGCTCATTTTGCTGAGGCAAAAATGGTTTCTATGTAGTCAACCTTAGGTAAAATACTCTCCTGTAACTTCTCCTATCCCCCACCTGATGAAAGTAAATAGAGACAAGTGAGTTTGGCTGATAAGATTTATTGATGTATAAATTTTTTTGTGTCGATAGAATATGATAGTTAAATAAATTAGATAGAATAAAGTGTGTGTATACCTTCATGCCAACAGTAAGGTTATATATTTCCAAATATACACCATAGGGCAACACTGTCGTCCCTCCCTATTCTAATGCTAGGTGTCGCTGGGTGTCGCATAGTCTCTTCCTTACCAGCACACTGAACGGGTGTTGAGCTGTGGAAATTTTTTATCAGTGCTAATCTCCATTTTAAAGTGGCATCGAACAAAGTTAGGCATGGCATCGAGGTTGCGGTTTTGTGCTACATGCAAAACTAAACATTATAAGCCTACAGGGGCTAAATGTCCTTCATTGTGGAGAGACAAAGATAGCAGTTCTGTGAAGAAGGAGTAAAGGTAAAGCGGTCGCCATGAAGAACATTCCTTGAGAGAAGAAATGCTGGGGGTGTACAACAGCATGGCCAGCCATATTTCCAGTCTGGAGGAGTCTATTGGGGCTATTGCTGATAGCCTGACACCAAAAGGTAAAGGCTCCCGTAAAAAGTCTGCAAAGGTTGAGGAAGAGATGCAGCTGTCTACCAGCATGGAAAATTCAAGTGTGGCAACAAGTCGACCGCACTTGTCGCGGGCGAGTGAGCACAAGACCACTGTTGAATTGCCGATGTACTCCACCATGGTGTTGTCCCATTACCTTAATTCCATACAAGGAATACAGTAGACCAAGTAGCCAAGGACTGCATTCGCAGCAAACCCCGACCTTCACCCTGACCTCCTTACATGATATTTTCTCAGTCCTTGGGACGGCTCTACAGTCGAGAGTTGACCTCGAATTTTAGGGGCCACAACCACCCTCATAGGGTTGACCCACTGACTTCTACGGTGGCCAGTAACCACATGTCCTATCATCAATATTGACTGTTGTTCTCACCTTGAGACGTCAATGTAAGACTCATTCACACAGTGTGAATAGTCTGTACTTCAGGAATGTGAACGCTTGTGAACAACTGTAAATCATAATCAATTCTTATTAAAAGTTTGAACCTTCATCTACTGTTGACCTCTTTCCTATGAAGAAGACACGTTTAAATTGATCAAGATTGATTCATTACATTAATTATCATTTAATTAATACTTCCGTTAATTATTCAATATTCCCGAATGGTCCTCACTGTTGATCAGATTTAAAATAGCTTCTGGTAGCCGATACAACACACAGCCTAAGAGTTGCTCCCCACATTTAATAATTATTATTACGATCTAATAAACATAATATATTCACATTAATATTCATAATTATGATTCCTACGAAAAACCTTACTTGGTGAATTGAAGATCTATATATGTTCCCATTCTATTGGATAGTTCAAGAAATACCCACTAGGGGTCGACTCTGTCCGAATTTAGAATATTCTTATTAAAGTTCAATCATTCAAGCCTAATCCGCCGCACTCTGTACCATAGCAGAACGGTGGGTTAGTTCTCCTACTGTCCACCAGACGTCTCTGACGACTGGCATGTAGTTAACTATCATCTGTATTCTCCTTGAGATGCCCACAGTTCCATACTTTAGAATTCCTCATTCTATAGTCTATCTTTCTACCTGAATTACATTACCACTTCCATTATCATATCATAACTTAATGAATTAACCGAAAACAGTGACTCTACAGTGCCACTTGTGTCAGCGCTACTTGTGTTGTCACATAACTAGTTGCACTGGCCACCCGAGCTACACTACGTTAGCTCTGGTCACGTTCAATTGACAGGGGCCTTGACATGGCGTGGTAGCGGGTATCTCATGCCATTGCAGTGTTTCTATTTTTGCTCTGTGGTCTGACTGCCTTGACCCACTACCTGTACATGCCTCTTACTCTCCCAGCAGATCCTTTATGTGATCTGGACCTATGGTTGGAGAATGTATTCAATTCTCACTCTTGAAACCATTTTTCCATGTTTATATTTCCCTTTGTGTGTATTTTTAATCAAATAAACATAAAGGCAGACTATATTATTAATTTTGTTAGCTATGAATATTTCCTAATGAGAATCTCAGCTCTAAGAATCCCAAAATAAAGAAAGCTGCTTGGTTTGAGAGTGAGAATCCGTGGACACGACCAGGGTTTAACGTTACCAACCTCTAAGTTGGAACACAGTGTAAGCAGAGGTGGTGGCCAATCTAATAACTAGTCAACCCCCATTTGTCTGTATGGTGTTACAGATACCATCCAGACAAGTTTAGTTTCCAGACCTATTACTACATATTATGTGCTGCCACCTAGTGACTGTAATTGTTATGTGTTGTACCCTGCCATCTAGTGGTGGTAAACAGAGATCATGACATGCAAAACAATGCCTAGTCCCTGTCTAGATCATCTCACCAACTAGAGCCAATTACTACACAATCACCACATCCCCACATTATTACAACATGTCACAAAACTATTGAAACAGGTCCCTGAACCGTCAGTGTGCACTATGTTTCAAGCACCGTTCCACTACAAATCGTTCCCGTTTCAAGGCCTGCCTGCCAAATTTTGATGTGGTGCTTCATGTCAATCCCGTTTGTTGTCCCAACCCAATATGCTTGCCACAGTGTGGGAGGTCTTGCTGTGGCATCCTATGACTCAACTATGGTTGTCGTCACGTTTTGCACCCCAGTGAACTCCCTGGTGGGTATAAATAGTGTGCTCCACACCTTCATCCTCACTTCTTTGTTGAGCACTGCCGCAGCAACATAATTCTTATCGTCTTCATCATCATTGTCATCGTCATCGTGGACATTGCCCACAAAAGCAGATTTGGTGTTTGTATGTATCCTTGGTACACTCATACTATCTCTCGCACAGCAACTAGAGCAGTGATGAGACCTCTGGCAGTGATTGCACTCTCCTCCCAGATCTTTCGTGGTGCTAGCGCTGGCTTAATCTCTGCCCTAACCCAAAGCCTGCTCCCTGGGTATCCACTAAAGACAGGGGAGACCAGCGAACATTTCAGATTCAAAACAAGTCAACTGTCAAAAGTTGAAAATATGTAGTATGGAAATATGGGAATTGTTAAAGGAGCTTCACAGACCATCCGGTTGTTTCTTTTTCATACTTAAACCATTTTATAATGGGTATCCATAGTTGATTAGACCCTTAAGAGGAGCACATGGGCATTGTTAACAAAACAAAGGTCTGCAACACATGAGGTGCTTTCCATTGAAGAAGGTAATCCCAGAGACTGTGTCTGGTTTGAAATAAACAATAACAGAAATGAGAGTATTTTATTTACCACATGAATATGTTCATCTCCATTTAAAAGTAGAACACAAAATACCCCCAAAAGCCCTCAGAATTTAGGGTGATTCAAAAACTGGGGTAGGGGCCAGATTTGCGCCCAAACAGGCAGGTTGGGGCAGAGATACAAGCGCTAATTTCGTGACAAAAGTATTAGACATGAAAAGCGGCACCAACGGTGCAAGCAAGATCGGACAAAATGAAGTCTTATGTCTCGTTCTTATGAAACCGGACACACCATCTGGACATGGCACGAAACTAGTGAAACAGGTCCCAGGTGGGTAGAGGGCACTCCCTGGAGAAGTGAGAAGAGATAGGAGGAGAGGAGTGGGCGAAGGCTCGGTGCATGCTGCTAGCTGTGCTGCCCACTCAAGAGTACAGTTCGTGGTTGAGGGCGCAGCCAGGCATGGGGGTATGGGTTACATTGGCACCCAACCCCTGTCTCCAACTTAGAGGTTGGTTTGGTCCGATCGCTTTCTGGCCAGAGAGCTTGAGACTAATATCTCAAAGCAGTATACACTTTTGAAACATTGTGGAATATAAACTATGAATACTTATTACAAATCATTATTGACCTAGCTAGTTTATAACAAAGTCTAACTCCATGGTCTCTTTATCAATATACACAAAAAATAAAATAAAAATATGGATAAAGGGCTTCGACAGTACTACAATCTCCAACCTCGACAATAGCCTTTTGTGATAGACTACCACGAAACCATGTCCACGAAGAATGATTCACTCTTCCTGCAGAGACTCTGACTCTGGTAGTAGGAAGATCAGCTAGGCGAGAGTCAGTCATGGTTGTTCAGATCGGATTCCACCCCAGCGCCCACTCCCTCATCCACCTTCAACTCCCATATGGCTCCAAATACAAGAAGGGAGGTTTCTCTCCTTATGCATTCATCATGGACAAAATAGGGATTTTACCTTTTCTCTGTTTCCAGTTGTGCTAAGAATGTACACCTTCTCGGCCTCTGATATACGAGTGTGTGTGGATGGTGTATCAGTTACGAGCACACTCCAGGCAATGGCCCAGAGTATTCCCAATAGACCTGAGTGTCCATGATTCATGCCAAAATTAAAATGAAAGTAAAATGTGGATTAGGGACAATAAAATTGTATAATGTTCAATCTCAGATTTAAAAGATACAGTGAATATATCAGGGTTTTTTGCCATAATAGCCGAGAAGTGTATTAAAATGTCAAATGACAATATTTCATTATATCTTTATCTCAGTTAAGATATCTATTGTCATCTGCAGATATACAGATTCTTCATTGATGTTGATTAATCTCACATTTCATTGATATGGATATTGCAATGCTTTGTTTGCACCATCACCCAGCAGTGAATTTTCCTTAAGTCACTGTCCTTCAGAAACTCTGGAAACATTAGTTCTGTCAAAAGATCCAGCATACTGTATGGCGACGCCACAGTGACCCCATGATGACATGCGGCAACATTAACTGACATTGGTGTGCCTTAAGTCTCTGGTATATTTGGGGCCGAGTGGAGCAAAGGCCATAAAAAGGTAATAAAAGGTCGATGTTCATTAATGGTTTGAGGAAAATTTACTGCCAGGACTGTTGGAATGATGATGTAAATGAAGCATTCTGATAAAAACTCAAAATTGTCAAATACAAATATTTCTTTGATATTTGTAAATCTTACATTTTATTGATAAGGATAAATCTAATATGGAGATGAGAACATCGTCAAAAAGAATAGACCTATCATTACCATAGACATAGAATATAAATGGCCATCCCCCATCTGGAGCATGTGCAGCCAAAGCACCAGAAACAGATATGCCGACAAGTTTGCCAAGGTTACCCCCTGGATGAAAAAACCCACAATAAACACTGCTCATTTGTGATAATACAAAAAGCCAACAGTAGTGCCTTATCATAATTTATAATATATCTTCAAAAAATATATCAGGAGGTTTGTTGGGATTTAAAAATATAAATGACATTCAAAGTCAAATGACAACAAATCTAAATATCATTTATTAATCATTTAATTTGTATTTCATATGTAAAATCAATTTTGGTGTAATAATAGAGGTCCAACTATTTTCACCTACAAAATTATTCTTTAAGGAACGTATTCTGGAATGCAAGTAGAAAACCAGATTGATACAGGCAGACATACCACTAAGTGTAAATGATGTGAGAAATCCTCTCTCTGACCTTGGAGACCATTTAGAAAGCACATCATAGACAGCCGGGTAACTTAAACCCTGAAAAGATCTCGATGATAAATGAGAGGAATTTGACCAGCAAGTAGGAAAAAAACTATTTGAGTGAATATATAGAAGACAGTACATTCATGGAAAATCACAGAATGAAGAAAGTGTAACTTGAAAAGAAGAAAATCTATTCTGAATGTGAACTCATTAACTTACAATATCTGCTTTGAAGATATTTTATTATCATAAAGGGTATTTATAATAATTTTGCCTTTAAATAACTGGAAAGCAACCAACTTCCGCCATTCCCATGAGTACCCTAGCAGCAATGACAAGAGCTACATGAGTACGGGCTAGCATTGGTATAAGGAGGGAGACTACACATGCCAAGGTCATACCCAGACCAAACATCAACCTTCCACCATAGTAATGTGACAAGTGCCCTCCAAAGATCTGCAATGTTATGTAACCATAGAAGAAGGAAGACAGCAGGAAGCTCTGTGTTGTAGCATCCCAGTCAAATTCTCCTTTCTGTGTGAGATAAAAACAGAAATCTCTTCAAATTTACAAAGATGTATTAGTATAGGGGGCACAGGTTTGGAGCGATGGTTGTTTCTTCTTTTTAAGAGATGTAGCCAAAGCTTATGTGATTCTTTGCAGAGAAGGGCCATTCCTTCAATTCAACACCTAGTCTACCCTCTCGGGGCTCTTTCCAAACTGCCTCATTGTATAGACAATTTCACATACAGTGGAATAAAATGAATAGATAAATGTGCTTGGTTGTAACACTGGGCCCCATACCAAGCTTTAGTGTGCTGCCTCGCAGAAATGTGTGCCTCAAGACTAAGAACAAGAACACACCATCAGTCACACTGCGCCGCTCCGGTTTATTGTACCGCAAAACCTGTCTCTGCAATGATAGACTCACAACAACCTTAGGATTTTAAGATTATACATCCGCGCCTTTTTTCGGGACCACCGCGATGTAGTACTACCCAAGATACAATATAGTTCTTAGGTTTATCGAGTATATCTGATACTATCCCAGTGATATTTGTGAATTTAGTTGGTAATTCTTTTAAAGTACTCTAGTGGTAACTTTGTCAGTCACTTTGAACATTCAACTGTCATCTTCTGAAGTCATTGATGGCTCAGTCATATCATCTCCTTCTTCTTGTTCCTACTGAAGACGAAAATAATGTATGATACTCAGAAAGATGTAATGTAATGTAATCTTGATTATGATTGATACTTCTAGTGTTGTCACACTTTTAGATTAGTCAGACCAGTCAGTGTTTGAACTGACAGTTAGGTTTCCACCATGGCCTAGTAACGGTTGACCTAGATCCCCATGACTGTATGTCCTGTCACTCTGGCTGTCATTACCAGGGTCTACACTGAGAGAGCTAGTATGGTCACTCAGACACGATTATGAAGGACATTATCAAGGCCAGTTGAGCTGATTCTACTGACCTTCCTGTGCCCGTTTGTTTGTTTGTGTAGTTTTACATCTCTTAGTAACGTTAGTAACGTCCTTTTGAGACTGACTCATTGGTTCACCTATCAAGTCCTTGTAAGTTATACTAACTCAACTATGGTCTGCTTGTAGCAGTGGGACCCTATGCCCTTTTTATAGTGCTGCTTCACTGAAGGGCTGTGCCGCAGACCACAGACACAAACTCCACCGGTCACATTATACTGACAAGGGTGGACATGATTGCGTTGCAACGTGACAAAAGTAGAGTTGCTAATAATCTAGTAATGATTTAAGTAAAACTGATGGTTTTTGGATTTATGTTCTCCAGCTTTAAGGATATTGTATTGAAAGCTGTATCTAAACCAATGTGTAATTTTGAAATTGCTTCCAAGTATACCCGCGTTAAGGTAAAAAACTATAAGATGATGTGAATGAGAAAATGGATGAGATTACTGTAAGGTAAACTAGGTGTCAAAACACCCTATCTTGACTATATATATATGTATCTACATAGTCGGATCTTTGCCAATACGAGATTATTATAGGCAGACGAATGGCCACTGGCCCAATATATATATATGTTTCAGAAGTAATAACGAGGTCCTTGGTTTGTACAAGCTGTTTCTGAGTCAAGAAAGCGTTATATGCATGTATTTCTCTCTTTCGCCTTAGGAACTACTGAAAAATAACCACGACCTTATTAATCCTAGAGATTATGCAACAAATACTTGTGAAACGAAAAAGAATGTTACAATTAAATGCTATTAATGTTAAGTATGTATTCATCTCATTTCATCTCATTACATTTCTGATGATAAGCCAAAATTGTTGTACCTTCATTGTATGAGAACTGTTTCCCGCACTGCTCCGCAAAGTTAAAAGTGTAATAAGCGGACTTCGGAGGGACCAGGCGGCAGAACGGCCTAGGCCGAGCCTGGATGTGTGTAATACCAAGTACCCTAATAAAAGTTTTCAAAAAAAAAACAAAAAAAAAATGTACCCGTCCTCTAGCCAGGCACACTGCCACTAGCACCCGTCCTTATGGGAGTAGCTCAGCACCAGGCAGCCGTCCTTAAAGGGTTAAGGTCTTTTGTAGTTTTCTCTCTACAGTGGCCATATGGCTGGCCTTGTAGCAGATGACAAAGTTGTCTACATACAGGCAGCACTTCAGATCCCGCTGCAGAGTTTTTGTTATCTCATTTATTTTGATGCTAACGAGGTTTACTGAGAGAGCACATCCCTGTGGCACTCCCATTTCCTGGTCGACCTTCATCGACTTTGTGACACAAACGTGGACATTGAATGTTCTGTTTGCAAGGAAGCCTTCCACAAACAGTGGGAGTCTTCCATGCAGTCCACGGTTATGCATGTCTTGAAGGATGCCAAATTCCCATGTTGTGTCATAAGCCTTTGTCAGGCAAAAAAATATGGCAACAACATGTTCATTATTGGCAAAATCTTCTCGGATGTAGCTTTCCAGCAGAATCAGATGATCGGTGGTACTACAACCCTTGCAGAATCCTGACTGGTAGGGAGTCAACAAGTTTTTGGACTCTAGATACCGTACCAGCCAGTTGTTCACCATCCTCTCCATTGTCTAGGCCAGACAGCTAGTCATGGCTATGGGCCCATAGCTGGAGGCTAGGTTCACATCATTCCCTGCTCTGGTAGGTGTTTCAGCATCTGGTAGTGAATGTTATCTGGGCCTGGGCAGGAGTCCTTAGCCTGGTGAAGGGCATGCATCATTTCTCTCAATGTGAATTTCTAATGACTATTGTTGTTTTTTTGGTTTTTTTCAAAGTTTATTTTCAGACGAATACATTTCGCAAAGTGGTACACACGATCTTCCAGTGGATCCATCCTAGGGACTTACAACTTTCAGTCATTTGTGTTTATCAGTTACACAACAAACTTTCGTGAACTCATTAGCAATATATAACTCCAAAGTCGTGTAACATCAGGGCACAATTCAAGTTGCTTGTGGCAATCATACAGCAGTATGTCACATACCACTGTCGTCTTTCTCAAAATGACTTACAGTTTAACACACTATTGTTATTCAGCAAGTTATTCTAGCCAGGCACACTGCCACTAGCACCCGTCCTTATGGGAGTAGCTCAGCACCAGGCAGCCGTCCTTAAAGGGTTAAGGTCTTTTGTAGTTTTCTCTCTACAGTGGCCATATGGCTGGCCTTGTAGCAGATGACAAAGTTGTCTTCATACAGGCAGCACTTCAGATCCCGCTGCAGAGTTTTTGTTATCTCATTTATTTTGATGCTAACGAGGTTCACTGAGAGAGCACATCCCTGTGGCACTCCCATTTCCTGGTCGACCTTCATCGACTTTGTGACACAAACGTGGACATTGAATGTTCTGTTTGCAAGGAAGCCTTCCACAAACAGTGGGAGTCTTCCATGCAGTCCACGGTTATGCATGTCTTGAAGGATGCCAAATTCCCATGTTGTGTCATAAGCCTTTGTCAGGCAAAAAAATATGGCAACAACATGTTCATTATTGGCAAAATCTTCTCGGATGTAGCTTTCCAGCAGAATCAGATGATCGGTGGTACTACAACCCTTGCAGAATCCTGACTGGTAGGGAGTCAACAAGTTTTTGGACTCTAGATACCGTACCAGCCAGTTGTTCACCATCCTCTCCATTGTCTAGGCCAGACAGCTAGTCATGGCTATGGGCCCATAGCTGGAGGCTAGGTTCACATCATTCCCTGCTCTGGTAGGTGTTTCAGCATCTGGTAGTGAATGTTATCTGGGCCTGGGCAGGAGTCCTTAGCCTGGTGAAGGGCATGCATCATTTCTCTCAATGTGAATTTCTAATGACTATTGTTGTTTTTTTGTTTTTTTTCAAAGTTTATTTTCAGACGAATACATTTCGCAAAGTGGTACACACGATCTTCCAGTGGATCCATCCTAGGGACTTACAACTTTCAGTCATTTGTGTTTATCAGTTACACAACAAACTTTCGTGAACTCATTAGCAATATATAACTCCAAAGTCGTGTAACATCAGGGCACAATTCAAGTTGCTTGTGGCAATCATACAGCAGTATGTCACATACCACTGTCGTCTTTCTCAAAATGACTTACAGTTTAACACACTATTGTTATTCAGCAAGTACTGTATACAACAAACAAGATAGAATATGTACAATGAACAATGAACACCATTAAAGACATAACATTTACAGTACAGGGACACACAGGTTCTGTCAAGACAAGACAGGTGACAGTTTGACAATTTTACATAGAACATAGTGTTCTTCCAACACTTACTGAAAAACAAGAATTGTGGTCCCAGTTGAACTGAGTTTGGGATGGGGGGGGGGGGGCAGAATCATCGCAGACTACAGTGAGAGATCTTACACATTGGGCAGTGGACATTGAACCGACCCATAGACCCTATAACCATGTATAACCATGTATAATCGGCACGAGATTATGAGGACCTTAGGTTAGCGAATCAGATTTCCCAGGATCTCCACCAAGTTGAGTTCCCTAACACAGTTTTTAAAGTTATCCCTTTTTGGGTTTACTTGTATGTTGAGGGTATCTTGTATAAACACTCATGCCAATTAGTATGAAACCCATTTACTGGCAAATGATATATCCATCTTGTTGACACCTTGTTCAAGTAGGCTATCATGACCCTTATCATTTTGATTATGAAAAGAAATCTCTATATTGCAGCGACCAATAACTTCCATCTTTAACGGGTTTTTTTCCTAGATTAAAGAAACAAACTATGAGATGATGTGGTCATATGTGTAGCTTCTCCTAAGACAATATTAATCATATTAACAAGTTAAGCAAGTTAGACATGAGCATATAGTACTTCATTTGATTTAGGTCTTCACATACAAATAATGATTCTAAAAAAGAGAGAAAATAACAGAGGTGGTAGAAACGATGCTGCAAGATCTTAGCAAAGCTGGATGGTTGGTATCATAAAAGTTTTTCAAGGATGAAAATCACAAAAAGAACAGACCCAGTCATTTTTTAGTAGGTTGTTGTTATTAAACCAAGTTATAAAATTGGTGTTTAATTAATGTTTAATCAACTTCTTTGGGTGATGATACTATGTGATACCAGCTTAGGTTAAATGCCTTTTAGGGTTCAGCATGTTGACTTCCTGTTAGATGAAAAGTATTGAAACAAATAAGATGAATTTATCTTGGCCACTGGAGCTTACTGAAAACAAGGTTATACATACCCTAGTGGATACCTCAGTATAGATAAAAAAACACTGAAAAAAAAGGTGACTACAAGTTCAAAGTCAGAGTATTTATAGATACAATTCCGGTAACTTGGCTGTATTAGATTTGATAGGGGTTTCTTTGTAGGTTTCTTTGATAAATGATTACATTGTGAATGATTGCATGAATTGTTCTCAATCTGTTTGTCTGATTTGCATGTTGTGATTCTTTTGCAGTGGATGGGTGCATCATGTTGCATAGTAACAGACCTATCGTGAGCTGAGTGTTGCTGAGCAACTAATGGAAGTGGCATCGACATGATCGGAGAGAGTATGCACACCGCATCGCTCGAGCATCGCTCAAGGAAAACTCATCGCTGCTATTACAGGCTTCTGGGTAGAACTCCTTTTTGGTGGACATCTAGGTCATTGTTTTGATGGGTTCCCATGTATCTTACACAGTTGGATACCAGCCAAGGTCATACATGTAGCTGTTTGTAAACATTATTGGAGGTGCTTGAGGAGATTTCTTATAAATAATTGTGTTTTATGCGCATCTATGGTTTCCGTATCATGTCTATAGCATGCAAACATGGTCATGTCTTTTATAAAGGTGTCTGAGTGACTATAATACATCTCTGGGTGCAGCACCTGATAATGGCAGCCAAGATGGCAGGGCCTACAGTGATGGAGATCTAGGGACCTGTTTCACTAGTTTTGTGACATGTCTAGATGGCATCTAGATGGTGTGTCCAGTTTCATAAGAACTAGACATTAGACTTCGTTTTGTCCATTCTTGCTTGCACTGTTGTTGCCACTTTTCATGTCTGTCTAACACCTTTGTCACAAAACTATTGAAATAGGTCCATGATTTGTAGATTTGTCTAATTCTTATATTTGGGGTTTGTCTTTTCCTAAGGGCAGCTACTGCCACGAAACTAGACAAACCCAATGTGTTACAGACATGTTAAAAAACTAGTGAAACAGGTCCCTGGTCACCCCACCCACGACCATTTCTAGGTAATGGTGGAAACCTGACTGTCAGTTCAGATTAAAACTAGTCTAACAAATCTAAAAGAGGAAGATAACATTGTATTAAATTGTCCTGAGGATAGTTTTATATTCAGCAGAAACAAGAAGAAAGAGATGTTATGAATCCACCATCATGTTCTCAGAAGGTGACAGTTGAATCTTCAAATCCTAAAACAATAGTAAGTTGCCTATGTCTCTGTATTTCACTCTGAAAGCTATTAGAAAAACTATTCTATCCCATGTAGTACTAGATCTTAATAGTCCAGTGCAAAGGCGAGGACATATAACCTTAAAATCCTAGGACTATAAAGAGTCTATCATTGCAGGGTTTGCAGAACAATAAACCCAACAGTACAATGTGTATTGTATGTAGGTCAGAGTTTCTGGCTGATTTGAAGATATATCAAAATGTTCCTACCCTTGTCTTATTCACGATGAATTCCTGAACAGGGCATGTATCTGGTCCAGAGTAGTTGAAGGATGATGTTGATGGATCATACTTTACCATTGCTACCAGAGCTAGACTAAAGTTGAAACGATTGGCATAGCAGATGCAACAACCAAGGAATCCCATGAATGCCACAAGATGACGATACCCTAGCCCTGGCACTGCTCACATGCAAAGACAATAAATGAAGTAAAATGTATTTCCTATATATTTATTTGTTACATATTGAATATTTGAGTTTCTGATGAATAAGATGAGAGGTGCAATTGGAGTTCCGGAAAATTAATTAGGTCATAGACATGTGACATGTAATAGCAATTATATCAGGGTATACAGGATTAAAAAACAGTTCAGAAAAATTGTAGTGATTAACATGGTGAGTTGTTCATCAGTAGTGGTCTGTCAGTGCTACCCTATGTGGACCCTATCACATAGGTTGATTTGATATGTATTTCGGTAAGTGAACAGGATCTATTATCACTAAACCTACTCACACAAAACCAGACTCAGAGAGCTTCGGTATATTGATGTTTTTATTATACCTTATTGTCTCTAGAAAGAGTGCCTTAGCACGGAATGTGCCAAGAGAAGTGGGGTGAGTGAGTTCAGAGGCCAAAGCAAGTTCCTTCACTCAACCACTGAAAACTTACCAGAATGTGAGGCCCTGAGGAACCCAGAGTAACCACAAGTAACCTGTTGACCTATTGCAGACTTGGCCTTATACCGACCAAGCTACATAATCCGGGCGAACCTGTAGCGCAGTCATGCAAGAGCTCTCTGGGATTACCGCACAGCAGGGATTGGCACCCGCAGCCTCTAGGAGGGTGGTTGTGGCCCATTAGATTGTAGGTTTACTCTCAACTGAAGAGCCGTCCCAAGGAGAAAATATCATGTAAGGAGGTCAGGGTGAAGGTCAGGGTTTGCTGCGAATGCAGTCATTGGCTACTCGGTCTACTTTATTCCTTATATGGAATTAGGGTAATGGGACAACTCCATGGTGCTAACGTAAACCATACAAACCACTGCTCGACTAACCCAACCCTACAGGCTTATCTTTAGTCAAAAGCCAAAATGCTCAGAATGACTGACGAAACCTCATAGACGATAGACTGAAATACAACGAACATATAAAAAAGATTTCTTCTACAATCTCCGATAAATTATACCTCTTGTCCAAGATTAGGAAACTTATAGACAAGGACACAGCTATAACAATATACAAAACAACTATCCTTCCTTACTTCGATTTCTGTGATATTATATACGATACTCAAAACAAGAAAAACAATAATGATCTTCAACTCCTACAGAATAAAGCCCTTCAGATTTGTTACAATATCAGATTAGGTCCCAACCAACTATTAAGCACCCAGGATACCCTCGATCTCTCTAGAACGATGTATCTCACCAAACATAGACAAATCCACTCCTTGTTTTATGCTTTCAACCTAACAACCGAGCCAGGTCTTTTGGATCAACGGGATATACACACTAGAATCCACGAAGAAATCAGACTACTTTTACCTCCTTTAAAGAAAAAAGTCCTTGAGGATAGTTTCTTTATCTCGGGGATAAAAAATGGGAATAATCTTAAGACTGGCTTCACAAAAATTAAAGACACAAACAAGTTTAAATTGGCTATAAAGAGATCGTACCCTGAATGCTTTGCTGGTTTACATACTTAGCTTGTTACACAACTAAGTAGACCTGACGGTTTTGTTGTTTTGTTTTTTTTTCGTTTTTTTCTCTCTTTTCCTTTTTTCTGTAGATTGTGTTACAACTCAGAATCTTATTTACAAACTTTCTCTGATGATTGTGTTACAACTCAGAATCTTATTTATAAGCTTTCTCTGATGATTGTGTTACAACTCAGACCATACGATCATAAATCATCTCGTACCTGCAAAATAACTGCTATGATTGCTCCTTAGCTTGCGTTGCAACTGGGATTCAAATATTTAGCTGACAATTGTTAGCACTGGCTACCCTGTTTCTCAGTTATCCAATCCCCCCCCTCTGTACACTATTTCTTTTGAGTCCCTAAACAAAACCTGTGTCCTGGTATATTGATGTAATTTTGAAAATTACCAAACAAACTGTAGGTTTGGTTATAACTAATATAGTAATCCTAATGTACTCCATACAAATCACAACTCATGAATGATATCTAGCAAATCTTGTTTTATTTCCCTCAAAAAATCTCATCATCTACTCATCATTATGTTGGTGCATGGCGCTCGTAGGTACAATCGCATTCACTACTATACAAATGTATCATGTAACTATAAATCATGCATCAATGCTATTATTTCCTAGAATGTCCCCTCCTGTCTACGGGACCAGACGGAAGAACGGCCCAGCCGAGTCTGGAAGTTATGTGTACGATAACGTTTTTTTAAAACCTAAGAAAATTCTCAAAGTTTCAGAATGTTTACTCTACCAGGAGTAACAAAACGAAACAGAAAAGTGAGTAGGTAGAACCCTTCCTGTTTTTTGGGGTAGAGTGAGTGCACATATTGTACAACATCGTGAGGATGTGTATTACCTAGAAGAACTGCTAAGTAGTGCCATATATATTTTTTTTATAATGTTTGTCCTGCATTCTGTTAATTACAAAAGTTCTTCCACATGGAGTCTTGTAAGCATTTAGCAAGTTCTATTACATCGGTAATTTGTATGTATGATATAAGTGAAGTTGAGGGAACATTCACATGAATGCAATTATACATGAAAAAGATAATTACAGTCACCTATAAAATAACTGAACCGCCTATTTACAGTTTCTCAATACACTTCAAGGCCTCTCTTATTTGCACTTCTTTAACACTGCTGACAAGTCTATTCCAGAAACCAGGGCCTTGGTACACTGGCAACTTTCTATATGGTTCACACTGAAACCTACTCTATTTAAACTTAACTTTCTCATCAGCCCTGGTTCCAGGTTTCTCTTATCTATCAGGCTTATAGCCGACGAACCATAGCAAGCAGTTGTTTAACATGGCGATCACCGTGATTACTTATTTTAATACATTCTGGGACCTGTTTCAGTAGTTTTGTGACATGTCTAGATGGCGTCTGTGACACCATACGGACAGATCACAAGATTGCAGTCGATGACACACAGAGTTTCACTCACTTCTCGTAGGAATTAAGCAATGACACTTTAACATGAGTAGGGGATACATATAACCTATAATCGTTCCAAATATGAAGAAGATTGGCCACTCTGATTTTCTTATATTTGCTAGTCTTTTTCCGCTGTTGCTTGCACTGTTGTTGCCGCTGTTGATGTCTGTCTAGGCCTAATGTCACAAGACTACTGAAACAGGTCCCAGATCATTTAACAGATCATTTATAGGGGTCTGACTGCTGCACCTCCAAGGGGAGGAACCTTTGACCCCTGATGGTCACGTGACTGGTGGTGGCGGTGTGTATAGATAAGAGATGAATGAGCGGATTAAATGAGGTCAGCATTGTTATGATTGCAAACTAGGTCACATGCATGATAAGAGATTGTTATTGTTTTTTTTGTCGTTGTTATGAATAATGATAAGACATTGTTATTGTTTGTTATTATCGCAAACTAGGTCACCATCATGATGGGAAGCAGCAGTGGAAGTGCCCCCCCCCCCCCTTGATACATGTAACGTGACTACTGTCTAACTGTGGTTTTACTCTCTCTTCCCCATACATCACTGGTCATTGAAGTTGAGAAGTGCTAATGACCTACTGTGGTTTTGATTAGGACTGAATCAAGAGTTCACTTGCACACTTTTACCAGTCTCTTCCCCGCAGGTTACTGGTCATTGAAGGTGAGAAGTGCTAATGACCCACGCACATTATCATAGCTATGTACTGTTCCAAGCAATTGAAGCACCCCCCTTTTGATACATGTTTTTGTGACTACTGTTCTACTGTGGTTTTGATTAGGACTGAATCAAGAGTTCACTTGCACACTTTTACAAGTCAGCTTTGTCACTGGGAGGAGGGGGTGTTGCGGGTCCTCTTTGTGACTCCAGTGGACTGTCCTGTGTGGACACACACCGCATCTGCATGGTGACGACACTACTCTCCACCACACTGTCCTCCTTCTACTACTACTACTGGTGGGGGTGTGGGGACACTCTCACTCCCCACCCTGGGTCCGTGACACCTCTACCCCTGCCTCTGCATGTGTGTGTGTGTGTGTGTGTGTGTGTGTGTGTGTGTGTGTGTGTGTGTGTGTGTGTGTGTGTGTGTGTGTGTATGAAGGGGGTGGGGAGGAGTCAAGGTGGGGGTCATAGGTCAGGTGTAGTGGGAAGCGGGACTGTCCACTGTCCTTATCCGGTCCTTATCCGGACCAGGAGATGACATATGGGGTGCAGAGTGTTATCATACATTTTACACTTATCAGAGAGATAGAGATGGCAATAAACACATGGACTGTAATAACAGAAAAGACTGTTAATGAACCATGCGGTTAATAAAAAAGAAATGGTAGATATGGTGTATGAGACCCTAGAAACCTTAATGACTTCTGCGGACACATTAAACGATGCTGAAGAGAAGGAACTTCGGGGTAATCTAGGAAGGTGGCGTAAGATCTTTGCTTGGCCAGATGATCCACTCAGAAGGACTGACTGTGCAGAGCACCACATAGATACAGAAGGAAACATTCCATTCAGATTGACTTACCGGAGACTACTGCCTATCAAGAGGGAAGATTTGGAAGAGGAATTAAGGAAAATGCCTTGCCAGGAAGTAATCATCCCCAGTGAAAGCCCTTGGGTGAGCCCTGTGGTGATGGTTACTAAGAAGGATGGTAATTGCCGGTTTTGTATTGACTACAGAAAACTTAACGGTATCATCCGCAAGGACTCCTGTCCTATACCGCGGATTGATGAGAGGTGGGAACCAATGGTTTTGTACCTTGGATCTCCAGTCTGGGTATTGGCAGGTGAAAATGGCTAGTGAGGATCAGCTGAAGACGGCTTTCACTACCCATGAAGGGCTGTATGAATTTACAGTAATGCCCATTGGCCTCTGCAACGCACCCGCGACGTTTAAATCCATGACGAATCAAATATTAAGGGGATTGCAGTGGAAGAAGTGTTTGGTTTATCTAGACAGTATAATTGTTTTCAGGAAAACCATCATAATGTCCTACTAGAACAATTATTGGATTTAGGATGTAGTACCACTCTGATTGAATTATTGAGATCATATTTGGGTTATCGAAAACAGCATACGAAAGTAAATATGACCATCTCAAGTGAACTCCCTATGACATGCAGAGTCCCCTAGGGGTCTGTGTTAGGACCCCTACTATTTTTGATTTTTATAAATAACATAACAAATAATTTGCTTGCATCAACGGGATACCTATAAGCTGACGATCTTGTACTAATAGGGCATGGAAAGACTCAAGCCAAGCTGCTTATCGTATGAAAGAAGATCCTAAAATTGTGGATGCTTGGATAAAACAACATAAATTAGCAATTAATTACACTAAATCGAAAGTTATGTGGATTGGTTATGCTTCCAAAATTGACTTTGCTCAAGACTTGCATGTAGGTGATGAAGTTTATGAATCAGTGGAAAGTTATAGATACGTAGGTATTATTCTAGACAGTAAACTAAATCTCAGTGCTCAAATGGATAAGGTTATAAAAGAGCTAAGTACGAGGAACTTCAAATTGTGTAAGCTTAAATTTTACTTAACACAGGATGCATTACTGAAAATAGTCAAACACATGATTTTGCCAGTTGCTGTGAGTACTGTGATTTTGTCTATTACCTCATAACAAGGAGAAATAGAGAGAGATTACAGGCAGCAGTTAACAATAGCTTGCGTATAGCCTTATCTGTGATGAAACCTATGGACATGCATGTATCATCGCTATATGAAAAGGTAAAATCAGATCTCTTGACTTTAGAAGTATGTCCCATCTAATCTCACTAATAAAATGGTGGTCAGAAAAGCCCACCAGCAGGGCAGGGAAGTCCTGGGTACCAAGAGTCGGGAAGAAGGGCAAGGGCCCGCCGTCAACATGATGGAAGCCTGGGGGGTGTTTTATTTTCAACTCTCCTGGGCCAGGAGAGTCTCCAGGAGGGATAGCTCCACTGAGGATAATTTTCAGGAGATCTCCTCAATCTCGTTCGATTTACCCTGTCCTCGGGAGGGAGAGAAATCCTGGGGCCTAACTCTCCTGAAATTGACCCAAATCCTTCCCGGGGACATATCCTTCCGAAGGAGCTCTCCTCGGACTCTTTCTGGACAGGAAGGAGAATTGTTTGTTGATGTATAATCCGTCATCAGTCCTCGATTCAAGGTAAGGAATCATTGAATATGGTCATATAACAAGGTATTGGGGTGTAAATGTTATCAATATCTAAGTAAAATTGATGAATTTAATTATTAGAATGGTTAAATATAATTTTAATTGTTTATTAATGGTGAATAGAGTAAATCCCCTGTTATCGTTCACTGAATCGAAAATGAATTGTCACTGGTAGTGTCATATATGGTGTATATGGGTACATGGGTTCGAGTCCAGTACAGGGTAGTACATTTTTAATTGGAATTTCAATAATATATCTCAGTTAGTGTGCTATTTATATAATATATAAATGTTTATATTGATAATGTAATTTTAATATATATTCATGTATTTATTTCAGATTAATTTGGTGAAATGGACCCAAACAATGGTAAAAGAAGACCACTATAAAAGCAAGACGAATTTTTTGCTTTACTCCAGGCTGCGATAGTCGAGAAAGACATACCCCGCACTTTGATCAAGGACCCTATATAAGAATAAATGAATAAAAGACACAATTGTAATTTATTTAATACCAATAAGGAATAATAAAAGTTGTCTATAATACACATTTTGTAAAGGTTATATGTAGTAGATACAGAGACAGGTGTATTTATATATAAAAGAATTTTTATATATACATATAATATTGATACGGGGGTATTGAGCAGAGATAATTTTTTTTTTTTTTTAATAAATTTATTACCGACAATCTCTTTCACCATATGAACGGTGTTTTACAAAGTGATAGTCGCTCGACTACCTTACTACAATTTCAGCGCTATACAAGGTACAATATAATGTAGGTGGTATTCATCCAGTATATATGCGTTTCTCATACTGACGTATAATAGTTCGCAATCAAAATTAAACTTTTTATACTTCATATTTATATTTTGGTCGCTCGACCATATCTTCCTCATCAAGTTTATATTTTGGAATATGTCCTGTATTCCAACCATTCGACAGTCATCTTCATCTATTTCTTTGAGTCTCTGTTAGCTTTCCTATGATAACAAAACATAGTAATATTTCAATATGTCAATATAATAATACAATATAAAACAACACAACATACAAACGAATCAGTGACACATACAGTACAATCATTTGTACTACAACTCTATAACAATTCCAGTTTTGATATCTTTTCATTTGTTATTACATACATATCTCTCATTAATATTATTTGTAAATTTTTGATAGTCTCTCATTCCAGATCGAATTTGCCTTTAACAAGTCCTTCTTTAACCTCCATCTTGAAAAGCTCTCTTTCAGTTATTTCTCGGATCCTTTTAGGTAATTTGTTCCATAATTGGCTTCCCCTATAAATCGGACTTATTCTATAAAATTCCTTTATCGGTGGCTCGACCTCAGGTTTGATATCTTTCTCTCGTTCCATACCCTGTATCTCTATTATTCACCCTACCTAGTTCATAAACCCACCAATGTATAAAGGGCAGAATATGGACTTGTCTTCTTATATTTAAAGGCATAATCTTGGCTTTGTCTAACAACTCTTCAGTAGTAATATCTCTAGGATTTCGAATCTTATATACCAGCCGCAAAGAAGTATTTAACACAGTTTGCAATTTTTGTTTTGTTCTTGTATTCAGGGAATCAAGGATAAAATCCGGTAATATTATTTGTTTTACCACTGATAAACTAGCAGCAGTAGTCAAGTATTGTATATAAATTAATATATATAATAAATATATAATATACTGAAAAATTTGTAATAGATACATACCCAGAATCTCCTAGAAGGAAAATATCCCCAAATCCCTCATCTTCGGCCTCTGCATACGCATCAGAACCTCGCTGGTATATTAGTTCATTTACTAATAACCTTACGAAACAGGACCTACAAGCTTCACCCAGGACACATGTAGAGGTGTCTTGAGTTAAGATACATTGGGGACGCCCCAGGACCTTTTTCAGATGTCCCGGCCCCAGGATTGAAAATAAAACGCTATTTCAGGAGACCTCCTAGATCCTGGCCCAAGACTCTCCTTCCCCGGGAGACTTTGAAATATCCAACCCAAACTCTCCTAGGACCTCTCCCCGGGCGGCCCAGGACTCCTCGGGCAGAAAATAAAACAGGCCCCTGGTCGTCCGCGTAAGGTGAAGATACCCCCGTGGAGGACTTCAAAGAACACAGCTTTGGCTGGGAGCTCTAGACGGTCCAGCTCTGAGAGAGGCGGGTAAGTGGACCTTTCCTGAGTAAAGAGTTCTGGGCAGACTTCTGGGAAGAGTTACGGCCAGAAATCAGTCCCAGCTGTTTCTGGTAAACCTTAAACTCAGTCTTGTTTGCCCAAAGTGGTCACCACACCAACAATGGGAACAAACGAACCTTGGGTGTTGAATGAAATTCTCGAGCTCATTAAGGACATGGATCATTCTCTATGAAGGGTGCATGAATCTAACAAGAAAGAAGATTGGGCTGCAGCCAGATACTTAAGGAACTATTGTAGGAAAGTAGTTATTAATGCCAAGGCAGAGTATATTGAATCAGATTTGGATTTATATAAGTCAGATGCCAAAAGATTCTGGGCTGAGATAAAAATTTATTACCTAGCAAAAATCAAACTGGCAGTTTTATCCTCATAGACAAAGACTCAAAAGAAAACATTCCATAAAAATCTACGGCTGACTTTATAAACAAATACTTCACAAACATTGGCTCTGCCCTGGCCGGGAAATTTGATGATAGGTGGGTTTACTATGGCAATACTGCTGATTCAGAACTGACCTCAATTGATTTTGAACAAAAGGAACTGGCTGACCTAATATCGGAAATCAATATTTGAAAATTGTCCAGACTGCCAGAATGTCAAGTAAATTTTTTTAAATTGCACTGACTGCCTCGATAGAGAAGGTAACCCGCTTATTTCGTTTATCACCTATTAAAGTTTGTTTTCTAAAGCTGTGGAAAAAGGCACTAGTGGTACCACTCCAGAACGAGGGCGACAGGAGACTAGTAACAAATTTAAGACCAATATCTCTGCTGCCAGTGATAGGTAAATTACTCGAGAAAATTGTATATCGTAGAATTATGGAACATCTGGATACTAACTATCTCCTGTCGCCCTCCCAAGGCAGTTTCCACCCATGTCATTTGACTACGGATACAAACATCAGATTTACCGATGACTACAGACCTATGGATGACAAATAATTAACTGTAGCAGTTTTCATAGATCAGAAAAAAGCGTTCAATACAGTCGATCACAAAATTTTACAAAATAAACTAACAAAATAAAGAATATCAGGACTACTAATAGACTGGATTGGCAGCTATCTTTCTGACTGTAAGCGGTGCACTATAGCCAACAGCATTACATCAAGAGAGGAGGGTGTCGGGTGTGGGGTCCCCAAGGGCTCCATACTCGGCCCCCTCTTCTTCTTAACCTACATAAACGACTTGACCATGGCAATTGATGACTGCAAGAACCGCTTATATACTAAGAATATATCTAAGAACTGGTTACCACCATAATCTAGTCAATCAGTTGTGATGGCCGAACTTAAAACCCTATCCCGCCATATAGTTACAAGCTCGCCTATTCTGTATTATTATAGGAGGAATTCCTCACACGAAATATTCCAAATTTGGACACATTAATGTAATTACAACTATCATACAATACCTTCGGTATCATTTTTCTGAATGTTGAGTAGATTTAGCCTCTCATTTGTGTCCATGTTTCCTATTCGGGTTATATGGCTGACTTCTGAAATGCAAGGTACAGAAACAATTGTTATTGTGTATTGATGTAGGAATGGAGAGAAGAGCGGTTCTAGAAAGGTTATACATTATATCTAGGGGCTATTTCCACTGTCCAAACAGATATTAACTTACAAATAGCACCATGATTACTGACATAACCAATAGAGAAGATATCATTCATGATTATGTAAGGCATAGAGTGGACCCAAGTTCCCTGGTCATCCATTTGAGGCACATGGGTAGTTCCAGTCTCTCAGCAGATCCTTAGTCCTGTTTAAAAGCAGTACAAAGGATCGGCCAGGAGAGTGCAGTCTAAATAGAGACAAAAAGCCACATATTCACACTCTTCAAACAGATATCCTGGGCCAATACTCAGCCGAGAGCGGCATGCTGAACATGTACTCGCAAGCACATGTTCAGGAGGGTGGTTGTGGCCCACTAGATTTTAGGTCAACTATAGACTGTAGAACTGTCCCAAGGTGCTATAAATATCATGTAAGGAGGTCAGGGTGAAGGTCCTGGTTTGCTCCGAATGCAGTCATTGGCTACTAGGTCTACTCTATTCCTTATATGGCCGTTAATGCAGGGGGACAACTCCATGCAGGCAGCATTGGAGGCAACAGAAGTTCACAAAAGTCTCCTGCTATCTACACAAATTGTTGTTCATTGATGTTCAAATAGACTCTACATTCTAAAGTTCTACCAGCTGAAGCTATTCAATAGAATTATACATAAGCACAAGCACACAGACTAACACTCTGCATAGCACTCCTATAGGCCTCGCAACCTCGCGACTGCAAACTAGTTATCTTTTACTTAGTTTGCAAAGTTTCTCATAACTTAGGCTCTAAACAAGATACACATTTACAATCAATATTGGACAGATCACTACCTGTATTTACATATATTAAAAAAGCATTAAATATGATTAATCACAAAATTCTACTGAAAAAACCTCCTCAGAATTTCTGGATCCCTCTTAAACTGGTTAACAGGTTATTTAAACAACCGAGAGCAATCCAAGTCGAAGTTAATGAATTTTGGGTCTGTAAAATGTTCCAAGAAAAACATGGTTCATAACAACATGCTACGACTATATGGGGAACTGCTGAGTTTTATTCCAACGCACAAGTACCTGGGGGAAGTGCTCAACCATAACATGAACTATAGAGCTCATATAGATAATATAATCCAAACAGTGTCACATAAGATATATATACTTTGTAGATATATAACTGAACAGGTTGCACTTACTATTTATTACCTACTATATTTAAAACGGTAGAATTCCGTCGAATCTGCTTGAAGTTGCTCCCGCAGATAGAGACATAGTGAACCAGAGCTAGGGCTGGAGATTGAAGGGCCACGAGAGTGAGATTCTCGTGCAGTACTTAACTGAATCCTGCCTCTCTTTTTTGTGTTTCTCTACACAGATCTATTTTTATCCTTAGGATTTGTTTCTATCCATACCGAAATTATAATTTAAAACTGTAGTTATCCAATTGCCTTAATCCGTGATCAGCCACGAGAATAATTGCGCTGGTAGTCGGTAAAATCGGTGTCACATGAAATGATGGTCGGGAACTAAATGATAGTTCCAGGTATTAATAGTAGGGGGCACCACTGAGTGCTGTCTAGCAGGGAACGTCCCTTGAACAAACTAAGGGGGGGGGAGGGGGGGATACGACGCGACGAAGTCGCTAGTAACAAATATAAAACGTATAAGTTTTGTATGAGTATAGATCACTGATCGTGTTACATTTATCCACCAGATGTCTATCTTTGTAGCAAGGGGGTGGCGCCATCTCTGACTACTACAGGAAGTAGATGACGCGTATAGACAAGAACCAGTCACTAAGTTCCTGGACCGGCAGCAGAACACACCAAAAAGAATTTCTTACCGGGTGTGTTCTAATAAAGAACACTATTAACGCCATACCTGTGTCAACTTGTTATTATAATTATTATCATTATATTCAATTGTTATATCATTACTATCACTCAGATTTATAAGACAATATAGGTACCACCAAACACCAGTACAAATATTATCATAGAAACATGCAGTTGCCTCTCCTTGTAGACAGATGCATTCATCAAGTTTTATTTTATATGTATTACCTGCATATGTTTCTTGGGATGCTAAAAGACAAAAAAGAGCCAATCAAGCCCCGATCTTCCACACAGAACTTCCCAAGTGTGCTGCTTACAAGGGAAACACTAGATACTTTGGAGCCCTTATGTGGAATGAACTAACGCCGGACTAACGCAACATTGCCACATTAATTAGATTTAAGAAAGCTCATGAACTCATTCTGCAGAGTTCTCTTCCAAAACCCTGGAGATGTGACAGGTCCCCTAGAATGCCACTCCAAATGATTATATCTATGATCAAAGACAGCATTTTCTTTTGAAAAAAAAGTCTCAGTTCTTCTCTAACTGATTAGGGAGGGTTGGAGGTGTGTAAGCAAGGAAACCAGCAAATGAGGAATGAGGGCGCATCAAGGAATTAGGAAGTAACGTTATTTCCATTTTCAATGGAAGAGCGAGGTATACCTAAATTACTTCATGAAATAAAAGTAAGATAATATCATAAAAAATTATGTATCTGAGCCATCTTTTTTTGATCGAGAATTATTTGAGTCAAGAATGTTTCAATAAACAGAAGTCTCAGAAATCTATATGTTTAAACAAATGGAAACTATTTACTTAATAAAACTAATTTCTGGTATTAAAATCAGTGTATATATTGTAATGCATTACAAATGTCAATCAAGTTCTATATGGGTCTGAGTATGACAGGTTCAATAACCTGGTCAGTAGATGAATGTAAGGAGTGTGTGTGTGGGAGTGGGTGCACTGTAGTGGGGGTGTAATTAGTGACCTTTAAGTAGTTGTGTAGGTAGCTAGCTCATTATCTTATGTCCCTTGTGTTTTCTTAGAGTTAAGTCAGATTGTTAGGTAGAATCACTTGCTTAGCATGGTCACCGAGACACAGTGACTTCACATCTCGATGACCTGAGAGGAGGAATGACGAACAAAGCAAGCAAAGTTAATCATTTTAATCTCCTGAGAGCAATCTGTAGTTCACATATTACATGTATTATTATTCAATGCGATGTATCACTCTTGACAACTGTGTTGGTACAAACCATATAATGAATTTCAGCTTATTGTCCATAAAGTTCAATGTCTAGTTCAAATCGTCCTTAGTTCACATTTTCCTTTGCAGTTGTTCACTTCAGTTCCTATTGTTCCAGTTGGATTTAGTCTGTGAGTCCTAGTGCTCCCGAGTTGATCTTAATAGTTCAGTCCCCACGTTCTGTGTGTTCTCTATTGAGAGTTAGTTACCCGCACGTCGGTCTGTAGGCAACTCACAGAACCAGTGGATTCATACCTTGAATGATCATAGAAGGCAACTTCATTCCTCACAGGATGAAGCCTCCGGTGCCTAGTCCTACTCCAGCGGGAGCAGGATTTTATTAGCTCAGCTAGATCTTACTCCTCATACCTTAGTGCTGCCTCCGCACCCACGGCAGAGGTATACTCCTCTGTTGCGTACATCAGCAAGTCACATGACCATTCATACCCTTATACAGGTAGTCGCTCTAGAAGCTACCTCCTGTTTACACTTTGCTACAATGCATTTGTATATTTCCACCATTTCTATATGATGTTAATTTTATTGTAACATAATCTCGGACAAGCGCGTAGTGCATGGGGGAAAGGTGTTGACATGGAGTGACTGGGTTGAGATAGTCATATGCCTACCCTTCCACCAACCCCATACCTCTGGCATGACTGTGGAGTGGCTTCAGGTCCAGAGTGTTATACCTAAATCTTAATCTGTCCCTGTCTGTTAAAACATGTCCATTTCTCTTGTTTATGTCTGTTTTCTGTCTGCAGCTGTCTGCCTCTGTCTGTCTCCCTGGCTATCCTTGTCTGTATACTGTATGTGTAACTCTCTCTGTTTATATCTTTGTCTCTGTCCCTGTCTGTCCATATATATGTCATACTATACTTTTGTCTCTATCCCTGTTGGTTGGCATGTATGTTTGACTCATTGTCCCTCTATCTGTATCCTTTTCTCTACTGGCTGCTTAGTTGAAGATAATGTATCTTTTATATGAACCATCTGACAGTAAGCTATTTTTAAAAGAAATGCCATTCTGTCTCTCCCTCCCTGTCGTCTTGAGGGTTCATGATCAAGGGTTTTAGCAAGTCTATGGTCAAGTCTCAGGCACAAGGCTTTGTGACAGGATTGAAGGCAGTAAAACTGGTTTGTCAGGTCTGAACAAAGTGGGTCTGAATAAGGTGTATCTGGATCTGTCCCATCAGTTCTGACTCTGAATACAGTGTATTTAGGTCTGTCCAACCAGATTTGAAAATGTAGATACCCTATCTAGTTAATATTATCATCTAATAGTTTCTTTTTCTAGTAGCAGATTACAGTATTCATAACTAAGTGTTTATCATTTAATGAAAGGATTGACATGGTGAATTCTTTTGTCTTCAAAAAGACTAGAAATAAAAAGGTCTATTTTTAGGAACCAAGTTAGTAGTGGGGCAGGGGGTATGGTAAAGCTTGATACTATACCCCTGCTCATTAAACCAGGCCTTTATAGTTGGAGCATGGATAGTGAAGGGATAGATTCTTTACAGCAAGCTGAAACCCTATGTGAGCATTCAAACCTCTAGATGACGTGTATGAGCGTGTTTTCTTGCACTCAATGAGGAGCTGTTTTATTATTCAAAAAAACTCTGAATTTGTGAGAAGTGGTTGTCTGCGTACCGAATAAAAGGAGTATACTACAAGTACCTCCTCCAGATCTTTCTGTGACAACTTAATCTAGGATTCCAGTGACTGCTGGTAACCATCCACAATCCAGTAGATCTCACTGTGATACAGGACTATTCCAGATACAGCAGGCTGAGACTAGCTCATCCCCATTGCAATATTTAGGACATTTATTTCCAACCACACATACATACCACAGTGTGGGTGAGTGGTATTCACATATAGGACTACACACACATACAAAACTGTGTGGTTGGGTGGTCTACACATCATGGACTTGTTTTGTGACAAAAGTGTTAGACAGACATGAAAAGTAGCACCAACAGTGCAAGCAAGAATGGAAAAAACGAAGTCTAATGTCTAGTTCTTATGAAACCGGACACACCATCTGGACGCCATCTAGACATGTCACGAAACTAGTGAAACAGGTCCCAGGTGTTGCTGTTCAACACCACCTAACGGCAATTTCTGTATTTAGACCTTTGCTCAGACATACATGGCCGAGTCTGGCCTCCCAGTTGATAATTGGCTTGTTTTAACCTGGAAAGATTTAGGCATATATATGATAGCTAGGCCCGCCAATGTATCATTGTGTATCCAGTTTAGGTGTTCCTATTTCTCAACTATGTCTAAAGTAAATTGAAGCTGGAATACCATACAATACGATGGAATCGCTGTTATTTCTCTGGAAATAACATTCAGAGGTATTATAAACATATTACCTGCATACACTCAGTGATCCAATACTGTAGAATACTTTTCCAGGTGTTTGGCTGCAAGCACTGCATAACCAGGTAGATAAGCTGTGACACCAGCCATGGGGGAAAAGGTCTATTCGAAATATAGACACAAATATATACATACCATTTGTAGACGTGTTCTAATCTCGATTCAGTCTATGTCACTTGTGTAAGGTATTTTGAGATTATGATAAACCTGTACCAGAAGCTGAGATATTTTTTATATGAAATCTGTTCTATTCTGATTCCCAGGTAAATACACTGACATCTCTCTTTAAGGGAGTATCCCACTATCACGATCTGCGCTTCCGACACACTATTTTTTTATTGAGTATATATTCTTTTCATACATAAGTTTCCGCGTCCAACATTTCTCTCAATAAAGAGGCACTGGACCTCAGCCCATACATAGGGCTGGTTTACATGGTCCTGCCTGTCCCCAAGTTGAAAAAATACATATCTTGGTTTCTCTATAGCTCAACGAGTTATACAGAAGATAGTACATAATGAGTACAAATTAGTAATCAACACTAATACAAAAAGGTATTCACAAATTGCGATCACTTCACTGATTCCATATCTCCTCATTCATTACTGTTTTAGATAGCTTTTTAAACGTTTTTTCATCATCAATATTTCTTACTATGGGTGTTAGGTTATTCCAACAGATTCCACCATGGTAATGTACAGAACGCATATAGGCTGTAGTGTTTGGATTACAAACATGTAATACAGGACCATCAAATAACCTGGTTTTTTTCACACTCACATTTAAGTTTTGTACATACTTTGTCCTCTTAAACATATAATTTAAAAGGTGTGCTCTTCTTCTGTGTTTTAACATTGGTAGTTCTGCTAGAAATGTTAAAACACAGAAGAAGAGCACACCTTTTAAATTCTTTAAAAGAATGCAAGCACTATGGCCTTGCAACAAGCGTTCTGATGAAAAAATGAAATTTGTGTTGGTAGGAACGGCTCTATCGTGGAAGTGGGTTTTGTGTTCTGATGAGTACTACGACACAGTCCAACACATTCAAACATACTCCGATAGTGCTATGATAGAAATGCAGTGTCGTAGGTCTTCCGACAAAATCGAACATGTTCGATATGTCGGAGTGTGTCTACTATGTGTAACCTATGCACCCCCCCACCTTGGTTTTCGGCCCGCAAAATAGCAATTGCCCCCGAGCATCCCTAGACAATTGCTCAGTCACTGCATCTTGGTCGATTTTGCCTGATATTAGCATAGTTATATGGGACCAATAAAGATCACAGCTTTATTGAGAGTATAAAGTCCGCCACACAGAAGAAGGGGCTGCGAGCTGTCAGTTTGAGGAAGGGTTGCTAGAGGGGCCACCAACAGAGAGGTGACGAGGGACGGTAACGCCAACCGAGAGCCCTCACTCACCGCTTAAGGCCCATTTCCATTGGCCGACGAAGATTGCTTAGATTTTCTGAGTTACACAGAAAGTCTGTCGGTGGTGCCACTGACTGTGCGTCGGTATAGAAAAATCGCTGAGGGTAGTAGATTTCACTTAGTGACCAAGCTTTCACTCAATGAAGGGTGGTGCCACATTGCATAATCTAAGCAGAAAAAGTCGTGGGGCATTTCATGACCTTGGTTGTTTCCATTGACCGATATTGTGTCCACAATGTCAAAAGTCCGTCGGTGGTTGGAAACGGGCCTATTGGCACCACAAGGCCCAGACTACAGTCCTGAGAGTGGCACAGTTTTGTTTTCTCTTTTATATTGGAGGATGATATTGTCTTTATTGTAAGGTTTCCCTTTACAAATACAAATATAACGCCAAACAATCAAACATGTCTTCTTGTTGTGTATTTAAGATAGGAGCGGAAGGAATTTATATATATATATATACATAAAATTCATAATAATATGAGAAGGGGATAATATGATATAACAAACACCATCAACATACATGTACTATACCCAGGAATGCCCCCAGGCATCATAGCATACTATGCCTGGGAATGCTTCCATGCATCATCGTGTACTTGCCGTTTAGATTTGCCGTTTCGTAGAATGACATGTATGAACCTGAGTGTCATTCTACGAAATACCCATAATGGTGTACGAAAAACATGTTTTACAAGCAATTGCACATTAAATATCCTTTCAAATTTGTAGTAACAGTTCACAGTATCTATCACTGTGCATTCCTTAACCGTTGACTGTACCTGGCAAATGACACCATTCTGGCACAACTCATCTTTTTTTCAGTTTCATAGAATGATAACTTTCTATGAAAAGTAAATCTATCAACGAATGAATAGCCTCTATATATTGTATTTAAAAAAGTATTCTCCAAAGAAATCTGTAATTAGTTATTTCAACTTAGTTTAGTTCATCTAAATATAAATTTTCTTTATAATTAGTATTACAGTGGGTGGTCATTCTACAAAACGACAGAGCATAGTACCATAAAATATATTTTAACTGCTCAAAGATGCCCCCACATAAGAGGAGGTCAATGGTTGATGAGAAAGGCGAAAAAACAACCAGGCCTGGAGGGAGGCAACTGGAGGGAACGGGCACAGAAGTCGGAGGACTTCAGAAGGTTTGAGAGCCTTTGCACAGCAGTGAGTATTTAATATAATAGAAAGTTCTTAAATTAATTCATGAAATTATATACTAAGTACAGGAATATCGCAGTATCTGTAGTATGTGTTTCACATCTGTAAACTAAGGAATAACTTTAAAATCACACCTGCACATAACGTACATACAATTTTCATATTTTACCCAAATCAGGTATGAAATCATCTTATTTATATGAATTACCAATGTTATGCTGTTAACAATTTCCACCATATGTTGAATTAAATGAAAATCATTTCAACACTGGACTTATGACTTTTTGCTTGAAAATTATCTGCTCTATATTTCTTGGTATATGCAAAGTATATGTAAATGAATTGATATGGATGCAACATAACTTATTGATAAAACTCTCATCCATTATTGAATCTGTAAAACATAAATTCTATTCAATTACAAATGATGTAAATGTTCTCCTTATTCTCATTAAAAAGTAATTAATCAAGCATGTAAATGAATTTCAGAATACCCCCCCCCCCCCCCCCCCCCCCCCACCATCTAGCACGAAAAGACTGGAGGAGCATATGCACAATTTCTGATATTTTGCAAACCTCCCAACAGCCTTCATGGCATACATACTTAATGAAACTCTCATTAAATTCAACACGTTTATATATATTTAGGAGATTACTTTATTTCTTCAAAGCAATATGCGAAAACCCCGAGGGGGGAGATGTCCCCGGAGCAACTGGCCGCCATACGTGCACGAATCGGGAGGTGCGAAAAAGGAGGCGAGACACACAGAAAGTTAAATATTGAATGAAACATATCAAGTCATAGATGGAAGCTTTTCAATTTCACATTGAAAGAGATTTTTTAAATTTCTGAACCTGAAATAACTTTTCCCTCTGTAAAACTTATGTAGCCCCTGCCGTCCCGGACGCCCCTGCCCTCCCGGATGCCCCTGCCCTCCCGGACGCCCCTGCCCTCCCGGACGCCCCTGCCCTCCCGGACGCCCCTGCCGTCCCGGACGCCCCTGCCCTCCCGGACGCCCCCGCCGTCATGGGTGCCCGTGATGCATCTCACACATGCCGAGCGGCCGCTAATCCATCCACACACACTGCAGGGAGGCGGGGGTCGTGTACCAGGGCTTCACTGTGGGTAGAGTGAGTGTAGGGTGGTGGGGTGGTGGGGTGTCGGGGGGGCGGTAGGGGGTGGGGTTTGGAAGTCGCGGGTAGCGGGTCAGTGTTGGTGCATCCCCTACCAACACCCACAGGACGGGGCGGGCCGTGGGTCGCATTTTTTTTGTTTTTGTATCATATATACACCTGGCGTATATATATCGCACAGAGCATGTTTTATCTTGGATACGCCAGGCGTGAAAGACAGCCAAGTCGCTCGGGTCTACATATGGAAACTGTCTCGTAGAAGCCCGAAATGCAGACGCATATAAGAGGCATATATAAATATAAACAAGCCACTATACAGCCGATACGTGCGTTATCGCGATGGCGTATATATATGTAAAGTGGTGGTTTTTGTGCAGTGCAGGGATAAGGAAATTATTCTCTACATCTGCATTCCCGACTACTCCAGAGAAAGAAGCGACCGAGATACTGACTAAAGAGGGCATCTCACCAACCAAGTCAAGGATTAAGTCTCATCTGCCTTATACCACTGCTATGAAATGTATTCATGTGTCATCTCCTAAAACTAAGCATTCCTTGTTTCAAAGGCCGGGTGTTGTTACATGGGGTTTGAAGTCTACTATAGCAAAGAAAGTCAGGGCGGGTAGGAAAATGATATTCAAGAAAAAGAAATTAGCAGCAAAAGTAAAAAAGGCTTGAATCAAAAGAAAGAGTAAAAAAGAGGTAGTTAATTTCCTGAAATGTGCCAACAACAGCTTTTGCCTTCCAGGTAAAAAGGATGTTAACAAGTTTGCACTGTCTGATACCATGAACAACCTTTACAAAAAAATTTGTCTTGAAGTTCCTGCTACTCTTATCTCTAGAACCAAGTTCTTTAGGTACAGACCCAGCAACATGAAGCTCATTCAATGGAGCCGTCGACGTGAATGCCTATGCATTATCCATGCAAACATGTCCCTTCTTTTACACATGGTCAAAAATCTCACCAAATCCTTAGAGGTGCAGACAATCCAAAGCGAGAAAATCAATGAAACATTGCGGGACATCCGTAACGACCAGGTATCTTTCAGAAGATGGAAGCACAAAGAAATAATCAAAGAAGAGCACAGGGCAACAGTAACTGTAAAAGAGACCACAAGTCTGCCAAAGGCTAAGTTTATACAACTTTTCAATGCTGATCTGCAAGTCTTGAAAGATCATTCCAAGAGAGTCGAGACTCAGTATACGCAGGTGCGTATGTCAAGAGAGAAATTGAAACCCCTAACTGAGTGCACTAAACTACAAGACTGGACACCAGGATGCAGTAGCTGCGACTTACTTTGAGGGATCTCAAATCTCACTCCATCCAATGGTGGTTCATTTCCGTACCGAAGAGGGGAAGGTTGAGACCTTCAGTATTATTGGTGTTTCAGACAGCACCTCACACACAGCTGCGGCGATCTTATCTTTTATATCATTAGTGCAGTCGAAACTCAGGTCGGTCTTGCCACAACTGGAACATGTTCACTATGTGACAGATTCTCCTGCCAGCCAATATCGGAATAAGTCTAATGTTCACTTGGTGGAAAATTACAAATGCATGTTTGCCACAGAGGCAACATGGCACTTCTTGGAAGCAGACCACCAAAAAGGCCCTGCAGATGGTGTGGGTGGTGCTATTGAAAAAATTTCAGACAATAAAACCAAATCTGGAAACATTATTACCAATCCTGAAACTATTGTGAAGGAGGTTTCTACCACCCCTAAGGTGACGTTCATCATTGCAACAGGAAAAAAACTACACAGTCTCAGAGAAAACCATCAAGGGCAGACATGCAGGCCAAGTAAAAGGGCTCTCCCTAATCCACACCCTGCTGCCTATGAACAACAAGGTGTGCATGAGGGAGACAACATGCATGGGTTCCTGTTGTAGGGGGTGTCAAGAAACAGAAGTGGAGATCAACATCAAGAAGGTAAAGGAAGTTTAAGAGGAAGTGTCAACTCCCACTCAGCAGGACATGGTACAGCCACCCTTCATCAAGGTTGTTGATTCGGTACACAAGCCATTGCTCCATGTTTTCCGGTCTTTTTCTTGTCTTGAACTAGAAAATTAGAAAACACATCACAAGGGTTCTCCTTTTCAGCAAAGAAAAGAACAAGTTGTCGGCCTTGAGAACAAACAAAAAACAACAGCCAAAAAAACAGAAAGTACCCACTGCGAGATTTGCAGTGTTTATCATTGTGATGGTATCAAAGCCCACACTTCATTGCCAGGCCACCAGGAGAAAGCAGAGAATGCTTACAAAGGATTGCAACTCGATGTGCCCTTGCAGCTTGCCAGAGAATTGAAACGAACCATTAACCCACTCACGGCAGGCTCCTACACAGTCATGTATATAGGGCTCGGGTATTAGTACCTATATAGTGTTAGGGAACGGGTATCCACAGGCCCATTATGGTAATTTGATGATGTGATCATGTGATATAACATGTGATACTCGATATCATTTTCCATTTCCATAAACATTTTAAATATGATGCTATACCTAAACACTGTGGAAGTTTCATGTATATTGATGAATTATTTTCTAATCTATCACCTAAAACAATAATTTTGTAAGTATTGGAAAATGTTGCCTTAAGGCATCACCCGATCTGGACTGGTGATGCCTTAAGGCATCACTCGATCCTGTGTGGTGATGCCTTAAGGCTATTTTGCAAGCCGAAAACCAACGGGAGGGGGGGGGGTTGGTGCATAGCCTACACATTTTAGAAGTTGTTTGTTTGTTTGTTTGGGTAGTTTAATGTCCAATTTGTTCAATTAGACTTAAATTTTAGAAGTGCTTCTGATACACTCCAATACGCTCGAACATGTTCTACTTTGTCTGAAGGCCTGCGACATGGCCATTCATTCGTAGTGCTATCGGAGTGTGTCAGAGTGTGTCGGAGTCCATGTCATATACATCCCTATCATGACCAATTATATTGGTTCCTAAGTGAAGAGATTAAGTCATCCAAATTGCCCATATTTATTAGTGCCAAAATGACCACATTAGGACAGTCACCATCTTGTAGTAGCTCCCTCCCTGTCCTGATGTTGACAGTATGGCAGCATCGTAATGATCGGCCTAATTACCCTCATTTTCACTCACTTTAGTTCCCAGTCTGGCCACATGGGGACAAGGCACTGTGATTTGGCTCTGACACCTGAGTTGCTAGTGAAATGAGAAGCTCCCCTTTGCAACTGCGACAGACCGGAATGAGACTGGTCAGTCCTGAGTGACTGTTGCTCCAATAGCCAATCCCAGCACAGTGTTAAGAAGCTTACCCAGAACCAAAGATGCCACCTGCAGTATAAGCTACATAAACATGTCATTGAATCAGTTTTTAAGTTTCTGCATTAAAGATCAGGTAAGTTCTTGACTCATGGTAGTACAGAGTACATTTGTTTTGAGTTCTTACTCCCTTCTTTTTAAAGTCTACGCCTCTAGGCCTCTAGGCTATACAGCAGGTTCCACTTCTACGATAGACTCGGTCGTTTCGACAACAAAAATTTTGTGTTATTGAAAACTTGTCGTAAGGCTATTGTAGTGTGTCATAGCCACAAATCGAGACAGTGGGAACCTGGCTTTACGATTATCCACATCAACAGGGTCTACTGGAAAAAATATATGAATGTATTAATATAACAGCCTTGACAGGAGTTGAGACTCTATACTAAAAAATCTGCTGATTACTTTACACCGGCATTCATGCTTATTAGAGCCTGGAAATAGCTTGAGTTTAGAGCATAAAAGTAGGTTAGGCCAGCGCAGTGGTGACTATCATGCTCTCAAATGGTTGATATTCTATGACAAGCCATTGCAGCGTTTATTCACAATTCACCTATTCAGAATCCATCCTAATCTACCAAAATCAGTTGAATTCCAGGAAAAGTTTAAATCTATGATATTTTTTAAAACTGTTTTATGAGGCTGAAATACTTTTAAATGTTTTATATCATTTATAAGGTAGTAATAGATGAGGAGATGCAGACAATTTGTTTCAGCCAAAGTGTCCTGGGAAGCAGAATGCCCAGGAACCTTGGGTCTACTGTACATTCAAAGTGAAGTAGACTATTACCATAATAAACCAGGTCGGCTTTTACATAGAATTATGATACTAATCAGCATCAAAATCATCCAAAACATCCGACAATTTTTTCAATTTTTCATCTGGAAGGTGAATTGTCATTGAAACACTATCAATCTCAATACCTATTCACCTATGAAATAAAATGAAAGGCGACCCTGGATACGAAACAGCTAAAATGCCTGATGAGATTGAAGTTATTATCGAAACCACAAGACATTCCAGCGCTACACAAAAGCCGAAAGAAAAATATACTATAGTTTGGTGTACCATTTCTGAAACAGGCCCCTGTTTTCAACACAGTCACATGAGACTGAGTGGCACACATACACCGCGATCGACCCACCGGGGTCACGGCCCACCGAGCGACCCACCCTTCCCTTCCAGTCGAGAGAGACCCCACGGAAGCAGGTCAGTGCGGCCGGGTAGCTAGGCAGCGAGATGCACTACCAAAAGGTGCATTCTGACGGCCCAATGAAAGGGGGCCTAACAGAATACGGCAACCAATGATGTGTGAGAAGACAGACAGATCTGCACCAAATCTGAGATAGAAAACGAACAGGTAATCACTCGTGGTCGCATACACAAGCTGTACACACCACTGCCACGTCTACCATTCTTTACTAGATTTGTAATTGTCTCCCATTACCATTGCTCATCCGGGCAAATCGTTCGATATGCATCCTTGACTTCTACTATTGAAAAAAAAAAAATTTTTGAGTCATAACATCTGTTACATTCTCCACCTTGATATAAGAAAAAGTGGCACATGTCTCAGCCATACTGTTATTAATACTAGAATATAAACGGACATTTGCAGTCTGGTATCGACCTAAGACCACCCCCTTTCTTAACAACCGCACCAATAGCGTGAATGCACTGTGGACGACTAGAGACAATTGAAAAATTTTCCTCAGATAATACCCGTTCAACCACCTCGTTCATATCTTTCTTGATGTTAGCGTCGTAGATACTTGCGTAATTGTGAGCATCATAAGAACCAGTAAAGTCCTTGTCCACAATCTTTAAGCCGATCCATAACAAAAATCCCAAAAGATACAAGGATTCAAAGGATTTCTGGTCCCACCTAAAATGTGAATACCATCACACTGACCGGCTACACATGGTCTAGGTGGAAACCTTTGACATGATACCATCACAACATGTATCCGGACAAGTATCCGAGGTGTTACCAACACCCAATACCACAACTAATGGGTCATCTACATGTACATCAACAACCTCGGCCTCTTGACCCTTTCACTGCACGAAAACCACCATTTTACATATATATACGCCATCGCGATAATGCACATATCGGCTGTATTGTGCCTTGTTTACATTTGTATATGCCTCTTATCCGCAACTGCGTTTGGGGCATCTACGAGACGGTTTCCATATGTAGACGTGCGCGACTTGGCTGTATTTCACGCCTGGCGTATCCAAGATAAAACATACTCTGCGCAATATATATACGCCAGGCGTAGATATGATACAAAAAAAAAAAATTGCAACCTGCGGCCCGTCGCGTCCTGTGGGTGTTGGTAGAGGATGCACTGGCCCGCCACCCGCGACCTGCCAACACCACCCCCCACCACCCCCCTGACACCCCACCACCCCACCACCCTACACTCACTCGACCCACAGTGAAGCCCTAGTACACAACCCCCGCCTCCCTGCAGTGTGTGTAGAGTGTGTGTAGACTTATTAGCGGCCGCTCAGCTGCTGCTTCAAAGCAGCATCGGCAGCTCGGCGGTGCGGGGGAGGGGGGGGGCGGCGGGGGGCAGCGGGGAGGGGGAGGGGTTGTGAGGCTGAGGTAAGATGATTTTAGTAGTTGACTTGGAGTTTGGACAGGGCTCTTATATAGTGGGCCTGGACTCAACATACCTAGAAATGGTGTTTTAAAGTCAAATCTATTAAAAAAAAGGGTAAAAAAGACACCATAATGCGAGTTTATTATGTGTTAATAATCAATTTATACTCAATCAGGTTTTATAAAGGTTTTATGAAATAAATTGGTAATACAAGATTGTATTTTTCATATAATACAGACTTGGATGGTTAATGGAAAATGAAATATGCCACCAGTAGTGTCCCCAAGTTGCAAAGATCGGAACTATTGGATGGTGGTGTATATACAACGGAATAAGGCGTATATATGACGTATATAAGAACGCACCATGGACATGTATATACGCCACTAGATAAGGCGTCTACGAGACGGATAACAGGTCGAACTTCTAGACGCAAAATCCTACTGTTAGACGCATTTCGCATACATATGTAAAACGGTAGGTTTCGTGCATTGTTTGCACTCATGTTCAAAGAAAAAAGTACATTAGTCAATCGAACAACCCGCTTCATCGTTATATCTCCAACACACCCTAAAGGCTTCCCTTCTTTGAACTTTCTGCACACCGGTCCACATGGGCACTGTAGATGAAAACACTGGCATGGAGGGACTCCTCTTGGCACTTGTAGCGTTGTCTTGTGAATCTGTAACAAGATGAGAAGGTCTAGGAGCCTGAAATTCTTGTGTTACTAATTGATAAGCCTAATCTGAAAAAGCTAAACGTGATTACCTGCTATAAGCCGCCTTCGAAATCGGCAACTCTGGTTTATGACAAACTACTTAGCATAGTGACGCATGAAAACATTTGTAATGGAGAAGTCTGGGTTATAGGAGACCTTAATTAAGTCAGTCGACGCTGAAATTGGAGACAGAAATTTATTGGCCCTTAGGCAAGGAAACTCCAAGGGGAGTTGATATGATATTAATACATGATATCAAAGTCAGAAATTGGCATATATAAGATATAGTATCGAAAGTCTAGCCCTAGATGTGGGGCGGGTGGTGGTAAAAAGTTCTTCTTGTTTCGAATACGCGTGCCGCCCATGTGAGATTAGCTCGTGACGTCAGCGTGGGAGTGTCTTTCGAGTCCGTCAGAGGGCGTCTCGGATAATTACAGATCAATTTAACAATTATTCTCCAATGTAGATTTTAAAAGAAATAACTCCCCTGAACTTCGTAGAGCACAAAACTTTATTAGACTGAGTGGATTGCAACAACTGATCAAAAATGTTTTTCTTTCCTCTTTCTATTTTCTCTGGCAGAATATTCCATGGAATAGCACTTTATTTTGAATTTGATGAATTCTGATCGTTCATGTTGGATTCATGTTACATGTGCTTTCCTTGACAGATCCAATGAGTTCCTGAATGTTCTTAGTAAATGTTCTGTCTGCCAAAAGCAAGGAGTTAAACTTCCAGAAACCTGGGAGCCGTTTCACTAGTAGTGGGGTCAAAGGGAGAGGTAGGACTGCAACAGTGGCACCAACAGTGGTACCAACAGTGGCAAACCGAAATTCACGTTTCAGCAGTAGTCTCGCTGCTGAGGTGGCCGTTCCCTTCACTATGCCAGCATTGCGAATGGAAAATTCTATAAATCAATAAGAAATGAATAATTTGATTATTCCAAATTATTCCTCGTGCTTTTCCCCACATTTAAGTTTTTATAAATTTGATGTTGCTACATATAAATCTTTGACTAAGTTACGGTGCCAACATTGTAGCTCTCGCTTGTGAGACTTGGAAGGGATAGCCTATGGTTGAGCTGCACAGTGGCATACCGACCGAGTAGTGCAGTGACTGTAGTTTTGGTTTGAATAGCATAATAGTTTTAACAAAGAATTTGGCTATAGCCCATTGGTTATATCCTCAGAAATAAAAAGATAGTCTAGATGGGATCCTTGATCTTTTCTGTGGAAGGAGAATCTGCTAACTGTGGGATGAACCCATTTCCAGTGGTCAATGAGATCCTCTTAGTCAATAAAGCTCAGTAGTTTTTTTCTATAGTTCTTAGAAGCAATTGGGGATTTCAAATTCTTCCTGACCAAATCAGTATTCAAAGGAATGTTGAAATCGCCAGTAATTATTTATGGGTAATCAGGGAAAAGGTCTAAAGTACTAGTAAATTGGTAAAAAGATTTCTTGCACAAAATAACCATGTATCAATAAGTCACACAAGTCAATTTCATAATAATACTTCTATAAGATCCCTGCGATTCAAGAAGAGCACATATTTCAGAAGCAGAGTTTTTAGCCTTTTGGTCTGCAGCTTCATTTCCCTCAATTCCGATATGACTTGGTAGCCAACACATGCCTGTCTTTTGCCATGTTCACTAACAGCATTCTTTGATCATGCTGTCAATGGCTTGTATACAAATTCTTGTGTTCTTACAGCTTCTTCATCCAAGTCAAGGCATGAAAAATTGCATTGGTCTTAGCAGTGAAGATGCTACTTTTGCTTCCTTCAGGTGTATGTGCAAATCCAACATTGTTACCTTCTTTGGAGCCATCGGTATACACTTGTACATGGTCTCAGGTGTGCCTCTATCCTTCAAAATCCACGCATTTTGGTGAGCATTGCACCCTCTACTCTGTAGGATCCAATTTCCCACTGAATCCCTTGCAGTTTTCCCAGGCAGTCTCAGGTGTGAAGCCATCCCTCCCCCCCCCCCTTGAAGCAAAACCTTGGATACAGTCTTCGTCAAAAACAGCAGAGGGTCTCACATTATCAGACTTTAATCAAACCTGCCTTGGAGGGGATCTACATGATGTGGACAATTAATGTGGAGTAATCTTGAGAACTACTAGTGTGTGTGTGTTTGCCATGGATATTCAGTCGAGTAGCATCATCTACTGGAAGTTGCCTCTGAAATCCTACAACAGCAGATTAATGGATTATAAAAGTCCATCATCTCCTATGATCTTTTTCATCTCTCTGTTTTGAGAGTGATAATCACATACTACTACTTGTTTTAAGAAACACTGCTGAAGTTAATGGAGGAAACTTGAATTGAGTTAAAATGTTTATTTACAAACAATCATTCTCTGCCATGTAACTGCCATACCTCAATACAATTAAAGATTCTGATAGTAACTACATTTGTTGGGTTTGCCTTTTGCTAGCTGTTTTAAAGTGTTTGAGGGCTAAATGATACTCCACAAGCTTCATTTCATTAGAACGATACACTTCCATACAGTTAGATTTATTACAAGCAATTAACAGAATCTTTGGGCAATGATTGGGCAATGAAAATAATAGATGATGAAATGATAAAGCTTTTAAAACATCTATTGCCAATACTTGAATGCCTTGCCAGATGATATAACATACAAATAATATACAAATGATATACCACAGCACAAAGGGTAAAGCAACTGCCACTGCAATTTTGGTTTATGTTCTAGGCTACATGCAAATATTGGTAGCAGCAGTATCTTTTATTAGTCAGGTCAATGGTTTAGTCACCGGCACACATATCACACCCCTAGCAGTGGGTAGTATTTCATAGTTGTGTACTGTGGTGAAACCTAGCACTATATAATGAGTATTTAAAGAATTAAGAAAGGTGTTTCAAGCTATTTATTGTCATCAATTATATTGATTGAAAACATGCATAAGAACAAAAGATACAAAAGTGTGGCTATGCCTGGCATTACCTTTGATTTTAGTTTGGTTTTTAAGATTTAGCAGACTTTCTATAGTTCCAGCATTTCTAGCTTTACCCTAAAGAGATAAAGAATTTCTCCCTGAATTGTGTGTGTCCCCTGACAGTGTAATATTATAGTAAAACAATGTTCCTATAAACATAATCTTCTGGATCTGAACATGTGGCCCCAGACCTTTTCAGCAAGCTGTTTACACCGTGCTGTAAATATCCAGGGGCAACTGTGAGTTTCTAGAAAATTACATTTACAGGTACAAGGTTTTCCTGCTGGAGCCGTTTCTATTTCTATTTAGGCACACAACGGTCCAACTGAACCGTAGGCTTCATCTCTACTGGAGGGTGGCTGTGGCCCCTAAGATTTGAGGTCAACTCTCGACTGCAGAGCCGTCCCAAGGCGCGAGAAAATATTATGTAAGGAGGTCAGGGTGAAGGTTGGAGTTTGCTGTGAATGCAGTCATTAGCTACTGTATTCCTTATATGGAATTAAGGTAATGGGATAACTCCATGCTGACTGTGTTGCAGCCTGTTGCTAAGCGCCAAATCCACTAAGGCGAATTTCCATGCGGATTTGGGTTCGCAGACGTTCGCAGATGTTTGCATGGACATGCGAATGCCTTGCGACAATATTTGATATATTGAATATCATCGCATGGGATTCGCACAGTCGCATCTATCGCAAATGCATTCGCTTGATCGCCTCAGTGGATCTGGCGCTTTAGGTAATTAAGGAGATTCATAAATGGGTCACTATTCTGACATCAACTTGTGCACATTAGTCTCTGAGAGACTCTCACTTCACTGATAGCACACCTTACATTTTGGATTTATATATTAGAGATCATGATGTCAAACACAATACACTCATCTGTGTGGACTATTCATATTATTGATATCAAACCCCTATGACTACGTTCACTGCCAGGAACTGTGGCCACTGCTCTCTTCTGGTCAAACTAGACTAGGCAAATTTGACAAGGCCAATATCCCGTTTTCAGGTCAGTGCAACGTTTATTCAAATTTTGAATACTAGCCATCAGTTTATTTCCAGAATTCATGTGTATATTTTCTTTTTTTTTAATACATTTGTTTGACTATTTCATGCGTACCATCACAATTCTATTGATGCTGTAGAAGTGGCGTTATATAACGCCATTTTGAAAATCTGATGTAATTGCCTGTACATTGCTTACATTGCAGATACAAAAGTAGTACAACCACAGCAGTCTAATAACAATTACTTCTAATCATTGGACATTGAATAGATGAAACCAAACCAATCCACTTGGTGGATGTTGTGGGTCACAATTCCATGAGGCAATAGTTATGATATTTACTTTTCATTGGTTTACATATCAGAATATAAATATATCTTTGCATTAATTGTCATTTTAATTTGGTTCACAGTTAGTTTTGGTTCACTTTTCAATTGATATAACATGAGTTACATAATGTATCATTGTGACATTTCTCATTAGCTGAACTACTTTGGTGTCAGGATATCAATGATCCATCTAGTTTAACTTAATATAAAAAGTTAATATAAAAAAAAGACAAACAAATATTCAAAGATTCATTATTAGTCCTAAGAAAAGATTTCTATCATCTTTCTCATATGAAGTATACACCAAATGTATACCAAGGTATATTGATTTGGGACAAAAATGGAAAAACCAATAGACCTTTTCCCACAGGTTGGGTTTGCACCTTACCTAATTGTTTACGCAATGCCTTAAGCAAAGCATAGACCTGGCATCGTATTCATTAGCATTGAAGGACTGAGTATAAGAGCGGAATATATTGATTAATATAATATCAGTTTATATTCTTTCCAGAGAAAGTGCAGCGATTGTAACATATTCTATACTATTCCAGCTCTAATTTGATGTGTCATGCATGCATATCACCTCAATAATACTTTAGATATCACAGGAATACCGAAACTGGATACACAATAATACATTGGCAAGTCTATTTATCATATGCTTATCTTTTTCGAAATTAAAACCAAAAAAAAGAGTTCAACTTTGAAGTTTAGACAGACTATATTCATTGATGCAATGTCCGAATTTGCTCTAGCAGTCTGATATATATAGGCATGTCGCAAGAACCGGTCATATTTGTCCAAGCGCTGGCCTAACTATGGAAATCACCAATAGGTGGTGTTGAATGAAAACATCTGTATTAGTGGTACATCCTTTCCACTGATTCATCTTTCATCTCCTTATGAACATCTTGAGATTCCCCTGTAAAATCATCATATTCTGTGTTTGGTGAATTTCCATTTTCTTCTTCTTCTTGTATTATTGCCCAGCTTTGTACTTCCCCTGAGCAGAATACTGCATAAAAGGTTCCCCCTACTGCAGATATTGCAAAACCAATTAAGAATACAATTCGCCATCTAGACATGAACGGCTGAAAAGATACAACAAAATGTGGGTGAGTATTTATTTATTACCCACCTGATACGGAGTCTCCATACTAAGCCTATGGAGATTACAGATCGCTACTGAGGAGGATACGGAGCTCCGTACCCTCCTAGGAGGATACGGATTTTTTATATGAAAGTAGTCCCAAACATAACTTCTTAATTACGTTGAAAAGTTTTCTAACGATTATATTTATTGCTTAAATCTAAAAATAAGTGAATAATAAATACAACATTACCATAATTTCGATCTGTTTGGCCGTATTCTCCTTGTAGTTGACGCTACGCAATACTTCGAGCTATCGCTCGGAGTATTACTACGCGTCAACTACGCGGAGAATACGGCCACTCAGATCGAAATCATGGTAATATTGTGTATGTATCATCGAATCCTAGTATTTTTTATACCTATCTGAGGATGATTGAGCTCCTTGAAGCTGACTAGCATAACCCATTAATTCAAATCAAGCTATAAACAAACCTACAATGTAGATATCTGTGCCTCCCAGCAGGAATATAAACTTTTGGTCATAAATAAAGAAACTAGCAAACTGTATTTGAGCAAAGTCATCGTTATTCACCACAAACTCTAGACAATTAATTTTTTTTACTTTTAAAAGGATCAGCTCTATGTGACAGAAAACGGGATGATGTGTCTTTTTGATCATTGAGTTCACTAAGGGGCATTCCTTATCCATTTAATCATCGATGGGTTTACACATGACAATACAACTGTAAACTCTTGTATTAGTTTATGGTGGTGACATATGGTGAATATGGGATGATAATTGAGTTGACAATTATTATGATAGCTCACATTCATCAACTTGTACCTCCAATTAAAGAGTACATTCCACCAGGCCATATTTAAACTTCACCAGGCATCGTCCAAACATGTTTATAGAGAGGCCCATCCATTGGCAGCACCTGTATGGCTGCTGTATTTATGCCAATGCTGGGTGACAGGCTGGACCTAGTTTATCAGCTTTTAACATGTTTTGGCAGTACTGCTGCCCTACAGCCACCAGCAGTGAGCAAATAACCTGCTCCACCACACAGGTTCTATATATCTGCCAGACAGGCATTAACACAGTGCTTTAGTGGACAACCTCAAGAAACAATGCTGATGTCACAAGAATATGTTTATGCAATCGACAATCAAAGTGGAGGAATAGGCTACCATTGACAATATTCTTCTTGAGATAATGGTCTCTAATCACTATTCCAAAATTTATGTACATCTAAAATAACTGGCTTGCAATGATAGTTTATCTATTTTGTGACTACATTTAGGGAAAGATAAATAGTTGATTAACTTACCGATGCTTCTGTAATGGCTTCAACGATGGATGGAGCTAAAATGCCAGGCAGTGTGGCAACTGTGCCACCAATTCCAAAGATGGTACCTTAAAATATTCATTATGAATTGTCCATATTAAAGAAAAAACATTTTTCATTCAATCTGATCTAGATGACATAGATCACTATCTGGATATGGTGGTGATGATAATAATGTCTCACCATCCAATCAGAGTTTGATATAAATCATGCAAAGGCAGGAACTTTTAGATACTTTTACCATGAATTGATTTACATCCTTTTCCCCTGTTAAATAATCACCAGTTTATCATCTCTTTGCCAAAAATCATAAGACCTCTTTAATATAGTGGTGACATTCTAATAGAAAGTATATTATGAAATAGTTGCAGTAGCCATATCATTTCCTTGTGTTTATCTAAGATATCTGCTAACCCAATTGAAACTAAGACGTCAGATATCCATAGTCAATTGGAAATTATGTATACCTACAATACAACTGTGACATAACCCCATATCTGTACTGTTGTCATATGTAAACATTGAATCAAAATCAATGGATCAAGTAATACTATTGACAGCACCTTACCAGCATAAACAGGAGCGAGATCAGAGTAGTTGATTTTAACACATGCACTTGCCATGGCTAATATGCCGCTGGAAATGCAGAGCATGATAACAGCGCTCAACTTGTTACAGCCCATATATCCTTGCAAAACCAAAACCATGGATGAAAGATAAAGTCCTACATGAACAAATGAAAGTATTCATGTCATTATACATCAGGATACAGAAGGAAAAATCAGACATACCTTTATATTGTATAATCATTTTTGTATTGTTAGATGCGGCGTGTGAGGTATAATCATTTTTTGCTCTTTACATTAAAAGACAACTAATCAGTTCTACTAGAAATATGTACCCATGTCTGCATTCATCAACTAATGCAAATATCTATGTCATATGTGTTTATTGTTTATTCATCTTTTTCTAGGTGAAAACATGTTTTAAACTCAGTGTAGAAATAAATATCAATCAATACTAAACAATCAGATGATAAAATGATGAAAAGTTCATCAGTAATGTGTTGTAGTTGAATGGTAAAAAGCACATATGACCTTTCAGGAAACCTTCAAACTTCTTTTCAAGTAAAATATAGCAATGTTTCAAAGCATCGGTATATTTTCACAATTACATTTGTCTATAAGTGACACTTATGGGTTTGTAGGTGAACGAGGCTTTGCTGCTACCACTTCTTAACTCCACTGATTTGCGACCACAAATAGAGAGAACAAGGTGGCAGAGCGGGGCAAGTTCCTGCGCCCGATCTGCATACCCATGTTTACGTCGTTTCTGATTGGCCTAGGCGTGCACATGACCCTCAGACGTAACTATCATTGGTCGGGCACTGTGACACGCTCCATTCAGCTTGCTTGTTGATCGATGCACTGTTTTTTGGGGTGCTGTGTGTCATTCCACACAGGTCCTATGGGAAAATTACCATGTAGAGTCCTCTGTTGGGCAAAACCAAGTTCCCCAACCCCAGTCAACCACCTTGACTGGGAGGAAAAACCCCTTTGTTGTATGTTACGCTCTTCCTTGTTGAAACCCTGTCAACCCGGGGCGTCACCTTGATCAACCAGCGTCAAAGTGTGTGTAGCGAGGGATATTACCCTCCATTTTCCCTCGTGGTTTCGACTGTTATCCAGTCTCTTCAGGCAAAGGTGCGGTAGGTACTCTTCTGTGGTGTTCCTCATTGTAACACAGTTCCGAGAGAGGATATGACAGCCTGTCACTGAATTTGGACAAATTAGCGAAAAATTTATGTTCTCTCCATTGTAGGTAGCCCTAGCTGTACCAGATCTTTCATGTCTCCCCTGCATAGGTGACCGGATTGTGTGGATTTTTGTTCCTGGGCTTGTAAGTTGTAACCAGAATCACCTTGTCGTTGTTTGTCCCATGTGTCTTTTTCTTGTTTTGGGTAGCTCTTGTCTTGATTGCTCGTTGACTTTGGATCTGCATTCTTCTATCAAGCTGGGGGGATATCCTTTGGCTTCGAATTCTGCCGCCTTTTGGTCGCAGTGTTTCACGTAGTCATTCCAGTAGAGATTTGGCGTCCCCATGGTAGGAAAAGATTTTTGACATGGCATTGAGGCAGGGGGACAAGAATACTGTTTGTTCAGCTAGCCGTACCTATTATCCAGAGTGTTTAAGCCATTTGGTGTGTGGGTCTTGAGTTGGTGGATCCAGCTGAACTCAATCTTATTCCATAGTCGTTGAGCTTCCTTCGATTCAGGGTGTCGGTATATATAGTCCAGTATATATACCTTTACATTGTCTGTTCCATTGTGTGAGCTTTCGTTGTAGTGCAGCAGTATTTCATTCTTGCTTGAGTGTCTCTTAATCCAGTTGAGGTGTTCTCGTATTCTTTCCTTGATTTTTCGATTCGTCTGTCCCACATACTGTGTATTGCACGTTTTGCATTCCAGGCAGTAGATAATGTTGGAACTGTTGCATGTTACATTCCACTTCGCTTCGTGTTTCTTACTGGTTGTCTTTGATGTGATGTAGTCGTCCATACAAATCAGTTTGCAATATTTGCAATTTGGCTTGGTGCTGTGTTGTGTTGTTTTCTTTGGATTTCCTGTAGGTGTTGTTTTCCTTTTTCTTGTATCTAGAGATGGGTTCAGTTGTGTCTACTTTTGTGCTGTAGTTGGTTCTTGCTCTTACTAGATGGTCTCTGATGTTATTTTTTTGTTTTTTTATAGGTTTTTATTTCTCGCATTCAAAATATACATTTTGTTCTTCCAAGCGGGAAATATCTGACGGCAAACGTGTCAACACAAAAAATGACAACGTATATACAAGATGATGACAGATATAAGATTTTCTCATGAATAGAAATGTTGGTCGATAAGTTTTAAGATTACATATTCGATAATAGCTTCAGCAACTTTCAAGTTCAATAAACAATGTTAAGCAATTAGTGCTTTGAGTCCTTCCCTTTTCTTATATCTTAGATACATTTTTAGATATACGATATGATGTGTCACTGCAGTTCATAGTTTTACATACATACATCTCAGATCCATACAGACTATCGTAAAACTGGATGAGGTTTAATCTTAGCCACCGTATTCCACGACTGGAGTTTGGCAAAGTGACTTCATGAGGCGAAGCCGAGTGAAGTCCGGAGCCAAAACTTCAGGAGTGGAATGTGGTGGCCAAGATTAAAACGAATCAGGTTTTGAGTTTATCCTATCCTATCTCCTCGATTTTGGAATATTATGTGAGAACAATGTTGTATGCCACTAGTGGCATATAAAACTCCGTATGCCAGTCAGCGTGGCATACGAAAACCCAATGTTAAGCCTATGGGATTTTATATAAGGGGTAGGATAAAGTATGATCCATATGGTGGTTTTCGGTATCTGCTGGAACAGGCTCAACTACAGAGTGTATTCTTGGTTAATCTTGATGATTACATCCTTCTTGAATGAGGATTTAGATGATGTTCTTTGGCCCTCATGTTTTTGGGACGTTTGTATCCCTTTACTAGGTTCTTCTTGTGGAGATCCTGTGACTGATCTGGCCAGTAGGTCCCAGTCTTTCTATATGATTTCACCAACGGCGTTGTTCCTGGGCTTGTAAGTTGTAACCAGAATCACCTTGTCGTTGTTTGTCCCATGTGTCTTTTTCTTGTTTTGGGTAGCTCTTGTCTTGATTGCTCGTTGACTTTGAATCTGCATTCTTCTATTAAGCTGGGGGGATATCCTTTGGCTTCGAATTCTGCCGCCTTTTGGTCGCAGTGTTACACATAGTCTTCATCCTTTTTGCAGACCATCAGGAATTGCGAGTGAGGGAGGCTCCGTTTCGTTGCCGGTGGGCCGATTCATAGTCCAGGGGGGTGTTTTTCAGTTGAGACGATCTCAACTTGAGATCCACTAAGATCGATCAAAGATCCTGAGACCGAATTTGAGATCAATAGCAGCAAGTGTTTTTCAGATGTTGTCTCAAGTCCAACCAGGGGATCTCAGCTGAAATGATCTCAACTTGAGATCCCTAGCCCTCTGTATAGAGTGATCTAAAGTTAAGACCGATCTCAAGTTCAGACCGACTTTAAGCGATACAGTAGATTCAGCACAAACTAGCTGAGTGGTGCAGTGCCTCCATTTTTATGTTGCTTATCAATTGTGTCTCATGGTCATAATAGCCACAATAAAACTATGAAATTTGGAATATAGGTTTGCCAGGTTATTAATGTTTTGGCACCAGATGAGAAAGTTAAGACAAGTATCAACTGGTCTCAAGTTGAGACCGAAGTTGAGATCCTTTCACTTGAGATCCCCTAAGATCGTCTCAACTGAAAAACACCCACAGCACCCCAAACGGTCTTATCTTAGTCTCAACTTGAGATCCCCTAAGATCATCTCAACTGAAAAACACTTTGGCCCTCAAACTGTCTCAAGTTAAGATCGTCTCAACTGAAAAACACCCCCCAGGTATGTATTTGCGTCCGTGGGCACTAATGGGTTTGATTGGATGGGTGGAATAACTGTGTATGGATGTTAGTTGTGTTTCATGTCAATGTGTAAGCCACCCACCCACCCACACTACTGAATGGGTGTGAGGTTGTAATAATGTGCAAGGTTGTTGTAGTTGCTGGGGTTGAGCTAGCTTCAGAATACAGCAGAATGTGGCAGCTTCCTTCAAGTGGTTAGTAGAGGCATCTTTGGCAGTGTTAGCCCTTCTAGAGGAAATCTAAACAGAGGTACTGTATATATATGTATAAGATGACCAGTGTGCTAAAGACACGCGGTGTGCCACGGACGATCACCGCTAAAAGTGTCTCAAGTATAGATCTGTCTTAGGTTCTATAAAACCTCACTGAGCGTATATAGAGGATATCCCGTGCTTCCCATACGAATTAGAAACGCCGATATCTTAGGGACGGTGCTGCCGATCTTCTTCATATTTGGTACGATGATAGGTTATATGTATACCTTACTCATTTTGAAATATCATCACTTAATTTATACAGGAAGCGAAGTTGCGTATTCGGTACGACATGTCCATAAATGTCTTAGGGCTACGACAGTTTGGGAGACAAATTTACCCATGTGATCTTCCATGTGTCGTGACTATAGCACACCTCACATCGCCCTATGTGTCGTAGAGCGGCGATAATTGTCCGACCCCCTAAAATGTCGCGACTATAGTACACTCACAGCAAAAAAATGTCGTCCATAACAATTATTGTGACTAAAAAAGAGGGCCCTGGTATGTATGTATCAGAGCTACTCATTGATGCTCCACCCCACCTGGTTTTATCAGCTTTTACCTCAAATTCCCAGAACAGCCTACCACTTACTTCTTCTTCTCTGGCACCAGCACCCTATTATATACCCTTCTTTTTTGGCACCGCACGAGAACCACCATTTTACATATATATGCACCCGGCGTATACAAGTGTGATTTTGCGTAAACAAGGGCATCCTATTCCCCGTGTGTATACACCTCATCTGTAGACGTATGTAAGCATTCATGGTGAGGTCAAATATATGTCATATATGGTCAATTCTCCCAGATTGTGATCGATGCCCACGAACGGTGACCAATAATCCAAAGGGTTGTTTTACTATCTAAAATTAGTTTTATGATATCAGAAACGCTTTTAGAGTATGCAGAATTGAGAAATCTGTCAAGGGAACCCTACTTTCATGTAACCATATCTTGAAAGAAAATTCATAAATCCCTAAAATAGGCATTTTTAGCTCAAAATTCATAAACAAAACCTGTATATCTATATTTTGAAGACCTCTTATACATTTGTAACTATAAATATTTATCTGGTCTGAATATTTCATACCCACAAATGTGTTGCAGAACTTATAAAACATAATAAATGTTTAATAAGGGAAATTTGTATGTAGTCTAGGTGTAAAAAATCAGCGGTGAAGGGTATGTCACCGTACGTGGGCAAGCCATATTAAAAGGTACAAAAATTATAGAAACATACTTTTTTGGGTACTTTTTAACCCTCCAAGTAAAAGAGGTATGTTAACAGATTTCATAACATCTGTAGTGTATAAATTGATTCTCCCATCAAATATACCACAGCCAAATGAACATGGGTGGTGAAATTTATTTGGTCACCGTACATGGGCAGAAATTATTAGGTGTTGCTTATGTAAGGAAAAAGAATTACATTATTAGTGAATGATATTCTATACATAAATAGAGTATTATGGAACCATTAACATCTGCAATTTGTAAGGACTTCAGGCATGTTCATGCCAAGAAACATACATGTGTTTTCATTTATGTCACGGTATGTGGGTCAGTCACGGTACGTGGGCTTTATGTTCTGAATAATATTAATCAACTTTAATTTTCTCAATATGATTAAAGATTCATTTTCTGATAATGAAAATCTGATTCTGCTGAAAAGTAACAACCAATATTTACCCTAAAACCTCATTGAACCCACTTCACCACGTACGGTGACATATAGGTTATAAGGTTAAATTCATTCAGCTAAAAAAATAATTTCCCATAAAGATTAGTGTTCCCAACTTTCACAAATATAAGGTATCGTCTCCTACCATATATTCCCACATTTTCATGAAGATATAACTAGTTTGAATTTTTGGTCACCGTACATGGGCATCGATCACGATCTGGGAGAACTGACCATATACGCCTGATTCTGTGTATTTACGCCCCTATCGAATAGTCCCGATCTCTGCCACTTGGGGACACTACTGGTAGCATATTTCATTGTCCAGTGACCATCCAAGTCTGTATCATATGAAAAATACAATCCTCCCTCCCTCTGTTAGGCGGCGGATCAGCGTTGGTGCGGGGGGGGGGGGGTACAGGCAGTGGGCGACGGAGGGCGACAGGGGGCGACGGGGGATGATGATTGGCGACGATGGGCGACGATGGGCGACGAGGGGCGACGAGGGACGACGAGGGACGACGAGGGGCGACGAGGGGCGACGAGGGGCGACGAGGGACGACGAGGGACGACGAGGGGCGGCGGCGGGCGGCGGCGGGCGGCGGCGGGCGGCGGCGGGCGGCGGCGGGCGGCGGCGGCGGGCGGCGGACGGGCGGCGGCGGGCGGCGGACGGGCGGCGGACGGGCGGCGGCGGGCGGCGGCGGGCGGCGGCGGGCGGCGGCGGGCGGCGGTGGGCGGCGGCGGGCGGCGGTACATATATATAAACCCGGCGTATATATATCGCCCAGAGGATATTTCCTGTCGTATAAGCCTGGCGGGAAATACAGCCAAGGCGAGTCCGTGTATAAGAGGAAACAGCCTAGTATACGCCTCATACCCTGGCGTCAAATATGGTCGTATATATTATAAAAACTCAATTTACAGCAGATACATGCACTTTCACGATGGCGTATATATGAATAAAATGGTTAGTTTCGCACAGTGTATAAGCAGCAAGAATAATTGGTTTATTTTGATTTCCTGTTATGGAATTCAGTCACAATCACATGGTCTTTGAAATGTTTCCTCATGGTCTGGTATTCCTTGAGAAAGGAGGTGTCACCTTTCTTGTTTTTTACTAGTTCAAAGAGGATTGAGGGTGTTTCCTGATCCCATGGAGGGGTTTCAGGTGGCCTCTCACCTCTCATAGACTACATTAGTGTGACGTCATTTGACCTGCCGAGAGCGGGGTTTCCCTACGTTCCAGTGCCAAACATTGGGATATCCCTTCACCCAGTGCAGTCACTGGCGAACTGAAACGTCTCGAAATACCTTGTTCTGCAGAATATTTAACTGTTCTATGGCAATGACACAAATGTAACAGCATAATAACTTTCTCCTGACTGCACTTGTTTGTGTTGTCACACTTTCAGATATTCGAAGAACAACTTGACACATCTATTGGGACTGGACTGCAAGGTTGGTGCCAATGTTATGAAATGAAATATGGGTCTGGCTTCAATTTTGTCAGCGAACTTACTAATTTCCCAGTCACAGCTTATTTCTAAAACATGATTCCTACTGAATTTATTCTCCATTACTTTATTTTGGCTGGATTACAACAAAAACATTCACCGTTAGTCGGCAGCAGACCTGCCACGATGCTACGTCTATGCGGTGCTTCGCGGAGTTTGGACTGTTTGGCACCAAAATGCCACGTGATAGGTGGGAAATCCAGATAATGACGTCAGAGCTAATACGGTCTATTCTCTTCATTGGGATCCCTGCTTCTCGGTACCGAGCTCGTGCTCTGACCAGGAATGGTCTTAGGGCATTTGGGATGTCTTTATATATTTGGTTATTTTCTTTGAAAATCAAGTTGTTGGCTTGGTTTCTTGGGTCGGCCCATACTCTCACACAGTATTGTAGAGACAGTCCCTCCCTTTGGAGATGAATTGGAGGAATCCCTGCTACATACAGGCTTGGGACAGCTATCTCATTCACTAAATGCTTCTAGGCACAGTTGTAGGCCTTGGTATTTGACAGGTTTTAATCTGTCCAGGAAAGATTTTGCTGCCGACTCATTTTTTTTTTTTATTCAATCACATCAATATACAAAGGACATATCATATTCATTTATTAGCATTCTTCCAACAGTCACAAAAAAAAGAAAAAATCACAAAAAGCGAAGAGACATAATCTCAGAAAAAACACAAACAGACAGGACATATATAGGTACAAGACAGTGTATTACTCAATATATTTCTCATGTGCAACTGATCCTTAGTCCAGTCGTCCATATCACTGCACGAAACTAACCAGTTTATTAGACCATGCTTGCATGCGCTATATACATCATCTAGAGTTTAGAGGGGTCCATATAGACTTTCAGGGTACTGCATACAAACTATCTCTTCACTATCTGTGTGATATTCACTGTGATATTGGGAACAGAGCAGAGAGCCAGTGTCGGAGGGTCTTAGAGACGTGCCCAGCTGACCATGACCAATCACTCAAGACCAAAATACCTCAAGACTCACTGGTGCTTGATGTGTTTGGATCCTAGATAGGCAGTTACAGAAATGGCAAGCTGACTGGGTGCATGTGGGTTACAGAAAACTATCCATAGGCTAAATCTAACTCAAACCTTTGGATTGTTATCCATTTATAATTGCATGCTCATTCATCTAGGATGAGCATCCTATTTGCTCCTAGTTGAGCGCGGGAAATGGCGCTCATATACGTCATCTAGAAGGGTTAGAATGCTCACACAGGCTTTCGGCTTACTGCAGAGAATCTAACACTTTGCTATCAATGTCCCAACTATAAAGTCCTGGGTAAATGAGCAGGGGTCCAGTATCCCAGTCTGACCATACCCATGCCCCACTACTGAATTGGTTCCTTTTAATAGAACTTTCATGTCTGAGTGACCTTGTGATTGTGTGTGCGCTGCAGTCTAGGAAATCAACAGAAATCACATATTTTCAATGTATAAAAAACTCAAGATGAAAACCATGATTCTATAAATAGTTCAAGATCACAGGGAAAGGACAATTATTGCATTTTGAGTGCGATAAGTGTACAAACTAGGACCAAATATTATGTTCATCATTGATGAATGAGCATGCCATTATAAATGAATAACAATTGAAAGGTTTACATTCAGCATCTGCCTGTGTCTACGATCCAAATATATCAAGCACCAGTAGGTCAAACAGTTATTTTGGTCTTGAGTGATTGGGCAGTTGACCAAGACCTTCAATGAAAAATTCAGTCACAACCATGACAAGTCAGGTGACAGTTGAATGGGATGTGTGGTATGCTAGACCAGGCACAAGTCGAAATCAAAAGTTAGCCAACATACGACAAACACCTCAAAAGAAATATGCCAATGTATTTATGACTCGATTACGAAACATTTTCACTGTACTAGTATACTCCTATTTTGATTAAGTGATCAGTTGCCATCTGTTGACACATGTAATATATGTCTGTACTATATCGCTTAACGTAAGCCTTGTATTTTTATTAAATCCATTCTTTGGGTTTATTGAAATATTCTTACTTTTATTTGATGAAATGATTTAGGTATACCGCGCTCTTCCATTATAAATGGAAATAGCATTTGCTCCTAGTTCATATATACGCCATCGCGGCCGCACATATATCGGCTGTATGTTGCCTTGTTTTCATTTGTATACATCTCTAATCCACACCAGCATATGAGGTGTATACAAAACTGTTTCCTTTTGTATATGGACGCCTCTTGGCTGTATTTCACACCTGGCGTATACAAGATAAAACATCCTCTGCGCGATATATATAGGGGACAGAGCTATTGTTAGTTCACGAAGCAGTCACCAGGTGGTCGGGCGACTGCTTCATGAACCTGTATTCTGGCTCTTTGTTCTTACAAAATTCAACTGCCTTTCAATTTTTTACCATGGTTCCCTGGACTCTCAACACCCATTCCAAAGCAGGATGAAATAATGATTAAACCCAAGACATGATATTTTCCATATGGAACACTTTATATAAATATGTGAGCAAGGCTAAAGTTGTGACATTCCCAAATTATCACTTACTTCTTTTCCACCTCCTTTAGTGAAGAAAACCTACTTTTTCACCTCCAATAGTGAAGAACACCTAGTCGGGGGGCGTCATGGCAGCGCCCATGGATCATATGCTATATGCCGTATACGTTGGGCATATATATATATATGTGTACTGATAAAAAATAAAAAAGGAAGTCCTCCTCCCCCAGCCCCCACTGCTGCCGCGAATTATCAATATGTTATTTTAGCATTCAAGTCTAGGGCCTGCCAACCGCCTCCCTCCACTCACACTGAAGCCCTCTCCCGCTGCAGGGGCGGCAGCATGAAACATGCATATACCACGCATGCAGTGGCGTCAGAATAGGGGGGGCAGAGGGGCAACTGCCCCCCCCCCCCCCCACTTTTTTGCCACCCCCAAAAAAGTCAGCATCTTCAAATTTTACTCAAACAATTGTAAAAACTATCTTGACTTTTCAGCATCGAAAAATGCCAAAGTCTGACTTTTTAGCATGCAATGATGGCTAAGCCCTGACTTTTCACCATGGAAAAGTGTCACAGTCTGACTTTTTTAGCGTGCAATTATGGCTAAGCCCTGACTTATCACTGTGGAAAAGTGTCAAAGTCCGCCTTTTTAGTGTGCAATGATGGCTAAACCCTGACTTTTCACCATGGGAAAATGTCAAAGTCTGACCTTTTAGCATCCAATGATGGCTAAACCCTGACTTTTTACCATGGGAAAAGTCTGACCTTTTAGCGTGCAACGATGGATAAGCCCTGACTTTTAACAGTGGAAAAGTGTCTGACTTTTTAGCGTACAATGATGACTAAGAGCTGAATTTTCACAGACTTTTCACAGATTCACAGTAAATCCAGTGGAACAGGCAAATGTCGAAGTCTGACTTCATACCAAGAAAAAAATCAGCAATTTTTCAGTTCACCCCCCCACTTTCAAAACGTTCTGACGCCCCTGGCATGTAACCGCATTCATCAACACCAGCATCAAAGCAGCATTGGCTGCAGATGTGGTGGTGCCAGCAGTGGCGGTAGCAGTGGCGGTGGCGGCGGCGGCGGCGGCAGTGGCAGCGGCTGTTTGGCAGCACTTGGGTGATAGGTTGATATCTGAACAGACCTTGTGTTATGTATACAGTACCTGAAGTGTGACTTCTGAAGAGTGGTGTTTTGAAAGTATAATGGCATGGAGGAAATGGTAAAAAGGACGAGAGAATGCTGGGTTTATTATATGTAATTAATGAAATGACACTAGGGCTTTAGAACAATTTTATAATAAAAATTTATAATATAACATTGGATTTTCCATATACCAAGACTTAATGACTAATGGAAAATGAAATATGCTACCAGTGGTGTCCCCAAGTGGCAGAAATCGGAACTATTCGATAGTGACGTAAATACAACAGGATCAGGCGCATATATGACGTATATATGGCCGCCATATGGACACTTATATACGCCTACAGGTGAGGCGTATTCACACGGGAAATAGGACGACCTTGTATACGCAAAAGTATACCTATATACACTGGGTGCATTCATATATAAAGTGGTTAATCTCACGCAATGGATGTACATCTCGTACATAACTAGCAGTTAACATCATCAATTGGAGGAGACCCAAAGAAGTATACACTCCATTCCCTCTGCAAATCTGGGAGCTATTTCAAAACCATAGACTTAACCCACATTTTGAAACAGCTCTCAGCTGCAACTACAGCACCCCCGGGCTAGACAGGGCATGTTACGGGGGGTGGTTGAGTGATGCATATACTACCTATATTACCACAGACAATCATGTTACACAAAACTATTTCTAATTCTGTCACTTTAACAAATCAATCTAATTCTTCTACCAATAGAAATGTATCCACTATACTTAATCAATTATCATTCACCAAATCTATGTTGTCTATCTTTTTCACCAAAATGGAGGGTGTGATTTACATTAATGAAAAGATATAGTAAGGTTTTGACACAATAACCTACCTAATACCATGTAGATCCTCCTGACATTAGTTGCTGTGAGAAGATTCCGCTTTCTCACAGTGTCCGCTATGAGACCTGCTGTGATTTCCACCACAGGCATAACAAGGAATGGCAATCCTGATGAAACACCATTCTGGATTGGATAAGTAATGGCATGATATCATAAGCATGAGAGCTACTGTACTGATAAAGTGAATGTAGTGTGGGCTTATAAGTAACTCTTTAAGTAAAAAAATTTCTGCTACGCTTGCTTCCGTCGCCCACACCCCACCGGGAACGAGGAGACGTTTGAACCATAGCGAAATCTTTTTTATCACACATTGAACCACTACATACCCCTCACCCACGAGGCGACTGAAATGTGACGGAATTCTAGAATTTATTCCCCTAAATCACTTCTAAAAAACCAAGAATAATCCTCCAAATCGAGAGGACGATATTCATGTGATCAGCCACTTTAGCCTGACGAGAATGTACGCATTTGAAACTGCTGGTATGGTTCAGACAGTTAACATTAACCTGAACAAACCATTTACTTCCACACAAAACGATATAGGGAGCGCCACCACAGGCTCTCTCTAACATCAATGCCATAAAATCACACCAGAGGACACCACTGTCACACAGTCTACACTGGTTCCCCTCCACAGGCACCCAAACAATGCTAAGCCAGACATTCAGATTGGTTTAGAACGTTTCCCGCCTCTCTTTGTCTCAATTAACACCAATCAGTGACCTAATTAGACAGCATGTGACTAGCATTGACCAGTGGATACCTTCCTTTGAAGCTGACCGGAATAAATTAACTCAAATGCCGCCCGCCCGCCGAGAGAACGCCATCACATACCAGCAGTCGGTCGCCGATCGCATGTCGTCAACACTTATAAGTAACTCTTTGTCCATGTTTTCATCCTTGTTACATCTCCAATTGTGCTCACAAATTTCATAGTTTGTTAATGATAAATGTAGCACATTTCTAAGTTGTTTCCTAAGTAAAATATATAGCATTTTTGGAAGGAATGGTGTGCATACCTTTCAAGCTAATTTTGTCAATTCCTAATAAATCTAGTTGTTTTTGGTAAGAATGAAACATAAACCTGCTGAGTGATTAATCTATCTGATATGTATACACGTTTTTCCTTGTTTCAGGAGATGTTGTTGTTTACCCAAGGTTGACATTAAAATAACTATTTTTTTATCAATAAAATGAACTACTTAGTAATTTTACCTGTGTGATTTTGAAGTTCAGAACTTGATGAAAGTAGCTTGGTAATATGGTCAGTACACTGTAGTACATCCAGTTCACAGCACATTGCCCAATAATAAGTGCCAGAATTGGACGTGAGGTGAAGATTGCCTTCCAAGGAGTTTTTGGAACCTGAAGAAATAAAACTGTTCAATCATATACAATAATCTAATAGGGAGGTCTCTCTCTTTATACATTTGTCATAAACAAAGGATTTTACCTTTTCTCTGTTTCCAGTTGTGTTAAGAATGTATGCCTTTTCCTCCTCTGAGATATCAGTGTGTGTAGATGGTGTATCAGTTATGAAAACCTTCCAGCCAATGGTCCAGAGTATCCCCAATAGACCTGCGGTTTCATAAGATTAATGCCAAAATCAAAATGAAAGTAAAATGTGGATTAGAGAAAAAATACATCGTTTAGGGTTCAATCAAGATACAGTAAATGGATTAGTTATATCTACCATAATGATAGAGCAATGTATACCTGCTTAATATTCTTAATGTGTTAATTAATTCAAATTCCATATGATCGTATTTAATTCTATTTATATCCTACTTATAGAATCGATTGTCATCTGCAGATATACACATTCTTCATTGATGTTGATAGTCTAATATTCAATTGATATGGATAGTGTTAGGAAAATTTCAAAAGAAAAGATGCTATTTCTTTGATGTTTGTATCGTTATTGATAACAATATATTTAAGATGGAGATGAGAAGATTGTCAACAGAATAGATCTGACTTTACCATAGACATAGAATATAAATGGCCATCCCCCATCTGGAGCATGTGCAGCCAAAGCACCAGAAACAGATATGCCAATAAGTGTGCCAATGTTATTCCCTGTGGGAAAAAACAATAATTACTGATCAGTCACATTTAAACGTCAATGGAGACTCATCCTGATTTTTAATACATATCAGGAGGTTTGTTGAGACAATTTGACAACAAATCTATATATCATGTGCGTTTGTGCATTGTCTTTTTTATAAATCAACTGGTATTTGCAGAGAACCATCCTCAATTTTGGTATAATAATAGAGGTTTAACTATTGTAACATACAATAATATTCTCTAAATGGAATTTTCTGGAATATGAATAGAAAACTAGATTGATAAAGACATACCATTGAATGAAAATGTTGTTAGAAATCCTTTCTCTGTACTTGGGGACCATTTAGAAAGCACATCATAGACAGCTGGGAAACTTAAACCCTGAAAAGGTCCAAATGAGAAATAAAAGGAATTTTACCAGCAAGTGAAAAAAAATATACGGGTGAGAATCTCATACACAATACTTTCACAATACAAAACAAAAACACTGAATGAATAAATCATAACTCCAAAAAGGAAAAGGAAATTCATTCTGAACATGAGCTCATTGAGTTTTGATTTGAAGCTTCTTCTTTACTATTGAAAAGATGAGGGTGTTTAAATAATTTTGCCGTCATATAATTGGAAAACAAACCAACCTCAGCAATGCCTATGAGTACCCTAGCAGCAATGAGAAGAGCTACATGAGTACGGGCTAGCATTGGTATAAGGAGGGAGACTACACTTGTCATGGTCATGCCCACACCAAACATCAACTTTCCGCCATAGTGATGTGCCAAGTGCCCACCAATGCCCTGTGACATCATGTAACCATAGAAGAATGAAGATAGAAGGATGCCCTGTGTTGTAGCATCCCAGTCAAATTCTCCTTTCTGTGTGAGATAAAAAAGAAATCCCTTCAAATCTACTAAGATATATTATTGAAGTGTGAACAGGTTTGGAGTGATGGTTGTTTCTTCTTTTTGAGATATATCGTCATAGGTTATGCATTTGCAATAAGGTAATGAGTTAATTGTACATGCAGATGCTTCCTCAGAATAAAGAGGTGCCATGGCCAGAGCAGCAACCTGGCTGGTGAAACTTTGCAGAGAAGGACCAGACACTTTGTTTGTTTTGAGGTAGCTTAACTCTTTAAGGACGAATGATGCCTCAAGGTATCAACCAGCCCAGGCATCAACCAGATCAGCCCTGTCTTAAAACATCAACCTGCGCAGGTAAGTTAGATCTATGAAATTATTATTGACAAGGAAATAATTCATCAACATACATGAAATCTTCAGAGAATGTAGGCATGAGATCAAAATTAATATTAGTAAGCTAAAATAGGTTAGTACAAGGCTACTACTTAGTTCAAAGGCCCAAGGTCAGGACAGGCTGGGGTAATTCCACCAACCTTTCTATGCCTAGGTGGGTATGATATCAATGCCTCCTGAGAGTCTGTGTAAAGGTCTCTCATGATTTTCCAAATCTCATTCTCCCTTAGGAAGTTGTGTACTGAACTGCCTTTATAGTGAAATTGATTCTCTGGCTTTACTGCTGTGTACTATACGGAAACTGGCTAACTGTCTTCGTTCGTCAAAAATATGCGGTGAAATTATTGATCAGATACATCCCAATGCCAAAGGCAGAGGGATGTATCTGATCAATAATTTTACCAAGTATTTTGACGTACTAAGACAGTCAGCCCATTTTTGTATTATTATATACCTAAAAATGGCAAAATTATAGCTAGTCATGTGATGTCAGACTCCGTACGTCACAGTGTGACGTACGGCCAAATATACATCATGGGTAGCACCGGGCAGTATGTGTAGGTCATACGTCCGCAGGTATATAATAATATATGAAAACATAGTTATGACGCCAATATGATGATACAAGTCTATTTGAGGTGAATGCCAGAAATCCTTCAGAATGAGTTCGAAGAACGAGTTCTGAAGGATTTCTGGCAGAAATTCATGTAAGACACTAGTATCTAGTATCTTGAGGGACTTTATTTATATAGGAAATATATACTGATGATTTTCTTCAATTTAAAGAAAACTAACTTAGTGAATTGTTGTCTTTTATCAATTGTGTTAGAAATCCAAACAGATATCAATAACCCTGTATTTCAATATCACCATTAAAGGCGGGGAAGATCTCGAATTTATGATATTATAGAAGATTTTGAAGATACATGTGTGTGGGGGAGGTGGATAGCATATACAAAGTACTTAAGGGAAACTAGTTAACCTAATTGGGATGGGTCCTCGTCCCGCTTTACTTTCACTAAACCTACTGCATGAGCTCGTAGAGCGAATGCGGTAGGTTTAGCAAAAGTAACAAGGGACGAGGACCTATCCCTACTAGGTTAACAAGATTCACTTGTACTATATACCTCTAAATATCTGTAAATTTTTAAAAACTCGCCAAAATGTCTCAATGTTTAAGTGCTAAACAAAGTCGTCTGGGTAGGCGGAAGTGACTTTCTGCTATGCGACTTTCAAACTATTAGAAAATTCTTTTCTTTGGGAATAATAGTGTCATAATATTATTCATAAATTTCCTGTAATTTTTTTTTTTCCAGATATGGTATTTCCGATAATACACATACTCGCGTTTCAGATTAAGTGTTCAAAGTGTGGTGGTATGGCGCCATACCGGCACAGTATAGTGGTATGCCTTAACTACCAATTGGATAGCAGAGGTTGGCATTTGGAGTATTTTGGGGCATAGGTGTATAGTACAGAATGCTCCCAACACATTCCTACACAAACCGGCCTCTATTACTATGGAGTGTGTCAGAAGGCCATGTCAGGGTGTCTACTGCTATGATAAAAACTCAACATGTTTGATTCTGTATCAGAAGGTCTTGTAGGATTGTGTTGGAGTATGTTGGGAGCACAGTGGACACCCCTCTCAATGTAGATAGTATGTATCAACAGACACCTTAGTGCAGTGATGTCTCAGCTTTATCATAGGAGTTCCTGAGATTATTTGTACACATTAATATAACTATCACTATCATACAATACCTTCAGTATCATCTTTCTGAATGTTGAGTAGATGAGACCTTTCATTCTTATCCATGTTTCCTATATTGGGTATTTAGCTCACTGCTGAAAGATAAGGTACAGAAAAAATTGTTATTGTGTATTGATATAGGAATCGTGAGAAGATAAATTGACTCTCGAAAGGTTGTACATTATATCTAGGTGTTCTTTCCACTGTAAAAAATAGAGCTCCACTTACAAATACCTTCAGGATTACTGGCATCACAGATGGAGAAGAGATCTTTTAGGATTATCAGCAACTGCAGTGCATAGAGTGGACCCTAGTTCCCTGGTACTCCATTCGAGGATCCCAGCAGATCCTTTGTCCCACCTGCAAGCCCAGCCAAACAAATGATCAGTCTAATAAGGCTGATCTCCTCCAAATACCCCAGCAAAGCCCATTGTGGAGAGGTATCAAACTCTTGGAATTACGACCGCCAATTTCACAGAAAGTTTGTGATGTCAATATCAAGAACAGATGATACAGTTACTATCAATTAACATTGATATGTTGGGAATGTCTTTGTCCATCTTCATCACTATATCATCCTTCCCTTTGCTTGTCCACCACTTAAAGTTCTACAGGACCTTATGGGTGCTGTTTGAATTAAAGGACTGATCATATGATAAGGTATACTCGACTTATTGCCCAGAAGAATTCATACAGAACAAAGCACAATAGTCTAATCCAAAATATAAAAGATCCAATCAGGAAACAAACAACTATATATCCATATCACTAAACAGGGAGCTGTTTTAAAAGTCGGGAGGGTGCTAAACGAGAGTGCTCATCGCCAATGCGAGAGGCTAACAATGGAACTTGAGGCGTCGCTGTCGAGGTGGAGGTGCCGCTCTCTATGGGATATTGATAGTAGTTTTGCTGCCGCTTTGATTTGAGGTGCCGCTCGTTGTTGCCGGCCTCTCGCTTTCAAAATGTGACGTGTCGCTGGCGAGACCTCATACAACTTTTGAAACAGCTCCCAGATATCCTGTGCCAATCCTCAGACCTAGCAGTATGATGAACTTGCTGGGAGACTTGTATCTCCATGTCCTGATAGCTATATGCCAATATACATAGAGAATAATCAATGTTTTTGTAGACAGGTGGCCATAAACATGCAGTAAAACAGAGATTCCACCAACTAGACCTTGCACAGGCCTTCTGCAGGCATTTCAGCAGATTCACCAGTTGACCAGCCTGGCCAAAATGTCTGAGCAGTTTGTTTTGTTTGTTTTTTATTGAGGTAGGTTAATGTCCAATATGTTCTATTAGACTTACTTTGGGTTTGACCGAATATATGAGATGAATTCAGGTAGAAATCTCACCCCTACACATTTACCGAGGTGAGAGTTCTTTTACTTCCCACACCATATAGACATGGTACGAGAAGGATTGGCCTTTGATATAGCAGTAAATCTACCACTGCTGGGGGTGAAGGAGAAGAGTGGCTGCAGAGGGACTAAAACCCACAAAGTCAGACAACCTTGGGACTACAAGTCCAGTGCTCATTACCACTTAGCTAACTACCCACCCCGGTCACCTAAGTTATGCTTGCATGCAAGCATATCCGGCCTGCACCACGAGGAGGCGAGGCGACCAAGAGGGTAAACAGATTGCTGTCCACCCCAGCAGGCCTTTTGAGCATTTCCACCAACCCCCATCTTTCTAGCCACCCAGCGACCATATGCAGGCACATAGTGACCGATTCCACTGAACCAGGGAGGTGTTTTATAGAAAGCGACGTCTTTATCAGTGACCACGGAAAAAGAGTTACTGAATTAGTGACCGTATTAGTGGCTGTTACTGTTTTGTGTTGCATAGTTCCAATCACTATTTTACAGTGAGATCACAGTTGATTTGATCACTATCACCAGCAGCAACCGAATTTACTTCAATTAAAATGAATTCTGTTGTGTGTGCAGTCGAGCTATCAATAGACATTCCAAATCAAAAGTATAGATTGATCTAGATATAGTTGACTTGAAGTCAAGTCAATCAATTGGGATGCTGAAAATTGCGAATGATGAGAAATTCATCCAATACTTATCATTGTCCGAACCGAAAATGGAAATCAGACGTAAAATACATGTTAAATCAGCGACATCTTCACCTCCAATGCTGAAGAGCTCCATATTTATGGGAATCTACCAAGTCAAATTACCAAAGACAATTATGGTAAGTTATGTGTGTGGTCGTGTCCATTTTTCGCTGTATCGTGAGTAGTAAGCCTATGTTTGGGCAGAATAGTCACATGTATAGCCTTGTCACTGATAGTGACCGTTTTCGTGATCGTTTTCAGAAAAATCATTCATGATGATCATGACTATGCAACGCAAAACGGTCACTCTCAATCGGTCACACCTGTTACTGATCACTGTTTTGCGATTATCACAATTATGAAACATGATGCGCTGGAAACGATCACTATTAGTGATTGTCACGACTATAAAACACCACCCAGGTTGGACAGGCACCGGCTAGCAGATGGGACTACCACATCCTCTGATGGAAGTTGGGCACATTATCCTACCCCTAATAAAAAACCGCCATAGACTTAACATAGGGAAATTTTATGTGGCAGGCCATGACATAAAGTGTTTTTTATGCCACTAGAGTAATAACAATATTGACCAATCAGAGAGCAGGATGTCAGCTACTATGAAAAAAAGTTCTGTTGGCCATTGACTCAATATTTGTCTTTTAGTAATACAAAAGCATAGACGAGGTAGGATAAATACAAAACCGAACTCGAGTTAGACTTGTCAATGTCTATGCCACTCTGGTCAGGTCTGCTCCTCACTACACTCGGCTACGCCTCGTGTAGTGATACGTGACCTTCCCGTCGTGGCATAAACATTGTCAAGTCTAACTCTCGTTCGGTTTCTACTAATTACTGTGCTATGTCCCTCTTCTGCATTGCCATGTTTGGAGGGTATGCAGTATGCCACCTCCACTGAGGTTGTGTCCACCATCTTGAGATTTGTATGGAATGATAACAATGTATGGAGTGAAGGTTAATATAGAATGTGTATAGCAAACACTGGTGATAAAATTCTGTCCAAACTGTTCAGCCTATGCTCACAGGTTTACGGCTCACAGGTGCATACAGGGGCCACTGGCAAAAGCTAAGTAATCATTTTTTGCCAGCAGTCCTTTGCAGGTGGCATTGTGTGATTTATCCTACCCCTAATAAAAAACGCCATAGGTTTAACATTGACTCAATGTATTTGAAGGAGTGTTGAATAAAGCGTTATTCATGCACCGAGGTGAATAAAAAAACGGACCAATCAGGGACGAGATAACGAAAGTAGATCCGGCACCATTGATAAAGTTTTCATGTGGTCATCCTCCCGTGAGTGTCAACATGGTACTAACATGGATAATTACAAAATTTTCTCTGTATATCGGTGAGATGGGGTAGTATAAATACTAAACTGAACTCGAGTTAGCCTTGTCAATGTTTATACCACTCTGGTCAGGTCTGCTACTCATTACACTCGGCTAACGCCTCATGTAGTAATACACAACCTGCCCATCGTGGCATAAACATTGACATGGCTAACTCTCGTTTGGTTTCTACTAATTATTGTGCACAGGCGCTCATCAATTTTACATCGACCATTGCAACACCTAGTTATTGGCGGGCACTTCCAGGGGTAGTAATCTCTATTTCTCCACAGCCTTACGACATGTTTCAGCCGTCAGTGTCCTATAGAGCTAGGATCATAGACAGGTCACGACATGCACAGGGGATACGACAGGTAGGTGTGCTATAGTCACGATAGTCGGTGCCCAATGGACTGGAAACAGTCGCCATACGTGTCGGATATCTAAGACCAATCTGGACATGTCGTACCGAATGTGCAACTTCACTTCCCGTTGGAATTAAGGAATGAAATATTAACACGAGTAAGGGATATATATAACCTATAATCGTACCAAATTTGAAGAAGATCGGGCAATCCGATCTGCCGTAATTCGCGTTTGAATTTTGTCATAGCAAACGTCTGCTCTGGTGGCCAGTGAACTCAAGCGGTCGCTAATTTATGCTAATGACTTTGACATTACACTGCGCCGCTCAGAAAAAGTTCCCACAGGCAGATTGGGCGGAGCAGTGTGAACCACAGCGGACTTGTCAGTCAACATAACTTTGTTGTTAGCATAGAAATTCAAATGCGGATATCGGCGTATCAGTGCTTCCGATCTTCTTCATATTTGGTACTATTATAAGTTATATATGTCCCTTACTAGTGTTTAAGTTTCATTGCATAATTCCTACGTGAAGCCCTGTTGCGTGTTCCGTTCCGACACAAAGTTTGATAGAACCTAAGATAATTCTATACTTGTCGTAAGCTCCGACACTTTGAGCTCCGATCGTAGGCCGCAGGCTACGAGACCGTCTGTAGCACAGCGGCCATTTTGTATCACCAAAAAGTGTCTTGGCCTCAAGCTACGATCTTAGGCCATCGTGGATCCACGATATCATGACTAAAAAACAGGGCCCTGGTTACTTGACTCTAAGACACCTCTAAGAAAGTCTACGACACCTCCAACCATGTCATAGGCTGAGACCGTTTTGGAGCCCATTTGAGCTGAGATACCCTAAGATATCTAAAGATAATCTTTACTAAAAGACACCTGTGACACCCCAAAGAGTCTCAGCCTAAGATATTTCTAAGATCCTGTACGATATCTTGTCTATAGCACACTTTGGTCTTAAGACAGTCTTAGCCTAAGATTATCTTGACTAAAAACAAAGCCCTGGGCCCTGTTTTTCAGTCACAACATCATCTTAGCCCGGTAAGATACTCTCCCATCTTCTGGTGCACTGTGAATTTCAAGGTCGCCGCATAGATTAGCGGAGGCATGCTCAGAAGGTCTGTGAGTTGAGAGAGTACAATGGCCACCAGAGCAGACGTTTGCTATGATGAAATTCAAACGCCAATAACGACAGATTGGATTAGCCGATCTTCTTCATATTTGGTACGATCGTAGGTTATATATATGCCTTGCTCATCGTAAAGTATCATGGCTTAATTCCTACGGGAAGTGAATTTCCGAATTCGGAACGACATGTCCATAATTGTCTTGGGTCTACGACACTTTCCAAGATATTTCAGATTATCATCACTACAGCACAACTCAGACCACCCTAAGTGTCTTAGACCTAAGATCTTTGGCAGATCAGCTAAGATATCACGTCTATAAGACACTGACCCCTGTGAGATATCGTTCAGAATGGTTGTCGTGACTGAAAAACAAGGCCTTGAATTACAGACAGATATATATGTGAACAAAGATACATGAAGAATATTATGATAGAATGTAGGAATTAGTAATATACACAGAGACATAAACATGTACATACCACTTGTAATCTTCTTATGTTCTAAACTCAACTGAGTCAGAGCTAGTACCAGCAATTACAAAAACCTGATATTTATGATATAATATTCACTTGTGATGCTAGGAGACTCCAGCCTCTACTACCAGCGGAGACACAGATTACATGCATCCCGTTCTGCCCTGATTCCCAGGGCCCTGTTTTTCAGTCACGACAATCGTTATGAACAACATGTTTTTGCTGTGAGTGTGCTATAGTCGCGACATTTTAGAGGGTCGGACAATTATCGCTGCTCTACGACATGTAGGGCGGTGTGAGGTGTGCTATAGTCACGACAGTCGGTGGCCAATGGAGTGGAAATAGTGGACATAAGTGTCGTATGTCTAAGACCACTCTGGACATGTCGTACCAAACGTGCAACTTCAACTCCCGTGAGAATTAAGCGATGAAATTTGAACATGAGTAAGGTCTATATATAACCTTTAATCGTACCAAATATGAACAAATTTGGCCGCACCGTTATGAAGTTATCGGCGTTTGAATTTCGTCATACAAAATGCTGCTCTGGTGGCCAGTGTACCCCTACCATCACGTGATCTAATTTATGCGGCGACCTTGACATCGACTACGCTTTCTTCACTCTCCCAGCAGAGATTCCGCGCGATATACAGCGAAAGATCATAGCTCAATGTTTCATATTCAAACGCCGATAACTTCATAACGGTCCGGCCGTTCTTCTCCATATTTAGTACAATTATAGGTTATATGTATCCCTTACTCGTGTCATGCCTTAATTCCATCGGGAAGTGGAAAAATCATCTATATACGCACAGTGATGTGTTATAGAACCTAAGACAGTTCTATACTTGTCGTAGCGGCCGACATTTTTCGCGGCGATCGTCCGTGCCCCACTACGATCGTGTCTATAAAACAGCGGCCATCTTTTGTCGCCCAAAAAGGTCGTAGATCGGCTTTGCGATCGTAGGCCTGCGACACTCACAAATGTCGTGACTAAAAAACAGGGCCCAGGTCACTGCTACACACCCTCAGACACATGGAGGTGTTTAATAGACAAGATGTTGCATAGACCTGGGACCTGTTTTCAAACTAAGAACGACGAAAGAATTGATCCTATCGTGGTCCTTGATGCATTCTCATTACCTAAAGTGATCCGTCTTTATGGAGGACATTCCTACACAGCGATCAAGAAAATATCTTTATTTTGAGTGTTTAAAAAAATCTCAATCGTGATCCACATCGTCCATAGGCCTGTCCTACCTTTATTATCGGTCTTATTGGAGGACAACCCCAAGGGGTGTCGTACCAGTACTTGGATTACCAGAATTAAGCAACTTGGCTATTCTCAGCTCAAAATGGCAGCTTAAAGTGTGATTTGATTACATTATTATATTTCCCTATGCATAAATCTATTGTACAGGTTCAAAGAATGCTTATTTGTAAAGTGGTACTCCATTGTCCTCCACCAAGATTTTTCCTCCACGAGGATTATCTTTGATCATTGACTAAAGATAATCCTATTGGAGGACAAGTCTATGTCATGTGACTTTAAAACTCAAACTAATTGGTTGTCCACTAGGACACGTTTTCAACTACGACCAGAAAGGCTTGAACTATAAAGATTTAATCATTTCTGTGGGACGATGTTTAGAATATGGACTGACACGGATATCCTAGTCAGCATCGCTGTAGTGAGTCATAATAGTAGTCGTTCAGTTGATATCGTTCTTAATTTTAAAAACACCTCCCAGGGCCCTGTTTTTCAGTCACGACATAATCTTAGTCTTAGAAGCTGAGATATCTTAGCGATTGTAAGACATTTTGCAAGACAAAAGATGGCCGGTGTACTATAGACAGTATCGTAGTGCGCCACGTGAGATCGCCGCTAAAAGTGTCTCAAGTATAGAATTGTCTTAGGCTCTATAAAACCTCACTGTGCGTATATAGAGGATTTTCCGCGCTTCCGGTAGGAATTAAACAATGAAATTTAATCACGAGTAAGGGATACATATAACCTATAATTGTATCAAATATGAAGAGAATCGGCTGCACCGTTCCGAAGATATCTGTTTCCACACATTTCATAGTCTGCTTCATGTCGACCGTTGCCGAGTTTTTACCGCTAGCGGGCCATAGTGAATGGCAGTGATATTGTTTGGAAACGGGGGGTTGAATCCGGGACCAGGAAAGTTAATAAGACGGCATTTAAACGAGTAGTAGGTGTATAGTAATAAGAAAACGTAGTGACTGAACCTGTACGGTGGGCGTTCTCGGTCATTTGATGAAAATATATGGCCCTCCTGCCTACGGCGTCGGGCCGTATATATATTTTCATCAAATGACCTCGAACGGCCACCCATTCGGGCTCAGTAACCACGTTTTCTCATAGTAGTTCACCTTCTGATCGCTGATTGGTCAATTTTTTTATTCACCTAGGTGCATAAAAAACACTTTATTCAACGCCCAGTCAAATACACTAATTTAATGTTGAACCTATGGAGCTTTTTTATTAAGGTAGGATAAAATACATAGACAATAATCGATGGTTTTGTGGACAGGCGGCCGTAAACCACGAGAGGTTGACGCGTAGTAATACACGAGCGCTAGCCTGTCCACAAAATCATCGTTTGTTGCATTTATCATCCATCTTTTCGAATAAATCAAACCCAGTAATTGCCATTTTAAAGGGTTTAACAATAGGGACTATTTCTTTGCTCTATAGCAAAAGGGATTATTTTTCCCGTATACCATGGTTTTGAGGCCGTATACCACAGGTTTGAATCCGTATACCACAGTTATGGTATCTGACAGGTTTTATACAATGGGTCGTGGTTTACTGAGTCCCCATACATTTTCAATGGGGACTGTGTATACGATGGATAATAAAGTACCGTATCAAGATTATATGTTTTATTATCCATCGTATACACAGTCCCCATTGAAAATGGATGGGGACTCAGTAAACCACGACCCATTGAACAGTTGTCACATCTCAAATATAATGTTTTAATCGAAATACATAATTGAATCGACCATCTCCCTGGTTATCGCTCACTCTTATCATTGATGTCAATGTCAGACACAGTGTCACTATAGTATACCACAGTGTCGCATACTTTTCTTATTTTTTTACACATTGGTTCGATCACTCTTTTGAAAATAGAGATATTTGTGGTAAATATCCACGTAGCACGTTCACATTTAAATGCACATATGTTCTATGAACCCTAGTGCCCACAGTTTTAATATTTAACTAATAATATTTCAGGGAAAGTTGACCCATACTATAGACATTATGCCCGCTTAATTATTTTTACCCTCCTCCACGATTTTTATTTTTTCCCCCCTAGACCCAGTTGCACTGCTTCTATGAGAATGACCCATAATTCAAATGTGAATATAATAATGTTAACATATTATGCTAATTTTATATTAAAATAGTATTGATATTACTGTTACAAATGATACAGCTAAATGATGCCTGGATTAGATACATAGATACACAACTGCTAATTACTTGGCACAATTTTACTCGTGACTAATTGAGTTAACACACTATCACACATTAAGGTATACGTAAAATTGTTTGTACTTACTATCTCTTGTGCAGAAATACCCCCACCACTCGAGGTGCACTGATTAGAGCAGAAATCCGATTCCCCTTAGGCTAATCTAAAACGTTTTATAAACGTTTTGGATGATACTCCTTGATAGGATTTTTTGTGTCATTGAAAAAACCTGGGAGCAGGAGTTATATGAAGGATATTGGCCGCCATTGTGGAAATAAACTGCTTATACCCATGATTATATATTATATCTTACCAGGGACAGAGGTACAAGCTCCCTGTACGACACCCCCTATAAGTGTCGTTTAATTTTCCGTTTTTGGACGACGTAGGACTATGTGGAGGACAATCGTCCATTGGGGGATAAATTTGTTTAACGATATATCATGCCTCACTATTGATCCTCTCCCTCATTTGTCCTTCAGGAATTCTCCTAGCCCTTATTAAACGATATCGGGCCTAGGGGAATCGAACGACCTTTTATTTTCTCCCTCGTAAGTTCTTAAACAGCACCCAGTGTCTCAGAGTCATACCCAGCTGACCCTGACCAATCACTCAAGACGAAAATACCTCAAGACCCACTGGTGCTTCATATATTTGGATCATAGATAGGCAAATCGCAAATATAACAAGTTGACTGGGTGCAAGTGGGTTACAGAAAACTATCCATAGACTGAATGTAACCCCAACTTTTTATTTGTATTCTGGTAGGTGGACGTGGCGTCGGCAGCGACTACTGAGTGAATGATCTTTTATTTGTATTCATTTATAATTCAACGCTCATTGATCAATGATGAACATACCATTTACCCCTAGCATAGAATTTGTACCATGATCCTTCCACACTAAATTCAACAATTTATCTTACCTTTGATCCCATTCGGAATGTCATATATATATATATATATATATATATATATATATATATATATATATATATATTTAAAAAATCTTGTTTATTTATGTAACACATTTTGTTGGCTCGTAATCTTACAAGTCAAGCTTACAGAGCCAACAGAATGAGTGACAGATATAAACTCAAACTTAAATGAGTGGCGTCTAGATTTTATCCTTCCTTATTTCCATGATTTTTAATAATATAGTTGGTTCTAAGTCCACACAAAAAACAGACAAGCTGATTATGGTGTAAATATTTTATTATGGGATTTAATTAACATCGAGATTGGGGAGGGAAAATTTCAGTATTATTTTGCAACGTTTCGTCCCTTTTATGGGACTTCTTCAGGCAATATTTGTTTTTTAATACTAGAAAGTAGTGACACCGGTGACAAATCCCATGTTAGGCCTATGGCGTTTTTTAGGGGTAGGATAAATTATGATATCCATGGCTAGTGTTATATGAGAAACTATTTTATGTGTTTGTGTTTGTTTTTAGATCATAACATCTGAGGTTTGAGATTAATGATTAAAGATCCAAGATCCAAGAAGCTGAAGTATAATAGGAGACTTATATAATGAAATTTTAATTTGTATATAGTGTCTCGTCTTTTGTACTGTCCTGTAATCATGTCTATACTGCTCTGTACCGACCACAAAGTGGAAGATCGCCTGCTAATGCCCTGTCTCCACTGTGCGTTGTTAAGTGGGATTCACACGAAGAGACTCATGGACCTGAGACTGGTGTACTTCACACCTTTTCTCTAGTCTCAGACAATTCTTGTTTGGAAAAAAATCTCATGGCTAAATACTTTTATCAGTCTCAAGGAAAAATGGCGAATTTGATTCACATGGGAGGACACACCTGGTACATAATCTCAGACATAGTCACAGTGACCACTCACCTTGGGAATCAATTACCCTTGATGTGAAGGGTGTTACAAACATGTAATTATGCTTGCTGGACTCCTATTGGCTAGGGCAGGTACATGGTCGCAGCAGGTCCATTTGTCTCACCAAAATGCCCCTATAGATTTTAAACATGTTTAAAGTCAAAATCTCATGAGATTCTGTTCCTTGTTACGGGTGATTGTCGCCGACAATTGCAAGGGAAAAAAGTTGTCTCTGCAAAATGGAACCCTGTCATTCACGCAATGTGTTCCAGTACCAAATCTCAACAGGATTTGTCACAAACACTTTGTGAGGTACATGGATCCCACAGTGTGAATCCCATTTTAGGTACATAGGTACGCCCAGTCTGAGACTGGCGGTACCTCCTGGATCACAAGGGCAAAAACGCATAGTGGAGACGGCAAGTTTTCCCTCCCTGAGACTAGGCGTACCCTATGTACCTAGAATCGCAAGCCCTCCAGTCGCAAGCGGGGGTGTCTCCACACAGAATCGATGATACCTTGCGATCCGAGGTACATGCGGTATGCCAAGCGGGTACCTCCAGTCTGAGACTGGAGGTACAGGATCGCAAGCCTCCCAAAACGCACAGTGGAGACAGGGCATAAAGCAAACTTTGTTCGTCGCAAAACGTTTTTGCTGAATTTAAAAAAAAAAAAAAGTTATCTATCCAAAATAATTGGTATGTCTGGACTTACTTTATTATTAGCGATTTTCTTTTGTACTATGGAAGTGTATAGAATATATATGAGAATGGGTAAATTAGTTTGTTATAAGCAAGCGTGTGTTACGATGCAGACCTGTAGTAGAAGGTAAAATTCATGATCAGTAGGCCGTGCAAATATCTGTCACACCTGGTTACTTTAGCAGCTACTTAGTTTAGCAACACAATGTCCAGGAAGAATATACTCCCAGATTATATGTTTATTATTTCACGTAATAATCCCTTAATATAGAACATTTGTGATACTGTCAATTGATGTTGAAATCTGAATGTTCTCTTTCATGCTGAATAGAGGGAGTATTCATCGAAATAAGCATGTTCGAGGGATTTGTTTACTGGTGGTATGATGGCCCGTAATTTGTTTCATCTACTGCCATTATGGACTTTTATTACCCACCTATTACGGAGTCTCCATAGGAAATGTATAGGGCACCTGGAATTAGCTACCCAGAGATTCTGGCATGTCAGAATCTCCTGCAGGAGATTCCAGTAAAAGAGTCCCAGCCAAAATGAGATCAAGTCATCATGTACTTCGAAATAAGTTTCTTAAATGTTCATTTAATGTTAATTATTTAGAATCAGTCATAATAATCTCATTTACCATCAGAAATCACTGTCCTAACAAGCTTTGCAATCTAAAATCATAGGGAAATGGTGAACTATATTATCGGCGTAAGTCTACGCCAAATTACTGCCACTCTTGGCAGTGCTGTGGTGTCGGGAACTAAATGTCTTGCAGAAACGTTTTTATTTTAATAGACTGTTATTAATATTCTAGGTAGGTAATAAATACAATAAAGACTGGTTTTGTATACGAATGATCGTAATCTCCTCATAGTTGACGAGGTAATATAGAAAGACATGGTTAGTGTGGCCGAATGGAATCTGTTCAGGGATATTTTGGTCAGAAATATTCACCGAAGTCGAAGACTGAGGTGAATATTTCTGACCAATATATCGAGGAACAGATGGAATTTGGCCACACTCACTATGTCTTTTTATTACTATATACCGAAATTCGATCAAAATACAATTTTTTGTACTTAAGTTATCAACCTATTTCAACCTCCGAAATAAGCAAGGCAGGTATGAATCCCCGAACATTCACCTTGATGGATAGTTCACCGGTGCGATGACGTCATATAGTAACATTTCAAGTGTACGGATGGGGCGTTTTTTCATCTATTTTCGGGTGATAATGTCATTTTTTTATACATTGAATGAATCCTCACTGTTGTAGGCGTTGACCTGTGTACCGTTTATTCGAGCGATTTTATGTGATTTCACGGGCCGATATTGATACGAATCGAGGTGAGCGGCCGCAATTTTGTTTGTTTATGTTTTGCGTACTTCTGTGACAACACGTCACGTGGTACAGTGTGGCGTAAAAATATTTTACGCCACGGTGCGGCCGAACGATATCTTTTCTCCTATTGCGTAAAAGTGAGACATTCGTGCACCGGTATATAGTAATATCCTCGCTAATTGCTCAGATATTACTATGCGTCAACTACTTTGAGATTACGGCCACTCGTACACAAAACCAGTCATTATTGTGTATATATTTCATTACCCACTGATTACGGAGTCTCCATAGGAAATGTATTGGGCACCTGGAAACAACTACCCGGAGATTCTGGCATGTCAGAATCTCCTGCAGGAGATTCCGGAAAAATAGTCCTGTCTATAATGAGGTCAAATCATCAAGTACTTCTACATAAGTTTCTTTAATGTTCATTCAATGTTAGTTATTTAGAAATCACTCTCATAACACACTTTGCATGATAAAAGTACAGGTTAATGGCGAACTATATTATTGGTGTAAGTCTACACCGAATTACTGCCACGCTTAACAGTGCTGTGGTGTCTGGAACTAAATGTATTACAGAAACATTTTTATTTCAATAGATTTGTTATCAATCTTGTAGGTGGGTAATAAATACAATAACGACTGGTTTTGTATACGAGTGACCGTAATCTCCTCGTAGTTGACGACGTAATATCCTCGCTAATCGCTCGGATATCACTACGCGTCAACTACTCAGAGATTACGGCTACTCGTATACAAAAAAAGTCATTATTGTGTATATAACCACATAAAATGCACCAGCACAATGAAATTCATTTTGAAGTAATGGTTCTAATATAAACACAAAGACCTCATATATCATAGAGTTTAAGAGTCAAACTTAACAATAAAGATTTCAATTATATTAGCACTGTTTCAAACAGAAATGCAAACATGATTCAAAAACATACTGGCGAAAACTGGAATTAGCAATCAAACTGGCGTGTTCCGAAGCTTCTTTCAGATTGAAAAAAGAGCCTTCAAAATTCCATACACTTTGGCAGCAATTTTACAAGTGATCTTTGGTCATTCGTTGGAGATCTGTATTTGTGACCTCACCCTGGTTATTACCTTCTTTGCTGCAGGTCAAAGAAGTCAAAGAGGCTGGCTGGAGTTTCTTGTTCCCATGATGGAGGGTCTTTGAAGCTGCATTGTAAGGTAACAAATAGAAACTCCCAGAAATTGTAATATTGATGCGCAGTGTGATACTTGGCAGAAACCAAACGAGAGTCAGCCTTGTCAATGTTTATGCCACGATGGGCAGGTTGTGTATTACTACACGAGGCGTTAGCCGAGTGTGGTGAGTAGCAGACCTGAACAGAGTGGTATAAATATTGACAAGGCTAACTCGAGTTCAGTTTTGTATTTATCCTATCCCATCTCACCGATATACAGAATTTTTTTTGTAATTATCCATGTTAGTACCGTGTTGACACTCATCGGAGGATGGCCACATTTATCAATGCTGCCGGATCTACTTTCGTTATCTGGTCCCTGATTGGTCCATTTTTTTATTCACCTCTGTGCATAAATAACACTTTATTCAACGCTCCATCAAATACATTGTGTCAATGTTAAATCTATGGCGTTTTTTATTAGGGGTAGGATAAATCCTTTAACCAAACCAACTACTAAAACATGCATCAACAGAAACCTAATTCTACTGCCCCTTCCAAGGTACCTATGATGTAGTAAAACTAGCTGTATATTGGTATGTGTCACATAAGTGTTGGCCTTGGTGGATGTTGTGGGTCACAATTCTATGATGAAGCAGTGATGACATTCAATTTTCATTGGTTCACATATCAGAATATCATATACCTTTGAAGTAACCGTTATTTTCGTTTGAAAAACAGATAGTGATTGACTATTCAGTATTCAAAAGATATTTCTGGGTTACATGAAGGACCACTAGAAATTCTAGTGTCTTCTCCATATGGAATATACATCATTAAGGTATATTGATTTGGGACAAAATTGAGAAACCAATTAGTGATACATTCTTTCTACTGATTCATCTTTCATCTCCTGATGAATATCTTGTGATTCCCTGGTTAAATCATCACATTCTGTGTTTGGTGAATCTCCATTCTCTTCTTCTTGTATGATTGCCCAGCTTTGTATTTCCCCTGAGCAGAATACTGCATAAAAGGTTCCCCCTACTGCAGATATTGCAAATCCAGTAAAGAATACGATTCGCCATCTAGACATGAATGGCTGAAAAGATATAACAAAATGTAGGTAAGTATTTGCATATCATTAAATCCTAGTATTTTTAGAGCGTGCTTGCACGTGCTAAATACATCATCTAGAGTTTATAGTCAGGGTTAGAGTGGTCACATTGAACTTTCAGTGTGCTTCCAGAAAACTATCCCTTTACTGTCTGCATGCTGGAATATGCTCTCTAGTCGACAAGCTCGGGAAAAAACGCCTATGACACAAGAATTATACAATTGACAATCAAAGTGGAGGAGTCAGCTACGAATTACAATATTCTCCTCGAGATACTAGTATTTGATCAATAATCCAGAATTAGATTCATCTGAAATTATTGGGTTTAAATGATAGTTAAATGATAGTTCATTTTATTGCTACATTTAGGGAAAGATAGCTAATGCTAGGCTTACACCATCACCTAAACAGTCCTGACAGTGTTTTTTTCGCCCTGGAAATTTAATGACATTTTAAAGTTTTTTCTCCGCTCTGCCCAAAATAGGCTGCTGACTTGGTGCACCGTATCGAGCCTACCATCAAAAGAATGGATACCAAATATCGTTCGGCTTTGCCAGCTGGTCTCAGATTGTCTGTAACTCTCAGGTACCTGGCCACTGATGACAGTTATTCATCGTTGCCATTCAACTTTTGGTGCATTAAATTCTCCATTAGTAATATCGTCCCAGAGGTATGCAGATCTATAATAGAGGCATTTAAGGATGAAGCATTTACTGTTCCTTGGAAATCTCAAGACTAGAAAAGCCTTTGCCAAGGACTTTGAGGAACATTGGAACGTGCCAAGGAGCAGTGTGTGTACCTTGAGAGGTACTTCAATTCACCAGCAGGTGCAGTGGAGTAGCAGGAGCGGATGATATAACTTGTATATGATTATTGTTATGATTATTATTACCTGTGCTTATATTTCTCTGGTATTTTCGGTGGTGTTGGGATGTTCTTTATTGTCTGTGTAGTGTCTGTTGTTTTTTTTAGCAATTTTTAAGGGGACAATCACCAAATTCGGCTATATAGCTGTTCTTCCACTCGGGCCCCTACTCCACATTCTAATGGCGGGTGTTAGCCGAATGGGCAGTGGGTACCATTTTTGTGTAAGTCTCACTGCACGAAAAGTACCGCTTTACATATGTATTCGAAACGCGTCTAACAGTAGGATTTTGCATCTAGAAGTTCGACCTATTAGATGTCTCGTAGACGCCTCATCTAGTTTTGTATATACATGTCCATGGTGCGGTCTCATATACGTCATATATACGCCTGATTCCGTTGTATATACACCAACATCCAATAGTTCCGATCTATGCAGCTTGGGGACACTACTGGTAGCATATTTCATTTTCCATTAACCATCCAAGTCTGTATTATATGAAAAATACAATCTTATATTACCAATTTATTTTATAAAACCTTTATAAAACCTGATTGAGTATAAATTGATTATTTACACATAATAAACGCCGCAGTATGGTGTCTTTTTTACCCTTTTTTAATAGATTTGACTTTAAAACACCATTTCTAGGTATGCTGAGTCCAAGCCCACTATATAAGAGCCCTGTCCAAACACCAAGTCAGCTACTAAAATCATCTTACCTCAGCCTCACAACCCCTCCCCCCGCTGCCCCCCACCGCCCTCTCCCCCCCCCCCCCCCCGCAATGCAGAGCTGCTGATGCTGCTTTGAAGCGGCAGCCGAGCAGCCGCTAATCTGTCTACACACACTGCAGGGAACGCATAACACCTCGCGGTGGGCAGCGGGGGCCGGTGGGGGGTGGGGGGGGTTTCCCACTGAGTCAACCTGTACGAACGCGGCTGCCGGAGGGCCATGGCCCATGGGCGGCAGGCAGTGGGGGGCTCCTCACTGAGGCTGGCTGGGGGTGGCGTGGGGTGGTGGTGGGGGGGAGGCGGGGGGTGGCAGGAGACGGGGGAAGGCATGTCTAAAAACAACAACGGGCATGGTAGTGGTAGCAGACTTTTTTAATTTTCAGTACACTTACACATACACATATGCCTGGCGTTTATATATATCGCGCAGAACATGTTTTATCTTGGATACGCCAGGCGTGAAAGACAGCCAAGTCGCGCGTGTCTACATATGGAAACTACCTCGTAGGCGCCCGAAATGTAGACACGGATAAGAGATGTATACAAATGAAAACAAGTCTATATTCAGCCAATATGTGCGTTATCGCGATGGCGTATATATATATATGTAAAATGGTGGTTTTTGTGCAGTGTCTTTGGTATGACCCCACGACCTCCCATGCTTGAGGCGAACACCAATACCACTTGGCCACCGAGCTTAGTTTTCAAAGGTGAACTTGTGGTGTGTCTTTTACACTTGTTATGTATATACACTGCTGTTATTTATTTTCGTAATGAAATTAGTACTGATAACAGTGAATATAAATAGTTCAGTCATTTAGACAGTTCATTTGTCAGCTGCATCACTCTCCCTTCTCGTTGGGGGGGGTAGTAAGTGTGGCCACAAGTGCTGAGGGGCTGTTGACATTTGGGACACCGCTAGATCCAAGTAGTTATGAGAACAACGGGGATCCAACCAGCTGGGTGAACGATAAATCCTCCTCCGATGATCGCCTTTGCATGGATGTAGAGAGCTGCCAATCGCTGGAGGCAAAATGCTGTTGTGTGGATGTGGACGGCAGGCAGGATGTGAAAGCAGTTGTGGTGGTGGATAGGCAATGTCCATAATCTGGGACTGCTGCTGCACCCAAAGCCTGTCTTGGGAGTACCACACGCCTGGCTGGCATGCGACGTGTGCAGGCTACTGTGATTGAGGTGGCTGCTACTGCTGCTGCACTCCACCTGGTCCTGCCAGTCTTGCTGCTGCCAACTCCTGGCTGTTATTCATCTGACATTCCTGAAGAACCCCTATGATACGCTGCTCTTCCTCAAAGCGATGGTGTTCTTGTTGGCTGCTCAGCTTATCAATGTAACTGGCAAAGGCAGAAGAAGGACCAGGAGCTACCTACTGGGGCTTCATGACTTCCTTCAAGAATGTCTGAGGTATCGTCGTGAGTGTGCCAGGATCAGCCCCCACAGCAGACGGCGTAACTGTTGGTGATGTTGCTGACAGAAGGTTGTCATACAACACGGGAAGATGATGGCTGGCCTGACACACTGGAATTGGATGATGGGGTATGTACATTCCGAGTGTGGACCCAGGAGTGCCTCATCTGGCCCTGAAGAGTCTGGCTCTGCAGTGTGTGCTGCTTCCTGGTCTTCAGATTCTGAATCATGCAGGCGTGCAATAGACTTAACAGCAGCAGCAGTCTCAGGTGTATCTGGTGGACCTGGTGGAACATCCGGAACATCTAGTGCAACAGCAGGCGGATCATGTATTTCAGCAGTAGTAGTAGTAATAGAAGTAGTACGAGCCTTTCTGCATTTCTGTTTCTTTGTAGGCATTTTCATGGACCAGGTTGACAGTGGTGAGATGTGTGCTCTTCTAGTGCTCAAAGTGGAATGAAGACCTGCTCGCCATGCTGTCTTATATATATCCAATGCGGATGCAAGTCAAGAGAATGAATCTAACCCTGTCTTAACCAGACCTTAGTTTAAAGTGAACATCAAATGAAAGTTGCCTTAAGTCGAAGGGTCAGTTACCCCATGGAGTGCGCATTGGCCACAATAAACTTGACATGCCTTAAGTTATCGAGCTTCCCAGCAGGATCAGACTCAAGTCGACGGCTGCTGTGAGAAGTCCCCGACCGAAGCCCTGCGACTTATGATCCCAGAGCCCGTCAACATAAGGCCAGTCGAGGTCTGTGCCGGCAACTCCCTGACAGCCAAGTTGACCGATTGCCAATGCTGATGACATAAGGCGGACTCAGAAATAGCTGTTGAGATATGGCAACACCATGATGAGGCTATCAGGACTATCGGGGTGGTATTGTAAACCTTGCATAAACAGTTGATTAACCTACCGTCGCTTCTGTAATAGCTTCAACGATGGATGGAGCCAGAATGCCAGGTATTGTGGAAGCTGTGTTACTAATTCCAAATAAGGTACCTTGAGAATATTCATAACGGATTATTCATTAAAACGAAACATTTTACATATAAGTTGATGTTTCACCATCCAATCAGAGTTGAAAATATGAATCATGCAAACACTGGACTATTTAGATACTTTTATCATGAATTGAATTTTATTCCTTACACCTGTTTAATAACCACTACCATTTAGTTTATTTTAACCCCGCTGAAGGGGATACTTTCCTCAGAATGGAAGGTGTCCCCTAGGGTGTTATAGTATAAACATTTAATCAAAGAAATTATAATCAATGAATCAAGAAATAATGTTGACAGCAACTTACTTGCATAAACTGGGGCCAGATCATTGTAGTTGATCGTGACTCCTGCAGTTGCCATGGCTAATGTGACACTGGAAATGCAGAGCATGATAACAGCACTCAACTTGTTACAGCCCATATATCCTTGCAAAACCAAAACCATGGATGAAAGACAAAGTCCTACATGAACAAATGAAAGAATTAATGTGATTATCCATCAGGAGTACAACATGCAGAAGGAAAAAGGAAACATACCTTTTCATTGTATAATAACTTCTTGCTCTTAACATCATAAGAAAACTAACTAGAAATGTTTACCCATATCTGTATCAATCAACTAATGCAAATATCTTTGTCATAGTATCTATTAAAAATCAAACAATTCCTTTGAAGCTTCTTATGGAAGTGCCATGATTTGACTTACTTTGGGTTTGACCAAATCTATGAGATGAATTTTGGTAGAAATCTACACATTTACCGAGGTGGTAGTTCCTCTACTTCCCACACCACATAGACAAGGTATGAGAAGGATTGGCCATTGATATAGCAATAAGTCTACCACTCCTGGGGATGAAGGAGAAAGGTGGCTGCACACCACACCACATAGACATGGTATGAGAAGGACTGGGCTTTGATATTATAGTAAATCTATGACTGATTGGGTTGAAGGAGAAAAGCAGCTGCAGTGTGACTCAAACCCACAAGGTCTGACAACCTTGGGATTATGAGTCCAGTGCTCAATACCACTGAGCTAACTCCCTACTCCGGTTGCCTTTATTATGCTTGCATGTAAGTCTATCCAACCTGCACCATATGGAGGCAAGGCAACCAAGAGGGTGAACAGATCAATCATTGCTGTCTGTCAGCTGGTAATGGGCATGCATTTCCAATGAGATTGAGGCTTAATGAGATTAGTTACTGGAGTTGTTTGAGTCCCCCCACTGAGCTGTGACTCAACACTTAGGTCAAGCCTGCACTCATATTTTGGCTGAATGTTTATGCATGGTCAGGTTCAAGTCATTATCTCACTCCGGTATTTTTCTCCATAGGCTTAACATTACAAACTCAAACTCGACTAACGTGAAGTTTGTGTAACCAATACTCAATGGCTAATTGGGTCATTCATTTTATCAACGAATAATGTTATATGGGGCGAGATAAAATCAGGAACCCACTCGAAGAAAATAACTTGGTCCGCACTCCACTTGACCGCAGTTTAATTCACTCAGCTTTGCTTTGTGAATTATGTTGTATGAAAAAAGATAATAACTTGCCTTTTTGACTCAATGACTTACCTAATCCCATGTAGATTCTCATGACATTAGTTGATGTAAGAATTTTCCTCTTTCTCATAACATCAGCTACATAACCTGTTGCGATTTCCACAACAGTTATAATGAAGAAAGGCAATCCTGATGCAACACCATTCTGGATTGGATAGGAAGGTGTATGATAGTCTTTAAGTATGGAAGCTACTGCACTGATATAGTGAATATAATAAGGGGTTAAATCAAACGGTATTTGGCTTGAACCATCCCCGAGGTCCCCCCTCGCTTCATAGATCGTATCGTCCAGCCTGATTATCGTTCGTCCTATATCAAATGAACCCCTGGTTACCTGTCCCCTGACCTGTTTGGGTAGGTTTGGCTTCTTCTTATTACCAAATATTACCTTCAACTATCTAAGTAATAGATAATGTAATATTGATATTCATCAATGATATACCTTAATTAATAAATATTTTCTCCAAAGCCTGCCTTCATAATCTTCCTTTCCAGGGGTGGAAAATAATAGGGTTGGTATCAAAAACCTTTCTGCGTAACGTGTTAATCTCGCTTTCCCGGGTGGGGGTGTGTTCGACTGTACGTTATTTAGAAAAATTTGACAACTGAAAAGTGACCTATACGTGAAGCAGACAGATCGTAACACATATCTGCGCTACGACTCTGCACATCCTCCAGCCCAAAAGAAAAGCATACCGTACTCACAACTGCTACGAGTAAAGAGAATATGCACAAACGAGACGGACTACGAGAAGCATGCCCAACAAAAACTGAAAGAGTTCAGACAAAGAGGCTATCCAGAGAAGGTACTCAGAGAATGCAAAACAAAGGCAGACGGCATATACCGCACAAATCTCTTGAGCAAACCAAAAAGGCCAAGAGACGAAAAGAACAGGGAGGAAAAAACATTCCTAATCAGCACGTACCATGAGAAGGAGACTACCCAAAATAGTCGACTCAAACTGGGAAATACTAGGGAAATCGAAAACGACCAAACCAATCTATGAGAGCAAACTGGTAAAAGGCTACCGTAGACCGAAAAACCTGAAAGACTATCTGGTCCGAGCGAAGACATGCTACGGACCGAGCACCAAGGGCAAAACCAAGATAAAAGACCGGAATGAGTGCACGAAGGAATCGTGCAAATACTGCAAGCAGATAAGCACGACCGGACAAACCGTGAGCAACATCACAAACAAACGACATCAATCCAAACATGGAGCCACATGCAACAGCTCCAACGTGATCTACTGTATCAGCTGCAAGACGTGCAATGCACAATACATAGGTCAAACAAAAAGGAAAATCAAAGATCGCATGCGAGAGCACTTCAGATCAACCGTCACGAAAAGCAAAATCAGTGACGTACCAAAACATTTCAACAAACCTGGTCACAACAGGGCAAATGACATGGAGTTCACAATCATGGACTACATACATCGACACCCGGACAGCAAGTCAGCCAAGTAACTCCGGCTCAAAATCGAGTACAATTGGATACACCGGATGAAAACACAGGCGCCACAAGGCCTCAATACAATGGACAGTAGATACGGTTGATAGGGCTACACAATGCCACGTCCAAAATGTTTTCTAAATAACGTATGGTCGAACACACCCGGGAAAGCGAGATTAACACGTTACGCAGAAAGGTTTTTGATACCATGAATTACATTCAACTCTATCACCACGAGGCGACTAAAATGTGACGGTGTCGAGAAAACAAACATTCCCCAAAATCACCCACACGCACCAAAAACACATTAATATAATAATGGCGATCGGCCAATCATAGCCTGATGATATTGAACGCAATTGAAACTGCTGGTATGGCCCAGGACAATTCTACCTGGGAGAAACATTGCACACTACTGGAACACAAATGGGAAGACAACAGAACAAAACTCTGATCCCCTTCCCATAATCAGATTAGTTACAGACAGATGGTGCCACCAGAAGAACACATTCTGGTCCCCACCCCATACAGAGAGCAAGTCACATAAACAACAAGCCTAACCATAGGCTGAGACAGGTTCCCGCCGCTCTTTGTCTTAATCTGCACCAATTAGGGTCAGCATGTAACATCATGTGACTGACCACAACCAGTGGAAGCCGTGCTTTGAAGGTGACAGGAATAAATTAACTCACTCGCCGCCCGTTGGCCGAGAGAATGCCTTCACATACCAGCAGTCGCTTAAGCGGATCGCTCGTCTTTTTCCAAATAATAGGGTTGGCATGTTATGTATGTAGCAGGCCCCCTCATTGCTGCTCCTGACCCCCAACCTGGTGTCTATTCCCATACTAATAATACGCCACTACCCCAACTACATGCAACGATCCCATCACATGCAACTCCCATCAACCCCACACTTCCCTCTTCTCCACCTCAACCAACATATGCTAGGTTTACACCATCACCCTGACAGTCCCGGCAATGGATTTTGGCACAATCCTAACTTGACTTTTAACGGTATTTAAATGGTATTTTTATGGTTTTTGCCTGATCTAATTTCGACCTAGGTCGACCTACGTCGACTTGATCTTTGCCGTAGGTAAGCAGACGGTACAGCTAGGGTACAGACAGGGTATGGCCAAGATGAGTTACGACCACTTAGGATGTGACCCCGACAGATTAAGGAAGTTTCCCGTTGACATAAGTTGACTTATGGCAGTCTCGACCAGATGGGACATTTATCGTTTTTTTCTGGCTCTGCCCCAAATATCCCAGCGACTTAAGTCGAGTTAAGTCGAGTTAAGATTGCCTGGCCCGACGACTTAAGCCTGATTACGGCCATTTCCTGTCGACATAAGTCGACTTGTGCCGAATTACGGCACTTCCCGACCAAATTTGTTGGGGTCTCACAGAGATGCCTACATATATATATCTATATGATGTAAAATCCTTTTGTTCCTTCCCATAATTCACTATTTTAAGACAAAAGTGAATAGGTTTGATTAAAAAAAAAAAACATTCATCAAACCTTCCTGTTCACAACCGTTTACAGTTGTTCAACATCTCCGGTGGTTAGCATGTATCTTACTCAATGTATTCTCTAAGTCGACTTAGGATTCACAATGCCAACGATCTAAGACGTCCCAAGTCAAATTAAGACAGCTTACGGGTGGTTGTCAGGACTGCCATGGCAAATTTTTTGACAGTCAGAAATTTTGTCCCGGCAGTCCCGGCAAGCTCCCAGCAGTCAAGTCCAGTCAAGTCCAGTTAAGATTCACAACGAAGTCCAGATACGACGACTTAGGAAGTACAAGTCGAGTTAGGTTTCTCCCAAAATCTTTTGCTGGGACTGCTGGGGTGATGGTGTAAATCATCTATCCATACATCAAGCAATTTTTAACCACGCACCAAACACCAAGATCTTAAGTATTCATATCGTATAGTCTACCCTATTTAATCAATCTTATTATTCATCATTAATATTACACACGTTATTCTATCTAATTTATTCAACTATCGCATTCTATCAAAACAAGAAAATGTATATATCAATTATTTTATTAACCCAACTCACTTGTCTCTATTTCATTTCATCAGGTGGGGGTATAGGAAAAGTTACAGGAGATGTTGTTTTTTACCTTAGGTTGACTAAATAAAAACCATTTTTGCCTCAGCAAAATGAACCACATGGTAATTTTACCTCTGAGATGTTGAAGTTCAGAACTTGATGGAAGTAGCTTGGCAATATGGTCAGTACACTGTAGTACATCCAGGTCATGGCACAATTCCCAACAACAAGTGCCAAAAATGGAGGTGAGGTGAAGATTGCCTTCCACGGGATTTTCGGTGCCTTGGTAAATAAAATAGTTCAACATTTTAAACTGGACACAGTCTTTTGGATGACCTACTACAGCCACAGTGATCCAGAGAAACCGAGGCAAAAAAAGGCAATTGCTCCAGGGACCACTAGTTTTGTGACATGTCGTTGATACCATACATTGGGGTTGTCTAGTTTCGTGACAACACAAGTAGCTGCCCTTATGAAAAGACAGACCCCAAATTTAAGAATTAGACAAATCTACACAGCATGGACCTGTTTAACAAGTTTCGTGACAAAAGTGTTCGACAGACATGAAAAGCGGTGCCAACAGTGCAAGCAAGAACGGACAAAATGAAGTCTAATGTCTAGTTCTTATGAAACCGGACACACCATCTAGACGTGATCTAGACATGTCGCAAAACTAGTGAAACTGGTCCCAGGTTGGTAGAGGGCACTCCCTAGAGAAGTGAGGAGAGGCCGGAAGAGTGGGGGGGGGGGGGGGGGGGTGGAAGACTCTGTGCATGCTGCTAGCTGTGCTGCCCACTCAAGAATACAATTTGTGGTTGAGGGTGCAGCCAGGCATGGGGGTATGGGTTACATTCGCACCCAACCCGTCTCCGACTTAGAGGTTGGTTTGGTCCGATCGCCTTCTTGCCAGAGAGCTTGAGACTAATATCTCAAAGCAGTGTACACTTTTCGAACATTGTGGAATATAAACTATGAATACTTATTACAAATCATTATTAACCTAGCTAGTTGATAACAAAGTCTAACTTCAAGGTTTCTTTATCAAAATGCACAAAAAAGAAAATGATGATATCAATAAGGGGCTTCAAGAGTACTACAATCTCCAACCTCGACAATAGCCTTTTGTGACAGACTACCACCGCAAAAGATCTGCTTGAAGAATGATTCACTCTTCCTGCAGAGACTCTGATCAGCTAGGCGAGTGTTCTTCATGGTTGTTCAGATCGGATTCCACCAGAGGTCACGTCAGTGTGCTCTGGTTGCCAGAGTAGGTATGGGAGGGCACCTCAGTGCCACTCTCAACTCCCATATCTCCATATGACTACAAATACAAGAAGGGAGGTTTCTCTCTGTATACATTCATCCTGAACAAAATAGGAATTTTACCTTTTCCCTGTTTCCAGTTGTCTTAAGAATGTATGTCCTTTCTTCCTCTGAGATATGAGTGTGCGTGGATGGTGTATCAGTTACGAGCACACTCCAGGCAATGGCCCAGAGTATTCCCAATAGACCTGTGTGTTCATGATTCATGCCAAAATTTAAATGAAAGTAAAAGCGGATTATGGACAGTAAAATGCTGACTGTAACTTGATGTACTCTTTTCTTGAGCTTCTGTATACTTACAGAAGTGGATCTTTCATAAGAAAGAACTGTTTGTCAATTTGCTAAATAAAAAAGAATTGTGTAATGTTTAATCCCAGATTTAAACATCTAATCAGTGAAATCTCCTCATCAACAGGATACAGTGAATATATGGTATATCAGTTTTCTATGATAACCTGGAAGTGTATTCCTGCTTAATAAGTGTATAGTAATTCAAATTCCATATGACAATATTTGATTATATCTTTATCTCAGTTAAGATATCGATTGTCATCTGCAGATACACATATTCTTCATTAATGTTGGTTAATCTCACATTTCATTGATATGGATGTTGTAATGCTTTGTTTACACCATCACCCTGACAGTGAATTGTCCTAGTGACCAAACTCAGTCGGGTCTGCTGTACTCCACCTTAAATCACTGTCCTTCAGAAACTCTGAAAACTTTAGTTCTGTCGAAAGATCCAGCATACTGCATGGCGACACGTCAGTGACACCATGATGACCTGTGGCAACCTTAACTAACGTTGGTGTGCCTTAAGTCTCCGGGATATTTGGGGCCGAGTGGAGCAAAGGCCATAAAAAGGTATTAAAAGGTCCATCTTGGGGTGATGATGTAAATGTAGCATTAGGACAGAAACATAACTTAAAATTGTCAAATACAAATATTTCTTTGATGTTTGTAAATCTTACATTTTATTGATAAGGATAAATCTAATATGGAGATGAGAACAAAAAGAAGAGATCCGTCTTTACCATAGACATAGAATATAAATGGCCATCCCCCATCTGGAGCATGTGCAGCCAAAGCACCAGAAACAGATATGCCGACAAGTGTGCCAAGGTTACCCCCTAGATGAAAAAACCCCACAATAAACACTGCTCATATGTGATAATACAAAAGGCCAACAGTAGTGCCTTATCATGATTTTTAATATATCTTCAAATTATATCAGGAGGTTTGTTGGGATTTATAAATATAAATCACATTCAAAGTCAAATGACAACAAATCTACATAACATTTATTAATTATCTAATTGGTATTAGATATGTAACATCCTCAATTTCCATGTAATAATAGAGGTTCAACTATTTTAACATACATTATTATTATTCCCGTATTCTGGAATGCAAGTAGAAAACTGGATTGATACAGGCAGACATACCACTAAGTGTAAATGATGTGAGAAATCCTCTCTCTGACCTTGGGGACCATTTAGAAAGCACATCATAGACAGCCGGGTAACTTAAACCCTGAAAAGATCTCGATGATAAATGAGAGGAATTTGACCAGCAAGTACGAAAATAACTATTTGTGTGAATATATAATAGACAGTACATTCATGGAAAATTACAGAATGAAGATAGCATGACATAAAAAGAAGAAAATCTATTCTGAATGTGAACTCATTAACTTACAATATCTGCTTTGAAGATTCTTTATTATCATAAAGGGTATTTATAATAATTTTTCCTTTGAATAACTGAAAAGCAACAAACCTCTGCCATTCCCATGAGTACTCTTGCAGCAATGACAAGACCTACATGAGTACGGGCTAGGATTGGTATAAGGATGGAGATTACACATGCCAAGGTCATACCCAGACCAAACATTAACCTTCCACCATAGTAATGTGACAAGTGCCCTCCAAAGATCTGCAACGTTATGTAACCATAGAAGAAGGAAGACAGCAGGAAGCCCTGTGTTGTAGCATCCCAGTCAAATTCTCCTTTCTGTGTGAGACAAAAACAGAAGTCTCTTCAAACCTACTAATATATATTAGTATAGGGGTCACAGGCTAGGAGCAATGGTTGTTTCTTATTTTTAAGAGATATCGCCACAGCTTATGTGATTCTTTGCAGAGAAGGACCAGTCCTTCAATTTAACATCCAGTCTACCCTTCCAGGCTACTTCCAGACTGCCTCATTGTATAAACAATATCACATATAGTGGAATAAAATGAATAGATAAATGTGCATCGTTGTAGCAGTGGGCCCCATGCCCAGCTTTAGCGTGCTGCCTCACAGAAGTGCATACTGCAAGACTAAGAACAAGAACACACCATCAGTCCATTATACTGACACTGGACTCCCAGTATTAAACATGCCCTTTGCCATCAGGCTAAGGATACGGTGAGTACAGGGCTACTACTTAATCTAAGGGCCTAGATCAGGCCCAGTCGGGCTGATTCTACTGACCTTCCTGTGCTCCACGTGGCATGATACCAATGCCTCCTGAGAATCTCTTCTCTAATAATTTTCCAAATATCTCAGTCTAAGAGATCTCCTCAAATTTCGTTTTATTTTCCATCCTCGGGCCAGGAGAGCTCCTGAAAAGTGTCCCGCAACTCTCCTGGCTGGGGACATGTCTAGGGGTATCGTGGGTGATTCAAAATAACAAATAAAAGCTATTTAATTCATTTGAACTTTCGGAAATATATTTATTATGATTTTAATAAAAACTGGAGGTCTCAGATAGAGAATTACTGTGCTATTTACTTAGATTTAAATACATTGATAAATGATGAAATTAGTTCCCAAAAATAGCACTATGTGCCACCACCTGCAGTATACACAGCCTCTCTTTCAAGTCTCCTGAAAAGTGTCCTACAGGTTTATTTTGTACTGGGGGTTTCTCAAAGGAGACTACGGCCGAGGATTTCTCTCCCTCCCGAGGACAGGGTAAATCGAACGAGATTGAGTAGATCTTCTCAAAAATATTCTCAGTGGAGCTATCCCTCGTGGGGACTCTCCTCCCCCAGGAGAGTTGAATATAAAACAGGGCCCAGATTACTGTACTGCCTGATGGTCAAATTGACCACAACATTTCGTTAATGTTTAATTAGCTTCTATGGTGATACTATGTGACACCAGAATAGGTTAAATGCCTTTTATGATTCAGCATGTTGACTTCCTGTTATATGGTTACAGAATAGTTACTATTTATAGATACAGAGTTGTCACTACTTATAGATACATTTCTGGTAACCTGGCTGTATTAAATTTGATAGGGGTTTCTATGTAGGTTTCTTTGATAAGTGATTTCATTCTAAATGATTGTGTGGGGGGTCAGGGTAGTCGAGCAGCATTGTTTTCACTTTACCCTAGGTGGCACGAGTGCCTATCCCTGCTGTGTGGTAAGGCTGTCAGACCCGTGTATGCAAATACTACGGGGTCGCCCGTTTTATGTAACTAAGTCATTATATCAAGGCTGAGTCCACAGCGGGTGGACAGGTCTTCTCGCGGTGCCTTTCAATCGAGTGAACGCCTGGAGCCTCATATGCTGGTAAGGTTTCTTTGGGACCTTTCAACGGTGAAGAGACCCAAATCTCTTCCCGCGATAGTTGGTGCCCCACAGCACCAACGCACTGTAAGCTTGAGGTACAATAAACTGTGTTGTATCTAAATAGTCTGGAGTCTGGTCTTGTGTCCGTAGCTAAGCGTTAGGCTGTAGATCCCGCATCTCCCTACCTTTCTGGGATTCAATCCGAACCCACCCATGCTGAGGCAAGGGGTAGCGACTATTGTCTCAGCCATTGGTTGACTGCCGCTTCACGGAAAGTGGTCACACACTTTCAGCGACCAGTGGTCTGCTACAATTGTATGAATTGTTCTCAATCTGTTTGATTGATTGGCATGTTAAGATTCCTTTGCAGTGGTTGGGTGCATCCTGTTGCATAGTAACAGACCGATCGCGAGCCGAGTGTTGCTGAGCAACTGCTGGAAGTGGCCTCGACATGATCCGAGAGAGTATACACACTTCATCGCTCGAGCAATCTATGGAAAACTCATCACTGCTACTACAGGCTCCTGGGTAGGAACTACTTTTTAGTGGACATCTAGGTCATTGTTTCGCTGGGTTCACATGTGATACCAACCAAAGTTGCACATGTAGCTGTTTGTAAACATTATCAGAAGTTCTTGAGGAGATTTCTTATTAATATTTGTGTTGTATGCACCATATCATATCATGGTAATGTCTTTTATAAACGTGTCTGAGCGACTATAATACCTCTCTGGGTGCAGCTCCTGATAATGACAGCCAAAATGGCAGGACCTACAGTGATGGAGATCTAGGTCACCATACTAACGACCATTTCTAGGTAATGGTGGAAACCTGACTGTCAGTTCAGATTCAAACTGGTCTTACAAATCTAAAAATGTGAAAACACTACATATATAAAGAGGAAGATTACATTGTTCTGAGTGGCATAGGATTGTTCTATATTCAGTAGAAACAAGATGTAATAGAACGTCCTGACCATGCTGTACAAGCTACAAAAAGAGATGATAATTTACGGTTCATACAGAATGAGGCGTTTACGCTGAGTTCCGTACAAAATGTAAATTATTATTGAGTTTTGTGGCTTGTAGAAGCATGGTTGGCCATTATGTATTTACTATATACCCTATATTGAGAAAAATCATTAATTTTATTTGGCTTAAGAACTAATATTTTAGTCTACGTATACAGAACAATTTTTCCATATTTGTTCCATACAGAATTTTTACGATATAATGAATCTACCATCATGTTCTCAGAAGGTGGCAGTTGAGTATTTACTTCAAATCCTAAAACAATAGTAAGTGGCTTATGTCATTTGTAAAGTAGATGAAAAAGTTGCCACTCGAGTACTTAAACAAAAAGGTTGATGGAATTTACAAATTTGACTGTGAAAGCTACTAGAAAAACTATTCTATCCAATGTAGTACTAGATCCTAGTAGTCCCATGCAAAGGCGTGGACATATAATCTTAAAATCGTAGGATTGAAAAGAGCCTATCATTGCAGAGACAAGTTTTGCGGAACAATAAACCCGAACGGTACAACGTGTAGTGTATGTAGGTCAGAGTGTCTGGTTGATTTGAAGATATATTAAAATGTTCCTACCCTTGTCTTATTCACGATCAATTCCTGAAGAGGACATGTATCTAGTCCAGAGTAGTTGAAGGATGATTTTGATGGATCATACTTTACCATTGCTACCAGTGCTAGACTAAAGTTGAAACGATTGGCGTAGCAGATGCAACAACCAAGGAATCCCATGAATGCCACAAGATGACGATACCCTAGTCCTGGCACTGCTCACATGCAAAGGCAATAAATGAAGTAAAATGTATTTTCTATATTCTGATAAATAAGATGAGTGGCCCAGCTGGAGTTCAAGAAAATTGATTATAAGTTATAGACATATGACACATAATTGCAATTACATCAGGGTATACAGGATTAAATAACAGTTTCGGAAAATGTTGGTGATTAACATGGTGTGTTGTTCATCAAAAATAGGCTTGTAGCGGTCTGTCAGTGCTACCCTATGTGGACCCTATCACATAGGTTGGTTAGATATGTATTTCGGTAAGTGAAGAAGATGCAAGATCTACTATCACTAAACCTACCCACACAAAACCAGACTCTTCAGTATATTGATGATTTTATTATACTTTTTTATGAGTGTTTTATGAATCATCAATCATCCATCTCATTGATCTGACTGTATCTCATCTATTTATCATCAATAAACTACATTGATTTTAAATTGAACGAGTCTGGTTTTGTGTGGTAAAATCCTACTTCTTTTATTATACTTTCTTGTCTCTAGAAAGAGTGCCTTAGCACAGAATGTGCCAAGTAAAGCTGGTTGAGTCCAGAGGCCAAATGGAAGACCTGTACCACAGAATTTGGATTGACTTAAATACAAAAATTTTTAAAAAAGCAAGTTCCTTCACTCAACCACTGAAGGGTTCTGGAGAAACCTTATCACTCTGTGAGGCCCTGAAGTGTTCGCTTTACGCAGAGGAACAAAAAACAAGTAACCTGTCGACCTGTTGTGGACTTAGCCTTATATACAGACCAAGTTACGTAATCAGGGCGAACCCGTAGCGCAGTCATGCAAGAGCTCTCTGGGATTACCGCTCAGCAGGGATCGGCACCCGCGGCCTCTTGCGTTACCCGTCCAAACATCTTTAGCAACAACCAAATCCTAAAATGTTAAGAATGATCAGCCAAAACCTAAAAAAATTCTCAAAATTCCAGAATATTTACTCTACCAGGAGCAACAAAACGAAACAGAAGAGTTTGGTGTGGGTAGGTGGGAACTTTCCTGCTTCTTTGGGTAGAGTTGGTGCACATGTTGTATGATATGGTGGGGATGTGTATTACCTCGAAGAACTGCTATGTAGTGCCATATACATTTTTTATATCATGTTTGTTCTGCCTTCTGTTGATTACAACAGGGAACTGTGTCACTAGTTTCGTGACATGTCTAGCTTGCATCTAGATGGTGTGTCCAGTTTCATAAGAACTAGATATTAGACTTTGTTTTGTCCGTTCTTGCTTGCACTGTTGTTGCAGTTTTTCATGTCTGTCTAACACTTTTGTCACAAAACTAGTGAAACAGGTCCATGATGTGTAGATTTGTCTAATTCTTATGAATGGGGTCTGTCTTTTCCTAAGGGCAGCTACTTGTGTCGTCACGAAACTATACAACCCCAATGTCTGTATGGTGTCACAGACGTGTCACAAAACTAGTGAAACAGATCCTAGTTCTTCCACGTGGAGTCTTGTAAACATTTAGTAAGTTCTATTACATCGGTGATTTGTATATATGATATAAGTGAAGTTGATAGATAGAACATTCACATGAAGGCAATTATACATAATAAAGATTATTACAGTCACCTATTAAACTTCTGAACCGCCTATTTACAGTTTTTCAACACACTTCAAGGCCTCTCTTGTTTGCACTTTTTGAACACTGCTGTCAAGTCTATTCCAGAGACCAAGGCCGTGTTTTTAAGTCATGGTCTGCTAAGTTATCTTAGATATTTTTCAAGACAAAAGATGGCCATTGTCCTATAGACACGGTCTTTAGACAGTAGATCGTCGCTAAAATTGTCTTAGCTTGAGATAATTATAGAACTATCTTTGGTTCTATAATTCTACTGTTGCCAGATAACAGCTCCAGCACTGGCGTAGTAATATCAACCTTTCATCTGGTATCTGGGTATATTATATCAGCAAACTCTATGGAGTTCTAGGTTAGGCATCAGACAATCGTGCTGGAGTTTGGGTGTTCAAACCCCAGTGCTAGCATTTATCATTTTCACCTACAAAAGGTGAAACAAAATTTGTTTTGGGTGAGGGTTTGGGTGTGGGTGTGGGTGTGGATGTGGATGTGGGCCTGGGCCTGGGCCTCACTAGTCCTCACTCACCAGTCCTCACTCACCAGTTCACATTCAAAAGTCCTCACTCAACAGTCCTCATTCATCAGTCCTCATCCACCAGATCACTCAACAGTCCTCATCTAACAGTACTCATTCACCAATATCCACCAGTTCTCACTCAACAGTACTCACTCAACAGTCCTTATTCACCAGTCCGCACTTACCAGTCCTCACTCACAAGTCCGCATTCCCCAGTTCTCACTTAACAGTCCTCACTCACCAGTTTTCACCAGTACTCACTAACCTTTCCTCACTCACAAGTGTTCACTCAACAGTCCTCACACAACAGTCCTCATTCACCAGTCCTACACTCACCAAAACAAACAAACAAACAAACTCAACAGTCCTCACTCACCAGTCTTTACTCAACAGTCCTCGTTCAACAGTCCTCACTCAACAGACCTTACTCAATAGTACTCACCAGGGACCTGTTTCAGTAGTTTCGTGACATGTCTAGATGGCGTCTGTGACACCATACTGACAGATCACAAGATTGCAATCGATGACACACGGAGTTTCACTCACTTCCCATAGGAATTAAGCGATTACACTTTAACATGAGTAGGGGATACATATAGCCTATAATCGTTCCAAATATGAAGAAGAGTGGCCACACCGACCCTCTGATATTTACTAGACCTTTTCCACTGTTGCTTGCACTGTTGGTGCCACTGTTGATGTATGTCCAGGCCTAATGTTACAAAACTACTGAAACAGGTCCCAGGTCTCACTCATCAGCACTCACCTACCAGTACTTCCCAGTACTTACTTGAGTCACACATACTGAGTGACCCTTTCTGAGTGATCCATTCTGAGTTACACAAACTTAGTGACCCTTTATGTGTGACATATACTAAGTGACCCATTCTGAGTGACATATACTTAGTGACCCTATCTGAGTGGCATATACTAAGTGACCCATTCTGAGTGACATATACTTAGTGACCCATTCTGAGTGACATATATTAAGTGACCCTTTCTGAATGGCATATACTAAGTGACCCTTTCTGAGTGACATACTTAGTGACCTTTTCTGAGTGACATATATTAAGTGACCAATTCTGAGTGACATATACTTAGTGACCCATTCTGAGTGACATATACTAAGTGACCCATTCTGAGTGACATATACTTAGTGACCCTTTCTGTGTGACATATATTAAGTGACCCATTCTGAGTGACATATACTTAGTGACCCATTCTGAGTGACATATACTTAGTGACCCTTTCTGTGTGACATATACTTAGTGAACCTTTCTGAGTGACACCTAATTAGTGACACCATGAAAGTTGCACATTCTGAATGACCCGGGGATGTGTCTGCTAGTGACGTAGGCTTAGGATGCGGATTTATTACCTTTATAGTGAAAAAGAGACCAGGCCGAATCGAAACTGGTTTTAAAGAGAAGAGCGACTTTATATTGTACTAGGAATGGTGTGTTTGGGAGAGTGTTTGGTAGGGTCCACAGGGAGGTCCGGAGGGAGGGAGAGAAGGGAGGGAGGGAGGGAAAGAAGGAGGGAAGTAGGGACGGAGGAAGGAAGAGAGGGAGGGAGGGAGAGAGGGAGGGAAGGAGGGAGGGAGAGAGGGAGGGAGGGAGAGAATGAGGGAAGGAGGGAGGGAGAGAGGGAGGGAGGGAGAGAAGGAGGGAAGGAGGGAGGGAGAGAGGGAGGGAGGGAGGGAAGGAGAGAAGGAGGGAAGGAGGGAAGGAGGGAGGGAGAGAGGGAGGGAGGGAGGGATAGAAGGAGGGAAGGAGGGAGGGAGAGAGGGAGGGAAGGAGGGAGGGAGGGAGAGAGGGAGGGAGAGAAGGGAGGGAGAGAAGGAGGGAAGGAGGGAAGGAGGGAGGGAGAGAGGGAGAGAGGGAGGGAGGGAGGGAGAGAAGGAGGGAAGGAGGAAGGGAGAGAGGGAGGGAGGGAGAGAAGGGAGGTAGGGAGAGAAGGAGGCAAGGAGGGAGGGAGGGAGAGAGGGAGGGAGGGAGAGAAGGAGGGAAGGAGGGAGGGAGAGAGGGAAGGAGAGAAGGAGGGAAGGAGGGAGGGAGAGAAGGAGGGAGAAGGGAGGAAGGAGGGATTGCACGATTGAGAGAGGGAGGGAGGGAGAGAGGAAGTGAGGGAGGGAGAAAGGGATTGAGGGATTGGGGGGGGGGGATTGAGGGATCTGTGTGTTCTATTTCTGTGCTGCTTTTCAACTTTTTTCTCAATCAGCTTTTGGAAATGCTTTCTGTTTCCCAGACGCCACGATTATTCATGGTGGCATTCTGGGGCTCCCCTTGGAGGAGGAAAACAAAAGAAATATATATTCTTCAGATATTTCGAACCCTTTCTTGTTTCTGTGGATAGAGCTGACATGCAAGATGCATGACATGTGCGTTATGGAGGTTGGTTATGGCCCATTAGATTGTAGGTCAACTCTCGACTGTAGAGCCGTCCCAAGGCGCTAGAAAATATCATGTAAGGTCAGGGCAAGGTCGGGATTTGCTGCGAATGCAGTCATTGGCTACTCGGTCTACCTTATTCCTTATATGGAATTAGTGTAATGGGACAACTTCATGGTGGACGAGATGGGGATGTGTAATAACTAGAAGAACCGCCAGAAGGCGCCATGAAATGTTAAGGGGGACTCTAGGTTCCCAATACTGTGCGCAACTGTGAAAGGGAAGCAGTGTAATGAAGTGATGTCTTATAATTATTATAGGAGGTATTCCTCAAATGAAGTATTCCAAATTTGGACACATTGATATAATGATCACTATCATACAATACCTTCAGTATCATCTTTCTGAATGTTGAGAAGATTTAGCCTCTCATTTTTATCCATGTTTCCTATTGGGTTATATGACTGACTTCTGAAATGCAAGGTACAGAAATAATTGTTATTGTGTATTGATGTAGGAACGGAGAGAAGAGCAATAGGTTCTAGAAAGGTTATACATTACATATGAAGCAACTCGGTAATGACCTTCAGCAACAAAATCTACCTGCCAGGCTCCATGATGGTATAAGGTTGTTTTTTTGGTTTTTTTTAAATCGTTTTATTTATCTCCACTAAGGAGAGAGGTTTTTGAAAATAGTTTTTTTAATAACTGGAATTAAAAACTGGAACAATCTGAAAACAAGCTTTACAGAAATAAAAGACAAGAATGCCTTTAAAATTGCTATAAAAAGGTCATATCCTGGGTGTTTCATTGGTGCTCAAACTTATATTGTGAGTTCGAACTTAATTCAACTCACCGTTCCACGTTTCGTTGTCCAGTGGACGTGGCGGAACGGTGAGTTGAATTAAGTTCGAACTCATACAAACGCGTAACGGTGATTTGAATTAAGTTCGAACTCATATATTACAGCCCGCCCTACCCATAAGACCACTGGAGTGACCGATAGTATGAAAAGCTGCAAAAAACAGATACACGGTATCATAGATACAGTATCTAAGCCTTGGCAAAGGCCTGAAGATATTTTCATAATCGAAACTACTGAGAAATGGGGCATCCAAAGGTATCCCCATGTGCCAAATAGACCAAACGGTTTTAAAAAAATACCTGGCACAGCAGTTCTGAAACAACCCCCAGCCTTACACCCATAGGGAACAAGGCTGAGCAGTTCAGGTAGACAGGGGACAAGTTTCCCAAAACTCCCAGAAGGTGGCAGCACTGGAACCCCACTGGGTCCACTCCACCACATACTGCTCAAACAGGAACGTTCTCTGCAAAGCAATGGACCGGATCGAACACGTCACACAGATGCGTTTGATCTCGACCAATGAACCGCAAAGATACACCCAGTAAACAAAACTGACCAATGGGGGCCTAAGTTTCACGACCAGCAGCCTTCCGCACTCTTGTCCTGTTTAAAAGCAGTACAAAGGATCAGCCAGGAGAGTGCAATCCAATTAGAGACAGAAAGCCACATATTCAGACTCTTCAAACATCCTGGGACAATACTCAACCCATAGCGGCATGCTGAACATGTACTTGCAAGGGCAAGATTCTTGCCCAAACAGGCAGGTTGGGGCAGAGATATAAGTGGCACACGAAGTAGAGTGCAGGATCTCTGCTAGTAGAGAGACAAATACATAGAACGCAGTTGGGTCACAAGGGCATGCAAGAAAACAGCATCAGCAACCAATGGGGAATGGCCTTGACTAAGACACCTGGGATAATGAGAACAGAATAAACAGGTACGTGAACCTGGGAGCCGTATCAAAAGTCGAGTGAAGTTTCCCCAGCGGCACGTCACATTCCCAGAGCGAGAGGCCGCAACAACGGGCGGCACTTTGAATCAAAGTGGCAGCAAAACTGCTACCAATACCCAATAGCGAACAGCACCTCCACCTCAACAGCGACGCTTCAAGTGCCATTGTTAGCTCTCGCATTGGCGGTGAGTACTCTCATTTAGCACCCTCCCGACTTTTGAAACAGCTCCCAAGGAGAAAACCTTCAGACTTTCTCATAACTTGTGGTAGTGTTCAAACGTGAGCCACGTTAACCATTCTATGATCAAAGAAAGATCTACCTCTACCCTGCAAATAAAGCCTAACACTAATCAGAGCATAATTATCGAAACCAATAACAGAATGAATTAAACTTAGAAGATATTACAGATACTCAAACCCAAAAAAATATTAAAAATCCAGAAATTGGCTGAATACGGATTCATTATCCCACACTTGTGTAAAAACTAATCCAGATTCCCAGCGAAGATGCTTTTGATTATTTATCTCCCTGGTATTTTTGTCTCATAGGCTTAACATTGGAAACTCGTTCTCCATGCCCCTACGAGTATTGCAGTCTGTTCTCCATCCGTCTATATCCTATGCAGCATCCCTTCTTCTAGTGTTTACAGGAGTGAGATAAATACAGAAAGCAACTCGTTTTGGTCAAAGTCATTATTCTCGAACTCGTTTGAATGCTATCGTAAAACTGGATGAGGTTTAATCTTGTCCACCGTATTCCACGACTGGAGTTTGGCAAAGTGACTTCATGAGGCGAAGCCGAGTGAAGTCCGGAGCCAAAACTTCAGGAGTGGAATGCGATGGACAAGATTAAAACGAATCAGGTTTTGATTTTATCCTACTCTATCTCCTCGATTTTGGAATATTACGTGATAACAATGCTGTATGCCACTAGTGGCATATGAAACTCTGTATGCCAGTCAGCGTGGCATACGGAAATCCAATGTTAAGCCTATGGGATTTTATATTAGGGGTAGGATAATACATGATATTCACTCAGCTTGTTGGTTTCTTCTTTATTATGCCAGATCATGCCTCCTCCATCATACCTCCTCACTATACTGCCATTGTTACTTTTGTCCATTTGGCATCCTTATGCCATGACAACTGTTCATGACAACAGTTCATAATGCTAAGATTTATCTTTGTGAAAAGTAGTTGTGTCTTTCACCTGTAAGGGTCCTTATATACCTGAGTCTTGCCGGACAACTCTGTGATATGTCGTTTGATGCATGTTATGGCCGAAAAATCAGCAGTTTGTTTGCCCTTTTATTTAGTCTGCAGAATGAATTTTGTTATTTATTTTTATGTATGTTTTGATCGTGTCGATCACTATGCTATCTACACTCACAAGGATATTTGTCAACCTGACACTGGCCGAGCAAGGATACCAGTTTTGTATAAAACTGAGCTTTTCCAGTATAAATAAAAAGTGTTAAAAAATAAAACTCAAACTTTTATTTTTGCCTCCTTTGAGTTACCTTCGTTGGCATCCTCGCAATGCCTTGACGAAATAACCCTCGTCTCTTCAACAACTCAGAACACAATAGCCTTTTCGTCTTATAGAGCTCTATTGTCTGCGTCCTTGTGCTGACAGGATGACATAGCTCTTTCCTCAGCTCTTTTCCTTAGCCGGGTTGGATGTTTCGTCAGAATCCTGCTGGAAAAATTAGTACATAGCATCACTGACTGATACACTGTCTTCAGGAGTTACCATTACCCCTATACCATGAGCACTTTTCTTTGGGACACCAGAACCATTATCGACACCTTTACCATGAGCACTATTAATATCGTCATTTTAACTTCCACTGTTGACAGTTTCCTTTTCCAATTCATTGACTTTTGTCACTACGTGCTGATGTTCCTGTGAAGTAGTGAATACCATATGAGAGTCTTTATTGTCACTTGTCCAACTAGAGACAAATAAGGGTAGCTGGTTCAAAACCTTAGATGTAATTAGTCTCATAATTACTTTTCGCTTGAAGTACACAACAACCACAACAAGTATAAGAACAAGAACTATTATTGCCATGACAATATATGGAACACCCGATTTGTCAAACCCATGTTTTTCTTTTTCATCCATTTCTTTTATCATTTTAATGATGAGTTCACCAAGGGGTTTAGAATCAATTGGTGGTAGTTTCTGTAGAGTAAGTCGAAAAGCATGACTGTAGTTCTGTACTGGTTGCCATATAGGTGGGTTGGTAATGTTTCGTTACTCACTGTTCTCACATCACTATGGTAAGGTATACTATGGTGACATAACAAGGATTCTGGTTGACGTGATAGTGTCAACCTGTGGCGACAGGGGTGAAATCAGTTCCCCCTGTGCTGTCTGATGGTGTGTTGGTCTTAGTTTGTGGGATCAGTCACTTGTTGAGCCCAGTCAACTTGTGCTGTCACTCTGGCGTGATAGCACCAGAGTTTGCGTCGTGTCAAGGGTTTTGTTGCCCTCATGTTTCTCTTGTAGTTTTGACTGTTCAAAGTCTCATCAGGCAAAGTGCGGTAGGTACTCTTCTATGGTCTTCCCCTCAGGCGCCAGGCTGGGAGGAAGATATGTCAGCCCCGCTCGTTGTCGAGCTGCATTATTATCTATCTATATAGTGTAGTATTACTGTCACTCAATTCTTTACCCTTTCCCCAGTGTACTAGCATTTTGATATATTCTTTTCGTTCCAATGGATTTGTTTGACGGCTCCAAGGTAGGAACAAATTTTGACGTGGCATTGGTGGGGAGTGGGTCGGTCAGTGGATATGGCAGTTATCCGTACCTGTTGTCCAGAGTGTTCAAGCCGTCGGTAGCATGGGTTTTGAGGCGATGTATCCAATTGAATTCTATTTTATTGCGTAGTCTTGTCGCTTCCTTTGATTCCAGATGTTTGTATATGTGGTCTAGTACATACACTTTGACGTCATCTGTCCCATTGTGGAATGTTTGGTTGAAGTGGTTTGGTACTTCATTCTTGGTGGCTTGTTTCCTTATGCAGTTCAGGTGTTCTCTTTTTCTATCTTTAATTCTTCGTTTGGTTTGTCCCACATACTGTATACCGCAGGTTTTGCATTCGATGCAGTAGATCAGATTGGAACTGTTGCAGGTTACATTCCATTTGGTTTGATGTTGTTTCCAGTGGTGTTTGACCAGATGGTAGCCTCCATGTCTAGCCTCTGCCAGTATTTACACTCAGGTTTCGTGCATTTGTTTCTGGCTTTGTTTTTGGGTTCTGGGGGTCTTGTTTCCTCTTTTTCCTTCTCGTCAATCTTGAAGTGTGTTTGTGCTCTGACTAGGAGGTCCTTCATGTTTTTTGGTTGTTTGTATCCCTTCACAATCTTCTTCTTGTGGAGGTTCTTGGTGGTGATTGAGCGTGCCAGAATGTCCCAGGTTTTTTTTTACGATGTTGTTGACGATGTTGTTGTTGGGGTTGAATGTGGTAACGAGTACCACATTCTCCTTGTTTTTGTTTTTGTCTGGCTTGTTGTTGGTGAGTAGGTTGTCTCGGTTTAGTTTGTCCACTTTTTCTTTGCAGCTCGCAATTAGGTCTGCCGGATATCCTTTTGCTCGAAAGTCCAAAGCCTTCTCTTTGCAGTATTTCTCATAGTCGTTGTCCCGTTTGCAGATTCTTCTTAGTCATATGAATTGTGAGTAAGGGAGACTTCTCTTTGTTGCTGGTGGATGAGCCGAATCATAGTCCAGGTATGTGTTGGCGTCTGTGGGTTTGGTGTACAGGTCCGTGTATAGGTTCCCAGTGTTGGTGTCTATTTTGACCCATTCTAGGAAGGCCTCCTCTCCATATTCCCATATTATGAAAATGTCACCGATGTACCTAAGCCACACCTTGGGTTTCTTCTTAGATTTGTTCAGTAGTTCCTTTTCGAGTTTCTCCATGAATAGGTTGGCATAGGACGGGGCCAGTGATGTTCCCATTCCTTTACCGCTCATTTGTTTATAATTGAATTGGATGTTGTTGTTCCTCAAGACTAGTTCTAGTAGGTCTGTCAGAGATTTGTTGCTTGGGTTGAGACGTTTGCTTCTGGTCGTATCCAATTTTTCTTGGATGGCCTTGATCCCCTCGTCGTTGGGAATGTTGGTGTACAGGGATCCTACGTCTAGGGTGGCAATTATGGTGTCTGATCTGAGGTTGTCCAGTTTTTCGATCTTGTTGATGAAGTCGTTGGTGTGACGTACGAGTCAATCTTTGGTACGAGTGGTTTGATGAAGTTGTCTACGAAAGTTGAGATTTTTTTGGTGGCGCAGCCGTTAGCTGATACCACTGGTCGTCCGGGTGGTGGTCTAGTGGCTTTGTGTATTTTGGGTATAAAATACACATGTGGCAATCTTGCTTTGTCGGTTTTGAGGGCGCCCACCATGTTGTGGCTAGTTTCTCCGTTGTCTGCCATATCTTGTAGTTTTTTCTCTATTCGTTGATTGATTCCATTGGTGATGTCAGGTTCCATTTCGCAGTACACTGAGGGGTCTTTCTAAAATCTTACCAGGAGTAAGGCCGCTCTGTAAAGTTTGTGTTTGTGGGAAAAAAGTGAGTCTAGGACTGCCGATAGTTTGCGGACTGATTCTCATAGGGTGAATACATGGAGTAATTGCATTACCTTATTATAAGACACTGGAGTAAGATAGGAACATTGTTGTATTGTTGTATTGTTGGGGTGGATAATTAAAATCACAGTCATTATTAACCAATCCGCGTGGGTTGTGCAAACAGCGCCTCTGTGTGCCTTAATGCAGGCATAGACTGCATTAGTGTGACGTCATTTGAGCTGCCGAGAGCGGGGTTTCCCTACGTTCTGGTGCCAAACATTGGGATATCCCTTCACTGACTGCAGTGATTGGCAAACCAAAACATCTCAAATTATCCAGTTCTGCGTAATATTTAACTATAATTTGGTATTCAAATAGGGTTATCAACACAATAACTTTCTCCTGACTGTATCATTACTGTCATCACACTTTCAAATATTGGAAGAACAACTGGACAAATCTATAGAGATTGGACTGGGAGGTTGGTGCCAATGTTATGAAACAGAATTTGAGTCTGGCTTTAGTCCTGCTGGCAATCATATCAATCTTCCAGTCACAAATCAGTTCTAAAATATATTTACTGTTAAATGTTTTCTTCACTTACTTTATAATTGCTGATTTACCTCTAAAAACAATAATCATAAACCCGACCACACTCGCTACAGCACCACGTGAATGCGATGCTTCGCGGAGATTGGACCTGTTTGGCACCGAAATGCCACGTGAGAGCAGGGAAATCACTATAATGACGTCAGGACTAATACGGTCTAAGATTTACTTTAAAGACAAATGCGGGTAGGTATCGCAGTGCCCTCTATATCTATATGCAGAGCTAGATTTTAAACAGGTGCTGCCATCTGATTCCATGAAAATATTGCAGTTTCCCATAGACACCAAAAGTTAAACACATACCTTCTTCAGATGGCCTTCCCATAGAAGTTAGCCTGGTGACATAGTACTTAGATAGATTGTGATAAAACATCAGTGTCATCTAGCCATGAAGTCAAAATATTGCAGTTTCCCATAGACACCAATAGTTAAGCACTTATCTTTTCAGATGGCCTTCCCATATACACTGTAAAAAAAGGTGTTTGCTATCCACACGCCAGTGTTTAGAAGTTAAACACTTACTTAACTTTCTTGCCCCACTTTTCTAGATGCTTTTTTTGGGTAAACATGTTTAACTGTAAACATGTTTAGGTAAAAAGTGTTTGATTTTGAAAAGTGTTTAATTGCAAAGCATGTAGTTCTATAGTGTTTAAGTTTGGGAAGTGTTTACATTCATAGTGTTCGGGATTTTGAAGTGTTTACATACATAGTGTATAGAAGTTAACATGGTGACATGCCTTTTTTATGCATTGCCTATTTGCTTATATATGAAACTTATATTATCCATAGTTCTTTGCAAAAATCAATAGAATTTAGAAATCACCCAACTACCAGCATTTGTCTATAAATTGGGCTATTTGTATTTCAATGCTCGGATTTTGTACTCACACTGGTCAAACCAGGATTCTACAGTTTACTAGTCTGTATGTGTCAGTTCATACCGATGTTAGTGTTCGTAAAACTGATAGCCACTGGTGTGTGACAAAATGCCTTGAAGAAAAACATTTTAGAAATCCATTCATCCCCCTGACCCAGTAAAAAAAATTCTTTTTCTATTTACACTTATACACATCGTTAGTGATTTGAGGTCATTACTGGTATAAGTAGGCCATAGCAAGTTCTATAGTGGGGAGTCTTTTACTATTATGTACTGTAGGTACAGTTGTCAGGCAAGTGGTTTCCTAAGCAGGGGATGTTGAATATAGCAAGGTTAGTGCATCATCCTTCTACTAGGAGTAAATGGTATGTTCATCATAGATGAATGAGCGTGCAATTATAAACGTATAACAAATAAAAGGTCTGAGTTAGATTTAGCCTATGGAAAGTTTTCTACAACCCACTTGCACCCAGTCAACTTGCCATTTCTCTAACTGCCTGAGTCTAGGATCAAAACATATCAAAAACAGTGGGTCAATGAGGTATTTCGGTCTTGAGTGATTGGTCATGGTCAGCTGGGCACACTTCTAAGACCCTGAGACACTGGCTCCCTGCTGTGTTCTCACTATTACAGGGAACAGCATGCAGATAGCAAAGGGAGAGGTTTCTGGAAGCACACTGAAAGTTCAATGTGACCACTCTAACCCTGACTCTAAACTCTAGATGATGCATATAGGCGTGTGAGATGTAGGCAGATCACGTAAGTCCTGATGGTATTCTAATTAATGACCTTGCACAAATCATTCTAAATAGGACATGTAAAACAAGGTATTTTTATCTTTAGGGACACTGAGCCAGAAAGAATTTGTGGCTAGCACATCCACATTGATAAACAAAACATGACCAAAACAGCATACAATTTGAGGTGGTAATTAAGCAAAAACAACCAGTGAGTGACAAATATAACAACTCACAATCAAAAACACTTGACTTAATGACTTCACCATCATCATAACAAATATTAAAGATCCCAACATGAGGCATGGAAAATAAAACATGGAATCAGTCATAAAACATACCAGTAACAAACATGCCTGTGTGGTGGTCGCCAGCTTGGTTGCGTGGAATGTCTATCTTCGGAAAGTTTAGTTCCCGGTGATATCCCACCCTACGCACAGTTATGTAGGTCGGTCTGGTATTTTCGGCAGGTATGAGCTAACCTAGTCATGCAGAGCACAACTCCACAACTTTAATAAACAACAGGTTGTTTATTACAACTTCCCAGAATGATCCCGGTTAGATCACTCCCAAAGTACAATACCCTGGTATGTGGTGCCAGGTAATGCTGGAGAGGTTAATCTGAAGATTCACCTATCACCAAGAGGGTTTGGAGAATCCTACCAACTGTGAGGGTCCAAGGGTCTACTCTTCACGGAGAGACGCGCAAGGACAGCCTGCGAACCTGGCATATATATATAGGCTGGATTACGTAATCACTACGTAATCACTATGCGAACCACTACGCAGTGGGGAGTGACTCTCCACGCCACCTTCCGAAGAGCGGATGAAACACCGCTAGATCACCCTGCCCCCTACACCTGTAAGAGAGGAAAACACATACACACCCCCAAGTATGATCACAATCAACAACGATGTCCTAGATATTAACCTAATGGAAGATATGAACAAAAAATTTGTAAAATCAAGGAAAGAACATAAATCAATAAAAGACTTTCTTAATGGGAAAATGCAGAATCTTTGTTCAAAAATGATGTGTACACTAAAAGTCAGTGGAAAATGAATACAAGCAGAGGCTAAAAGTACTAATAGGTAAACAGTGCAGCTTTTATTAGAAAAGGGTGGCTGGGACGAGGCGTTATGTCTGGGTACAACTGCACAACTGACCAGGTAGGTTCATTTTCACACAAATGTCCTGCCAGATCGAAATGTTATTAGAAAAGTACCTAAAGGGTGAAAATGAGGTCATTACTAAGAAACTAGAAGAGCTAGAATTGAAACTAGATATAAATCAGATCGCAATGAATCACCAAACAGACCAACCCCAAGACTAATGTGGGTGTTTCTCACCATGAAGAATGGTCATTTATGGAGATATATTACTCCCTGTTTATAGATATATAATTATTAGACAAAGCTACTACCATCGCCACCTAGCGAGTCGCAATGGCGTTTCTATGGTATAGCGGTTATTGATTCATACGTCAATAGTTCTATTGACGGTTGCCGTGATGCGCATTCGTCACTCTACCTTTGGATGTCATCAGGACTGGACCTGTAAATTTTTAATTTTTAATTTTTAATTTTAGGGCTAAGTTACTCAGTCTGTACATTGTAATACTGAGGTTCCAAGGATTGTACTTCCAGTAATAAAGGTTAGGGCATGGTGTTTATTATACTCACCAAACTACAATTACTCGTTCGTTATACATTTTGTACTTTATACTTTGTCTCCATAAATTATATAAAGTATATATAGGTTTAAATGGGAGACGAGGCTCACGGTAGAGGGGGTGGTTCTGCGGGTCTAGGCGGGCGCGACCAACTACCTCAAGGGCTCCGGTCACTCACCCTCCAGTGCATGTGGAGTCAGCACATGCTCTGCTTTATGCTCTAAGCATCACCATGGTGGACGGGATAGAGTCCACCTCCGAATGGGCCAAGGCATCAGGCCTCAAACGAAAGACAACGGAAGTCCTTGTCCAAGACAGTTATGCAGACTACGATGTCCTGATGATCATGACAAAGCAGGATGTCAAAGAGATCTCAGTTCCCCCGGGACAAGCTAGAAGACTGCAACAGGTATTGGCTACATTAGGCAACTGCCGGTTTGCGGAGAAACAACAACTGAGAAAATCCCCCAATCCTGGTCTGTATGACTAGCATTTGGGCCAGGGATATTATGCTAAAAACAAACATTACCTGAGAGGCATGAAAGGGTATGAATAAATTCTTATAAATGAAGATGAAGACCCAGCAAAATGGAAACTGCAAACAAGAGCTAGGTTGGTTGCAGTGCACTCCAGAAAAAATTGCTTCAAAACAGTCAAAGGGAGAAGGGTTTATGATAGGATACAAGTGGTATGATGCCAAGAGAATGGAAGAAGTTCCCCCCGAATAAATTCCAAACCCATGGTCCGTAAACAAATAAGTGAACAAAAGTAACACAGAACAAAGACACTTACACTGCACAGATAATTCTGCACAGAGAACTAGAACCACTGGAAGGCCCACTCGCCATGCAGCCCTGTGAACTAGTGCCACAGATGGGCTGAGTCCTACAAGGAAGAAAAACATCTGGGAGCTGTTTCACTAGTAGTTGAGTGAAATCGAGAGGTGAGACTGCAACAGTGGCACCAACAGTGTCAAGCTCAAATTCATGTTTCATCAGTGGTCTCGCTGTTGAGGTGGACCAACTCTCACTGTTGGCACAGGTCTCGCTATGCACACGCATTTGACGTTCAAATTTATTCGTCGACGGGCCAGGATGACGTGGAATTTCACCCCTTCCCATAGGAATTAAGCAATGAAATTTTTACACGAGTAAGGTATATATATAACCTATAATATATAACCTATACATGTAACCAACGAGAGGGTAGACCCTCTTGCTTACAGCATCTCCACAGTGGCACTAACAGCGAGACCCAATTTACAAAAAACATCCACGATGGATAACATGACTAGACAAATCAAGCTGTAACACCACTAGTCAAATGACCCTAGGTATAATCAAGAGAGACCCCTCATTGCAGTTAATGGTGTTTGTAGTATGCCAAATGACCACATGCTTTATTAACATATTACCAGATTCTCTATGTTTAGGTCAAATGCCCAACCATCATCATAAAAAACAACCCAATGACAAAGAATGCTTATTATTGCGGATAAACAAGTAATTAACCCTTTAATTGCAGAATGATGCCTCCAGGCAGTCCCCTGGCTACCGCAGCATGATACCTCCAGGCATCATAGAGGCATTATTGAAACTTATATACAAAATTTAATAGATAGAAAATAATTATTTGAATTGAAAGGAATTTTGACATAGTCAAACCGCTATATTGAATAAACCGCTTTATTTGGAATAAAAATATCACTAGCTACCAAGGTAAATTACACATCATGTGACATTGATATTTTCCAAAAAAGGTGCCTGCTGTAGCAGGATCGTTTGGGCAGGCAATGCCTGCTGTCTAATGCTGAACCAGGGAACTGGGTGCTGCAGGGAAAGGGTTAAGGTTCAGATGACAAACACTAGGATTATGTATTACGTCTGAATGAGATTTAATATGCATGACGAGGCATGATTCTCTGTCTCCAAAATTACAAGCTATTTGACACTATTTGCTGCTGCTATTACTTATTTCTTTATCTATTTACATATTTAAATCCTGTTATCAACATTTAAAGCTCGAATTATATTTAGATTACTTAGCAATTCGTTCATACAAATGAACAGGGACCTGTGTCCCTAGTTTCGTGATATGTCTAGATTGCGTACAGATGGTGTGTCCGGTTTCATAAGAACTAGACACTAGACTTTGTTTTGTCCGTTCTTGCTTGCACTGTTGGTGCTGCTTTTCATGTCTGTCTAACACTTTGGTCATGAAAATAGTGAAACAGGACCCTGGTCCCTGGTAAATAAGCTGCGACACCATAGGGGGAAAAGGTCAATAAAGACATAAACATAAAGATGTACATACCATTTGTAGACGTGTTGTGTTTTAATCTCGATTCAGTCTATGTCACTTGTGTAAGGTACTATAAGATTATGATAAACCTGTACCAGCAGCTGAGATATTTTCTACATGCAGTCTGTTCTACTCGGATTCCCAGGTAAATACATCTTTTTTTCCAACGCCGTTATCCCAAGGCGAGAGGATCTACTGGAACAAAATATGATTGAATTATTATAACGCCTTGGGAGGAGTTGTCACTCTATAATAAATAAGTCTTCTAATTTCTATACACCAGCATTCATAGTTATTAGAGCCTGGAAATAGCTTGAGTGCAGACCATAAAGGTCGGTTAGGCCAGCGCAGAGGTGCCTATCATGGTCTTAATTGGTTAGTTTTCTATGGCAAGCCATTGCAACCTTTATTCACAATTCACATATTTAGAATCCAACATAATCTACTAAAATCAGCTGAATTCCAGGAATATGGTTGTAGATATGTGGCGTTGGCTATGCGACTACTGAGCAAGTGACCGTGTTGTCGGACCATGCCTTGTCGGCGGACGCGGACCCACGAAAATACCTGTCAGAACCGTTCTGATTGGTTTGTCAGTAAACAAAATCAGTGTCCATCCTCCTAATTGGTGTTGGTCATTTCTCATTATGCATGAGAGCGTCCTGTGCCAATTAGAACTTACCTTTCAGGTGAGTTTGGAGTTGAATCCTTGTAGGCAGTGTCCCAGTTGGGGCCTGAACTGCCACCTGGTGTGGGATTTTGGGACTGCCCCAGTGAGGCAGGGGCTGGTTCTATAAACCAGGCTCTCTATATGAGAGCTTGTGAGGAGCGCTCTAGGGGTTTTGAGGGCTTCCTTTTACTCAGTAGTTTCGATTTTGAAAATCTCGTCAGGCACGGGGCCAAGGCTCTCCCCCGGGGGGGGGGTTATTTTTTGGTATTTTCTTTCTTTTTTCGTGCGGTCACTGCTGGTAATTTGGTTAGGGGGCTGGGGCAATTTTGAGTTATATAAAGAAATTTGCCTCGTACGCTTTCGCATATATGGCCAGATGTCATGGAACGTCGTCAAATAACCATTATTGCTTCTCCATTCAATAATAGGCTAAATTTGATAGATATTTATTGTTTTATTGTGTTTTCTGGTCAGACTCAATCGGATCTCACAGGGGAACCATGGTTTTGCCTATGTGGGATCATAAATAACGGAGATAGAAGGCCTAAACTACCTGAAACAGGGTGTTTTTCCATGATAAAATGACTATACCATAATTGCAATAGTCAGCATTAGTAGAAAGAGTATAAAATGTTGACAATTATTGTTCTTATATGGGTCCCCATAGGTTAAGGAATTTTTTCGGACAATTTACACATTTTTGGGGAGGATAGTATACTCTCTCCATAGGAAAATGTACATGTGTAGTTTTAGTGTGGAAACGATTGACTCCCTAAAGAAGGAACCCTCCCAATATCTACATATAGCACAGACAGGAATAAAATATATCCTGGTAAGCCTTAACCTGTACCTATGTATATATGAAAAAAAATTATATCTAACTATACTATGATAGCACTGGGAGCCTATTCCCTTGGTTTGTGTAGTTTTTGTGTGGAAACGATTGACTCCCATCCTACATTTATACCCCCTTATATCAAGGTAACTTCACATGGTACCAGCTTTCTTGTACTCCTTCCCTGTACATGGTCATGAACCCATATCTGAGAATGTGGAAACGATTGACCCCCTAGCTGATATTAACCTTAGTAAGGTACAAAACAAAAAGAAAGAATACCTACTCAAACTAGTCATGGAGCTTACAAAAGTATTGGATAATTAGCCTTAAAAATTAAATTTATCAGTATAATCTCTGCAGTGTTTAGAAAGAGGGAGTCAATCGTTTCCACATAGCATATGTACTACCAAACTTTGGCTCTGTGGTGTATGTTTATTATAGGTATTTAACCTACCCTCTTCCATCCAACATATTCCCCACCCACTGTACTATTCACATACAAAAGGTTTTAACCATACTCCTACCTTTATTTTTGACCCCTGTCCCTGCCCATTTGACAACGATCCGTGACATCTGGCCATATCATCGGTAAATTTTTTATGACGTGGCATTGTGGCCTCCTAACCATACCTGCTGTCCATTGTGTTTAGACCATCTGGAGGCTGGGTATGTAACCTGTGGATCCGGTTGTATTCGATCTTGTCCCTTAGCTTCCCAGCCCTTTTGTTGTTCGGGTGCTGGTAGATGAAGTCTAGGATCCTGACCGATACATTTGCAACCCCCTGGTGGTCCGGGAGGTTGAAGTGGGCGGGGACATCGCTGATTCTGCTTTTTTTCTTTATCGAACGCAGATGTTCCGATATACGTAATTTGATTTTATGTTTTGTTTGGCCGACGTATTGTTTTTTGCATTGGGTGCATTCAATGCAATATATCACGTTCGAGCTGTTGTACGTGATGTTTCTTTTGGCTGCGTGTTTGGAGCCATTGCTAGTGGATTCCACCGTGTCTTCCCGTTTCAGGAAATTGCAATATTTGCAATTTAGTTTATTGCATTTATTGTGACCCTCTGTTTTGCCATTTTTTGTCCCATGGTTGCCATAGTCTGTTCTGGCTCGTACCACATGTTCTCATATGTTTTTGGGGTGTTTGTAGCCCTTGACCAGTTTGCTCTGGTATAGTTTCTTTGTAGTGCTTGATTTTCCCAAGATCTCCCAATTTTTGGTTACAATCTCAGGTAGTACGTTGCAACCTTTGAGGAACGTGCTGATGAGGTAGGTACTCTCGGTTCCTATCTCGTTCCGTTTTTTGCCCTGGTTCGTTCTTAGAGTGCCTGGGTCTATTTCATTCACCTTTCTTTTGCATTCGATGAGGAGATGTTGTGGATAACCCCTGTTTCGGAAGTTATCCAGTTTTGTTCGGGCATGCCTTTCATAGTCTTCGGTCTTACTACATATCCTCCGGACTCACAGTAATTGGGAGTATGGTAGACTCCTTTTCTGTGATGGCGGGTGGGCCGAGTCGAACCTCAGATAGGTGTTTTCATCTGTGGGTTTCACATACAAGTCTGTATGTAATTTTCCGCCCACACCTTTCACCACTTTGGTGTCCAGGAAGTTCACCTCCACCATTGAGGTTTCTTTGGTGAACTTGATGGTGTCGTGATTGCTGTTAAGCCATTTCATCCACCTATCAAGTTTGAGTTTGCCGTGCTGCCAGATAAAGAAGATATCTTCAATGTACCTGAGCCATATCTTTGGCTTTAGGTGGTATGCGTCCAAGAGTTTTTCCTCCAGCTCTTCCATGAAGAGATTGGCGTGCAAGGGGGCTAGTCGGGTCCCCATCACTGTACCACTTATCTGGAGGTAGTTCTGTCCATTGAATTGTATGTTATTCAATTTTAGAACCATTTCGAGTAACTTGATTATACTCTCATTCTTGGGGTATTGTACCCCCTTGTCTGGTCCTACCTAGTTTGTGTCTTATGGCCTCTATACCTTCATCATTGGGGATGTTCCAGGAATAACTTAAGTCTATGACATTTTGAAAAATTGTCTTGAATATATCTCAGGTATGAGATGGAGATGCTTTTAAATATGTTTTATAAAGATTATAACATGGTAATAGATGAAGGGATGGAGAAAATTTGTTTCAGCCAAAGTGTCCTAGGAACCTTGGGTCTACTGTACATTCAAAGTAAAGTAGACTTTTACCATAATGAACCAGGTCGGGTTTTACATAGCATTATGATAATAATCAATCATATTTAGACTAAGCATCCAACTATTCATGGTCAGTGGCTGTGGTAATCTCGTTTGATTGTTTGTTTGTTTGCGTAGTTTCACATATCTGTAGGCTAGTTACATCCTTTCAAGAGTGACTCATTGATTGACCTATATGGTTCTGGTGAAAGAAAAGTATACTAACTCAAGATGGGTCTGCTTGTAGCAGTGAGATCCCATGCCCGTTTTATAGTGCTGCCTCACTGAAGGGCTATTCCGCAGAACATTGACACAACACTCCGCTGGTCACATTATACTGATGGCAAACTAATGGCAAACTAGTCACTGCTCTATACCAATCGGGTCAGCAAGCTAACAAGTATGGAAGTGCTCCCTGCAATGGGCTACAGATCAAGCCAACTGGCAGTTTATTTGCCAACCTCCCATACTCTACTGTTTTGGTCACATAAGCTTTCCTTTGTTCTTTTCCATAGCTTTCCAAGAATTTCAGAAGGAACTTCAGAATTTCTTTCTTTCCAGTGTGGCTGAATACACTGGATATTGATGGGGGTACTTATCCCTGCTTTTCTTTGTTGACAGTAGAGCATAAGGTGCTCAACAGAAAGAGGCACCTGACAACTCTGGCATGTGGGTTGTTCTTCACCCTACATGAGGTCCGCATGTGTCAGCAGTGAGTGACTTATTTGAAGATGGGTCAGTCTTGTCACTTCACTTCTTGTCTAGCCTGTCTAATCTTGATTTCTGCCAACTGATGGCATGTAGGTTGTTGTCTTGGCTTGAGCTTGTTGGTTTGCTTAGCTTAACGTCCAATTGGTTCAATTAGACTTGCTTTGGGTTTCTTTACTAAAATTTGCATATCCTGTTGGAATAGCAGGATATGCTACATAGTTGAACCAGTCATCTAAATTATCTTGCTTATATCCTATCAAAAATCTTACATTCCTAGAGGAAGTCAAGAATGTGATAATAGATATGTTATTCTCTCTTAGCTGTATTCTTTACTATGCTCTATGGGAGAAGAAGTCTTAACGAACTAGGTTTAGAGCCTTGCAAATCCACTGGCCTGCCTCCCGTGCTAAGGATGTACATCAATAAAACCCAAAGATTGCTATAATCTCAATGATGCCACCTAACAGGAGTACTATTGGCCAGTTGATTCTCAAGGCTCTAAACCTAGTTTGTTAAGAATTCTTTTCCCATAGAGCGCAGTGAGACCCTTTGTACAGAATACCACTTAGAGAGTGTGAGATCTTATGAGAGGGGTGCTCAAGCAGCACTGTCCCCATGGTCGCCGACCTCACAAAGGGCCTTAGAGGCCTAGGGCCCGTTTGATATCTAGGGACAGTGAAAAAGATAAGGACAATGATAGGAGAGTTTCTGGGAGAACAATGACAAGGAACCTGTTTCAGTAGTTTCGTGACATGTCTAGATGGCGTCTGTGACACCATATGGACAGATCACAAGACTGCAATAGATGACACACGGGATTTCACTCACTTCCTGTAGGAGTTAAGCAATGACACTTCAACACAAGTAGGGGATACATATGACCTATAATCGTTCCAAATATGAAGAAGATTGGCTGCTCAAATCTGCTGATATTTGCTAGACTGAATTGGAACAGTCACCAATTTGGTTAGTCACCTCCTCCCTGCTGTTTACAGTATGACTGCCATGTTTTAAATGGCATATAATGCCCCTATTATCACTCAGCTTTAGTTCGCAGTATGTCCACATGAAGGTAGGGCACTCTACTAATGACTAACACAGAAGCGCAGTTGGACTTATAGATTTAAACCACCTGAATAGCGTGGGTAGCAACTGTCTTCAGCTCCACATTATCGCCAACTCTTCCAGTTGGCCCTAATAGTCGTCCATTGTCATGAGCAGCCTCCTGACACATGCAACAGACCAAAATGGGCAGATATGGGAACATTTTGTTCATCCCTATTGGCTGTTGGTACAACAGCCAATGAGAGCACAGAGCTCAGAGATGCCAAGCCTGTCATGCCCACCCCTTGCTATCTGTATAAACGAAGAACCCATCTTGTCAATAAAGTTCTTGGCTCATAGTAGTACCTAGTACATCTGTGTTTGAGTTCTTACTCCTTCCTCTTGAGGACTACCTCTCGTGCAAGGAAGGCTCTAGACTATTCATCCAGATGCACAGGGTGAACTTGGCATTTTGCTTCATAGCCTCAAACAGGGGGCAGTGCATAACACACTCTTGCCCATGATGGACGTCTGCCCCTTTCCAGAACCAGTATCTTGGCTGCTTCTTCTTCTTCTGTAACGCACTAAGTGTCTATGACACGTGGCGCTCTTGATCTCCAAACTATCTTCTTCCACTCTTTCCTGTCTTTGGCAATTTCTTCTGCCTCCTTTGTTGTTATGTTTAGTCCTTTTAGGTCTTTCTCCAGGACCTTTAGCCACATTGATGTCTGGCCTCCTCTCGGTTTCCTCACTTTCCGTCTAGCCTCCGCTAGTGCTTTTTTCGCTGGTGTTTCTTCATGCAGTCTCTCTACATGGCCGTACCACCTCAGTCGCCTCGTTCTGATCGTGTCGCTCCACTTTTGTTGTTTTGTTATTGTGTAGAGGTTATCGCTCGCCATCTTTCTCGGCCATTTTACGTCTATTGCTTTTCGTAGCAGTCGTCTGTGGAACGAGTTGATCTTATTCTCGGTGTTCTTATTCACTGTCCACAGTTCTGCGTTATATAAGAAGATAGTTTCGATGCAGGCTCTAAATACTCTGATCTTCAGTTGGGTTGCTAGCTTTTTGTTGGTAAATATGTGTTCTAGCTTCCACATGGCATTGTTTGCTAGTTGTTTCCCTTTCTTTATATCTTCTGTTGTATCTAGGAGACTACCCAGGATTTAGCATTTTTTCCAATCATTGTTGCTCTCTCTTGAGATGGTGAATGTTTCCGTTTTTGTTTCGTTGATTCGTAGGCCTCTGTTTGTTAGCTTTGGCAGTGTTTCGGTCTTTTCGGCTTCCATGCGCTCTTTGGAGTTTGCATTTATATAGTTGTAGTGGCTGTGTGTCGGGTCCAGCCGAAGCTCCTCCCGAGCACCACCACGGTTTTGGTCCAGAATGCCATCACGGTGCTGGCACTGCCACCCTGCTCTCCTCTCGGGACCCCAGAACTCTATCCGAAAAAGGGACCCAAAGGTCATCCTAGAGAACTGGGATACTCTGACTCCACCATCTAGTGAACCTGCATTGGTCACTAGCTAGTCCAGAGATCTAGCCCCATAAGGAGGAGAGCAGAAACAGAGGCTGTTGAGGGACCGCACATAGTCTCTCCACACCCCAAGGTATATAACCACCCACTGTCCTAACTGACCATGTGCAGAACCTTTTGCTTGGTCCCCACTAGGTCCCCACTAGGATAAGGCTGGTACCCAGCTGACCAGTTGGTCCTGCTAGTACCTCCCTTACTCCACAGGATCAATCCTCACTGCTGGTTACCAACCTGATAGCTGGAAAACCCATTCGGACTGGTCCCAACCTGGTGTCAGGAATAGCAAGCGGCTGGTGACCTCACAAGTGGCTGGCAGTAGGCCCCCGAACCCACTAGACAAGCACTCGGTCGCGGCTATACTTAGAAAGGGTTAGTAGACGTGTCAGAGTCTTAATAGACTTGCAGGGGTCCCCTACATAGTCATACCCCGATAAACCATTCACAGCAATTGAGTCTTTCATGATTAAAAGTTGAAAAAGAATTCAATTCCAGTTTACCTCTGAATTAATTATCAGGTAACAGAGAAATATAGGGGGAAATTTCTGAACAATAAAACATCCCTTCGACAGAACTCCACTTTTTTTTTATAAATTGAGCAAGCTCATTCTTTATTTCACATCAACTCTTATTTTTGAACATCCAATCCATCCTCGATGTACATACATGGTTTATCCCAGTGAGAATTTTATCCAAACCATTAATGATACTTATATATATGGGAGAAATAAACCCCCAGAGGGACCGGTTTATTTTGAGTATAGAATGCAGGAAGTTAACGCTAGAGGGACTTCGAGGACCAGTTGTCGTGGACCCCCGCTGAGAGGCATGACCGGCGCGGCCACGTCACGCATCATCGACTTGGTAGACCCTAGATTGGCCACCACCTCTGTCTACACTATGTTCCAACTTAGAGGTTGGTAACGTTAAACCATGGGTATGTCCACGGATTCTCACTCTCAGACCAAACCACTTTGTCCTACATGGATTCTGGGATCCAAAATACTTGCAAAGATATCTCCATATATTAATAAATTGATAAAGAACCTTATCTCTGTGGCCATTTTATTAAAAATACACATTCAAATAAGATGAGTACATGGAAAAGTGGCTTCCAGGGTAAGAATGTGGGTCATGGCAGGGTCAAGGGGGCATGGCTATAGAATGGTCGGACCACACAGTAAAAATAGATACACAGAGTAAAAATAGATACCAACCCCTAACAAACCTCCCTTACCCACTACCACGCCATGTCAAGGCTCCTGTCAATTTAACGTGACCAGAGCTAATGTGGTGTAGCTCGGGTGGCCAGTGTAGGTAGATCCATGCTGGGGAATCGATCTCTCTTTTCCTAGCCGCCGCAGTGACCAGACGTCTCCAGAAAAAATTTCGTTGGTTGGTGGTTTTACATACTAACACATACTTTCAGCTTGCATTGTATGGTCACTTGCATTATTCCTTGTCTTGTCTCATGTATGGTAATACATTTTCATGCGATGTGAATCCTGTAACAGGGAGTTTGATGGAAGGTCGCATAAGGAATGCCCTTTCTGCAAACTGGAATTGGAGAATAAAGCGGCTGAGGAGAGGGAGGCAGAACTCAGACCACGTGGTGGGACTATGGGAGCAGAACGACACAGTCCTTCTCCCTCTCCGTTTCTACAAGCAGTAGTTCAGGAGAATGCAGACCTGAAGAAAGAGGTATGCGAATTGCGAACTGAATTAGATTATGTTTTGAAAAAACTTCATTCTACCACGTTAAATAGTGATGAAACTTTTGATCAATTTTGGGAGACTCACCCGAGCCAATTGCAAAAGGATAGAGGGGGAAATGAGAATAAATTATTTCAACCTCAACAGGCCGACCATTTGGGTACACCTAAGAGTCAATTACCTAAGTTGGGTTTCTCCCCAGCTTATAAAGCACTCTCCCAGCAGAGATCTTGCGCTCTACTTCCTGTGGCCGCTTATATCTCTGCCCCAACCTGCCTGTTTGGGCTCAAATCTGGCCCCTACGCCAGTTTTTGAAATATCCTAAATTCTTAGTGCTTTGGGGAATATTTTGTGGTTTACATGTAAACCACAAAATGATTTACACTCATTTCTGTTATTTGTTATATCAAATCAGGCATAGTCTTAGGGATTACTTTCTTCATTGGAAGGCACCTCATGTGTTACAGGGTTTTGTTTATCAACATAACACATGTGGTCCCTCGAAGGGGCAGTCTAATCAACAATAGATTCACATCATAAAGTGGTTTAGAGATGAAAAGCAAACAGCTGGATTGTCTTTTAACCCCATTTAACAATTCAAATATTTCCTAACTAATGATATGTCAGTTGTTTGACTTGTATAACTTTTGACAGGTGCCTTGTTTTGAATCTGAGATCTTTGCTGGTCTCCCCTGTCTTGAGTGGAAACCCAGGGAACAGGCTTTGGGTTGGGGCAGAGACTAAGTCAGCGCTAGCGCCACGAAAGATCTGGGGGGAGAGTGCTTATAAAGCCGTCTGGGAAAGGGACATTTTGTGCTCCGGACGTTCAGGGGGACACAGCCAGGTCGGAGGTAACGCACTCATGCACTACCAAGGTCAAACGTAAGTGTTGGTATTTTTCACTTCCACCCTTTCTCCCACCCAACGTTGAACACCCCTTTTTTGACCAAATGCTTTCAGCCAGTATGGGTCTTCTACGTAGTATTAACAAATAAGGCCTCAACGGCTCAGGTTATTCTGATCATTTGGCGTACATGGTCGACAGAAAATCGACCCACACTGGGAAAGCATTGGTTGAATATGATGAGGCGGTTCGCCAAAAATGTGACAAGTTAGGGTTGGAACATTTCGGTTATGGAGATACTTTCCTAAGCAGGAAGTATTTAAATTTCGAAACAACAGTTTCATTTGTTTCCTTAAACAAAAAAATAGAAGGAAAAGAAAAACGAACCATAAACTTTCGTTCAGGTGGTACTTCGCCCTCCAATCCAGACAACAAGCTCTTTGGTATCCGTTGGAAATTCAATAGCCGTGACGGCTGCTCCTACCACCCGTGTCAATATAAAAACGAATGCTCTTCCTGCACAGGCAATCATACGGTCTTGTTGTGTAAACGGGCGTCAACCATTTTTGTTGTTGCAGAACTATCTCTAGAAGCTAAGCGATTACAAGCAAGGTGGATGTCTCCCAATACTTCAGTTACCCGGAACTGCCAGTGGAACCACAACATGAAATATTGTTCCGATTATAATTTGACTCCGTTGCCTGCAAGGATTCAGACAATTTGTCTGTATTTGGCTTATATGGCCAGATCGTTTAAATATTCATCTATAATGAATTACCTTTCAGCAGTATGGGTTTTACATCGTTTAAACGATATTCCACATGTGGGTATTAATTCATTTCGTATTAAACAAACCCTGCTGGGTATTAAATGCACAATAGGCACATCTATTTAACAAGCTAGGCCTATTACAAAACTAGAAATGTTATATATATTTTATTCATTAGAGATTACTAAATCAGAGGATTTATGCTTCTGGTGTTGTTGCCTTTTAAGCTTTAGAGCCTTACTTAGGAATTCAAATATCCTGGAAGAAGGGTTTGCTAATATGGTAGCAGACATAGAAATTGCCAATGATTACCTTATATCGTATCAATTGTTAAAGCTAAACAATTCAATTCCAGGATAGGGTGGTAAGGATTCCTTTTAAGAAAATCAAGGACTCACCTTTCTGTTTGTTAACCCATGTTATGATGTTACTGTCTTTGGTCAATTTGAAAACTACTTCTCAATTAATGTCCTTTAACAAAGGAGGAAAAGTAGTTAAAGCCTCTTATAGTTGGTTCACTATCAAATTGAACAAACTATTATTATCGTTGCATTTGGAGGAATGTTCGTCACATTCCTTTCGATGGGGAGGGGCATCAGCCCTATTCCAAGCAGGAATCCCATTGGTGGAAGTTAATGAACTAGGAGACTGGGCGTCCTGGTCAGCCCTTTTGTACCTACAAAGGTCCATGGACCAAAATAAACTGCTGGACAGTGAAATAATTTTTTCTTTTTGAGTGTCAGTTTGGCCGCTTGGAGGATTTTTCACGAATAGATGAATTACGAAATACATTATTCTCCAATAAATGAATTAGGCCAACTCTGCACTCGTTGTTCATCAATTATCAGATTGCCATATCTATATATCTATTATCTTTTGAATACATATCTTTCCAGTTTTATATATATATATATATATATATATATATATATATATATATATATATATATATATATATATATATAATTATATATATATAATTATATATATAATATTATATATGTTATATATAAATATAAATATCGAATGACAACGTATTTATTATTCACTGCGTTATTACTACGCCCCCGTTGTGAGGGTTGTTGATATGTATAATGCTCATACCATGGTTACTCTTCTTTTCCCGCAGGATCTGAGCTGCTCTAACCGTTATTGCCACTTCTGTTCCAGCCTCCGACCTGCTCACTTGAGCTTTCACGTATATTGAAAAAAACTTACTGGTTTGAGGCTAGCTCCTTTTGATGTACTCTTAATTATTGTGGCAGGTTTATAGGTTTTATACCTGTTGTATTTAAAATATATAAAGTCTGTTTATGAATGTTATTATTACCGCCAACTACTGTGTTTCTCTCCTTCTTTATAATGAGATCAATATTATATATATATATATATATATATATATATATATATATATATATATATATATATATATATATATATACATATATAACATATCTGATAATGAACCATTTAATGAACCTTCAAAATTTGAGTAACAGACATATTTTAATCAGAAGGACGGTAATTCATCGAAGAATCACTGAACGTGTGCCAGTCCAATTTCCCGCGCGCAGGCGGTATGGTAGTTGAATAATAAAAAATAGGTTTTTATATATAAATATACTTTGGGGTATATATTTATCTTATATACATATATATATATCCGATAATGAACCATTTAATGAACCTTCAAAATTTGAGTAACAGACATATTTTAATCAGAAGGACGGTAATTCATGTTGGATGAGAACATCACACCGCCTACCATTTTATTCGGTATGAATCTGTCCCTTAAAGTTGTGTACACAATCTTAAACACAAAATGAACACAAAATGAGTTAATGGGGTACAGATAATAGAAAAAAACGGGACGTACAAACACAGGACTATAACATTTTGATATGAGCAAGATCTCCACATTTTATAAGATTCAATGCATTCAACACATATTTCTATCTTTTCAGCAAAAACTTTATTTGTTCCTTTGACGTCAAATTACATGTGACTTTGCTTTATCAAATAGCTTTTCCTTATCGGAGTCAATGATTTAAATATCTAAGATAGTCAAAACATAATATGAGACCCGTGGTCAGAGTGCTTTGCTCCTTTTTTAATTTTATGATTTAACCTTACCTAATTCACCTCTTGCACATAAGCGTGGCGCAGCGATCGCCATGATAATGGGTTTCGCTGGTTCTATGTATTGGATAAAGTATCAGCCACACACCAACGAATTTTCCGCACTCCAGAACGAGGCGAGCGCTGTTGGAGTGAAGCCAACACTACAGCCAGTGCCTAGTAACATTATAATAATGAAAATATAAATCCTTCTTCTGTCATAAATAAACGGCCGATCTTTACAATTAAAACATTGCTAGAAAGCAGTTGGTATATATATGATATACCTGTATTATGTCTATGATTTCCTGTCGTAGATTGAACATCAGAATTGTTTAGGTTAAAAAAGACACACATGTTACCTTCCTGCTTTCACAGTGATTTAATGAAAAATCTATCACGATGACCTATAGAATTACGATTATTGGCGGCGATTCCTGAATTTTGCACCATCTGATGACTTTCAGCTGTTAAAGACAAATGCTGGTAGTTGGGTGATTTCTAAATTCTATTGAGATTTGCAAATAACTCAGGATAATATAAGTTCTATATATCAGCAAATAGAAAATGCAAAGAAAATGGCATGTCACCAAGCTAACTTCTATGGGAGGGCCATCTGAATAAGTAAGTGCTAACTATTGGTGTCTATGGGAAAATGCAATATTTTTACTTTGTTGCTAAATGACACTGATGTTCTATTGCTATCCTCAAATAATTCTGGATTATGATAGTTGGGAACATGTACAAATGAGAAATGCTAAGAAAATACTATGTCACCATGCTAATTTCTATGGGAAGGCCATCTGAAGAAGGTAAGTGCTTATCTATTGGTGTCTATAGGAAACTGCAATATTTTCATGATACCAGATGGCAGTGCCAGTGTCAAATATTAGTTCCGAGTGTTAAGCCAGGGGGTGTTTCGATACCTACCCGCATTTGTCTTTAAGGGTTAGGCATCAGTACATACCAAAAGTGTAAATGATTGAGTCATTCTCTGGTAGATGGCTGTTGTGACTGACATTGCCTAATCGAGCACCACCTGACAACTATTGACTAGACTATCTATATTTGAAATTTTTTAGTCGTCTAGTGTCAACGCCAGGTTAGAGAAGATTCTTTATTTTTTGTTGCAAAAACTTTATTCAGCTTAACAAAATGTACAAGGTATATCTTCTTCTCGTTCATCTTTCCAGAATTATGACCATACAACATTTTCAGTTTGACAAGTGTGCTCTCTCAATCATGTTTTTAATCCTCTATTTTTTTTTTTTTTTTTTGATAATGCCCTATATGGTCAAAGAAAGATTGATCTAACTAAGACCTGACTGACTATTCTATCTTTTATTCTTTTATGATTGCCACTCTCAGGTTAGAGAAGATTGCCACCCTTTCTCAACAGTGCAATGACTTTTCATGCAACAGTCCATAATCTTCTCATACCAGATACAGTCATTTATAGTATTATATATGAAAATCCTCAGGGTGCTGAAAAAAGAAGTCATGATTCCACAACATAAAACAGTCAGCTTCAAAACAGCATCATTCATATTTATATCTTCTACTTGTTGTGGCTCTTAATGCTTTAGCTACACTGAATCTGAGGTCAACAGTTTCTATACTTTACATAGCCTTTTTACATTACGGTTTTGACCGTTGCAACTTCATGAAAGAAATAATACATGTTGTCTTAATGGATTGATGCAACATTCTCTGCTATAATACACTGTACACCTATTGATACCTTTCCTATTACAAATTCAAGTTGATTGCCTAAAGCCAACATTAATTAACCGGTTGGCAACAATCATGTACATGTGTGTACTTGTACTATACACCTATGCCTCAAAATACTCCAAATACCAACCTCTGCTATGCAAGTGGTAATTTAGGCGAACCAGTGTAGTGTGCCGGTATGCCGGCATACCAGCACGCTTTGATAAATCCGGCCCGCAAATGGGGTCAAGTAGTCTCCACCCGGATGTTCTGCTACGCGTTGCGCTCTGTGAATAAGGTTGGAGAGTGTCTATGACGCATGCGCGTAGTGCGTAGCAGAAAAGTACTTCCGCACTACCAGTTGAGTTTGACTTACGCTTCGACATAGACTTGTTTTTGTAAGTTATTGAATATTTACAAACGTTTTGAATGTTTAGAGGTGTATAGTACAAGTGAAACTTGTTAACCTAATTGGGACGGCTCCGCATACCTCGTTACTTTCGCTAGGTCTACCGCATTCGCTCTGCGAGCTCATGCGGTAGTCCTAGCGAAAGTAAGTTGGTATGCGGTGCCGTCCCAATTAGGTTAACTAGTTTCCCTTAAATATAGAACGTCCTGACCATGCTGTACAAGATACAAAACGAGATGATAATTTAGTTCGTACGGAACGAGGCGTTTACGCAGAGTTCCGTACAAACCGTAAATCATTATCAAGTTTTGTGGCTTTTACAAGCATGGTAGGTGGTTCTTTATTTACTATATACCCGAAATAATAATAAATCATTTATTTCATTTGGCTTAACAATAAATAAGTTAATAAACATTTACGGAAGTGTTCCGTACAGTTTTTTTACGTTATATGGTGAAACGGTGCGTATTTACAGAATATATGGCATGGGTATATAGTACAAATTGTCACAAAATGTGAGTGTTGGATATGCGGCCCCGCAAAACGCGGACTGCAAATAAGATTGATTTTTGAACCCGTTCTCACAAAACAGCATGCTATGCCCGATCACCGTTCTACAGGGGGCTGATGATCTGGGATACACTTGAAAATGATGTCCAAGAGTCGTAAAAAACGAATTGGTGAAAGAATGTACCTAGACCTACAATTTATTTGAGTTGTTTTTTTTTGTTTTTGTCTTCTTTTTTTTTGGTTTTTGTCTATCTTTTTTTTTTTTTCTTTCTTGTTATTTTTTTGTTTTGGTGGTGGTGAAAGCGCTAAAAGGCGCGCTGAGCATACTGTATGTACAGAAAGCATACCTATACTGTCAAATGTATACTAGCCCAGTATTTGTCAAATAAAGTATAAATGAAAAAAAAGGAATTGCACTTTACACACAGACATTACACAACTGGAGGAAAGAAGCGACCTTTCAAACTAAAGATGACAAATATAACATTAACAAATACATTTGACAAGACAGCTTTTGGTCATTTTGATGTTATCTATTGGGTTTTACTTCCCTCTATAGAAGGCTTTTCATAGATTTTCTACGAAACTTGTTTTTGGTACACATTCTCCAAAGTACATACATATCAATCAATCATTATTTTTTGTTTGAACTCTAGCACAAAGGCTAAAACTTCAAGATTGTTATTATAGAACAATTCTTATCTATGGACATAGCATAAATTATTATAGAGTTCAACATTCTGATTCCTTTACTCTTTGATATATCTTCTTTTTTTCTTCTTTTTTTTTCAGAACGTCATTCATTCTGTCATAAGACAGATCTTCCATGAATGGTGATAGACACTCAAGCACTGCCACTATATAACAATAAACGTGTGATTATGAGAAAGATGAAATTTGTTGTACAAGACAATGATATTCAAAATACAGCAATACCGTTAGTACAGATGAAAAAGATAAAGAGTTGTTGCACAAAACCATGATATTTAGAATACAGCAATACTGTTAGTACAATTATTTGGAAGCAACAATACCATCAGCAGATGACCATGGGAGGTGGATTGATTTTGTTCTGATTGCGTATTTAAAAGCTTTCTTTGTGGGTGCTTTTTGTGTTTCCAAATCAAGACTACGCCATAGGATAGATCCCCTATATGATGGGCTTTTTGTATATCCGGTTGTTTTAAAAGGGTGTTCAAGCAGGTAAACTTTATGATCGCTACGTGTATTCCGAATCGTTGTATCCAAATTTTGTACATCACCAGACAGCTTGTACATAATGCTAAGTAATTGTTTGGCTCTTCTTATGTCTAATTGTTCAACTCGACAACTCAAATGTAGCTCTTCCGTACTCATATCAGTAGGCCTTGTCTTGGTAACAATTCTTAGGCCTCTATTCTGTAGATGCAATATTAATATTCTTAATATATTCCTTAGCCATCGCCGAGGATTTGGCTATTCTATATTTGACAAGAAAGTGTATGATATCATCATTTTGCACACAGTATAGTTGCATTCCTGTGACTCAACAATTTTCGGTTTAGCCAGGTAGTCATTACATGTGACAGTCATACTTAAAATTCTGTACTGAAGAGATTGAGCTTTAGTCTCTCTGGTAGATTGAAAGGGCATTTTGTTAGTATTTTCCCATAGTTTGTGATCCTGCTCCAACTCTGGGTATATTCTTCTCCACATAACCTTAATATCAGAATGGTGCTTGAGGTGGGGCTGATTGCATAAATCTCTCCTGATATTCTGTTTTATTCTGAACAAATCATAAATCACCATGCCAGCTGCCATTGTGGAAGACAGAATGAATTTGTAAATGGAGCTCTCACTAATTTTGTTGTAGCTTACATTGTTCTCTGTGACTGTCAATATGGTTATGCCCCTTATATCTTTTCAATAATCTTGGTTTCACAAGGAATTCAAGAAGATCACTCTTACAAGTGTTGGGGAAACACTGCTAACTGTTTCTGCATTTTTTAATAATTTCCTTGTCACCTAACAGTGTGGTATTATATAGAGACATAGATAATGTGACTGAATGGAATCTGTTTAGAGATACTTTGATCAGAAATACTCACCGAGTTTGAAGAACGAGGTAAGTATTTCTGACCAAAATATTGAGCAACAGATGAAATTCAGTCACACTCACTGTGTCTCTTTATTGTTATTTAATACTAGGCGTCACTATATTTCTGTAATTCATGCATGTAGTTTTTTGGTTTTGAGACATTTACTTGTCTATTTCATACCTACCATAACGTTGCTCTTAGGAGGGTAACCCACATCTCGTCAGCAATTTCAGACCTATCACGCTCCTGCCGATCCCCGGTAAAATGCCAGAGAAACTTGTTCATAAACGCCTAATGCAATATTGTGATGACAACAAAATTATTGTACCAGAACAGGGGGGTTTCAGACCTGGCCACTCGATCATAGACTCGGTAGTCAAACTCACCAATGACCTTTTTGAATCCATTAATGAGGGTAAAGTATCAATAGCGGTCTTCATCGACCAGAAAAAAGCCTTTGATACCGTTAACCACGGGATCTTATTAAAAAAACTAACACATATCGGGATAAAACGCAAAATGGCGACCTGGATTCGAAATTACCTAACTGGCCGTACCCAGAGGACAATAGCCAATAATGTAATATCGAATGAAATTGACATGACATGCAGGGTTCCCCAAGGGTCCATTCTTGGGCCTTTTTTCTTTTTGATTTATGTGAACGACATAGTTACCCAGATTAAGGAATGTAAGTTTAAGTTGTATGCCGACGACCTTGTTGTTTACTGCTCCGACAAAAATGCCGAGAATGCAGTTAGAATAATCAACAACTGTTTGGAAAACATGCCACCTGGTGTAGGTTGAGCCGATTAACAGTAAATGAAAAAAGACAAAAATAGTCCAATTCGGAACTAACCAAGCCCTAAAAAAATATAACACTGGGGAAATAAAATTAATGGTATACCCCTGCAGCAAGTAAGGCACTACAAATATCTGGGAGTGACATTGGACCAAACACTTAACATGACAAAACACTATGACGGGGTTATTAAAACAACCTGCCACAAAATGAAAATGCTCTGTAAGATAAGGAAATACATTAATACCCGGAGTGCAATTTGTCTTTATAAAACCATGATATTACCATATCTCGACTATGGGGACGTGTTATTTAGCTCTATACCAGAATATAAACTAGGAAAACTGCAGAATATACAAAACAGATGCCTACGAATTTGTACCGGGAACAACTTGCAAACACCAGTGATACGCCTCCACCAGCTGGCAAATGTACCAAACTTGAAAGCAAGACACAAAACACATATATAAGTATATGTTCAAGCAAAAGTATAGCAAGGTGCTGGTACAACAAATGAATGTTAACCAGACTTGTATGTTCGCAGCACCTGTATTTAAGGTTACGAAACCGAAACTAGAATGTTTTAAGAGAAATATGATATACCGAGGAGCCCTTGAATGGAATGCCCTTGACCCTGACAAAAAGAATACAGACCTGTACAAAGACTTTAAATTTGATCAGAAGCGATGGGCCCTAGCTCAAAACTGGCTTTTATGAGATCTACTGATGGTTGTTGTTATGTGGTCATATCGGATCAAACCTGACTACCCTATAGTGTAGAGAGGAAAGATTTTGTATACAACAGACAGACACCTGTTTAGTGGGATTCTTACATTTTTATTGATCAAAACTACGATGTATTATAGAGGATAAGTAACGACAGTACAAATTTAGGTAAGGAAACAAAGATACATAAACCATATTATATAATATACGACGAAGATGATTTTAAAATATTTTTTTTTAAAAGTCTTTATTGGGTATTCTATCAATTACAGCTTTCTCCTTGGTTTACATTTTCAAATATCATCCACCCAACTTAGGGGTTTTGGGGTGCTATATCAGCAATTGCATTGGCGGTAGCTGGTTTTCGTATAGCAACCCTATATAACTAGATGTAACATACAATGCTCGACTAGTATTTGGCACAGTTTAACATAAGTTTCCGTTTCTGGACATAGTTCTGATACTTCAAAGTAATTAACATAACATAACATATGTATATCATTTCTTAGATAAGGATTGATTCCAATAGCAGTTTTTTGCCAATAACTTTGAACTCCTTTAAGGTAGGTATTTGTCTTACTACAGTTGGTAAGTTGTTCCAATATTGTGCACCGGAGTACTCGACACTATGTATATACGCTTGCGTATTCGGTCGAGCAACCTTTAGTACGGGTCCTGCATGTAATCTGGTTTTAGCTGGGCGAACATCAAGATATTTTCTGTCCTGGGCCCTCATGAACATCAAGTTTCCTAGATGATATTTTCTATACTCGTCCAACATTGGTATCCTCGCCCATCCATGTAAATTTCTTATACTAGTATATTTGTCAGCCTTTAGTGCCACTCTCAGACACTTGTTTTGAGCCTTTTGTAATCTGTCTTTAAGATAATTTGATGTATCATGGTATAATGAGTCACCATAATTAAAGTAAGGTAATATAAATGATTTGTATATACGTATGGCATCACCAGTGTCCAAGAATGGCCGTAGCTTGCTCAACTGATATGTTCTAAAATTTATCTTTTTTACAATTTCCTTAATATGCATGCTATAAGAGAGAGTGGGGTCCAGATAATATCCAAGATACTTATAACTATTAACATTTTGTAATTGACTGTTTTTCATAGTAAGAGTGACATGTCCTATTGTTTTACATCTATATTTGGTGCCAAAAGTCATATATTTAGTTTTAAGTGCATTTATAGAAAGTTTATTTTGGTCGCACCATAATTCAAATTCGTCTAATGCATCTTGGAGTCTGGACCGCACTCCCTCGTTTGTAGTGCCTTCTGTATATATAATAGTATCATCTGCATACAATCTTATAAATATGTCTGGTATAAAGCTGATTAAATCATTGATAAAGATTATAAATAGGCTAGGCCCTAGGTTGGATCCTTGCGGGACACCGCAGACCACTCCACTCCGATCAGACAGTAACCCATTTAACTTGGTGTATTGGTTCCGATTTGTTAAATAGTTCTCAAACAGTTTTAGGTTTTTATCCCGTATCCCATAGTTTTCTAATTTTGATAATAAGATGGAGTGGTCTACGGTGTCGAACGCCTTTTTCAGATCTATGAATATGGTTCCTGTCACCATTCCTATATTCGTGTTTCTATGTATTTGGTCTGTGAAGTCGGCAACTGTTTTTAGTGTCGAGTACCCCTTGCGGAATCCTCCCTGTAGAGGCATTAATACATTTTTTTCATCAATAAATTTCAACAGTTTTTCATTAATCATTTTTTCAAACAACTTAACTTGTAGAGGCAACACCGAAATAGGCCTGTAGTTGGCTACTTCCATAGGGTCACCACCCTTAAAGATGGGGGTGATAATAGCTTCTTTCCATGAGTTAGGTATCTTACATGTGTTAAATATGTCGTTACAAAACATTGTATACTCATTTATGGTAAGTATAAGATAATCTCTTAGGATATGTGTTTTCACATTTGATATACCCGATGGTTTATGTATTTTTACTTTCTTCAACAATTTCAGTACATCATCAGTCTCAACTCTAAAAGGAGAAATAGCGTAAAATCTTTGCCGTCGGATGGGTTTCCGAGTCTCAGCTGTCTGACAGCATGTTGGTTCGGCGTCATTTCGACTAGAAAAAATGTCGGAGATGTTGTGACAGCAGGCTTTCGCCTGACTTCACATACCGAACACGCCGGAGCAGACAGCTGTTGCGCCACCGTACAGGGAAGACAGTTGGCAGTCTCCATACCCACAGACACAGCCAACACATGTGGTTTTTCAAATAAAACCGTGTCATTGAGAAGTGAGAGTGACACCACTCTAACTGATCAGGACTTAGAGAATCTAAATACACTACAAATTCTGGTAGACAATAGTGACTCTGAGATCTCCATAGACCCTGCTGAACTAGGCAGGACTAATAACAATGTCAATGATTTAGGACCAAATGTCAACATGACAAATAATCAGGCCATTAACTTTGTCAAAGAAATAGCAACTGATGAACATGATGACACACCTAAACACGATCCTGTGAGCCGTAAGACTTGTAATAAACACACGATTAATACAGGGTCTTCATCTTTTCAGATCATTGACGACATGTTGCCCAGCTCTCTGCATCGCACGTGGCGAGAACTTAGGGACGCCGCGGGCAAACAAATGATAAGCGAAGCCAGGGCGGCATTCTTCTTCGAAGCACATCGCCTAGACCACGTAGAGCCATGGACGGTGGGGCTTGCCCCGCTGCCTGGATACTTGGACACGGATACCCGTACCAAGATCTACGAAGAACGCCGAGCTTCAGCCATGCGAATTACCAAGATGGTGGCAGAGTCCCTGAAAGCCAGGGAGGAAGTGGAGCTACAAATCCGTGAGGATAATGCGTAGTACCATGCTCGACTCAAAAATGGAAGAGGTTGAAGTCGACAACACTCTCGCTCAAGTGAAGACACACGCGGAACTCACCGCCAAGAGGGATTACCTCAAAGAAGTGACGATTCTGGAGGACCGACTCCAGAAGCGAGCGACTCGGGCTCCCAAGGCAGGGACCATCATGGACCCGAAGGAGCGACTCCTAGCACATCCCACGATGGTGCTAAGAAACAGCCGGATTTTCCGAAAGCCCCTGCTCCGCAGAGCAAGAACAGAGGCCGCGGCCGTGGGGGCAGAGGGAACCGTGGAGCGAAGCGAGGCCAAAACAAGCCAGCAGCGTCACAGTCTACCAAACTATAGACAGTAACGTATCCATGACCACCGGAGACAGTGCTGAGTGCACGTCAGATAACACTGTAACGACCCCATGTGTAGTACAACCAGTGAGTATTAAACATGTTGAACAGTGTTCGTTTGTTTGTTCCTCTTTTGCATGTGAAGTTTCGAAACAAAAAACTGACTCAGATAATAGTAACCTACATCTCGTAGACCAAATCAAGGGGTCAACCCCCATGAAATATTGCAAAACGGGCACTGTAGTAAATCTATCAGATAAAGAACTAACCGATTCTGAACTTTCTCTACTAGACAAAGGTCTTAACTTCTGCCCGACAACCCTAAATGTTGAAGAAGGTGAAATGAAAATGGACTTAGATAGGTTCCATAGGAACCTTAGACTTAAGCAATTCTTTCAGAAAAAACCACCGACAGCGCAGAAACCCGTCACCCAAACCGGAGACGAGATCGCCCAGCAGAACGTGGAAGGACAAATAAGGACCAACATACCTGCTTCCGTAAGTTCATATCCTTTTGATAACAAAAGCCTCATTAAGGAACCTAAAGAAACCACTAGCTTCTCTGCCCCACAAGGGTCCTCAAATCTTGAAGGGTTTATAGCAGTAAATGAAATAAGCCTTACCAATGCCAATGCCCATAAAATCAAGGTCAAACAAAACATCACAAAGGCAGAACGTGACTCTCTCAAATCTTTATCTAAGGATAAGAACATTATCATCAAACCGGCAGATAAAGGGGGTGCCACTGTAGTCATGAACACCCTAGACTATGTCAAAGAAGCACACCGTCAACTCAATGATACCAACGTGTATCACAAGTTAGGCAAAGATCCAACCAGCTTCCTAAACAATAAAATAGCTGACAAAATAAACCAGATGATAGAGGACAAAGAGTTGAACCCCAAAATGGGGGAAGCCCTAACAACTAAAGAAGCCAGAGCACCCCAGGTGTATTTTCTACCGAAGATACACAAGGGGAAGCTACCGCCACCCGGCAGGCCGGTAGTATCGGCCAACGGATGTGCAACAGAAAAAATCTCCAAATTTGTAGACTTTTTTCTGAAACCGGAAGTTCCACGTATCCCGTCCTACATTAAGGACACAAACCATTTTCTGGAAAAAATCCAGGAGGTGGGTCAAGTAGAGAAAGGTGATATATTGGGCACACTCGACGTAGGTGCCCTATACACCAATATCCCCAACAGCGAGGGGATAGAAACAGTCAGAAAGAAACTCACATCCAAACGCCTAGCCAAAGAGAAACCTGACACAGAAAGTATCATAGAGCTACTAAGACTTGTGTTAGAAAACAACAACATTCAGTTCAATGGGACCAACTATATCCAAGTGAGTGGGACCGCGATGGGGACTAGGCTAGCCCCCTCGTACGCAAACCTATTCATGGAGAGTCTAGAAGAGAAACTCCTAGACGGTCACCCATTGAAACCGAAGGTCTGGTGGAGATATATCAATGATATATTCTTCATCTGGAATCATGGAAAATCAGAACTGGATAAATGGGTCCAGCATCTGAATAATGCTCACCGCAGTATAAAGTTCACGAAAGAGACCTCTGAAAGTGAGGTACATTTCCTGGACACTACGGTCAAAGTAGACTCAAACGGACGTCTATACACTGACCTATATTGCAAACCCACCGATGAAAACACATACTTAAAGTACAATTCGGCCCATCCGGCATCACAAAAGAACAGTATACCATACTCTCAATTACTGAGAGTAAAACGTATCTGCTCAAAAAACAATGACTATGAAGCCCACGCAAAGACAAAGGCGCGATATTTCATAGAAAGAGGATACCCGCCAGATCTGCTGAAAAAATGCAAAGAAAGGGTAGACAAAGTAGACAGAGCAAAAGCCCTGCAAAAAAGTACCAAGATAAAGGATACTGACGAGAAAGTCTTTCTCATCAGCACATTCCGACAGGGACACAAAACCCTACCGGACCTGGTAAACAAAAACTGGGAGATCCTAGGTAAATCGAGTACCACCAAAAACATCTACCATTCGAAACTGGTGAGGGGCTACAAACGCCCCAAAAACCTACGGGACCACCTAGTAAAGGCTAGGACAGTGTTCCACCCAGGAGAGACAAACGATCCTAAGGAGAAATGGGACAACAAATGCACCAAAAAGGACTGCAAATATTGCCCCATGATACGAAAATCAAAAACAATCCATTCAAAATCAAAAGGCACCAAACACCATTGCAAAAGCAATGTCTCATGCAATAGTTCCAACATCATCTATTGCATTGAATGCAAACGTTGTGGCATACAATATGTGGGCCAAACGAAGCGAAAGCTTAAAGAGAGACTCTCTGAACACCTGAGAAGTATCAAGAAAAAGAGCGGGATCAGCGATGTCCCAAAACACTTCAACATGCACGAGCATAAAGGAGTGGAGGATGTACAAATATATGTAGTAGACTACATATACCAACATCCACAAAGCAAAAACGCGAGCCGCCTACGAGATAAAATTGAATACAATTGGATTCATTGCTCGGGTGCCAAGCACCAAGGGGGCTCAATACGATGGATAGCAAATACGGATAACAACACCCAAATGCCACGTCAAAAATTTTTTCTCATTGAAATGACGCCGAACCAACATGCTGTCAGACAGCTGAGACTCGGAAACCCATCCGACGGCAAAGATTTTACGCTATGATTACATACGTTGTTTTTCCACAGCGACACACACAAGTGACAGTGTCGAGCACCACCCGAAAAAACTGAAGAACTTACCTTCAGTCCAGTTCAGTAGCATTAGAAGCGAAATAAACGCTGTCACGATGCTGAGAGACCACAGAAGGACACATTAGACGCCTGATGCGACATATCACTGTCGAAACTAACGAGTAAGACGGGAAATCTAAGTTAAGACACCTCCCATCACTGATAACCTACATAGAAGTTCACCCAATAACCACCAGTTGGTAGGGGGAATACAGGAGAAACGGTTCACAGTTCTAACACCAGTCAAGAGCCACAAAACGCCCATAGGCCTTGCGGCATCGACTACGTTAGAGAACCAGCGAAAACTCCGTCAAACCGCGCAACAAGCTTCAGCTAACAACGCGTCCGTAGCAACAGCGAATCCGCGAGTCGGACCGCGGTCACGTGACGCGGCGCACCAATCACGGTCGAGAAATGTAGGTCACGGGTGAATGCGAAACGGCGGGAACGTCTTGCCCGCGAATTCGATTCTGTCACTTGCTCGTTAGTCGCGTTGTGCCTCGTACACCACATATTTCTAAAAGGAGAAATGTTATCGTTCACTTTAGGATCATAGGGTCTCCAGGGTGTGTTTAGATTTTTCGCTAGACTTGGCCCTATACCGGAGAAAAACTCATTTAGATAATTAGGGGCTTTATTATGTTCAACTTGGAGATTTGTTATTTTGTCTTTCAGTAATATCTTCGGTTCAGTTTTTTCAGTAGTTCCTGGTATGATGTTTTTTATGTGTCTCCAAAACTGTTTTTGGTCTTCTCTGTAGATTTCTGTTTGTGTTCATAGGTATTCCTTTCTAGCATTTTTTGCCGCTTTATTCGTTTCATTCCTTAATGTTCTTAATACCTGCCAGTTTACTCTATTTTCATCCTTTTTGATTTCTCTCATTGCTTTATTTTTTTCTCTTATCAGTGTCGCAAGTTCTTCTCTAGTAGTAGTCTTCTCTACTTTTAACATTAAATTCTTTGATCGGGCAGGTTTTTTCTAAAAAATTTATAAGTTGTTTTATCAGGAAGTCCCATTTTTCTGATGTTTCTTCTAGTGTTTGATATTCTATCCAGTTAATGTTTTTTGTAAAGTCTACGAGTTTTTCATGAGTGTATTTCTTGTAGGTTCTACCTATAAATCTTTTGTTTTCAAACTTTTCTTTTCCATTTTTCTTAACTAGGTAAATAATTCTGTGGTCGCTTATCTCCGTTTCTAGTACTCCCGTTTTGCTTATATGGCTAGCATTGGTAAAGATTAAATCAAGTATAGAGTTCTTGTCTGCATACCTTGTTATTTCTTCAACATATTGTTTAAGGCCTAATCTCATCATTGTTCCAAGTAGTTTATCTGCGTCATTCTCTTTCTTGTTGGTGATATCTATATTCAGGTCTCCCATCAGGATAATCTCATATTTTGGGTCTAAAATTTCTTGTATTGTCAGTTTCAATTGTTCTACAAATCTGTGTCGACTACCATCAGTGGGTCTATAAGCATTTAATAGTATTATCGGCTTTGTACATTTTGTTGTAAGTACAATTATCTGGAGTTCAATATCAACACAACTTAAGTTTTTATCTCTAAAAATATACTCATCAGATATATAGTTATCACTTACTAGTGTTAATAGTCCACCCCCTATTTTGGGGTCAGGATCTAATGGGTTAACGCGCCATTGACGGTCCCATCTAATTGATAGATATCCTGGAAAGCTGTAAGACTGTGGAGTATCCCTGTGTGTAAGCCACAACTCAGATATTGTTATGATATCTATGTTTTTTCCTTTTGTAATTTCACTTCCTACAAGTGGACAGATAATAACCTTCATGTCATTGTGATTAGTAACTTGACTTTAATGTCAGAAAACTGTATAATATTTATTACTTATCACCATGTTAAGGATTCAAGATATTGATTTGTTACTATATAGGAGATAACATCGGAAATCATGTAACTCGCCCATGCTGGATGCATAATCAAACCGGCTAACCGCCGCATGTACATTCCAAGTGTTTTTAAAAAAAAGAAGACATCATCCCATATATTGACACCGGGAAATGTACCATGATTTAACACACACTTGTGCAGTAATAGTAGATCTTGTTCCCATGGAGGGATTTCTGGTGGTCCTTCAGTCAGGTTTTGTTAGGTAACAAAAGGATGCAGGGGTATTCTTGGATTCCTAAGGGAGTCCAAGATGTTTCAAAGATGTTGACAAAAGAATATTCAAAGATTCAGTATTAATCCTAAAGGCAAATTCTAGTGTCTACCTTATATTGAATATACACCAAATGTACACCAAGGTATATTGATTTGGGACAAAAAAAAATTAAAAAGTCATACATTCTTTCTACTAATCTGTCATCTGGTGATGAGCACCTTGGGATTCCCTGGTAAAATCATCATATGCTGTATTTGGTGAATTTACATTTTCCTCTTCTTCTTGTATTATTGCCCAGCTTTGTACCTCCCCTGAGCAGAATACCACATAAAAGGTACCCCCTATCAAAGATACTGCAAGACCAATAAAGAATACAATTCGCCATCTAGACATGAACGGCTGAAAAGAAACAACAAAATATGGATAGTATTTTCTATACCTATCTGAGCATGATTCAGATAAGCAGACTAGCATAACTCATTAATTCAAATCATGGTAAAAACAAGCCTGCTAAGTAGATATTCATGCCTTTCAACGTGAATGTAAACTTTTAGTCATAAATAAAGAGCAAACTGTATTTAAGCAAATATCAAATCAAAGTGGACGAATGGGCTGCCAATTACAGTATTCTTTTTGAGATACTAGTGTTTGATCAGTATTCCAAACTATAGATTTGTCTAAAATAATTGGCTTTAATGATATTTTTACATTTTTGTCACTACATTTAGGGAAAGCTAAACAGTTGAGTAACCTACCGACGCTTCTGTAATAGCTTCAACAATGGATGGAGCAAGAATGCCAGTCAGTGTGGCAGCTGTGTTACCAATTCCATAGATAGTAGCTTGAGAATATTCATTATGGATTGTTCATATAAAAAGAAAAAAAATTATATAATATGATTTAGATACATAGTTCAGTATCTAGATTTGGTAATGATGGCTTTCATCAGGGCTCATCCATGAAACTTATATTGCAAGCTAGGGAAGCAGCTTTGACCCATTTGACCTTTTATTAGAGGTCAAAGGTCAAAGGTCATCAAATTTCAGAGGGTTTTGAAATTGAGACATATTTTGTCATTTCTCCAAGAGTATTAAGTTGATTTCTTAGATATTTGGTAAATAGATTAAGACACCATGGAGTCATCAGCTTTTGTCACCATCTTGATTTTGATCAAGGTCAAGGTAACCAAATGGAATGCTTCCACCCAGAATTTCACCTATGAATTTGACTCTATGGTGTCCTTTGACTTCTAATAAAAGGTCAAATGGACACTTTTACAGAAAAATGGCTACCATAAATCGATTGGCCAAAGTCTTAGGTTTCATTTGATACAATAAAATTGCTGCTATACTTCCATAGAACGAAACTCCTTAAATAACGGGCTTTCAGGGAGCTGGCCCCCTAACTATATATCATAGCTGAAACTTTAAGGTGTTGCACATAAAATACTCAAAGTGTTTTGTATTATTTCTGGATACAATTGTATGTTTCACAATCAGAGTTGAAAATGCAGATTGTGCAAAGACTGAAACTTTTAGATACTTTTACCATGAATTGATTTACATCCTTTTCTCCTGTTTAATAAACACCAGTTCATTATTGTCTCATTGCCGAAAATTGTAAGGATTCTTTGATAATGTTAGTGACATTCTAATAGAAAGTATATCATGAGCTAGTTGCAGTAGCCATATCATTACCTTGTATCTATCTAAGATAACTACAATTATAACTAAGACATCAGATATCTATAGTCAAATTGGAAATTATGTATACTAGCTATGTATAGAACTGTGACATCACTCCATACTTGTACTGTTGCAATATATAAACATTGAAATAAAAACAACAAATTAAGTAATACTATTAACATCGGCTTACCTGCATAACCAGAGGCGAGATCACAGTAGTTGATACTAACACATGCATTTGTCACGGCTAATATGCCGCTGGAAATGCAGAGCATGATAACAGCGCTCAACTTGTTACAGCCCATATATCCTTGCAAAACCAAAACCATGGATGACAGAGAGAGTCCTACATGAACAAATGAAAGATGTACTGAGCCCACGTCAACTCAAATATACATTTTAATTAGAATTGTATCTAGATGACATCACAAAATCAGCAACTCCTGATTTTAAATTGAAGGTGGTATCTAATGATGGAATGGCGTCATGGTTTTTATCCCACCCCTGGTACAGGTTGTGCCATTCAGTTAACGTCAACAGTTCTGCTTAAGTACTGCGATGACCTCTTTTAGTGCCTCGATATGGCTGATGTTGTGAACTTACCCAAAACTCATTGGGAAATCCACCGCATACCATTTACCTAAACTGAGGACTGCACCGCCCTCGAGGCATGCATCACACTCAATGTAGAATATCATCTTACTAGCTACCCCATTGAACCTGCAGGCAAATTTACAAACCCATTCCACATGTCTGCGTGGATTGACCGAGGTGATTTTATGAGCCACCCTCTATCCAAAACTTGACACACAAATTTCCTTGCATGAACTTTGCATTGAGAAATATATGCCAGTTTTCCTGCAAGACTTTGCTTGTCTTTTTTCGTAGCTTTGCATTTTGTTTTCCACCATTTGCATTCTTCTATAACCTCCTGGAGTTTATGATCAGGGATTTGTGTGTCATCCATCCACCACAATGCGACCACAAATAGAAAGAACAGGGATGCGGATACAGGGAGGGAGGTTTGTTTGTTTGGGTAGTTTAACGTCCAATTTGTTCAATTAGACTTACTTTGGGTTTGGCCGAATCTATGAGATGAATGTAGGTAGAAATCTCACCTTTACCGAGATGAGGGTTCTTTTACTCCCAACACCATATAGACATGGTATGAGATGGATTGGCCTTTGATATAGCAGTAAATCTACCACTGCTGTGCATGAAGGAGAAAAGTGGCTGCAGTGAGACTCCAATCAACAAAGTCCAGTTCCCAGGGTCTGCTGCATACCCGACTTTCAGCGAATCTGATTGGCTGAGGCATGCCTGTGACCCTCTGGCATCCTGCTGCTAGGGTTCAATCATTCCCCAGGCCCAGTCAACATTGTGACAGATGAAGTCCATACAAAGTCCAATGACTCCCTATCAGTCAGGCTTCCGTAAAGGATGCAGCGCCACTGACCATTTAGTCAGTCTAGAAAGCTGGATCTGTGAGGGTTTTACTAACAAAGAACATGTGGTTGCAGCCTTCTATGATCTGGGACCTGTTTCACTAGTCTCGTGACATGTCTGTGACACCATACAGACATTAGATTTGTCTAGTTTCGTGACAACACAAGTAGCTGCCTTTAGGAAATACAGACCCCAAACATATGAATTAGACAAATCTAGACACATCATGGACCTGTTTCACTAGTTTTGTGACAAAAGTGTTAGACAGATATGAAAAGCGGCACCAACAGTGCAAGCAAGGACGGGAAAAACGAAGTCTAATGTCTAGTTCTTATGAAACCATACACACCATCTAGACGCCATCTAGACATGTCACTGACTAGTGAAACAGGTCCCTGGAGAAGGGATATGACACCACCTGTGTATCCTGACAGACATTCAGCAGGGAAGAAGACATGGTTCATTTAAAGATTCCTGAGCAACAGAACATTCAATCTTCACCTCGGAATTACATCCTCGCAGAGAATGGACCAAGAAATGGGTGTGCTCCAAGGCTGTGTCCTCTCTGTCACTCTATTTGGTATCATAACCAATGACATTGAAAAAAAAAAAAGGATATCAACTGCTGCATCTATGTAGATGACTTTGTCATCTGCTACAAGGGTAGATTATGCACACAGTAGCATGAAAGAAAGCTACAGCAAACTGTAGATAAACTCCATGTTTGGAGTGACAAAAGGGTTTAAAGTTCTAAGGGACATGTTCAGTTCAGTTCTGTTGTAGATGGGGAATGCGTGGGCAAACCTCCAACAGGAAGTCAAATTCCTGGGACTGGTGTTTGACAAAATATGGTCCTTCAAACTGCATGCAGAGTATCTGAGGAGAAAGTATCAGAAAGCCATGAATCTCCTGAAGGTCCTCAGTCATCCTGACTGGGGAAGAGACTGTGAAACACTAACTCTGTACAAGATGCACATCCAATCATAACTGGACAATCAGAGTCAGCAGCAAAATCCTACCTTGAGAGGTTTTAACCTGTCCAGAATGAAGGCTTACAACTTCGTCTAGGAGCAAAATGCCAAATGCCATAATACCTTTTCCTGTCAGAGCACAAACTCAGTACAGAGAAGCAGGCATCTCAATGAAGAGGATAAGAGTTGAGAGGCCACCTGAAACCCCTCCATGGGATCAGGAACACCATTGATTCTCTTTGACCTAGTAAAGAACAAGAAAGTTGACACCCCTGGAACTGTCTTCCTCAAGGAATACCAGACTGTGAGGAGGCATTTCAATACAGCTGAATACCAATTGCTCCAAAGAAAGCAACCATGTTGGATTTGGAAACAGAGATCAGGGACCTGTTTCACTAGTTTCGTGACATGTCTAGATCAGTAGATGGCGTCTAGATGGTGTGTCCGGTTTCATAAGAACTAGACATTAGACTTCGTTTTGTCCGTTCTTGCTTGCACTGTTGGTGCCGCTTTTCATGTCTGTCTAACACTTTTGTCACGAAACTAGTGAAACAGGTCCATGACGTGTATATTTGTCTAATTCTTATGTTTGGGGTCTGTCTTTACCTAAGGGCAGCTACTTGTGTTGTCACAAAACTAGACAACCGCAATGTCTGTATGGTGTCACAGACATGTCACGAAACTAGTGAAACAGGTCCCAGCACTTTGAATCAAAGTGGCAGCAAAACCGGTACCAATACCCAATAGCGAGCAGCACCTCCACCTCGACAGCGACGCTCCAAGTACCATTGATAGCTCTCGCTTTGGCGGTGAGTACTCTCGTTTAGCACCCTCCCAACTTTTGAAACAGCGCTCTACAAGTCACCCTTTAAGAGAAGACTTGAAGGTCAGCAAGACCAATGCCAAGATATACTTAAAGACAGCATGAATATGGCACATCATGACCAGATCGAACCAGTTTTGGTCGCCCCAGTTCACAACGAAGTCTACTGCCCAGTAACAGCTATCAAGAAAGCTATCTAGGACATCCCAATGTGATTGTTAAATGACCCCATGTTCATGTACACTAACACATGCAACTCAATACCACTACATGTCATCAAGGCTATATGGACATCTACCATGTCATCAATTTGTAAAGACCAAAGGAAGTATACACCATTTGCTCTGCAAATCAGCTGCAAGCGCAGCACCCCTGCAGTAGACATCAAACATTACGGCGTGTGGTAGAGTGACACATTTACTACTTATATTACCACAATCATAAGCATGTTACAAAGACTATTTCTAATTATCTTGAATAATTCACCATTCAATTTTGTATCATTCATTTCCCATCCACCCATTCCGATATAAACCATATATTCCATATAAACTTAAACACACACTTCCCTGGCACTACTAACACTCCCATTGATACTCTTGGCCCATTTATATATTTATTTACAAGCACCTTATCCATCACAAACAATTCTATCATTTTACCAAATCAATTAAATTATACTATCAGTAGATATCTATCCTCAATATATATATACTCAACAAATCATTATTCACCAAATCTACCTTTTTATGGGGAAAAATTTACTTTAATGAAAAAATAGTTACTTGTCTTTTTGACACAATAACTTACCTAATCCCATGTAGATTCTCCTGACATTAGTTGCTGTGAGAAGATTCCGCTTTTTAAAAGTGTCGGCTATGACACCTGCTGCGATCTCAACCACAGTCATAACAAGGAATGGCAATCCTGATGCGACACCATTCTGGATTGGATAAGTAGTGGGATGGTAGTATAGACATGAAAGCTACTGCATTGATCAAGTGAACAAAGTGAGTGCTTATAAGTAACACTTCATCTTTGTTTTTGTAGTGGGGTGGGAATCCTACAGTGTTCGTGTGTTTCACGGAAGGTGGCGCGACGTGCCGATCCTTACTGTGTAGTGATTCCGGGCAACGCCGCACACGAGAGTGGCGCGGTGGAGGCCGGGATTACGTAACGCTGGGTATATATACTCAGCATTCACAGTAGGTCGACAGGCTGTCCTCGCACGTCTCTTCTACGGAACAGACCCTTGGGCCCTCACTTTGCAGGCTGGTTCTCGTAACCTTCCTGGTGGTTAGGCGAGTCTTTCAGATTAGCCTCTCCAGCGTTACCTGGCACCTACGTGCTGGGGTACTGTACTTGTGGGAAAGATCTTCCAGATCTTTCAGGGAAGTAGTGATTAATAAAATCTCTGTTTATTAAAAGACTTTGTTGTGTTATGTGTGACTAGGTCTGTGCAAACTAACCGAAAACCTACGTAGAGTGCGTAGGGTGGGATCCTGCCTGGAACTAGCGCTCCGGATTGGGGTCATCCAACCCGCTAGACAGGCGGCGACCACCACATTTTCATCTTTGTTAAAACTACAGCTGTGCAGTACATTCCAAGCATAAGTGTTCATCACTGGCAAATTTGACTGGTTTCATTAGGAATGGACAAGCACACTATTCCTAGCAAGTTTCTTACTTGCTAGGAATAGTATGCTTGTCTGATAAATGTAACACATTTTTTATTTGTTTCCTAAAGGCCACCACACACTTTGCGACTTTTTTCCTTAAGGTATGGTTGAGACTTTGCAGAAAACATATTGCAAGAGGGTGCAGCCAACACAGCAGGTGTCAGGCAAAGTGGGCAACAAAATCTGCTCAGGCATCAGTCACCCTGGGAGGCAGAGGTAAGTTAGAAGATCTGGAGACTTTTCCTTCGGACTTTTACACCTTACCTCAGAAAATAAATCTCAGTGATGAATGTTGGGGGAGATTATTGCTCTATCTTTCCTGACAAATATAGATTTTAAAATTATCGTTTAATTAAAAGTTTATATGTAAATTTACTAGACTAATTCGTGATATATATCTTTTTCTTCACAGAAAAAGATTGAGAAATATACTTATAAGTTAAACTTAACAACCCCAACCAAGAATAAACAATTTTTACAGAAAAGATAGTAGTAAAAGGGCTGGGAGCGGCTAGAAAGTGACCTGGCAGCCCTCACAGAGGGCGGTTGCGTCCAGAAGGTACATATCACATACGATAGAATATAACATTTTATATTTGAAAGTCTCAGTGAAAAGTCGGCAACAAACCCCATCTCAGTGGGGAGGAAAAGGGGGTGCCAGAGGGGTGATGCAATATCTCAAGGAGACCCATGCACACACACGCCTGGAAAATATTGCAATGGGAATTTTATGGTGATTTTTCTGCTAAAAGCAAGTGTGCATTGGTCATAAGAAATATAGTAATTTTTGCTATGAATGGTGTGCATACCTTACATGCAAATTTCGTCAATTCCTAATAAATCTAGTCAATTTTGGTAGGAATGAACTATACACCTGCTGAAGACCACTCATTGACTACAAATGAGCTTCCTCACATATCTCACATATATGTGTGAGAAATATGGCAAATGCTAACTAAATGGAGAGGAGTAAATATTGATAGAAATTATACAATATTGATAGAAAATTGAAACCTTTAAATGACTTTCTATCTTGTATGTATCCAAGTTTTTCCTTGGAGATTTCAGGAGATGTTGTTATTTACCTGAGGATGACTATACAATAATCATTTTTACCACAGCAAGATAAACTACTTAGTAATTTTACCTGTGAGATGTCGAAGTTCAGAACTTGATGAAAGTAGCTTGGTAATACGGTCAGTACACTGTAGTACATCCAGGTCGAGGCACTTTGCCCAACAACAAGTGCCAGAAATGGACATGAGGTGAAGATTGCCTTCCACGGGGTCTTTGGTACCTTAAGAAATAAAACTGTTCACTGTTATATACAAGAATCTTATAGGGAGGTTTCTCTCTTTATACATAGTATATACAAACAAAGGATTTTACCTTTTCTTTGTTTCCAGTTGTGTTAAGAATGTAGGCCTTTTCTTCCTCTGAGATATAAGTGTGCGTGGATGGTGTATCAGTTATGAACACATTCCAGGCAATGGCCCAGAGTATTCCCAATAGACCTGTGGGCCAAAATTAAAATGAGAGTAGTGGATTAGGGATAAAAACATTGTATAGTGTTCGATCTCAGATTTATACTGCTGATCTGTGAAAGAAGATACAGTGAATGTATGATACATATCAGTTATATTTCCCATAATAATAGAGCAATGTAATCTTCAGAAATATAGATTCTTCATTGATGTTTGCTTTATTGATATAGATATCACTAGGACAGAATAATAACATAGCATTTTCAAAAGAAAATATGCTAGTTCTTTGATGTTTCTAGATCTTATATTTTATTGGTAAGTGTATATCTAAGATGGAGATGAGAACATTGTCAAAAGAATAGATTTGTCTTTACCATAGACATAGAATATAAATGGCCATCCCCCATCTGGAGCATGTGCAGCTAAAGCACCAGAAACAGATATGCCGACAAGTGTGCCAAGGTTATTCCCTGAGGAAATAAAACAATAATAACTGATCGATTGCAATAATTCAACAGTAGTGTATCATCATGAGACACTTGACAACAAATCTATTTATCATAAATTAATTGCATTACATGCACACATAGTCTTTTTTATTATTTAACTGGTATCTGGTATTTATGGTGTATGTAACATCCTCAATTTTGGTATAATAATAGATTGTAACATATATAGAAATATTTTCCAAAAGGTCAGTTTTCTGGACTGCATGTAGAAAACTGGAAATTGGATACAGGCAGACATACCACTAAGTGAGAATGTTGTAAGAAATCCTTTCTCTGTACTTGGAGACCATTGAGGAAGCACATTATAGATCGCTGGGACACTTAAACCCTGAAAAGGTTCTGATGATAATTAATAGGAATTTGGCCAGCAAGTAAGAAGATACTATTCAGATCAAAATATTATAAATTATAAGAACTGTAAGAACTAAAATTACAGAATGAATAAAGCATGGTGCAAAAAAGCCTGAGAATTTATTCTGAGTGAGAGGTCATTGTTAACTAATTGCAAATTGGTATTAATTCCGACGCTGGCGCCCTCTATTAGACTATATCACTACTACTACCACATCACGTGATCCTCGTCCTCATCGCTCTGTTGCACCCGACGGATGTGTTTCTACACTTCACTCATTTTACCTATTTATTTATTCATTAATGCTTAATTTAAAGCTTCTTCTTTAATATTGTAAAGATAAAGGTGTTTCATAAATTGGCCTTTATATAACTGAAAAAGAAACCAACCTCTGCAATTCCCATGAGTACCCTACCAGCAATGAGAAGAGCTACATGAGTACGTGCTAGCATTGGTATAAGGAGAGAGACCACACTTGTCATGGTCATACCCACACCAAACATCAACTTTCCACCATATTGATGTGCCAAGTGCCCACCAATGACCCCTGACATCAAGTAACCATAGAAGAAAGAAGCCAGAACAAAGCCCTGTGTTGTAGCATCCCAGTCGAATTCTCCTTTCTGTGTGAGATAGAAAAGAAATATTAGTGTAGGGTGAAAAGGTTTGGAGTGATGGTTGTTTCTTCTTTTTAAGAGATATAGGTTATTCCCCTGTAATGAGGTAATAAGGGTTAACTTAGTTGGCTCCACCAACCTTCGTATACTGCAGGTGGGAACGATACCTATGCTTCCTGAGACTCTTCATAAAAATCTCTCATAATTTTCTACATATCTCAGTCACCCTTAGGAAGTTCAGGATACTGTACTGCCCTGATGGTCAAATTGCTTCTTTGGCTTTACTGCTGTATAATAAACACACCTAAATATTATTAGTAGAATAGGTCAGTTCATATTTTCGGAATATAAGTAGGATGGACTATAACCCATAGTCACCACACACAGACAACTTCATTAAATATCCTTGGTTTCAAATTCTCAAGCACTTTGGGGGAGCTACGCTCATACCCAAAAGTCACAGTCAGTTCAGTTCCTTGAACACAGGAGTGTTAAGTAAAGCAGAGGGAGCAAGATTATCAGCCAAAGTTAATAATCTGATTCAATCACCAAGAGGCCTTGAAAGTCCCCAAGGATTCACTCCCCACAGAGAAAACACAGCAAGTAACCTGCTGACTGCTGGGAACTCAGCCTTTTTTTTTGGGGGGGGGGAAAGTTTTTTTATTGACGATATAAGATTCATATACAAGTACATGATTTTCAGTCTCAGTCGTCACAGATACACAACACACTAGAGTTACCAGCATATACATACGTCGTGAGAGAGCGATCTTGTCAAGGGATACCACCTTACAAGATCCACATTCAATTCATCTTTTATATACGGCATATAGCCTATGATCCTTGGGCGCCGCCATGACGCCCCCCCCCCTGAGTAGGTGTTCTTCGCTAAAGGAGGTGAAAAAGTAGGTGTTCTTCACTAAAGGAGGTGGAAAAAAAGTGAGTGATAATTGGGAAATGTCACAACTTTAGCCTTGCTCACATATTTATATAAAGTGTTCCATTTGGAAAATATCATGTCTTGGGTTTAATCATTATGTCATCCTGCTTGTGGATGGGTGTATAGAGTCAAGGGAACCATGGTAAAATATTGAAAGGCAGTTGAATTACGTAAGAACAAAGAGCCAGAATACAGGTTTGTCCCCCCGAGCACCTAGTGACTGCTTCGTGAACTAACAATGGCTCTGTCCCCTATAGCCAGGTTATGCAATCCAGGCACACCGGTGGCACTCATGTGCACTGGCTCTCCCAAACCACTACACCGTAGGGACTGATAACCTTGTCCTCTCACAAATAGTTAATATACCACCACTCGACTGAACCAACCCTTACATATTCACCATGTTGGCACCTTATTCATGTAACCTATTATGACATATCTAGACATACAATAATACCCTTTGTCATTTTGATTTTAAAGAGAAATCTTTATATTCCAGGGAACAATACCTTCCATGTTTGATAGTCTTTTATGGACAAGATAAACAAGAGATAACATGCATATATATGTATGTTCTCTTACTTCAATATTATCCTTTGGTTGGAAACTTATCATCATAATAAAGCACTCGTCTATATCTAGGAAAGATTGACAAAGAAATGCAGATATTCATCTAAATATTCATTTTGGAAATTGATTGTAACATTTTAGATATGAGGATCTGGTAAATTTTATTTAGGTCTTCACACACAGATAATCATTGTGCTAAAAATGATGCAGCACGACCTTAACAAAAACGCATGGTTTGTTTCATGATATTTAGTTAACTTTTAACATAAGGATTGGAAGCCTTTATCTGTGAATTGGTAATGTGAAGAATCTGATCAGTAATATGACGAGTTATGAAAGGTGGTATTGAAATACAATGATGATAATAAAAGGGTATAAAATGCAACCCATCTTCTTTAAGTGAAGTTGTTTACATATATGTTAATGTATTTCATTACTCAAAATAATCCTACCCGTGATTTATTCACCATCAATTCCTGAACAGGGCATGTATCTGGTCCAGAGTAGTTGAAGGATGATGTTGATGGATCATAATCTACCATTGCTACCAGTGCTAGACTTAGGTTGAAACGATCGGCATAGCAGATGCTACAACCAAGGAATACCATGAATGCCACAAGATGACGATACCCTAGTCCTGGGGCTGCTCAAATGTAAGGACAAATGTAAGGACAATAAAAGAAGTAAAATGCATGCGACATAAACAAATTTACATATAGAATATTTGAAGAATGATGTAAAGGAAATGATTGTTAAAATGATAGTTTGAATAGGTATGTAATGAGAGATTATAGATTAGGAATGTTGCATGGCTAAAATAGATTGATATGTTCAGATGGGATGATAATTGGAGAGGGTGGAAGAGAAGAGCATTATGGGTAAAATATTTATATTTATGCCACTGTCTGATTAAACTGATTTCTGTACATAGGGCACTCAACACTTTACTTTTTTGTCATTTGTTAGTCCATGAAAAATTCCACTTTATATTAGCAGTTTCGTTAAATTATACTCAATTCAATGTTGCTCATGGAATTACATCCAATGATACATCATTAATTCTTTGATAGATTTAACTTTCAAAACACCATTGTTCTATGGACTTCAGCTAAGCCTTGTTTATATACCAAAGTACTCATTGCCTTGTATAGAAAGAATGGTATAGTGGATAGGTTGGCTGGGAGGTGTGTTGAGACAGGTGGATGTGTGGCAGGTTTGTTTATTTGGGTAGGTTAATATACATTTTGTTCAATTAGACTTAAGGGTGGCAGGTGTGTGGCAGCTCAGGGGCCATGTGTGGTGGTCTGACACCAGCTGAGTGGATGGGCAGGTCAGTGTTGGTAGAAGGAGTCTGTCAACTGATAACCTGTGCAATCTGTAATGTGAGAAAACCTCTTTTTCCCATTTCTTTTCTTTTCTTGTATCTATTATATTGATGCAAGATAAACACTAGTGTAAATTTGATATTTATGGAATAAATATGCTGGTGGGAGAACTAGGGACATCACAGATACACCATTAAGAATGACACGTGAAAGAGATTTACAACACTAAAAAAACACTTTGCCAAGTGAAACACCCAATGGTTTGACCTACATGGTAACAAAGGGTAAAATATTGTAGAAAACCAAATGCTGACCCCTGAAATACAACATGAGTGAGAGATTACTTTTGACTTCTAAATGATATAACATTGGATTTTCCATATACCAAGGATTTAATGACTAATGGCAAATGAAATTTTAAAAAACAGTGGTGTCCCAAAATAGAAGAGATTGGAATCATGACGTATAAATGTCTGCAACATGGACACGTATATACGCCAATAGATAAGGCGTATAAACCATGGAAAAAAAGTCAACTTTGTATACACAAAAGCATACCTATATACGTTAGGCGTATACATATGTAAAGCAGTTAGTTTCGCGCAATGTGTGCACATGCTCTGACAGGGAACCATGTAATGGCATTTGGCTTGTCAACCTGGAGGAATTCCTAATAACACCGTTTCAAAAGTCGGGAGGGTGCTAAACGAGAGTACTCATCGCCAATGCAAGAGGCCAACAATGGAACTTGAGGCGTCGCTGTCGAGGTGGAGGTGCCGCTCTCTATGGGATATTGGTAGTAGTTTTGCTGCCACTTTGATTTGAGGTGCTGCTCGCTATTGCCGGTCTCTCGTTTTCAAAATGTGATGTGCCGCTGGCGAGACCTCACTCGACTTTTGAAACAGCTCCCTGCTCTCTAATATACACATACAATGTATGATATTTTATAGATATATACAAACAAATAATTAGTGTACATAGTATGTACCAACAGACCACTTAGTTCAGTGATGTCTGATTATCATAGGAGTTTCTACCATGAAATATTACAAATTTGTATGCATCAATATAAAGATCATACAATACCTTTTGTATCATCTTTCTGAATGTTGAGTAGATGAAACCTCTCATTTTTATCCATATTTCCTATTTGGGTATTTGGCTTACTGCTGAAAGGCAAGGTACAGAAACAATTATTATTGTGTATTGATATAGGAATGGGGAGAAGAGAAGTTCTAGAAAGGTACTGTATTAGAGCATGCTTAGACTCCTATCTACATTGCCTAGAGGTTAGAGTGGTCACATATAGACTTCCAGGATACTGTATAAAGACTATCCCTTCACTTTCTGCGTGATATTCACTGCGATATTGAGAAAGGAGCAGGGCGCCAGTGTCTCAGGGTCTTAGAGGCATGCCCAGCTGACCATGAACAATCACTAAAGACAGAAATACTTCATTGACCTACTGGTGCTTGGTATATTTGGATACTTGTCTCAGGCACTTGCAGAAATGGCAAGTTTACAAGTGGGTTACAGAAAACTATCCATAGACTGAATGGAACCCAAACCTTAATTTTCATTCATTCATAATTGCATGCTTATTCATCAATGATGAACATACTATTTTCTCTTAGTGTCTAGGTGTTCCTTCCAATGTCCAAAAAGATCTCCACTCATAAATACCATCAGTGTTACTGACATCACAAATGGAGGACATATCATTCAGGATTATCAGTAACTGCAGTACATACATAAAGTGGACCTCAATTCCTTGGTCAAACACTTGAGGCAGATGGCAGATCCTTTGTCCCACCTGCAAGCCCAGCCACAAAAAGGATCCATCTAATGATGCTGATAACGAATTTAAACCAAATACCTTCTTCTCCCAGGGGAAGCCCATTGTGGAGAGGTATCAAACTCTGGGAATCACTAACAGCACAGAGGCAATGTTTATAATAGATGATATAGTTACTATCAATTAACTATATGTGTAAACTGCTTAACACAGTGAATCACATGGGAGTATATTATATTGGGAATGTCTTTTGTCCATCTTCATCCTTTATCACTGTATTATCCTCCCCTTCACTTCTCCACGATTTACTGATTATATTATATCTTATTGCCTGGACAGACTCATGCAAGACAAAGCACAATAAATCTAATCCAAAAAATAAAAGATCCAATCAGGAGGCAAACAGCCATATAGTCATACTCTTCAAACAGATATCCTGAATCAATACTCAGCCCCAGCAGTATGAAGAACCTGCTGGGAGACTTATATATTCAGTTTGGGAGTCGAAATAGCACTACCCATGTCTTGATATCTATATGGAAAAATACATAGAGAATAACGAATGGTCTTGTAGACAGGTGGCCATAAACATGCAGTAAAACAGGTATTCCACCAACTAGGCCTTGCATAGGCCCTCTGCAGGCATTTTAGTAGATCCACCTGCCCTGTGCCAAATGACCAGCCTGGCCAAAATGTCTGAGCTCTTCCACCTACCCTCATCTTTCTAGCTGGCTGGCGACCACACAGGGGCAATGCATACTACCACATCCTCTGGTGGAAGTTACTGTGCTATTTGATAGAAAATATTTCATCTAGCTGTGTTATGCCTGTTCCCCATTTATTTGAAAGGGAGCACATCAAATGCAGTGCAGCCGCCTCCACTCAGCCAGTATCCGCTATCTTGGGATTTGTATGGAACGAATAATGAAATTTTAATAAAGATAAGTGTTAATGCTATGAATGTGTATAGTAAACTCTGCAGGGTGCTACAATTCTGTCCAAACTTTGGAGAGTGTTCAAACCGTTGGCCTGTGATCACAGGTTTATAGCTCACAAAAGTGCATACCCGGGTGAACAGGGAGCTGTTTCAAAAGTCGGGAGGGTGCTAAACGAGAGTACTCACTGCCAAAGCTTGACTGTACTTGAAGTGTCGCTGTCGAGGTGGAGGTGCCGCTCGCTATTGGGTATTGGTAATGGTTTTGCTGCCGCTTTGATTCAAAGTTCCGCTCGCTGTTGCCGGCCTCTCGCTTTGAAAATGCGATATGCCGCTGGCAAGACCTCACTCGACTTTTGAAACAGCTCCCAGGTGTTACTGGCAAAAGCTAATGTCGGGGACACACCAAGCGATTGGAACCCTCGGCGGTTATGGACAAGCGAGAAATGGAATCGCTTAATATTTCTCGCCTTCAAGGTAGGCGGGGGTTTTGCCCACTCGCCCATGATTTTCAGACACACTAGGCAAGTCAAGGCAGCGAGAAAACGGTAGCGATCAACTCCTGTGAGCGATTACTGAAAAACTTGACAAGTATGAGCGATGTTTGATATTTGGCGATTACTATATCAGCGAGTAAAGTGAGAAAAGTGAGTTATCATGTGACTATAAAACTCAATCTGATTGGTTGACTGGTTGTTGCTGATAGTGCTCGCTCATATATCGCTTACATGTACCAAAAATTTGGTGTGTCTGCATTTTCAGAACTACCCTAGCGATTCTCTGTTGGCGATAATGTGGGCGAATTTTGCGTTCTCTTGGCGAGAATATCAAACATGTTTGATATTATCGCTCATGGAATGTGCTGGCGATTTTTTAACTTGCCTACATCCAAGTCGCTCTCATATCCCAGCGAGGAGAGGACACACCAAGCGATAAATTTTATCGCTCATATAATCGCCATGGCTATGTAGGCGAGTAGAATTATCGCCAACGTTTCTCGCTTGGTGTTGCCCAACCGTGAGAGAAAATACTTAATCAATCAAAAGGTCTAAACGATTAACCATAATTCCTTTTCACAATAATCACAGCATTTTTATTACTTAATATCAAATTAGATTCAATTCAGAACGACTCTCACTCTTCCCAGTGGCGCACAACCAAGAAAACTTCCCCATAGACAACAACGTTCCAACTCCGAGAAACCCCTCACACACCCCCGAACGAAAAATACAAATGCGCAGTAGAAAAGCCCGCTTCAGACGTCCCTGACGGGCCTCAGCACGTGGAATTGGGTCATGACCCAGAACGGCGGGAGACCACGACCAATAGATGGCCGGTTGACAAAAACGCCGACGGCCAAACCAATCAGAAACGAGCTAACAGGACTGAAAGGGAGGAGCTATATAATAGAACCTCCCTTCCCGATCCTCTCTAGAGTGGTCGTGTCGGTGGTTTGTGTTTGTAGTTTTACCAGCCGCGTTCATTGAAACAATCTATAAGACATTAGACTTTGTTTTGTCCGTTCTTGCTTGCACTGTTGAAGCCGCTTTTCATGTCTGTCTAACACTTTTGTCATGAAACTAGTGAAACAGGTCCATGACGTGTAGATTTGTTTCATTCTTATGTTTGGGGTCTGTCTTTTCCTAAGGGCAGCTACTTGTGTTGTCACGAAACTAGACAACCCCAATGTCTGTATGGTGTCACAGACATGTCAAGAAACTACTGAAACAGGTCCCTGGTGCATCTTGCTACTGCCTGTAGGCATTGTGCTGGGATTGGCTGTTGAAGCAACAGCCAATTAGGATTCTTGTCTGGTGCACATGCCAAGAGGGCTGCTAACAATTAACAACTTAGGTGTCATGTCACTAACAACTTAGGTGTCATGTCAGCATTCCCTGGCCCCATGTGGCCAACCCAGAAACTAGAGCAAGCGATAATGACCCCACTAATGCTGATGGCCTACGACCTCCCAATAGGTTATGATTGGGAATGGCCCCCATACTTCAAATCATGGACATGGGTATAATCGTAGACCATCGTAACAGCTCGGTGGCCAAGTGGTAGGGGTGTTCGCCTCGAGCATGGGAGGTCGTGGGTTCAAACCCCGGTCGGGTCATACCAAAGACTTACACAAAAATGGTACCCACTGCCCATTCAGCTAACACCCGCCATTAGAATGAGGAGTAGGGGTCTAGGGCCCGAGTGGAAGAACGGCTATATAGCCGAATTCGGTGATTGTGTTGTAACACAATATCCCCTTAAAAATTGCTAAAAAAAAAAAAAAAAAAAAAGCTTTAGCGGACCAACAACATAAACCATGGTTATGATTTAATCTGTGTATCAGATCCTGTAAATCAATGATTTTGAAGCCATTCACAATAGATTTGAAATCTGTATACAATGTTTATTGGTGGTTTGATTAGTCCCTGTACCTTTTCAATGGGAAGCTATGGATAATAATTGACATGGGGCAAGTAAGGAGTGTTCAGAATCTATGGGCATGGTGTGGAGGTATCCAATACATTCAGATAGTACAGCATTAGATTAACAGGACCAGACTAAATTACAGACAGATGTATACATGTGTACAAGATACATGAAGAAGATCATGATTTAAAAATAATTAATTTTAAGCTTTTTATTTATACTGGAGTTTGCGGTTTGAAGCTTATAATGCTTCTATCCTGCACCTTCTCCATTTGCGTCATTCAAGGTTCACCCATGTCCAGATTATGGACTTACATGGTGGCAAGCATTAGTAATTTACCTCATTCTTAGCACATTGTGCTGTGACCATGTTTAGCACAAATTATGGTGTTTTATGTTGAAGGATTATTGAAAAGGTGTTTTTATGATGTTTTATTATTTATTATTGTTATATTACAAATAAAGTGTTATTATATAACACATTGAAATACTGTGTATTACTGTAATACGTATGGTTTCATGTATAAGTATCAAACAGTGTGGCAACAACAGGTATTAAGTATCAAGTATTAGTGTTAGCATTAAGTATTGAGTGTTAGTGTTAATCAAGTATTGAGTGTTAGTATTGGTAGTGTTTGTATTTGGTATCAGTGTCTGGTATTGGTGTTAAGTGTTTTGTAGCAAGGTATTGATCATGGTTGTCTACTAAGCTACTTTGTAGACTATATGTTCTATATGGTAGATAGCCATGCAAGAAGCGATGTTCCCTATACTACTTCATGACCTTTGGGGAACACCGCGCTTCTGGGTAAGACCCTCTGCCGTCACTATGACGACCGAGGGTCGGCTATGGAGTTCCCTGGGGAAGTCCCATCTCAGGGTATTCCCGAAATCCTCGCAGCATTAACATATCCATGCGCTTCTCGCGTTCGTGTGAACTCAGACGAGATCCAATTCGGAATTCCCATGATCCTCTAGTAAAAGCTCATTTTCGATCTGCTCCCGAGCTGACTGTATCATCAGTCTCCACTACCATCTCCTGCTGTCAAGACGTGTTCTGCTCGGCTCCGGATGCCAGTAGAAGTGCGCGAATTCAGCAGTGAAATTCTATCATATAGGATCATCTAAGGCAACTTGCCTTATGACTTCTGGAACTTAGAAAGTGTCTTGGATTAGGACTCTCCAAGTACACACGTATTCAATTGGACATATAGGAATCTCTTGAACTACTTTAGTTCATTCTTGATCAACTTCACTTAATTAAGTGATAGGACTTCACTTCAACTATCACGCTACTTCTATCAAAACGGATCTGTGTTTATTAGTGAATATTGGAATCTTATGAGTTCACTCCGGACACTCTAGCCTTGGTGAGTTATGCTGCACTTTTACCTTGACTTGATATTATGTTATTAAGAACTTATACTCAACTCTGGTCACTTTATCTAAGAGTTGATAGTCTGATTATCATGAACTGTGAACATTCTATATGAAGATCAACGAACTCTGGCTGTTAGTCATTCCCACAATATCTGTGGTTAATATCAGACACATAGCAAAGTCTTTAATAACTATGACTTTGGTGTCCGAATCTTCAACAGACTATTAATTATGTGATACAACTAGGCATGTTGCCTCACGTATATCACATGTACTTTTCATAACCTTTTGCCATGCCATACTTGTGAAACGCTTTACTTATTTATTAAATGAAATCAAACTTACTTCAATCCTTGTTCTCATCCATGAATGATAAGACACAAATACAGTAGTATCTAAGAATCACATAGATATGATACTAATTAATTAATAACTTAATTAAAGATCTCATTAAGGTATCCTCGTTGTTAGCACGGAAGGTAATAGATTCTAGTAGCCTGCTAACACACTGCCAAGAGTTGCCTTTACCTCCCCCTCTCTTATCTATGTTACGTAACAAAGTAATAATTATAATTATACTATTTCATCATAATTAATTAATATTTATAATGAATATGTAAGGTATCATAATATTATTATGGACTATGGAGATAGGCGTATTATTCATCTCTTCCATACATATATGCTAGTTTATTGGATATGATTCACAAATGAACGTAATTAATTAATGACTTAATTACGGTCATTTATTGTTCTGTTCTCCTAGAACGTATAAGGCGAATCTACGCCCAATATTACAGCATTCACCGCTAGGTGTCGACACTGTCGTCTTTGTCCATTTAGTCACTTCTGTAATTCTCATCCTGGCCACTATGTGCCGTAATTATTAACTGAGACTAATTCCGTAGTTCTCCTCATAGCCACAAGGTGGCGCTAGATGTTATACAGAGTTTAATCAAGTTTATGTATTCCTCACCAGACGTCCCCAACGTCCTCATGTAAGGTTTTGAGGAAGTATACGTATAGACTTACTACCAGTCTTCTCCCTTGAAGATTATTATATAATTAATTAACATAATTAAACCCTCACTACCAGAACAACATAGTATATACAAGTAGTAATTTACAACATAGCAAGAAATATAATAGTTATACAAAACCACTCGGGTCACTACAGGACCTATGGCAGTAAACAAGTTCCTATATATTATACTTAGTAGAAACCAAACGAGAGTTAGACTTGTCAATGTTTATGCCACGACGGGAAGGTCGTGTATTACTACACGAAGCGTAGCCGAGTGTAGTGAGGAGCAGACCTGACCAGAGTGGCATAGGCATTGACAAGTCTAACTCGAGTTCGGTTTCGTATTTATCCTACCTCGTCTATGCTTATATTACTGTTAAAAAGATAAATATTGAGTCAACGACCAACAGAACTTTTTTCATAGTAGCTGACATCCTGCTCTCTGATTGGTCAATATTGTTATTACTCTAGTGGCATAAAAAACACTTTATGTCACGGCCTGCCACATACAATTTCCCTATGTTAAGTCTATGGCCGTTTTTTATTAGGGGTAGGATAAATAACATTAATACACTTTGTCATACTCCCAGAAAATCCACGTGGCAAGTAGTAAGTGGATACCACAGTTAGTCTTTACATGTTTCCAAGGTCAACTAGTAATCATCCCTCAACCTTTTCATTTCAAGTTCATTTCAAGTTATGATAGAATGTTGGAACTAGTAATATACATAGAGACACAAACATGTACATACCACTTGTAGCCTTCTTATGTTCTAAACTTGATTAATTCAGAGCTAGTACCAGGTATCACAATAACCTGATATTCACAATATGATGTTCACTTGTGATCCTAGGAGACTCCAGCCACTACTACCAGCTGAGACACAATCTAGATCAATTCTGTTCTAACCTGATTCCAAGGTCACTGGTAGCTATGCTCTGACCCACTGACTAGGTTAGTGACACACTTATCTCGTGACATGCCAGTGCTTCCTATGGTCCATGTTAAATATAACCTGTGTAAAAGTTGTATAAGTAAAGTAAATGTATGCTACTGTTTTATTCACATTGTAACAATCATTTCTGCTAATTGTCAACATTGTTTCGGAGATCTACTTTCAATGTTGTTGCGAATATGTGCCTGGGAGAGGAACAGCGTACTGTTAAATGCTAATAAAAACGTATAAAAAGAATACATCGAGGTCAAATTAGACTTGCCTATCTTCTCCATTATTAAGAAAAAGGTAAATAATGGAGATGGGATGGGATGTATGATTTGACAAATATAAATAATCTGAAAGAGACTTCTCACCAGTCTATCGACTTGTTATACACTGGTGAAGATTTAAGCTGTAGAGTGGTGGAATCCGGACATAAAAAACACACCCTATAGAACTTCAACCTGCTGTAAATACTATCCCTTCGCTATGTGTCCATGATTTTATGTGAACTATGATCAACATTGGATTTGATACTCTTTATAATGTTATGAACTTTATGGATCCTAAGGTAGTAAAACTGTTGAACATCTTATGTTCTTGTTCATCTTGATGTTTGGATAGAAATGATAATCACATACTGATACGTTTTTTTATGAAACATTGCTGAAGTGAATAGAGAAAGCTTGATTTGAGTTAACATGTTTATTTACAAACAATGATTCTCTGGCATGTAACTTCCATGCCTCAATACAATTTAAGATCCTCAATACAAGATAAGGGAAACACCTAGAGATGATAACCAGGGAATAATCTATACATATCTTTTCAATTATCTTCAATAATCTTCACAAAGGAATTTAATAAGATCAATCTTACAAGTGTTGGGGAAAACACTGTTCACTGTTTTTGCATCCTTAAGGAATTTCTCCCTGCATTTCTTTGTTACCTAAGGCCACTCAAAAAAGAAAACTTGTTTCTCATCACTGCACGCGTCAGCAAAAACGTTTTTAGAAGATTTTTTTTGATTTTTTTAAATAAGATGAACCTTACATTCCTAATCCCCTGCGGCCTAAACATTAATAGGCCTTTTTCCACAGGTCGGTGTCGCACCTTATCTACTTGGTTACGCAATGCTATCCCACATGCGTAAATACCTGACCAAATCACAAGCCATGACGATATACAAGGCTAAGGTCCTGCCGTATCTGGAATACGGTGACACTCTTTTTCATGGAACACACAATCAACTACTAACAAAACTCCAACGCTGTCAGAACCAAGGTCTAAGAATCTGCCAAAAAAGTGACCCACGAACCCCCACAAATTACCTGCATACAGCCGGTAAACTAAACAAGCTACACGAAAGACGAGAGGCACACCTAATAACACTGGCATACCAAAGAGCTCAAAAGCAACGATACCTATTAAACCCACCCAGACAAACTAGACAATTCCAAGCCCCAACACTTGCAGTAGCAAACAACATCCATAGCAACAGTTATTTCAAATCAGTACAATACAAATGCTCCACCCTATGGAACTCACTTTCTCCCGATACTCGCAAACTCCCGAACTACTCGAATATAAAAGCCTTTACTAAACTGCGCTTGAAAGCCAAGTTATACAGATAGTTTATTTCTCATCTAAATAACTATGTTCTTTGTCGTGACTTTCCCAACACACAAATGACTGCTACTTTACGAGTTGTCACGTAGTTAACTAACTTTAACCCGGCAACAAATCTGCCTACTAATAATATCTGTATTTATATGATGTATGGAGATCATCTGCAGAAATTTTTTGTAACTTCTACATACTCAACGAGTTCTACAAAATCACTGTTAATTCACCTGTCATTGTAAGCCTGCTAGTCGGGCACCGACACAGAATCAAACCAACTGGAGGGGGTGGAGGATAAGCAAAACATTTGCTGAACCCTAACTCCAGTATAAATAAAAACTTTGTAAAATAAAATTTAAAAAAATGCGTGCAGCCAAACAAGCCCCTGGCAACGTATTCTTTAGCATTGGAGCACTGAGTGTATGAAAGTAATATGTTTATAATACCTGTGTACATTATTTCCAGAGACATAATAATGATTGCATCGTATTCTATGATATTCCAGCTCAAATCTGGTATGTCATACATACATATTGCCTCAATAATATTAGATATAAAAGAGATAACATAGAATCACCGAAATTGAATACACCTTAATACATTGGCAGGCCTAGCTATCATATGCTTATCTTTCTCCAAGTTAAAACCAAAACAATGGTGAAAAAAGACGTGTAATCGGCGAGCGACTGCTGGTATGTGACGGCGTTCTCTCGGCGGGCGGGCGGCGTGTGAGTTAATTTATTCCGGTCAGCTTCAAAGGAAGGTGTCCACTGGTCAATGCTAGTCACATGCTGTCTAATTAGCTCACTGATTGGTGTTAATTGAGACAAAGAGAGGCGGGAAACGTTCTAAACCAATGTGAATGTCTGGCTTAGCTTAGTTTGGCTGCCTATGGAGGGGTACCAGTGTGAACTGTATGACAGTGGTGTCCTCTGGTGTGATTTTATGGCATTGATGTTAGAGAGAGTCTGTGGTGGCGCTCCCTATAGTGTTTTGTGTGGAAGTGTGTTAATGGTTTGTTCAGGTTAATGTTATCTGTCTGAACCATACCAGCAGTTTCAAATGCGTACATTCTCGTCAGGCTATATTGGCTGATTACTTGAATATCGTCCTCTCGATTTGGAGGATTATTCTTGGGGTTTAATGTCAGAAGTGGTTTGGAGGAATAGATTGCAGAAGACCGTCACATTTCAGTCGCCTCGTTGGTAGTGGGTATAGAGAGATTCAAATATGATAAAAATGATTTGCGTTGATTCGGGCGTCTCCGCGTTCCCGGTGGGGTGTGGGTGACTGTTCGGATCGGGCAAAAAATTTTTGACGTGGCTTTGGTGGTTACCCACTTACCCGTATCTACTGTCCATAGTGTTGAGGCCTTGTGGTGCCTGGGTTTTCATCCGGTGTATCCAGTTATACTCGATTTTGAGCCGGAGTTCCTTGGCTACTCTGCTGTCCGGGTGGCGGTGTACGTAGTCCAACACGGTGAACTCCATGTCTTTAGTGCCATGGTGGTCATTTTTGTTGAAGTGTTTAGGTACATCGCTGATCTTGCTCTTTGTTACTACCGATCTGAGGTGTTCCCTCATTCTTTCTCTGATTTTTCTTTTGGTTTGTCCAATATACTGCATCTCGCAAGTTTTGCAGGTGATGCAGTATATCAGATTCGAGCTGTTGCAAGTTGCTGTGTGTTTCACAGTGTGCTGTCTGTTGGTGCTTTTGCTTTTGGTAGTGCCAGTGGCCTTGATACGTTTGCAGTAATCGCAGTTTTTGCGTTTGCACTCGTTGCTCTTGCATGTGATTTGGGTCCCTTTCGGGAGTGCCTTGTAATCTGTTTTTGCCCTCACCAGGTGGTTTCTCAGGTTTTTGGGTCTTCGGTAGCCTTTGACCAATCTGCTCTCAAAGATTTTCTTGGTCGTTTTCGATTTTCCCAGTAGGTCCCAATTCTTTTCTACGATTTTGGGTAGGGTGTTTCCGTTTGTGTGGTAGGTACATATCAGAAATGTCTTGTCATTCCTGTCTATGTCATCACCCTTCGGTCTGTTCTTCCTGAGAAGAGCATCTCTCAGGAGATTGTCAGTTTTTTCTTTGCATTCTCTAAGGGTTTTCTCGGGGTAACCCCTCTCTCTGAACTCTTTGAGTTTTTCTTGAGCGTGTTTCTCGTAGTCCTCCTGGTTCGTGCATATCCTCTTGACCCTCAAAAGTTGAGAGTAAGGAATGCTCCTTTTTTGTGAGGGTGGATGTGCGGAGTCATACCTGAAGTATGTATTGCGATCCGTCGGTTTCACGAATAGATCACTGTAGAGGTTTCCCTTCAGTGATTTTTTGATTTTCGTGTCTAGAAAGGCTACTTCGGTGTGTGACCTTTCCATGGTGAACTTGATGGTTTTGTGGTACTCATTTGTCCACTTGTGCCATTTTTCAAGTTCTTCGGTGCCATGCTCCCAAATGAAGAAGATGTCATCAATGTATCTCCACCAGACCTTCGGTTTGAGTGGGTAGGCATTGAGCATTCGTTCTTCCAAATTTTCCATAAATAGGTTGGCATACGATGGGGCTAGTTTGGTCCCCATGGCTGTGCCTCCTATTTGTAGGTAGTTCTTGCCGTTGAACTGTATGTTGTTCTTTCTGAGCACCATCTCGAGGAGATCGGTTATACTCGCTGTGGCGGGTAGGGCCGATTGTTTTCTAGACCTTTCCAGTTTTCCCCGGATGATTTCGATGCCTTCATCGTTTGGTATGTTAGTGTATAGTGCGCTAACATCCATTGTGCCCAGTATGTCATTCGTTCCTAGTTTTCCCACTTCCTCGATTTTTTGCAGGAAGTGATTCGTGTCCTTGATGTACGACTTAATCTTTGGGACCTCCTCTTTGAGGAAGTTGTCCACAAAGGCCGAGATTTTTTCCGTTGGGCAGCCATTGGCTGATACAACGGGCCTACCTGGAGGGGGTATTACCCCCTTGTGTATTTTGGGTAGGAAATAGACTTGCGGAGCTCTGGGTGTTTTGGTTTTCAGAGCTTTCCCCATTCTTTCAGTGATTTCTTTTTTCTCAACCATATTATCGATGTACTCATCCACCTCTTTGTTATGGGTTGCGGTCAGATCAATCCCCATAGGTTCATAGGTGGATGTGTCATTCAGTTGTCTGAGTGCTTCCGTGATGTAGTCCGTGGTGTTGAGGATGACCACACCGCCGCCTTTATCCGCGGGTTTGATGGTGATCTCCCTGTCTTTGGATAAGGTCTTGAGGGACTTGCGTTCGCCCTGGCTGAGGTTATGCCTCGGTTTCGATTTGTTAAGGTTGCGACTGGAGAGCGCAATTTCGTTAACAGCGATAAATCCCTCGAGGTTACTGGAACCTTGTGGTGCCGACCAGGTGGATTTATCTCCTAGTTTCTTAATTAAACCGGGGTCCTGGAATGCGGCTCCAGTGTACCTCGTTGCCCATAGGTTGGTATTTTTAGGGCCATCAGTGGCGGTATCTTTGTCAAAGAATTGTTTGATTCTGAGATTACGATGGAAGCTATCTAGTTCAGACTTGACCTCTAATTCCTCTATCCGCAACTCGGTGGGACAGAAGTTGAGGCCTTTTTCTAGTAAGGATAGGTCCGTTTCGGACAGATTCTTGTTAGAAAGGTTGATCACTGTACTGGTATTGTCCTGAAGGGACTTTACTGGTTTATCTCGGTTTGTTTGACTAGGTTCAGAATTTACCAGACTCGTTGATTGTGTGTTATTTATCGGTAAGTCTATAGGTAATGAACAGAACAGGTGGTAACAACGGGAATCTTTATTGTTGTTGTTAACAGTATCAGATTCAACACAGGCCGTTTTTACAGGCTGGTAACATGTTGGGTGCGTGGGTCTCGGTTGCCCTGGGGTCCCGATCGTCTCGGACCTCTTCCTCCTTTTCCCCCGCGTCCTCGATTCTTGCCTCGCTGGGAGTTGGTCTTTGGAGCGGGGGGGAGCGGAAAATCCGGACGTGCCTGGGACTCAGAGGTGGCTGACTCAGATTTCTGAGTTTTGGGAGCACTGAAGGTGCCTCTCGCCTTGTAGGGATCGTTCATTTGCACAATGGTGGGGGCCCTGGACGCACGTTTCGACATCCGGTCACTAAAGATCTCTGTCTCCTTTTTATGGTCTCTTTTGGCTGTGAGATCGGAGTGTGCCCTGGTTCGTACAATTAGTCGTTTGCTCTCCTCTCTGTCGGTGCCCGATGACCTCACCATATTGTAGATCATGTCCGACAGTTGTTCGCGGCGGGCCCTCTCGACATGCTGCTGTGTGCGCAGGGCCTTCGCCGTGAGCTCGGTGATGCGTTTCGCCGACTCGCACCTCTCTTGGTTGATGCTATCTAGGAGCTTTGCGTCCACGTAAACTGGTGTAGGGGCGAGGCCTGCCGTCCACGGTTCGATATGGTTGTACCTCAGACATGCCTCGTAAAACCCTGCTCGCGCCTCGCTTTTGTGGTAGCGCGAGTTGGCATCTCGCATGTCCCTCCATGCGAGATGAGCTACCTCCGGTAGTAAGTCATCGATGACCTGATGGGAAGAGAAAAGAGATTCATTATTACCATCGTTGAGTTTGGTCCAATCAATACAGTCAATTTTGGCATAGTCGAAATACATATTTCTATCGGATGCGCAAATGTGGCTATTTTCTGACTTATTTTCAGATCTGGATTTGATCATGTCTATATCTATTTCTCCACTAGCCTCATCGTGCTCGGGAGAATTTATTACTACTATAGGTGTAGCTTTACACCTTTCGGTCTCTGTGTCGAGATCGTGTAGCATTCGCAATACGGTTTCGTCTCCCTTTTTGGGGGAGTCACCGCAATCGGCTCCCGTCTGGGTGTCACCACGGATTTGTGTGGTGTCACCCAGTCGGGGTTGCACGTGAGTTGTTTGTTTCACGTGTATGGCATGTCCAGAAATATTGGTATCATGTGTCCCAATATCCCTGGTTGCAGTGTCAGTGGTATGTATGGTACCAGTGTGACAGCAGGTTCTAACATTAGTAGTGTCAATGTCATTGTCTGCATACCCAAACTTTTTGCTGGGTATATCAGGATCTGTGTAGGCACTTTCATTACCACACAGATCCCTACCTGATCTGGCTTTTTGGGCCTGATAGGTTTAAAGAAATCAGTGATCATTGATTTCCTATGTGTAGTGACAGCAGTGTCTCTCGACCCCCGAAGCGAGTTGACAGGGATGCGAGTGACAGCGTGTCTCCATAGGCTCCCGTGTGACGGGCGGTGCTGCCTTGGTGTCGGCCGGACACGCCGTGTCTCGGCGCCCGGTTGCCGCGGGCGCGGCACGGCGTGCCGTGAGAGGCCGCCCGGGAAGGCGTGCCGCGAACGCGGCCCGGCGTGCCGTGCAAGAACACCCGGGCGGAGCCGTTGCGGCCACCGTCCCCGGTCCTCGTGCTCCGGTCGCCGTTAGCGTGTTGGCGGCTTGTCTCGCTGTCCCGGGCCGCCCGGGATCCGCCGTGAAGGCGGTCTCCCCTGTTCGGCGCGGCCGTGCGAGCAGCGGGACTAGACGTGGAATGCGATCTAATCGATCGGTCAGCCGAGTCGTTTCTAACCTCTAAGTTCATGCTATTCGGACAGTATGTGTGGTTCTCGGAAGCAGAAACGTGATCACATATATAATCAAGGTTAGGACAAGTGAAATGCAGGCGATTAGAACTTACTTCATCGTCTGTCTTGGATTTTGGCGTCGTGCCAGCTCGACCGATCACGCCGTAGTTCGATACGGGGTCGTTGGGGGAGCTGTCTTTGAGCGTTGGAACGTCTCCCGACGCCGTCCTTTTTCGCTTGTTTGTAGTCGTGACAAAGTTACCACTCGACGTAGGGGTAGTCTCGTGGTGTGTAGCAGCTTCGGACGCGTTCTCTGTGTCGTATGTGACCGTGAAGAGGTTGCGGGCCACAGCCAGCGTTGAGGAGCGCGCAGAGTTCGCCATAGCGTGCGTCAGTGGTGCTGTCGGGCTGGCTGACGTTACGCTTAAGGTCAGTAGAACTGTGTGGTAGTATGGTGAAAAAAGACGTGTAATCGGCGAGCGACTGCTGGTATGTGACGGCGTTCTCTCGGCCGGCGGGCGGCGTGTGAGTTAATTTATTCCGGTCAGCTTCAAAGGAAGGTGTCCACTGGTCAATGCTAGTCACATGCTGTCTAATTAGCTCACTGATTGGTGTTAATTGAGACAAAGAGAGGCGGGAAACGTTCTAAACCAATGTGAATGTCTGGCTTAGCTTAGTTTGGCTGCCTATGGAGGGGTACCAGTGTGAACTGTATGACAGTGGTGTCCTCTGGTGTGATTTTATGGCATTGATGTTAGAGAGAGTCTGTGGTGGCGCTCCCTATAGTGTTTTGTGTGGAAGTGTGTTAATGGTTTGTTCAGGTTAATGTTATCTGTCTGAACCATACCAGCAGTTTCAAATGCGTACATTCTCGTCAGGCTATATTGGCTGATTACTTGAATATCGTCCTCTCGATTTGGAGGATTATTCTTGGGGTTTAATGTCAGAAGTGGTTTGGAGGAATAGATTGCAGAAGACCGTCACATTTCAGTCGCCTCGTTGGTAGTGGGTATAGAGAGATTCAAATATGATAAAAATGATTTGCGTTGATTCGGGCGTCTCCGCGTTCCCGGTGGGGTGTGGGTGACTGTTCGGATCGGGCAAAAAATTTTTTGCCCGATCAGAACAGTCATCCACACCCCACCGGGAACGCGGAGATGCCCGAATCAACGCAAATCATTTTTATCATATTAAAACCAAAACAATTATCAACTATAAAGTTTTGATAGTCCAGACTCGTTGATACAATGCCTTTAATTGTTCTAGCAGTCCAATCTGTCCAAAATCAACGCTCCTGCAATCACACCCACCGTTCACACTCTAGGTGTGATTACTATATGTCTCTATGTGCATGCCACCGGACTCGGCCGTGTTTGTCCGAGCGGCCGATTAACTAGAGAGTGGGCTGTCAGGCGGCGCTGAACGGCAACACCTGTATTGCTAGAGAGATTGCCTCACATCCCGAGAGACACATCCCCTAACATCACTGCCGCCTTTACTTCAGCCTTTGGCATTTGAACATATACGGCATATAGCCTATGATCCATGGGCGCCGCCATGACGCCCCCCGAGTAGGTGTTCTTCACTAAAGGAGGTGAAAAAGTAGCTGTTCTTCACTAATGGAGGTGCAAAAGAAGTGAGTGATAATTGGGAGATGTCACTTTTCTTGCCTTGCTCACATATCTAAATAAAGTGTTGAATGTAAAAAACATCATGTCCTGGGTTTTAGCATTATATCTTCCTGCTCTGGGATCGGTGTAGAGAGTCAAAGGAACCTTGGTAAAACATTGAAAGGCAGTTGAATTTCGTAAGATCAAAGAGCCAGAATACAAGTTTTGTCCCCAGACCACCTAGTGACTGCTTCATGAACTAACAATGGCTCTGTCCCCTATATATCAGAGGGCATCCAATAAATATTCTTTCTATATTACTTCATCTGCATTAGCCATTAATGTATTTCCTGTATTTAAGCTGTAGGAGCCTTTTCTATTTCTATTGGGGCCCACAATAGTCTAAATGAACTGTAGGCCTCACCCCTACCATGTCACAGCCTGTTGCTAAGGTAACTAAGGAGATTCATAAATGGGTCACTATTCTGACGTCATCTCGAGTATGTCAATCTCTGAGAGACTCTCACTTCACTGATAGCATGCCTCACAATATATATTAAAAAAGGAAACACAATACATCGATCTGTGTGTACTATTCATATCATTAAGAGGGGACCCCCCACCTACCACGATAGGCCACGACATGCTTCCTGATTGCTACGATTTGAAATGGGGAAATTGTGACCTATCGGGAGGTCCCCGATTGTTTCAAATTGTTGAAATCGTAGAGCGTAGAAACGCCTTGGGAGGACCAAACATAAACCATGGTCACGATTGGCTCACGATTCAATTGGTGATTCACAGTAGATCTCAGGCATGATTTTAATATTGATATATACTATAATTTTGGAAACATTGAATGAATCCGAAAAATTTTCTACATCTATTTACAATATCTTATGATATTATTTTCAAACACTAAAACAATCAAATTGAACAATATGACTGTGGTAGAATAATAATTCCAATATGAAACTATTATTTTCAGACACTTAGACTTCATGAAATAATATCATATTTACATCGATTATATATCTATATGCGCCCTACCTAATTCCAGAATTTCATAATTTTCCGCAAATTATTTCATCCACAAGAGGTATTTTCCTGTTAGATCACCTCCAATAGGCTACGACAGTCTACAAAATTTCCAACATGTTGGAAGTTATCGGGACCTCTACGATTGGCGTTTTCAATCGCAGCCTATCGTGAGCTGTCGTAGACGGAATCACAGAAACCTGTCCCACCTACCACGATTTTGGTTGACCTCACGATAGAATCGGAATGGTGTCGGGAAGGCCATCGTAAGGCCAATGGTGACCGGAATCGTGGTAGGTGGGGGCCGGCTTTTATATGAACCACAAAGTCAAACCCCTATATGACTACGTTTACTATGGCCACCACTCTCACCTAGAAACTAGATCTAGATCTAGGATTAGTACATCGGACTTGAACGCCTCGTCTCTACACGAGATCTAGGGTTAGGCTTAAAGCTTGCCCCCACCTTCCACGATTCTGGTCCCGATTGGCCTTATGATGGCCTTCCCGACACCATTCCGATTGTAGCGTGAGTTCAGGTTAAATCGTGGTAGGTGGAACAGGTTTCTGCGATTCACTCTACGATAACCCACGATAGGCTACGATAGAAAACGCCATTCGTAGAGGTCCCGATAACTTCCAACATGTTGGAAATTTCATAGACTGTCGAGGCCTATTGGAGGTGATTTAACAGGAAAATATCTCTTGTGGATGGAATAATTGGTGGAAAATTATGAAATTCTGGAATTAGGTCAGGTGCATATGGATGTATAATTGCCGTAAATATGATATTATTTGATGAAGTCTAAGTGTCTGAAAATAATATTGTCATATCGGAATTATTATTCTACCACAGTTATATTGTTCTAATTGATTGTTTTAGTGTTTGAAAATAATGTCATAATATATATTAAGTAGCTGTAGAAAATTATTCGGATTTATTCAATATTTCCAAAATTATACTATATATCAATATCAAAATCATGCATGAGATCTACAGTGAATCACGGATTGAATCGTGAGCCACTCGTGACCATAGTTTATGTTTTTGGTCCTCCCAAGACGTTTCTACGCTCTACGATTTCAAACCATGTCCACGATTTGAAACAATCGGGGACCTCCCGATAAGTCACGATTTCCCCATTTCAAATCATAGCGATCGGGAAGCATGTCGTGGCCTATCGTGGTAGGTGGGGGTCCCCTCTTAGTAGTGTCGCCCAGGCTTTGACTATTCACATTTGTCAAGGTAAATATCCCGTTTTAAGGTGAGTGCAATTTCTATTGAAATTTTTAATACTAGGTATTGCTATATTCCAGTAATTCAGGTATGTAATTTTTTCTTTGGAAAAATTTACTTATCTATTTTAATACCTACCATAAAGTTGCTCTTAGTGCTGTCAATGTTATGTTTTATGGCTACAATTTTGATGTCATCCCGATATAATGCAGCAATTTTATATCTTGTTCTCATGGAGGGATTTCTGGTGGTTCTTCCTTGCTGCAGTGTTAGGTAACAAATAGATGCAGAGGTATTCTTGGATTCTTTAAGGAGTCCAAGATGTTTCAAAGATGTTGAACAAAGGCTATTCAAAGATTCGTTATTAATCCTAAAAGGATATTCTAGTGTCTTCCCTATATTGAATATACACCAAATCTACATCAAGATATATATTGATTTGGGACAAAAATGGAAAAACATTAGTCATACATTTTTTCTGCAGATTCATCTATCATCTGCTGATGAGCTTGTTGGGATTCCCCAATAAAATCATCATATGCTGTAGTTGATGAGTTTACATTTTCTTCTTCTTGTTGTATCATTGCCCAGCTTTGTACCTCACCTGAGCAGAAAACCACATAAAATGTACCCCCTATCAAAGATACTGCAAGACCAATAAAGAATACTATTCGCCATCTAGACATGAACGGCTGAAAAGAAACAACAAAATGTAGGTGAGTGTCATCATTAAATTGTAGTATTTTCTATACCTTTCTGAACATGATTCAACACCTTGAAGCAGATAAGCATAACCCATTAATTCAAATCAAGGTAGAAACACACCTTCTGAGTGGATAACCATGCTTCTCAACATAAATAAAGAGCAAACTGTATTTAAGTAAAACCATTGTTATTCAACATAAATTCTAGACAACTACATTTTTTTATTTCTAAAAGGATCACATATTTGAACTTCTGCTCTATGTGACAGAGAAGGGCATGATATTTTTTTAAAGACAAATGCTGGTAGGTATCGCAGTGCCCTCTATATCCATACTCAGAACTAAATTTTAAGAAGGTGCTGCCATCTGATTTAATGAAAATATTGCAGTTTCCCATAGACACCAATACTTGAGCACTTACCTTCTCCAGGTGGCCTTCCCATACAAGTTAGCATGGTGTCATAGTAATTTTTTAGCATTTCTCATTTGTATATGTTCCAAACTATCAGAATCCAGACAAATTTGAAGATAGCAATAGAACATTAGCGTCACCTGGCCAGAAAGTAAAAATATTGCTGTTTCCCATAGACACCAATAGTTAAGCACTTTTCTTTTCAGATGTCCTTCCCATAGAAGTTAGATTGGTGACATGCTTTTTTTTTTGCATTTCCTACTTGCTTATATATGAAACTTATATTATCCAGATCTATTTGCAAAAATCAGGATGAAATCGGTGCAATCGGCAGAAATCGGGGGCCCGATTTTATCCACCGGAAGAGTTTTTTACAACTTAAACTATTTGCAAAAATCAATCAAATTTAAAAATCACCCAACTACCAGCATTTCTCTTTAATTACACATAAAATTTTGCACATGACAATTTATTGTTAACTCATGTATTAGTTTAGGGTAGTGACAGATGATGGCTATGGGATGATACTGGATGGTTGAGTTGATAATCATCATGATAGCTCACATTCATCAACTCATGACTCCATGTACAGGGTATATTCCACCAGGCCAAATATCAACTTCACCAAACACGCTTATAGAGTGGCCCATTAACTACCTGTGGTTGTATGGCAGCTGTATGGGGGCTACCAGTGGATAACAGGTAAGAACTACTTTATCACCTTTTGGCAGGTTTTGGCAGTACTGCTCCCATACAGCCACCAGCAGTCAGTAAATAGCATGCACTAGCAGATAGGTTCTATATCTGCCAGACAAACATTAACACAGTGCTAGTGTATGGTGCCTCTGTGGTGGCCATGTGACCCCAAACAACCTGTATAGTGGAATATGCCCTCAACCTCAAGAAATAATGCTTATGCAATAAGAATATGTTTCAGTGCAATTGACAATCAAAGTGGAGGAATGGGCTGCCAATTACAATATTCTCCTTGAGATACTAGTGTTTGATCAATATTCCAAAATTAAGATTCATCTAAAATAATTGGTTTTGAATGATATTTTTTCATTTTTGTTGCTACATTTAGGGAAAGATAAACAGTTGAGTAACCTACCGATGCTTCGGTAATGGCTTCAACAATGGATGGAGCTAGAATTCCAGACAGTGTGGCAGCTGTGTTACCAATTCCAAAGATGGTACCTTGAGAATATTCATTAGTGATTGTTCATATAAAGGGAAACATTTTTCATGCAATATGATTTAGATACATAGTTCTGTATTTAAATTTGGTAATAATGGCTCTCATCAGTGCTCATCCATGAAATTTATATTGCAAGCTAGTGAAGCAGCTTTGACCTATGCCTTTGAATAATATTATAGCTGCAACTTTAAGGTTCTGCATGCTAAAAGGGTTTTTTTCCAGATACAATTGTATGTCTCACCATCCAATCAGAGTTGAAAATATAAATTGTGCAAAGACTGAAAGTTTTAGATACTTTTACCACAAATTGATTTATATCCTTTTTGCCTATAAAATATTCACTGGTTTATTATTGCCTCAGTGCCAAAAATCATAAGGATTCTTTAATGATTGTGGTTACATTCTAATAGAACGATTTTATGAGCTAGTTGCAGTAGCCATATCATTTCCTTGTGTTTATATATAATAGATATCTGCTAACCCAATTAAAACTAAGACATCAGTTATACATAGTCAATTATGTATACATAGCTATGTATACAACTGTCACATCACTCCATATCTGTACTGTTGTCATACATAAATATTGAATAAAAATCAACGAAACAAGTAATACAATTTACAGCACCTTACCAGCATAAACAGGGGCGAGATCAGAGTAGTTGATCTTAACACATGCAGTTGCCATGGCCAATGTGCTACTGGAAATGCAGAGCATGATAACAGCGCTCAACTTGTTACAGCCCATATATCCTTGCAAAACCAAAACCATGGATGAAAGACAAAGCCCTACATAAACAAATGGAAGTATTCATGTCATTATACATCAGGATACAGAATGAACAATCAGACATACTTTTATATTGTGTGAGGTAAAATCACTTTTTGTTCTTAATATCATAAGAGAACTAATTAGTCATACTAGAAATATGTACCCATGACTGCATTTCTCAACTACAGTAAAACCCTGTGTAGGCAGACACCCTCCGTTCCGGGCCAAAGTGTCCACTCACGTGGGGTGTCTGCTTGTGCAGGGTTTTCAAGTTTCCCCAGGGCCAATATACAAGTGTTATATACCAAACACTTGATAAATGATATTATCAGAAATGTGTTGTGTTGACAACTTTGACACTCTTGAGCTGGATTGGAGTTATGGATGGAATAACTGTGAATGAATATTAGTTATGTTTCCTCTCCACCCAGTCACTGTACAAGGTTCTCACTACGCTCTATGGGAGAAGAATTCTCAATGAACTAAGCTTAGAGCCTTGAGAATCCACTGGCACACAGTATGCCCGCTAGGTGGCATCATTGAGATTATAGGAATCTTTGGTTGTATTGATGTACGTCTTTAGCACGGGAGGCAGACCAGTGGACCAGGAGAAAAGTGGCTGCAGTGGGACTCAAATCAACAAAGTCCAACTACCTTGTGATTACAAGTGCGGTGTCCCAGAACCAACAAGAATTGGCATGCAGCAGTCAAACAGTACCTGGTCTTCTGCCAAGGCCTAACAATCAACTCTTACACGTCTCATACAGCATGTGTAGTCAGTGAACAAATTGAATGTTAAACTACCCAAAGAAACAAAAAGACCACAGAATGGGACCCTGTATTATTGGAGTGCGCTAGGAGGATCTGAATGCCAGTCTTAAAGTAAGAATATTTGAATTTGTCCCAGAACCAACAAGAATTGGCATGCATCATTTTGTATTTCTTTCTCTACATTCTAGCTCTCTACCTCACTTTCTCGTGGAGATTTGTTGGTAGTGCTTGAGTTTTTCGTTTGAGAAAAAAATTTGCCAAGAATTGGGATGCAGCAGTCAAACGGTACCAGGGAGCTGTTTCAAAAGTCGAGTGAGGTCTCGCCAGCGGCACGTCACATTTTGTAAGCGAGAGGCCGGCAACAGCGAGCGGCACCTCAGTATGTCTGATTGTTCATTCTGTATCCTGATGTATAATGACATGAAAACTTTCATTTGTTCATGTAGGGCTTTGTCTTTCATCCATGGTTTTGGTTTTGCAAGGATATATGGGCTGTAACAAGTTGAGCGCTGTTATCATGCTCTGCATTTCCAGCGGCACATTAGCCATGGCAATTGCATGTGTTAAGATCAACTACTCTGATCTCGCCCCTGTTTATGCTGGTAAGGTGCTGTAAATTGTATTACTTGTTTCGTTGATTTTTATTCAATATTTATGTATGACAACAGTACAGATATGGAGCGATGTGACAGTTGTATGTACATAGCTATGTATACATAATTGACTATGTATAACTGATGTCTTAGTTTTAATTGGGTTAGCAGATATCTATTATATATAAACACAAGGAAATGATATGGCTACTGCAACTAGCTCATAATTTTTTTTTTTTTTTTAAGAGATTTCTTTATTGACTGAGGTAGTTTACAACTTCAAGAGAATTTGACAATACTTGAACATGGAGTCAATAAAGCGGCCACGGTATCAGCTGCTATCATGGCCACTGGTTTTCATAACCAGGCCTACCGTAAAAATAGCAATGGATGGAACTCTGTTAAATAGTGTTAAGATTTCCAAGGTCTAAGGAATATACATCATTTCTCACCTGTAGTACAACATAGTAATAGGAAGAAGACGTTGACACACAGAATCAGATCAAGTAAATAAAATGGCGCTAGACAAGTTGAGGTATGGTTTCCAATAACAATTTTTTAGTGATACTTTTAAAGTATTTATAGGTTGGAATGTTGCGAGCTAGTGACGGAAGTTCATTCCAGGTACAGCCACCATGGAACTCTATCAACTTCATGTAGGCTAGACAATTTGGTCTGTTAACATGTATTAAGGGAGCATCATGTGCTCTTGTTGGTAATGGGTTTTGGACTAGATTTGTCGAGACTTGTGCACGTTTGAACATAAAGTTCTTTAGATGGGCCACTCTTCTATGACATAGTAATGGGAGACCTGCTCGAGCATGTAGGACTGGAATTGGCGTCCTTTTGTGGCACTTAAGACATAACCGTAAACATTTATTTTGAAAAAGCTGGAGTTTCCCAAGGCTTTTTTGGTCAGTTAGCATAAACAAAATATCCCCGTAATCTAGATACGGCATGATACAGGACTTTTAAATTTTTAATGCAGCGGTAGTTGACAAAAACGGTTTCATTTTGGTTAGTTGGTACAATTTATGACTAACATTTTTGTATAACCTATTGATATGTGGCCTATAATTCAAGTTTGAGTCCAGAGTTACTCCCAGATAACTATAGGTGTTTACCACTTGCAACTTAGTATTATCAATATAGAAGTCACTCGCATCGTTTAAGTCCCTCCCTATACGAGTGTTAAACAGCATGACCTTTGTTTTCCTCGTATTCAGTGACAATTTGTTTTGATTACACCATAAGGCTATGTTATCTAGTTCTCCTTGAAGGAGATTATGTATTATCATATGATTTGCACCAGAGACATATAGGACAGTGTGGTCCGCATAAAGACCTACATTGGCGTTTGTTATCATTTTGCTTAAGTCGTTTATATATACCAAAAACAATAGAGGCCCCAGGATAGATCCTTGGGGCACTCCACATAACACAGTATTTAACTCTGAACTACATGAGTTTACATGTACTCTCTGTAGCCTTAAATGTAGGTAATTTCTTAACCATTCGAGATTTTCAGTCCGGATACCATAATGTTCTAACTTATCTAGCAATATTTCATGTTGAACGGTATCGAAAGCCTTGGAGAAATCCAAGTAAATAACTGCAGTTTGTAAACCAATATTGCGTGCGCGTAGTATATCATCAGTGAGATTTGCGATCGATTGTACGGTAGATTTCCCATTCCTAAAACCAGTTTGGTTGTCAACCAAAATTTTGTTCTTATCCAGAAAATTAATCATTTTGTCATGAACTATTTTTTCAAGTATTTTAGCAACTATAGGGAGTAGGGATATAGGACGTAGATTTGTGACTTGGTTTTGGTCTCCACCTTTGGGGATAGGGATTATTGTAGATGTTTTCCAACTAGTCGGCATGTCATTTTGTATGAAACAGTTATTAAATAATTCTTTAAATACAGTCGGTATGGCTAGCATTGTGTCTCGAAAAACCTTAGCTGATATTCCAGGAATTTGTGACTGTTTACTAATATTGATGTTTTTAGCTAAGTCAATCACTTCTGTCTCTGTTGTTCTAAGTTTCTGCATATTATTTGGGTTACGCTCATCGTACATCTTCCATGGTGTAAACATTTTTGAGGCCAGTTTAGGCCCAACATTTGTGAAAAATTCATTAATGAAGGTAGGGGTGTTGGCGATTATATTACCTGAGTCATCGTGAAGTTCAATATCAGGTTTATTATCAGATGAGTCAGATCCTGGCAGTATGCCATTTATCGTTCTCCAGAATTTACGATGGTCGTTTTTATTGGTTTCTAGCTTATGAAGAGTGTATAATTGTCTTGCTTTTTTTACTTTTTTATTGGTTTCGTTTCTAGCTTTTTTAGCTTTAACCCAGTCAGTTTCCAGTCCTGATGATTTAGCAATTTGGAGGAGTCTGTTTTTATCTCTAATCGCCTCGATCTCTTCGACTGTAATCCATGGGTGATTTCTATCAGTAACTGTAAATTTCCTCATTTTACAGTCACGATCAAGGTAAGCACAGATAGTGTTTAGGATAAAACCCCATTTTTCTTCAGTGCTGTGGGTATTATAGAATATAGTCCAATCAGACTCATGAAGATGATTCTTCAATTTAACACTGGAATATCTAACATAAGACCTACCTTCAATTATTTTGTTTTGTTTTGTGGTGCGGTGTCTTTTAAGTATAATAAAAATTGTTTGATGGTCGCTATAGGCTTGTTCCACAACGCCTGCTAAACTAACGTTATCTGAGTTTGTAAAAATAAGGTCAATTATAGTACTATTTAGACTGAATCTTGTGATATCTTTAATGAGTTGCCGATAGCTCAGTTGTTTTAATTCAAGTAAAAAATCTGTTATCTCTTGGGAGTGTTCCAATATATTCATATTAAAATCCCCTAGTAATACGACCTCGTTTTGACTATCATCACTCAGGTCCATCAATAACTCACTTAATAATTGTTTGAAAATCTGGACATTACTTTTTGTGGGTCTATATATATTTACCAGAACAATATTTCTTGCTTTATCACGATTTATTTTTATAACCTGGGCTTCAATATGGCATGTGCTTATGTTAAGATGGGCATATATAGTTGCATCATGTTTAATAGAAAGATTAATATAAGTCCCTAAACCCCCCCCAGTCTTAGGTTTATGATCTCTTTCGTTCTGTTTCCAGTTTCTATCCACCCTGTGAAAAGCATAACCAGGTAACTGATATTCAGTTGATTTGTCCTTGTTGTTTAACCATGTCTCCGATGTACTAATCACGTCCCATATTTTGTTTCTATTTTCTAGTTGCAACATTTCATATTTTGCCCTAAGGCTACACAAGTTTGAATGTGAAATTTTCATACCTCTAGCCTGAATAGCTTCATCCATTGTATATAAATGCGTCATAATATTTGTGATATTCGTAGATTTTTCACTCTGCATAGTCGACTACAGGCTCGAGATGCGTTCCAAAAACAAGTAGTAGGTACATAAATCAATAGACCATCCATTAATAACACTATCGTTCTATTAGAATGTAACCACAATCATTAAAGAATCCTTATAATTTTTGGCACTGAGGCAATAATAAACCAGTGATTATTTTATAGGCAAAAAGGATATAAATCAATTTGTGGTAAAAGTATCTAAAACTTTCAGTCTTTGCATAATTTATATTTTCAACTCTGATTGGATGGTGAGACATGGAATTGTATCTAGAAAAAAAAACCCTTTTAGCATGCAGAACCTTAAAGTTGCAGCTATAATATTATGCAAAGGCATAGGTCAAAGCTGCTTCACTAGCTTGCAATCATATTGCATGAAAAATGTTTCCCTTTATATGAACAATCACTAATGAATATTCTCAAGGTACCATCTTTGGAATTGGTAACACAGCTGCCACACTGTCTGGAATTCTAGCTCCATCCATTGTTGAAGCCATAACAGAAGCGTCGGTAGGTTAATCAACTGTTTATCTTTCCCTAAATATAGCAACAAAAATTAAAAAATATCATTCAAAACCAATTATTTAGATGAATCTTAATTTTGGAATATTGATCAAACACTAGTATCTCAAGGAGAATATTGTAATTGGCAGCCCATTCCTCCACTTTGATTGTCAATGGCACTGAAACATATTCTTATTGCATAAGCATTATTTCTTGAGGTTGAGGGCATATTCCACTAGACAAGTTGTTTGGGGTCATATGGCCACCACAGAGGCACCACACACTAGCACTGTGTTAATGCTTGTCTGGCAGATATAGAACCTATCTGCTAATGCATGATATTTACTGACTGCTGGTGGCTGTATGGGAGCAGTACTGCCAAAACCTGCCAAAAGGTGATAAAGTAGTTCTTACCTGTTATCCACTGGTAGCCCCCATACAGCTGCCATACAACCACAGGTAGTTAATGGGCCACTCTATAAGCATGTTTGGTGAAGTTGATATTTGGCCTGGTGGAATATACCCTGTACATGGAGTCATGAGTTGATGAATGTGAGCTATCATGATGATTATCAACTCAACCATCCAGTATCATCCCATAGCCATCATCTGTCACTACCCTAAACTAATACGTGAGTTTACAATAAATTGTCATGTGCAAAATTTTATGTGTAATTAAAGAGAAATGCTGGTAGTTGGGTGATTTTTAAATTTGATTGATTTTTGCAAATAGTTTAAGTTGTAAAAAACTCTTCCGGTGGATAAAATCGGGCCCCCGATTTCCGCCGATTGCACCGATTTCATCCTGATTTTTGCAAATAGATCTGGATAATATAAGTTTCATATATAAGCAAGTAGGAAATGCAAAAAAAAAAGCATGTCACCAATCTAACGTCTATGGGAAGGACATCTGAAAAGAAAAGTGCTTAACTATAAGTGTTTATGGGAAACAGCAATATTTTGACTTTCTGGCCAGGTGACGCTAATGTTCTATTGCTATCTTCAAATTTGTCTGGATTCTGATAGTTTGGAACATATACAAATGAGAAATGCTAAAAAATTACTATGACACCATGCTAACTTGTATGGGAAGGCCACCTGGAGAAGGTAAGTGCTCAAGTATTGGTGTCTATGGGAAACTGCAATATTTTCATTAAATCAGATGGCAGCACCTTCTTAAAATTTAGTTCTGAGTATGGATATAGAGGGCACTGCGATACTTACCAGCATTTGTCTTTAAAAAAATATCATGCCCTTCTCTGTCACATAGAGCAGAAGTTCAAATATGTGATCCTTTTAGAAATAAAAAAATGTAGTTGTCTAGAATTTATGTTGAATAACAATGGTTTTACTTAAATACAGTTTGCTCTTTATTTATGACCAAAGGTTTATATTCATGTTGAGAAGCATGATTATCCACTCAGAAGGTGTGTTTCTACCTTGATTTGAATTAATAGGTTATGCTTATCTGCTTCAAGGTGTTGAATCATGTTCAGAAAGGTATAGAAAATACTACAATTTAATGATGACACTCACCTACATTTTGTTGTTTCTTTTCAGCCGTTCATGTCTAGATGGCGAATTGTATTCTTTATTGGTCTTGCAGTATCTTTGATAGGGGTCACCTTTTATGTGGTTTTCTGCTCAGGTGAGGTACAAAGCTGGGCAATGATACAACAAGAAGAAGAAAATGTAATCTCATCAACTACAGCATATGATGATTTTATTGGGGAATCCCAACAAGCTCATCAGCAGATGATAGATGAATCTGTAGAAAAAATGTATGACTAATGTTTTTCGTTTTTTGTCCCAAATCAATATATATCTTGATGTAGATTTGGTGTATATTCAATATAGGGAAGACACTAGAATATCCTTTTAGGATTAATAACGAATCTTTGAATATCCTTTGTTCAACATCTTTGAAACATCTTGGACTCCTTAAAGAATCCAAGAATACCTCTGCATCTATTTGTTACCTAACACTGCAGCAAGGGAGAACCACCAGAAATCCCTCCATGAGAACAAGATATAAAATTACTGCATTATATCGGGATAACATCAAAATTGTAGCCATAAAACATTACATTGACAGCACTAAGAGCAACTTTATGGTAGGTATTAAAATAGATAAGTAAATTTTTCCAAAGAAAAAATTACATACCTGAATTACTGGAATATAGCAATACCTAGTATTAAAAATTTCAATAGAAATTGCACTCACCTTAAAACGGGATATTGACCTTGACAAACGTGAATAGTCAAAGCCTGGGCAACACTACTAAGCCTAATCCTAGATCTAGTGTAGAGATGAGGCGTTCAAGTCCGATGTACTAATCCTAGATCTAGATCTAGTTTCTAGATGAGAGTGGTGGCCATAGTAAACGTAGTCATATAGGGGTTTGACTTTGTGGTTCATATAAAAGCCGGCCCCCACCTACCACGATTCCGGTCACGATTGGCCTTACGACGGCCTTCCCGACACCATTCCGATTCTATCGTGAGGTCAACCAAAATCGTGGTAGGTGGGACAGGTTTCTGCGATTCCGTCTACGACAGCTCACGATAGGCTGCAATTGAAAACGCCAATCGTAGAGGTCCCGATAACTTCCAACATGTTGGAAATTTTGTAGACTGTCGTAGCCTATTGGAGGTGATCTAACAGGAAAATACCTCTTGTGGATGAAATAATTTGCGGAAAATTATGAAATTCTGGAATTAGGTAGGGCGCATATAGATATATAATCGATGTAAATATGATATTATTTCATGAAGTCTAAGTGTCTGAAAATAATAGTTTCATATTGGAATTATTATTCTACCACAGTCATATTGTTCAATTTGATTGTTTTAGTGTTTGAAAATAATATCATAAGATATTGTAAATAGATGTAGAAAATTTTTCGGATTCATTCAATGTTTCCAAAATTATAGTATATATCAATATTAAAATCATGCCTGAGATCTACTGTGAATCACCAATTGAGTCGTGAGCCAATCGTGACCATGGTTTATGTTTGGTCCTCCCAAGGCGTTTCTACGCTCTACGATTTCAACAATTTGAAACAATCGGGGACCTCCCGATAGGTCACAATTTCCCCATTTCAAATCGTAGCAATCAGGAAGCATGTCGTGGCCTATCGTGGTAGGTGGGGGGTCCCCTCTTAATGATATGAATAGTACACACAGATCGGTGTATTGTGTTTCCTTTTTTAATATATATTGTGAGGCATGCTATCAGTGAAGTGAGAGTCTCTCAGAGATTGACATACTCGAGATGACGTCAGAATAGTGACCCATTTATGAATCTCCTTAGTTACCTTAGCAACAGGCTGTGACATGGTAGGGGTGAGGCCTACAGTTCATTTGGACTATTGTGTGCCCCAATAGAAATAGAAAAGGCTCCTACAGCTTAAATACAGGAAATACATTAATGGCTAATGCCAGATGAAGTAATATGGAAAGAATATTTATTGGATGCCCTCTGATATATAGGGGACAGAGCCATTGTTAGTTCATGAAGCAGTCACTAGGTGGTCGGGGGACAAAACCTGTATTCTGGCTCTTTGATCTTACGAAATTCAACTGCCTTTCAATGTTTTACCAAGGTTCCTTTGACTCTCTACACCGATCCCAGAGCAGGAAGATATAATGCTAAAACACAGGACATGATGTTTTTTACATTCAATACTTTATTTAGATATGTGAGCAAGGCAAGAAAAGTGACATCTCCCAATTATCATTCCGATTGGAACAGAGCACATTCCGATTGGAATTTCTGGTGGGCTGTGCATTACGATAGCGTTCCTGATTCATTCCCGACATAACTCCAATCGTAGTGTATGCTAATGAAGGTGCTGGTATCGGGAACGCACCGAGAACATCAAAAGCTTGGCACATGTTTTTGCGGGTCCGGATTGGAGTTCCCGATAAGAATTCTATCAGAGTTTATCAGAGATTATTTGGAAATTTCTTGTCGGGGTTCAATCGTGGTCTATCGGTAACCTTATCGGGGTTGGTGGGTGCCGCCTCTAACAATCTTTACATCATTCTTCAATTATCCAATATGCAAATTTTTCTATGACACATACATTTATTGTCCTTACATTTGAGCAGCCCCAGGACTAGGGTATCGTCATCTTGTGGCATTCATGGGATTCCTTGGTTGTTGCATCTGCTATGCCAAGCGTTTCAACTTTAGTCTAGCACTGGTAGCAATGGTAGATTATGATCCATCATCCTTCAACTACTCTGGACCAGATACATGCCCTGTTCAGGAATTGATGGTGAATAAAACACAGGTAGGAACATTTTGAGTGATGAAATATATTGACACAACTTCATTGATGGAAGATGGTTTACATTTTTTATTACATACTTATGACCAAGCATCTATGAAATACCACCCACTGCTAGGTGTGCAGCTTCCCGATAGAATTCCAATCATAGAAAATATCAAACATGTTGAATCCAGACGTAAGGGCTACGATAAGAATTTCAAATCAGGATCCAGTCGTGCTTGAATCGGGATCTGCATCATAAGCTGGCGCCCACCGCTACTATAGGAAAACTTTTCCGACAAGAATTGTTCAATTCCAATCGGGAACTCTATCGGGGACCTTATCGGGGTTGGTGGGTTCCTGGTCTTAGGATGATATTTTGAATAGAGATGTAATGAGACATCATAAGATTAAAGAATGGTTAAATGGCCAAGGTAGATTGATATGCTCAGATGGGACGATGATTGGTGAGGGAGGAAGTGAAAAGCATTAGGGCTAACCAGAAGGGTTAGCGGTAATGTGATAACAGAAGTATCCTACTGTTGCCATGGACGTGCCCCACATGACTCGCACTGCTCACATGCGCATCAGATCACATGAGAATATATTTCAAACAGTCTTCACTCCACTCCACTTGCTCACAGACCATCAGACCCTACCTAGTAGTGGCAAGAGGTCACCTACTTCAAACACGCCTCGGGGCCCTCGCTCTCCCTCCTCCCCCTTCTCTCTAACATAACCTCCCCACGCCACCCTGTTCTTTCTTCAGTTTGTTGTGTAAAATCTTCGCCGTCGGATGGGTTTCCGAGCCTCAGATGTCTGACAGCGTGTTGGTTCGGCGTCATTCCGACGAGAAATTTTTTTTCTTCAGCTTGTGTTTTGCGAACACAGTGGGCACCCCCCCCCCCCCCCCCTGAAATGTACATAGTATGTATCAACAGGCAACTTAGTGCAGTGATGTCTAAGCATCATTATAGGAGTTCCTGAAATGAAATACCCAATATTTGTACACATTGATATAATGATTACTATCATGCAATACCTTCAGTATCATCTTTCTGAATGTTGAGTAGATGAAACCTCTCATCTTTATCCATGTTTCCTATTTGGGATATTTGACTCACTGCTGAAAGGCAAGGTACAGAAACAGTTGTTATTGTGTATTGATATAGGGATGAAGAGAAAAGCAATAGATTCTAGAAAGGTTGTACATAACATCTAGGTGTTCTTCCCACTGTCCAAATAGAGCTTCACTTACAAATACCATCAGGATTACTGATATCACAAAAAGAGAAGATATTATTCAGGATTATCAGCAATTGCAGTATATAAAGTGGACCCTAGTTCCCTGGTTATCCATTTAAGGCTACCTGTGGATCCTTTGTCCCACCTGCAAGCCCAGCCACAAAATTATCAGTCTATTAGGCTGATAGGGGGAGAAATCATGGAATTTGCACCCTGAACATATACACAAAAATGAGGCCTGCTTTCAAAAATGAAATAGCAAAAATACTTGAGTTAAACTAACAAACAGAATGTACTCAAGACTAAAGCACTCCTCATTATTCAGCATCATCATTGGTCATTATTTCATTTTTCACATATAATGCTAGTATTAAGCAATTTGAAATGTAATGATATAAAAAAACATGGTGATGACGCCAATACATCGATACTTATTCTCGGAGTCAACGATAAATCTATGTTTTTTTTATTATTATATACCTTAGATTGACCAAAACTTGGCACTGTCACTCTCACCCAGCGCGGTAAGTGCATCACACGATTAACCCAGAAGTCAAATACACTCTCCTAGCAGAGGTTAGATTCACTCAGGCTTCTCGTTAGTTACAGAGACTATGATTTGGAGAGGGACGTTCATTTGGATATTTTGCACATGCGCAATGGTCACATCCGGCCTTGCTTGTTGCCATGGCACCTTGGTTTGTAGTGTCTCATTTTGGGAGTTCTGAGGCGTCTGACATAGGCCACGGAACGAGTTATCGTGTATATCGACCAAATATTGAGGTATCTAACGTGTAGCTTTAACCTGAAACAGTTTGAATAGCTGAAATATGCGTGATCAAACAATAACAACACTGAAGGACCAATCTCAGGTTTCCATGGGGTGTATGAAAGGCATAACTAGTACACTTTTCATCCTTTGAGCCATCTGTGTAGATGGATACATGATCCTTGAATCTTTTTTGCAAGGTCTCATAGTGGTCTACAAATACCCTGTCAGAAGTGTCAGCTTTGGTGTTTTGGCAAGGTCCATTATGACTCAGGGTGATCCGACAACCCATGGAGGAGTGTCAAGTGGTTCTGCCACCTGTATTCTGTGCATTGGTATGCTAGCTTCTCTGGAGAGAGCCCTAACTCTTACTGGGAAGGGTTTTATAACATTTGGTTTTTCTCTGTAGATGTTTCTGTTTCCCTTGAATAATAAGGCATATGCTGGATTTCTTGGATTCAATCTGACTTTGATTGCATACTGTAGAGCCAATTTCTCTCACCGCAGATGGAGCGGAGGGACCCCTGCCTCTGCAAGTAAACTTGCAACAGGTGTGGTTCTGAAGGCACCAAGGCAAACCCATAGAGCCTGGTTCTGAATTGGTTTCAACCAGTCCAGGTAAGACCTTGCTGCTGAAGCATATACTATGGACCCATAATCCAATCGTGACTGGATGAATGTTTTGTACAGTCTTAGGAGGATCTCTGTGTCAGATCCCCAGTCAGTGTTACTCATCACTTTCAGAAGGTTCAGAGCCTTTTGGCATTTTCATCTTAGGTATTCAACATGTGGTTTGAATGACAGTATTCTGTCAAACACCAGTCCGAGAATTTAACTTCCTTCTGGACTGTCAGTTCCTTGTTCTGGGGGTAGAGCGCTGTTTTTTTCTTGCATCCTCACCCACGACAGAAATGAACTGCACATGTCTTTGTCTCTGAGAATTTGAATCCATTCGGGTCACTCCAGATTTGCAGTCTATTGAGTGTTTGCTGTAGTCTTCTTTCAACAACCAGCATTTGTTTGCCCTTGTAGCACCCATTTCCTGATCTACTCTCTCTCTCTAGGTTATTATGAAGTACTGTGCAGGGTCTGCTTTCCTTTCCCGTATGAGTTCCCAAGGCAGAAATGAAGTCTCACATAGGTCCTGCAATTGCTCCCAGTCTGCTTTGTGGATTTTCCATTTGGGTGGACTTACTTAATTATAATTCTTTTCTGTCGTGAGGATGATGGTCACTACCACAAGGGTCATTGTGTATGATACTGGTGGGTATCCTATTTCGAGCATTGTAGCAGGTCCTCAACCCTTTATTATATTAACTAACTGATTGTATCAACAAATCTCCAGTCCCAATGATTATCAGTATTTCTAGTTCTTGGTTGGTCATGCATTGTCTGTGCAGGATCCCCAGTCCCCCCTCCGGAAACAAGTCAGTCAGTGTAAGTGTTAGGAAAATGTTCAGATACATAGCTTTCTGTAGTCCCCTTCCTCACCTGCTTTACTTTACTCTTGATTTATAGAGTGCAAACTCATCCGTACAATACCTTAGATGTCTGTAAAAGTGGCTCAGAGTTTCCTTGTTAGGCGTTGGCTAGGTGTATGCCTTCGTTGTGTGCGGTGTTGATTCGTAATTAGTAATGTTCAGTTTCTAGTTCAGCTGGGGCTGTGGCTGTTGCGTGGTTGTTGTACATGTCCACGCCTCACTGGCCACCCCATGAAGTAGTAGAATTGAAAAGGAAGAAAGAAATATTGATGAGAGTTAAGCCATAAGTAGCAAGTTTTGTCATTTACAGATATAAAAAGTTCATCCTCTTGGGACAAGCGTACACCTGAAGACTACTCTATATTGGGAAAGGTTTTACTTTGACATAGATAACTTGTTGTATAGATATGTACCTATAAGATTGGAGTATGTATATTGACCTTTTTCCACAGTCTGCTGATTCCAATTAACTGTGCCACATCACCCCAAGAGTAGTATAGTAGATGTAGACCAGCAGAATAAGTGTGGCGTGACAACACAAATTTGGAAGAATTTGAGAGCAGGATTCTTACCCAGAACCAATATCAACTAGGTCAACTATTACATACATTATCCTACTTTAACTTTATTTGGTTATGCATACATTAACCTATTATCAACCAATTTCGAACATTTTGTATATATAGAGTCTCCAGAGGTTACTAAACTCCCGATTATCGCCCCGGGTAAAGCAAAGTTTCGCGCCCGATAGACTTGGCACACTACGACAAAATGAACTACAGTTTTCTGATTTATAATTGGAAAAACTGAATATAATTTCGGATTTCCATGTAGAAATAGCTGAAATTTCCATTTCTGACATCAGAATTTCAATTTGAGGATGTCTGAAAACCGTTAAACTGCATTAATTCTGGCTTACGGGTTAGGGGTCTATCACTACACTACATCGGTAATCAGCGAAATCCGGAACTTGTCAACAGACTGAATTACGGGATCCCTCAATAGGGTCTATGTTTGACATACATGTATATTTTCCACAAAAAAACTGCGAGCCGTTTAATATCTGGATGGATTCTCCTCAGAATGTCATTTGATAGTCCTAGGATTGTCATAGGAAGGTCCCTGTGTAATAAACATGGATTGTCCTTCCCAAGGACAGGGAGAAGGATGGAGACTTGAAATGTCCTTCCAGGCTGTTGAATAAATCTGTCTTTGTCCTGACCTCGATCCTGAAGCTTTCCTTTTGAAAGGTGTTCTTTCTGATGCAGGTGGCCTAACTAACAAATACATAATCAATGTACACGCTTGAATAATATCCTTCAGTGCTTCTTGCAATCATATGTACATAATACATTTATTCTCCATTGAATAATAACAATATAAATTTCTTAATTGAAAAACACAACAGAATTAGGCTTGCCTGTGGTTGGAACCAATAGTTTTGTATGTTTGTTGGTTTGTTGGTTTGATTTCACGTCCAGTTAACCATTGCAGACTTTCTCAAGGTTTTTTTACACTACAAGGGTGGTGATCGAATCTATGAAATGAATTTAGGTAGAATCTCACCAATAGCTTTCTGATCACCACTGGTTTCAATGCAGCGCCTAGGATAGATACATAGAAACACCAATCATATAAAGGCTTGCATTATATATTGGTAAAGCGGGATTCACTCAATGGGATTCATGTACCTCACAGGGTGTTTGTCTGAGACAAATCCTGCTGAGATTCGGTACTCCAACACAATGTCGTCATCTAAATTGTAGAGTACCATTCCCCTAAGACATTTTTCCCCTGCAATTGTTGGCGACATTTCCGCCTAATAAGGAACAGAATCTCATGACATTTTGAACCCTGTGAGGTACATGAATCCCACCGTGTGAATTCCACTTAAGGCTTGGTCATGGTTGTGTATATCTAATGTAGTATGAGATGTTCTATACTCGAAGGAATGTTGCATGACTGGCACACAGGTGCTAATTCACCTCTCAAGAGATGCCTGTGTGTCAGCTTTAACATGTGACCAGTTAGCACTTGTTCAGGTTCCCAGGATGTTTGTTTGTTTGGGTAGTTTAGCGTCCAATATGATCTATTAGACTTACTTTGGGTTTGACAGAATCTATGAGATGAATGTACGTAGAAATCTTACCCCTACACATTTACCGAGGAGAGAGTTATTTTACATTCCATATCACAAAGACAAGGTATGAGAAGGATTGGCCTTTGATATAGCAGTCAATCTACTACTGCTAGGGGTTAAGGAGAAAAGTGGCTTCAGTAGGACTCAAACTCAAAAATTTCGCCAACCTTGGGATTATGAGTCCAGTGCTCTTTACCACTGAGGTAACTCCCCACCTCGGTCGCTTTAGATATGCTTGCATGCAAGCATATCTGGCCTGCACCACCCGGAGGCAAGGCGACCAAGAGGGTGAACGGATTGATCATTGCTGTCCACCCTAGCAGGGTTTTGCACGGTCTGCACGATCATTCCCTTCTATTCCAATGTGGCTAGGCACCCAGCAACCACTTCTTTGTTATCTTCTAACCTCTGTGTGGCATTTGATGGCTCTGGTAAAATTGATTAAGCTCATTCTTACCTGTGTTGTTCTTAGGAATATACCCATGCATTTCTTTGTTGCCTGAAAAAGTACTACGAGATCTTCTAGACTCAAAAGGAGTGTTGCATTGTTAGCACAAAAGTGGTAATTCACCTCTCAGGAGGTGCTAATGAGTCAATTTGGTGTTTGTTTGTTTGTTTGTTTGGGTAGTTTAATGTCCAATTTGTTCAATTAGACTTACTTTGGTCAAATTTGCATATCCTGTTGGAATAACAAGCTATGCTGACTGGTTAATCCAGGCATCTTACTTTTCTCAATCATATCTTATCGAAAATCTTACATTCCCTGAGGAAGTCAAGAATTTCTTTCTTCCCAGTGTTATGGAAAACACTGCGCATTGTTGGCGCATTCTTAAGGAATTTCTTCCTGTTCTCTTTGAAGGCCTGACAGCATAGCATGAGATGTTTTACACTCAGCGGAGTGTTGCATGTCTGGCACACAGGTGCTACTTCACCTCTTAGGAGATGCCCATGTGTCAGTTTGGTGTGACCGGTCTATTATCTCATTTTATGAGTGAGGTCTTCAGATTCATTACATGTATCATTCAGATAATACAGTATTGAACTCCACGTTCACTTTTTTCTGATATGCACTTGTTTTTAATCCAAATTTGCTATTGCTTTTCATAATGTCCTTACTTTAATACATGAATACAAGTTGCGAACCACTGGAGCATTTTGGACTCCATTAAAGTAAGATGCAACAAGACAAGACTCATATAGGTTTTATGATTCTATGGATGCATATTGAAAGGACAGCTTACAGGTTTCTCTTCTGTCAGCTGGTTTATTGGAATACAGGCTTCTCAGATGCGGGTAAACCGTCACATTAATGGAATACTGGAATGACTGACCACAACCATGCATCAGGGATGCCAGTTGGGGTCAGGAAAAATTCATACAAGGCCAGTCTTTGTATCACGCACATGATGTATGAGACTTGGTAATGTTTTAATAACTCTATTCTCACATGACATATTTTAAGCCAATCAGATGTTAGTATTCTAGTTTGCCCTTATCTGTAGCAGCATTTCCTACCGGAATCCTACAGCTCTAGGTTGGAGCACTGGGATCCATAGGCCCTCTAACTGAGTGTGCTGGGAGTAGTTGAATTCTGAATTCTTATATATTACAGAACAATTTTATCTAAGATTTTATCAAAACATACAATTTCTTTAAATTTTCATCTCTTTGAGGCTAAAATAAAAATCCTACATGTAGGCAAAATCCTACAAACTGGCATCTCTGATGCATCTCAACATGAAGGCTCTCAGCTTCTGAGGATCAGAATACCAAGTCCTCAGAGTGCCCGGTCCTCAACAGTTTTACACTAGCCAAGGCTAAGGCTTTGCAGTAGATGAATGCTTTATCTGTAATCAGCACGAGATAGTACTTCGGTCTACAACACATATTATCGTAAAACTGGATGTGTTTTAATCTTGGTCATCGTATGCCATGACTGGAGTTTGGCATTGTGACTTCATGTGGCGAAGCCGAGTGAAGTCCGGAGCCAATACTCCAGGAGTGGCATGCGGTGGCCAAGATTAAAATGAATCAAGTTTTGATTTTATCCTACCCTTTCTCCTCGATTTTGGAATATTATGTGATAACAATTCTGTATGCCACTAGTGGCATATAGAACTCCGTATGCCAGTCAGCATGGCATACGGAAACTCAATGTTAAGCCTATGGGATTTTATATTAGGGGTAGGATAAAGCTTTATTCAGTGTTGTATTGAACATCAGAACAATAGAATTCTGTTTCTGTCTCAGATACTTAAGGGATCTCAGTATGGTATGTTATATCTATTGTGAAAGACCATTGAATAAGTTTAGTCAGTGGTTATTGCCTTTTATCATATATCATTATTCCTATATACCTATGAGTGAACAACCTTTGATTACCTGATGCTGCTGGGGGTGGAGTAACTTTTGTTTACTGCCCAGGTTGACGTTTACTGCCCAGGATGACTTTTACTGCCCATGTAGACGTACAGAGACGTTTGGTTTTTATCGATATTAGCCAACAATTGAAGGTACATAGGAATAGGGAATTCACGTACCGGTGGGAATAAGTCAGAGTTACGAGGTAAGGCTTGGAAATGAATGCCTCGGGCAGTAATTTCACATAGTTTCCCTCTATTCCTATATACCCATTTCCGAAACCTCTATAGTTACATACTGCTGCTGGGGGTGCAGTAATTATAAGTTATGCAGCGAGGCTGACGTTTTTGTCCCAGGCTGACGTTTTCGTCCCGGCCTGACCACGTGACATAAAGAGCAGCATGACGAAAACTTAGCTATTGCAGTTACTCGATAAGGATGGCCATTTTTATTTTTGGGGCAGTAATTTTTCTAAGCATTACCGAGGAACTTTGACTTATTCCCACCGGAACATAGTTTTCCTCTATTCTCTACCATACTAAACATATAGGGACTGTGTAATTCACCGGGATAGGATTACAGGTGCTCATTATCTCCGCACTACACAAAGCCAAGATTATGAAAAATAGGTTCCTTGGGTACACAATAGTGTTAAAAGATGGTTTGCCATTTTGTTTCTTCTCTGATTTTTCAATTTGCAAGACTGAACAATTGATAAATATAACAGAAACTGGTTTAAGATAAATCCTTGAATACATTCCGATGTTGCACGTCTAGTCCTCAGAGATTGCAGCGGCTTGTATCAGAAACCGTTTAATATTTATTTCATAATAGTAATTAACCCTTTAAGGACGGCCACCTGTTGCAGAGCTGTCACCATGAGGACGGGTGCTAGTGATAGTGTATATCTCTAGAGGACGAACACATTTTAGATAAAGTCATAATTTGATGTTCCATCATGTGATATACTTGGTAATCAATAATATTTCACTTATTTTAGCTTATTAATATTGGTTTGATGTTATAGCTACATTTCCTGAAGATTTTATATAGATCTATAAATTATTTCCTTGTCAAAACCAATTTTATTGATCTAAGAGAAATAATGCCTTCAGGCATCATTCGGTCTGGGCTGGTTGATGTCTCAAGGCATCATTCGGTCTGGGCCGGTTGATGCCTCAAGGCATCATTCGTCCTTACATGGTTGATTCATATCCCAATCAATATCACCATTGATACATTACAAGAGAGGATGAGACGAAAAGGTTACTTTAGATAAACAAGATTTAAATACTTTTAATCCAACATCCCTCTAAGAATGTCAATCCAACCTTACCAAAGATGCCAGACAAATGTTGGACCGACTTCACATTATCAATTGTACTACAGTGATTATATCAGCTTCCATCACAGCCACTTAAAGGGAACAGTTGTTATTTCAGCGTCGTCTATTAGGAAACTAGGGTACAACGATAATTCAGCAGCTGATCAGCTACTTCCACATAGACATAAAGGTAGCGAGGAAATATGAATAGGTAATCATCCGATTACTTACCTTGGTAAAAGTATGAAGGAGAATTAAGGCTCTTGCGAGCCTAGGGACACTACTGAGTGTCCTAGGGCAACAGGGAGGGAGATCTATACCGCGTAGTAATCAGTCCCGCGCGTATACCAAAGAAGTGCGGACGTGTTAGAGCGACAGAGAAGTGATTCTAGAGATTTAGGATCTCAGTGAAGCCATGTACACATTCATTAGTGGATTAGTTCTGCCAAGTAAGAAGAGTCATGTGTATTAAGAAAGAAATTGATGAGTGTCCTCGGTTCTGAAGCACTCCAAACGAGATGGTGAACAGGAACACGAATATGTTTCTGATTTTATTGTAGCCTGGAAATATTTATCTGTTTATCACCCATTGAGTATGAGATATTATCCTACCCCGCATATAAATCTCCATAGACTTAACATGGTGGGCCTGTATGCCACGGTTATGCCATAAAATATTAATATGCCACTGGTGACATATGAAGTAAAAAACACAGGACAGGGTAGGATATTCGAGTTTTCCGCGAAGACAACTCATGCCATATAAACAATCATATGATATTTTGTGATGTTTCATGATATTATTATATACCTGTGGCTGTATGAACTACATATACTACCCGCTCCTACCAATGGCATTATAGTTAACCACATGCCAGTCGTCAGAGACGTCTGGTGGACGGTAGGGGAACTAACCCACCGTTCTACAATAGACCCTTGACTCATCCGCGGGCGCATGGCAAAATGGCGGCCGCGCGTGAGTTTCCGGTTTCGGACCCGGCCGACGCCATTGTTTGTTTTGATCATAACACAGCTCTAGGAGCAGGATATCGCTGAATAAAAGACATGTCAACAGCTAGAATCGATTATATTTAAAGAAACTAGCTTGTTAGAAAAGAGAGACTTATTTCTTCTTTTCTAACAGGAAGCTTTTGACAGTGCAGCCTGTCCGCCGATTTTGTCAGCTGCTTGGCATAGCTGGTATAAAAATTATCCACAAAATGGGTTTTGCCTATTCTAAACACATGACACCTATTTTGGATAATTAGATATTACTTTAAGGATTATCTGTAATGTATATTGATAACTCTAATGGCCCAGAAACAATATAAACAGTAGAAATTACTACAAAGTACATGAGCGAAAATAGGTGATTTTTCCCCATGCCTTCAGAGTTGCCACTGTCACTGAGTTTTATTTTTTTTAAATCATTTTATTTATCCTGGATAAGATAAGGCAAATACATGCCTGTTTACAATCAGGTCCAGCCATCGTACTTGTAATTAGAATCGTATGATGTCTATACTAGCCATGGTCACACAACCATAATACTGACTTATTAACTCTTACATCTCTAATCACTGAAATTGTGGATCATGGGCTGCTGCCTATGACATTATTCAAAATAGCAAAAACTTCCTCCAACACACAGATTAATTCGTTACCTACAGAAGATCCCTCAAATATAAAACCAAATATGGGATAGGCTGTACAGGGAAATAATCATTAATTGCACTTGTAAAATATTGCAATCTTTGACAATTTGTATGAAAGCCAGTATCAAAAATGCAATAATATCAGAATATCATATTCTAGTGCACTTTTGGACACTCTATCATCTGTGATTTCAATGTTCTATTACCTCAGGAAATATCTATCACCACTCTGCAATATAAGTATCATTTAAATTGTCTTGAAGTACCTAAGAAGATAGGATGGTTATTTCTATAGGTCATCTTGATACATTTTTCATTAAATTACTGTGAAAACACACAAGTAAAATGTTTTGATATTTTTACCTAACAGATTCCGATTTTCAAACTATCATGGGAAATCTTAGCCTAGGCAGAGGTATATCATATGTATACCGACAAATAGACTAGAGTCTTAGCTTTTTAACAATGCTTGATTAAGGTCGGTGACCTACAGGTTTCAGTAGTACACATTTACTATATTCTGTGAAGGTTTGGAGAAAATGACATGGGATTTACTATGTGAAAATTAACTTTTAAATTTGTCTAGACATTATATCATAATGTTGTTGTCATAATATCGATCTCTAAAACAAAAGCCAGCACAGTCATCTACGATTACCCAATATGGTTAATATAATAGGGTGGTTGTTATATGTCAGCCTTCTTTATTGAGTTTGTATGATATCATAAATCCCTTAACAATTAACTTAAAAACTCAAAATAAAGATCAGTAGATCAGTAGAAAGTTTATATTAAGATTTTTGACTGGTTTCCCACAAGTTGAAGCCACTATGGCATGGCATGTACATAACAATGACATAATGTATATTTTCATCTACTAAACCCCTTTTAATTTTAGAAATATTCACAGAGAATATTTCTATTTGTTTCATGTACCTTAATGATTTTATGATTCAGAAAATCACATTTTTAGTATTCTGGACTATTTGTCATCTGTCAAAATGTTTCATTACCTAAGGAAATATCTGTCACAGCCTGGCAATATAGATACCATTTCATTCGTATTGAACTACCGAAGAAGATAGGATGGTAATTTATATAGGTCATCGCGATAGATTTTTCATGAAATTCCTGTAAATACAGGAAGGTAACATTTGTTAATGCCATAATGGGAAATTTTAGCCAAAGCATAGGTATCTACTATGCATATCAACAAATAGACCAGAGTCGTAGCTTTCCAACAATGCTTTACTTATAAAGATCCGCCTGTTATTCACAACGCAAGAACAATTTTCATTTTCCGACTTAGAAAAATATATTATAAAGTGGAGTAGAATGCTATGGTTTACATTTGTCAGTACCCAAGTGGGCGTTACACATACACACTGACAACCACAGCTGTTTTTGTAAAAAAAAAGAGAAAAAGACGCAATTCGCCATCAAAAATTCATATAATCGGAAATCCGATGCCATAAATGGAAATTTCAGATGATTTTACACCAGAAAGCCAAATTACAGGCAGTTTCTACGGGTAGAAGTCGGGAAACCGGCGATATACGGCCATTGTTTACATTGTCGGACTACTCGCACTGCAACCGGAAACTCACGGAGCGCAGGAATTCTGGGATACCGTACAGGGGTCTATGGTGCAGAGTGCGGCGGATTAGGCTTGAATCTTAATTATAAATGTGAATACCAATCTATTGTGTTAATCAGTTAATGTTCATTAACCAATTAACGTGGGGAGGTAAAGCAACGCTCAGCAGTGTGTCGAATTGTCTACCAGAATCTAAATTAAATCCAATTCGACATCGAGGAACCTTTTAGGGGATATTGATTAATTAAGATATTGATTAATTATGTTTTCTCTGAAATAGGCAATAATTATAACTCAATTTAAACGTGTCTTCTTCAAGGAAAGAGGTCAACAGTAGATGAAAGTTCAAACCTTTAATAAGAATTGATTTTGATTTACAAGTGTTCACAAGTGATCACAATCCCGAAGTACAGACTATCCACAATGCCTGAATGAGTCTTACGTTGACGTCTCTAAGTGAGACAACAGTTAATAATGATGATAGGGTGAGATACGAGACCCAGATTAACTAGTCTCGATCTCACACAGTATAAGGCATAATAGTACGGCATATGTCAGAGGCAAACGGCATAACTCACCAACTGATAAAGTCTTACACATGGTCTCAAGTTCGTTCAGTAAATTCACCTAACCTTATCAGTCCTTATGATCAGTGTCCCTCATCTCCAGATGATGTTGAGTGAAGATGTGGAGCAGTGATGTTGCCTGATGTTGACTGCAGAAGGTGTAGCGCCTGTGGATGTTACTGTGAGCATGAATGAGTCCCTTGTCCATGCTCACATCGCACTGATACCGATCTGGCAATGTTGGAGTATCATTGCCTATACAGATGAATTGTGCTGACCCTGCACACTTTGTGCTCGGGAGCAATCGCGTGGAGATGTGGTCAGCTTCGGATCTTCTTGGAGACTGCCGCTCCTCTCACTAGCGCTCACTATTAGCTCCAGGCACCGCCCACGTAGCAGGAGGTGTGCATGAGTCACTACCGTGTGCCCTCTGCCGATATTCACATATACCGTAAACTCAAAATACTCTCAGTTCAGTTACTACATTTATAAAACCTTATTACAGGAAACTTTAATATATTGCTTGATACTCATGAACACTCATGAACTCACGAACTCATTAACACAAAGCATTCGGTTATAATCATATAATAAACCCTGAAATATAAATATAATTAATTTCTTAAAAACCTTTCACTTTTGATTGTACTCCACTCCCGTGCCGTATTTGACTACGGTACAATGTGACTAGATGGAAAATCGCCATTTTGGGGTATATAATAATACGAAAACAGGCTGACTGTCTTCGTACGTCAAAATACTTGGTAAAATTATTGATCACATACATCCCTCGGCCTACGGCATCGGGATGTATGTGATCAATAATTTCACTGCATATTTTTGATGTACGAAGACAGTAAGCCAGTCTCCGTATACTGTCCTCGCATGCCGGTTGAGAATGAGTTCATAATGTTGAATAAGATCATTTCTTCTACATGATTCATGTGTTTCCTTACTGTGTCTGAAGTTCTGTATTTCCTATGACAAGCTGAATACCTTTGAGATCCTTCTACCGTATATGATAACATGTGTCCCTTTTCAATGAATGACTGACTAAATCCATTATCACATTATTACTAAGAGAATGTTTGCTTTGATTTGCTTTGTTTGATTTCCCTTGTATGGGTCAACATGTGAGTCCTAAGGTGGCCAGGATTAATGTATCCCTTAACACAAAGAAAACATTTATGACATTTTTCACCTGAATGGGTCAACATGTGTGTCTTTAGATTTGAGGATTTGGTGTATCCCTTACCACAAAAAGAACAATTATGAGGCTTTTCTCCAGTATGAACTAATAGGTGTTTAGTAAGATCAGATAACTGACTGTATTGCTTCCCACAAGCAGAACATTTGTGAGGTTTTTCTCCTGTATGGGTCAACATGTGTCTCCTTAAATCAGATAGCGCCACGAATCCCTTGCCACAAACAGAACATTGGTGAGGTTTCTCTCCTGTATGGTTAAACATGTGCTTCCTTAAACTACATAGCTGCACAAATCCTTTACCACACACAGAACATTTGCGAGGTTTTTCTCCTGTATGGGCCAACATGTGTGTTTTTACATAGGATAGAAGTCTAAACGTCTTACCACAAACAGAACAACTGTGAGGTTTTTCTCCTGTATGCATTAACGTGTGTTTCTTCAGATCTGACGAACGAATAAAACCCTTACCACAAACAGTACATTTCTTAGGTCTTTCTGGTGCATGTGTCCACATGTGTTTATCAAGACCTGATGCTTGATTGAATGCCTTACCACAAACAGAGCATTTGTGATTTTTCTCATCTGTATGGGTCACCATGTGTGTTCTTAGAGAGTATAACATAGTGAATCCCTTACCACAAACAGAACATTTGTGAGATTTCTCTCCTGTATGGAACAACATGTGTGCCTTTACATGGGATAGATAACTGAATCTTTTACCACAAACTGAACATTTGTGAGGTAGTTCCATTGCATGGGTGAACATGTGTGTCTCTAGCTGGGATTGTTCATTGAATCTGTTATCACAAATAGGACATTTGTGACATTTTCCTCCTGTATCAGTTGACATGTTTCCTTCAATTAGATGGGCTTCTAAATCCCCTTTAAGGAATAGAACATTTGTGAGGTTTACTCCCCTTTAGATCTCTTTGATAACTTTCCTTTGGCAGTTCTTCTGTGTTTCTGCCTGGATGTCTTTCTGAAATCCCTGCCACAACCAGGATATTTATAAGATAGCAGACTTGTGTGGGTTTTCACTTGGTCATAGACAGAGACTGAATTCCATTTGGTTGCTCCTCAGATACTTCAACTTCCTTCCCTCTTCACAGACCAAGGATGCTTTTGACGTGGTTTGAAATATAAACAACAAAAAAACAGGTTAATTGAAGACAGCATCTACAAATATTTGTAAGTCTTTCCAAAAATTGAATGATATATGACAATAACAAATCTAAATAGGTTATTTCCAAATCATTTAAGGAAACTGCAATTCCTTTTCAGTGGATATTTTTTGTTTGTTTGTTTGTTTGGATAGTTTAACGTCCACTTTATTCAATTAGAGGATATATTTAAAATGCAGTTCCTTAGTAAAAGTGTCAAATAAACCCAGCACTATGTCCTTTGTTTGATTTTAAAATCAGCCAGCCCTTACAAGTATTTTTCCAAACTTCCTCAAAGTTTGAACTTTATTAGATTATTGATTTCTTTCATAAGACTCTTCCTGTGCTCCTTGCTGTAGCAAGGAAGGTCCTAATCACAAAAAGTTCTCTTTTGATAGTTTTCACAGCTTTTCTAAAGAAGTTCCAGTTGACCACTACAGGTCCTTGCTAGACTTACTCATTGCTTAATGTCTATACAATCATGGATTTTTCAAATAGGTTTCAGGGTCTGAGGACAGTTCTGATCACAAAACCTTCTCATCTGATATAATTTTCATAGCTGTTCTTACATCTTGGATCAAAAAGTATGGAAGGATTGTTTGTTTGCTTGGGTTGTTTAACTGGATCTCCATCTCCTCTCTACATTTTGTAAAAAAAACTATAAATATAGAAACTAAAAATCATGATAATCAATTAACATGACATGTTATATATCTGGAAATGCAGGTAAATTCGTGACAATGAAAAAATAAAATGGATTTAAATATTTTCCAAGATCATCATCAAAATCAGATAACACTGGAGGCCATCGTCATTAATGTTGCTAATTAAGTTACAGAGAAGCTTCACATGAAAGGTAAATGGATGGTAGAGTGGTAGAGAGTTTTTTGTTTGTTTGGGTAGTTAAACGTCCAATTTGTTCAATTAGAGCTACTTTGGTTTACTTTACTAAAATTTGAATATTCTGTTGCAATAAGAAGGTATGCTTCTTGGTTGATCCAGGCATCTTTCTTTTCTCAATTATATCCAGGGATGAAAGTCGGGACTGATGAAAAAGTCGGAAACGGAGAAAAAAAGAAAGAAAAAAAAAATGGAGCGTATTCGGGGGGGGGGGGGGGCGCCCCCCGCCCCGTGCCGTCAAACAAAATTTCGGCACTTGACAGAACTCTGACGGCAGTGTCAACGGCCCTTGGCGCATTTAACTGCCGCCAAAGTACTGACTGGAGTTTTATACACCGTCGGTGAAAGCCTGCTGCCAGAATTTCTTGGAATTTAGTTTCATTTTATGATTTTCATACTCTGTTAATGATCATATTTCAAGATGCAGAAATTTCTGATTTCCATCAATTGTCAGCAAACTTGCATCCCTGTATATCTTATCAAAAATCTTATGTTCCCTCAGGAAGTCAACAAATTCTTTCTGGCCAGTGTCATGGAAAACATTGCATTATTGTTTCTTCCATCAGCTAACAAAAAGGATAGGTATTTGATAGATGTACCATCCATAGACACTATATTTCAAAACACAGATAAAAAGGAAACTATGACCTTCCTATGGGAAGCCAAGCTTTTCAAAAAGCTATGGACCTGTTGACTAATCTAGGCTCGTACATAAAGACCCTTTCTGTACCTCATACAAGCGTTATCGTTTAACCCTTTAAGGACGGCTTACTATGGCAGAACTACACACTTGGGGACGGCTACTAGAGACTATGCACAGCTCTAGGGGACGGGGGCATTGTCCTCTGAACTCTAAATTGGAAGGTTTATCACGTGATAGAATTTGTTATCCTTAAAATTTCTATTTCTATTATTTAGAATTCTAAAATATGAAGTTATACCTACATTTTGTGTAAATTTCAAGTTTATTGTAAAATTATTTCCTTTTCAAAAGCAATTTCATAAATATCCAGCAAATGATGCTTTAAGGCATCATCCGCCCCCAGCCGGGTGATGCTTTAAGGCATCATCCGCCCTTAAAGGGTTAATGATATATTTAAGTTCGTTTCAGAAGACAGTCTAAGCCCTCCATAAGGTTGTCCATAAGTATCAAATAAAGTTGACCCACATCGTCCCTGTCTTCTTGGCGTACTGAAAAGGGTCTTCATGTACGATCCTAGATCATCCAACAAGCCCCACGCATGCAAGTATATCCGATGAGAAACTTTTGTCACCAGAACTACTCTTGCTGCTTCGAGTAGCACTTAAAAATCATTGGAGGAATCCATGGTTGCAAAGACTACAAACAATGAAGAAATCTGGAAAGGGTCTCTTATGGTTGAACAGACATAGTCTCAATCAAACAAAAAAAACACACAAAGTCCTATACAATAAATCATTCTCCATGATTAGATGTGTAACGATGCTTTTATGATCAGACCTAACAATTCCTTGTCTCATATTTACCTTTTTCAGTAGGTGCTGATGTAGTTATAGCTTTCTGTGACGATTTGTTGTTGTGGAAGTGTCCAAACACACGAAGGTCAAGTTTATCTAGACTGGAACAAAAGGGAAACAGAGATTGGATGAGAACAGTGTAGAATCTTCATCTAACAAAGTAAATATCTTCTTCTTTTTTTTCTTTTTTTTTATTTCATTCTTTATACTGCCTCCATAACAGCTTTTTGGGCTGGTTTGACATTGGAGACTATGGAGAAACCAAACAAGAGTTAGTCTTGTTGTTGTTTATCGCACGATGGCAAGATCGCATATTACTGCGCAAGGCGAAGCCGAGAACAGTAATATGCAATCTTGCCAGAGTGTGATGAACAATAACATGACTAACTCAAGTTTGGTTTAGAATTTATCCTACCCCGCCCGTCTAAATTACTTCTACATTAACAAATGACGTCATTTGTCAAGTGTATCCCACTAGAGCGATATTTTTCATTTTTCTGAACTCCAGACCGAATACAGTGACCGAATGTTAAGCCTATGGAGTTTTTTATTAGGGGTAGCATAAAGTCCATTCCATTCGAATACATCAAGATCCTTGAATCGATCGATGACTCAATGAGTCCATAGGCATTTTTGTTTGTAGGCAATTATACCTCGCCATACTTAGATGGCATAATACAATTTTACACAAAAATATGTCCTTTTTAAAGAAATACAGAGCGATAATACCTTAATCATTATGACAGTAGAAAGAAGGAACAAGACGGAGTGCTAATTTCATAGTCACAGGATCGAGTGTCTACAACTTACATTAGCAACAATACTAGCTAACCTATCACTAATATCACGAATCCTTGTTACAGTATTGGTCCACTTCAGAGATGTAGAATATGAACCTACAAATTTGACACAGTCACCGGCTATGTTTTGATATATGTTTGTAGGTCCATAAATCGGTTCATATAGAATAAGTACAATTAAAGAGATTTTTTACCTTTCAAAAAGCTGATTATATCTTTCTTTGAAATAGTCACAGACAACAGTTCATGTTATTACTATGTTGTTAAGTATCTGATATGTATTTGATTGATTCATAGATTGAAGAACGCCACTTTTGTGGGCGATTATTTATCTTTATATTTATTTTCTATTTGAAGTACTTTCTTCTACCCATTGATAGTTAAGCAGGATATGCTTAACGGTTATGGGCACATTGCATGCTTTGAGGGTTTTCTCATTTCATGAGGTATTTGTGTGCAATTTTGGAGTGAACCATTCTCAGATGAGTCAGCCCCCACAGGTTCCTTTCCCATTCACAGTTAAATGAATGGCGTACAGTTGGCTACTTATTTGCTTGTTCCGGTCATTGTTTGTTTGATTGGGTATATTAACGTCCAATTTGTTAAATTAGACTTACTTTGGGATTGACCGAATCTATGAGGTGAATGTAGGTAGAAATCCCTCCCTACACATTTACTGAGGTGAGAGTTCTTTTACTTCCCACACCACATAGACATAGTATGAGAAGGATTGGTCTTTGATATAGCAGTAAATCTACCACTGCTGGGGGTTGCAGTGGGACACGAGTCTGACAACCTTGTATAAGAAGGACTGGCCTTTGCTGTAGCAGTAATTCTACCATTGTTGTGGACAAAGGAAAAAGGCAGCTACATTGGGACTGGAACCCATAACCTTAGGATTACTAGTGCTTTAACAAATTCAGGGCACATAATATCTTGAGTCATTCCCCAGCATAGACCAGATAATATGAATATTCACAATCTTTGTTTTATCAAGACATAATGAATCAATAAACATAAACCTTTCAGAGAATATACATAGATTATATTATTTAATATAATTGAGAAGAACAAGTAATAGAAATAAAGATGGCATGTCATATCACTTAATGAAGTAAGTGTATATTAGTTGGGACGAAAATTGGTCTCTTCTCTAGCGTTATACCTGTTACAGGGATGCCAGTGAGGTCTCAGAAAATACCCTGAAATGTTAACACTCTATTTGACTTCCAATTTTAACTTTGATATGCTGATTATTTGACACAAAATAGTAAATAGCAGTACAAATATAACATTTATGTTTGGTACGTGGCTAGATGTTGATTCTAAGGCAGCTACCGCTTGAATGAGCTCGATGTCTGTTATCGGCTACGTCATCGGAACCGTTCGATTATGACGACCATAGCGTAATCGTGGTGATTCGCTTGGTGTTGGTTGTTGACAAAACGGTTTATTGGTAACAAATTGGGTTGACAGGGTGGGGGTATGACAACAACAGCGGTTTCATCTTAGAGAATCCTCAGGCTGCACTGATGTTGGTAGATTAAGCAGATGAGTTCATCTGATTAATCTAGACTCCAAATAAGCGGCCCTGTCAGCTGGTATTGACAGGTAATAAACTGGACTTTCATTACTGTTTGCAATGGGGTAAGACCAATTCATTTAGTAGGGAACCACAGGGGTTAAAAAAAATAAATTTTAAATAACATTTAGTGTTGTAATAAATGCAAATACTTAAATACCTGAGAAAGTCTACTATAGATATGACCACCCTAACACCATCACCACCAGCCTCCTGAGATTACAAGCAGCAAGTTACAAGTTTCATTAAACTCCACTCACTCTCCAAACATAGTTCTTAGTTCAGGGGTTTCAGGGGATTTCACTTAACCTATGGCAGTCTACTATAGCGCCACTGAGTTCTCAGGGGAATTCCCCTGAATCTGTAAGGCCCTGGGACCCACAGTGTACGACTGGGTGCAGCCTGACAACAGCCACCAGGCATGGCTCCAGCTACTGGCCGCCTATTTAGATATACACTACATTTCAATAGAATGAAAGGTTATTTTCAGAGTTGAGAAAAATACCTGAAAACCTGAGATTCCCTGAGAACTGGCATCCCTGCTGTTAGCAGTACCCGTCCTGACAAATGGGGCTCTGCTAAAGACCCCAGCCTGTAAAGGGTCAACTACTGAGCTGATAAAGCAGTAATTCTACCAAAGCTGGGGATGAAGGAGAAAAGTGGCCTAGGTTGGGCTGGAACCTACAATCTTGCGGTTATTGGTCCAGAACTAATGAGCTAACTTTCCATCCCGCAATTGAGAAACTTCTATATACAGCTGTATTAACAAACCTATGCTATATTCAGATGTCGTATATAAAGAAGAGAGCAAATAATATATAGTGACAGCAATTTTATTTACACCATATACAGGCAAATCTCCAAAGCACCCATGTACATTGCTATTGAAGATAATTACTACAATGGGCAATTATTGTCATTTGTCATTACTATTAAAAAAAATTAAAAAATATAGTTGTCTATACAGAATACGACTCTTCAAAAAGCATGCAGCTTCTGAGAAAGTAATCATTTCAATGTCATCTCTAAATGTCACATAATTAAATTAGTGCACATGGACAAAAATAATTAATCAGTAATAGGTGCATCTTCCTGGACATGAAGTCTTTTTCAGATAATATGAGTGACCAGGTGATCCTCAATACATGATGAGTCAGTGAAGCCATGTACACATTCATCACAGCTGGAATGGTTCTGGGAGGTATCAAGGGTCACTTGTGTCTTCAAGGCTGTGGATTTCCTAGACACTCTGTTACAGATTGAATGATTCTGGAACATCACCATTGGGTGGGTATTTGTATATCCTGAATGATTGGATTTACTAGAAGTATCCTTAGGATGTTCTCCTATATGAGCCTCCATGTGTCTCCTTAATAGTTCTAAACTTCTGTACTGAATACCACAAAGGGAACATTTGTAAGATTCTGTATGGGTCAACATGTGTGTTGTCAGAGCTCCTAGATGACTGTATCCTTTACCACAAACTGAACATTCACGAGGTTTTTCTCCTGTATGGGTCAACATGTGTGACCTTGCAATTGATGGAGAACTCAATCTCTTACTACAAACTGAACATTGGTAACGGTTTTTTCTAGTATGCATCAGCATATGTTCTTTAAGATGACATGATAGGTGAAATCTCTCGCTGCAAACTGAACATTGGTGAGGTGTTTCCTCTGTATGGTTGACCATGTGTGTCCTTAGGCTAGATAGGGAACTGAATGCCTTATCACAAACTGAACATTTGTGAGGTTTTTCTAGAGCATGCATCAATAGATGTTCATTAAGATGACATAACTTGGCGAATATCTTCCCACAAACAGGACATTTATTAGGATTTTCTTGCATATTGGTCAATGCATTCTTCTGTAGACTCAACCCCTTGGCATAAACTGGAGAATCATGAAGTATTTTCTGTGCATGGCTCAACATGTGCCTCCTTAGACTGTCCAAATGACTGAATCCCTTACCGCAAGTGGGACATTTGTGAGGCTTTTCTCCTGTATGGGTCGACATATGTGTCCTTGGAGACCCAAACTGCCTAAGTCCCTTACCAGAATCTGTACATTTGTTGGGTTTTATTCCTGTATGGGTCAACATGTGAATTCTTAGAGCTGATGCATGAACAAATTCCTTGCCACAAACTGAACATTTGGTGGGTTTTTCTCCTGTATGGGTCAACATGTGAATTCTTAGAGTCAAAGCATAAGCAAAACCCTTACCACAGACCGAACATTGGTTGGGTTCTCCTGTATGGGTGAAATTGTGAATTCTTAAAGCTGATGCATGAAAGAATCCTTTACCACAAACTGAACATTTGTGACGTTTTTCTCCTGTACGGGTAGACATAGCGGAAGTTATTGATGAACAAATTACAGAGTTTCCGGAGTTCTTCTGTGTCTCTGCCTAGATTCGAAATCTTTAGCACAACCAATCCCTAGCACAATCAATTTTGCAGTTTCATTATAATCTTGTGTGGATTCTCTGGCTCTTTTTTTTCTGTTTCTTGGGTACTCATATATTTCCCAATTGAATTCTATCTGGTTTTTCCATGTTGTCTTCAATCAACTGCACTCGTACCAACCTGGATGCCTCAAATCTGGTTTGAAACAGAAACAAAAATGAATTGGTGAATTAAAACAATACAAAGGCTTTTTTTTTTACTGTCTGAAGTTCAACAATTGGAGATGATTCTAGGTCTATCTGACCATGCAAAGAATAAATTGTTTGTTTGTTTGTTTGTATAGTTTTACGTCTCGGTAGGCTAGTTACGTCCTTTTGAGACTGGCAAAGAATAAATGGTCTACATGCAAACACTACTTATACTCTATTATCAAACTTGTCTGAATATAAATTATTGGCTAGTGATGTAGACTAAAGTATAATTTTAAACTGAACAATTTGTTTGTTTAACATCCAATATGTTCTATTACTTTCTTAGGGGTTAATCTTATCTAACTCCCCACCCAGTCTATAAGTAGTCATTTTCTATAACCCAATTGGTACCCACTCAACCTAACATATATATAACTGCCTACATATGGTCTAACTAGATCAATCCCCAGTAGAAAACGCATCTATGATCAAGACACTGACCCTATGCACATTACCAATGTCACAGAGGTGGTTTGCAGATAGTGAAGGGTTGGATTTGTGTAGCAACCTCAGAGTCTATAGAATCTCCCTAGCCTCTCTGGGCTTTATTACTCTCTAAGCTTTATGCAACATCTCTGAGCATGAGTATTCCATGCTCAAAATTATTAACAGGTAGAGAGTAATTTCACCCCCACCCCCCCCCCCCCCCCCCCCACCTAATTCTTCTCGTCAGACTGATCTTAGGATCTGGCATTGGGCTGGGAATGTGCTAGTAATCTAGGAAATATCAGTAGGGTGGTTTGGGGTCCAGGGACTCTGTCTGGGTGAGGGCCAACAGGGGCATAGCCCCTGGATGCTCCATGTATTCTAAGTGAATTCCTCGTCTCAGCTCAGCTAAAATTGCCAGAATTCTGCAAATATCACTTAAGATCTTTCAGGTTTTTATTTTGAATCCCAACTCCACGCCACAATTTTCTCCCTGGATTTACATTGATTACCAGAACATAGAAATATCTTGGAAATTTTCAAGCCTGCCATTCTGTGCAAATCAGTGGATATTCCATGCCTGTATCAAAGTAAACTGCATTGATCAGAGACTGCAATCCTAGGCCAACATATACCTTGGGACATATTTGGGAAATATCTCTTCAAAATAGTCCTTTTTTGCTTGGGTAGTTTAATTTCCATTTTTGTTCAATTAGACTTAATAATCCTTTGTAATATGCAGGGACCTCACCTTTATAACCTCAGGAAATCAAAGAAGTAGCAGCAAGTGCCTCTCCTTAGTAACCTTAGAAATTAATGGAATCTGCAAGCGCCTCTATAGACCTAAACTGCAGTTAATTTCCTAAGACAATTTTTTACGACTTATGACCTTTTATGGCGAAACCCAGCATATTGTCTTTTTATATTTACCTTTATCTTGAAGTAACAATGCAGCTTTGGTTGTGTCGAAACTGCTGTGGAGTTGGTGGAAGTGCCCTTTTGTTTATCCTGGATAAAGACAAAGTACAACAATGTACAATAATCTGGAGTTTTCTTGGGAAGGAATTTGCGAGATACAACTTTCGTAGTTGTATTATAATCCTTTATTCCTTTAATATAATCTGAAAGATGGAGACTGCAGGACATTTAGATTTGACTGACGTATCTTAAACAGAAATATTTTCATGATGCTTGGTGCAAAGAAGTATGTGCTGTTTGAATACAAATTAACGTTTCCTTGAAATTTGCTGATAATCTTTATATTCGAGATTGGGTGAGAAATGCTTGCTAGTAAATATATGAGAAATATTACTTGCCAGAGCAATTACAGAACAACTTCGTGCATTGTCTTGCTGTAAGACTGTGGAAAAGATAAGGGTTCAATTCGCAATTTATTTTTTTCTATTCACAAAAAAAACTGGATGTATGTGAGCTGAGAAGGTAGTCATTGGGTGATATTTATGGTCACTATTGAAATTTCCATGACCAAAGGTTATTCTGTTCACTACATCAATATCTATCCTGAAATAATTCTTTCATTTAATTTTCGACACTTGAGTTATTATGCACGATAGACATTTTTTATTAGAAAAGGGATTGCCTGCCGATGGCTGTGCATCACCCCTTGATTGACTGATTTTTTTTTATCAAACATCTAATTCTGTCATGGGAGAGATCTTCCATGGATGGTCAAAAAACACCCCGGATATTACATTGGATATTAATTTAGAATAGGACATATAGCTTAATAGGGAAATGAATTAATAAAACAATTTTGGGGCGTTCCTCCTAGGAGAAATATTCTCCGAAATATATCAAGATGACTTCAGACCAAGATTTGACTTTTCCTTACAGAATATGCTTGTTAACTAAGTCGAAAGTAAACTCTAAAGAAACGTAGGAAAACTGTAAAACTGAACACTGTATTTGAAAAATGTGGATAAAATAGGAATTTACTTACGGTAAAAAAAAAGGTTAATAAAAGACTACTAAAATAAGAGGTTGATAAAAACCTAAAATTGGGGCTCACCGTGTTGAATTTGAAGCATTGTTCCTCCAGCGAATACGTCGACTTGCAGATCCTTCAGTAAAACAGGACATGGAAAATGTCATTTTCGCCTCAAGCCTCCGTGCATCATTTGTTCATCAAACAAAACCACCAAGTTTATCGCGGCAAAAAGTTGATACACATTAATTTGCTATTTATTTAGCACAGGTATTCCAACTAGGCCTACACTGCTACAGTAACAGTATTTATAAGTGGAGATATTGAAAAAGTATGAAAAATGAATTAAGGCCTGTTTCACTCTAATCACACTTTGTTTTACTGGTTTTATCGCAACAAACAAGGACTACTTTTGCATTTGTCTATCTAGATTCTAGAGTAGTGGAGTGTATTATCGGCACCTTAAGGCCTTTTTTTCTCTAAATTGTTTAGAAACCGTTTTTTGCTTATTATAAAGCGAAATACATTCATCTAGACAATTGTGCAGATCTCCAAGAAGGTGTCAACACAAAAATCGCAAAATTGAAGGGAACAGCCATTGCTTTATATGCCTCTATATAGGCGTGTATTATCGGCACCTGGCGTGTATTATCGGCACCCCTTCATGTTTCTTTAAAAAAAATGGGTCAGTAACATAAAAGATATAGCTACAGAGTGGAATTTTTGATATTGACATGGTGTGAATACTTGTTATGCTCAACTGGGATACAAATAGATAAATTGTGATACTTTTATTCAATGTTCTACAAAGTGACACAGGGAGTGTCATATTGCTGCACATTCTGTCTCCACAATACACAGAGATGCATGTCTATAACATGACTATGTAGGCATGTTAAAAACAAAATTGAAGTCTCTTATCATATACAGAAACTTTAAATGTGATAGAGCCATTCAAAAAGAAGGACTTTCCATCTCTTCATAGCAGTAAACTATTGTTTGATTCATATTTTGTGGGAGCTACCTTTATAATGCATTTGAACATGTGTGGTTTGAAATAAAAATAAAATAATTATGGTCAGGTGCTGATAATACACGACTATACACAAAATCGGCGTGTATTATCGGCACCCCACGTGACCAGCTGATTCCTAGTCTTACCGGCCCCTAGGCTGTTCCGGCCCCCGAGCGTTTCCGGCCCCAGAGCGCGACCGGCCCCCAGGCGTTACCGGCCCCCAGGCGTTACCGGCCCCCGAGCGCTTCCGGCCCCCGTATTTTTTTCGCGCACCCGCACACGCAGTCACGGCTTTTTTACCGCGAATGAAAATGCATATACTATTCAGAAAAGTAATATGCGCCTAAAGAATAATGTGTTTAAGACATTATGAACAGTTTTTTTATTTCATAAAGGTTACCTTTATACAGTTTGATGAATAGATCACATTGATATCTAATTGGTTTCTGTTGACATTGATAAGTTATGAGCAGGGTTATGAGCTGAGTAGGTACTAATTGTGGCATTCACACCAATTGGTGTATGTGGAAGGCAAGCTTGAGGAGCTGTGGCAAAAATACCAGGACAAGCAACTCACCACAACCAAGTTCCTTCAGTGTGCTGGTGCTCTTGTAAACATTAAGACCAAGTAAAGTTCACCTTCATGAAGTTGCAGACAATTGAAACCTATGTATCCTTGTGATATATGCATTGATAAGTATTGATAAGTAGGCAGTATTTATGCATAAGTGTAATATTAATGCAAGTCTATATATGTATTGTTGTAAATAAAAGTGTTTGGTGAAATATATGTGTGTGTTTGTTGCTTTTAGGCACAATATCTACCAAATGTACTACTAAACTTTTAGGATTACACACAAAAAAATGAAATATTGAAAAAAAAAAAAAAAAAAGCTAGATGTGTGCGGGGAGTTGAAACCTATCCTCTGTTTTTTATTTCGTATTTTTACGACCATTATTAACGTATTTATCAACCGAAATGTATTTGGGGGCCGGATGCGCCGAGGCCGGACCCGCCGAGGGGCCGGACACGCCAACACGGCCGGGGGCCGGACGCGCCTAGGGGCCGGAACAACCTGGTACCGACCAGCTAATGGTACAAAATTATTTTGACCATATCACTCCCTAGAATATATTTTGAGGTGTGTCCCTGACATAAAACTGAATTTCATTAAAACTTGTCCATTTACTCTGATTAAATTCTGATAGATGATCTAGTAGTTCCTAACAAACAAGTTAAACATACCATAATAAATGGACTGAGTATTGACAAGGAAATATAAAATAAATTCACCAAGAAGGGCTAAAATCGTCTCCTATTGAGTTAAAGTTAAAGCAAGGACACACACCCTGTCCCTGATTCATATATATCAAATCATTTCTATATGATGTTTTTTTTAAAATAAATCCATAAAGTATGCCAGAGGTGCCGATAATACACGCCTGCCGATAATACACGCCACTACTCTAGTCCCTACATTGACTGAGCCTACCCCTGTAGACGCTTTGAGCCCGTCCTGTGCAGGTCTTGAACCAAAACCTTTGAGCCTTCCCCTTTTGGAGGCCTTGAGCCTCTAGACTCTAGGTGTAAAATTTAAAACTTTGAAAGAGCACCCAAACTAGTTCATATATACACAGCTCTAACCTAGTCCGAGAGGCTCTGACTGTGAAGCGGTGTCCGCTAGGCAGTCAAAGTTTCTCGGACTACTCTAACCCTGACCCAACCCTATTCTAACTCTAACGAGCGAGTCAGAACTAAAATGGGTGGAGGCTCAAGGCGTCCATAGGGTGGGCTCAAGGCGCCCATCGACTTAGTCCGAGAGACCGCTAAACAGTCAGAGCCTCTCGGACTGGGCTCAAGGCGTCCAAATCCCCGGTGGAAGCCTCGGCTTTCAGCGTGCATGAAGCACCACCAAGTCAAACTGTAATGGATAACAACCACAACATTACACACAATACAATGACACGTATCCTAACAGTATATGTATCATCACTGTCAGTGGTTTACCTTGAATTCGTCTTGTTTTTGAGTGAATCACTGAACTCCCTTGCGGTGCGATGCAGGCGTCTGCACGAACTCCCATTTCCGGTGTCTCCTTCAAGCAGATTCTTGGGTACTTTCTTTGTTTCTGATCCTACAGAACATCTGCTCGGAGAGTGTTGATTACGTAGTGTAGCCAACTCTCACCAGGTGATTAACTTGTGCGCCTCCAAGTGGTTCGAACAGAAACTACTGGCAGTGCCGTTACAACGGTTCGAGCACCCACCTGTAACTTTTGCAGTTTCTCACTTTGTCGGTTATTGCGGCATCGCCTGAAAATCAGTCAAACTTTACAAATCGTGTACATTTAAGATGGATATCGACGAAATATACGACACCCAGGACGCTGGACCTGGTTTTGTAGGAATCCGCTTCTGTCAGGAATGGTAAGAATCTCGTAGTTTTAACTCATGTATCGGATTAGCCGCAAAAGGCATGTTGAATTGATGAATGTTCCTGTTGTTGACAGTGGAAGAGAGTCTCCCTACACAGTAGAGGGAATCCACAATGTGTCGCAATTCCCGGTATTTCACGATTTAAACGCAGTGACAGGTGGGTTCATGTCGGACTAAGTTATTCCGAGAATGTGGTTCCATGAACAGCTTATGAGTTGTGATTAGATTTCCACGTAGTTATATTGCCTGGGTGGACTATCCCACTGATTCTCAGACTCAGCAACACTGTAGTGTAGTCGAATATGCTAACTCGAGTAGCTGTAGTGCCCACAGAGGTTAATTCAAGAACTCAGAAAGAAGCGTTGGTTATGGAGACACCAGCTAGACACCGTTCTTACATATCAAATTAGACGAGGTTATCAGATACGACAATATCAAGCGAGGTCATCTGTTTTATCTAGATCTAGTTATGGTTCACTGGAATTGGACGCCTTGCTTGAGTCTTTTACTGTTTGAGCCCGCTGTGAGCGCGAAAACGTGGAAGCCTTGAGCCTACCCCGTGGACGCCTTGAGCCTTCCCCATTCTAGTTCCGATTGGCGGGTTAGGGCTAGAAAAGGGTTGGGTAAGGTTTAGGCTTGAGTATTGTAACTGGGCCTGAGCTATGAGATTTAGGGGAAAATATTTACTAAGTCCAGAAATGTAGAAATAAAGACCAGACAAGGAAAAGGTTTGTATTATTCAGTGGAAATATGTTATCTGGAAAATGTCACATATATTAAAATACAGGTACAAGTAATGCAGTGCTCTGTCACAATAAGTTATAACAAGCCCACTGCAGCCACTTTTCTCCTTAACCCCCAGCGGTGGTAGATTTACTGCTACATCAAAGGCCAATCCTTCTCATACCATGTCTATGTGGTGTGGGAAGTAAAAGAACTCTAACCTTGGTAAATGTGTAGAGTTGGGATTTCTTCCTTAATTCATTTCATAGATTCAATCACCACCCATGGTGTAGAAGAACCTTGAGAAAGTCTGGTGAGAACCTGCAATGGTTAACTGGACGATAAATCAAACCCACAAACAAACAAACAATGTAACTTGTCTGACTTTCTAAGAAAATTCTTCATAATTTTTGCTTTTTCTGTCTTTCAGCAACAACATGTTGTACCCGAAGGAGGACAAGGAGACGAGAACGTTGATGTACGCTGTGAGTGAAGGACTTGATATCTCCATTAATCAGTGGCTAATATCCATATCAGTAAAAACATTAACATCGAAAAGAAATTCTCTCTCTTTTTTTTTCAAGGTTTTTTTTCAAGTATTTTCTTTTACAAGTATTGTACCGTAGTCAAATACGGCACGGGAGTGGAGTATTGTTAAAAGTGAAAGGTTTTTAGGAAATCAATTATATTTATATTTCAGGGTTATTATATTATTATAATCGAATGTTTTGTGTTAATGAGTTCATGAGTTTTCAAGAGTATAATCAATATATCAAAGGTTCCTGTAATAAAGGTTTATAAGTGTATTAATTAGATTGAGAGTATTTTAAGTATACGACCCTCACATACACCTCCAGTACAGTATAGCCATACTCATCAATAAAACCCATAAACATAGGGAATGTTGTCGTGTTCGTTTCCCATCTATTGGGACTTGTAACCTCTGCACTACACCAACATTCACTCATAGTAGTATTAAGAGAAAACGTGGTTACTGAGCCTGAAGGGGTGGCCATTCGAGGTCTTTTCATGCCATAAATACGTCCCAACGCTCCGGGGGGAGGGACATAATTATGGCATGAAAAGGCCGAAATGGCATCCCTACGGGCTCAGTCACTACGTTTTCTTATTATCACATACCTAAATATAAAAAAACCCATTTTATATTTTTATCAAATGTACCAATTGACCCGATGGTCACAGTGTGCCCGAATATTCAGTACGGGCTCAGTGCGCCCGATCATTATTTATACTGCACCCCTAGAAGCGGGTAGTATTTCATAGACACTTGGCCATAGGTATGTAATAATAAGGACTTCCCTACCTACTAAAGTGTAATACAACGAACAATGTTGAGTAACCAATCTCAGTCTGTAACAAAATATATTTTGTCTGATCACATTGACAGCCACAAAATGTAATAAGATGCCTGATGAGCCGATCCCAGCGAAACCTTGATAATTATCCCACTCAGATTGATATTAAAGTCCTTTTTGCATTTATCTGCACAATATAACAGTGTAATACTGACTAGAGACTCTACAGATCACTGTAGATACTTCTTGGATATGGTTGTTGACATTATGATTGACCCTATACAATATCCTCACATTCGCTCGGATATTACTACGAGTCAACTCCCTGAAGCATACAGTCCTTTGTACTGAAACAGTCAATAATATTGTGTATATATCTATTGTTATAATGCTATACTCTTTGTTAAGAAGTTTTATGTTGGTATATGATCTGTTTACTAACCACTTGGTTCGTCCTTGGGTGGGTAATATATAACGTGTCAATTTTTATTTTAAAAAATCGACGGGGGAACTAAAGGGAATTAGAGCAGAATACTGATGCTGTCTCATCGTTATAACAGTTATAGTTGATGTAACTTAAGAATATAATCGAAACTTGTATGTGATTTTCAGTAATACACGAGATGGTATAATATGGGTTATAAATTGAAACGGTTTATTTTCCTTTTCAGTGCCGAAATTGTGAATATTCACAGGTCGCTGACAACCCGTGTATTTACGTCAACAAAATTGAGCACGAAATTGAGTAAGTATATTTGACAATTACGTACTGCTGCTCCCTGCGCAGTATAAATTGTATACTCCACCCTGTGCAGTACACTGTTATACTGAACACGTTGAAACATCAGCAGTGTGTGGGCTTTCACTATACAGATCTTCTATGCCAATATATGGTAGGATTTTATAAATTTTAGGTAGATAATAAATATAGAACGACCCACCATGCTTGTACATGCTACAAAACTCGATGGGAATTGATACATTTACAAAACTCGGCCTGGGGCCTCGTTCAGTAAAAAGCAACAATTCCCCATCTCGTTTTGTAGCATGTACAGCATGGTGAGGTCGTTCTATATAGATATTTAACACCAAGCACCAGACATATTTTCACGATATATTAGGTATATTGATTAACTTGATAGAAAGTCTGCTCTGAAAGTCCCTACGTCAAAAGGGCCCGAATGGAAAAACGGTATATTTGCCGATTTCGGTGTTAGTACAATACAATTACCCTAAGAAAATTGTTAAGGAAAAAAAGGTGATTCGTTGAAATGGTCCCAGTTTTACTGCTAGCGAGGCATATATATACAGGTTGAAAACCCTAACAATAAAGCAGCACAGTCTGGAATTATTTAGAACTTAACAAACACCGAGATATTTGAGACAAGGCTGTGTATAACAAGAGAAAACATAGTTATTGAGGCCGTAGTGAATGCCGTTCAACGTATCTTATATTATATTAAACACATCCCAACGCCGGAGGTGGAGTCACATATTTTTGGTATAAAAGGTTGAGAATGGCATCCTTACGGGCTCAGTAACAACTTTTTCTCATTATATATATATAAAATTGAGGAGAAAACAAAATTTTATTCACATACTGAACTAGGAGTATATAACTCATTCCATTTGTCTCAGTGGGCCCGAACATAATTTATACTGCACTCCTAGCAGCAGGTAGTGTTTCATAGGCGTTTGGCCGCAGGTATATGATAAAAGAGTATGTTATGTTGTCTGATATTTGTGGCTTGTTTGTAAAGTTCTGCTTGTATTCTATCACAGCGAGCTGACACAGATTATCGCTGACGTCATCGCAGATCCCACCTTACCACGTACCGAGGATCATCCATGTCCGCGGTGTAACCACAAGGAGGCCGTCTTCTTCCAGTCCCAGTCGAACAGGGCAGAGGTAAGCTCTACCACTCTACCATTCATTTAAACACACACCTCTCTCTACCACTCTAACATCCATTTACCACACACACCTCTCTACCGCTCTACCATCCATTTACCATACACACACCTCTCTCTACCACTCTAACATCCATTTACCACACACACCTCTCTACCGCTCTACCATCCATTTACCACACACCTCTCTACCACTCTACCATCCATTTACCATACACACACACCTCTCTACCACTCTAACATCCATTTACCACACGCACCTCTCTACCACTCTAACATCCATTTACCACACGCACCTCTCTACCACTCTAACATCCATTTAACACACACACCTCTCTACCACTCTAACATCCATTTACCACACGCACCTCTCTACCACTACCATCCATTTACCATACACACACACCTTTCTCTACCACTCTAACATCCATTTACCATACACACACACCTCTCTCTACCGCTCTACCATCCATTTACCATACACACACCTCTCTCTACCGCTCTACAATCCATTTACCATACACACACCTCTCTCTACCACTCTACCATCCATTTACCACACACACACACACCTCTCTACCACTCTACCATCCATTTACACTACACACACACCTCTCTACCACTCTACCATCCATTTACACTACACACACACCTCTCTACCACTCTACCATCCATTTACCATACACACACCTCTCTACCACTCTACCATCCATTTACCACACACCTCTCTCTACCGCTCTGCCATCCGTTTACCACACACCTCTCTCTACCACTCTACCATCCATTTACCACACTCCTCTCTACCACTCTACCATCCATTTACACTACACACACACCTCTCTACCACTCTACCATCCATTTACCACACACACCTCTCTCTACCACTCTACCATCCATTTACCATACACACACCTCTCTCTACCGCTCTGCCATCCGTTTAATACACACCTCCTTCTACTGCTCAACCATCCATTTATCACACACACCTCATGTCAGGCCTCTCTATAATTTGATGAACAACATTAATGATAATGGTCTCCAAGAGTCCACATTGAAATTTCATGAAAATATTCCAAAAGAAGATAACATACAAACACTCCATGTTTCATCAAGTCTTCCTGAGGCAATAGATTCCACATGAAAAATATTTCTACTTTTGTCCTCACCCTATCTAAAATCCCTGTGTATTTTTTCTGCTCACAGGGGATGCGGCTATACTACGTGTGCACACAACCCAACTGTTCTCACCGCTGGACAGAGTGAATGGAGCGCCACCTAGTGACGTCATCAGTCATCCACCAACCGGAAACAGGACTTGGCGCCACCAGCAGCCGTTATTCTGCCGTGTATGACGTGTGTGGGCGTCTAGGAAGCGTTCCTTACTTAAAGTGGATAAGACAGTTGTATATATTGCATTATGCAATCGTAAATTTGTATTTTACTACCTGTATTATGTGTTCATGAAATATATTCACAAGAAAAAAGAAAGAGTTGCTGTGGTTATTTTTTAATTTTTATTAATAGTCCAAAGATCTCGTGGTGTTGGCTGGCGAAACATCCGCCGGAAGTGGTGTCTCACTCCTTACGTCACTTCCTGTTAGTTTCGATGTGTCAGGAATGATTTGGACAAGAACAAGAATCAGAGATTTCACGTTCTTTGAACAGCGTTTTTAACATATAGCGCTAATATGAGTTAGACTTCTTAAAAATCTGCTTCTATGCGATTCACGTGGGGTTTGTATAGAAAACATCATCATTGTCCTCCGAGACGCTGGGTTGGCGGAGAGAACTCAGTCTATCTCCTGACGTCACATCCGCTGCTCCCATATCGAAGCTAATTCTCCCCGAACCAGAACGAATCCGTGTCTTGTCCTGACTGACCGGTCTCGAACCAGAGCTCATTCCACCTGCGCTGACTGGCCTCGCTTTGGGCACAGCGCTGGAACGTCTACTGACAGACTCTACCTCAAAGACACCAATCACGAAGCCTCTGAGGCCACGCGGGGCTGTGTCTGGGAACAGATCAGAAAGTTTTTGTCGCAGGAGCTCCTGCTCTGAAAGCTGCTCCGATCTGGCACCGGAAGTGCTCACTCGCTCAGACACACTCGTCTTCCATCGAGTGCGCTTCTTGTCTCGACCCCTGCAGTAAGAATGACAGTTATAAGCCGATAGTCCATCAAGCATTTGGTTCTTGTCTTGACCTCTGCAGTAAAAAGAGTTATGAGCTTATAGTGTATCACAGGGATGTCAGTTTTCCGGGGTTCTCCGGGTTTCCGGCGTTTTTTTATTCTAAAGTAATTCAATGAAATGTATACTAGCGCCCAGTAGCGGAGGCCCGGCGACCGGTGGTGGACTAGCTGTACCCTTACAGCGCCCAGGATTTTCCGGGAGCACTCGCTGGGTGCATGGTAAACTACCATAGGCTACAAGTGGAATCCCGAAAACCAAACCTGTGTTGGGAGAGTAATGAGGGCCATGCGAGGGCCACGCCTGGAGCTCAAGCATCTGACCTATATTCATCCCATGCCTGCCTAGACTTGTTCAAGTCTTTCTGTACAATGTTTTAGTTTTTCAAATTCACTTAAAAAATCGGATTTTTTGAATATTTTTTTTATCTTTCTGATATCCTTATAGGACTATCTTGGTTGATATCCCTATAGCATCTGTACTAATATTCATTCATATTTCATGCAGGTACATCATTAACAGTAAATAATTGTTATGAAATAGTGGTTTGAATATTTCCGGTTTTTTTGTGAAACCTCACTGGCATCCCTGTATTAAGCACCCACTTCTTGTCTCAAAACCTGTGGTAAAAAGAGTTGTTAGCCGATACTCCATCAAGCACATGTTTCTTGTCTGAACCTCTGCAATAAAAGAGTTATGAGCCGATACTCTATCAAGCACTCGCTTCTTTTCTCAACCTCTGCAATAAAAGAGTTATGAGCCGATACTCTATCAAGCACTCGCTTCTTGTCTCAACCTCTGCAATAAAAGAGTTATGAGCCGATACTCTATCAAGCACTCGCTTCTTTTCTCAACCTCTGCAATAAAAGAGTTATGAGCCGATACTCTATCAAGCACTCGCTTCTTGTCTCAACATCTGCAATAAAAGAGTTATGAGCCGATACTCTATCAAGCACTCGCTTCTTGTCTCAACCTCTGCAATAAAAGAGTTATGAGCCGATACTCTATCAAGCACTCGCTTCTTGTCTCAACCTCTGCAATAAAAGAGTTATGAGCCGATACTCTATCAAGCACTCGCTTCTTTTCTCAACCTCTGCAATAAAAGAGTTATGAGCCGATACTCTATCAAGCACTCGCTTCTTGTCTCAACATCTGCAATAAAAGAGTTATGAGCCGATACTCTATCAAGCACTCGCTTCTTGTTTCAACCTCTGCAATAAAAGAGTTATGAGCTGACGCTCCATCAAGCACTCGCTTCTTGTCTCAACCTCTGCAATAAAAGAGTTATTGGCGATACTCCATCAAGCACTCACTTCTTGTCTCAACCTCTGCAATAAAAGAGTTACTGGCGATACTCCATCAAGCACTCGCTTCTTGTCTCAGCCTCTGCAATGAAAGAGTTACTGGCGATACTCCATCAAGCACTCACTTCTTGTCTCAACATCTGCAATAAAAGAGTTATGAGCCAATAGTCCATCAAGCACATGCTTCTTGTTTCAACCTCTGCAATAAACAGGGATGCAAGGTCTTTTGCTTGTTTCCGGTCGTCAAATAACAACAGAGATACACACGGCAACTTGCTGGTACAAGAGCAAGCAGTGGTTCGGGGCGCGCTCCAAATTTTCTTCGTTTTTGGAGGATTATGTGTTTGATGATCAACAAAACTTCTAAAAATGGCACAATAATTTTGACAAAGTGTATGGAGCAATAAGTTCTCATAAATACCTGAGTCTTACTGCTTGCAATTTCCATTTAAATCCTAATAAAAGAATCATATTATCGTAAAACTGGATGAGTTTTAATCTTGGCCACCGTATGCCATGGCTGGAGTTTGGCATCGTGACTTCATGAGGCAAAGCCGAGTGAGGTCCGGAGCCAAAACTCCAGGATTGGCATGCGGTGCTAAGATTAAAACGAATCAGGTTTTGATTTTATCCTACCCTGTCTCCTCAATTTTGGAATATTATGTGAAAACTATTCTGTATGCCACTAGTGGCATATAAAATTCCGTATGCCAGGCAGCGTGGCATACAGAAACTCAATGTTAAGCCTATAGGATTTTTATAAATATTAGGGGTAGGATAAATGTAGTGACTTACCCCTTGGCATTATTGTTTTTGGCGATCGCCTTCAGTCGCTTTGTCAGCTTGTCAATAATGGCTGATGTCACAGGAATGGTGACTGTCTGAAAACACAGAAGATGAATAAATCTCTGCATCACAGAGGTATTCTCATTTCTTACAATTTAATTATGAAAAGGGAATCCCAATCAGTGGACAAGTTTTCTTCACCTAATTATGGTACATTCCTACCACGTGGCACGAAATACCATGCCAATGAATGGCTGAAAATTACTCACAATCTTTATATCATTGTAGACTTCAGGTCAAATATCACCCTCTACCCAGGTAGGTCTCACTGAACCTGTAAAATTTACTACAAGCAGCTACATATTTCACAATGGTTCAGGCCCTACTGCTACAGACAAGCACAGATTCATTTATATATCTACATAGTTATTTTATCACATGAAAGTGAAAATGTTCAACAATGAGGCAGTTTGGAAGGGACCCAGGAGGGTTGCAGGATGATAAATCCCACAAACAAGGTGAATGTAAGGTATCTCGTTCTGGCATCATAGGTATGAGTCAGTGGGCGGATGGTACGTCAACAATCTTTTATCCAACCATGGAGTTTCACATAAACCTTAAATGAACGAAAAAATTAAAACCACAAATCCCACAAACAAGACTTGACAGATGTATATCAGGGAGGGAGGTTTACCAGGATGCCATGGGCCACCTCGTGCCGGACGGTATCAGGAGGCTGCTCGCCGCCATCTTGGCTGAAGGTGACATCTACCAGGCGGGTCACGTGACGCTTCTTCACGAGTTGTGAAAGGGTCAGTAGTGGGTCATTCCTGCAATAGCAACAATAAGCTATGGTCAACTTTTTACACACAAAAAACAAGTTGTGAGAGGGTTAATAGTGGTTTGTTCCTGTAACACCAACAGTAAGCTGTGGTCAACTTTGTACACAAAAACACCAGAAGTTGTGAGAGAGCCAATAGTGGGTTGCTCTTGTGACAGCACAGTAAGCTATGGTCAACTTTGAACAAAACAACACAACAAGTTGAGAGAGTCATTAGAGGGTCATTCCTGTAACACAGAAATCAAACTACTGTCAATTTTATACACAAAACACTACAGGTTGTAAGAAAATCAGTAGTGGGTCATTCATATGATATTGACAGCAAGCTACTCTTAAATTGGCACACAAAAACACTACAAGTTGTGAGAGAGTCAAGAGTGGTAAATTCCCGTAACAGAACAGTAAACTATTCTCAACTTTGCACACAAAAACACTACCAGTTGTGAGACAGTCAGGAGTGGGTTGTTGCTGTAACAGCAGCAGTAAGCTACGGTCAACTTTGTACACAAAAACACAAAGTTGTCAGACAGTTAATAATGGGTCATTCTTGAAACATTTTGTAACAGCAAAAAATTTGAATTCGTCGCTGTAAAACTATAGCTGCACTATCCTAAATCTATGCACACCACAAAGAAAGAAAAAGAAACCAATAGAGTGGCTACACCTACGATAGACCCATGTTTTGTGATACCAAAACCTGAAGGTCATGATTAGACTGGATGTCTATGACAAGGACTCAGATTGGTTAGTTATTGACCTATCACCATCACTCTTCTGATTGGTTAGTTTTTGACCTATCACCATCACTCTTCTAATAAAGACTGAAGGTTGAGAGTAGAGAATCCACATGCCACCTGGTGTGAAGCAGACGAACCTGAGTGCCTCTAGTGTCTGCTCAAGCCAGACGCGCGCATTTTTGTAGTGGATCCGGTCATGTGTGACGTGAAAGACGCGCTCCTTCTGCAGGTCGCTCACCTCAGCCAGAAACTCCTCGTCCACGGGGATGTGCTGTGACAATGAAAGCAGCCGTCACCTCTGTTATACATGGACCATGGAGTGAAGGAAAGCAGCCGTCACATATGTTATACATGGAACATGGAGATGTACGGTGTGAAGGAAAGCAGCCGTCACCTCTGTTATGTATGGAACATAGAGATGTACGGTGTGAAGGAAAGCAGCCGTTATATATGTTATACATGGACCACGGGGATGTGCTGTGACAATGATAGCAGCCGTCACATATGTTATACTTGGAATATGGGGATGTGCTGTATGGATGAAAGCAGCCATTACCTACATTATACATGGACCACGGGGATGTGCTGTGTCAATGATAGCAGCCGTCACATATGTTATACTTGGAACATGGAGATGTACGGTGTGAAGGAAAGCAGCCGTCACATATGTTATACATGGAATATAGGGATGTGCTGTGTGGATGAAAGCAGCCGTCACATATGTTATACATGGAATATGAGGATGTGCTGTGTGGATGAAAGCAGCCGTCACATATGTTATACATGGAATATGAGGATGTGCTGTGTGGATGAAAGCAGCCGTTACCTACATTAACATGGACCATGGGAATGTGCTATGTCAATGATAGCAGCCATCACATATGTTATACATGGAATATGAGGATGTGCTGTGTGGATGAAAGCAGCCGTTACATATGTTATACATGGACCACGGGGATTTGCTGTGACAATGATAGCAGCCGTCACATATGTTATACTTGAAATATGGGGATGTGCTGTATGGATGAAAGCAGCCATTACCTACATTATACATGGACCACGGGGATGTGCTGTGTCAATGATAGCAGCCGTCACATATGTTATACTTGGAATATGGAGATGTACGGTGTGAAGGAAAGCAGCCGTCACCTCTATTATACATGGAACATGGAGATGTACGGTGTGAAGGAAAGCAGCCGTCACATATGTTATACATGGAATATAGGGATGTGCTGTATGGATGAAAGCAGCCATTACCTACATTATACATGGAACATAGAGATGTACGGTGTGAAGGAAAGCAGCCGTCACCTCTGTTATACATGGAACATGGAGATGTACGGTGTGAAGGAAAGCAGCCGTTACCTACATTATACATGGACCACGGGGATGTACTGTGACAATGAAAGCAGCCATCACCTCTGTTATACAGGAACGTGGAGTGAAGGAAAGCAGCCTTCACATATGTTATACATGGAAGATTGGATGTGTTGTGTGAAAGAAAGCAGCCGTTACCTACATTATACATGAAACATGGAGATGTGTTGTGTGAAGGTTTGAGTACTGTTTACCTTGGATAGTGACAGACTGCACGCTTTGGGTGACAGACTGCATCCTTTGAGTGACAGAATGCACGCTTTGAAGAAATAACGCAATCTGATTGGTCGAGAGGCCGACAACAGACTTGAAAACGTGTGTTCAAACGAGTTTTTTTTATATTGAATTTGATTCACAAAACACATATGGTCTTCCATCTTGCTCATGGTACAATTGCTCATGCTTACATAATCATTTTCCATTCAGCAATTAATTGATTTGTCTTGTACCTGTTGGAGAACAACGACTTTGACCAAAACGAGTTGCTTTCTGTATTTATCTCACCCCCGTACACAATAACAGAATGTACGATGCACAAGATATAGGCCATGGGGAGTGGATTGCAATAGTGATAGGGGCATTGAGAAGAAGTTACCAATGTTAAGCCTATTGGACAAAAACACCAGGAGTGAGATAAAAAGTACCTACCGTCAGGTCCAGCTCAGCGAGGGTGCTCTTCTGGCTGGTGGCGAGCACTCGTACGATGGAGGTGGCAGACGGTGCTGTCAGAGGGTTATGGCCGAGCTGTGAAAACAAAATTCACATCTAGTCAACTCTCTTTGTTTGCTGGTTCATCAAATCTCTACAGCAGTATATTTCCCAGTTTATACATCCCTGGTCTGCTGGGGTGGACAGCAATTATCAATCTGTTCACCCTCTTGGTCGCCTTGCCTCTTCATGGTGCAGACCGGATATGCTTGCACGCAAGCATAACAAAAGCGACCGGGGTGGGGAGTTAGCTCAGTGGTAAAGAGCACTGGACTTTCAAATCCCAAGGTTGTCAGACTGGATTGGAGTCCCACTGCAGCCACTTTTCTCCTTCACCCCAGAAGTGGTAGATTTACTGCTATATCAAAGGCCAATCTTTCTCATACCATGTCTATGTGGTGTGGGAAGTAAAAGAACTCTCACCCCGGTAAATGTGTAGGGGTGAGATTTCTACCTACATTCATCTCATAGATTTGGTCAAACCCAAAGTAAATCTAATTGAACAAATTGGACGTTAAACTACCCAAACAAACAAACAAACAATATATACATCCCAGTGCTCAGGTTCGAGCAATCACAGACCAGCTGAGGTCAACATATAATGCTGTACATTATATGTTGATTACCATACTCTGTGTGGGATGGTGCCCCAGCTGTTCTGTTGATAGGGTCCCCCTCCCACTGTAGGAGCTAGCTGCTCAGGCTAAGAGATTTTTTTGTTTGTTTATTTAACGTCCCAGGAAACCCTGACAGTATATAGGGACTAACTCATGGTTCAGCCATTTTCACTGGTTTTACACCACAATGGTTTGACCGCATCTATGAGATAAATTCAGGCAGAAATCTCACTTTTATACATTTACCGAGGTGAGTGTTCTTTTACTTCCCACACCATTTAGACATGGTATGAGAAGGATTGGCCTTTGATACAGCAGAAAATCTACCACTGCTGGGGATGAAGGAGAACTGTGGCAGCAGTGAGACTCGAACCCAGAACCTTTGGATTACAAGTTCAGTGCCTTAACCACTGAGCTAACTCCCCACCCCCCAGGCCAGTAGAAGGTGTACAACCATTTCTCAATAGAGAAATTGAGGCACTGTGCCATACCTTGAGAGTGCGGAGGGTGGAGTTGTGAGCCAGACCTTGCAGCAGCGGCTCGAGGGCTGCAGCGTGAATCCTGTTGTTGGAGAGATCCAGCTCCTCAAGCCCCCGGTTAACTGCCAGCGCCTCCGCTAGGGGCCGGCACCCGTCCATGCTGGTGCCATTATAGCCGAGCCGAAGAATCTTCAGACTGGAGTTAGTCTGAAACACAGGAACAGCGGGGAATTACTGAAACTGGAGTTGGGAATTACTGAGACAAGAGCAGCAAGGAATTACTGAGACTGGGGGATTTGGAAATGTAAGACTTTTACCTGAAGAGCAGAACAGATTGCCTCGGCTCCCGAAAGTCTCAAATGATTCCATCCTAGATCGAGCAGCTCTAGACTGGAGTTCCGCTCTGTTGATAAAGATAATAATGTACGTGTATACGGGCTGATAACATGACTAACAGAACAAAGGCTGCAGTGTATGGGAGAGTGGGAGGCGTAGCCTAGTTATCATTATGGCGCATCCAAACGGGTGGAGTATTGTTTATTAGAGCGTGCTCGCACGCATTATATATATGTTTATATACGTTTTGTTTAAATAAGGAGACTGGAGTGGAGGTAAAAGCATAAAGCAGGGCGCGTGCTGACTGCGCATGTACTGGAGGGCGAGTGACCGGAGCCCTGGAGGTAGTTGGCCGTGCTCGCCTCAGCCCCGCAGTGGGGGGTTCCACCCCCCTCTCCCCTGAGCCTCGTCTCCCATTTAAACCTATATATAACTTTATATATCTCCATAATCGTTTTCTGTTATTCCTATGGTGAAGCTTGGGGATGATAATGCAATTAACAAAACAAAGACTGCAGGATACAGTCTCCACACACCACACTGCTTCGATGAACATGATACAATGAACGGGGCCTGCTGGGGTGGACAGCAATGATCAATCTGTTCACCCTCTTGATCGCCCTACCTCCACGTGGTGCACGATGGATATGCTTGCACGCTAGCATAACTTAAGTGAACGGGGTGGGGAGTTAGCTCAGTGGTAAAGAGCACTGGACTCATAAAATCCCAAGGTTGTTGGATATTGGGGGTTCGAGTCCCACTGCAGCCACTTTTCCCCTTCGCCCCCAGCAGTGGTAGTTTACTGCTATATCAAATACCAATCCTTCTCATACCAAGTCTATGTGGTGTGGGAACTAAAAGAAATTTCACCTCAGTAAATGTGTTGAGGTGAGATTTCTACCTGAATTCATCTCATAGAATTGGGCAAACCCAAAGTAAGTCTAATAGATCATACAGTACATCAAAATACCCAAACAAACACAGAATGGACTCTCAGTATTTAAAAGTACTTTGTATTGTAAGGAAGTACATGTTTATGCAATATACTTCCAGAGTAAGCAACACAAACTTTATGTCATCTTGTAACTCTTGTCAGCTAACGGCCACCAAAGCGAGCAGGAAGAAATTCCTAAAGAATGTGACAACAATGTGCAGTGTTTTCCATAACACTGGCAAGAAAGAAATTCGTGACTTCCTAAGGGAATATAAGATTTACGATAAGATATGATTGAGAAAAGTAGGATACCTGGATGAACCAGGCAGCATACCTTGTTATTCCAACAGGATATGCAAATCTGAGTAAAGTAAACCAAAGTAATTCTAATTGAATAAATTGGACGTTAAATTACCCAAACAAACAAACAATACAATTCTTCTTAGTTTATGCTCTCTCAATAATCATTGAGTAACGATGTTTGCCTTTCTGAAGATTTTTGTGTTTCTAATGATCATAATAATCATTTTTAATGATTGACAACTCACCCAGTCCTCTGGCAATCAGTTGTCCTCCTTTTTCCCGGAATCTGTTGTGTCTGAGGTGAAGCTCTTTCAACGTAGTATTTTCCTGGTAAAATAAGGAGGGAACATTGTACTGAACAGCTGCATTTATATCAGTGAAACGACAATAACATTACTGGTATCCCATACACTCTGCCATGTACCGTTGGTACCTTTCTGCAAAAGATTATACAGCATATTATATAACCATGACGGATATATACAGTAATTTCGCACCGTATTTTCGTGTAATGTAAAAAACGCCGTACAGAATATTGTTCCGTTTGGCAAATTATGGAACCTTGTTCCATACAGTGGTTGTTAGGCCAAACCGAAGAACCAGAATCCCTGGAAAGCCCACTCGCGGCCGTTCAGCGTTGCGCCTATGGGGCGAACTCGTGGCGAGCCTCGTTTCCAAGATACAGGGGAGGTGGACTTCCGGTTACCCATTCGACACATGGAACCAGTGGTGTGAGTATATCCCCGCCGAGACCCCTAGCAGATACCCTTGGTACCAGGGTACATTATTAACAGATCTAGTCGGACATGTTAGAAGCGTGAACCGGATGTTTTGCTCCCCTGTAGGACTCAGCGCATGCGCCACGAGTTTACAGGGCTGCACAGTGAGTGGGCTTTCCAGGGGTTCTAGTTCTTTGGCCAAATTCAGGTATTTCCTTTTTAACCCTTTAAGGACGCAAGATGCTTGGAGGCATCACCGCACTAAAGATGCATTCATATGGCTTAAGGCATCATTGCTCAAATATCTACAAAAAGATTTCAACACTGAAATAATTGAGGAATATTCGTGAAATTTTCACATGTCTTGATATGACATCATATTTAGTATTTCTATTCAAAATAAACAAGATATATATGATTATTGAATTATGAGTTTTAACCATTATGTGCCGGTCCTCTAGGGGGACAAACTGCCACTATCTTTACTGTAGTAGCTCGGCTGCAGGCACCCGTCCTCAAAGGGTTAATTTTGGGTATATATGATAAATATAGAACGACCTATCATGCTTGTACAAGCCACAAAACTCGATGATAATTTATAGTTCATACAAAACTAAGCGTAAACGCCTCCTTCCGTACAACTATAAATCATCATCTCAATTCGTAGCTTGTACAGCATGGTTAGGTCGTTCCATATTATAATTACTCCTAATCAAAGCAGTGGCCGACTCTTGCTTATCTATGCTGACCATTTTATTGGTTCTTTATACTGTTAGGGCCGGCGTCCACCTACTACGATAGAATCGTAGACCTCCCGATATGGCACCGTTACAAAATGTCAAAATCGGTGCCATATCGGGAAGGTGCAAAATCATAGACATATGTACATCTAGACAAGCCAATCCACCATGCATTGTATAGGGTTTTTAGCAGTGTCTAATCACAGAAACTTGGTCAACTGCCCCGATATTAGGTGACCTTCCGACGCGATTTTGATTTTTTTATCAGGAGGTGCATCGTAGACCATATCGGAGCCATATCGTAGTAGGTGGACGCCGGGCCTTATACTGTTAGGGCTGGCGTCCACCTACTATGCTAGAATCGTAGAAGGTGCAAAATCATAGACATATGTCTAGACAAGCCAATCCACCATGCATTGTATGGGGTTTTTATTGGTGTCTAATCACAGAAACTTGGTCAACTGCCCCGATATTAGGTGACCTTCCGACACAATTTTGATTTTTTTATCGGGAGGTGCATCATAGACCATATCGGAGCCATATCGTAGTAGGTGGATGCCGGGCCTTATAGAGCATGGGACTTGCTCAGATATGGTGCATAGTTTAGAGAGAGGTTGACTTTCAGTATGCTGCACTTCTCCCTTAAAGGCCATATGTGAAGGTGGAGGGATCTGGTAGGTTGCCATCTTCTCTGTTTTGTGGATTTCTATTGATGTTATTATTACTGCTGAAGGTTTGCCATCCTGTGGAGGTATGGTTATCCCATTGTAAAGTTCCGCCTATATTAAAGTAATGCGCGAGTGTAGCTAAGGTAAGATTCACAGAGGAACTCAAGGAGTCGCGTGGTAGATTGTATTATTATATACCTGTGGTAGTATATCCTACACATACTGCCCGCTCCTACCCATGTCGTATTTATATCCGTACGACACCTAGGTGACGTACGGGGTATGTATGTGGCGTACGGGGCATGTACGGAGGCGAAATCCAAAAACTCCCCCAGAAGCAAGGTTAAAAATTGGATATTTAAAGGTATATGATAATAGAGAAACAGGCTTACTGTCTCTGTACGGATAAAAAACTTGGTAAAATCGGTGATCAGATGATCCTCTGCCTTCGGCATCGGTTCATCTGATCGCCGATTTTACCGCGTATATTATCCGTACGGAGACAGTAAGCCTGTTTCTCTATAGTACACAAGCAATAGACTGCCGAGGACAATCGGATCCTCTATTTTATTCAATATAGAGAGAAGGGGGCGGTTCCTTGAGGGAGGGGCTTACTAGGTAGGAGGTGGGCCGCGGGTCCAAAGGCCACGCGCCCGGGGCGGGTCCGGACCCGGGACCCGGGTGTAGACCTTCCTCAAGTGCGGGCGAGTCCATTGAACCATCGGGTTAGATACGCTAGGCGGGAGGTAGGGGGGAGTGGAGCCTTGATAATGGCGCCTGTATCTCTGCTTTGAACCTAGCGAGACGAGGATCATAGATTAACTCTTAAGGATGATGTTTAATAATCAGAACGGGCTCTCGAGAGATATCGATAGCCTGGCTTTAACCGTTAGTGCCGGTCATTTTGTTTTTGCGGTTAATTCCGGAATAGGAGATATAGTAACAAAGAGAAATATATCTTTATATTCAATAGATCATTTGAGGAGTGTTCTTCTTGGGTAGAAAGATCCACCGAATTATATTAAGATGACCTCAGATCTTCACACCATGTCACTTCAGAGCCTGGGCCATTTCCCTCTTTCCATGTAACATGGAAATTTGGACAGCATTTGTCCAGAGGAGGTGTGAATCTTAGCACCCCCTATCGTTTTGGCATGGTCTCAAATGACAGCTGAATGCGGATTCCTATACTAAAATAGGCTAACTAGTAACAGCTACTGCATACAAACTGTTTTTTGGCTGTTTGGTGTTGTTTAATACAACGTTATTTCTCATAGGCTATGGCTTACAAGTCTCACACAGTCCACTCTCAAGAGCTACTTCCCCTCTGCTGGCAGGTTTGAGAGTGTGCCTTGAACCCTGCCGAGATCGCATATATGAGTTGGGTCCCTATAGGGGGCGCTGCACTTCACGCCTCCTCTGGCATTTGTCCTAGAGATGTTTTTGCAGCAGCTGATCTCAAGGTTTTCCTCTGTTAGAAATAGTCCTGCCTGTAAAATCTCCTTATAGCATTTTCCATGAGAGAATCACCTACAACTTTTCAAAACATTACTGTAATTCTGTGAATATGCTGTGATGAATGTAAGATTGATTTACATAATGTAAATAGCTTTATATTGTGAATAAATACAATTCTTACCTGCAGCACTCGTGCGAAATACTTCCCATCACTTTCTTCAAATCCATTTCCTGAGCACAAATAATGTATCGGTTATGAAATGATTATTATAGAGTAATGACAAGCAATCTTTATTGGGTTTTTATTTATTTTCCATTATTATATCGAGATCTCCTTTAGACTATTATCTTCGATTTCATATATTTATGCCTCATGCCCAGACCAGAACAACTTGACTAAGTTATTGAGACTCGAGTGCAAGGTTGGCATAATTGTTATGGAATCAAATATGGACCTGACTTTTGTCTTACCAGCAACCATAGTATTATTGCAGTCACAGCTCAGCTCAAAAATATGTTTCCTGCTAAATGTATTCTCAACTTTATTTAACTTTGCTGGTTTTCCACTGAAAATATTCGGTTATTCACAGCAGGAGACTCGCGCCTTATTTATGCGGTGTTTCTCAGAGTTTGGAGTTGTTTGGCACTAAAATGACACGTGATAGGCGAGAAATCCCGATAATGATGTCAGGACTAATGCGGTCTGTGCTCACTAAGTGCACTATGCCCTGAACTGCGAGCCACAATCGGCAACAGCGAAGGGTAGGCGCACCTCAACGCTAGACCACTGATGAAACGCACTTTCGCTTTGACACTGTTGGTGCTGGTTTTGCTGCCATTGTTGCGGTCTTACCTCTTACTATGGCCCCACTACTAGTGAAACGGGATCCAGGTAAATAACTGATTTTGATTAACCAATGGCAGACTGAAAACCCCGCTTAAGGGGACACCCCGCTTAAGGGGACACCCCGCTTAAGGGGACACCCCGCTTAAGGGGACACCCCGCTTAAGGGGACACCTCGCTTAAGGGGACACCCCGCTTAAGGGGACACTGGGCCCGGAACGGAGGGTCTCCCCTTAAGCTGGGTTTTACTGTAGTACCTAAAGACAATAGGAGCTTTTTATATGCAATATTCTGCAATGTGGCCATGTAGTAGCATCCCTTAGGAACATTCTGAGCTACCCTTTAGTGGTCTGAGGTCTATGTATCAAGGTATATAGCCAATTTTGCTATCCCTGCATCCAAGAAGTCTGTCCGTAATTATCATCAAATTCAGTACTACAACTTGCAGGGAGCAACCAAGTGGTTACTTTGTTATATCGTATGGCACATGCCTTCTCAAACTATCAAATATAAGACTTGTAAGCAGCATGGCTGAGATACAGGGTGAATTTATATGTCAAAGAATATAAGCACCCAATTCGCCTATAACCTTTTTACAATTATAACATTATTATGGTAACTAACCCTTTGAGTGAAGTGTGGCCTAGTGTGAGTGAATCTAAAGGAAAATGTAAATGTAAAGTTATAGAGTATGAGTAACAGTATTCTGGTCATGGTGTAAGATATGATGGCAGATTGTTACTCCTACCTGATAGGTCGACACTGACCAGAGTCCGGTTGTCATGGAGCATGCCGCATGTAATCTGTGAACCTGCTGACCCCAGACTGCACTCCGCCAACACCTGTAGTAATTAATACGAGGCATGTTAAAGCCAATGCCCATCTACCGATTTTGGAACATTTATGTACGTTTGTCGGCGACAAACGGGCGGTAATTTGTCTCAGGCAACCTATCCTAACGGAGTCGGTAGATGTAGCATAGCTAGGCAAGGCTTCCCACCAATTAGTGAACCACCGCCTTCAGACGTCCTTTTGTCACCGACAAGTTGTGGTTTCAAAGTTCCAAAAATCGGTGGGGATCAGTTTAGCAACATGTTGATAAATGTTGTCGGCGACAACAGAATGTTGGGAAAGGAGGGTTGATTGGTTGCTCGACAAGGGCCGACGATGGGCCTTCAATAATCGCTTGGTGAGGCTTGTAGGGGGTGCCACACTTGATTTCTTTGGTTTTTGCACTCCCGCACCAATTAGTGGACCATACATCAATCAAAGACCAACGCTTGAAGGCACTGTTCCCAAATCCTAACTCAGTCGGCGGGGTGCATAATCATATCTCTGTCAGTAGGTGTAGACTGATTTGCTTAGGACTAATACCCTCTACCCCCTCTCCTCGAGGGTCCCGGGTCGAGCGAGGTATTACGTAATTTGCCTGCGACAAGGTGACCGACTCGTATATGATTTGGGAACTAATTGTTCATACCGAAATCGGTAGATGGACATCCGGCATTACCAGACCGGAATGGGTAACAAACATAAGAATCAGACAAATCTACACGTCATGGACCTGTTTCACTGGTTTCGTGACAAAAGTGTTAGACATGAAAAGCGGCACCAACAGTGCAAGCAAGAATGGACAAAACGAAGTCTAATGTCTAGTTCTTATGAAAACAGACACACCATCTAGACGCCATCTAGACATGTCACGAAACTAGTGAAACAGGTCCCTGTCTTTTCCTAAGGGCAGCTACTTGTGTTGTAACGAAACTAGACAACCCCAATGTCTGTATTGTGTAACAGACATGTCACGAAACTAGGGAAACAGGTCCCTGACCCCAAACATAAGAATTAGACAAATCTACACATCATGGACCTGTTTTACTAGTTTTGTGACAAAAGTGTTAGACAGACATGAAAAGCGGCACCAACAGTTCAAGCAAGAACGGACAAAACGAAGTCTAATATCTAGTTCTTAGGAAACCGGACATACCATCTAGATGCCATCTAGACATATCACAAAACTAGTGAAACAGGTCCCTGGACAGGAGGGAGACAATACAAAACGGTGACTGTTCAGTCATTTTGTTACTCATAGAAACATATAGTTTTGATGATAAATCTCTTTGCATAGATAGCAATATAATTGGTCACGATAGGGATGTGAAGACCAGATACAGTGGGAGGTAGATCACATAAATTCGCTGATTTATCTCACCCCGGTATTTTCCTCCATAGGCTTAACATTAGGAATTCACACTCAATGGACATGCAGGTATTACACCCGATACTCAACGGCTAATTGGGTGATAATTTCATTGATTAGTAAGATGTGATATAAAATCAGAAACCCACTCGATGAAAATAACTTAGTCTGCACTTCACCTCGTTTGACTACTACGCAATTCACTCATCTTCGCTTTGTGTATTAATTACTCTGCGGTCAAACTCAGTGGAGTATGGACTAAGTTATTTTCACCTTATGAGTTTCCTTCTAAATAAATTACAGTATATAGACAATAATCGATTGGTTTTGTGGACAGGCGGCCGTAAACCACGAATGGTTGACGCGTAGTAATACATGAGCGCTAGCGAGTGTATTACAACGTCAACCGCGAGTGGTTTACAGAGCTGCCTGTCCACTAAATCATCGATTGTTGCATTTATTATCCAGCTTTTCGAATAAATTAAACCCAGTAATTGCCATGTTAACGGGTATAACACTAGGAACTATTTCTTTGCTATATAGCAAAAGGAACCCTTTCCCCGTATACCATGGTTTTGAGGCCGTATACCACAGATTTGATTCCGTATACCACAGTTAGGGTATCTGACAGGTTTTATACAATGGGTAATGGTTTACTGAGTCCCCATACATTTTCAATGGGGGCTTTGTATACGATGGATAATAAAACTCACGAGCTTGGTGATGAACTGGTTCTGACTCAACATCTCTGCTAGGTGTGCTGCGCCGCCTGCCCGCAGCGCATTGCCCTCCAAGTCCAGCGTCGTCACGCATGTGTTCTTCTGTATTATTGCCAATCACAATGTTCATGTGTCAATTACTTATTGCTAATAACTATATGTATCATATGAATTACCAATCACAATGTTTAATATCACTAACCTATCACAATGTTTGATATCACTTACCAAAGACAATGTTATTATATCAATCATTAATCACAATGTTCAATCCTTAACTACTGATTGCCAATCACTATATTTACCATATCACTCACTATGTTTACCAATATCAATTACCAATCACAGAAATGTCAACCACCCATCACAATGTTTAATATCTATCACCAAGCATCATATTTACCATGTCAATCCCCAATGACAATGTTTAATATCAAGCACCAATCACAATGATGTCTTATAAAGGATTAATAATATGTTATATCAATCATAAATGAACCAAATATATACTACTGAAGGCATATGCCTTTACATGAGGCAAAATGGTGTTCATTTATACTAATTACTTACTTAATGCTATGGGCAGGGCCTTGACATCTTTCTCTGTCAGTGATGCTGTATTGTACATCAATTACTGTGTCAGTCGCTAAACGCCATGGCCAGGGCTTTGACATCTTTTTGTGTTAGTTGATGGTTTATCGTACATTAATTTCTATGTCAGTCAATGGTTACCGCACAATGATTACTCATCACTAATGCTATGGCCACGGCCGTGACCTCTTTCTGTGTCAGTTGATGGTTTATCGTACAATAAATGCTGTTAGTCAATGATTATGGCACACTGATTTCTCACCCCTAATGCTATGGCCAGAGCCTTGACCTCTTTCTGTGTCAGTTGATGATTTATTGTAATTAATTACTATGTTAGTCAATGATTATGGCACACTGATTGCTTACCACTAATGCTAGGGTCAGAGCCTTGACCTCTTTCTGTGTCAGTTGATGGTTTATTGTACATTATTACTGTGTCAGTCTTTGGTTATGGCACACTGATTACCACTCACCACTCACCACTCATTACTCTTCACTATTGCTATAGCCAGGGCTTTGAACTCTTTCTGTGCCAGTTGACCGTTTATCGTACATTAATTACCGGTCTGTCGATGGTTACCGCACACTGATTACTTACCACTAATGCTATGGCCAGGGCCTTGAGCTCTTTCTGTGTCAGTTGATGGTTTATCGTACATTAATTACTGTGTCTGTCGATGGTTACCGCACACTGATTACTTACCACTTATGCTATGACCAGTGCTTTGACCGCTTTCTGTGTCAGTTGACGGTTTATCATACATTAATTACTGTGTCTGTCGATGGTTACCGCACACTGATTACTTACCACTAATGCTATGGCCAGGGCCTTGAGCTCTTTCTGTGTCAGTTGATGGTTTATCATACATTAATTACTGTGTCAGTCGATGGTTACCGCACACTGATTTCTCACCATTAATGCTATGGCCAGGGCCTTGAGCTCTCTCTGTGTCAGTCGAGGGTTATCGCAAATTGGTTATTTACCACTAATGCTATGGTCAAAGCCTTGACCTCTTTCCGTCTTTATCGTACAATAAATGCTGTTAGTCAATGATCATGGCACACTGATTTCTCACCACAAATGCTATGACCAGGGCTTTGACCTCTTTCTGTGTCAGTTGACGGTTTATCGTACATTAATTACTGTGTCAGTCGATGGTTACCGCACACTGATTACTTACCACTAATGCTATGGCCAGGGCTTTGACCTCTTTCTGTGTCAGTTGACGGTTTTTTACCACCAGGTGGCTCCGCTGGAGGGCAGCACACACGAACTCCGCCGCCAGCACCCCCTGGCGACGACAAGCCACGCGGTAAACTGCTTCCGGGGTCAGTTCCTCCAGGCTCTGGTCTGAAGTCATATATGATATAGCGAGATGTAGAGACATAAAAGATATATTTGATGAACCCTTGAACAGCAAATGATGCTTTGAGGCCTTGTGGCATCATTTCTCAAAAATATACAAATTCGTTTTTAAAAAGGAAATAATGGAGAAATTTTAATCAAATTTTCGCAGAACGTAGGGATAACAGCATTATTAGTATTTCAATTGAAAAGAAACATAATATTATATTCACGTGAGTAAACCCTCCAATTAAGGGTTCTGACGAGAAGCTGTCCCTCCCACTGCATAAGAAACACCATTTTACATAGAAATGCGCCTGGCGTATATAGGTATGCTTTTGCGTATACAAGGTCGTCATATTCCCGTGTGTATACGCCTTATCTATTGGCATATATATACGTGTCCATGGTCTGGTCATATATACGCCTGATTCTGTTGTATTTACACCACTATCCAATAGTTGCGATCTCTGCCACTTCGGGACACTACTGGTAGCATATTTCATTTTCCATTAACCATGCAAGTCTGTATTATATGAAAAATACAATTTCATATTATTTATTTTATAAAACCTTTATAAAACCTGATTGAGTATAAATTGATTAATTACACATAATAATTCCTGCACTATGTTGAGTTTTTTTTGCCGTTTTTCTTATAGATTTTACTTTAAAACACTATTTATATGTCTGGTCAGTCAGGTCTACTATATAATGGCCCTGTTCAGGCTTACAGCTGAATCCTGAAATGACTTCACCTCAGCCTAGCCCCCTCCTAACCCTGCCGCCTCCCAGCACTTTATACCTGTGGTATAAAACTTTATACCTGTGGTATAAAGTGCCACTACCAACCGTCCTTAAGGTGTTAACAAAATGTGCATGTACCATTAAACGATTATTATTCTGGAGCCATCCTTATAGGGGGAATTACACCTTTACAGAATACTCTTTTTATAACTTCCACTCTTCCATGTGCACGACAAGTTTTATCAATATCAATATGTGGAGGGAAAATCAAACCTCCAGCTCCCTCCTGCATCTCTCAACCCACTTGTAATGAAGAAGAAGCTCTCACAAGAATCATGCACACATTGATGAAGAGAGAAACTCATTGCTCAGTAATCATGATTGTCACATGTTCCCTACTACATGAAGAGGGGTTTCCAGTTCTGACTTTAATGGACTGGGCCAGCCCTCTAATGCTATGACAGTACTCACATATGACAATATGTACATTCCACCGGGTCTCTTGTTCTGACTTTAATGGACTGGGCCAATCCTTCTATACTATGACAGTACTCACACATGACGCTTTGTACACCCAGAAGGGTCTCTTGCTGACTGGATTAATCCTCTGGGTCTCTAGTTCTGACTTTAACTGACTGGGCCAGCCCTCTTATGCTATGACAGTACTCACACATGACGCTGTGTATGTCCACATGGGTCTCTAGTTCTCACTTTAATGGACTGGGCCAGCCCTCCTATGCTATGACAGTACTCACATATGACGCTGTGTACATCCAGAGGGGTTTCCAGTTCTGACTTTAATGGACTGGGCCAACCCTCCTTTGCTATGGCAGTACTTACATATGATGCTCTTTACATCCAGAGGGGTTTTAAGTTCTGACTTTAATGGACTGGGCCAACCCTCCTATGCTCTGAAAGTACTCCCATATGATGCTCTTTACGTCCAGAGGGGTCACCAGTTATGACTTAAATAGACTGGGCCAACCCTCCTATGCTATGACAGTACTCACATATGATGCTCTTTACGTCCAAAGGGGTCACTAGTTCTGACTTTAATAGACTGGGCCAACCCTCCTATGCTATGACAGTACTCACATATGACGCTGTGTACATCCAGAGGGGTCTCCAGTTCTCGCTGCTCCTTGGTGTCAGACTTTGACGTCACTGACTTGAGGCTCCACGTGTCTCGGGCCGGCTCCTTCGTCGCAGTCTGACAGGTGGCGCTCTCCATCCACGCCATGACGTCAGGAGGCACGATCTTCTCGCTTCTGATTGGCTGATTAGGGTCCACGCGATCTCCATCCTGTGAGAGTTATGACATGTATTATTAGTCTAGTACTCATTCCTTTTAACATGCATTCAGTGCTCATCTCCCTTCTACTTACCTCTGCTTCTCACTTAATACCTTTCATCACAGTTTTCCTATTTTTGTGGGTTTCGATTTACTCTTAGGGTTTTCACTGGCCCCATTAGAATCAAAGTAAGGAGGTGTCCATAAAAGATTTCATACTTTTCAGGCATCTTAGGACTCACCCCCCCCCCTCACCCCCGGCAAAAAAAGAAAAAAAAAAAAAAAAAAAATGATGTTAAACTTTCTGAAATACCCCCCTCTTTTTTCCCTCCATTGCAGGATATTGACGAATATATACAAGTTTGCATTGGTTCTGGCATTTGTGTTATACAAAGGAAACCTATGAAAGTTTAGGGTCGTATTGTTCTGCATTGTTCTGCTCAGGGAAGACTTTACACTATAGCAGGCCTTTTCAACACAAACAAAAATGATTAGACAAAATGAAACTAAATTGAGTTTTGAATTGCCATTTAATATATCATTAAGCTTTGTTTCATCATTCTAATATGGTTCCTTCAAACTATTCAACATAACTGAATTCGGAAATGATGCAGGTGTTGTCACGGATGTGTATATGAAAATACCAAACTAAAAGGTTCTAGTAAATTCAACATAACTTAGGCGGCCGCTTCCGGTTTTTCCCCTATTATCACCCAACACATCGCTGCCATGCTTGTAACACCTGGTACTTAAGAAGATTAAAGTTTGTATCATCAATCCACAACTTCTAAGCTTCTTCCCATCTGCGATAAGTGTATGTCTTCATTTATATGCAAAGGAAATTTGAAATAGGGTTGAAAACTTTATTATCCATCGTATACAAAGCCCCAATTGAAAATGTATGGGGATTCAGTAAACCAAGACCCATTGTATAGAAACTGTCAGATACCACAACTGTGGTACACAGATTCAAACCTGTGGTATACGGCCTCAAAACCATGGTATACTGGTAAAAATAGTCCCTTTTGACATTTTGTATCGGTGCCATATCGGGAGGTCTACAATTCTATTGTAGTAGGTGGACGCCGGGCCTAAGGCCCGGCGTCCACCTACTACGATATGGCACCGATATGGTCTACGATGCACCTCCCGATAGAAAATCAAAATCACGTCGGAAGGTCACCTAATATCGGGGCAGTTGACCAGGTTTCTGCGATTAGGCACCAAAAAAAGACCCTTACGATGCATGGTGGATTGGCTTGTCTAGACATTTCTCTACGATTTTGCACCTTCCAGATATGTCTCCGATTATCAGTAGGTCTAAATAGATGGACGCCAGGCCTTAATCTATTCGAAAAGATGGATGATAAATGCAACAAACAACGATTTTGTGGACAGGCGACTCTGTACACATTGTCTGTTGAGATGTTGACATGTGTACTGAACAAGTAAAAACACAGATCGCACAGCTGAGTGAAAATAGGGGACTTGAGCGAATCTTTCACATTAAAGTTAAAATGGTTGTTTGTCAACTCACAAAAAACAGCAGGATATATCCCTCAGTGCCTCTTGAGTGTAATCCTGTGGTAGTTTGATGTAATTCCATGTTATTTGCTCAGATTGGACTTGTTTTTGTTCCCCCTCCTCTGACCTGTTAGCTCTGAGGAGCCATGTTAACAGTTTGATCTCTCTAGTGTGAGAGTCATTTTTGATATATGAATATTGCATATTTTGTGTGTACTTCTATCTGAATATTCATATTTTTGTGAGTCATGATCTATGTTCTGTCTATGTTCGGTGTTTGATTGTAACAAAAAAGTGGAATCGCATCCCATCATGTTATTAGGGGATCCAAATCAAAGCTCTGAGAAATCAATTTTCTTCCCTTTTGTAACTACCAAGGCCTTTGAGGTGCTGCAGAGGTATGTATTACAAAAATGATGTATCCTAGAATTTGTGTAATAAAGATGTTTTGGATGATTATGTGTTTATGGCCCATATTAGATGACTTTAATATGGCCAGTAAAAACGAGGCTTAGTGCTAAACCTATAGGGGTTTGAGGCTAGAATTTTGTTTTTGGTCTCGTTTGTTACTTTTAAAACGTAGTTTACTACTATCGTCTGTGAATAATTCTGTCCGAGAGCTACGATGACAGTTATTAACCCTTTAAGGGCGGATGATGCCTTAAGGCATCACCCGGTTGGGGGCGGATGATGCCTTAAGGCATCATTTGCTGGATATCTATATAATTGTTTTTCAAAAGGAAATATTTTAATAATTAACTTGAAATTTTCATAGAATGTAGGTATAACATATTTTTGAATTCTAAATAATAGAAATAAAAATATTAATAATTGCATATTATATCACGTGATAAACCTTCAAATTTTAGAGTTCAGAGGACAATGCCCCCGTCCCCTAGAACTATACATACTAGTAGCCTTCCCCCAAGTGTGTAGTTCAGCCATAGGCAGCCGTCCTTAAAGGGTTAAGTTTATAAGAAAATGTGCTTTGTAAACTGGTATCTGTGGTTTCAGCAGGTTCACTTTGGCTCCCTATAGCAACTGCTTTATTGGCATCAGTTCCAGACCTACAGTCGAACTGCATTATTGTAACACCCACCACTGAGAACCTAGCGCTAACCATGTGTTAATAATGATAGACTGGAGACAAGCGTATGGTTGACGTTACTCGTAATAGCTCATAGCAACTGCTTTATTGCTATCAGTTCCTGACCTACAGTCGAACTGCACTATTGTAACACCATGAAAGGCGACTGGCGCACCTCGGCCGCAGTGTTTGACGCGTGCAAACTCCAGTCACATCAAATCTCCTCAGAGGGGACGCTCTGCCTGTAGATAAGCATCACTACGGAGTGAGGGGCGTTGATAAATATTGTCACGTGTCATGCGCACACAGCCAAATGCCCGGAACGAGGCTCTCGACCAGCGCCGAGTGCACAAAGGTCAACACGACGTGAGCCTGTATGTTTGTGTGTCTGAGTGTGTTGACGGACCGTCAGGTTGTTGTGAACATACACCATTCAGCCGATACATGTTCAGCAATTTGTTTTGAAGAGAATATCATCTTAGGCACCTTCCACCAAGCCTGAGCTACAGCTGGCAGATGACTATATGATAGCCATGTGGTAGTCGGCTATAGTTGGTGATAATTGTCGTTCAGAAATACTATAGTTGCCTGAGATTGTATCCTTGGTGGATTAGCAAATAAACCCTGCACGATAGTTGGTGCCTACCGTAGGCCCACCGTTGTGTCCCTCAAGGTTGTGTCGCCAGAGCGTCTGCTAGCGTCTGCTGACCTTCTGCTGTGCCTGTTTTGGTGAATCTGGTGCTTTAGCAAAAGTGAGAGAAATTTTTATATGAAAGTTTAGAGAGGATGTTGTTAAGTTGAAATAGGATGTCTTATACTTTATCCTTCATAAATCGCCATAGACTTAACATGATGTGACTGTATGCCAGAGTAATGCCATAAAATATTTATATGCCACATGTGATGGGGTAGGATAAATAGGAGAATCCAAACGAGAGTTAGTCGGGTTGTTGTTTATGGCACGACGGCAAGGTCCTTGCTGGAGTGCGATAAACAAGACTCAATTAACTCGAGTTTGGATTAGAATTCATCCTACCCCATCTACATTACTGCAGAATATTAAGAAATAACATAAAACTGACCGAGATCTAGTGAAGATTGTGTGACACTCCATAATGTGTGCTTGTTGATACTCTCGATATCGCTCTTGTCTTGCTCGCTCATTGGTCATTTTTCACATGACGTCATTTCAAAAATGTATCCCACTAGTTGGATGAATCTCATTATTCTGCATACTCGCCCGAATACAGTCGGCCAATGTTAAGCCTATGGAGTTTTTTTTTATTAGGGGTAGGATAAAGTCTAAACGTCAATCAAATTCATATAATTGCTTGCATGGCATTCGCCATCTTCTGCTAGGAATATCATGTCATGTAAACAGTCATATGACATTTTGTGATGTTTCTTGATAATACTAGCCATTTTACTCAAAAGATTACCTATGGGTAGGCATACAAACAGAGTGATAAAACACAAAAAGCTAGCACCAATGGAATTCTAAGTCTAGGGTCATTTACATTATCAAAAATTACTATGAGTATTATTCCTCCAAGATGGTACCGACCAACCCTACATTGACTGATATATCATTCGGGGATTGTGCACGAATTTAGTGTATTTATCATCTATCGTATACAAATGTATGGGAGCTTTGTAAACGACTACCTATTGTTTAAAAACTGTCAGAAACCATAACTATTGTCTCCTATGGTGGGACCATAGAGTATGGAACCATAGAGTCTGGGGCCATAGAGTCTGGGGTCATAGAGTATGGGGCCATAGAGTCTGGGGCCAGAGAGTATGGGGCCAGAGAGTATGGGGCCAGAGAGTATGGGGCCAGAGAGTATGGGGCCAGAGAGTATGGGGCCTTATTATCCATCGTATACAAAGCACCCATTGAAAATGTATGGGGACTCAGTAAACCACTACCCATTGTATAAAACCTGTCAGATACCATAACTGTGGTATACGGATTCAAACCTGTGGTATACGGCCTCAAAACCATGGTATACGGGAAAAATAGACCCTTTTGCTATAGAGCAAAGAAATAGTTCGTAGTGTTTTATCTCACCCCGATATTTTTCTCCATAGGCTAAACATTAGGAACTCGTACTCCACGGCCGTGAGGTTCATGTATCCAATACTCAATGGCTAATTTGGTGATTCATTTTATCTATAAATAATGTTATACGGGGTGAGATATAATCAGAAACCCACTCGATGACAATAACTTGGTCGCTTGACTACAGAGTAATTCACTCAGCTTCGCTTCGTGAATTACTCTGCAGTCAAACTCGGTGGAGTACGGACCAAGCTATTGTCATCTCGTGGGTTTCCTTCTAAATACCCATTAACATGGCAATTACAAGGTTTAATTTATTTGAAAAGATGGATAATGAATGCAACAAACGATGATTTTGTGGACAGGCAGCTCTGTAAACCACTTGCGCTAGCGCTCGTGTATTACTACGTGTCAACCAATCGTGGTTTACGGCCGCCTGTCCACAAAACCATCGATTATTGTCTATTTATGGGGCCATAGAGTCTGGGGCCATAGAGTCTGGGGCCATAGAGTCTGGGGCCATAGAGTATGGGGCCATAGAGTATGGGGCCATAGAGTATGGGGCCATAGAGTATGGGGCCATAGAGTATGGGGCCATAGAGTATGGGGCCATAGAGTATGGGGCCATAGAGTATGGGGCCATAGAGTATTAAAGAAGAAACCAACAAGTTTTGGTCAAAGTCGTCGTTCTCCACGAGTAGCTGCTAGAAATACGACATGAGGCTTGCTTGCGGAGTAATCTTACGAATATTTTCAACAGTGAGATATTTCAACTCCAAGTGTAGTTCAGGTTTTATCTTTACCGCTAACATTGGGAACATCATCCCAATCATACTCCATGGGCGTTGAGTACGAATTACCAATGTTACGTCTATGGGAAAAGATACCAGGGGTGGGACACAGAATCCTTTAATCGGGACTCATTCTCTTCTACACGGAATACCCACCCGCCCCTTGTGTGTGAGTTATGATCAATGGAGACATGTTTAGGGCGACTGAAAGGAATCGGTGCCAGGTTATTTTGTCAGAAAAATATTTACCGAGTTCAAAGAACGAGGTGAATATTTCCGACCAAAATAACAAGGAACAGATGGAATTCAGACACTCACTATGTCTCCTTATTAGTATATAACTGGATAATTAAAAACACCATTTTTTACTCACTTTTCCATTGCCTCAATGAGTCATGTTGTAAAGTTCTGGTCTATACATCCCTATCGTGGCCATGTAATATTGCCAAGGGTATAAAACCAAGACCCATTCCTGTCATAAAACAGTTAGTTAGTCCCAGGTTCTGACTCAGGGTAATACCTAGCACTTCTGTGTTGAGTTCTGACTTTCTCTTCTTAAGGTCTACTCCTTACGCAAGTAGGGTCCAAGACTTTACAATGTGATTCAGAGGGACATATAGATATTCTTTCAATAACGAACAAAACTCGTACTATTGGTCAGTCAAAGTGAGATATTCTTGCATAGGTAGATATTGATAAACATGTTGACAGTGTATACTGAGAGTTAGTGACAAGATGCCTCAGGCTATAATCTTTGTACTTTCACTTAGATGAACAACTTAAAAACACACAGTTCAAGGGGGTTTCACTCTAACAGGTATCAAACATACACCGGTTTCCCAATTCAGGGGGATTATCATTCCATTCCTGTGTTCGATAAATAATCCCCAATTTCACTCATTGTTATTGACCTATTAAAACAATATTTATATCCGACAGAGAAAGTGAGCAAGCGTGTGTAGGTCAAAGGTCAAGGACGGTGTGTGTCGTGTAAGTCTCCTAGCAGATTCTTTGTGAGGGAGAAACGGCAGTGATCTCTAAAGTCGCCAAAAGAACATGGCGAGTATGTGAGCTATAATTTCATAGTTATATCTCCCACCAATAATTTAGCGTTACAGAAGCAATAACCAGGTGAAATATGAGCCACATAGCAACCCTTTCTTAAGATCTCACACTCTCTAAGTGGTATTCTGTACAAGGTTCTCACTATGCTCTATGTGAGAAGAATTCCTAACGACCCGCTTAAGGGACACTGTGCTCGGAACGGAGGGTGCCCCATAAAGTGGGATTCACACGGTGGGATTCACGTACCTCACAGGCCGTTTGTCTGAGACAAATCCTGTTGAGATTCGGTACTGGAACACAATCTCCTCGTGTGAATGACAGGCTTTCATTTTGCTGAGACAACTTTTTTCTCTTGCAATTGTCGGCGACAATCACCCCTAACAAGGAACATAATCTCATGAGATTTTGACTTTAAACAGGTTTAAAATTTAGAGGGACATTTTGGTGAGACAAATTTTATGTACTTCACACGTTCTCCTCCAATCTGAGAGTCTCAGTGGTCTCAAATAACACCTATTCACACGGGGAAGTACCCTGATTCGGCGACTATGTACCCTGTGCACCCTGTGTACCCTGTGAAGAGGTGTAGGGATGAGACTATGTACCTGTTGGGTCTTCCCATGTGAATTGAATCCGCCATGTTACCCTGAGACTGTAGGACACCCCAATCTGTGAAACTTTGTACCCAGCTGGAAATTGTAGCCTACTGGTGCAAAGGTGTGAAGTACACCAGTCTCAGGTACATTTGTCCCATCGTGTGAATTCCACATAAGCGGGGTTTTACTGTACATGCCATTTTTTGGCGATTCCGGAGAGGGCTGTCGTTTCTCGCTTGGTGTGTCGCTGGCTTCACACATCCACACTGCACATGCTAAGAATAGACTTCATTAAGATTTTCAGCAAGTCCTCTAAACACTACAAGAGTTCTTGAAACTCTTTAGAGACACTTCACAAGTAATGGTTCACCATTAGCAGTAAAGTTCTATTTTTATCTAGAAAGGATACAATATTGAAACACTCGATTTGGATGTAAAATTTTGACCATCCATTTAGAATATACATACATACATACATACATACATACATACATACATACATACATACATACATACATACATACATACACACACACACACACACACACACACACACACACACACACACATACATACATACATACATACATACATACATACATCATCATCAAAACAATGACAGGGTCAGACTTATCATACAAGTCAGATACTCATACTAACACTTATCAAGATTAAAATATATTCGGAGTGAAGGATTTTATATGGATGTCATGCCTTCATCCCAAATGTTATCCTACCCCTCATATAAATCTCCATAGACTTAACATGGTGTGACTGTATGCCAAGGGTATGCCATAAAATATGTATATGCCATGGGTGACATATAAAGTTAAAAATGCATGATGGGGTAGGATAAAATCTAAACATCACTTAATTTCATATAATTATTTACATGCCGTTCGTTGTCTTCTGCTACAGATATCACTCAGCTCTGCTTCGTTATATCATTCCGCAAAGACAACTCACGCCATATAAACAATCATATGACATTTCATTATGTTTCATGATATTATCGTTTTCTCTGGAGTAATAGAAACATGTGAGGCGCATTTCTTTTTTTTCTTTTCTTTTTTTAATGGGTCTTGTTAATGTTGAACGGTTGACATGGCCTGTAGTTCAGTCAACTCTCACCAGATGGTCTTGCGCATGACTCGATGCTCGTAACTGTCAATGCTGGTAACTGGCTAGACTTGTTCATGTCTTTGATTATGAACATTCATTAAATGATTAATCACAATCAGAATAATGTTTATTAAAGTATGTATCCCTCTCTGACTGGCCCATGAATCAAAGACTTGTCCACTATAAACAGAATTTCCTGTTTATGGCCCCAAGCCACTCCCTGTAACTATATACCTCCTCCTATCTCTCCCCCCCTCCCCATCTCCAGTTCCCTTGCCGTCTGTGTTATCATAGCAATAGATTTCGCCTACTCCTGACTCTGACTTGATTAAGATCAAAGTGACAGGGTATCAATCTCCCAGCAGATGTCCTGACCATGATATCTGTATGGAGAGTGTTGGAAATACTGGCGCTTTACAGCGCCAGAAATCTAACACCATTACCGATTGTACCAGTCCCTGTATCCTAGCAAGGAGAGTAGCCATAGGGAGCCAAAGTGAACCCGCTGAAACCACAGATACCCGTTTACAAAATACCATTTCCGGTGGCCAATAAGAACGAGGCTTAGTGCTAAACCTATGGGGCTTTGAGGCTAGACTTTTGTTTTGGGTCTCGTTTGTTACTTTCGAAGTGTTGTTTACTACTATCGTCTCTGAATAACTCTGTCTCGAAGCTACGATGACAGTTGTTAAGTTTATGAAAAATATGGATCTAAAAGATTAGAGAATGACATATAATCTCGAACCTACATAGTTGAAGTACTGTCCGCCTATATCCGGAAATGGTATTTTGTGACTGCTATCTGTGGTTGCAGCGGGTTCACTTTGGCTCCCTATAAGATGCAGGGACTGGAGCCAGTCTAGTAACTGGCATGTTTATATACATTTCCAGTAAACGCCCAGCTCCTGATCAGTGATGGTTATCTCTGTGTGTTTCTGTAAGGTCTGTATTAAAAGTCTGACTGGGTAAAAGACCTCTATGTTTCTGTGTATTGAAACACTGAATGGAGAAAAGATTGGTTTCAGAGAACTGACAGGTAGATCGCACAGGGAGGATTAGTGTAGACTAGTGGAGAGTAAAGTAAGGGCTGAGGATTGCTATTAAACTGGGCGTGTAGGCTGTGTACCCTGCGGTCAGTACATTTATACATACCTTGTTATGTATAACACAGAGCTTTGCCTCAGGTCCAGTTTCATCAGGAAACGTCGCAAAATATGATGGTTTATATTCTAAGTTGTCAAATATTTTATGGCATAACCGTGGAATTCAGTCACACCATATTAAGTCTATGGAGATTAATCTGAGGGGTTAGGATAATGGCCTCTACTGTGCCTCTACTCTGTCGCTATCCTACCCCTAATAAAAAAAAACGCCGTAGGCCTAACATTGAATTTGTTTATGTTACGGGTGTGACAGAAAGTGTTGTTTATGTCACTACTTTCTAATATTCAAAAATCGTGGAAACGGGGTAGGATAAAATCAAGAAGCCACTCGTTTGATTTTGAGTTCATTTATATCACGTATTATATAAATAAAGTCTTTTCATATTATTCTGTCTCTTCTCTGTCTCTGTCTCTACTCTGTCTTAACTCTGTCTCTACTCTACAACTACTCTGTCTCTGTCTTTACTTTGCCTCTACTCTGTTTTTTCTCTGTCTCTATTCTGCCTATACTCTATCTCTACTCTGTCTCTGTCTCTACTCTATCTCTACTCTGTCTCTGTCTTGTCTCTGTCTCTACTCTGTCTTGTCTCTGTCTCTACTCTGTCTTTACTCTGTCTCTTCTCTGCCTCTACTTTGCCTCTATATCTGTCCCTACTCTGCCTCTGTTTCTGTCTCTACTCTGTCTCTACTCTGTCTCTGTCTCTGTCTCCACTCTGTCTCTGTCTCTGTCTCTACTCTATCTCTACTCTGTCTCTACTCTATCTCTACTCTGTCTCTGTCTCTATTCTGTCTTTACTGTCTCTGTCTCTACTCTGTTTCTGTCTCTGTCTCTGTCTCTGTCTCTACTCTGTCTCTGTCTCTGTCTCTGTCTCTGTCTCCACTCTGTCTCTGTCTCTGTCTCTACTCTATCTCTACTCTGTCTCTACTCTATCTCTACTCTGTCTCTGTCTCTATTCTGTCTTTACTGTCTCTGTCTCTACTCTGTTTCTGTCTCTGTCTCTGTCTCTACTCTGTCTCTGTCTCTGTCTCTATTCTGTCACTGTCTCTACTCTGTCTCTGTCTCTGTCTCTGTCTCTACTCTGTCTCTGTCTCTGTCTCTGTCACTGTCTCTACTCTGTCTCTGTCTCTGTCTCTGTCTCTACTCTGTCTCTGTCTCTGTCTCTATTCTGTCACTGTCTCTACTCTGTCTCTGTCTCTGTCTCTGTCTCTGTCACTGTCTCTACTCTGTCTCTGTCTCTGTCTCTGTCACTGTCTCTACTCTGTCTCTACTCTGTCTCTGTCTCTGTCTCTGTCTCTGTCTCTGTCTCTGTCTCTGTCTCTGTCTCTACCCTGTCTCTGTCTCCCTGCCTCCCCTCTGCCTGTATACTTTCTCTACATGTATACGCTATATAAAGGTGAACTCACCGTGACCATGTTGGAGTTGTGAGACTGGTCTGAGGGGCGGCCTGCTCGCGTCTGTGTCCTTCTCTACTCCTCCTGTAGGAGGTGAGGGCGCCACTCCAGCTGTATATTAAAGCGCCCGAACCGCCTGCACCCCGCCGTACGCCGCACGCCGTACGCCGTACGCCGCACGCCGCACGCCGCACGCCGTACGCCGCACGCCGTACGCCGCACGCCGCACGCCGCCCGCCGCCCGCCTTACACCGCCCGCCGTCCGCCTTACACCGCCCACACCCCGCCGGCCGCCTTACACCGCCTGCCGTATGCCGCCTGCCGTACGCCTTACGCCGCCCGCCTTACACCGCCTGCCGTATGCCGCCCGCCGTACGCCTTACGCCGCCCGCCGTACGCCGTACGACGCCCGCCGTACGCCGCACTCCGTACGCCGCACGCCGTACGCCGCACGCCGTACGCCGCACCCACTTACGGCTTAAGTTTTTATTCAGCATCGACCGCCTCTTAATTAGGTCCTTCAGCCGTGTCGGTAAATGCCACGAAGGAGTTGGGGGTGTGTGTGTGTGGGGGGCGGTAGGGACAGGGAATTCACTCTCGGCATTGAGTGGGTGGTGATTGCGCATTGATTGGGGTGATTGGTGACTGGGCAGTGGTTGGATGGTGATGGGGCAGTGGTTGGATGCTGATTGGGCAGTGATTGGGCAGTGGTTGGATGGTGATTGGGCAGTGGTTGGATGGTGATGGGGCATGGATTGGAAAGTGATTTTATCTCACCCCGTATAACATTATTAATTGATAAGATAAACCACCTAATTAGCAATTGAGTATTGGGTACAATCCTTTTGAAAGTCGTGGACTGCATGGAGTTGTTCCCCTGCATTAACTGCCATATAAGGAATAGAGTAGACCCAGTAGCAACATTCAAAGCAAAGCAGACTACATTCAAAGCAAATTACGACCTTCACCCTGACCTCCTTACATGATATTCATAGCGCCTTGGGACGGTTCTACAGTCGAGAGTTGACCTAAGATCCAGTGGGCCACAACCACCCTCCGGAGTATAAGTTCCTATCGTTAAGCCTATAGAGAAAAATAGCAGCGTAAGATATGGACAACTACTGGTTGTCTGCACTCTACAAATGTCACAGAGTTGGCATGCAGACAGTGAAAAGCGGTAGTTTCTGCAGCACACCCAAAGTCTATATAACCTCACCCTTACTTTTTGAGGATGATAATTTGGACAAGTTTGAGTAAGTCGATTTTTTTTCTTTGTTGTTGTTGTTGTTGTTGTTGTTGTTGTTGTTGTTGTTGTTGTTGTTGTTGTTGTTGTATAAGCTGATGGATGTCATTAGATAACCAAGCCAGACAAAAACATAATGTATTATTGTTATTGATGTCAGGGTTGTTATATAATATCTTAGTTGAGAACTTTGCATTTATACAGACTATAAAGAATTACAAGATCACAAGTATAATGTAAGGTGTCACTAGATACCAGAGCTAATTAAGTATTCAAAGAATAATGTAACTTTTTTGTGTGTTTCTGTATGACTGTGGTATGAAAGTGTGTCTTGTCATTGTCATATGTTTACCATCGCTGGGAAGAACGTACTTGGACGACAGTGTATGTTGTTGTTTTCTGAATTTAAAAAAAAAAAAAAATTACTGACGCAACTTATCTGAGCGTATTTCCCACGCTCAATAATCAAGGCCTCCATGCATGTTGTGGGCCGGGTGGCGGTTAATCCAGACGTCCGGCAGTAAAGCGGGTTTACAGCGATCACGAGGGTAGGTCTCAGGATCAGGGGCCTGTTTCATAATTAACGGTAGGTTTTATCGGGCAAACCCTGAAAATAGCGGGAGGATTAGCGAGACGAACAACGAACCCATTTATTTTCCGTTTCATAACCCCTCTCGCTATTCAACACCCCCGTTCGTTCGTTATTTTCCGTTTCCGTTCGTTATTCAGGCAGCTTCACTCTCCTAGCAGATATTTTGTGCCACTTGTCTTATGCCGGGCTACATGATCTATGTTTGGAGAGTGTAGCGTCTGGGGAGAAGGGGAGGGCGAGGGCGGGGGGGGGGGGGTAAGGGGGAAGGTGGTTTGGTGGCCAGCCAGTGTGGTTGTAAGGGACATGGGTAAACCTTTTTTTATTTTTTAATCATATGTATATGAATATGCCAAACGTAAGTAACATGTATGCTATATGTATAGGGCCATATTTACATGTCGAACACTTAGATATTTTTAGTATCAGATAAAAAAAAATCATTAAAAATTTATGAAAATTTGAATAAAGTTATAGCCATTTCCTCTCGCTCACTCGGGAAGCGTACGAGGCTATAAAATCTATCTGCTTATGCAACGGGAGCTCACGCTATTGACGAACGAACCGCTATTAACGGACCTTCCGCTGCTTTTGAAACAAGGCCCAGCTCTCACAGTTAAGTCTCTGCTGATCCACGGCTCACGGAGCTGTTTCATTAGTTGAAATAAAAATCACGTAGTTGGTCTCACTAACCAAATACTGAGACTTGGTGTTGCAATAGGAGAGGATGGCAACAGCGAGCGGCACTTTGGACCAAAGAAGCACCAACAGTGGTAAACCCGTTTCAATAGTTAGTGAGGTCTCGCTGTTGGTGCCACTTGGCTACCGCTGTCGGTGAGAGGGTCTACATCAATCATAACATCAATTTTAAAACATATTTCATCAGCTATTTGAACATATTTAAGCAAAGAAAAACACTCCATACGTATGTATTGACCATATATGGATTTTTATAATTCTCTAGTGGTTAACTACTTTGTGAGAACTATCATAATATTTTAACCTAGTGAAAACAGGTCCCTGGATTGTATGATGCAATTTCCCTGGGACAAGTAGGCTCTATTTATAGTAAACGCCAGTGACCATCTATTAATAGATCAGCATAAGGATAAACACTTAAGGTTTCTGTAACAAAAACACCTACATATATACAGTGGTAACCGATGTAAAGTTCTGGGACCTGTTTCACTAGGTTCGTGACGTGTCTGTGACACCATACAGACATTGGGGTTGTCTAGTTTCGTGACAACACAAGTGGCTGCCCTTAGGAAAAGACAGACCCCAAACATAGGAATTAGACAAATCTACACATCATGGACCTCTCGTAGTTGGTCTCACTAACCAAATATCGAGACTTGGTGTTTCAATAGGAGAGGATGGCAACAGTGAGCGGCACTTTGGACCAAAGCAGCACCAACAACGGTAGTACCCGTTTCCATAGTTAGTGAGATCGCGCTGTTGGTGCCACTTGGCTACCGCTGTCGGTTAGAGGGTCTACATCAATCATAACATCAATTTCAAAACATATTTCATCAGCTATTTGAACATATTTAAGCAAAGAACATATTTAAGCAAAGAAAAACACTGCCCTTAGGAAAAGACAGACCCCAAACATAAGAATTAGACAAATCTACACGTCATGGACCTGTTTCACTAGTTTCGTGACAAAGGTGTAAGACAGACATGAAATGCGGCACCAAGAGTGCAAGCAAGAACGGACAAAACGAAGTCTAATTTCTAATTCTTATTAAACCAGACACACCGTGTTTGGGGTCTGTCTTGTCTTAAGGGCAGCTACTTGTGTTTTCACGACGCCATCTAGACATGTCACGAAACTAGTGAAACAGGTCCCTGTTTCACTAGTTTTGTAACATTAGGCCTAGACAAACATCAACAGCGGAAAAAGTCTAGTAAATATCAGAGGATCGGAGTGGCCAATCTTCTTCATATTTGGAACGATTATAGGTTATATGTACCCCCTACTGGTGGCAAAGTGTCATTACCTAATTCCTACAGGAAGTGAGTGCAATTCCGCGTGTCATCGATTGCAGTCTTGTGATCTGTGCGTATGGTGTCACAGACGCCATCTAGACATGTCACGAAACTACTGAAACAGGTCCCAGAAGGCAATGTGCAGTCTAGTGGAAGAAATTTTTAGAAACATTTAAAGCATATTGGACAATTTGGCTTGAAAATTAAAAAACCCAGGTCGTTTTCCTGAGAATTTAATACGAAATGTGTTGTAGAATACATATCTAACTTAAAAGTCGGATGAATTGGACACAACTTTAAATGTACTCATTAAGAATTAGAATGTAGTGTTCACATGTTTAAGAAAAAATTAAGATTTAAGATGCATACCGTCAGTGAATTGAAACTTTTCCGCTTTTTATTCAATAAAGAGAGCGTACCTCATATCTATATAAAAAAAGAATTAGAATGAATCATAAAGAACCAGTTTTAACTGATAATTGACAATATTTAAAAGAAAAACACCAGGTGGCGCCATTGTGTATTGTAAAATATGCCTTTAATCCTACAGGAAGTGAGTGCAATTCCGCGTGTCATCGATTGCAGTCTTGTGATCTGTGCGTATGGTGTCACAGACGCCATCTAGACATGTCACGAAACTACTGAAACAGGTCCCAGAAGGCAATGTGCAGTCTAGTGGAAGAAATTTTTAGAAACATTTAAAGCATATCGGACAATTTGGCTTGAAAATTAAAAAACCCAGGTCGTTTTCCTGAGAATTTAATACGATGATCTCAATGTGTTGTAGAATACATATCTAACTTAAAAGTCGGATGAATTGGACACAACTTTAAATGTACTCATTAAGAATTAGAATGTAGTGTTCACATGTTTAAGAAAAAATTAAGATTTAAGATGCATACCATCAGTGAATTGAAACTTTTCCGCTTTTTATTCAATAAAGAGAGCGTACCTCATATCTATATAAGAAAAGAATTAGAATGAATCATAAAGAACCAGTTTTAACTGATAATTGACAATATTTAAAAGAAAAACACCAGGTGGCGCTATTGTGTATTGTAAAATATGCCTTTAATCCTCAGAACTTAAAGATAAAGATAGACAGAACCAGACCTGTGTAAGGAGACTGAATATCACGAGAGTGAGAATCTTGTTTAATTATTTAAAATGTATATATTTCAGTAGATTTCTCATATAAATAAGTCAAATGCAAATTCGTCTGATTTACCTATTGAGTGAAGTCAAGCTCGATGATATTTTATTATACATCAGTCATTTAGTAAGAGAATAAGTCAAAAGAACTGGTTTGAATTGATGATGGTCAATATTTGAAAATCACCAGGTGGCACCACAGTGTATTGCAAGAAATGCCTTTAAAGCAGATCTGACAATTGACCTTCAAAATTCAAACCTGTGTCAATTTCCTACAAACTCAATATGGTGATCTCAAAGTGTGTAGGACACATTTGGTATTTAGAAAATGGGATCGCTTTGATCAAGAAAATTCATACCTGTGTGATGTTGTTATCGTAAATTATATGTAATATCTCACCCCGGTATTTTTCTCCATAGGCTTAACATTAGGAACTTTTACTCCACGGCCGTGAGGTTCGTGTATCCAATACTCAATGGCTAATTGGGTGATTCATTTCATCAATAATTAATGTTATACGGGGTGAGATAAAATCAGAAACACACTCGATGAAAATAACTTGGTCTGTACTACGGACCAAACTATTTTCATCTCGTTGGTTTCCTTCTAAGAACTTATATGTTTATAGACTGTACACTTTCCAAAGTGCACCGGTATACAAATACCTCTCATTGTTTATGCTTACCAAATTATTACTATAATGTTACTGATAAAAAACTAATATGGTTAAAACTTGCACGTTCTACAAAGTTATATTCCTACATAAAAGCTCCCTGAGCACCAAAAGAACCATACACGTTCTGTATTGGTATAGGCATTCTTTAGTACAGTTCTTATATCAAGTTCATGTAAACTACCAACAACGGTACTTCAATAAGTATGTACAACGAAATACAATGGAAATAAAAGCTGCTAATACAAAAGAGATATACATCATGATGATATCATTATAGAACATATATATACATTCTAAGAGGTTTTACTTCATATATAGTAAGACCAGTGTAATTTCCTTTAGATTTTCACAGAATACATGTATAGCAAATGCATAATACTACATATCAATGTTTTCAGAACTATGGGTGAACGTCCTTGTTTTTTTACAAAAAAAGATAGAAGACAATCTCAGGACATTATCTATATATATATATATATATATCAGACGACTGTAAATATGCCCATTGTACCTATTGTATTGGGTTTAATAGGTCAAACTAGACATAACATTGCATTTTACTCATTAGGTTTCAATAGAACAAGTCAAACGGAAACAGTTTGAATTGACAATTACCAGTAGCTGAAAATCACTAGACGGCGCCAGTGTGTATTTAACAGTACCATTCTTGCGCTGAATGTGGCTGGTTTTGTTGGATTTCCTCAAAATAAAAATGGAGTTTTTTACACAACCTTTTAAGGTCCATGGCTGCCCTCTTGTGGCTTGTATGGGAACTAAATTGAACATTAAGTGCCGTTATGGTGGTTGGAACCTCGTGACTATTTTGCACAGGTTTGCGTCTCTGCCATCTTGTAGCTTCTATGTTAACTCCATATTACTCTCATCTTCCTAATGTAATGATATCTTTAAATTTGAATAGAGTCAAAGCCCAGGGCTCCGTTTAATAATCTAGTATCGTACATGAACACCCCTTTCTGTACCTCGTACAAGGGTTATCGTTTAATGATATATTTAAGATCGTTCACTAAGACAGTTTTAGCTGTTCATAAGGTCGTCAATAAGTTGAATAAAGTTGACCCACATCGTCCCTGGGTCTCTAGGGCATACAGAAAAGGGCCTACACATACGATCCTAGATTATTAAACAGGCGCCTGTATAGGCGATACACAGACTAAGGCACAACTCCTGCTATATCTGGTCATTAGGTCGGTAGACTTAGTAGACGTACAGTCACCATGTACGAACAACTTTAAGAGATTCGTCACATCACAGAGTGTCCATCTATCCCACAAAAATAAAGGTGGCCATATTGGCAGTTAGTCGGGCGATTTGGTCTGAAGGTTTCAGCCCCATATAGACTGGATGGAAGAGTATTTAAAAATCATGTGGATGAAAACATATCAGATAATGAAACAGGTGACTATCAGAAATGTGGCAAGTCCATGTAAAATAGCGATATTAATGTTTTGGCTAACCCAGTTTTATCTAGGATCTAGAAATCATAAAAAGAGTAAATGAGTATCATTACCCCTTATCCCTGGAGAAAAGAGAAGAGACTGGACTTGGGCAAATAAAATGTTATTGAATTTCCAACACTCTCCATACAGATATCCTGGTCACTGGTCAGGATATCTGCTGGGAGATTGATACCCTTTTACTTTGATCTCAATCGAGTCATAGTCAGGGGCAGGCGAAATTTATTGCTATGACAACACAGGCGGCCAGAGAACTGGAGGAGGGGAGGAGGGGAGGAGGAGGGTTAGGAGGAGGTGTAGGGTTACAGGGAGTGGCTTGGGGCTATAAACAGGAGGTTCGGTTCATAGTGGACAAGTCTTTGATTCATGGGCCAGTCAGAGAAGGATACATACTTAATTAACTTTATTCTTATTGTATTTAATCATTTAATGAATGTTCATAATCAAAGACTTGAGCAAGTCTAGGATTTTAGTTTTCCTTATTGATTATTCATTAAAAGTTATTGATATGAACAATCAATATACTTTCAAATAATGATTAACTAGTAGAGTAATGAGTCAATTAAGAAAATATTATATAATGAAATATAATGGAAAAGGCCTACGAAGGTAGGTGAAGGTGAAGAGGTGTGGGCGGGGGGAGTGGCTGGGTGTGAAAAAAGTTAAGGTGTGAGTGGTGTGGAGGCTGAATGGAGAATGAGGCTGGGAGATGGAGACCAGAACCGGAGGTGGAGAGTGTGGTGCAGAGTTGAGACGCCGGAGGGGGCGCACAGTGCAGTGTAGAGGGGCGACACCAGGGAGCTGTTTCAAAAGTCGAGTGAAGTCTCGCCAACGGCACGTCAAATTTCAAAGCGAGAGGCCGCAACAGCGAGCGGTACTTTGAATCAAAGCAGCAGCAAAACCACTACCAATACCCAATAGCGAGCGGCACCTCCACCTCGACAGCGACGCTTCAAGTGCCATTGTTAGCTCTGGCTTTGGCGGGGCGTACTCTCGTTTAGCACCCTCCTGACTTTTGAAACAGCTCCCAGGTGTGTGGGCGGGGGGGGAGGGGCAATGGCCATGATGAGATAAAAGCTCTGGCCCTAAACTTTCATAGGTTTCCTCTTTATTAATAGACAATGATCTCACAAAATAACATTCTATCTTCTTTGTGAAAGGAGAAGTGAGTCTTATCATTAGGCCTACTTTCTAAACCTCGCAATTATGCAAATTTGATGAGTTACATGTACAAGGAGTGAGTTATACATGAGCTTGGTGTGCACATGAGTTCCATGGTGAGTATACTTTTATTCGTGAAACCCATATGATTTAAAACTGTTTTCCCTGAGTTGATACACAGTTTGGGACTACATGTATTATCTTAGCCTGGTATAAACGTCCATAGGCCTAACATTAGGAACCCATACTCAACAGGCATGTGAGTAGGGTAACTCATACTCAATGGGCGATAAATAGATAAATATTCCCAGGTTAAGATAAAATCAGGAGCATATTCCCCATTCACCATCTCATTTGGCGCGCTTCAGAGCATTTATTCGGCTATCGCCTCATTTATATCATACTTGTCTCGAATGTCTACCAAATACTGCCTGCTGCAAGGGGTGCAGTGATAATAATGTTCGTGCCCGCTGTGACTTAATGGGTCTTTAGAATGGTGTTTTTTTTCATCGATTTGAGGTATACATTAATAAGCAAACGTCTTTACTGTGGACAAAACGGTTCTCGTTCACGGTCAGTCATTGATTTCATACTGCCTGAAGCCGCCGTAGGCGGAAGGCAGTATGACTGACCTCAAACATAAACTGTTTCGTCCATGGTAAGGACATTTCCTAATGATACTGCGCATTCCAACTCCATTGGTGAACAGGGACACAGACCAAACACACCTGGATTTCATTCTTAATAGTTCATTTCCTATCCTAATATCTACTCTTCAAACATACTATAAATCATGATAATTCCAACAATAACACAATAATTCTCTTATGATAAATACCAAGGATTCAAACTTCCGCCGGAACTACCGGTGACGTCACATGGCTCACCGAATCACGTGACCCTACCGACCCGCTGCGTTTGGCGCAGCAGCGGAAGTGGCAGCAGAGTCTGCGCAGAGCGAGGCGGAAGTCAAGCGTGCGCAGTGTGTAGATCCAGGGATTGGCGAGCAGTGCAATGGCGTAGAGAAGCTCTGTGGCCTTACGCAGGCAAGAGACTTCGGACCCGCGGCAGTTCTCGCATAACGCGAACACCATCGTCATAACGATCATGGGCAGCCAGACGATGAGGAAAATCACACTGATCTGACAGAACTGACGCGTGCTCTTTGCCACGTGCACGCTTACCCTGACGACTGACAACTTCCGGCCCGAGAACGAGGCTGCTGACGTCACTTCCTGTTGCGAGCTGGTGCTGAGCGAGTCGGTCTCCTTCCGGCTGCGTCTGTCGGCCTGGCGAGCGATGGAGATGATGTTGAAGTAAAAAACAACGGCACCCACGACGGCCATCAGCATGAAGGCTACGTAGAACAAGAAGTAGACCATGGTCGGGTAGAAGTAGCGAGCACACTGCAGCGCGTGGATGATCTCATCGTGCGGGGCGGGGATGAAGAGGGAGAGGGTGAGACCAAGCGCGATGCCCCAGACCACACAGATAGCACAGAGGACATCCCGCCAACCCAGCCACAGCCGGTAGCGGAACGGCAGGCGGACACTCAGGTAGCGGTCTGCCGAGATGGTTAGTAGTGACCAGGCCGACGCCAGCGAGCACAGGATGGGGAAGAGTGACTCGAAGAAGCAGTACATCTCGATGGTGTCAGACAGGGCGGCCAGGTAGTTGGGAATCATGATGGCGGAGTAGAGCAGGTCGGCCGCTGAGAGAGACGCCACCAGCGCGTTGGTTGGTGTCTGCAGCATCCGGGTTGTCGCGATCAGCACGAACACCAGCACGTTGCTAAGCAATGACAGGAAGCAGATGAAGATGTTGCTCCACGACATGGCCGTCACAATGCTGTGGAAGGTTTCTCTGCTGATGTGCTCACCAGGTGTCGCGCCAGTCGACTCGTTCCACCAGGGGGCGCCAGGTGGCAGCAAGTCACCGGGTGCAATCATTATCTCTGACACTGGTCACTCACTGAATTGAATGTAAAATTGAAGGTGAAGGTCACTCAGTGCACTTCCTATTTTTATGTAAGAATCATGCCGATTGGTTCCCATGAATACGCAGGTTTCCGTGGCGTTCAGGTGGTAGTCAATATCCTTGACATTGACACAGGCGGCTATCATTCTCCTTGACACTGACTCAATCAGCAATCAGCCTCCGAGACACTGCCTTTGGTGGTGATCATTCTCCACAACAGCAATTCAGACATCAATCATTCTCCACAACACCAATACAAATGGCAATTACATCCTGTGACACTGACTCAGATGCCATTTCTCCAAAGTGACACTTACTCAGGGGGCAAACTGTCTTTGTGATAGTAACTCAGGGGAGATTATTCACTGTGACACTGACACGAGTAGAAATCATTCATCGCAACACCAATATGAGTAGTATTCCTTCCCAATGACAGCGATTCAGGCAGCAATTATTACACAAAACCACAGGTCAGTCATTCTCTATGACAGTGACTCAGGCGGCGATCATTCCCTGTGACACAGACTTGGGCGGCGATCATTCCCTGTGACACCGATTTAAGCGGTGATTATTCGCTGTGACACAGATTCAGGCAGCGATAATTCTCTGCAACACAGACTCATATTGCAATCATTCCCTGTGACAAATATTCAGGTGGCGATCAGTCCCTGTGACAGCGACTCAGGCAGCGACCATTCCCTGTGACAGCGACTCAGGCGGCGATCATTCCCTGTGACAGCGACTCAGGCAGTGATCATTCCCTGTGACACAGTTTCAGGCGGCAATCATTCTCTGTGACAATGACTAAGGTGGCAATCATTCCCTGTGACACAGACTCAGGGGACGATTATTCCCTGTGACTCAGATTCAGTCGGCGATCATTCTTTGCTACAGTGACCGAAGCGGCGATCAATCTCTGCGACACTTACTCGTCTGCTGATTTAAAGCTCCTCATCTGCTCCCATCTGTGTGAAGAAAAGAATCAACAAATGAGACACCACAGTGTTGGCATTACTCGAGAGGGATTGATCATGTTTAAATACTACTTCTCCATCATAGAGTTGACTAATAGCCATGGAAAGCGGAGCGATATCATGAAGTAGCCAACCACAATTATTCTCACAGCTTCATCATGAAGGTTAATTCAGGGATGCCAGTTTGTAGGATTTTGCCTACATGTAGGATTTTCATTTTAGTCTCAAAGAGATGAAAATATAAAGAAATTGTATGTTTTGAGAACATTATAGACTCCAGGTTCCCTAATATCTAAATCGTAGATGAACTTGTTCTGTTATCTTTCAAAATTCTGAATTGCGCTACCCCCAGCACACTCGGTCAGAGAGCCTATGGATCCCAGTGCTCCAACCTACAGCTGTAGGATGGTAGGATTCCTGTGGGAAATGCTCCTACGGATAAGGGCAAACTTAAATACTGAAATCTGAGGAATGCCTAATGAACTTGTAAAGGTATTCTGCAGAATATAGAACTGATAGTGTGTGGTAATCTTTTTTAAATGATTTTCTTTGAAGAGTACCCCATTTAGTGCAGAACTACACATATACCCACTCTCATAGCAGATATCTAGATATCCTATACTGCCAGTCCATGTCCAAGGATCTGTTAGGAGGGTGATGGGAATTCCCCTAAACAATGTGCATTTTAGGTGATACATAGACTGGCCTCAGTCCCCATGTAGGAATTTTTTCTGACCCCATCTGGCATCCCTGTTAATTTAGAGGACACATGTGCAATTATCAATCAAGAACAGTGCTGCATAGAGATCATAGCCACTGACATTATGACATGGGTTTTGGTTGCGGAGTAACCTCATAAGACTAAGTCGAGTGGGATTACGTAGCAATCCAAAATGGACGGCATATTATCAGTGGCTGTTGATCGAGCCCGGTTCAGAATTTATCTCACCCATATCACTGACTAATTGGCTAACGTTTATGACATCATCACTCATTGAGTATTTTTCTACAATACTCCATGGGCGTTGTGTGCGAGTTTCCAATGTTAAGTCTTTCGGAAACTGCAATGTAGGTGTCTGGGTCCATTTTTAACGGCATATCCTACCATTCACAGTGGCGCCAGCTGGTGATTTTTAAATATTGTCAATTATCAGTCTATAAGTGAGTCATTGGGATTCATTCTAATGCTAATTGAGCAAATCTAACATTTTGCCCAGTTTGTTCAATCCTAATAGGTAAAATAGGCCAATTCCATTTACTCTATTTATATAGGAAATGTACTGGAAAATACGTTTTTCTTAAATTCTTTCAAAAACAAGTACGGTGACCTATAGTTTTTAAAACTAAGATGTGTTGTACTATATATCTACTATATTCTGTGAAAATGTATGGAAAATGACAGAAGTTTTACCATAATAGATCTGTCATAATATTGAGCTCTAAATAAAAAACTAGCATAGTGAACCCCAACTAAGTTAATCATGTGTACTAGAACACTTGGAGATCATCATATTCGAATTTCAGGAAAATAATATGGGTTTTAATTTTCAAGCCAAATTGTCCGATATGTCTTTAAGATCTTGTTGCTTATTGGCAGACATTATCTTTAAGTCAGACTAATGGAAGAGGGATTTGGCCTGCGTTCGCTAAGATTTATGCAGTTCAGCTTTATGGTCCATCCATAAAGTACGTATACAACATTTCTGTAAGTTTTTACGCTCAATCTGGTGGGCAATAGAACAAAGAAGGGGCATACGCAGAATTTCCAAAATTCCTAACGTACCTTTTGGTTGGCCCCATAGTGTTATGATTTGCTAATCAGTCAGAAGGTTCGAGACTGACTTTTAACCTCGTACAAAATACGAGCAAAGTGTGACACACAATAAAGATATATCCTCATATCTGTGGGCAGTATCTAGTTGGTCTGGATGGCTTTGGCAAAGCCTCAATAGACTACTCTAAAGGTGGCACAACTCCAAGTAAGAATAAGTGAGATGTCATTTGAGAATGTAGGTTATGTTGGCCTAAAACGGTGGTGTCCATAGTGCAGATGGAATATATATAGACAAATATATATAGACATGGTAAGGCCCGGCGTCCACCTACTACGATATGGCTCCGATATGGTCTACAATTCTAAAAAGTTATGCATTCCAACCAACAATGCCGACGGTCTATGATAAGAGCCTCCGATAGGCTACAATTTGAAATGGCAAAATCTTAGCCTATCGGGAGGTATTTGGAAGAGGCCTTGAATCGTCCAGCTCTGTCGTGATCCCATAGGTGAATCATGCTCCATGACTACGATTAGCTTAGCCAGTATACCCGGCCCTGTCCCCAACAGGGCCAGGAGCTGACTCCATACACCCCAACCCTGCCTTGTCATTCCAGACTGGCCGCAGTCTGACATGTATGAAGAAAAAATTGAATCGATAAATATATACGCATTTGTCTTCGCCAACCTTCAAAATAGCTGTCGCTAACTTTATAACTGTGTTTTAGAGGTAGTTTTCCGTTAGATCTTGGCTGGTTCTTAAATCCTGCCATTTTGTTCAGTTTTCCCTACTGGTTCCCTAACTGCAAAGTGCCTCACCTAATAACATAGAATAGGTGTTCATGAAGAATTATATACAGTTATCAAGATGCACGCATACAATAAATATTTGAGATATAGTAGTTAGTAGTCTCCGTTAATATAATGCTGTCTTTCGGTTGCATGAAGAATTACTGTATAAGTCTTGGATGACATATACATTGAATGCATATTACATTCGCCTAAAAACGGCGTCAGATGGCGCCCCGCTGTGACGTAAGACGCGCGGTGCGTCACGTGACTGCGTCTGTTTGGTGACGCTTATCACTGGTCGGTACCTACCTCTATGTGTCTCTAAACACGGACAGGTTAAAGGCATATCGGACAATTTGGCTTGACAATTAAAACCCAGTCGTTCTACTAATAATTGAATATGATGATCTCAAAGTGAAGTAGAGCCCATATCTAACTTAAAAGTCGGGGGGTCACCATGCTAGTTTTTGATTTAGAGATAAATATTATGATAATATTGCAATAGGATATACAGGAATTCTAAAGAAAAAATTTTCTTCACACAGTAAAACCCGTGTCATTTCCCCCAAACTTTCACAGAATATTGTAGATGTATAGTATTTCACATTTAATTTTTGAAAACCATCACCTTTCTTGTTTTTGAGAGAATTGAGGAAAACCATATTTTTCAGTGCATTTGCCCTGTAAATCAAGCAAATGTAAATTAGCCTATCATACCTATTTAAGTTGGATAAATAGAACAAAACGTTGAATTTATACATGTAGAATTAGAATGAAACTCAAGAAACCAGTTTTTACCGGTAATTGACAATATCTAAAAATCACCAGGTGGCGCCTGTGTGAATTGGAGGATATGCCTTTAATTCTGGTCATCAATTCTCCAATCAACCTTCTCTACTATACCCCCACACAGAAATCAGTCCTGAAAACCATTCACTACAGATTCTTATTCCAAACAATTAATTGTGTACATGTACATGTATTGGTTTTATTTTTATCCATTATCATCCAGGTTTGAAAATGGAATTGAACAGACATTCACAAGTAAGTGGTGAGGTCTTCACATGAGATGTGTAATGTATAAGTTCTAATCATGCCATACGTAAATACACTTGTTACTATTTACTGGACAACTCAAAAAAGAGAAGACACCGATTGTAAGTTACTGAAAATCGTTTGCTAAGTAAAAACAAGATCCTGAGGCCTTCTATTCATTTCGGATATGCATTGGAGTGTAATCCGTTTGGCATTTAGTCTTAATGTACATCTTTTATGACACGCAAGTAGTAACAAAATCAGATTATTATATTAAATTACAACCCGAATGGGATATTGGAGGTCTCGATGTACTCTAAATATGATCAATAAACTGCTTGATGAAAAAACAGTACAAGAGGAGTTATTTACAATGATAGTATTTTAAGACTAGATTATTGATAGCTACTATACTGATTGTAATACAAGCAGTAGAAATAAGCTGAAACAGTCCCGGTACCAGCGGACCTCTCACAGCACCATCTGGTGGTAGGTTTACGCTGGTACCCGTCAGTACACAAACACTCGAGTCTGGATTCCTTCCCGTACAAGAAGCCCAGTGCGCAGACTCGAGTCTCAGTGACTTCCTGTCTTGGAGGCCTCGCTTCCTGGACCTTGTCCCCGGCATTGTGGGGTTGTTTTTTTAAGTAACTGACGACCACTTACCTCGACTTGAAGACGCCGGCCGACGACCGCGTCTCATTAACGTCCAATCAGTGTCCGCCTTCACACCGCCAGGACGCCGTGACGCGTCGAGTACGTCATCAATCACGTGATTCTCGTCTGGAATCACGCGCCGCGCGAGACGGTGGTGTTGTGTGTTGGTTTATGGCCTCTCCACGTTGTGAGGAGCCCCCCCCCCCCCTCCTCATCCCGACCCGCGCTGGTCTGTAGGACTTTATCTGTGACCACGTCACGTCAGCGTCAAGTGGTCAGCTGTCCACGAGCCTGCCCGCCGCCCGCCGCCCGCCGCCCGAGCCCGCCGCCCGCCGCCCGCCGCCCGCCGCCAGCAACCCGCCGCCCGCCGCCCGCCGCCCGCCGCCCGCCGCCCGCCGCCCGCCACCCGCCACCCGCCGCCCGCCACCTGCCGCCCACCGCCCGCCACCTGCCGCCCGCCACCTGCCGTCCGCCACCTGCCGCCCGCCACCTGCCGCCCGCCACCTGCCGCCCGCCACCCGCCCAGACTTTATCTGTGACCACGTCACGTCAGCGTCAAGTGGTCAGCTGTCCACGAGCCTGCCCGCCGCCCGCCGCCCGCCGCCCGAGCCCGCCGCCCGCCGCCCGCCACCTGCCGCCCGCCACCTGCCGCCCGCCACCCGCCGTCCGCCACCTGCCGCCCGCCGCCCGCCACCCGCCGTCCGCCGCCCGCCGCCCGCCGCTAAATGCTCCAAAAGTCGTAGTCGTAGGGTAACAGTGTTATAGTTAAATATAGTGAAACTTGTACATCACATGCGACCCCCACCCCAAATGTTCGCACACCTTCTAAAAAGTCCTAAGCGTTGTTTATCCCTACATGTTTGCGGACAACTCAATTTTAAATTGATACCAACTAAATAGTTGAAGGCAGAAATGGAAGTGTAAATGGTAGTTTTGCCGTGAGCAGTACAGAGGTACAATTATTTGGTGTGGACGTTTTCACGATAGTTGCCTATCTCCACTGATTATCGCCACCATGTGCTAAAACAGTACATGGATAAGTTCTAACCTAGTATCATGCAACATCTACAAGTTCCCGTACATTTAATCACAGTATTACGTAGTTCTTCAAACACATGTGAAGAGGTGCGTATATGAAGTATTTCATGTTAAACGAATGTGCAAAGCATTGCTACTTACCATGTTCCGTGCCTCAAGTACTCGCCATGTGCACTGTGACAAAAAACCTGCGATTCCGCGGTGAATTGGCGTTTTCTGACGTTTCCCCTACAAATCCCTACACGCTGACACACCTCTCCGCTTGATAAGCGAGTTCCGCGGGTTCAGAGCGTTGTAGTGTATCGCAGCACGCAGCGCCGCCTATCGGATCAATAGAGAACCGCGGCTTTGAGCGATAATGCCGCCAATGTCCACCAGACGGCAATAGCAAACCCTCTGCGGGTGAATCCTCGCGCAGTGTCCGGCTTTTTTGGTGGAAATTGGCGTGTTAGTTAGAATGGGGAAACAAATGTTTAAATTAGGTCTGCAAGTAACTTATTAAATTGTATTTGGTATATTATGAAAGGGTGAATTAGTTCTAATTTCAGTTAATCTTTCCTGTTTTTCTTTCAAAATTTATTTTCAGCGCATACATCTCAATACACAGATACGACAGACTGGGGCGGGAACGGGGGGTGTGGACGAGGTGCCACCCCTAAATCGACTGGAGTTGGCGGTACTAGAGTATGCTGGCCAAGACACCGTAAGCGGTATGTCTGATACTCCTACTTGTTCCTTTCGTAAGCATATGAGCACGCTTGCCTAATGTAATGATAGTCCCATTAGGAAAGATATTGTGATTTCTTCTGTTTTCGTTTTTGTGTGGTGATGACAGTATGCAGTCAATTAGTGCTGCAGGGACATCACTCCTTCAAGATCTGGGGGGCTTGCAGATGGTGGTGGTACCCCCTAAGTCTCCACAAGGTAAATGCAGTATAAATTTAAAAGAACATGCTCCTCATCACTTGCACTGATAATCTTCACTCCATCTGTTAGTGTGAGTTAAGAAAAAAGTACAATGTTGGGTTTTTTGTGTAGTACGTAAGCATCTGTAGTACTTTCGTGGATTTCATAACATTTAACATTACATCCTTTGAAACATAACCTGTGATATTTATAAATGGTTAAATTTTTTTTTTTATTTGGGTAAATTTCTTTTTCTATCTCACCAAGGCCCCGTGCACGAAGTTGTAGCAGCTGCCCCTTCTACAATTGAACCAGACTTTCAGGTCGTCGGTAAGTAAAGCTGTTAACTAACTAGGTACTAGCAGCCAAAATAGGCGCGGCTGGTTCTATCCGGTAGCTCACGGGTAACAAATTAGATCCAATGCAATAAGTTCAGATTACAATTTTTTTATTTACCAAGTTACAATTAACCCCCCCACCCGACCCGCTCTAAAAAAGGTTCCCAAACTCCTCCCCCGTGAGGCGAACCCACACCCCCTCCTCCACTTGGACAAGGCGGCCGGGGGCTGTAGTCTTCTGTCTCTTTTTTCTGTTTTAAGGAAAAGAATGCATTCGTGAGTATCATTATGTAGTTATTTTTCTATCTATCACGGTAAATTCCTTTAATTCAGAATAACACTTGATATCAATTCTTGAGGTGAATTCACGCATATATACACAACACTACTAATGTATATTTAATGAACAATCATGCAACTTGTTTTTATGTACATTATTATTTGACTTTTTTTGGCAGTGTTATTTTTTCCCATGCAGGCGTTTTTGGAAGTTAAATAATATCCAGTTAGCTAAGTCCTGTTGCCCTATACATATTTACTATGCAGACTCAGTCAACGGTGAGCCATAATAAACTATGTAAGGTAGGCCGTATGAGCTAGGGAAAAAAATTGTCATCCTTATTGCATTTTATGGAAATACTTACACACAGGGTACTGCTGCCGCGGCCGCCCTAAGGCGAGAAGAGCGCCGCACACCGGACACGGAGACGGAGCCCAGTCCATTCTTCGCTAACTCTGCATGAACAAATGGAAATGGCCTTAGAAATACTTAGAAAATATTGGGTTGGCAACATATTTCATGTAGCGCAAGAAATTTTTTTTTACCCACCTCATACGGAGTCTCCATACTAAGCCTATGGAGATTACAGATCGCTACTGAGGAGGATACGGAGCATGGTATACTGGAAAAATAGTCCCTTTTGCTAAAGAGCAAAGAAATAGTTCCTGTTGTTATACCCGTCAATATGGCAATTAATGGGTTTAATTTATTCGAAAAGATGGATTACTGTCTATGTATTGTCAGTCTTTAATTTACCTTCCATTTTCCGCCCGGCCCTCCAGCGGCGCAGGCCTTCCCGCTTCCTACTATTGTAGGCCTCCTGCTCCGCGGGGGTGCGGTCGGCCTTTGTCTTTGAGTATTTCTGGAAAATGCAGATATGAATGTATCAAATAGGATCTTATAGGCAATAATAGTCGGCCATCTGAAAGTATTATAACATATTTCTTTAGCTAGTGTCGGTTGTTACAGTCACCTTAATGTTTTTACCTATAAAAATTAAACGTCACAATTAATAGTCAGAACCCCGCAACCCCCCCCCCCCCCACCACACACACTCACACACCCACCCACGCACACCCATCCATGGCAGCTACATAAAGTGTATTTCATGGCACTAGTTTAATAACAATATTGACCAATCAGAGAGCAGTATGTCAGCTACTATGAACAAAGTTCTGTTGGTCGTTGACTCAATATTTATCTTTTTAACAGTAATACAAAAGCATAGATGGGGTAGGATAAATACGAAACCGAACTCTGGTCAGGTCAGCTCCTCACTACACTCGGCTACGCCACTTGTAGTATTACACGACCTTCATGTCGTGGCATAAACATTGTCAAATCTAACTCTCGTTAGGTTTCTACTAATTACTCTCCCTTACAGGAATATTTATAAACACTTACTTTCAGGCGCGCACGTTCGCTGGCCCGGTAGGCCGGGTCCTTCGCCCGGGCCTCCCGCCACCGCCTCACAGCCTCCCGGTTCTTTGCCTTCTGGGCTTCAGTAAGTTTTCGTGGCATCTGCACAAAGTATAATGAATGTGTTGCCCACATAATATCACGCATGTTTATTATAACACTTTGAGTACCACCCTCACAATGACTTTCAAATTGGCATGGTGTCTTACCCCTACTTAACAAACTCCACAGCCGTAAACTGGGGTATCTGTTTTCTGTCAATGAAAAATAGCACTCCAGAGTGATACTCTTGACGAATGCAATCGTTCTTTAATGTTGATTTAGATTAGAAGGGCTGGGTACGCTAAAATCAAATCAAAAATCAATTTAGACGTGTTATTCTTCATTGTACTCCCGCAATATCGCGTATTGCTGCTGGCGGCTCAGCCCCACCCACCATTACTAGAGATAGGAAGCGTGCGATAAACACAGCGTCAAACTCTTCTTTTTGTGATGTAACCAAAACAATGATAAAATAAGCACACAAAACCAACCTATAGCAGCTCTACACACACCTACCCCCACCCCCAACCCCCCAAATATATGAACTTCCCTTGCAACACGGGAATAAAGACATTAGCATAATGTTAAGAAACGCCGGCAGTCTCACCTTTTCAGCTGCTTCAGCTATGAACGTCACTCTTTTTACTTCGTCCTCCGCTCTACAGATGGCGCCACAGGCATACATTCTGTTTACATGTAGGGCATCATACTGCATTCGTTATTTTCAGAGCCGTCTTGTGGCGACTAACGGTACCACATAGTTGGGATTAAGAATATGCATATTTGCGCAGACCCAAGTGTACGCACCCGCCACCCGTTACTCACAAATTGTTGTAGTCTACGACATCTATGGCTTTGATTCACCAATTGCATAAATGCAATTCCTGTATGATGTTCTCCGAATATTTAAAAGTGTGCAATAATTATGATATTTGGTATTGGGTGCTGTACGGATATAAATACGTTATGAGTAGGAGAGGGCTCTATGTGTAGATTGTTTTTGCACAGGTATATAATAATATACGAAAACAGGGTTACTGTGGCCGTACGGCATAAATACTTGGTAAATTGACAATAAAACGAACTGATGCCAAAGGCAGAGGTTCATTTTAATCATCAATTTTACCAAGTATTTATGCCATACTGACAAAGTATGCCTGTTTTTCGTATATTTTTATATACCTTAAAATATCCAATTTTTAACTTTGCTTCTACGCGATTTTTTTAAATTTCGCAACCGTACATGACCCATACGCCATATACATACGCCGTACGTCACGTAGCTGTCCTACTGATATAAATATGACAAGGGTAGGAGCAGCCCATACATGTAGGATGTACTACCACAGGTATATAATAATATTGTCTCTTACATACAGATATTGCCATCCCTTGGGAAGTTCCCCCTCCACTACCCAATCCAGCACAAGCTCTTCCTGTGGCTGCCCGACAGTGCCAGGAGATAGAGGTGACCGCAACAGACCACATAGACTTGGATTTGTCTGCATTTGCGGACACTATGAAATTACTTGCGGAGTCACAGAAGCAGGTGGCGGACGCCATAAGCAACATGTCGACAGTGCAGGCGGCAACGATGGAAGGTACATATGCTAACCTAATCTCGTATAGTCTGCTGTGTTATATTTATCATAATAGGAATTGCACAGCGTACTGTATAAACTGTACATTTGGATAAAAAGTAATTGATCCTTATGTAACGGGATACCGTCCCTGCAAAGGTAAGTCTGTAAATAAACTTTTGTAGTATTGCAGTTGGCCGTTTTGCGTAGGGAAGAAACATTATGCTGCAAATTGTTACGTATGGTTTCAGTTGTTGCCCTACGAAAAAATGAAATCCATTACAGGAATGAAATGGCCCATGTTATTGTACATCTGTTCGTTGTTTAAATGTGCACATGAGGTGGGGTTTGAATATGCTGTTCTTTGAAGATGTGAGAAATACGGATAGTTCGAATTTATCAGTTTCTGGATATTTACATTGCAGAAATGTCAAGAATGAGAGCTGCACAGCAGACAACCGCTGATGTTCAACGCGAAATGTTGAACGGTAAATATATATAGCCTACCCATGGGGGAATTGAAGTATGCACAGTGTTATGTCTACCAACTACCGAGAAATGAAGGCCAAACTAATTTTTTGTGTGGAATATACCTTCAAGGAAAATGTTGGCAGGAAGAACTATTTCCTCATTGATGTGGAGCACATTTGAAATGCTCATTTCAACTAGATTTACCATATCTCTTTCACGCTTTAATTAATATGGAAAGGGAATACTCATTGATTTTGACGACAGTCGTATATAGTGTATAGAAATATTGGTTAGTCTCATCCTCAACGTTCATTATTGCTGTGCAAATAATATGTTGGTATCACTTCACTTTCTATTAAGCATATATTTTACTTTATATTGCATTCCTGTAGCATCACGCAACTAGCACTTGTGTTTCTCCTGGTCAAAACTGAAGTAGTATGGAAACACAAAATTTAGATTAGTAAGAAAATTGTGTCTTTACTTTCAGTGATGCAAAGGATGCGAGAGGAGAGGTCGGCAACTCCTCAACCAACCACTACCAGCACTGCCGTGCAAGCCGACTGTACCTACGAAATGCCCAAAGCAGCAACAGCTAATCAGGCCTCCCAGACTGAAAAAGCGGGTGAGACCAACGAAGTGGAGGCAGAAGAGGAACTAGAATCAAATGTTTCTTCTCCTAGGAAATCGAAGCGGGCCCGTAAAGCCAAGTTTTTATACGGCTTTGATTGAATGTTTATGCATTAAGTTTGCGGGGGCTGGTTGCCCCAATTTTTCAACGTACGTGTAATATTAATTGATAAAGAATTTGTAAGGTCTGCCTAGAAATTTAATGTAATGAAACGCTGTCTCCGCCCATATCCCACTTCCGCATGGTGTTGCTGCTCCTCTTCCTGTGGGGGTTGGCCCAAGGCTCGACCAGTAACACGGTCCTCTGAGCCACATTCATCCAACTGCACCTGTCTGTCGATGCAAATATTGTGTAACACACAGCAAGCGGTCACAATCTTGGACGCCTTCTCCGGGGAGTGTACAAGGTACCCTGCACTCTGATCCAGACACCTGTTATATTTAAATGTAAAAGCAATGTACTTAATGGGAATTACGAACAACCATGAAATTATTTTTACCTCTTTCAGATGAAGGGGGAACCTATATAAGAGTTCAAATTTACAAATTTACAAAATAAGACTTGGGTATATATAGACAATAATCGATGGTTTTGTGGACAGGTGGCCGGAAACCACGAGTGGTTGACGCGTAGTAATACACGAGTGGTAGCGTGTGTATAACGACATCAACCCTGAGTGGTTTACAGAGCCGCCTCTCCACATAACCATCTTTTGTTGTATTTATTATCCATCTTTTCGTATGAATTATTTAAGAAGGCGAAGCTTCGTGAATTACGTTAAGGATTTAAACATTACATACTAATTTACATATTTATCTTTTCTTAATGCCTTGTTTCGTTTAAGTAGTACTAAAGCCTGGCCTCAATTGGTTTTGTTTTTCCTTATGATCTATTTGTGGCAGACATACATTGTGAGAAATTACGTAGTGATTCAAACGAAATTACGTAGTGATTCAAACGAAATTACGTAGTGACTCAAACAATATGGGATCAAGCTCTGACACTAAATCTAAATGTGTTTCTGAATTTATATCACCCTCAACATTGACAAATGGGCTATAATTTGTGACATAATTCCACATTGGATATTTTTCCTGAATATCTATTGGCCGTTAGATACGAGTTGCCAATTTTATTGATTTTAGATAAATGGTGCATTAAGGGATCATTCTGCCTGGGCCGGTTGATGCCTGTAGGCAGCATTCAGCCTGGGCTGGTTGATGCCTTAAAGGATCAAATTGTCAGGGTACATTTATGGGTAAGGTACCGAATTTGTTCCCTGGAGAAATGTACCCCCAACATTTTTGCACTGTTAAGATACCTGTTTCTATGCTTACCTCCATCGCTGTTTTAGAATGCCGAAGGTCTGCTCCACCACGCTTCTGGTGTTCATGTGCCACTCGTTGTATCTAGTTGACCTATCATCCACTGGATTTGTCACAGGGGTGAATAAGTAGGGCAGAAGAGCGTACCTTTGGTCATAAAAAGAGATTCATAAATTACAATAAAGAGTAAGAAACCGTGAATTCTTTAATATGTATCTTATCAAGTAATTCATATCCATTTTGTATTGTATTAACTTCATCATCGTTGAAGATTGTTGGGATTCAGGGCTAATGACTATAGAGCATGTAATTCATACCGCTTGCATAAGAGGCTATTAAATGATAAACATGTTAATAAACATTGACAACAGCCGTGGTACACTATATTTGTGTGTAGTACATTATTTTTCCTATGAGCACATTTGTATACATACCCGGAATCGCCAAGTAAATAGTATTCCCCAAGCCTTCTATCCTCCCCAAGGTAGTATACATCACTGTTTTTGAACACATTGCTGTCGTGGCTGCTGCCGGGGAATGCGGCATTCAGTGCGGTGATTCGTTTGTTGGCATCAACAATCATCTGAAAAAAAATTAATGCAGGTGATACAAAAAAAAGTCTTTACGTTACTTGCCATACAGAGTAGCATGAATAAAGTAAGGCATCAAATAATGTTGGATTAAGATGACATGTGTATACCTTGTTGGTACATACTAACATAACACATTTTTTTCCAATAGAAATTATTGCATGAACTCGCAGAGAATATTTTTATAAAAAGAAACAAGGTATGTGAGTATGTACCAGTAAGATAATACATTTTTATTTTATTATATACCTTCAAATGTAAGTATTTTATGAATTACATAAGGAAATATGCAAACGTTCGAGCTGGATTGGATGAAAGTGTGGTGGTATATCTTTTGACATCTTAGTGAGAGTTACATGTCGATGCCCTGACTGGATGGAGTTGAGTTGGGTATAATAAAATCAGAGGCCTCTCGTTTGCAAATTGAGCTTAGTTCTAACACACTTTTTATAGTGTCCAACATTTTAAGAAATAAATAGTGGAAAATTTAGTTTTATTTATTTCTCAAGAATAAGAAGATTACTATTTACCATTACATTGAGGCTCGTGTAGCCCTTCCTATTTACATAGTCGGCCTGCATTGCGGGAGGACACTTCACGGCTATGTGCTTTCCATCCACAGCTCCAATGCACATTGGCTTCTGCCCATACTTCCTATGGAAGTCTCCCGCCACCTTCCTCTTTTCCTCATCCGTAGTTGGGAACTTAACATAGCTATTCAGTAAGGAACACAAGAATCCGACCACTTCCTTCACCGCTCGACATACTGTTCCTTTGGTGACTCCCTGGGAGTCCCCCACCACGCTATAATTTGCGCCACTTGCAAGATATCTCAGGGCAAGACAAAACTGAAATTGGAGGTAAGTTATGCATAAATTTTGCATTCCTTGTTATTATGTTCATATTAAAAAAATCAATTAAAAGACAACACAACACTAAACATACTATTATTTCTTCACCTGTTATACCCCCTCCCCCCTTAAATTGTTTATACGTGGGCATTGCACTGATTACGTGAGCATATTGCACTGATTATGTGGGTATTTCTAACTACAGAAACTCATGATACGGTAGTTTAACAGTGGGAATGGCATACTACTACATCTCCTAGCGGTAAACATTTGGTACTATCGTCTACAGCACCTTCTGGCGGGAAAGAAGTCTCCCTGGCGGGACTAGGACGTACTATCGCCGGTTAACATTGCACAAATGTACTCTATTTAGACATATATAACCCAAAGTTTATACCCTATATCTATACGGTTTTCTTGTAAAGCCATTCATTATACCTTATGTGATTACTTTCAGAAAAGTTCCCAAAATTTAAATATTAGAAAAGCAGACTATTTACACACCCTTTCATTGGAATTCAGACCATGGCCTCTTTCATCAAAGTCTGTTGTGCAGAAACCCGACTGCGCAAAATGCCTTGCTAAGACCGTCACTGTTGCCTTGTCGAGTCTGTAGCGCTGTGTAAAGCGATACTCCTCGTACGCTTGGATGGGGTCGACACGATCGGCGTATGTTTTCTTGTTGCGTTGCACAGCTACAGCCTCCACCTGTGCCATCTTGTTCTATGCTTATCACCGGCTTATCCCCGGCTGGCGTACCTTTGTTTACATTGTACAATTGTGTCAGACGACATCCCGGTACATGTCGTTCGATACGCACATTTATTGACGATGCACGACAAAACGGACGATAAATTTTTGTACGACAGTTTTTTATTCAACGCCATTGAGGGCATCACCACCTACGATATCGTAGAATTGACCACTCTGTACGACACGACGTTTTATTCAACAGTAGCTATGAAGGTGAAAACAAACGATATCGTAGAAAAACCAACGATCTTTATTCAACAGGCCCCTGGTTATCCGCCGTCCGCCGCTCGCTGTCCCCTTTCAACCACGCTGATTCCCACTACCTGTTACCCACTGCGGCCCACCAGCTGCCTCATATCCGCTGCCTACTGCCAAATCGCACTGCCCACTCTCTGCTGCCTACTGTGTATACTGCCCACCGCCTGCTGTCCACTTCCCACTGCCCCTGCAACCACCCGCTACCTACCCTCCACCACCCACTCCCTACTGTCCACCACCCGCTACCTACCCTCCACCACCCACTCCCTACTGTCCACCACCCGCTACCTACCCTCCACCACCCACTCCCTACTGTCCACCACCTGCTACCTACTGTCTACCACCCAATACCTACTGTCCACCACCTGCTATCTACTGTCCACCACCCACTCCCTATTGTCTACCACCCATTACCTACTGTCCAACACCCAATACCTACTGTCCACCACCCGCTACCTACTGTCTACCACCCAATACCTACTGTCTACCACCCCCTACCTACTGTCCACCACCCGCTACCTACTGTCCACCACCCACTACCTACTGTCTACCACCCAATACCTACTGTCTACCACCCCCTACCTACTGTCCACCACCCGCTACCTACTGTCTACCACCCACTACCTACTGTCCACCACCCGCTACCTACTGTCTACCACCCAACAACTACTGTCCAACACCCAATACCTACTGTCTACCACCCACTACCTACTGTCCAACACCCAATACCTACTGTCTACCACCCACTACCTACTGTCCAACACCCGCTACCTACTGTCTACCACCCAATACCTACTGTCCAACACCCAATACCTACTGTCTACCACCCAATACCTACTGTCTACCACCTGCTACCTGCTCTCCACCACCTGCTACCTACTGTCCAACAACTACTACCTACTGTCCCTCACTCGCTTCCTTCTGTCCACCACCCATCACCTTCTCTGCACCACCTGCTGCCTACTGTCCATTACTGCTACCTATTCTCCACCACCTGCCTTGTTATGTTTACCATGTGGAAATGCCAAAGTCTGACTTTCTATCATGTGAGAATTCCAAAGTCTGGCTTTTTACCATGTGGAAATGCAGATGTCTGACATTTTACCACGTGGGAATGCCCGTGCGTTATTTATGGTCATGTAAGAATGATGAAGTCTAACATTTTACCATGTGGGGAATGCCAAAGTCTGGCTTTTTAGGATGAAATAATGGCATATGTAAGGGTGTCATGGTGCGACTTTTCAGCATGTAAAAATGTCAAAGTATTCCAACTGAATTGAATTACAAGAATTATCCAGAACAAAAATGCTCTGAGGCCACTGATCATGTTGGTTATTCAGCACTGCACTTACTCTTCTGTGACAGGATCTTGCTGGTTCTGTAGCACTCTAATCTTGCTAATGCTAGCAATCTCGTACACAGTTATCACATTTCAGTGACGGTTTCCTTTATGGGTTTTCAGGTGGTGATAGCAGCGTAACGTGTTGACACACATCATCATAAAACAGGGCAAATACGGCGCTGACAGCCTCAGAGTACGGGGCGTGTTTGACCAACTGTCCACTGCCCGCAGCCTCCTGAAAGCCCGCTAGACGTGGCCATGCCTCAATGTCTATTGTGTTTGTGTGAGATGGGATATACTAGACTTGGCCAAGCCTCACTGTCTATTGTGTATGTGTAAGATGGGATATACTAGACTTGTCCATGTCTCACTGTCTATTGTGTATGTGTGAGATGGGCTATACTAGACTTGTCCATGCCTTACTGTCTATTGTGATTGGGTGAGATGGGATATACTAGACTTGTCCATGCCTCACTGTCTATTGTGTATGTGTGAGATGGGATATACTAGACTTGTCCATGCCTCAATGTCTATTGTGTTTGTGTGAGATGGGATATACTAGACGTGGCCATGCCTCACTGTCTATTGTGTTTGTGTGAGATGGGATGCTAGACTTGTCCATGCCTCACTATCTATTGTGTTTGTGTAAGATGGGATATACTAGACTTGTCCATGCCTCGCTGCCTATTGTGTTTGTGTGTGATGGGATATACTAGACTTGTCCATGCCTCACTGCCTATTGTGTTTGTGTGTGATGGGATATACTAGACTTGGCCAAGCCTCAATGTCTATTGTGTATGTGTGAGATGGGATATACTAGACTTGTCCATGCCTCACTGCCTATTGTGTTTGTGTGAGATGGGATATACTAGACTTGGCCATGCCTCAATGCCTATTGTGTTTGTGTGAGATGGGATATACTAGACTTGACCATGCCTCACTGTCTATTGTGTTTGTGTGAGATGGGACGCTAGACTTGTCTATGCCTCACTGCCTATTGTGTTTGTGTGAGATGGAATATACTAGACTTGGCAATGACTCACTGTCTATTGTGTTTGTGTGAGATGGGATATACTAGACTTGGCCATGCCTCAATGTCTATTGTGTTTGTGTGAGATGGGATATACTAGACTTCGCCAAGCCTCACTGTCTATTGTGTTTGTGTGAGATGGGATATACTAGACTTGTCCATGCCTCACTGTCTATTGTGTTTGTGTGAGATGGGATATACTAGACGTGGCCATGCCTCACTGTCTATTGTGTTTGTGTGAGATGGGATGCTAGACTTGTCCATGCCTCACTGTCTATTGTGATTGTGTGAGATGGGATATACTAGACTTGTCCATGCCTCACTGCCTATTGTGTATGTGTGAGATGGGATATACTAGACTTGTCCATGCCTCGCTGCCTATTGTGTTTGTGTGAGATGGGATGCTAGACTTGGCCATGCCTCACTATCTATTGTGTTTGTGTAAGATGGGATATACTAGACTTGTCCATGCCTCGCTGCCTATTGTGTTTGTGTGTGATGGGATATACTAGACTTGTCCATGCCTCACTGCCTATTGTGTTTGTGTGTGATGGGATATACTAGACTTGGCCAAGCCTCAATGTCTATTGTGTATGTGTGAGATGGGATATACTAGACTTGTCCATGCCTCACTGCCTATTGTGTTTGTGTGAGATGGGATATACTAGACTTGTCCATGCCTCAATGTCTATTGTGTTTGTGTAAGATGGGATATACTAGACTTGTCCATGCCTCACTGCCTATTGTGATTGTGTGAGATGGGATATACCAGACTGGTCCATGCCTCAATGTCTATTATGTTTGTGTGAGATGGGACGCTAGACTTGTCCATGCCTCACTGTCTATTGTGTTTGTGTGAGATGGGATATACTAGACTTGTCCATGCCTCACTGTCTATTGTGTTTGTGTGTGATGGGATATACTAGACTTGTCCATGACTCACTGTCTATTGTGTTTGTGTGAGATGGGATATACTAGACTTGGCCAAGCCTCACTGTCTATTGTGTTTGTGTGAGATGGGACGCTAGACTTGTCCATGCCTTACTATCTATTGTGTTTGTGTGAGATGGGATATACTAGACTTGTCCATGCCTTACTGTCTATTGTGTTTGTGTGAGATGGGACGCTAGACTTGTCCATGCCTCAATGTCTGTTGTGTTTGTGTGAGATGGGACGCTAGACTTGTCCACGCCTCACTGTCTATTGTGTTTGTGTAAGATGGGACGCTAGACTTGTCCATGCCTCACTGCCTATTGTGTATGTGTGAGATGGACGCTAGACTTGTCCATGCCTCGCTGCCTATTGTGTTTGTGTGAGATGGAATATACTAGACTTGGCCATGACTCACTTTCTATTGTGTTTGTGTGAGATGGGATATACTAGACTTGGCCATGCCTCAATGTCTATTGTGTTTGTGTGAGATGGGATATACTAGACTTGTCCATACCTCACTGTCTATTGTGTTTGTGTGAGATGGGATATACTAGACCTGTCCATGCCTCAATGTCTATTGTGTATGTGTGAGATGGGATATATTAGTCTTGGCCAAGGCTCAATGTCTATTGTGTTTGTGTGAGATGGGACGCTAGACTTGTCCATGCCTTACTGTCTATTGTGTATGTGTGAGATGGGACGCTTGACTTGTCCATGCCTCACTGCCTATTTTGTTTGTGTAAGATGGGATATACTAGACTTGTCCATGCCTCACTGCTTATTGTGTTTGTGTGAGATGGGATATACTAGACTTGTCCATGCCTCAATGTCTATTGTGATTGTGTGAGATGGGATATACTAGACTTGTCCATGCCTCAATGTCTATTGTGATTGTGTGAGATGGGACCTGCTAAACGTGACCAAACTCTAAATAAATCACCTCGGGTGGGAGAGGAGGAGGGAGTAGATAAGGAAGAAACCGCTCCGTGTGGTAAAAAACGATAGGTAGATTCCCTCATTTTGTGAAAGTAAAGGTCAGAGAGTGGGAAAGAACAGAGAGTCTATCAAGTCTTACCACTTAATGATTCGAGAAAAACAACAACCAGAAAATGTATAATACATGCTAATAAGGCTTCCTTAAAATGTCTTTATTGAGCCCGACAAATTTGTGAGGAGTGTAATTTCTATGGATCTGTAAAATGAAGATAATGCTCATTAAAGATTTTGAACAAAAAAACAAAAGAAAATAACTGTGTGTTTTGTAAGAGGAGGAGGAGGGGGAGAAAGAGGACGAGGGGCAGGAGAAGGGAAAGGAGGAGGGATAGTAGGAGGAGGGATAGAAGGAGGGAGAGGAGGAGAAAGAGGGGGAGGAGGACGAGGAGGGAGAGAAGGAGGAGGTAGGGGAGGAGGGAAAGAGAGAGAGCAGGACGGAGAGGAGGAGAGATAGGAGGAAGAGGGAGAGAAGGAGGAGATACAGGAGGGAGGGGAGGGGGAGGGAGAGGAGGAGGAGGAGGCGCGAGAGGAGGAGGGAGAGGAGGAGAAGGGAGAGAGGAAGGAGGAGGGAGAGAGAGAAGGACGGAGAGGAGGAGGGAGAGAAGGAGGGAGAGAAGGAGGAGATAGAGGAGGGAGGGGGAGGGAGAGGAGGAGGGAGAGATAAAGTATAATAACAGGTATGGATGTGGACCGGGTACAAGTTTAGTGGAGGAGGAGGAGGGAGAGGAGGAGGAGGAGGAGGGAGAGGGGAAGAAGGACGGAGGGGAGAAGGATGGAGAGGAGGAGGGGGATGGGAGATGGGAGGAGGAAGATGAGGAAGAGGGAGAAGGGGAGGGAGAGAGTGGAAAGGAGCGAGAGATATTCGACTTCGGTGAATATTTCTGACCAAAATATCTCTGAACAGATTCCATTCGGCCACACTAACCATGTCTTTCTATAATACCAGACATGGATGTGGACCGGGTACAAGTCTAGTGACGGAGACGCGACAAACATCACGGTTACTCACTGAGCGATGCCGTGACCACTCTCAGAGTCCGCTGACGGCGTCAACCCGCCCCACACCCGCACGGACCCCCCTGTGCTTCTATTTCTCACGGGGTGCTCTACACATCTACAACTAGTCCCATCAGGCGAGACTAAGCGACGGTCAATCGCTGCACGCAGAAGGTGACCGCTACACCCTGCCGCACACATTGAGGACATCTATTTCTCACACTGATTGTTCTTCTATTTCTCACAGGGTGTTCTACATAGATCTGGCCCTGTGTGTTTTTTCTATGAAGTGAAGCGGGACATTTCTAAACGGCAGATTTTATATCTGGCTATGTGGTCATCGTTGAACCTTCACACATAGAGGATCTTTACTGGACTTTACCGTTGACTGAAGGTATCACGGATAGGACATTTCGTGTGTATTGAACGAATATGGCCAGGCTTTGTGGTTTTATATTTTGCTCTTCTCCATCTGGAGTCTTTATCTACATCTACATTTAATATGGATTTATCATGGAACTTAACGTCTGACTGCTCTATGTTAACCTGACCTCAGTAAGCTGTTAAATTCTACTGTGACTTACTCCCGACATACACACACTAAACATGGATTTGTCATGGAACTTTACGTCTGATTTTGTCTGCCTCTATGTTAGTCTGACCAAGGTAACCTGGTAAATGTTATGCTACTGTGACTCGCTCCCGACATAGACAGACAAAACATGGATTTATCATGGAACTTTACGTCTGATTTTGTCTACCTCCATGTTAATCTGACCGAGGTAACCTGGTAAATTTTATGCTACTGTGAGTCACTCCAGACTTAGACAGACAGGACACCGATTTATCATGGAACTTAACGTCTGATTTTGTCTGACTCCATGTGATTCTGACCGAGGTAACTTGTTAAATGCTACTCAAGCTCAGGTGACGCACTGCTGACATACATATAAGACATTGATTTATCACAGAACTAATATGTCTGGTTTGTCTACCTCCATGCTAATCTGACCGAGGTAACTAGTAAAATGTCACAGTGAGTCACTCCCGACTTAGACAGATAGGACACCGATTTGTCATGGAACTTTACGTCTGAATTGTCTGCCTCCATGTTCATCTGACCGTGGTAACCTGGTAAATCTTATGCTACTGTGAGTCACTCCCGACATAGACAGATAGCACATGGATTATCATGGAACTTTACGTCTCATTCATCTGCCTCTATTTTAATCTGACTGTTAAATGTTACTGTGACTCACTCCTAACTTAGACAGATAGCACATGGAGTTACCGTAGAACCTAACGTCTAATATTGACTGACTCCATGTTAATCTGACCTCAGTAACCAGTTGAATGCTACTGTGACTCACTCCTCACTTAGACAGCTAGGACATGGATTTATCATGGAATTTGTCTGCCTCCATGTTCATCTGACCGAGGTAAACTGGTAAATCGTATGCTACTGTGAGACACTCCTGACAGACAGGATAGGATTTATCTTGGAACTAATATGTCTGATTGGTTTGCCGGTCACATGACACAGTGAACGCCGGTCACATGACACAGTGAACGCCGATCATATGACACAGTGAACGCCGGTCATATTACACAGTGAACACCGGTCATATTACACAGTGAACACCGGTCATGTGACACAGTGAACGCCCGTCACGTGATACAGAGGACACCAGTCACGTGATTCAATGAACATCAATCACGTGATACAGAGGACGCTGGTCACGTGAATGCAGACAAGTCACGTGACGGTAATAAAGAAGAACCCAACAAATTTTGGTCAAAGTCATCATTCTCCACGAATTTGATGCAGAGTGATATGAACGAGGCGACAGCTGAGTCAATATCACATAACATTCAAACGAGTTGGAGAATAACGGCTTGCTTTCTGTATAACTCACCCCTGTACACACTAAGAGAATGGATGACACCCAGGATATAGACCATGGAGAACGGACTGCAATACTCATAGGGGCATTGAGAATGAGCTCCCAATGTTAAGCCTATTGGACTAAAATACCACGGGTGAGATGAACACCAGTGAGGTGACGATCAACGGGACGGTGGTCCCAGGGAACCTGACGAGCTTGCCGAGCGAGGACGTGCACGTGCGTCGCGCCATGTCGCTGCTGACAGTGCACGTGTCGGCGGGCGCCGTGCTTAGCAACGCGCTCGTGCTCACGCTCTTCGCCGTGCACCGCCCGCTGCGCACGTGCGCCAACGCGCTGGTGGCGTCCCTGGCGGTGGCCGACCTGCTCTTCTCGGGGGCACTTCTGCTGACCAACCTGTGGCACGAAGAGGTGAGGGAAGTACCCGGGATGTGCGTGGTCGTGTACATCCTCCTGCCCTGGAGCTCCACCGCCTCGCCCTGGTCACTTCTGGCCATCACCATCGACCGCTACGTCTACATCCGCCTGCCGCTGCTCTACGGCCGCCAGGTGGGGCGGCGGGCGGTCGGGGGCAGTATTGTAGGTGTGTGGACGCTGAGTCTGTGTTTCGCTCTATTCGGGCTCATCCAGTGGCCGTCCGGGCACCGCACACGCCTCATCTGCTCCGGGCTGGTCACGCGCACTCTGCCTTACATGTGCGTCTACCTCAGCCTCGTTCTCGTGCCCTGCGTCTGCGTGGCCGTCCTCTACTGCTCCATCCTCCAGGTGGCACGTCGATCCAACCGACTCCACCAGGAGATGCTGCTCTTAGTGCCCGCCGCCACCGATAGGAGCACCCCGCCGGAAGTACGTCATGCCAACCACGCACATGCGCATGACGAGGACGCACCGGATGTTGTACGAGAGACATGCCGGGGCGCATGCGCGGGTCCGCCGAGTTCGCCGCGGAAATTACGGCGCATCGCCAAGACGACCAAGATGTTCTTCTACTTGACAGTGATCTTCTTCGTGCTGTGGTTGCCCATGCATGTGAGCATGTCGGTTCTGCTGCTGTGTGATGCGTGTCTTGGCCACCGCATGCTGATGAGCACGCTACGTGTGAGTGTCGCGCTCTACACATGCACGCCCCTCATCAACCCCTGGATCTACACCCTGCGCAACCGCGACTTCCGGGCTGCACTCCGCAAGCTGGCCTGCTGCCGTAGGTGGCGCCACCAGGTTGATTTGAGCAGCAGTCTCGCCAGTCGGAACTCTGTGGACATACCGCTAACTTGAGCGCAGTGAACAAGGCCTACGCTATGGTCAATGTAAAGAAGATACACTCAGTCAGAACTCAGTGGAAATACCGCTAACTTGAGGGCACTGAACAAGACCTACACTAAGGTCAATGTAAAGACGATACACTGAGTGTACATACCACTAACCTGAGGGCAGTGAACAAGACCTAACCTAAGGTCAATGTAATAATGATGCACTCAGTCGGAACTCAGTGAACATACCATTAACCTGAGGGCAGTGAACAAGGCCCACGCTAAGGCCAATGTAGAGACGAAACACTCAGCTAGAACTCAGTGGACATACCACTAACTCGAAGGCAGTGAACAAGACCTACGCTAAGGTCAATGTAAAGACGATGCCCTCAGTCGGAACTCTGTGGATATACCGTTAACCTGAGGGCAGTGAACAAGATCCTACACTAAGGCCAATGTAGAGACGAAACACTCAGCTAGAACTCAGTGGATATACCGCTAACTTGTGAGCAGTGAGCAAGGTCCTACACTAAGGTCAATGTGAAGAGGATACCTGCAGTGGATATGCTGCTAACTTGAGGGCAGTAAAGAAGGCCTATGCTTTAGTCAATGTAAAGATGAAACACTCTGTCGGAACTCAATAGACATACCGCTAACCTGAGCGCAGTGAACAAGGTCTATGCTAAAGTCAATGTAAAGACGAACATTCAGTGGACATACCAATAACCTGATGGCAGTGAACAAGGCCTAGGGTAAGGTCAATGTAAAGACGATACACTGAGTGGACATACCACTAACTTGAGGGCAGTGAACAAGACCTACATTGAGGTCAATGTAAAGACCATACACTTAGTGGATATACCGCTCTCTCAAGGGCAGTGAACAAGGCCTACACTAAGGTCAATGTAAAGACGATGCACTCAGCCGGAACTCAGTGGACATACCATTAACCTGAGGGCAGTGAACAAGACCTACGTTAAGGTCAATGTAGAGATGAAACAGTCAGTCAGAACTCAGTGGACATACCACTAACTTGTGAGCAGTGAGCAAGGTCCTACGCTAAGGTCAATGTGAAGAGGATACCTGCAGTGGATATGCTGCTAACTTGAGGGCAGTAAACAAGGCCTACGCTTAAGTCAATGTAAAGACCAAACACTCAGTGGACATACCGCTAACCTGAGGGCAGTGAACAAGGCCTATGGTAAGGTCAATGTAAAGATGAAACACTCAGTGGATATATTGCTCTCTCAAGGGCAGAGAACAAGGGCTACACTAAGGTCAATATAAAAACGATACAACTCAGTCGGAACTCTGTGGACATACCATTAACCTGAGGGCAGTTAAAAAGGCCTACGCTAAGATCAATGTAAAGATGATGCACTCAGTGGACATACCGCTAACGGTGAACACCGGTCATATTACACAAGGGCTACACTAAGGTCAATATAAAAACGATACAACTCAGTCGGAACTCTGTGGACATACCATTAACCTGAGGGCAGTTAAAAAGGCCTACGCTAAGATCAATGTAAAGATGATGCACTCAGTGGACATACCGCTAACCTGAGGGCAGTGAACAAGACCTACACTAAGGTCAATGTAAAGATGATACACTCAGCCAGAACTCAGTAAACAAATGAAAAGCCTGTAGGCAGTGAACAAGACCTATGCTAAGGTCAGTGATGCCCTCAGACATGAACTTGAGGGCAGTGAATAAGGCCCCACAATAAGTGATAAGTGAATATTGACTCAGTAGACAGACAATGTGATGGTTGTGAGCAACAGCCTTGGCTAAAGTTATTGAAAGGATAATGCCCCCAGTTGAACTCTGTACGTCCTCCGGAGGAATGAAGTGGACAGGTTACTGGACTATGCCCTCAACCTGGTGGTGGCCTTATTGCATTATCCAAGTACAATTAATTGGTGAACACTGATCTAAATGTTTGTTTCCATTATCAGGGACCTGTTTCACTAGTTTCATGACATGTCTGTGACACCATACAGACATTGGGGATGTCTAGTTTCGTGACAACACAAGTAGCTGCCCTTAGGTAAAGACAGACCCCAAACATAAGTATTAGACAAATCTACATGTCATGGACCTGTTTTACTAGTTTCATGACAAAAGCGGCACCATCAGTGCAAGCAAGAACAGTCAAAACAAAGTCTAATGTCTAGTTCTTGTGAAACCAGACACACCATCTAGACGCTATCTAGACATGTCACGAAACTAGTGAAACAGGGAGCTGTTTCAAAAGTCGGGAGGGTGTTAAACGAGAGTACTCACCCCCAAAGCGAGAGCTAACAATGGCACTTGAAGCGTCGCTGTTGAGGTGGAGGTGCCACTCGCTATTGGGTATTGGTAGCGGTTTTGCTGCCGCTTTGATTCAAAGTGTCGCTCGCTGTTGCGCCTCTCGCTTTGAAATGCGACGTGCCGCTGGCGAGACTTCACTCGACTTTTGAAACAGCTCCCAGGTCCCTGGTATCGGTGGTTCACAACTGCAGATCGGAGGCAAATAGTCGCCCAGTGGAAAATGGCTTTATTTGTACTGCATGAACTGTGTCCTCCAAAAAGGCAGTCAGCTGTGAAAAGGTCACTGGACATAATCTGTCTTACTCATGAGAAAAGGGCATTGAAGAAAGCTCATCAGATGTGTTTTACTTTACTCACGTGTTAAGCAGGACTCCCACATTGGGATTCATGTACCTTATAGGGTGTTTGTCTGAGATAAATCCTGCTGAGATTCTGTACTCAAACACAATTTCATTGTCTAAAGTGTAAGATTCCATTACCCTAAGACATGTTTTCCCATGTAATTGTTGGCGACATTTACCCTTAACAAGGAGCAGGAAATCATTAGATTTTGAACCCTTTGAGGTACATAAATCCCACCGTGTAATACACCAAGGGAAATGGGTAGCAATTTCTGGAATCGCCAACACAAAATGGCGTGTATGTGAGCTATTATTTCACATTTCACCTGGTTATTGCTTCTGACACGCTAAATCCTCCGTGGGAGATATTACTATGAAATGATATTTCACATACGTCCCGTTTTGTGTTGGCGATTCCAGAAATCGCTGCCCTTTTCGCTTGGTGTGTCCCTGCATTTACTCATGAGAAAAGGGCATTAGATGAGCGTTGTAAACAAGGCCATTGACAGAGGTCAGAGGGTCACATTACCTCCCTAGCTGAGGACATCAAAAAGGTTGCCAGCCAAGATCATTGGAGAGGTCCCTCGTTCTAACAGGCTTCAGGGACAACTCTCCCCCTCAACGAAGTACCTGAAATCAGGGAGCTGTTTCAAAAGTCGGGAGGGTGCTAAACGACAGTAGTCACCGCCAAAGCGAGAGCTAACACTGGCACTTGAAGCGTCACTGTCGAGGTGGAGGTACCGCTCGCTATTGGATATTGGTAGCGGTTTTGCTGCCGTTTTGATTCAAAGTGCTGCTAGCTGTTGCGGCCTCTCGCTTTGAAATGCGACGTGCCACTGGCGAGACTTCACTCAACTTTTGAAACAGCTCCCAGGCCTTCATGTAAACACATTGAAATCAGGCCTTTATGTAAACATGATCATAACATATTGAAATTAGGCCTTTGTGTAAAGATAATCTTAACATATTGAAATAAGGCCTTTATGTAAACATATTCTTAGCACATTGAAGTCAGGCCTTTATGTAAACATATTAAAATCAGGCCTTTATGTAAACACATTGAAATCAGGCCTTTATGTAAACATATTGAAATCAGGCCTTTATGTAAACACATTGAAATCAGGCCTTTACGTAAACATATTGAAATCAGGCCTTTATGTAAACATATTCTTAACATGTTAAAATCAGGAGACTTTATGCAAACACATTGAAATCAGGCCTTTATGTAAACATATTGAAATCAGGCCTTTATGTAAACACATTCAAATCAGGCCTTTACATAAACACATTCAAATCAGGCCTTTATGAAAACATATTCTTAACACATTAAAATCAGGAGACTTTATGTAAACACATTGAAATCAGGCCTTTATGTAAACATATTCTTAACACAATAAAACTAGGAGACTTAATGTAAACACATTGAAATCAGGCCTTTATGTAAACATAATCTTAACACGTTAAAATTAGGAGACTTTATGTAAACACATTGAAATCAGGCCTTTATGTAAACATATTCTTAACACATTAAAATCAGGAGACTTTATGTAAACACATTAAAATCAGGCCTTCTGGAAAGCACGTTTGACAAGGCCCTCGCTTGTACTCATCCGGTAATCCTACAACTAAAAGGTACCACTCGCCGAATATATTTAGTTCCCATCTGGCTCATAGGGGAAGAAAATCTGAACAGTTACCATTGAACAAGGCATTATTCATTTCCACACAGGCAGAAATAAACTGGAGCCAAGACAGGAGCACATCACTTCAAAACGTTACTCCAGAATAAAAAATAAACCTTGAAAAAAGAATGAGACCTTCACTTGACGGCAAAGTCCTGAGGTCATTCAGTGGTGTGGCCTTCATCAGGGCATGATGTGTGGTTGATGAAAAGGTCATTCTAACAGGCTTGAGGGACAACTCTCCTCGTCAACAGAATCCTTGAAATCAGGCTTTTATGTAAACACATTGAAATCAGGCCTTTATGTAAACACATTGAAATCAGCCCTTTATGTAAACAGATTGAAATCAGGCCTTTATGCAAACACACTGAAATCAGGCCTTTATGTAAACACACTGAAATCAGGCCTTTATGTAAGCACATTGAAATCAGGACTTTATGTAAACACATTGAAATCAGGCCTTTATGTAAACACATTAAAATCAGGCCTTTCTGTAAACATGATCTTAACATGTTGAAATCAGGCATTTATGTAAACACATTGAAATCAGGCCTTTATGTAAACACATTGAATCCAGGCCTTTATGTAAACATGATCTTAATATCAGGAGGCCTTTATGTAAACACATTGAAATCAGGCCTTTACGTAAACACATTGAAACCAGGCCTTTATGTAAACATGATCTTAACATGTTGAAATCAGGAGGCCTTTATGTAAAAACATTGAAATCTGGCCTTTATGTAAACATATTGAGATCAGGAGACCTTTATGTAAACACATTGAGGTCAGGAGACCTTTATGTAAACACATTGAAATCAGGGGGCCTTTATGTAGACACATTGGACTGTTATTTCTGTTCTACCTGCTATTTCCTGAAGTGGGTGGTAAAAGCACTCATCTATGTAGGCTCGGCTGTCAGTAGTGTGCCATTGATGCCCTCAGATTATACTTGGATATTTTGCTAAAATCTTCTCGCCTACACAAACACCAGCCCTGATACTCTCCTCCCTGATTTCACTACAGCACAGTGCTTTAGAATCCGCCTGGAGAGTGTAAACAAGGTCTGCAATTCTGTAAATAACGGTTCCCCCGGTAATTAAATGAAGTCAAATAGGTAATCCTATTTTATACAGATACAATAAAAAGCAACTGTTAACAGTGAAACAGATTCAGGTTTGATTTATGTTGTCATTCCATTAGCAGCTGTACCATGTATCACACTTCAGGACTGGGGACTTTGATGTTTTTTCTAGAGCTTCATTTTCCCTGCAGTTATCTGTTGACAATGGCCTCAGAACGCGTTTATTTAACCGTCAATTCCTGCATTCAGGGGTGATTCTGAATACTGCAGCTTGCATGTGTTACTGTCGTTCATATCTGATGATAATTACATTTGAAATGCCATAAATCACCCCCCATATTATTACCACCAGAGAGACTCGATACAAACAGCTGAATGCATCATGTTCCTAATGCCCTGTCTCCACTGTGCGATCCAAGGAACATATGTACGCCCAGTCTAAAGTGCCAGATCCACTAAGGCGATTTTACATGCGAATTTGGGTTCGCAGACGTTCGCAGACGTTCGCATGGACATGCAAATGCCTTGCGACAATATCTAATATATTGAATATTATCGCATGGGATTCGCACAGTCGCACGGATCGCAGACGCATTCGCTTGGTCATCTTAGTGGATTTGGTGCTTAAGACTTTAGGATCGCAACGGGGCAAAATGCACAGTGGAGACAGCAAGTTTCCCTCCAGTCATAAATAAGCGCCAAATCCACTAAGGCGACCAAGCGAATGCGTCTGCGATCCGTGCGACTGTGCGAATCCCATACGATAATATTCAATATATTAGATATTGTCGCAAGGCATTCGCATTTCCATGCGAACGTCTGCGAACGTCTGCGAACGTCTGCGAACGTCTGCGAACGTCTGCGAACGTCTGCGAATGTCTGCGGACGTCTGCGAACCCAAATTTGCATGGAAAATCACCTTAGTGGATCTGGCACTTTAGACTGGGCGTACCGCATGTACCCCGGATCGCAAGCGTTTTTAAATATCAAACATGTTTGATATTTGGTATGCCCAGTCTGAGACTGGGCGTACCCTATGTACTTAAAATCACAAGCCCTCCAGTCGCAAGCGGGGTTGTCTCCACACAGAAATGATGTTACCTTGCGATCCGAGGTACATGCGGTACGGCTGAGGGTGTCTGAGACTGGAGGTACCGGATCGCAAGCCTCCTCAGTCGCAGTGGGGAGTGGAGAAAGGCCTTAAGTCCTTGCACCCGCCAACGCCGTTGGTCTACGATAGAGCTCCCGATAGTTTATTATTGGAAATGGCAAAATCGTAGCATATCGGGAGGTATTTTAAAGAGGCCTTGAATCGTAGAACTCTTTCGAGATCCAATCTGTGAACCATGCTCAATGGCTACGATTAGCTACCGATAGGCTGTAATAGGCTAAAATAGGTTACGAAAAATCCAACATGTTGGATCTTATCGGGAGCTCTATGATTGGCGTTTTCAATCATAGCCTATCGGTATCTAATTGTGGGTTATCGTTGTGCCAATTATAGGAATATATGGTCCACTGCCACGATTTTGTCTGACCTACCTATGGAATTTTATTCCAGTCAATCGTAAGGCCTATCGGGAACAGAATCGGTATTGGTGGGTGCAAGAGTTAACTCTCTCTTACTACGATATGGCTCCAATATAGTCTACGATGAAAAAACAAAATCGCAGTCGGCGGGTCCTCTAATATACGGCCAGTTGACCACGTTCCTGCGATTAGACACCGATTAAAAACCCCATACAATGCGTGGTGGATTGGCATGTCTAGACATACGTCTACGATTTTGCACCTTCCCGATATGTCTCCGATATTTGCATTTTGTATCGGTGCCATATCGGTGGATCTAAATTTCTATCGTAGTAGGTGGACGCCAGGCCTTAATCTCCGAATAAAGCGTGGAATCGCAGCATTCCAAATTTCTATACCAGGAAGTTGAGGGTAGTAGGAAACATCTAAATCTAGGCATATGGTGTTTATCCAATATCTCCAATATTATATATGTCAATCATGAATCTTTGAAATAAAAAATAGTATGATGCCAGTAATAGGTTTTCCTGCTCCCAGTGGTAGTCCTCCTCTTAGGCTCTAATGGGTAAATTGAAGTTATGATGATGCTGTAATTCCGGGGTTCTACTGGTATATATATGTTATGCTGGATGTCGTTGAAGTAATTCCGGGGTTCTACTGGGTATATAAGTTATGGTGGATGTCATTAGAGTAATTCTGGGGTTCTACTGGTATATATAAGGTATGTTGGATGTTGTTGAAGTAATTCCTGGGTTCTACTGGTATAAGGTATGTTGGATGTCGTTGAAGTAAAATCGGGTTCTACTGGGTATATATAAGGTATGGTGGACATCCTTGAAGCAATTGCGGGGTTCTACTGGTATATATAAGGTATGTTGGATGTCGTTGGAGTAATTGCGGGTTCTACTGGGTATATATAAGGTATGGTGGATGTCATTGTAGTAATTCTGGGGTTCTACTGGTATATATATATAAGGTGTGCTGGATGTCGTTGAAGTAATTGCGGGTTCTACTGGTATATATAAGGTATGTTGGACATTGTTGAAGTAATTGCTGGTTCTACTGGGTATATATAAGGTATGATGGACATTGTTGAAGTAATTGCTGGTTCTACTGGGTATATATAAGGTATGGTGGACATCGTTGAAGTAATTTCGGGTTTCTACTGGGTATATATAAGGTATGGTGGACATTGTTGAAGTAATTGCTGGTTCTACTGGGTATATATAAGGTATGATGGACATTGTTGAAGTAATTGCTGGTTCTACTGGGTATATATAAGGTATGGTGGACATCGTTGAAGTAATTTCGGGTTTCTACTGGGTATATATAAGGTATGGTGGACATTGTTGAAGTAATTGCTGGTTCTACTGGGTATATATAAGGTATGATGGACATTGTTGAAGTAATTGCTGGTTCTACTGGGTATATATAAGGTATGGTGGACATCGTTGAAGTAATTTCGGGTTTCTACTGGGTATATATAAGGTATGGTGGACATCGTTGAAGTAATTGCGGGACCTACTGGTATATATAAGCTATGGTGGACATTGTTGAAGTAATTTCGGGTTTCTACTGGGTATATATAAGGTAGGGTAGATGTCGTTAAGTAATTCTGGGTCCTACTGGGTACATATATAAGGTATGGTGGAAGTTGTTGAAGTAATTCCAGGGTCCTACTGGGTATACATAAGGTATGGGGAATGTCGTTGAAGTAATTCCGGGGTCCTTCTGGCTATGTACATAAGGTATGGTGGATATCGTTGAAGTAATTCCAGGGTTCTACTGGGTATATACAGTAAAACCACGCTTCTAGGACACCTCGCATAAGGGTACACCCCATCTAGTGTTAACGTTGGGTTAGTCGTCTACAGAGCTGGCGATTCTGTAAAATCTCAGTCGTCAACTATAATCAGTCAGTTGTAATTAGCCAAAAAAAGGGTGTTCTCTGTTGACAACCATGACTTTTTACCTAAATCTTTTTACCTGCATTTTTCAAATGGGAAATGAATGTATTCACCTGTATATTAACCAGGGTTAACCCTCAAGAATCGTCGCCAATAATCGTCTAGATTAAAGGCCTGCTGTTGTGTTCCATGTGTAGTCAACTATTGTGGCCGGTATTACATAATCGAGCACCATATGACGACTATTGGCGAGACAATCAACAGTCATCTTTTCAGTCGTCTAGTGTAAACGCCTGCTAATCAAGCACCACATAACGACTATTGGCTAGGTGATCTACAGTCGTCACATTTTCAGTCCTTTACTGTAAACGCCAGGTAATCGAGCACCACATGATGACTATTGGCTAGACGATCTACAGTCGTCACGTTTTCAGTCATCAAGTGTAAACGCCAGTACCAAGCACCACAAGACGACTATTGGCTAGACGATCTGCATTCGTCACGTTTTCAGTCGTCTAGTGTGAATGCCAGGTAATCGTGCACCACCTGACGAGTATTGGCTAGACTATCTACAGTTGTCACGTTTTCAGTTTTCTAGTGTAAACGCCAGGTTAGATTGGCCACCACCTCTGTGTACATTTTGTTCCAACTTAGAGGTTGGTATGTTTAAACACAGTTCATGTCCACGATTTCTCACTCTCGGACCAAGCAACCTTCATTACTAGTAGATTCTGAGAGCTAATATACAGTAAAACCCCGCTTAAGGGGTCACCCGCCTTTCCGTGCAAAGTGTCCCCTTAAGCAGGGTTAAAATAAACTAATAAAGATTTCTGTTCCAGAAAAACTATCCCCTTAAGCGGGTTGGCCCCTTAAGCGAGGTGTCCCGTAAGCGGAGTTTTACTGTACTTATAAAAAAATATTCATAGCTCACAAATCAGATGATAAAGTCTACCTTTATGGTTATCTTATTCAAAAGACAAATGGAAATAAGAACAGGGAAAAATAGCTTCAAGAGTGAGAATGGACACATTCTCCAACCATAGATCTAGGTCAGATGAAAGATCTGCAGGAAGAGTGTCAAACACTTACAGCTAATGGGTCAAGGTGCCACGGATGTAACCCAACCAGAGCTAACGTAGTGTAGCTCTGGCGGCCAGTGTAACGCCAGGTGAGTGTTAAATCCACTCCGTCCTGTTTCAGCAGTAATCCACAGGGGGCGCCACACTTTGACCTGTCACGTAAACACGTCTGTTGTAATCTCGTACGATTCCGGGTTTATTTGTCAGACTCTTTAGCCGTCAACACCCGGCAGTTCGCCGTCAGGTAGGTGACTGACAGGTCCTCAATTAGCGCCGACTCACTCATTAAGGCGAGAGTCTCAATGCACGAAAACCAGGGGGGAGGGCTTCCTACTGAGGACACCTGGGACCTGTTTCAGTAGTCTAGTGACATTAGGCCTAGACAGACATCAACAGCGGCACCAAAAGTGCAAGCAACAGCGAAAAAAGACTAGCAAATATCTGAAGATCGAAGTCGCCAATCTTCTTCATATTTGGAACAATTATAGGTTTTATGTACCCCCTACTCATGTTAAAGTGTCATTGTTTAATTCCTACGAGAAGTGAGTGAAACTCTGTGTGTCATCGACTGCAATCTTGTGGTCTGTCCGTATGGTGTCACAGACACCATCTCGACATGTCACGAAACTACTGAAACAGGTCCCTGTACTTCTACCAACACAAAGGGACAGGAGGGGGCGGGGTCAGAGGTTATTTTCTCTCATATACGCCGGGTGTGTCGTACATAAGGCCTGGGCGTATATAAATGAAAACAAGTCAATATTCAGCCAATACATGCACTTCCGTGATGGCGTATATATGAATAAAACGGTGGTTTTCGTGCAGTGTCTGTAACGGGGGGCGCTATGATTGGGCAACCCCTTGTAAAGTCCTGGGACTAAAAGGGAGCGTTCATTAATTATGGCCGAGGGGGGGGGGGCAGAGTTTCTAGAACACCAATCGCTCAAAGAAAAAGTTGGCTCCCCATGGAATACCCGAAAGAAGTTGCCCCCCCCCCCCCCTTTTGGAATACCAAAAAAGAAAGTTGCTATCCGCCCCCTTGGAATACCCCTAAAAACTGTGCCCCCCTCCCCCCCCCCCCCGCCATAATTATTGAAAGCTTCCTATAAGCCTGGGGCCGTTTAATGATATAGGATCGTACATTAGGGCCATATTCTGTACCTCATACAAGAGTTATCGTTTAATAATATATTTAAGTCTATTCACTAAGACAGTCTTAGCCGTCCATAGGGATGTCCACAAGTGTTTAATAAAGTTGACCCACATTGTCCCTGGGTCTTTATCCTACCCCTAATAAAAAAAAACGCCATAGACTTGAAATTTTATGTGGTAGGCCGTGACATAAAGTGTTTTTTATGCCACTAGAGTAATAACAATATTGACCAATCAGAGAGCAGGATGTCAGCTACTATGAAAAAAGTTCTGTGTTAGGAATAAAGTGTGAGTAGTGTAACAGTTGACAATTTGATGGTGGGTAGTAAGATGAATAGACAGACACTACTTTTATTACCTTGTGTGATAAGTAAAGTGTGAGTAGTATAACAGTTGACACTTTGGTTGAGGGAGGTAAGGTGAGTATAGAGGCACTACTGTTACTGTCCTGTGTGAGATGTAAAGTGTGAGTAGTATAACAGTTGACACTTTGGTTGAGGGAGGTAAGGTGAGTATAGAGGCACTACTGTTACTGCCCTGTGTGATAAGTAAAGTGTGAGTAGTATAACAGTTGACAATTTGATGGGGGGTAGTAAGATGAATAGACAGACACTACTGTTACTGTCCTGTGTTAGAAATAAAGTGTGAGTAGTGTAACAGTTGACAATTTGATTGTGAGTAGTAAGATGAATAGACAGACACTACTGTTACTGTCCTGTGTTAGGAATAAAATGTAAGTAGTGTAACAGCTGACAATTTGATGGTGGGTAGTAAGATGAATAGACAGACACTTCTGTTACTGTCCTGTGTTAGGAATAAAATGTAAGTAGTGTAACAGCTGACAATTTGATGGTGGGTAGTAAGATGAATAGACAGACAATACTGTTATTGCCTTGTGTGATAAGTAAAGTGTGAGTAGTAGAACATTTGACACTTTGGTTGAGGGAGGTAAGGTGAGTATAGAGGCACTACTGTTATTGCCCTGTGTGAGATGTAAAGTACAAGTAGTCTACGGAAACTGGAAACTGGCTTACTGGCTTACTGTCTTCGTACATCAAAAATATGCGGTGAAACTGCTGATCATATACATCCCGATGCCGTAAGCAGAGGGATGTATGTGATCAACAATTCTACTACGTATTTTGACGTACGAAGACAGTAAGCCAGTTTCCGTAGTATTATATACCTAAAAATGGCGATTTTACCTGGTCACGTGATCACATACCCCGTACGTCACAGTATGGCGTATGGGTGTAAATACCCCATGGGTAGGAGCGGGCAGTATACGTAGTTCATACAGCCACAGGTATAATAATATAACATTTGACACTTTGGTTGGGGGAGTTAAGGTGAGTATAGAGGGACGACTGTTACTTTCCTGTCTTAGAAATAAAATGTAAGTAGTATAACAGTTAACAATTTGATGGTGGGTAGTAAGATGAGTAGACAGACACTACTGTTACTGTCCTGTGTTAGAAATAAAGTGTGAGTAGTATATGGAGATATGGTTAGTGTGCATAAATGGAAGCTGTTCAGAGATATTTCGAGGCACAGATGGAATCCCAGTACATCTTCTATATCTCCTTATAATTATTTACCTGGCAATCTTTAAAAACCCCATTTTACAATTCTATAACTCACTTTTTTGAGAGAGAATGCTGTCATATGGTACGGAGGGACGTATGAATATTCTTTTGTAACTGACGAATTCAACCGATGAGTCAGTCTCAAAAGGACGTAGCTAGTATACCGAGACATAAACAGCCATTACAAGTCCGTATACACACATAAACCGTATTGTATATACCACATGTATACGCTGGCGTGAAATATGGACAGATTATGTTTTCAGCATTGCTAAAAATAAATCATGAGATATATAGTACATCTGAGTAGGGTAGGTGAAAAAACAACAGCACATTAGAGTTTGTCTGTCTACGAGAATCTCACTCTCCAAGCCTAGATCTGGGACCTGTTCCACTAGTTTCGTGACATGTCTAGATGGCGTCTAGATGGTGTGTCCGGTTTCTTAAGAACTATACATTAGACTTTGTTTTCTCCGTTCTTGCTTGCACTGTTGGTGCCGCTGTTCATTTCTGTCTAACACTTTTGTCACGAAACTAGTGAAACAGGTCCATAATGTGTCTAGATTTGTCTAATTCTTACGTTTGGCGTCTGTTTTCTCCTAAGGGCAGCTACTGTCACAGACATGTCACGAACCTAGTGAAACAGGTCCCTGGTTCACTCTGTCCTGATGTGAGGGTGTAACTCCAAGCAGATCCGACAGAATTCTAATTTTATATGCAAGAGGTAATCATACATTATAATAAACAACAAGAAACAAGAGGATTGTAACTACTACAGATTTTATTGCACTAGCCCTAATCATCAACAGTGTGATTTCATGAAACAATAGTGATCTGTATCTGTACACTGGTTGTGCAGGGTTTATTGACAGAGCACCCAAACACCTGAGGAAGCTGTGGGCCTGCTGGTCACCACTCAGAACAGGGATTAAGTCTCCCACCTCAATCAGAACTGAGACAGGTTCCTGGACGATTCGACAACTTTTATATAAACATATAATCACTAGTACCTCCTTATTCTGTACCAAAGGATTCAGGTTTGCTCTCGAGTCCTCTAAAGTAGTGGACACAGGTACTTATGACCTATAATATTCAAGTAGATCATCTTTTTGGGGGTTGAAATTAAGTGTTTTATTTGCACTCACAAATAAATAAGCGTGTTGTGTGTAAGTTCTGCTCTTATCTAATCGTAACAACTAATTCCGTTTAGATTCCCTGATGTCTGATAATCTGATACATGTGTATGGCTTTATACCGTGCTTTGTGAAACTAAGGGCCTTTAAGCATCAGAAAGTGCTGATGTCCTTGTGTGACCTTCGTGTGACCTTCGTAATGCCAGACAATATCATACTGTGACCTGAGGTCTTGATAATGCCAACAGACCATATCGCAAAGTACCTAGGGGCTTTATCAAGCCACCAGACAATATCGTACTGTGACCTGAGGGCTTTATCAAGCCACCAGAGCATATTGTACTGTGACCTTAGGGCTTTATCAAGCCACCAGAGCATATCGTACTGTGACCTGAGGGCTTTATCAAGCCACCAGAACATATCGCACTGTGACCTGAGGGCATTATCAAGCCACCAGACCATATCGTACTGTGACCTGAGGACTTTATCAAGCCACCAGAGCGTATCGTACTGTGACCTGAGGGCTCAATAAAGCCACCAGAGCGTATCTTACTGTGAACTTAGGGCTTTATCATGCCACCAGACCGTATCGTACAGTGACCCAAAGGCTATAGAAAGCCACCAGACCTATCGTACAATGACCATAGGGCTTTATAATGCTACCAGACTGTATCATACTGTAACCTGAGGGCTTCATAAAGCCACCAGACCATATCGTGCAGTAACCTGAGGGCACTATAAAGCCACCAGACCTATCGTACTGTGACCTGAGGTCTTCATAATGCCACCAGCCCGCAATGTACAGTTACCTGAGGGCTTTATTATGCCACCAGACTGTATTATACTGTGACCTGAGGGCCTCATAAAGCCACCAGACTGTATCGTGCAGTAACCTGAGGGCATTATCAAGCCACCAGAGCGTATTATACTGTGATCTAACGGCTTCATAAAGCCAGCAGACCATATCATACTATAACCCAAGGGCTTCAGAAAGCCACCAGACCATATCATACAGTGAACTGAGGGCATTATCAAGCCACCAGACCTATCATACTGTGACCATAGGGCTTTATCAAGCCACCAAAGCGTATCGTACTGTGACCTAACAGCTTCATAAAGCCACCAATCCATATCATAATGTGACCTGAGGGCATTATCAAGCCACCAGAGCGTATCATACTGTGACCTAACGGCTTCATAAAGCCACCAGTCCATATCGTACTGTGACTTGAGGGCTTTATCAAGCCACCAGACCATATCGTACTGTGACCCAAGGGCTTCAGAAAGCCACCAGACCGTTTTGTACAATGACCTCAGGGCATTATCAAGCCACCAGACCATATCGTACTGTGACCTTAGGGCTTTATCAAGCCACCAGATCTTATCATTCTGTGACCTTAGGGCTTTATTATGCCACCAGACCATATCGTATTCTGACTCAATGGCTTCATGTTAGCAGATCATCTTACATTGACCATTGAGATATCAAACACCAACATCTTGTCCTTACATGAGAACCTCAACATAAATTCTGTTTTACGATTTCTTTCATTTAACATTCATGTGACATGGCAACCTAAAAATTCCATTCTGCACAATGACAGGAATAGTATTGTCTATGCATACAGATTACCTTGTATTTTCTAAGTCAAATATTCATTCAAGAACTTATGACTATATACTGAGCTTCATGTCTAGTTATATACAAAACAATACATGTAAATCAATTTAAAGAATTTCGCAATTTTCATTCCCAGCACCTGTATGGAAATAGAATCAGGCTGCATGAGTTGTTTGTCGTTAATGTTGATATTTTACAATAGTTTATGAATGGTCATATATTTTTTACATTTGCATATAATCCATTTGATATGTATGTTGGACATTTGTTGAGAAGGAGAAGGGTAAGAAGCAGCAAACTCAGCTAAGTGATGGGTGAGCACTATGGGACAACTAGGTGGGCTTCATCTGCCAATCAACACGAGAGAAATAATTTACTACGTAACTACGATAAGCACAAAAATCTGATTCCAACAAACATTACATGAGCGAGCTAGTTCGATATGTCTGACCTGTTTGGAGTTGGCTGGCTGCCACTAAAATTAGCCAACAATTACAGTTTTATACATGAGAGGGTGGAGTTGTAGTGAACACCACTTGGCTATCATGTAGTATACTAGAGTTTCTCATCTCTACCTGCATAGTACTGTCCTTTATTATCCACCTAATACAATGTGTCCATAGAAAACACATAGGGAGTGTATGGACATACCGGGCGCATACGGATATGTTGTATGCTTTGGGTGGCGCATACGGAAAAATAGTGCGTATGGAAAAATAGTGCATAACTAAGACAAACTGATATCGATATGCCACTTGTCCAGAAAAGGTGGATAATAAATATGATATAGACTGGTTTCAGATAAAAGCGGTTGTATGCTCCTCGGAGTTGACTCTATGCAATATCCTCACTTACACTCGGATATTACAGCACGTCAACTCCTAGGAGCATGCGGCAGCTTGTATCTGAAATCAGTCAATATTGTGTATGTACGACACAGAATATGAGCATCGCGCCAGCATCCCTATGTGTAACACTAATGAGTTGGCCCGTTAAAGTCTGTCTGGAGCGTCCGTGTCTTTTAAACTCTGTAACAAAATGCATGAATAACTACCAGGCCACTGGAGCCAGATGGAAAGAGGCACGTCCAAGAGCCTACTTTAACCAGTCAAAATAAACGTTGTAACAATCAGCATGTAATCCTGGTACGTTGAGGTGCCATCATTACATTTGTGCGGCCTCACATGGAGTTTATATAGGTCTCTGACTTTAACCAATGGGGCCATAACCATAATCATAACATCTTATAACCAGGTAAAACATCATATCCCACGTAAAGTGCACTACTACTGGGACATTTCTGTACATGACAGCGCTGTACAGAAAATCCCGCTCAGTCCCATGCTGAACGAGAAACCACTCGAAGAAAAACACTATTTTACACTATGTCGAAGAATCCTGTACATCACACTATGCAGGAATGATATACGGTGCATTGTTGTATGATGCACCTGTCTTCATTATACTGCTATCCAGTGGAATATACCCGCATAGAATATCATACAGTGAAATACTATAGTGATAGACTGCTATACAGGCATATAATACAGTCCTGGCTTATCAAGGATATAAAGGTGGTACTAAATGAGCACCTTACACCCTTCTGACAGTCTGAGGACAGATTCAAACGGCGTACTTTATAGAATATCTTGACGGGACGTTATTTTGGAGACCATTATCTTGTGTGTGTGTATATACGGTATAGTTATACTCAATGACCTGTGTGTCTATGTAGTATATTTAATTATAAGTGTACTTAGTCCTGTAGACCTGAGATAATAAGAACTCACCCTGTGAGACTTCATGAACGTCTGACATACGCACTTCTCACCACCCATGGACTTCCCCATCCCGATATATCAAACTTCACCTCCGATATCTTACTAAACCTCCACTAAATACCCCCCGATCTGTCTATATTCTCACTGACTAACCCCATCCTGATATATAGAACTTCACCTCCGATATCTTATTACCTCTCCACTAAATAACCCCCGATCTGTCTATATTCCCGCTGACTAACCCCATCCTGATATACCAAACTTCACCTCCGATATCTTACTACACCTCCACTAAATACCCCCCGATCTGTCTATATTCCCGCTGACTAACCCCACCCTGATATACCAAACTTCACCTCCGATATCTTACTACCTCTCCACTAAATACCCCCCAATCTTTCTATATTCCCGCTGACTAACCCCATCCCGATATATCGAACTTCACCTCCGATATATTACTACACCTCCACTAAATACCCCCCGATCTGTCTATATTCCCGCTGACTAACCCCATCCTGATATACCGAACTTCACCTCCGATATCTTACTACACCTCCACTAAATACCCCCCGATCTGTCTATATTCCCGCTGACTAACCCCATCCTGATATACCGAACTTCACCTCCGATATCTTACTACACCTCCACTAAATATCCCGATCTATCTGCACACCCGCTGACTTTCCCATCCAGATATAGCAAACTTCACCCCCCATATCTTACTATGCCACTGCTCAGTCCCCGATTTGTCTGTACACCCACGGTCTTCCCCATCCCAATTTATCGAACTTCACCCTTTGATATCTTACTATGTCTTCGTGATATTCTCCGATCGGTCTGTCAACCCAATGACTAACCCCATCCCGATATACCCAACTTCCCCTCTGATATCTTACTACACCTCCGCTACGTTCCCCGATCTGTCTATACACCAGCTAACCCCATCGCAATATACCCAACTTTGACTCCCATATCTTACTACGTCTCGGATGAATACCCCAATCTGTCTGCACACGCACAGACTTCCCCATCCTGATATAGCAAACTTCACCCTCCGATATCTTACTATGCCCCACTACATCCTCTGACCTGTCTCTACACACACAAACAGATTTGATGTGTTAGAAGACCATATGGAACATGGCATGTTCTGATGAGACAGCGTCCCATCTGGAATGTAATGTTATACTGTATACATACAAAGTCATCATTGTCATCTACTTCCTATTTTCCTTCCAAATGGCCCTCCCCACATCATATATGCACACAGAGTCATGATGAAAAGCATCTCATATCTATAAAGCCATCCTTCCTCGGGTCTTATATGCATCCTAGGTCATCACGAATGTTATCCCCTGCTGTAGCCTTCCCTATTTTCCTGCCTTTCCTCTCCACATCTTAGATACATACATAGTCATCATGAATACACTACCCTCCTTCATACTTAATATACATATATGTGGTCACTATCTGCTCCTTATTTTCCTGCTACACTTCCCTCCTTCATGCCTCTTATACATACACAGTCATCACAAATAGCATCTGCTACCTATTTTCCTGGCATATGGACCTTTCTCCCCATGTTTATATACATACACGGTCATAATGAATATATGCTCCCTACTTTCTTGCCATATGGACCCCCTACCCCACATTTTATATATATATGTGGTCACACAAATGTCAGCGGCTCCCTATTTTCCAGCCATATGGCCTTCCCTCCCCACATCATTTATACATATGCGGTCATCACGAATATCATCTGCATCGTATTGCCCCACCCGACATCATTTATACATTCACAGTCATCACAAATATTATCCATGTCCTATTTTCCCACCATATGGCCTTCCCGTCCCGCATCATTTATACATACGCGGTCATCACAAATATCATCTGCATCGTATTTTCCCGCCCGACATCATTTATACAATCAGAGTCATCATAAATATTAGCCATGTCCTATTTTCCCACCATATGGTCTTCCCCGACCGACATCATTTATACATTCAATGTCATCACAAATATCGTCCATGTCCTATTTTCTCACCATATGGCCTTCCCGCCCCACATCATTTATACATTCACGGTCATCACGAAAGTCATCTGCTGGAGTGGCAAGATCCTGTACATAATACCAGCTGTAAGTTAGTTCCCGAGTTACTACGAGGATGATGAACATAACACAGACACTTTCTCTGAGTACGTATATTTTGTTCTGTATATAAGCCGCACTTGTAAGTGTGCCTCCCACCTCTCCCTCCCTACAGTTCAGCAGGGAAGGCTAATACTGTATGGAACATGTTCTACTCTCAGGTGATGTATAAAAGTCAATAATCCTGAAAACTGGAAAACACTCATCCCTCAGCAAAGTCATGACATGAAGTCCACATTCAACGCATGCGTGGCAGAGCGGCCCGCCATTTTACATTTTTATATCATGGCCTATTTTTTGTGTAGAAATTTCTGCTTGGAGTTTGTTGGGTATTTTGTTGCACAGTGACCGGGAGATCACGGGGAAGATTCTTTGGCACTGAGTTTCTGTGGAAAATGGGAAGTATTCCCGTTCTAATTCCTTGATAATGAACCATGTGCATCTTTGGGGAAAATGTCTGAAGATCGAAACTTCTCTATTTTTGAATCAGAGCTAGCTGACAGAGGGTGAATAGTATGAGCAACTCAAGACTAGGGTCATGTAGGTAAATAGGGGACATTCAGGGAATGTGGCCGTAAAAATTTCTTTCTTTGGTCAGAACTCACGGACAGAGAGTGGATGGGGTAAAAACAACTTACACAAGGATTGTAGAAACTGAACACAAGGGTCGTGTAGGTAAATAGCAGTCAATGAGGGGACGGTGGTTATAAAGTTTCCTTTTTCTCATAAGATCTCACGAACAGAGACATCGTATAAATGACTCTAAGCAAGGGCTTTGTAGGTGAATAGGAGTCATCCTGGGGACGGGGCCGTACAAGTGACAGAGGGTAGATATAGTATAAACAAACAAATATGAAGGTCATGTCGGTGAGGGTTGTGTCGTTAAGGGGCATGTCGGCTTTGATGGGATGGTGGCCATAAAGCGAAGTGGTATTTTTTCTAGTATGAACTCACTGACAGAGGGTGGATACAATATAATTGAATTATCGACTCTATGCAAGTATCATGTAGGTGAATATCTGCCAATCAAAACTTCTTTCACTTCCTGATATGAACAGTGAATGAGGTAAATAGTGGCATTTATGGGACAATGGCCATTTAGTTAGATTTTTAACGAGCTTGCTGACAGAGGGTGGATTCAGAATAAACAACTTCACATGAGAGTCATGACAGTTTTTGTCATAGCTCACAGACAGAGGTTGCATGCTGCATAAATGAATCTTTGCAAGGGCCGTAGAGGTGAATACAGGGCATTGAGGCAACGGTGGCCATACAACTTTCTTTTTTCTCAAAAAAAGCCTGCTAACAAGAAGGTAGACAGAGTATAAATGACTCTATGCAAAGGTCATGTAGGTGAAGAGGGGACGTTATGAAAAGGGGACGGTGGTCATGAAGTTTTCCTGTTTTTAATCAGAGCTTGCTGATAAAGGGTGGTTGTAGCATAAATGACTAACAGGAGGATTGCGTAGGTAAATAGGGGACAGTGAAGGAAAGGTAGCCGAAGATCTGGTAGCGCTGCAGGGTGACAGGCAGAGTGATTAACTCCGACTGGAGACAGGGGCCTATGGATAATAAATCAATCTGGAATAACGATGGGGGAAAGAGGAACAGTCCTGCCTGAGTCGATGGAGGAGAATATCAATTAAAGTTCTCCACCCACACGAGGAGGTATCTCAGTCATCTACCTTACATATTCTCCTACATCCTGCTGGTTTAAAAATCACAGCTTCTAGATTGTTCTACATTGAAAAATATACAATTTTGGTGAGAATTTCAGATTCAGACCACTAACAGAGTATCAACAGACAGAAACTCTCTCCATGTGACGACACTGCGCCTCTCGCTGATACTGGTTGGTGAATCACACTGCTGCGCTGTGCTGCCTGGTGGTAGTTGCTGCGGGTTACGCCAGGAGGCGTATGGTGCCGTTGTCAGCACCGAGCAGCAGGAGGCGGTTCTGAGGGAGCACCGACATGGTGGTGAGCACCCCGCGGAACACGTCCGAGCGCAGCTTCGTGCTCGAGAAACACGCCTAAAACAAACAGCGAAGAGAAATGAACAATTTTATTAGTACTAACGCCACTCAAAAAAATTAACTTGTTTCTCATCACCAAGCCATGAAAAAATATGACGAGGGCAGTTGTTTTTTTTCTTTTTCTTTGTTTTTTTTGCTGGATCAAAAATGGCTTTTGAAGTGGCATGAAGAAAAAAATGGAAGAGAAATGAACAATTTTATTAGTACTAACGCCACTCAAAAAAACCAACTTGTTTCTCATCACCAAGCCATGAAAAAATATGACGAGGGCAGTTGTTTTTTTTCTTTTTCTTTGTTTTCTTTGCTGGATCAAAAATGGCTTTTGAAGTAGCATGAAGAAAAAAATGGAAGAGAAATGAACAATTTTATTAGTACTAACGCCACTCAAAAAAAACAACTTGTTTCTCATCACCAAGCCATGAAAAAATATGACGAGGGCAGTTGTTTTTTTTCTTTTTCTTTGTTTTTTTTGCGGGATCAAAAATGGCTTTTGAAGTGGCATGAAGAAAAAAATGGAAGAGAAATGAACAATTTTATAAGTACTAACGCCACTCAAAAAAAACAACTTGTTTCTCATCACCAAGCCATGAAAAAATATGAAGAGGGCAGTTGTTTTTTTTCTTTTTCTTTGTTTTTTTTTGCTGGATCAAAAATGGCTTTTGAAGTGGCATGAAGAAAAAAATGGAAGAGAAATGAACAATTCTATAAGTACTAACGCCACTCAAAAAAACCAACTTGTTTCTCATCACCAAGCCATGAAAAAATATGACGAGGGCAGTTGTTTTTTTTCTTTTTCTTTGTTTTTTTTGCTGGATCAAAAATGGCTTTTGAAGTGGCATGAAGAAAAAAATGGAAGAGAAATGAACAATTTTATTAGTACTAACGCCACTCAAAAAAATACACTTGTTTGTCATCACCAAGCCATGAAAAAATATGACGAGGGCAGTTGTTTTTTTTCGTGTTTTTTTTGCAGGATCAAAAATGGCTTTTGAAGTGGCGTGAAGGAAAAAAAGAAGAGAAGTGGACAATTTTATTTGCAGGGATGAAAGTTGGGACTGGGGAAATAGTCGGTTTTGTTTGTTTGGGTGGTTTAACGTCGAATATTAGACTTACTTTGGGTTTGATCGGATCTAGGTAGAAATCTCACACCTACACATTTACCGAGGTGAGAAATCTTTTAGCTCACACACCACATAGACATGGTATGAGAAGGACTGACCTTTGATATAGCAGTAAGTCTACCACTGCTGGGGATGAAGGAGAAAGGTGGCTGCACACCACACCACATAGACATGGTATGAGAAGGACTGGCCTTTGATATAGCAGTAAATCTACCACTGCTGGGAGTGCAGGATAAAAGTAGCTGCAGTGGGACTCAAACCCACAAAGTCCAACAAACTTGGGATTACTATTCCAGTGCTCTTAACCACAGAGCTAACTCCCCACCCTGGTCGCTTTAGTTATGCTTGCATGCAAGCATATCCGGCCTGCACCACGCAGAGGCGAGGCGACCAAGAAGGTGAAAAGTGTGGAAGTGGTCGGCGTCTAAAGTGTGCTAGCTGCTGGAGGTCCTGTTAGCTGCCTACAACGGCCATGGTTCTGGCAGTATATTGGTTAGGGGGAGTGGGCCAGCACTCCCACTGTATAAATAAAGACGTTTTTATGCGGTTTCATAAAAATTCTGGAAAGTCTGATTTTCATCATTTGCCAGAAGACTTGCATCCCTGTATTACTACTAAGGCCACTCAAAAAAAAATTTGTTTCTCATCACTCCCTGTATTAGTACTAAGGCCACTCAAAAAAAATTGTTTCTCATCACCAAACCATGACAAAGATATGACGAGGGCGATTTCTCTTTTTATTTCTTTTTTTGCTGGATCAAAGATGGCTTTTGAAGTGTAATGAAATATATATACCTTTATAGATGGTCAGACCAATTTACAAGGGAATTTGGCAATGGGGTTCATACAGAGATTGGTTATAGATGTTACCTTAAATTTTATAAATTGTCTTTTTTGTCTTGTCTTTTGTAAATTTTCTTTTTATTGACGCCTAGTTGTGTTTAACCCTTTAAGGACGCATGATGCCTGGAGGCACCATTGTCCCAATATTAACAAAAATGTTTTAACAAAGAAATAATAGAGCAATTTTCATGTAATCTTCAGAATATGTAGATATAACATCATATTTAGTATTTCTATTAAAAGGAAATATTTATGATTATGTATCATACTGCATGATTACAAACTTGGATATCAGTTTTAGCTATTATGTGGCCGTCCTCTAGCCAGACAAACTGCCACCAGCACTCGTCCTTATGGGAGTAGCTAGGCCCCAGGCAGCCGTCCTTAAAGGGTTAATGATTTCTTGATGTGAACAATTGAAAATTTGATGTTACTTAAGCAACCTGATGATGATGAAAACTCGGCCTGACAATTAACACCTGCGGGACTAAATAGCAGATATCACCGGCCACTTTATTGGCCATGTCTAAATCGTATGGCAAATCATATTCTGTAATTTGTACTCATTATGTGCCAATAATGAAATGATCTAAAAAAAAATTTTTTTTTTTTTTTTTGCCTATGAGATAACACGTAGCCTCGTCTGAATTATGATCTAAAAAATAAGAAAAAAAAAGATGTGGCTCACCTTACGGTCTACAGAGGTGTGGACGCCCACGCGGTTGGCTGTGGTCGCCGACAGGATCTCGTTACGATAGAAGACGGCGCAGTGAACCGGCTCCGTCGCACCTGAAACATGACATCATTGAGAGGGTGGTTGTGGCCCATTAGATTCTAGGTCAACTCTCGACTGTAGAAGCGTCCCAAGGCGCTAGAAAATATCATGTAAGGAGGTCAGGGTCAAGGTCGGGGTTTACTCCGAATCCTGTCATTGGCTACTGGGTCTACTCTATTCCTTATATGGTAGTTAATACAGAGGGACAACTCCATGCAGTTAACTACCTGTGTCTCAGATACTGACACGACAGAGTAGAAATACAGTAAAACCCCGCTTCCGGGCCACCCCACATAAGGGGTCACCCCGCCTAAGGGGCCATCCTGCATAAGGGACCACCCCGCATAAGGGGCCATCCTGCATAAGGGACCCCCCCGCATAAGGGGGCACCCCGCATAAGGGGAAATCCCACTTAGGGGTCACCCTGCATACGGGGTCACCCCGCTTAGGGGGACACCCCACATAAGGGGTCAACCCGCTTAAGGGATCACCTGCTTAAGGGGACAATTTGCCTGGCACAAGATTGTTCCCTCTATTAAGAGTCTATTTAACCCCAATTAGGAGGACACCCCGTTTAAGGGGACAGTTATTTCGGAACAGAATGCTTCTTAACCGCAGTTTGGAGGGACACCTTATCAAATCTGATGTGACAGTGTGGGAACAGCATTCTGGATATCTTGTGTTGTGCCAATAGATAATTTACCCTCTTCAATCATCAATGAATAATGTACCCTTATGATTTGATTTGTCAATCGCTAACTTAAACTTGCATCGTGGATTGAATAGGAATAATTTATATTTATAACATGACCCGACATGTCAATAAGATATAGCCTTGTGACTTGATTCGTCAGTATGTAATTTAGCCCTGTTCCTTGGATTGTCAATGAGTGTCTGGAGATGCAATGTGAGATTACCTTTGAAGTGACACACGGCCATGGCATCCTCCACATTCCACAAGGTCATCGTCTGGTCCAGGGACGTGGTCAGGATCGTCTTGTTGTTGTACGCCTTCACCTGTTCAGCCACACAAACACGCCTTTAACATTGTGACTATGTAACATTACTCTGTATATAGAATAATGAATAAGGTCCATTTAGTTGAAGTGGAAATTAATACTGCCCAGTTTGAAACTCATCAGGCCCAAGTTGAAACCCATATTGCCCAGATAGAAACCCATATAGCCCAGGTTGAAGCTCATATAGCTCAAGATGCAACCCATAGAGCCCATGTGGAAACCCATAGGAACACAAATAGCACCGGATGAAACTCATATAGTTCAGGATGAAACCCATATAGCTCAGAATAAGACCCATATAGCTCAGGCTGAAACCTATATGGCCCAGGTAGGAACCCATAAGGCTCAGGATAAAATACATATGGCCTAGGTGAAACCCCATATGGCCCAGGTGAAACCCCACACAGCCCAGCTAGAAACCCACATAACCCAGTTCGGAACCCACACAGCCCAGGATGAAAGCCATATAACTCAGGTAGAAACCCATATAGCCCAGGTAGAAATATATATGCCCCAGGTAGGAACACACCAAGCTCAGGATGAAATCCATATGACCCAGGTAGAAACCCATATGGCTAAGGATGAAATCCATATAGCTCAGGATAAAACCTATATAGCCCGGGTAGGAAGCCATATAGCACAAGATGAATCCCATACAGCTCAGGTAGAAGCCCATATGGCTCTGATAGAAACCCAAATAGCCCAGATTGAAACCCTCCTTTCCTATATATCAAGTTTAAAAGAATAGTCTGAGTACCATGTAACATTCATAAGATACAACGAGATGAAAATCACAGTTGACAGGAATGTAGACAGTGACAAATGTTTTGACAGGTGTGATGACATTTGACAGTGACAGGAGAGCTGACAGTGACAGCTTTTAACACTGACAGTTAACAATGACATGACAGGTGACGGGGAAATCCACATACCTGTAGAATCTCGCCTTCATGTCCCTTCCATGTAGCGAGAAGGAGGCCCGTTCGGATGTCGATGATGGAGATGATGCCTGAGGAGTAGCCGGCTGCCACCCAGTGCCCGTCCGGACTGACCGCCGTACACCGAATCAGACCTGTGTGACAAGAGTCGCGTTACGACACAGCGGCACGTGGCAACCGATATACAGGGCAACGAGGCGTAGTTGGCTGCCACCCAGTGACCATCTGGAGGGTTGAGTATACAATTTATACTGCATAAGGAGCAGCAGTATATAATTACCCAATATACAGCATGGGTATATAATAAACAGTATTACTGATATGACAATCAGCAATAAGTACAGAGTATTACTGCTGTCACAATATACAGCAGTACCACAACCATCAACATGGAAATTAATCTACAGTAGCAGGAAGTTCACCAGTGAATGAAATCATCAAAGTCTATTTAACTAAGTAGTAATAAGCTATATAATGTCTTCTGTCATTATCATACATTTTATCATACACTCTCTGGTCATTCTTTAGTTTCATATCAATGTAGTCGAAATGTGAGAGTGTCTTGACATTTATCATTCAAGGACATATCAAATCACGCAGCTTCACACCATAATCATAGCAGAAATCAGGAAACATTTCTACTCATCTATACACAAGACAAAATTTTAAAACAATGCCTCACAAGGAACAGAAAATCCAGCTAATACACTCATCACAATATTCCAGCTAAAGCAGTCAAATAAATGCTGGTAGAGACAGAACTTGCCAGGCCAGTAAAGGCTTGATTCCATCTCCTGATTTCACTCCCGATGTGGTCAAGATGTACTCCAGTTTAGATCCTGCCACCAAAACTTGCCGATGTCTGGTCTCTTGTCCAGAGGCCATCAGCGCAATGGAATAGGGTACCTGTGCGTCAACACCAAAACTGGAGTAGATGTTGACCACATCGGGAGTGAAATCGGCTATATGGAATCAAGCCTATAATGGGCTGATCAGGGGGTGCGGGGTTCATGAGAGGTTAGAGAGACAAGGCGAGAGAAGGACAGGAAGATAAGAAGCTGGGGAGACAATCAAGGAGAAGGACAGGAAGATGAGAAGCTGGGGAGACAATCAAGGAGAAGGACAGGAAGATGAGAAGCTGGGAAGACAATCAAGGAGAAGGACAGGAAGATGAGAAGCTGGGGAGACAATCAAGGAGAAGGACAGGAAGATGAGAAGCTGGGGAGACAATCAAGGAGAAGGACAGGAAGATGAGAAGCTGGGGAGACAATCAAGGAGGAGGACAGGAAGATAAGAGGCTGGGGAGACAATCAAGGAGAACGACCGGAAGATGAGAAGCTGGGGAGACAATCAAGGAGAAAGACAGGAAGATGAGAAGCTGGGGAGACAATCAAGGAGGACAGGAAGATGAGAAGCTGGGGAGACAATCAAGGAGATGACTGAAGAGCTGGACAGTTGATATTAAGGTGATGAAGGCAGGGAGCGAGAGATGGATAGACAAGACATGACCACAGAGACAAACAGAGGACAAAGAGCTGTAAACGAGGAAGTGAGAACGACAGAGAGCAGAAAGCTATAAACAACGGAGAGGTTAGTGAATTGAGAGAAAGAGAGAGCAAAACCTGTAAACGATGGACAGGTTGGTGAAGTGAGAGACAGAGAGAGAGCAAAACCTGTAAACAAGGGATAAGTTAGGGAGACGAGAGACAGAGACAGAGCAAAGACTGTAAATGAGGGATATATTAATGAGTTGAGAGACAGAGAGAGAGGAAAGACTGTAAATGAAGGACAGGTTAGTGAGAGAGACAGAGACAGAGAGCAAAGACTGTAAACAAGGGACAGGTTAGTGAACTGAGAGACAGAGAGAGAGCAAAGACTGTAGAGGAGGAACAGGTTAGTCAGACAAGAGACAGAAAAATTGGGAGACAGAAAGAGCCAGGACTGTAAATGAAGGACAGCTAAGTTAGTCGAGAAAAAGACAGAGCAAATGAGGATAAGGCTGGCGAGTCAAGAGACAGAGAGTGAGCAAAAACTGTAGATGAGGGAAATGTTAGTGAGTCAATAGACAGAGAGAGAAACCAGAAACTGTAGATGAGGAGATATGTTAGTGAGTCAAGAGACATGGGGAGAGAGCAAAGACTCAACAAGGGATATATATAGCAGTAAGTCTCAGTGAGTCGAGACACAGAGAGGGAGAGAGAGAGCAAGGAACTGTAAAGGAAGGATATGTTGGTGATGCGAGTGTTCAAAAGAGGAGCAAAGAAATGTAAAGGATTGAGAGGTTAGTAACTTAAACAGAGGAGCAAGGCAATGTAATGGATAGACACAGAATATAGTAAGACAGAAAAGAGCTCAGAAGGAAATAGCTGGTAGCTAGGTTCGAGAGCATCACAGGGAGACAAGAAGCTGAACTTCCTCAGGGATGACAGAATAGCTGAGAGGGCAAATAGGTGACAGGCTCAGTTGCAGAAAGATAAGAAGGCTGCTGGACAGGAAAATTGGAGAGCATGGAAAATCAATGATAGACTAAGAGAAAATGAATTCAGAGCTGAACAAATAATTTTTTAATGAAGAATGATTTAGTGATTTGCAAAAAATCTGAGTTAAAGTTGCAGATTACTGGAGATGAATGGAGAGATGAAACAGATGTGATGCGGGCTGCAGCGAATAACACTAAACTGAAAGATGAGTGACAGCTGAGGCAGTATATAGAGGGAACACGAGGAGGGAAGTGGGGAGAGGTAGGCAGGTTACCCTTACTGTTCTCAATAAAGCCGATCCGGTAAGCAGGCATTGCGCCTAAGGGACATAAGAACAAATTGGATTTAGAGTCTCTTAAACATCATAGGATCAGCTAAAAGCTTGACTATCTATTGAAGAATAGAACATTAATGTAATCAGTGATTGTAACATCAATGTGATTGGAGATTGTAACATTAATGTGATTGGAGATTGTAACATTAATGTGATCGGATATTGTAACATTAATCCTATTGGAGATCATAACATCGATGTGACTGGAGACTGTAACATTAATGTGCTTGGGGATTGCAGCATTAATATCACTGTAACTGTAACATTTATGTGACAAAGTAGAGATTATGATACTAACATCACAGATTTATACACTGGTTGACATCACGACCACAAAGACCTGGTTGGCATCTTTGTATTTCATAGATATTTCTCAAATGACATTTTCTTTTCCAGACAATTTCCAAACTTTTATATGCCAAGAGGTTTGTTTGTTTGTTTGTTTGAGTAATTAAACAGCAAATATGCTCCATTAGCTGCATGGAGTTGTTCCTATGCTTTCACTGCCATATAAGGAATATAGAAGGCATGGATTGACCCAGCAGCCAATGACTGCATTCACACCAAACCGCGAGCTTTACCCTGACTTCCTTACAGAGTGTTAATAGCACCTTGGGAGGGTTCTACAGTCTGACTTGAATTTCTTGGGCCAAAACCACCCTCTTAGACTGCCAGCCACAAGATGATGAGAACAAAGATATATGAAGGTTTTGTGCAACAGAAAATGCAGCAAGTCTATGTCAGTGTCAGTCTATGGAATATGAAGGTCTGTAAGTTCAAGGTCCAGGTGCAGAAACAGATGAACTAACCAATCAGAAGGTGGGTAGGTAATGGAGATTGAATGCCATGTCAACAGCCAGGGTCATATTCATGGGCAGAAGTGGTTTAGGTTTAGAACAGTAGGGGGGAGTGTCAGTATGATATTTGGACAACTCGTAATGTGGTGAAGCTGTGTTTGAAAAATGTCTGTGGTTTGACATTCAGGAGGCTGTCTTCCCAGATATCAGGGTTTATTTGTTTGGGTAGTTAACGTCCAATATGTTTTATTACACTTACTTTAGGATTGACCAAATCTATGAGATGAATTCTGGTAGAAATATCACCCCAACACATTTATCGAGGTGAGAGTTCTTTTACTTCTCACACCACACAGACATGGGATAAGAAGGACTGGCCTTTGATATAGCAGTAAATCTACAACTGTTGGGGATGCTGGAGAAAAGTGTCTGCAGTGGGACTTGAACCCACAAAAGTCCTACATCTTTGGGTTGACGAGTCCAGTGCTCTTTACCACAGAGCTAACTTCCCACCCCGGTGGATTCAGCTATGCTTGCATGAAACCATATCCGGCCTGCACCACGGGGAGGCATGGCTACCATGAGGGTGAACAGATTGACATTGTTTTGCACCCCAGCAGATTGCTTTCTTCTGTGACTGGTAATCAATCACTAAACTGAGCTAAGAGATGACAGGGTGGTCTGTGCGTGGTGTATTCTGGGTAAAGGGAAGCAGACTTACCTGCGGGGCCCGTAGAACACTTAAACTCATGCATGTAGGTAGCCGCGCGCACATCTAGGAACCTGCAGCAACAAGCGATGACAGTGAAACACACAGGTCAGAGTCAAGTCGACAAAAAAAAGTGTAAACTCTGTTAATTTATGTCTTACATGATGCCATCAATCTAAAAAAAAATGATACACGAAAAAAACAGAAAGAACCAGAAAACTGGTATCTCTGTGCATCGTACAAGGTATTCCCCAGGACATATTTTATTATCCACCTAATACAAAGTGTCCGTAGGAAACATATTAGGAGTGTGTATCACCATTCCCGGAGCATACAGATATGTTTTATGCTCCAGGCTTCAAAAGCCTTTGTATTGGGAAAATTAGTGCATATGAAAAAATAGTGCATACCTAAATGAACCAATATCGGTATGCCACTTGTCATGAAAAGGTCGATAAAACATACAATATAGACAGGTTTTTCTGTAGACATCAAAGTTTGAATGACATGTATTGTACAAGGCACTAACACAAAACGTCATTTTGTTTTTGAAACTAGATTGTTTACTCTGGTGTTTTAGTACTAGGATATAATACACCCTGTTTCCATTAGATACCTGGTACCCGTTTGTTAGACGAGATAATCTCGAGATAATCTCGTAATAGCGATTATCAAACATTCAAGACGTTTTTCAAGATAAATACAACCACCACTACTGTTACTGCTGTCAAGGATGTTTGTTTATTATTTGTTGTTAATTCATATCAAATCTTTTATTACACCGGATTTATGTATGATTCACTTTCTGTAATCTGGTCAAGCAAGTAAACCACAAGACGCTGAGCTATGGCCAGCATAAATAAAAGATTTTTTTTTTTTTTAATTAAAAAAAACCACCGGCCCCAAGGGTTTGATAATTATCGGCAAATTTATGATAATTAGACTAGGGCCTCAAAACGGTTCCTATTAATGACTATCCCGTCCTAAAAACGGGTCCCTTTACCATACCATTTTTATGACTCGTAGAATAGTATGTTTAGTGTACCCAATACTCAATGGCTAATTTGGTAATTCATTTCATCAATTAACAGTGTTATACGGGGTGAGATAAAATCAGAAACCCACTCGATGAGAATAACTTGGTCTGCACTCCACCTCGTTTGACCACAGAGTGATTCACTCAGCTTCGCTTCGTGAATTACTCCGTGGAGTACGGACCAGGTTATTCTCATCTCGTGGGTTTCCTTCTAAGTACCTGAGAGTGGCGTCGGTGGTGGCTGTGACGAGCGTGCAGTGCGGGGCAGGCATCGGAGTGACCACCGTCACGGGCGGGTTACGGGGCGAGTCAAACTGTCGTACGGCCATCCCCATGAACGGGTCCCAGATCTGTAACACGCACAGGATTAATAGTGTAAAACAACTGTAACGCACATGATAATCAGTGTAAAACAATCGTAACACATTGTAAGTACTGTGAGATAACTGTAACACACATGATAATCAGTGTAAAACAATCGTAACACATTGTAAGTACTGTGAGATAACTGTAACGCACATGATAATCAGTGTAAGACAACCGTAACACATTGTAAGTATTGTGAGATAACTGTAACGCACATGATAATCAGCGTAAGACAATCGTAACACATTGTAAGTATTGTGAGATAACTGTAACACACATGATAATCAGTGTAAAACAATCGTAACACATTGTAAGTACTGTGAGATAACTGTAACACACATGATAATCAGTGTAAGACAACCGTAACACATTGTAAGTATTGTGAGATAACTGTAACACACATGATAATCAGTGTAAAACAATCGTAACACATTGTAAGTACTGTGAGATAACTGTAACACACATGATAATCAGTGTAAAACAATCGTAACACATTGTAAGTACTGTGAGATAACTGTTGCACATTGTTAGTAATGTGAGACAACTGTAACACGTAATTAATGTTTGTTTGTTTGGGTAGTTTAACATCCAATATGTTCTATTACTTACTTTGGGTTTGACCGAATCTATTAGATGAATTCAGGTAGAAATCTCACCGCTACATTTCTACCGAGGTGAGAGTTCTTTTACTTCTCACACCACATAGACATGAAACGAGAAGGACTGGCCTTTGATATGGCAGTAAATCTACCACTACTGGGGATGAAGGATAAAGGTTGCTGCACACCACATAGACATGGTATGAGAAGGACTGGTCTTTGATATAGCAGTAAATCTACCACTACTGGGGATGAAGGATAAAGGTTGCTGCACACCACATAGACATGGAATGAAAGGGACTGGCCTTTGATATAGCAGTAAATCTACCACTACTGGGGATGAAGGATAAAGGTTGCTGCACACCACATAGACATGGAATGAGAAGGACTGGCCTTTGATATGGCAGTAAGTCTACCACTGCAGGGGATGAAGGAGAAAGGTGGCTGCACGCCACATAGACATGGTATGAGAAGGACTGGCCTCTGATATAGCAGTAAGTCTACCACTGCTGGGGATGAAGGAGAAAGGTGGCTGTACACCACACCACATAGACATGGTATGAGAAGGACTGGCCTTTGATATGGCAGTAAGTCTACTACTGCTGGGGATGAAGGATAAAGGTTGCTGCACACCACATAGACATGGTATGAGAAGGATTGGCCTTTGATATAGCAGTAAATCTACCACTGCTGGGGATGAAGGGGAAAGGTGGCTGTACACCACACCACATAGACATAGTATGAGAAGGACTGGCCTTTGATATGGCAGTAGGTCTAACACTACTGGGGATGAAGGATAAAGGTTGCTGCACACCACATAGACATGGTATGAGAAGGACTGGCCTCTGATATAGCAGTGAGTCTACCACTACTGGGGATGAAGGATAAAGGTGGCTGCTCACCACATAGACATGGTATGAGAAGGACTGGCCTTTGATATGGCAGTAAGTCTACTACTGCTGGGGATGAAGGGGAAAGGTGGCTGTACACCACACCACATAGACATAGTATGAGAAGGACTGGCCTTTGATATGGCAGTAGGTCTAACACTACTGGGGATGAATGATAAAGGTTGCTGCACACCACATAGACATGGTATGAGAAGGACTGGCCTCTGATATAGCAGTAAGTCTACCACTGCTGGGGATGAAGAAGAAAGGTGGCTGTACACCACACCACATAGACATGGTATGAGAAGGACTGGCCTTTGATATGGCAGTAAGTCTACTACTGCTGGGGATGAAAGAGTAAGGTGGCTGTATACCACACCACATAGACATGGCATGAGAAGGATTAGCCTTTGATATTTCAGTAAGTCTACCACTGCTGGAGGCTGCAGGGGGATGTGATTCGTTTACTTGTTACTCACATGGACAATGCTGTCACAGGATGCTGCGAGGCGCACCGTCTCCAGGAAGGTGACAGAGAAGACAGATTTCTTGTGACTCGTGTACGTCCATTGACTGCCAACCCTGTCATAAACATCAAAATGACACTGTCAAACAATGCCGGAAATGCACCAACCTGTTTATTAACATAGCTACAGCTGCTTCCCCAGTACAACAAGACCATCGTATAAACTTCTAGAGCTACTTGATTTTTAGAAAACAACACAAGGTTTATGAATTTGTGAATAAACAACAAATCTTTTATGTTGATAATTCAATGAAAAGTCTAGAATTTCTATGTATATCTTAATTAATTGTTAAGCTTTCCATCAATCTTTTATTTTTGTACATACTTCTTTATTCAAGCAAAATTTCACTGCTTTTCTATAACTTAAAAAGGATATAGCAATAAAACTGAGATCAGGGTATCATCAATTTTAGCTTACTGAACTAACTAGATATTTGCTGCTTGCTAGAACAAAGGGATGGTCACTTATTAGTACATATTTCAGGTGATACATCACTTGAGAGAGTGATGCCTGCATCATAACCCACCTTCCAGTGCCATCGCCAAAACTGCGTAGCGACCAGAGTTTGACCGTCTTGTCCTTACTCGCGCTGATGAAGGAGTTCTCATTGTCGAGAATGTACAAGGATCGGATACTGTTTGTGTGACCTGTTAAGAGAAAACACGAAGACCGGATACTGTTTGTATGAATTGTTAAGAGAGAGAAAGGTCAAAGACCGGATAGTGTTTGTGTGAACTTTTATTGGAAAATATGAAGATCGGATACTGTTTGTGTGACCTGTTAAGAGAAAATACAAAGACCGGATAATGTTTGTGTGAACTGTTAACAGAAAGGTCAAAGACCGGAAAGTGTTTGTGTGAACTTTTATTGGAAAAAATGAAGACCGGATACTGTTCGTGTGACGTGTCAACAGAAAGTAAAAGACCGGATACTGTTTCTGTGATGTCTCAAGAGAAAGGTCAAAGACTGAATACTGTTTGTGTGATATGTCAAGAGAATGGCCAAGACTGAATAAAGTTTGTGTGAACTGTCACGACCGGAAAATGTTTGTGTGACCTGTCAGGAGAATGGTCAAAGACCGGATACATTCCGAGTTCCAAGCAAAAGTGTCTGCCTACGCTGGGTGTCTGTTAGGCGGGGTTCTACTGTACATATACATATGCGACTTCTTTACCCTTATTTCACCATTTGTGATGTTATAGACACTCGTATTTACTCAAACAAAGACTGGATAATGTTTGTGTGAACTGTCAAGAGAATGGTCAAAGGCCAGATACTGTTAGTGTGATGTGTCAAGAAAACGGCCAAGACTGGATAACGTTTGTGTGAACTGTGAAGAGAAATGTCAGAGACCGGATACCGTTTGTGTGAACTTTTAAGAGAAAATATGAAGACCGGATACTGTTCATGTATTGTGTCAAGAGAAAGGTCAAAGACCGGATATTGTTTGTGTGATGTGTCAAGAAAACGGCCAAGACTGGATAATGTTTGTGTGAACTGTCCAGAGAAAGGTCAAAGACCAGATACTGTCTGTATAAACTCTGAAGAGAAAGGTCAAAGACTGTATACTGTTTGTGTGATATGTTAAGAAAATGGCCAAGACAGGATAATGTTTGTGTGAACTGTCCAGAGAAAGGTAAAAAACCAGATACTGTCTGTATAAACTGTCAAGAGAAAGGTCAAAGACTGGATACTGTTTGTGTGACCTGTAAAGAGAAAGGTCAAAGACTGGATACTGTTTGTGTGACCTGTCAAGAGAAAGGTCAAAGACTGGATACTATTTGTGTGACCTGTTAAGAGAAAGGTCAAAGACCGGATACATTCCGAGTTCCAAGCAATAGTGTCTGCCTACGCTGGGTGTCTGTTAGGCGGGGTTCTACTGTACATATACATATGCGACTTCTTTACCCTTATTTCACCACTTGTAATGTTATAGACACTCATATTTACATATGTATTAATTGTTACCTGAAATAGACTTAGACTGCTGAGCTTACCTGAGAATGTCTGAAGCTTGATTTGTTTAAAATTAAAGTTCATCTCACGCTCGCTCAAACCTGAAATAAGGACATGTGACCTTCAGAAATATGGCGATTGGTTAATTTCTAACGGCATCTATAATGGAGTCTAAAGAGTTGCATAGTATTCTTCTCTCGTCTCATTTTTACATTTAGATGAAATAAAAAGGTAATAAAGACACTCAGAGTTAACTGCGCAATATCTTCGCATGCGCTCGGATATTACTATGCGTCAACTCCTCGGAGCATATATCGGTAACCAGTCAATATTGTGTTACCTGAAAAAACATAAATTGTGTATATATATATATATCAGGGATGTCAGTTGGGGTCAGAAAATAAAGTGGAAATATTTTTCAAGTCAAATAGGCTGCATCCGAGGGACCGAAAAAAAAATCAAAAATATATACTGTCAGTTACGGTATGGGACTGAGGATCTATGGGGAGGTTCAGACTACTGTTCTATTGATATGATTGAGGCTCAATTAATATTATCTTGCTTTACGCAAGATAAAATAATGAAAATGGAAATGTGGATTTCCATGGAAAAGTGGAAAACTGGCATCTCTGATATATAAGTGTCCATATCACAAATCCAGTAAAAGTTTATTTTTATATAGTAACACTGCTGTTTTATTGAACAGACAAGGCGACGGAGATCACTCACCGAGTTCGTGCTCCCAGTAGGCCAGCCAGTTGCCCTTCAGGTGGCGCTGTTTGTTGAAGTCCATCTCCGGACTGACATGAACGAGGAACCAGACAAAATATGTCAAATTAATAATCACCAAGCAAATGTCTCTAGGATATACGATGGATATATAGGGCACAGAGTGATTGCTAGTTCCGCAATCATCCGCCAGGAAATCATAAGATAGCACCACTGTAGTAGGGGGACAACCACTTTTATCCTACCCCTAATAAAAAACCGCCATAGACTTAACATAGGCAAATTTTATGTGGCAGGCCGTGACATAAAGTGTTTTTTATGCCACTAGAATAATAACAATATTGACCAGTCAGAGAGCAGGATGTCAGCCACTATGAAAAAAGTTCTGTTGGTCGTTGAGTCAATATTTATCTTTAAGTAATACAAAAGCATAGACGGGGTAGGATAAATACGAAACCGAACTCGAGTTAGACTTGTCAGTGTCTATGCCACTTTGGTCAGGTCTGGTCCTCACTACACTCGGCTACGCCTTGTGTAGTAATACACGACCTGCCCGTCGTGGCATAAACATTGTCAAGTCTAACTCTCGTTTGGTTTCTACTAATTATCTGCTGTTATAATGTATTGATATTCATGAGATAAGGCTAAAATCCCTCTAAGGCAAGGAAGAAATAATATTTTTGATAAAATTCATTGATAACTGGACCCGCCACCTTGGGTTTTGTTTGGCGTCGGGGCCAAGATGGCTGCCTCTATAACATAATGCCTATGTGCCCTATAAAAAATAACCAAGGGTTTTGTAGACAGGCGGCCGTAAACCACAAGTGGTTAATGTGTCGTAATACACGAACATCAGCCACATGGTTATGGTATCTGACACTTTTTGAATAATGAGTTGTGGTTTACTGAGTCCCAATACATTCTCAATGGGTACTTTGAATACCATAGATAATACAAAGCGAGAAATGATCCCCAGTGAGGAATAAAATGTTAGGCTTATTTTAAAGCAGGGCAACCTATCCTGTAACGTGAAGTCAATTATTGTCTAGTAATAAACTATAAGATCAACCGTCCACCCGCTAATAAGGCACTGTATAGTGGATGTCTATTTTATCTGATGTACAATTATTTCCTTTTATAACTGGTCCTTAAATGTATAACTTGTACTTACCTCCTGAGTTTGTTGTCATCGATGACTGACTCTCCAGACTTACGCCGGCCCCGGTTGGCGCTGCTGCCTCCGGCTGACTGCGGGTCGAGGCCTGTCGGCTCATCATCAGCGATCACGATTTTGTTCCCAGCGACTGTCACGTTACGCCCAAAGCTACCACTGACATTGTCGTCGTCCGAACCCGGGGTGCCAGGACAGGGGGGCTGAGTCCCGTCCCCGCTGCCAGTGGTCTGCTGCGCCGAGCTTGACGCTAAAACATGGGGTCATGGTGTTAACATGTGGAGTTTTATTATGTAGCAGAGTAAGCGTGGGGCTGGGTGCAGTCCCTTCTGCTAGCAGCATGCTGAGCCAAGCCTGATACTAAAGTATCGGGTCAGAGTATTAACATGCAGTTTTATCTTGGAGCAGAATGAGCCGGGACAGCAGGTCTGAGTCCATCCTCTGCTGGGCTGAGCCTGACGCTAATATATGGGGCCATATTTTAACATGTGGAGTTTTATTAAGTAGCAGAGTGAGACAGATCAACAGGGCCAAGTCCTGTGCCTGCTGCTGGCAGTCTGTCGGCTTAGCCTAATGCTAAACATAGGGTCAGAGAATTGACATGCAGTTTTATCATGGAGCAGAGTGAGCTGGGACAGCGGGGCCGAGTCCGTCCCCGCTGCCAGTGGTCTGCTGGGCTGAGCCTGACACTAAAACCTGGGGTCATAATGTCAATATGTGGAGTTTTATTATGTAGCAGAGTGAGACAGGACAATGGGGCTGGGTCCCATCCCTGCTGCTGGCAGTCTGTCGGCTGACCCTAACGCTAAACATGGGGTCATAGTGTTAACGTGAGGAGTTTTATCATGTAGCAGAGTGAAACAGAACAAAGGAGCCGAGTCCTGTCCCTGCTGTCTGTCGGCTTAGCCTAATGCTAAACATAGGGTCAGGGAATTGACATGCAGTTTTATCATGGAGCAGAATGAGCCAGGACAGCGGGGCGGAGTCCGTCCCCACTGCCGGTGCTCTGCTGCACCGAGCCTGACGCTAAAACATGGGGTCATAATGTTAACATGTGGAGTTTTATCATGTAGCAGAATGAGACAATACAGCGGGGCTGAGTCCCGTCCCCGCTGCCAGTGGTCTGCTGTGCCGAACCTGATGCTAGAAATGGGGTCATAGTGTTGACATGAATTTTTATCATGGCGTAGAATGAGCCGGAACCCGGCCCCGCTGCCATCGTTTATTGTCTATCTATACAACCACTAGCCATGTCATCAACACTCGCGCTATGCCTGGTATGAGACTTCTTCACCGTTATTTCATCACTTGTGATGTTATAGACACTGACACTTTCCTAAGATGAGACTTCTTTACCCTTATTTCACCGGTTTTTACACTCGTCCTATGCCTAAGACTTCTTTACCCTAATTTCACCGCTGATTAATAATGTTATACGGTGTGAGATAAAATCAGAAACCCAATCGATTAGAATAATTTGGTCTGTACTCTACCTCATTTGACTGCAGAGTAATTCACTCAGCTTCGCTTCATGACGTACTCTGCGTTCAAACTCGGTAAAGTACATTATTTTCATCTCCTGAGTTTCCTTCTAATTATTTCACTACTTTTGATGTTACAGACACTCGTACTATGCCTGGTGTTAGATGTCAGTACCTACCTTTATATGCCGCGACAGCATTCTGCTGTGACACAGCCTCGTCGTACATGGTACACAACTGACGGATCAGGTCATCGTTGATGAGGTTCTGCTCCATATGGATTCTGCAAAAAGAGGTCCCTCGGTTAACCATCTCAATTATGTACAATAACAGGAGACCTGACGAATCAATATTCAGGATGAAAGTTGGGACTGGGGAAAAAGTTGGAAATCAAAAACCTTAAAAAAGGTTAGAACAGCAAAACCCAAGTGGGTGCCGTCCAAGGTTGGTAAATGATGGAAGCAGTCGGCAGCTACCACACCCAAGTTGCCCGGGGTTCCAGTGAGGCTAGCGGCCGAGGATGGCCTTTGTTCGACGAAGGTTCAGTAGCCTGCCAGTGAGTAAATATTGACACTTTTATTCAATTTTCATCAAGATACCGAAAAGTCATATTTCCTTCAATTGTCGGAAGACTTGCATCCCTGAACATTCAACAGTTTTCATTCTCACCTATGTGAACTTGTGTGACGCATATGAGGAGAGGGAAGGTCAATATGAAGTGATGATACGTAGTTGTAATTCGAAAAATAATAGTTTATTACCTCAAATGGTACCTTTACAATACCTACATTTGAATTATCAAAAGTTTTACTAAATTTAACATATGTATTGTCCCTGGTGAGGTGCTGGGTAAATGTCTGACCCAACTCTGCCAGTGTCTAGGATGCTTTATACGAATGTGCTGGGAATATCATGACTTACCCTCCAGCCAGTTTACAGAAGGGGATGTAGGAGCGGTGAGTGAGGTGCGGTAATATGGTGACTTACCCTCCAGCCAGTTTACAGAAGGGGATGTAGGAGCAGTGAGCGAGGTGCAGGAATATGGTGACTTACCCTCCAGCCAGTTTACAGAAGGGGATGTAGGAGCGGTGAGTGAGGTGCGGGAATATCATGACTTACCCTCCAGCCAGTTTACAGAAGGGGATGTAGGAGCGGTGAGTGAGGTGCGGGAATATGGTGACTTACCCTCCAGCCAGTTTACAGAAGGGGATGTAGGAGCGGTGAGTGAGGTGCGGGAATATGGTGACTTACCCTCCAGCCAGTTTACAGAAGGGGATGTAGGAGCGGTGAGCGAGGTGCGGTAATATGGTGACTTACCCTCCAGCCAGTTTACAGAAGGGGATGTAGGAGCAGTGAGCGAGGTGCGGGAATATGGTGACTTACCCTCCAGCCAGTTTACAGAAGGGGATGTAGGAGCAGTGAGCGAGGTGCGGGAATATGGTGACTTACCCTCCAGCCAGTTTACAGAAGGGGATGTAGGAGCGGTGAGTGAGGTGCGGGAATATGGTGACTTACCCTCCAGCCAGTTTACAGAAGGGGATGTAGGAGCGGTGAGTGAGGTGCGGGAATATGGTGACTTACCCTCCAGCCAGTTTACAGAAGGGGATGTAGGAGCGGTGAGTGAGGTGCGGGAATATGGTGACTTACCCTCCAGCCAGCTTACAGAAGGGGATGTAGGAGCGGTGAGTGAGGTGCGGGAATATGGTGACTTACCCTCCAGCCAGTTTACAGAAGGGGATGTAGGAGCGGTGAGTGAGGTGCGGGAATATGGTGACTTACCCTCCAGCCAATTTACAGAAGGGGATGTAGGAGCGGTGAGTGAGGTGCGGGAATATGGTGACTTACCCTCCAGCCAGTTTACAGAAGGGGATGTAGGAGCGGTGAGTGAGGTGCGGGAATATGGTGACTTACCCTCCGGCCTGTTTATGGAAGGGGATGTAGGAGCGGTGAGTGAGGTGCGGGAATATGGTGACTTACCCTCCAGCCAGTTTACAGAAGGGGATGTAGGCAAGGTGAGCGAGGTGCGGAGTGAACGTCTGCCTCAGCTCTGCCATGATGTGGTCCTGACTGTCTACGCCCTTTGTGTCCGTCTCATCTGAATATGAATTAAAGATATTATACATTAGCTTTTCTCTCTGAACCATAAAGCTTTTTCAAGTACATACTATGCATTTGAAAAAGGCTGAAAGATACTATGTCATAGTCAGTATAGAATATAGACTAATCAAGATTGTGAATTATTGTGAACATCAAAGCAAATGGACAAAATATTATGGACTAAATTAGGAATTATTTAGTGCTTGTACTCTTTGGATTAAAACATTGTGTGTAGTATATTACATGAGACACCATCCTTACCTTCCTGTGTAGCTGGAGACAGACTGTACCGGAAGCCACCTGACCCCTGACGCTGGTGGGACGGTTGCCATGACGACGGTTTGACCGGCGGCGTCACGATCTTGTAACTTCCGGTCACGGCGTCATGTTTGAGCTCCATGTAGACGCTGTCTGGTGACGTCACACCATCTGCTGGGTGATCTGTGAAACAAAAATGACGTCACCACTTTACTGACATGAATTTACTCAAATTTTACATTTTACTAAAGTATATTGGTTCAAATAGTGAAAAAAACATAATAGACAAAATATTCGCATTATTCCATTGAAAAATAGCAATTACTTAAATTTCGGAGATGATATCTCAAGGCATCATAGTGTACTATGCCCGGGAATGCCTCCAGGCATCATAGCGTAACTAAAGAGTTAAATATAAACCTTGCAGAATACAGAGATGCTAGTGAGGTCTTAGAAAAAAAATAACATAAGACCTACCAAATGGCACCACCCTTTTAGCGAAAAAATATCCAATACATAATATGGGGAAACAATACCCTTCTAAGCAAAACTTTCCCCTTAATCTGGAAATTTCTTTCAGTGGAGTGTCCCTTAATTGGGAACACTGCAGCCTTTACGGAGAAACCATGTGGACACAGACCTGGCTGCGGAGACAGCGCTCCATCCTCCATCCTCCCCGCGTCAAGTCGATCATCATGCACCCGACTGAACGCAGCGAAGAACTTCTGCAGCACGAAGGTCATGTTTTGGCGGGTCATCTCGAAGCCGATACGTAAGCTGATGATATAGAGCCCGTCGATGAGTTTGTGGCAGATGACGGTTCGCGCGCGAGCACCACCAGGGAAGGACACATGCACGGACGAGACCAGCTTCAGCAGGGGCAGCACAAGGTCTTTAAAGATGGTTTCCTGTCAGCGAGAGGAAATCAAGATGGGTCAGTTGTTTGGTTGGTTGTTTGGTCTGATTTAATGTCCAGTTAACCATTACAGGTTTTTACCAGACTTTCTCAAGGTTATTTACACCACAAGGGTGGTGATCGAATCTATGTAATGAATTTAGGTAGAGATCTCACCCCTATACACTTAACAAGGTGAGAGTTCTTTTAGTTCCCACACCAAATAGACATGATATTAGGAAGATTGGCCTTTGATATAGCAGTGAATCTACCACTGTTGGGGGTAAAGGAGAAAGGTGGCTGCACACCATACCACATAGACATGGTATGAGAAGGACTGGCCTTTGATATAGCAGTAAGTCTACCACTGCTTGGGATGAAAGAGAATGGTGGCTGCACACCACACCACACCACACAGACATGGTATGAGAAGGACTGGCCTTTGATGTAGCAGTAAGTTTACCACTGCTGGGGACGAAGGAGAAAAGTGGGTGCAGTGGGACTCGAACACACAAAGTCTTACAAAGTGGCTTCAGATCTGGGATTACAATGTGTTGTCACATACCTTCAGGATATACCCAAGTGTTTGTAGTTTTTTATAGCGGTTAGATCTGGCGTTACAATGTATTGTCGTCACATACCTTCAGGATATACACAAGTGTTTGTAGTTTTTGATAGCGGTTAGATCTGGCATTACAATGTATTGTCGTCACATACCTTCAGGATATAGCCAAGTGCTTGTAGTTTTTTGATAGCGGTTAGATCTGGCATTACAGTGTATTGTCGTAACATACCTTCAGGATATAGCCAAGTGTTGGTAGTTTTTGATAGCGTTCAGATCTGGCATTACAATGTATTGTCATCACATACCTTCAGGATATACCCAAGTGTTGGTAGTTTTTGATAGCGGTTAGATCTGGCATTACAATGTATTGTCATCACATACCTTCAGGATATACACAAGTGTTTGTAGTTTTTGATAGCGGTTAGATCTGGCATTACAATGTATTGTCGTCACATACCTTCAGGATATAGCCAAGTGCTTGTAGTTTTTTGATAGCGGTTAGATCTGGCATTACAATGTATTGTCGTAACATACCTTCAGGATATAGCCAAGTGTTGGTAGTTTTTGATAGCGTTCAGATCTGGCATTACAATGTATTGTCGTCACATACCTGAAGTATATCCATGAGGGTGGCGTCACTCAGGAAGGCCAGGATGTGGTTGAGCAGCGCCGCGCTACAAATCAGTCCCGCCTCACTCCTCCCCGTCAGCTTCTTCTGCGCCTGCGCAATCTGACGAAGTAAGAGACTATCAGTAACACCGCGTCTCCTATAGCCATTCAGTACAACGCTGAGAAACTTTTTGTTTCTTCTCTTTTTTTTCCAGCTTTTACTATATACCCATGCCGTATATACTGTAAATACCCACCGTTTCGGTATATGACGTAAAAAAACTGTACGGACCACTAGTCCGTACACCAAAATACGGACTACCTACCCATACACATTTATTAAGATTTTGGTTGTTAAGAAAGATGAAATTGATTTTTTTTTTAACTTCGTGTATATAGTAAATATATAACGTCCAACCATGCTTGTAAAAGTCACGGAACTCGATGCTAATTTACCGTTTGTACGGAACTCGGCGTAAACGCCTCGGTCCGTACATACCGTAAATTAGCATCTCGTTCTGTGACTTGTACAGCATGGTCAGGACGTTCTATATAATTATTTATTCTGGAGGATCTACTAGGGAGCAGGTCCCTCTTTTCGGTAGGCTCCAGTGGCCACGCAAGGATTCTTGATTTCATGATTCATATCTCTTTTTTTTCCCCTTGAAAAGAGTGGAACCCTCACTCTCCAAAGAGAAGAGAGCCCCATATTTAATTTTTCCAACCCCCAACAGGGAGAAAAAAGTGGAACACCTTTTTAAATAATTGATTAGAAGACATATGGCAGTCTAACAGAACAAACAAAACATGAGGTATGTACAGATAAAAAGATGAGGAAATTATAATTTCTTTCATATAGGGGTGTGGTCAGTTTATTTTCACATTATAAACTCTACGCCATTTTCTTATAAGCATCATAGGATTTGTTTCAAACACGATCACGATGACAAGATCATTTCAAGAATCTTCTGCAACTATGGCTGAACCAAATATTATATTTGTGTTATTTATTCTCATCCACTGCTCTTTATATCACGGTAAATACTATGTAAGGCACAATATATCACGTAACCTTAACTCTCACAACATTATTCAGTAGTCTTAGCTTTAAAGAAGGTCATATATTAAGAGGCCGAAACGTTTGCATTAACCGGATTTACTCATAACAAAATTGTATGATGTATGAAAGGTATCAAATATGAAAGTATCATCAACAAAAAAACTCGACTGTTTTGTGGTTCGTGGTCAGAATCCCAATATTTATAACCTGAACTTATATGTATTGGAATAAGACATTTATGTTTTATCTTATGATTATGGATGAAAGACTGTTTTGCAAAAACTCTGCTCTGTGAAAACCTGCTGTAACCTTTTGTGTGACTGATATAAATGTTGAGTGTGAAAATAATCTGACCAGCCCGTGGCCATTTGGGATTTACTTTAACATTCTGTGCGACTGATATTAATGTTGTGAGCAATAAAAAAACTGACCAGTTCCCACCAGTGTGAGAATACTGTAACATTCTGTGTGACTGATATAAAAATCTTGAGCAATTAAAAAACTGACCAGTTCCCACAAGTGTGAGAAGTACTGTAACATTCTGTGTGACTGATATAAATGTCGTGAGCAATTAAAAATCTGACCAGTTCCCGCTTGTGTGAGAAGTGCTGTAACATTCTGTGTGACTGATATGAATGTGGTGAGCAATGAATAAACTGACCAGTTCCCGCCAGTGTGAGAAGTACTGTAACATTCTGTGCGACTGATATAAATGTCGTGAGCAATAAAAAAACTGACCAGTTCCCACCAGTGTGAGAATACTGTAACATTCTGTGTGACTGATATAAATGTCGTGAGCAATTAAAAATCTGACCAGTTCCCGCTTGTGTGAGAAGTACTGTAATATTCTGTGTGACTGATATTAATGCGGGCAATTAAAAAACTGACCAGTTCCCGGCAGTGGGGGAAGTGCTGTAACATTCTGTGTGACTGATATAAATGTTGTGAGCAGTGAATAAACTGACCAGTTCCCGGCAGTGGGGGAAGTATTGTAACAAGATGACATGTTCTCCGTACAATACGGCGATGCAGGACAAACAGTCCAGAACTTGTGATGCATTGTAGTCTCCAGCCACCGGCTTGTTAGTCGTACTCAGAGTATATCCAACTACAAAATAGAAAATAAAACTACAGTTTAACATTGGGTTTATACATTTGTCATAGAACAGATAAGGAAAGTGTATTGGCACCCTATGAAAAGCACTCTTATAGAATGTCGGAAGGTCTTCTATATTTTGAAAAAAAAATTGCTTGTGTTGCAACTGACTCTAAATAAATCTCATAAAACAGGAATACCATCCCCCACATTACCCATTATAGTTATTATTAGCCTGACAAATAAAGTAAAACGAAAGAAGGTAGATTGTGTTGCAACTACCTAATCAACGTCTAAAAATACGAAGCTATTGCTGAAACCATATGCAGAGAACTTAATGTTAAGGCTAAGCCTGTCTCAGCCATCATTACTAAAAAACAAAGAAGTGCAAGCCAAAAAACTGCACATGATAAATGTATTGGAAGCCCAACAGACAATAAACTTGGAAGTCACTGAAAATAAAATCATACAATACGACTAAACAAATGGTATCATTTAGTACATCATTAAGAAACACCTAGTAGGATGACTGATGTTGTTAAACAATGAAAGCTTATGTACTCATCTTCCATCGCATCTCATTATACATACCATCCCTGTATTACCTTCCTACTCGACAACTACAAATGTGTTATAATGTATTAAGGTGATCTTATTTAAAGAACTAAAGGATTCCCAAACAAAATCCATTCCCTGACTATGATTGTAACAGTCAGTTAATACAAATTGGAAACTACTCTCTATATGAGGGACCGAGCGGAAGATCGGGAAGCCCGAGCTCGGACATTGTACATTTGTATCAATGATGAACCCTAATAAACATGATCAAAAATTATTAAAAAAAAAGATGTGGAGAATACAACGCTATGGCCTAAAAGAAAATATTATATTCTGAAAAGAAATATGGATTTCATGGGAACTTCTGAATAAAGGTATAAGATACTATAGGAGAGTAAATGAGTTTAAACATCAATTTATACGAGGAATGAGAGGATTTAAAGGAATCTAAACACCCATCCAAATATGTTCACAGAAATGTCTAGCAATGCAAGATATATCAGAAGGTAGAAAAGACACTTCCTCCCACTTTTATGAAGATCATGTCTTCTTTTCTGATCAGTATAACATTTTAACCAGATGTGTAGTAGTGACCTGATTTGACAAAACTAACAGAAATAGATCTGAATAGACTACAGACCGTCCCTGGCTATGGGCTCGAGCTGCTCGTCGCCATAGTAACAGAGTGCCAGCATCCTCAGCAGGTTTCGGGACAGCCACTTAGCGGTGAGCACAGGGCCCAGACGGTGCGACAGCCACTTGATGGTCTCCGCTGCCACGTGGCTGATGTTGTAGTCGATGCTGCCGCTGTCCAGTATGCTCGATGTAAACTCCTCCGTCTCGGACCTCACTAAAGCTGCTGTCAGACCCATGTCTTCGCCTTTACTGTCTGTGCCCGGATCATCCTCTGGGTCGCTGGACGAGGTTCGGTGCTGGGAGATCTCTGCACCGTCCGTGCTGGAGGCATCTGCTGCAGCATTACGCTCCAGTTCCTCTTGCAGCAGTCTGGAGACACTATGCACGGATAACCGGCCAACGCTGCGACCGAGCAGTTCCTCGTTGGCCTCCACACTGCCCACACTGGAGGTTTCGGCTGCGAACATATCAGCCTGGTCTGTGCTACCAATGGAGTGAGAGTCAGTGCGGTCTTCGGAGACCTGCTCAGCACTGCCTGAGCTGCTGCGAGCTTCCTCGAGCTCTCCACTCAGCCACTCGTCATCCGGCAGTGCCTCCACAGCCATCAGCACACCCTTCTCCGCCACATGCTGGTCCTCTGGGGTCTTCTCGCCGGTGACTGGAGGCAGCGGCACCCCATCCAGCACCAGCCCATCATCAACAAAAACGCTTGGGTAGTCCTCCTCAGCGATCCCGTTTGCTGTATACGTATCAGGGTCATTGCTGATCTGCCTTTCTGGGTCCTCCCCGGAGAAGTTCTTGTAGCCGGCTGAAGCCTCAATGAGCAATGTGGTAAAATGCTGCAGGAAAGTGGTAGCCCCGAGTCGTACAAGGAGCTGGATGACAAAGCTCCTGTGATAGAGCTTCATGTGTTTACGTGTCAGTACCTCACCATCCAGTAATGCCGTTAAGCGTGGAAGCAATCGCTTTGCTGTGTCTGCTGGACCGAGGATCTGAGCCACCGGCTCAAACAGTGACCACGCAGCGTGCACACAGGTGGCCAGGTCCTGCAGGAGCTCGGTGATGTACGGTAAGAGCAGCTCCATCCCTTCCCGCCCCAACGTGGGCCCCATTCGGCTAATGTAGGTCATCAGCACTGACACCTTCTCCTTGGCCAGGTTGCGAGCCTCCTGAGTGGTGGCTTGTGATTGGTTACTTGTGGCGGTCTCCGCCTCCTGGATGCTCGTGTCCAAGGCTTTGAGCCGAGCGAGAACGGCGTACAAACTGGGGAAGTAGGTCGGGAACGGCAGGATGCTGGCCTGAGGCTGCAGCAGGAGGTCCGCGCTGGGCGGAGGTAAACCTTCCTTAGAGATGACATCGTAGGAGAAGAGGGCACCGGTAACTTGGTCCACCTGTTGTGGAGTCCAGTCCAACTTGAGATGTAGGAGGAGGTTGACGGCATAACGGACTGGTCTGCAAACAAATAGTAAATATGCTTACCCCCGGTTTAAAGCCCGGTTTAAAGACAGCAACATGCCGACTCTGACAGATCATACCTTTGCCCAAACAATCTATCAGGTCGGTCAGAATCGGGGGCATACTTGTCAATGTATGCATATTTCAGAGCCTATCACAGCTCTATCCCATGGGAAACGGGCATTATCCTACAGGAACACACCCTTAAGCAAGAAACCCTAATTAAAGGCAAATTCAGCATCTGACTTATTCATAAATAGATTATACGCTAGTCAGAGGTGGGGTACCAGGTTTTTCTATAAATGTTTCTGAGAAAGCCACTGAAAAGTGGAAGTCATGAGAATGATTATGCGGTGCGACAATCTGCTTTATGTTCGACCGTAGATGACTGGAAGGCTCACCTGGGCAGCTCATCCCTGACCTTGGCGCATAGTCTGCGGATGAGAGCATATCGCGTGACTAGAGGAGCTTCGGGGCTGAGGACGCGAAGTCGCGCTGAGTGAAACAGCTCCACCATCAGACAACCGAGCGCCTGCAAATCACGTGCCACAACCTTCTCCTTCAGTCGGTGCACTGAACCGAGAGGCTGCAAGGAAATCAACACAGACTATAAACCCATAATACAGTCTTGTAATTATTCAACCAAGTTACTGCAAATCATGTGCCACAACCGTCTCTTGAGCCGATGTACTGACCCGAGAGGCTGCAAGAAAATGAACACTCTGTCGGCAGAGATATCACTAATTTTTACCACAAGTTAACAAATCTGAATGGCATATCATTCAAAAGTTACATACATGTATTGCAATTTTTTTTTCAAACAAAAGAGCAAATTCTATTTTTACTACATGAATTTATATCCAGAGAATTGTTTCTGTTTAGTCTTTTCAAGGAATATATTTATAACATATAAACAATTCCTATAATTTGGAAAAAATTCCTTCGGTAGGAAAATACCGCGACAGGTCGAGAGAGCGCACTGAACCCCAACCCACCCTACCCCCCTTAGTCAGGGAGGGCAGGCGTGCCGCACTGCGGGCCCAAGGTCGCATAGCAACCAAGGCGCCTACTAAGGGGTGCATTCTGCTAACCCAATGAGATTGGAGAACAACAGAATGACAGACCAATGAGATAGGACGGCGGGAACCGGCAGAAGCCGACCTCGGAGAGAGAAAAACAATCAGGAACTACTCGTGGTCGCGTTCCCATACGGATCACATCTTCGTCCCATACTGTAAAATTCCTATAATTTGCCTCTAAAGAGAATACCAGCATATCTTTATCTCAGGGAGGCTAGATAGGCGAGGCAGCCAGGCAGGTCGAGTGGCTAGGATTGGTTTGTTTGTTTATCTAACGTCCAAAGGGACCTTGAGGGTATATAGGGACTAACTCATGGTTCAGCTTTTCTTGCTGGTTTTACACCACAAGGGTGGTGATCGAAATTATGAGACGAATTCAGGTAGAAATCTCACCCCTACACATTTACCAAGGTGAGAGATTGTTTAATTCTCACACCACTGAGACATGGTATGAGAAGGATTGGCTTTTTTATATATAGCAGTAAATCTACCACTGTTGGGATGAAGGAAAAAAGTGACTGTACACAACACCACAGAGACATGGTATGAGAAGGATTGACATTTGATATATCAGTAAGTCTACAACTCCAGGGGGTGAAGGAGAAAGGTGGCTGTACACCACATCACATATACATGGTATGAGAAAGACTGGTCTTTGGTATAGCAGTAAATCTACCACTGCTGGGGATGAAGGAGAAAAGTGGCTGCAGTGGGACTCGCACCAACAAAGTCTGAAAACCTTGGAATTACGAGTCCAGTGCTCTTGACCACTGAGCTAACACCCCACCCCAGTTGCTTTAGTTATCAGGGATGTTAGTTGGGGCCAGAAAAAAACAAGGAAATATTTTTCCTGGCAATACAGGGTTAGACCTTAGATTTACATATACACCAAAAAGACCTGAATTATAGTAGATACAAATAACATTATCGCTACAGAATATGGGTCTGGAGGCAGGTTAACTGTTGAATCATGAGTTATGGCTGATTTGAGTATCTATTAGGGGCCATCCATAAAGTATGTATGCACTGAGGGGGGGGGGTGTCAAATATTTTGGAAATTCTGCGTATGCTCCCTCTTTGTTCTATTGCGTACAAGATGGGGAGGGGGGTGAGTCCAAAATTTCAGAAATTCTGCTTATGTACTTTATGAATGGCCCCTTAGTTGTTATGTTCATTCTACACAAGAAAAAGGTATTCTTATTCATAAAGAGAAAACACGGAATTCCGCAGAAACAAGGAAAACTGACATCCCTGAGTTATGCTTGCATGCATGGCTTCTTACCTGATCAGGCCGTTCGGGCACACTGCAGTGCGCGCTGCGCATGGCGAAGTTATACATGGCCTCCACCTGGTCCAGGCTGGCGAGCGGGTCGAAGCCCTTCGGCAGGAGGATGGCACTCTCCTCTGGACGCGGGTCAAGGTTTGCATCCCGCTGTCTGAAACAACCAAGTGTGCATGTGTTGGTACAAAACAAAACAAAATTCCATGATATGTGAAATAATTTCACAAGAGAGAAAATCTTTACCCAAGTGTGCATGTGTTATCCACTGCTTGTTTGTGTAGTTTCACAGTAGGCTAATTGCATCCTTTTTAAATATTTACTCTGTGATTGAACCTATCTGGCTGTGGTTTGTGTATGTGTATGTTGTGTCCAGTTTCCCTTGGTAAAAGAAAAGTATACAAACTCAGGATGGGTCTGCTTGTAGAATTTAAACCCTATGCCTGTTTTATAGTGCTGCCTCACTGAATGGCTGTGCCGCAGACCATCGACAAAACATTCCGCCGGTTACACTATGTTGTGTTGAATTTTATAGCCCTATATAGCTGATAGTGATTTGGATTATACCCTTTGCCAGGGATGAAAGTCAGGTCTGAGGAACAAATCGGAAATCTATAACCTTTTTTTTTTAAAAGAAGCATTTTATAGCATTATTTTGAAACAGAGTGGCTATGAATCGATAGATATATATTCTAATTCCTCTTGACTAAACTGTAACTTATAGTATTTGAAGAGAGATTGAGACTAAACAGGAAATGCCACTCTAACATTGGTGGTGCTGCCAGTGTGTAGGAAATATCGGAATTCCGTTATTTGTCGGCAAACCTTTTCATTTTTAGACCACTTTATTTATCCCGGGAAAGATAAGATAAACTGCACTGCATGTTTTCGATTTCCACAGGCAAAATGTTTTCCTGGTTCAGTTACATCATTTTCGGTTTTCATCGGCTAACTAGACTCGCTAAACTTACATCCCTGCTTCATAGCTGAGGAAATCAGAGCTCACCTTCGGTCCTGGACTTCTCTCTTCTCGGGTTGTTCAGGGTGTAACTGAAAAGACATTCAAACACTACAGCCACATAACACGTATGACATGGAATAGTGATTACCTACTATATTTAAAACGGTAGAATTCCGTCGAATCCGCTTGGAGAATCTCCCGCACATAGGGACAGAGTGAACCCAATCTAGGGTGGGAGACTGAAGGGCCACGAGAGTGAGATTCTCGTGCAGTACTTAACTGAATCCTGCTTCTCTTTTTTGTGTTTCTCTACACAGATCTATTTCTATCCTTAGGATTTGTTTCTATCTGTACTGAAATCATAATTTAGAACTGTAGTTATCTAATTGCCTTGCCATGTGATCGGCCACGAGAATAATTGCGCTGGTAGTCGGTAAAATCGGTGTCACATGAAATGAAGCTTGGGAACTATTTTGGTAGTTTCCGGTATTAATAGTAGGGGGCGCCACTAAGCCCTCGCCCTATTTCAAATACGACGCGACGAAGTCGCTAGTTTTCTTCTTAAATGGATCTCTTTAAGTAACAGCAGAGGATCTGTTTGGTTTGTTCAACATCCCTGGAGACCTTGAGGGTATATTGATGCTATCTCAAGGTTAAACTTTTCTCACTGGTTTTACACCATATGGGTGGTGATTGAATCCAAGAGCTCCTAGACTTGAACAAGCTGGTTCGTAGGTTGGTTGGTTGGTTGGTTTGATTTAGCGTCCAGTTAACCATAACAGGTTCTCACCAGACCTTCTTAAGGTTCTTTTACACCACACGGATGGTGATCGAATTAATGTAATAAATTTAGGTAGAAACCGCATCCCTACACATTTACCGGGGTGAGAGTTCTTTTACTTCCCAAACCACATAGACATGGTATGAGAAGGATTGGCCTTTGATATAGCAGTAAATCTACCACTGCTGGGCATGAAGGAGAAAAGTGGCTGCAGTGGGACTCGAACCCACAAATTTCTACAACCTTGGGATTACAAGTCCAGTGCCGTAGCCGCTAAGCTAACTCCCCACCCCTACTTGAACAGGTGCTGCTCAGGCGGCCCTGTTCGCCTTTGAGCTCTGCGAATGAGACTATGTGAAGAAGGTGTGGTAAATACTGGATGACATACCGGTGACGTCACATTGGTGTGGCGCATGCGTGGCTGACAGAGCGCTGACCAGGCGGTGCGTGGCAGGCGGGGTGGGTGCGGCTGGTGGAACAGCTGGACAACACCGTGGTTGACGAGCTCTGTGTGCTGATCGACAAGCTGTAGACAAACGTTCTTCGACTTGACCGCCGCGCTCCCACTCAACTGCAACACAAGGACAAGGACAAAGTTCATCTAGTGAGGATGTCAGATGTCATCAATTATTCCCGTTAATTATAATTACATTTTAACCTCCTACAATACAGAGCACAAAGTGTATGGACAATGAGGACTCTCTACCCTGTCAGATTTCATCAATTATTCCCATTAAAGGCATATCGGACAATTTGCCTTCAAGATTAAAACCCATGTCAATATCCTGAAAATTGAATATGATGATCTCCTAGTGTTGTAGAACACATATTTTACTTTAAAATCGGGGGTCATTGTGCTAGTCTTTGATTTAGAGATCAATATCATGGTAATATCATAATAGAATATATAGGAATTCTAACAAGTTTATTTTCACATACCGGTACTAAAACCCATGTCAGTTTCTTAAAGCTTTCACAGATTATAGGAAATGTATAGTACTAAACTTTTAAGCTTTAAAAACAATAGGTCACAATCCTTTTTTTGAATGAATAGAAGAAACGATATTTTTCAGTACATTTCCTATGTAAATCAGTCTAATGCAAATTGGCCTAATTCACTTATTGGGTTTGGTAAAACTTGATAATATGTTATACTTCACTCATTTGATATTAGAATAAGTCAAAGAAACTGGTTTTATTTGATAAGTGTCCGTATTTGAAAATCACCAGGTGGCGACACTGTGTATTGTAGGATATGCCTTTAAAGGTGTATCCTACAATTTACAGAGGCACCATCTGGTGATTTTTTAATAATGTTAATTATCAGTCAAAACTGGTTTCTTGGGATTCATTCTAATTTTAAATGAGTAGATTCAACGTTTTATCCCATTTATCCAATCCTATTAGGTAAAATAGGCTAATTTACCTTTGCTTGATTTACATAGGAAATGTACTGAAAAATATGGTTTTCTTCATTTCTTTCAAAAACAAGGACGGTGACCTATGAATTCTAAAACTTTAATGTGTAGTACTATACATCTACTATATTCTGTGGAAATTTAGGGAAAATGACATGGGTTTTACTGTGTGAAAAACAATTTTTCTTTAGAATTCCTGTATATCCTATTGTTATATTATCATAATATTTATCTCTAAATCAAAAACTAGCATGGTGACCCCCGATTTTAAATTTAGATATGGGCTCTACTTCACTTTGAGATCATCATATTCAATTATTAGTAGAACGACATGGGTTTTAATTTTCAAGCCAAAATTGTCCGATATGCCTTTAATTATTACATTTTAACCTGCTACAATATAGAGCACCCAGTAAACGACCTGTGTGGATTCTCTAATCTGTCAGATTTCATCAATTATTCCCGTTGATTATTACAATTTAACCTGTTACAATAGGGAGACAAAGTGAACCCGCTGAAACCACAGATACCCGTTTACAAAACACCATTTCCGGTGGCCAGTAAGAACGAGGCTTAGTGTTAAACCTATGGGGGTTTGAAGCTACACTTTTGTTTTTGGTCTTGTTTGTTACCTTTGAAGTGTAGTTTACTACTATCGTCTCTGAATAACTCTGTCTCAAAGCTATGATGACAGTTGTTAAGTTTATCAAAAATATTGATCTAAAAGATTGGAGAATGACACATATAACCTCGAACCTACATAGTCAAAGTACTGAGCACCTATATCCGGAAATGGTGTTTTGTTAACGGGTATCTGTGGTTTGAGCGGGTTCACTTTGGCTCCCTATATAGAGCGCCCAGTGCGCGGTCAGTGGGGACTCTCTATCCTGTCAGGTTTCATCAGTTATTCCCGTTGATTATTACATTTTGACCTGCAACAATATGGAGCACCCAGTGTACATTCAGTGAGGAGGACTTCCCAAGTATTACATTAATTAATATTTCTTAGGCCGCTAAAACACAGAGCATTAATGATGTGAATGGTCAGTGAGTAGGAATCTCTACCATGTAAGATTTCACCAATTATAGCCGTTAGTTTTAACCTCATAAAATATGGACTACCCAGTTTATGTCAGATTTCATCAATTATTCGCCAAACATTGGATTCCGGTTAATTTAGAATTAGATTTTTTTTTTCTTTTTTGATCTTGAACCCATCACCTTAAGTACTACTAGACATTATTTGTCTACTGATACTATAGATACTCACTTAAATCGGTTCCAAATTAAAGTTGTAAGAAAATAAAGAAAGGAAAATGAATGCAAAAGACACATAGATATGACTCAAAAATAAATTTCCATATCTCCAATGAACACACCAAGAAAAATTGATTCTCAAAAAAAAGGTGTTGCATGTTAATTTCTTACACCTCTTCACCACAAAAAAAAAGCTCAATAGCAGACATGGACCCACCTTGTAGCCAAAGTTGAGGTCGACCCACTGATGCAGCCTCTGCGATACATGTTCACCCTCGAGCACAGCCAGATGTTTGTTGACGAAGTCCTGTGCAGAACTGGCCCAAGGCGGCAGTTCTAGGTCTGGCAGGTCATCATGGATGGATGTAAAGATGGTCGGGTCGATGAAAAACTCTGGAATGCACTCATCCGGAGTCCACTCTTGCATACGCTGCATGCTTGACGGATACTCGTTCGGCACCCACTTGGAGCGTACGTGTGTGCAGAGGATGGCTTTCGGTGTGGTGCGTGCAGTGTACACATAGTACGTAATGTCAGAGAGCACGTCAGATATGTGGTGTGGGATCTGCATGTGCTGTTCACTGATGGAGTCATTGGGGAATGGGCATGAGGTGTCAAATGTGAGATCCAGTTGTCGATCCCCCTTGTTGAGGCGGAACTTGGAGCGGCTGAGGTCCCTGAAGCCCCCATTTGGTTGCGTGAAGTCCATCACCCAAGGGAGCATCGGGTGATGGTTGGGGTCACCCATGCGCCTGCCCGTCAGGTGGTTGAGTATCATCAGGTAGTCAAAGTTGGTGATTTCTCCATGAACCCACTGTTGCATCACCTGAGGCAGGTCTACGTAACTATAGTCCTCATAGGGACCAATATTTTCTGGCTTCTCCTTCATCAACACTTTCGTCTCTTGTGGGCAATTGACCTTTTGCTCTTCTTGTGTTCTAAGGTCCTCTGATAAGCCTTCATTCTCTTCTACAGGAGCATCATTCTCAAGTCCTTGGTCTTCGTTCTCTTGTTCCGCCACTATATTCTCCTGTCGATAGTCATCTTTCTCCTCTGGTCTTGTGACTTCCCCAAGTAACCTCACAGGTGCCCCTTTGCCGTCTCGTACACCACACACTAACTTCATGTGGGGCTGAGTGAGGCTGACCCAAAGTTTGTTGTCGACGAGGACATCCCGAAGGCGTAGATTGCCAACGGACACCCCCATGTGGTGGGCATGCTTCACCGCATGCAGCACCTGGTAGAGGATGAACAGCGGCTTTGCGTAGGTGGCACTGAGCACCGCAGGGCTGAAGGTCACAAGGTCATGCAGCGAGAACTCCACATAGGGCTGGACGACAAGGAATGCTGCGTCTGACTCATATATACTGTATGCTGGAAGGAGGTTTGGATGCTGATTCCTGGAAACATGCTCCTCAATGGGTGTTTTAGTTTCACTTGTCTCACCAGGTACCAGTGGATTACTGAGATTGGTGATCGGAGTGTGGAAAAGTCTGCGTAAAACACTTCGTACCACATCGTTGTACTCCTGAAAATATGACGGAATCAATATTAGATAAATCTCATTAACTCCATATGCACCAGATAAGACTGTATAACAATTTGGAAATCCCAAGTAGACATATATATGATTTTATTAAAATTGCTAAAGTTTCGTAGGTGGCAAAGTGCTTTCTCAGGGCCATCTCACTAATGTGGTGAAATCTAGAACACAGATTACATAAATATACCCTAAGGAGAGTGTCAAAATTAACGTTGCAATGTAACTTAAGGCAGGCATAATTAACCCATTCACGCCCGGTGATGCCTTGAGGCATCAACCAGGGGTGGCTGGGTGATGTCTCAAGCCTTCACCCGGGGCTGGCTGGGTGATGCCTCAAGGCATCATTTACAAAATATTCGTTTTTGTGAATAAAATTGGAAATATTTGTTCAATGAACATGAAACTTTCACAGAATGTAGGTATAACATCACATTTAATATTTCTATGAAGATGAAGAATAGTATCAAGGATCACGTGTCATGTCACGTGATGCAAAGATAACATGTTCACAATAGGCTTCTATACCTGGCCTCTAGTGGTATACACTGGCACTATTATCTTAGCCTGGTATAAACGTCCATAGGCTTAGCATTACGAACTCGTTCTCAACAGGCTTGCGAGAACGGTAACTCGTTCTCAACGGATGATACAGAGATGAATATTTCCAGGCTAAGATAAAATCAGAAACATACTCGTGCTTGGTCTGAGTCCCTGTTCACCATCTCGTTTGGTGTGCTTCAGAATATTCACTCAGCTATCGCCTCGTTCATATTACTGAGCACTCCAAACTCGATGGCGAACGAGGACACAGACCAAACACTCTTCAATTTCCTTCTTAGTACCCGGCTCCATACCTGTGCTATTGCCGTGTTCATCCGGCGTGATAGGGTTAAGAAATACTCACCCTAGGTCGGGTTGTTACTCGAGGTACTGCAGTGGTAAGGCAGGAATGATTAAGAAATACTCACTCTAGGTCGGGTTGTTATTCGAGGTACTGCAGTGGTAAGGCAGGAATGATTAAGAAATACTCACCCTGGGTCGGGTTTTTACTCGAGGTACTGTGGTGGTAAGGCGGGAATAATTAAGAAATACTCACTCTAGGTCGGGTCGTCACTCGAGGTACTGCGGTGGTAAGGCAGGAATGATTAAGAAATACTCACTCTAGGTCGGGTCGTCACTCGAGGTACTGCGGTGGTAAGGCAGGAATGATTAAGAAATACTCACCCTGGGTCGAGTCGTCACTCGAGGAACTGTGGTGGTAAGGCAGGAATGATTAAGAAATACTCACTCTAGGTCAGGTTGTTACTTGAGGTACTGCGGTGGTAAGGCAGGAATGATTAAGAAATACTCACTCTAGGTCGGGTTGTTACTCGAGGTACTGCGGTGGTAAGGCAGGAATGATTAAGAAATACTCACTCTAGGTCGGGTGGTCAATCGAGGTACTGCGGTGGTAAGGCAGGAATGATTAAGAAATACTAACTCTAGGTCGGGTTGTTACTCGAGGTACTGCAGTGGTAAGGCAGGAATGATTAAGAAATACTAACTCTAGGTTGGGTTGTTACTCGAGGTACTGCGGTGGTAAGGCAGGAATGATTAAGAAATACTCACCCTGGGTCGGGTTGTTACTCGAGGTACTGCGGTGGTAAGGCGGGCCTTGCTGTGACGCTGCTGGGTGCTCTCCCACAAACCGCAGAAGTTGGCATGAGAAACATAGGACAAGAGTTCGCTCAACCCAGGACCCAGACTGGCAGACAGCGATTCCTCCACAAAGCTGTGAAAAAAAGACAGATAAAAGAGGGTTTTGCATGCTCCCAAATCAATACATGTTATATGATATGTCTAACATATTTGCTTTATTTAACATTCCAGGGAATCCTGTGGTTATAGAGATACTATCTTAAGGTCCAGTTTTCTCACTGGTTTTATGTATGAGGTGGTGAGCGTATCTATGTGATGAACTCAGGTAGAAATTTCATCTTGCATATTTACTGAAGTAAGAGTTCTTTAACTACCCACACCACATAGACATGGTATGAGAAGGAATGACCCTTGATATAGCAGTACACACTGAGTAATATAAAAGGAATAAAAACTAAGCTGACGAAAACATTTCTTCTTCAATTAGTTGTGGCATAGGAAGGGATTGCATGCTCACCTCTCAACGATCTTGTTAGATTTGGGGATGACCTTGATGCTGACCCTGACCCAGGGTCGGGGGATGGTAGCATAGGACGGAGCAAGCAGCACACCACACTCTGTCTCTGTGAGGGTTGACCATGGTCCACGATCTGTCGCTGGCACACTCCCAGCCTGCGCCTGCCGCAGCCACGTCTCGTCAACCTGATCACATCAACATGAGACTGTGAATACATCTTAAAGTAACGACTCCAGTAGACAGCACACTCCCAGCCTGCACCTGCCGCAGCCACGTCTCGTCAACCTGATCACATCAACATGACTCTATTGATATAATATATCATCGACTAAAAGGAAGGGAGAGATGGACGGACGGAGGGACGGAGCGAGGGACGGAGCGAGGGACGGAGCGAGGGACGGAGAGAGGGACGGAGCGAGGGACGGAGCGAGGGACGGAGCGAGGGACGGAGCGAGGGACGGAGCGAGGGACGGAGCGAGGGACGGAGCGAGGGACGGAGCGAGGGACGGAGCGAGGGACGGAGCGAGGGACGGAGCGAGGGACGGAGCGAGGGACGGAGCGAGGGACGGAGCGAGGGACGGAGCGAGGGACGGAGCGAGGGACGGAGCGAGGGACGGAGCGAGGGACGGAGCGAGGGACGGAGCGAGGGACGGAGCGAGGGACGGAGCGAGGAGCGAGGGACGGAGCGAGGAGCGAGGGACGGAGCGAGGAGCGAGGAGCGAGGGACGGAGCGAGGGACGGAGCGAGGGACGGAGCGAGGGAGGGACGGAGCGAGGGAGGGACGGAGCGAGGGAGGGACGGAGCAAGGGAGGGACGGAGCAAGGGAGGGACGGAGCAAGGGAGGGACGGAGCGAGGGACGGAGCGAGGGACGGAGCGAGGGACGGAGCGAGGGACGGAGCGAGGGACGGAGCGAGGGACGGAGCGAGGGACGGAGCGAGGGACGGAGCGAGGGACGGAGCGAGGGACGGAGCGAGGGACGGAGCGAGGGACGGAGCGAGGGACGGAGCGAGGGACGGAGCGAGGGACGGAGCGAGGGACGGAGCGAGGGACGGAGCGAGGGACGGAGCGAGGGACGGAGCGAGGGACGGAGCGAGGGACGGAGCGAGGGACGGAGCGAGGGACGGAGCGAGGGACGGAGCGAGGGACGGAGCGAGGGACGGAGCGAGGGACGGAGCGAGGGACGGAGCGAGGGACGGAGCGAGGGACGGAGCGAGGGACGGAGCGAGGGACGGAGCGAGGGACGGAGCGAGGGACGGAGCGAGGGAGGGACGGAGCGAGGGACGGAGCGAGGGACGGAGCGAGGGACGGAGCGAGGGACGGAGCGAGGGACGGAGCGAGGGACGGAGCGAGGGACGGACGGAGCAAGGGAGGGACGGAGCAAGGGAGGGACGGAGCAAGGGAGGGACGGAGCAAGGGAGGGACGGAGCAAGGGAGGGACGGAGCGAGCGAGGGACGGAGCGAGGGACGGAGCGAGGGACGGAGCGAGGGACGGAGCAAGGGACGGAGCGAGGGACGGAGCGAGGGACGGAGCGAGGGACGGAGCGAGGGACGGAGCGAGGGACGGAGCGAGGGACGGAGCGAGGGACGGAGCGAGGGACGGAGCGAGGGACGGAGCGAGGGACGGAGCGAGGGACGGAGCGAGGGACGGAGCGAGGGACGGAGCGAGGGACGGAGCGAGGGACGGAGCGAGGGACGGAGCGAGGGACGGAGCGAGGGACGGAGCGAGGGACGGAGCGAGGGACGGAGCGAGGGACGGAGCGAGGGACGGAGCGAGGGACGGAGCGAGGGACGGAGCGAGGGACGGAGCGAGGGACGGAGCGAGGGACGGAGCGAGGGACGGAGCGAGGGACGGAGCGAGGGACGGAGCGAGGGACGGAGCGAGGGACGGAGCGAGGGACGGAGCGAGGGACGGAGCGAGGGACGGAGCGAGGGACGGAGCGAGGGACGGAGCGAGGGATGGAGCGAGGGACGGAGCAAGGGAGGGACGGAGCAAGGGAGGGACGGAGCGAGGGACTCATGACATAGGGTTCATGTTGAATATATATGACTCTGCATTTTGTTAGTGCTTTTATATAATGGAGCACTTCGAGACTAAATCAGTGTAGAGCACTCACATCTACTGGACACTACGTAGATTCTATCCGCACCTCGTGCGTATCTCACCCTCACGTGTTAAGCAGAGGATTGACCTGATTTACCGATCAATGCCCAGTGTACACCAAATCATGATCCACGCACATTGACATTTATCACTATAAATAACAAATAGTCATGTTTTTTTCTATAATTATGAGCAGGGTTACCACTGATAATACAATTCTAATTCGTCAATTGGATGTTTTATAAAAGTAGAGATATTCAAGGAGCAATTCATTTGCTCTCCATATGAAAAAATACCAATGCCCACCAAAACTGGCATTAATTATCATGAAACTTATAATACATCATACTCATATATAGGAAATGAATTCCCGCAGCATTGTATTATCGTGCCAAACCTCTTCCCTAGCAATGACCACCCGTGTTTAAGGACACTTTCAGTCAGTCCCAAACTTTTCCCTTCTATTTTCTATTTACAAATCTCTCAGAAATACAATCATCTCGTTGTTGTGACCACCTCGCCTATCGACCATGTATTAGAAGACCAAAATATCTCATCTACTCCAACTAGGATCACATATACGCCAGTGGCCAGGAAATTTGCTGGCTAGCAGGATGAACTAATGAGAGAGAAGATGGAAACAATGAGTTTGAAGCATTTAATGGAATGAAAATATGTTATTCATTATCATATGTCATTTAATGTTTATAATAATGTTATCATTAGTAAAAATTAAGTTAGAAAATCTCTGCTTTTACACTGCTCTACCGGCAAAGCGACCACCTCGCTAATGCAACCACTCCAGTCTCTAAGGTGTTCGTAATAGCGGGAGTCGGCTGTACATTATTCTAGGATAATTTGTTATGTCGTTATAATTTATATTTTACTTATATTTTCTGTAGAATACAAAATATGTAAGTGCAGAGCCATGTTTTCATGAAAATCATTATCATATCCTTGATTGTACCTTAACAGCAGTACTGAAAAGTTGTAATAATAGAAGATTTTCAGTATTGAGAGCATATATAACTATGCCTTGTTAGGCTTGTAGTTGTAATATAGTCCAAACATTGTGGAAGCCTGCTCGCTGTATACTCTCTAGTCCGAGTAGTCGCAAACGAAGAGGCACAACTATCAACACCAAAATCATATATACATCAAACTGTCTATTGTTTCTATTTTTCAGAATTCATCATGAACTTATCTTCAGAATATAACTGTTTTTATAAAGGATATCATGGCATTAATGAATGCATTCATAACAAAAGTGATTTAGTCGACGCAGGAGAGGAGCATCGTAAACACTGAACATTAGACAAGATAAATCGATCACAACTGCTATGCCATATGTTCAAAGAAGGATACCCAGAAATAGCTCTGTGTACTGAGAAATATGTGTGCTATAACATGAAAAATACCGATCGGGTTGTTTACATTCATAAAGAGAAGGAGGAGGGGCGTTACAATGGATTCTTTCATTACAGAGTGAGGGTTGGTGGAGCAGAAAACGGGCGTGAACGGAGTCCATCTGTCAAAACAACACAAGCTCGGAGTCCACCGCGGCACCAACTTTCCACCACACTCACCAGGCACACGCATCTTGTCGGCGAGGAAACCCGCAGAAACTGGTCGGGTATTCCCAGGTCTGCCTCGATATAAGTTTTGATGTCCATTGTTGCAGTTGTTCAGCTACCAGCTGTAAACTCGTTGATCGCAGTGCTGAGCACGGATCGCGGAGGTCGCCATCTTGGACTGGTTGTTTTCCAACAATGCTTAGCGTGGAGCGTCTGGCTACTTCCGGTGTAAACAACACAAGAGAGCAGACATAAATGAACTGTTTGTTGTGTATTCACGCGGAGTGATGTGGGTTTAAGGATTCAAATGTAAAGGTCAAAATGCTGAATCAATTTACGATTAATTGTATCTAAGATATAAGCGAATTTTAAAGAAGTATCGCCTCTGAGAACATGTTTCGTGTTACCGGATAACATGACGGGGGCGTCACCCGCGCAAGGACACGGCGTCTCAACGCGATCGTCGTGCTGGACGTACTTGAACGTACCTACTTCTCTAACCATGCGTAGCAACAGAATTATACTAACCCAAGTCTTTGATTGTGGGCATTCATGAAGAAATCAACTACTTTTGAGTACGTTCACTTTTTCCCAAAACATGTGAGGCCTGGGTGGGGTAGGTGGAGGCAGGGTTGAGCCCTTGGGTAGGCACTTACCTAATTTTTAAGACTTAGTTTTATGCACTCGAGCTAGTAATCTATGGAAAGATCTTGCAAAACTGATTGATTTTGCTTTTTGTATGAAGTCTTAATGCCAATTTAAAGCAAAGTTATGGCCATTCAAAGACCTGGAATTCAGCCTATCGTTCTGCCATAATTAACCATAGTTAAAGAGTTTAATTGTGATCCAAATTTTGTGATCCACCAAGCTGGTATCAAGAGTCATTTAATTATTTTAAATGCCTATTTCTCATGAACTATTGAAGCTAGAAATATGATTTAAAAAGTGGATTGAAGGTCATGACAAGGCGGATGTGACCATGCATGAGATGACCTTTTCCAAGGTAAAGGTCATTTTAAGGTCAAAGGTCAATGTTAGTATATGGTATATGTGAGGATGTTGGGGTTGCTTATAAAACATGGTGGGCCCTGTCTAAATGGAAATGTTAAGGCATATTCTATACCCTTTTTAACCATAGAACATGTGCAAACTAGTTATTTTTATGAGCAACTTGATCTTCATACCATAAAATGCCTCTAAAGTTGGGTTTTAAATTCACTTGACCAAACCCTTATGGGGCGGTCCATAAATGACGCTATGCAGCAATGGGGAGGGGGGGGGATCCAGTCTCCATGACGAAGATTGATAAAGGTTGTATGACAAGGGGAGAGGGGTGTGAGGTAAAAAAAAAATGGTTAAATAAGGCATACCGTCATCTATGGACTGCCCCTATGAAGAAGGGGCTAATCTATTTGCAAGGAGTTCGCGATGTTTTGGAAGGAAACATTTTTTTCCAATTCCAGTTAACGGTCAGTAAGTGTACTCGTGGCTTTGTCCACATTCTGTATATCGGAGTATATATTTGCTATTGTATTTTTTATAAACGTCGAATTGATGACTTTTGGTATTATTTCTTACCGTTCAGTGACGTCAGAATAGTAGGGGCAGGGGGGCCGGCCGCCCCCCCCCCCCCCCCCCACACACACACACACACACTTTTTGCCAGCCCCCAATAAGTCAGCACCTTCAAATTTAACTCAATCAAGTGTAAAAACTGTTTTGATTTTTCAATATAGAAAAATGTCTAAATCTAACTTTCAAGCGTGCAATTATGGCTAAGCCCTGACTCTACACCATGGAAAAATGTCAAAGTCTGACTGTTTCGCATGTGGTGAAGGCCAAGACCTGACTTTTCACAGACTTTTCGCAGATTTACGGCAAAGTCAGCGGAACAGGCCAATGTCAAAGTCTGACTTCATACCAAGAAAAAGTCAGCAATTTTTCAGTGCCGTTGAAGGATCATCAAGCTCATAGATACAAAACCTCCAGCCGGTCGCCGAAGTGGAGCAATAGCGCCAACCGAGGTAAGATCAATGGAAGAACACGGCCTTTAATGTACCGGTATGATACTTATGTGTGGTTGTATTTATCACACAGAATATGATAGATTTAAAGGCATATCGGACAATTTGACTTGAAAATTAAAACCCATTTAAATTTGATATGATGATCTCCAAGTGTTGTGGAACACATGCTTAACTTAAAAATCGGGGGTCACCATGCTAGTTTTTGATATATAGATTAGTATGATGCTAATTTTATATAAGAATATATATAAATTCTAAAAAGTATTTTTTCACATAATAAAACCCATTTCACTTTCCTCAAACTTCCACAGAATATAGCAGATGTATAGTACTACACATTAAAGTTTTAAAATCAAAGGTCACCATTCTTGTTTTTGAGAGAACTGAAGAAAACCATATTTTTCAGTACATTTCCTATGTAGATCGAGCACATGTGAATTGGCCTTTTTTGCCTTTCAAAATTGGATAAACTGGACAAAACTTTGAATGTACTCATTTAGAATCAGAATGAATAAGAAAGAGCTACTTTTGACTGATAATTGTCATTATTTTAAAATCACCAGGTAGCGCCTGATGGAATTGTAAGATATGCCTTTAAGGGCTAGTTCCACAAACACACTGGATTTGCGATGGTTTTTCCTTGTTAGATCTTGCAGTGTCGTTTTATGTCATACCTCCTTTGTCTTGATATGTCGCGCATCATGATATATATATGTGTATTTTTTCACAATGTTGTAGTATACTTTGGTGCTCCACCACTGCGACACCTTAAGATGAATTGCGGCAAATATGCATGTGATTATTCAAAACCTAGGAAGATGTAGAAAAAGACAACCAAATCATGACTAATCTCACTATATCTTGTGTACTTAAAAATGAAATCTTGAGGAATAGCGTGAAATCAAGTAATATAATACATAGGTATGTATGAAGTGATATTGCAATTTCAATTTATAGTTTCATGTCAATTTACACATCGGAATGGATCTGCAAAATGTACCTAGATTTAATCTAGATCTAGATCTAGAAAATTAGTTTTATAAAAAAAAAAAGATATCACGCCTTTTAAGTCATTCTAATGACTCTATTTTTACTGCCACTTCACCACAACCCATTTCAGGCTTGAATCGTTCTTCAGTATGCAATCTGAAGGTGTTTTTTTAATATATATATATTTTTAAATCAACCCCCCAAATCTAGGTCCTTTTAAACATAGACCTCTGAGTAGAGGTCTATGTTTTAAACATAGGTCTACTCTTGCATGGACTACCAGCTTTAAATCATGGTGGCGCCATCTAGCGTTTTTACTGTACAACTTGTGTTTCACACGTTATTGCACTGAATACTACAGCAGACGCTTGTTTTTCAAATATTGAACTGTCAGGTGATTAACAACTATTTATAGTACCCAGATACCGACAATATAAAGCTGAAATTCAAGTAACCTTTGAACCTGTCAATTTCTATCAGGGGCAGTATTTTCTGACTGGACATGCCTCTGCGTGGCCTTGACCTTATCGGGTCCCGTCTCCATCTTGGACGTAAACTGAGAGAAAACGACCAGAAACCCGTCAGGATTTCGTCATGAATCATCACAAACCGGGATCAGGGCAAGTGTCAACAGGGTAAAAATACAAATAACCGTATGGAACATCGGAATGTCGGGTCGGATATCTAAAAGTAGGAGGACCAAGTCTTCCAAAATAATATGCGAGGAACGTTATTGTTGTGACGGAGAGAAAGACGAAGCGTTGTTCGAATGTGACGAATGTCACACCAAACAGTGTCAAGCTTGCGAATCCAAACTCCACGAAATCCCCAAATACGAGGCACATGACAGGAAGCGTCTACCACTGCCACCAGCCGACAAACTCTGTCAGTTGACATGCAAAGAGAAGAACTACGCAGATGTGAGGTGTAAAAACTGTGAGCTCAACTTTTGCCATGATTGTTTTGATAAAATGCACTCGCATGGTCGCCGGAAAAGTCACGAGAAAACGTCTTTGAACGCGCGGTCGGTATCAAAACAAACCACTGTTCAAAACAACACGGAAACCACTCCAACAACCACGCCAGGCAAGGTCGAGGCCATCAAACCTTTATCTCCCGTCGAGGACGACGATTCTCTAACATATTTATCCATGCCACAGGATCAGGGACAAGCAGATGATGAAATTTGTGTTCTTTCTGAATCAGGTCCAGGAGTTTTAGCCACGAATAATTCCGGTGTAAACAATAGTTTTACCATGAAGGGCCATTCTAATACCACAACAACAGGAGCACCTAATGTTATTGTCAACAAAACTAAACCTATGCAAGACCAGGAGGATATGGACATCATGGCACATTTGTCTTTAGATGACGATATTATGGGTCCGGATATTAGTGACGACGAGATTTATGGAGATTGTAGAAGCTTTTTGCTTGCAGATCAAAATGAGAAGATACAGGTAGATGCACTTTGATGGATTTTCACTGATATGATAACAGTCTTATCCATACTCATTATATGGTTATTAGTATATAACACCCGGTTAGTCAAAGTGTAAACTATAATCCATATTACATCAGGGTAAGGCTAATACAGTTTTTACCAACTAAATGATAATTGAAACATAAAAATCTATATGTATACCGTATTCATATTTTGTATTTTATTTCTGACGTTTTAATGATATATTTAACAGAAGATAGCCTATTATTGACACATTAATATGGTCGTTATTGGTTTTAAGTGATTATGTTCTAACTTCTATGAATAATCCACTAACAATTTAGCTGCTTCTATTTCCATTTAGATATAGATTTTCTTTTATGAGAGGTGCCACAGTTTTTTTGGTGTTTTTTTTAAAGTAAAAATTATCACAACAGGATTGTAACCTGCATACATAGGCCTCTACTTTTTTTGTTTGTCACCTCTTTTCTGTCGGAAATATGAATCCAGAACACGGTCAGAAAAGTTTTTATAACGATTGGAATTTTTCAAAAACAAAGAATTAGAAACTCTCCTCGTGAAAACTGAGGAATCTTCAGTGGTGAAAAAATGTCACCTTGACAGAGATGGCAGTTTTCACAATTCCATAAAAAAAATTCCTTCTTTTCATTTCTAGTTTATAATTTGATTTTTTTTTTGGATAAAAAACAAAGATAGAATAAACTGAACTTAATTCACGCTTATAAGACACCCTTAGCGCTATTCCATGTCCGACATTGATGCATTAAATGTTTTCTCAGTCTCTGAGTAAACTTCACATAACAAATATGTCCACTTTTTTCCCTGACCCCCAACTGACTTCCCTGCATTGATATGTAATTTAAATCGTGTGTTTTTTGCTTCCTCCTAGATCCAGGATGAGGATGAGTTTCTGCGTCAGTTGGGCTGCGAGTCAGACACTCAGGTCAAAGTGGTGTCTATTTTTGGTAACACTGGTGACGGGAAGTCGCACACACTGAACCACACCTTCTTCGGGGGTCAGGAGGTATTTGAGACATCAACCAACCAGTCGTCATGCACGGTGGGTGTGTGGGCAGCGCATGACCCTGTCCACAACGCAGTCATCATCGACACGGAGGGACTGCTCGGTGTCACCTCCAACCAGAACCAGCGAACCCGCCTCCTGCTCAAAGTGCTGGCCATCAGTGATGTCATCATCTACCGGACGCGCGCTGACCGGCTGCACAACGACATGTTCCTCTTCCTGGGGGACGCGTCCAAGGCCTACATGCGCCACTTCACGCCAGAGCTTCGGGCAGCTTCGCAGCGGTGTAAGATGGACCAGCCGCTCTCTACGCTCGGTCCAGCTGTGATTATATTCCACGAGACACAGCATACTGATATCCTGGGCAAAGGTGAGGTGTCTATATAGTCTGTGCTTTTGTGTGTAAGTAGGGTCCCACTGCTGTAAATAGACTAAAGTTGAGTTAGTATACCTTTCAAGAACCAGATAGGTCAACCAATGAGTCAGTCTCAAAAGGACGTAACTAGCCTACTGAGACGTAAAACTACACAGACAAACAAAACAAGTGAGGGTTACTCTCGTAAAAGTACTGCCCAAATTTTGCGGTGTCTGTGGAAACTGTGCTTGTCTGTTTAGATAAGGGTAACCCTTGTAAATGTTCCACCCAAAGATGAGGGGGCCATGTATTCTCTGCTTGTCTGTTTAAGTGAGTGCAATCCTCATAAAAGTACCTCCCAAAGGTTCAGTGTCTGTGTAAATAAGCCTAACGCTTATAAACATGCTGCCCAAAGGTGAGGGGGCCATAAAATCACTGCTTGCCTGTGGAAGTGAGGGTAGCCCTCGTAAAAGTACTGCCCAAAGGTGCGTTGACTAGGTTAACTGTGCCTGTCTGTAAATAAGCGTAGCCCTCGTAAAAGTACTGCCCAAAGGTGCGTTGACTAGGTTAACTGTGCCTGTCTGTAAATAAGCGTAACCCTCATAAAAGTACTGCCCAAAGGTGCATTGACTATGTTAACTGTGCCTGTCTGTAAGTAAGCGTAACCCTCATAAAAGTACTGCCCAAAGGTGAGTGGGGGGGGGGGGGGGGGGCATATGATCTGTGCTTGTCTGCCCAAAGTTGAGGGGGGGGGGGCATATAATCTGTGCTTGTCTGTGCAAAGGAGTGTAGCCCTATAAAAGCATTGCCCAAAGGTGCGGTGTCTGTATGATCTGTACATTTCTGTTTAAATAAGGATAACCATTGTAAACATACCACTCAAAAGTGAGGTGGCTGTATGATCTGGGCTTTTCTGTTTCAATAAGGATAACCCTTGTAAACATACCACTCAAAAGTGAGGTGGCTGTATGGTTTGTGACTATGTGTGTGAATATGGTAAACCCTCATAAAAGTATCGTCCATAGGTGAGGTTTCCGTATAATGTGTGCCTGTCTGTGGGTAAGGGTAACCCTCATAAAAGTACTGGCCAAAGGTAAGGTGTCTGTATAATCACAGAGCAGCTCACTAGCACCCCTGTGTCCCATGAACATAATTCTAGAGCATGCAGGTAGCATATGGCGTGGGCTGCTGGATATCTGTTTTATAAGAAGATGAGTAATAGAGAGGTACCCATCTATACTATGGAAAAATTTTCCTCCTGTAGTAAGGAACATTGAAAGCCTTACGGACTTTAAAAGAACACAGAAAGACTTTTATCAACCTGTGTAGTGCCAAAATCGGTTACCCTGCCAAAAATGGTAGTTATTGCCCACTAGTATCTTGTGCGCATGCGCGAACATACGCAGTGATGGAATTTGCCGAAATTAAGCATATCACGACATGTAATTCTCATGTCTAAATACTACTCTTTTCATATATTTACATTAAAATCACATCAAAATAGTAGTATGTCCGATAGTCCGTGAAATCTGACCAGAAGAGCGTGTGCAGACGCATTCGCGTATTAAGTGGGCGATAATTACCATTTTTGGCAGGGTAACCGATTTTTGCACTACACCTGCATACCATAGGAACGTTGAACTTGAACTTTATCATACCATAGTGTAGAACAGTCCGTTACGGTCCTCTTTGACATGTACTTTACACCATATCATCTGTCTATAGAAAGCATAATCTATTATTGCTCTGCATTTATTGTTATCAATTGTTGTATATATATGTTGCGTAATGGTGCCATAAAAGAAGGTTAGAATGTACCAAATGAAACTGGTTGAGCTCCAATCAGTATAAATAAATGTCTTTAAAAAAAAAAGTATTTTCATACTACCCACATCTTACCTGATTCCACCTGACCATGTTCTCACACACCTTCATCCTGTATCTTTGCTATGTTGTATTATTTATTTACTTATATATATGTGTGTTGTTTACCCTTTAACAGATTCTCCCACGGTGAAGGCGGAGATGATCCTGAGACGTAGGTTTGCTGACCTGGATCTGATGATCGAGGCATTCAGCGCGCTGCAGTATGTCGGGTCGCGAACACAGCATCCGCCCACTGACTTCCGGGGTCTGCTGCTCGCTGTTAAAACACAGCTGCGTAACACGAGTGTGCGGTCTCCCCGCAAACCCGCAGTCATATTCAATGCCCTACAGGTAGGTTATCACAAACTTATTATGCCATCAGAAAATCTCACACGAAGGTTATCCCAAACTTATTATACCATCACCAAACCTCAAACAAAGGTTATCACAATCTTATAATTCCATGACAAAAACTTGCATGTAGGCTATCAAAAACTTATGTCAACACAAGACCTTGCAAATAGTTTATGATGAACTTAGAATGCCATCACAAAGGTTCACACATTGGTCATCACAAAATTAAAATGCCGTCCCAAAACCTCACACATAGGTTATCATGTCTATGTGGTGTGAGAAGTAAAAGAACTCTCACCTCGGTAAATGTGTAGGGGAAGCCTGATGAGAACCAGCAATGGTTAACTGGACGTTAAATCAAACCAACCAACCAAATCTCAAACTTATCATGCCATCACAAAACCTTACACATCCGAGGACTGGATGTGTAGTAATATCCGAGCAAATGTATAGGATATAACTTAGAGTCTAGTCCGAGGAGATTACAACCTCTTTTATGTGAAATCAGTTAATATGGTATCTATCATTCAGCATTGCAAATTTATATTATTAAAATAATACGAAAAAATTACTAAGATACATGGAAAAAAAACATACAAGTTGCAGTAACTCAATAAAGGTGGACATAGCTACCCCACGAATACGAAGTCAGCTTATAATCATTAATTGTGATAACACTTTTTTGTTTACAGGTGTTGAATCAGAAGTTCAGCGGGGACATCGAGAAGAGCATCCCCTGCACCTTCCCGGACCAGTACTTCACATGCAACATGCGATGCCTTTCCTGCAGGTCAGTAGCCACCACCGCTTTATCGTACCCCTAATAAAAAAAAAGTCGTAGGCTTAACATTGGATTTGTTCATGTCACGGGTGTGACATAAAGTGTTGTTTATGTCACTACTTTCTAATATTCAAAAATCATGGAAACTGGGTAGGATAAAATCTAGACGCCACTCCTTTGAATTTGAGTTTATTTATGTCACTCATTATGTTGGCTCCATAATCTCACTTGTGTTCCACTCGTGAGATTACGGAACCAACAAAATGTGTGAGATAAATAAACTCATACTCAAACTCGTGACATCTCTTGGTATTATCCCATTCGTATATATAACACATAGACAATAAACGATGGTTTTGTTGACACGCGGCCGTTAACCACAAGTGGTTGATGTGTAGTAATACATAAGCGCTAGGGGGGTATTACAACATCAACTTCGAGTGGTTTACAGGGCCGCCTGTCTACAAAACCATCGTTTTTTTTTTTTTTATTATCCATCTTCTCAAGTAAATTTAACCCAGTAATTGCCATATTAAAGGGTATAACAATAGGGACTATTTCTTTGCTGTATGGGGCCATCCATAAAGTATGTACGCACTGCGGGGGGGTGGGGGGGTCAGAAATTTCTGAAATTTTGCATATGCTCCTTCTTTGTTCTATTGCGTACAAAATCAGGAGAGGGGGTGGAGGGGGTGGAATTTCAGAAATTCTGCGTACATACTTTATGGATGGCCCCTATTGTACAAAGGGACAATTTTCCTGTATACCATGGTTTTGAGGCTGTATACCACAGTTATGGTATCTGATAGGTTTTACATAATGGGTTATGGTTTACTGAGTCCCCATACATTTTCAATGGGGTTTTTGTATACGAGGGATAATAAATCTCATTCACCCTTCTTCTATGTAGGTAAACATGAAGGGGGAGAATGCCTTTGCAAGCAAGATCTACAAGGCTTTCTTGCCTGTAGAGAAATCCTCGGCCCTGTAGCTACTGCTTCCCACTAACTGACTTGGGAAAGGGTTAACACGACATTTACATATATTTTTATTTGTATGATGATGCTTTCTTCTTCTCGGCAGTGTTCGGTGCGGAAGGTCAATGAATCACCTCCAAGATAACGAGGCCCACGACACTGATAAACGTTGCAAGTATCAGCATCAGTACGAAAACAAGATCTTCACCTGTAAGGTATGTCTATCTGTGTGTTCGCTATGTTACCGTTAAGAGTCAAAACAAGATCTTTACCTGTAAGGTATGTCTATCTGTGTATTCGCTATGTTACCATTAAGAGTCAAAACAAGATCTTTACCTGTAAGGTATGTCTATCTGTGTGTTTGCTATGTTACCGTTAAGAGTAAAAACAGGATCTTCACCTGTAAGGTATGTCTATCTGTGTGTTCCCTATGTTACCGTTAAGAGTAAAAACAGGATCTTCACCTGTAAGGTATGTCTATCTGTGTGTTCGCTATGTCACCGTTAAGAGTAAAACAGGATCTTCACCTGTAAGGTATGTCTATCTGTGTGTTCGCTATGTCACCGTTAAGAGTAAAAACAGGATCTTCACCTGTAAGGTATGTCTATCTGTGTGTTCGCTATGTTACCATTAAGAGTAAAACAGGATCTTCACCTGTAAGGTATGTCTATCTGTGTGTTCGCTATGTTACTGTTCAGAGTCAAAACAAGATCTTCACCTGTATAAAGGTATGTCTTTCTGTGTATTTGCTATGTTACCGTTAAAGAGTCAAAATGAAATCTTCACCTATAAGGCACATCTGTCTATGTGGATACTGTGTTACCGTATTACAGTGAGCATTGGTGTAACATTTACCATCTACATAAGTGGCACTGACAATTGCTTACATCCTAAGAAGTATCATTGCAGCGACTAGTTTGCGGTTGTCTGTATAATGTGACCGGCGGAGTGTTGTGTCAGTGGTCTGCGGCACAGCCCTTCAGTGAGACAGCACTATAAAACAGACATAGGGTCCCACTGCTACAAGCAGACTAAAGTTGAGTTGGTATACCTTTCAAGTACCAGATAGGTCCACCAATGAGTCAGTCTCAAAAGGACGTAACTAGCCTACCGAGACGTAAAACTACACAAACAAATAAACGACTCGGAAGTATCATAATTTAGGTGAAACTTATATTAGGCATGATATTTATGTATTTTTGCCTAATTTCCCAATATGGGGGTCCGTCATCTTTGAAAGCACATGGCATAGTAATGCGGCCAAATTCCACAAGAGGGATTTTGGGTTTCTATCACTCTCCAAGCATGGGCACATGTCCCATACCTTTATCCTTATAAGAACACTAAATATCTGGTTGGAGCTCAGCCTCGCTTTGAACATGGATCCTGTAGTATGGCCAACTAACACCAGATAGCACCATAACTTACGCTTAGACTTGCACCAGTATTGAGTTTTAATTGCATCCACCCACTAATTTGGCCGATAGAGGCCAACAATTCTATTTAAGATGCATACTTTAATAGCTGTTGCTAGTCCAAACAAGATCTTCACATGTACTGCATGTCTATGTGTTCACTGTGGACCTCCCCCACAGAGCCTCAGCCCCACATTGTGGGCTTCATGGACATGTTTTTCACATTTTCTCAGTATTTCTGAGATAGCAAAGTCTGCATTAATAGATTATGTCACTATTCAGTAGTCCGGGATAAATGCCCTGAATAAACTTCTGTTTGTATCTTCCAGGCATGTTACGACCAAGGCACACTGGTGGTGGTTGTGCCGAAAACATCTGGTTCTCGCGAGAACTCCTGGATCGGTCTTGCTAAATATGCCTGGGCTGGGTAAGTAAGTGCGAAAACCCCGTACGCCACACTAAAATATGCCTCGGTTGAGTAAGTTCATGTGGGGACCTCATATGTCAAACTGAAATATGCCTGGGTTGGGTAATTTATTGTAGGTACCTCATACATCACACTTAAATATGACTGGGTTGGGTAAGTTAATGTAGGGGCTTATGTGTCAGACTAAAATATCCCTGAGTGAATGGAAACTGATACAGATATTGCCTCTAACTCATCTGGTTTTTTTCCCGGAGAAATTCTGAGACTGTTTCAATAGGTATTCCTATGCAGCTGCCAATATAAGTACCTTTTGTTATACATAGACAATAATCGATGGTTTTGTGGACAGGCGACCGTAAACCACGAGGAGTTGACTCATAGTAATACACAAGCATTAACGAGTGTATTACGATGTCAACCTCGAGTATTTTACATGGCCACCTCTTCACAAATACATTGTTTGTTGTATTCATTATTCATCTCCTCGAATGAATTAAACCCAGGAATTGCCATATTAAAGAATCTACCAATAGCGACTATTTCCTTGTATACAAAAGCTGTGAGGCCGTATACAATGGGTTTGAATCTGTATGCCATGGTTATGGTATCTGACAGTGGGGGGTGGGGAGTTAGCTCAGTGGTTAGAGCACCGGACTTGTAACCCCAAGGTTGTAAGACTTTGTGGGTTCGAGTCCCACCCCCAGCAGTGGTAGATTTACTGCTATAACAAAGCCTATCCTTCTCATACCATGTCTATGTGGTGTGGGAAGTAAAAGAACTCTCACCTCGGTAAATGTGTAGGGGTGAGATTTCTACCTGAATTCATCACATCGATCACCACCCTAGTGGTGTAAAAGAACCTTGAGAAAGTCTGGAAAGGACCTGTAATGATTGACTGGACGTAAAATCAAACCAAACAAACAAGTATCTGACAGTTTTGAAACAATGGGTGGTGGTTTACTGAGTCTCCATACATTTTCAATGGGGACTTTGTATACAATGCATAATAAAAAGATGTATTGTACAGTAATACATCTTATGTGGATTTCATCTTGTATTCCAGATACGTGTTGGAGTGTCCAAACTGTGGTATAATTTTCCGAAGCCGGCAGTACTGGTATGGGAACCAGGATCCTGAGCGGTCAGTGGTTCGCACCGAGATACGCCATGTGTGGCCCGGGGTGCGTAGAAATACATATTTACTCAACAGCCTCATGACATATGGTCAGCACATCAGAATTGGTATAGTAGTCAATGCTAGCTGTCTAAGAATATCAGTCTATACATCTGATGACATTTCCAGGATAAAGAAAGACCTAAAAGAGAAAAAATGTTCATGAAAAGTAAAGAGGCCAGTTCTCCAGGACTAGATTGCATATTATTATATAGTTTACTCAGATGACTTAGATAAAATAGTATTCCCAAATAGCATGGTTAACTTATATGCTATTACTCTGGTACATATTGTACAGGGAGATTTCATTTTGATGTGCATATTTCAGGGGCGCAGAGTGTTGCAGGACACACATAACGCAGCCCATCGACTGCTCGACAGTATAAACTACTCCGTTACGGTGTTGCTGGGCACACACAACACAGCCCGTGGACTGTTCGACAGTATAAACTATGCCGTTACTTGGGTGTTTTCATGTTAATGTACATATTTCAGGGGAGCACGGTGTTGCAGGACACACATAATGCAGCCCATCAACTGTTCAACAGTATAAACTACGCCGTTATTCTGGTGTTTTCATGTTAATATATATATTTCAGGGGAGCATGGTGTTGCAGGACATACGTAACGCACCCCGTGGACTGTTCGACCGTATAAACTATGCCGTTACTCTGGTGTTTTCATGTTAATGTACATATTTCAGGGAAACACGGTGTTGCAGGGAACACACAACGCAGCCCATGGACTGTTCGACCGTATAAACTAAGCCGTTATTCTGGTGTTTTCATGTTGATTTACATATTTCAGGGAAACACGGTGTTGCAGGGAACACACAACGCAGCCCGTCGACTGCTCGACAGTATAAACTACGCCTCGCAGACCGTGGCTGATCTCAGCGCCAAGCCTGCCAAGTTCGTTGGCAACTGGGTGGCTGACCAGATCGCACCGGACTACTGGGTGCCCAACTCACAGATCACTGTAAGTAAAATCACATTAAATACCAGTCATTCAAAAAGTTACAATTGCAGTTGGGATAGAACGTTTTACTTGAATTCTGTGAAAACAGCAAAAGCTCACTTAGACTCTTTCACATGCATTGTAATATTATAGAAACTACACCCAGCAATAGATCAATGTACTCTGACCCAAATATCAAACAGATGGTTGAATTTCATGTGTGTTTTGAAAATCCTACTGCTACAAATCACAAAGTTTGTCTAATGTGTTGCACATTAATAGACCCCTGTACTTTCCTAGGACCTTCTTTTATCCATGATCTATTTCACTTTTTTTTTTTTTTTTTTAATCTTCATTATTGATATCATCAGACATTTGCATCAACCCTTCTGATCCATATCCATGATGAACAAAGCTCAAATGATAATCAATAAATAGGTTGGGACCTCAACTCTACAGAAGTTGATTTTCATGGTCTCACCGATTCCCTTCAACCGTAGTGCAATGATTATAAGGTATACTGAGTCATAATGATAAACAAAATTTAACAAAACAATTAAATGAACAAAAAATCATCCCTGCAGTTCCAAAAAGTAGTAGAGAGTAAAAAGCAAATAATCTTTCCCCAGGACAAGATCAACGATCACCTTGGTGACAATTTTGAGCAGAGCAGAGAAACAACCAAACCTGGTAGCTAGGTCTACTGTCCGTATCTATTGAAATCACGAAATGCCATCTCCTTTGTCTGTGACTTGTTTCACTATAACGCCTTTTCTCACACCTTACTTTTTCTATGACTTGTTTTATAGAACCACCTTTGTTTTGTGGACCGCCTTTTTATACACCCTCACCTTTGTATAGGACTTGCTTTATCGAACCTTTTCTCACCCCATCACCTTTCTCTCTGGACCACTTTTTCTCACACCCTCACCTTTGTCTGTACCTTGTGACTTTTTTTTACCCACCTTATCTCACACCATCAACTTTATTTCTGACTTGTTTTATTACAGAACTGTAACCAGTGCAAGCTCGTCTTCACGGAGAAGATACAGATCCACCACTGTCGTGCCTGCGGTCGCGGCTTCTGTGACGAGTGTTCTCTGCAGAAGCGCCCCGTGCCGGAGCGGGGCTGGGGACAGGATGCTGTACGGGTTTGCGACTCCTGCTACAGTCAGCGACCAACACCAGGTCAGGAGGAACAACTTTACCTTCCTCAGCCCGGTTGTCGTAAGCAGCATTTCTGATTCGGGTTTCCACCTGGGCCTGACTTTAACGTTCATCAAAAATTCCTAATAATTCATAACCTAACAGCTCCATTCTTCCCAAATTATAACAGCTGTATTAATGGCACGTTAATTTGGTTTGGCAACTTGATTTTCATTAGTGTCACTGACATAGATTCTTTGCGATGCGAAAATGGTTTACAAATTGAAAATTCTTCTCTTTTTTTGTTGTTGCTACAATACTTGATTCATGAAGCAAAATCTGCATATTGGTCCAGCTATATGGATTTACCATAGATAGCGATTTACTAAATTTTCTTTCTTCACAATTTTTTTAATCAGGCTTGAATGAAACATATGCTGCTCAGTAACCGGTCAATAATTTAACTTGCGGGCCATACCTTTTATAATAGGATGTAAAGTTTCACTTGAATGAATTCTCTTAGTTCTGATTAAAGGGCTGGTTTCACCAAGACAATGGATTTACCATGGTATATCCTGTTATATCTTACAGTGTCGCAATATGTCGTACCTCCTTTGTCGCGATGTGTCACGTGCGATGATATGTGTACATTTTTCATGATGTTGTGTGTTTACTTTGGTGCTCCACCACTGTGACACCTCAAAATGCATCACCGGCAAATATGAATGCGATTATTCACAACCAAATTGTGACTAATCTCGCTATATCTTGTGTGTTGGTGGAACCAGCACTTTAGTAAGGATCATCAGAAGGATGTGTGTATAGTTCTAAACAGCTTCATGTTTCATGCTTAAGATGAACTCAAGAGTGAGAATGTCCTGGAACGGTTTCTGCCCTTTGCGGATGAAGTGTCAGGTATACTGCCTTATGTCCAGGTTCATCACGTTATCGGCGTTTTTAATTGTGTTAACTTTGTGAATTCAGACATTCTGGTTAAAGTTTGGTTATGCAAACCCAACAACATATCCATTCATGGAGGAGGCATAGTCTTATATATCAAAGGCCAATCCTTCTCATACCATGTCTATGCGGTGTGGTGTGTATCCACCTTTCTCCTTCATCCCCAGTAGTGGTAGATTTACTGTTATATCAAAGCCCAGTCCTTCTCATACCATGTCTATGTGGTGTGGTGTGCAGCCACCTTTCTCCTTCATCCCGAGCAGTAGTAGACTTACTGCTATATCAAAGGCCAGTCCTTCTCATACCATGTCTATGTGGTGTGATGTGCAGCCACCTTTCCCCCACATCCCAGCAGTGGTAGATTTACTGCTGCATCAAAGGCAAATCCTTCTCTTACCATATCTATGTGGTTTGGGAAGTAAAAGAACTCTCACCTCGGTAATCGGTAGGGGTGAGGTTTCTTCCCAAATTCATTTCATAGATTCAATCACCACCAATGGTGTAAAAGAACCTTGAGAAAGTCTGGTGAGAACCTGTAATGGTTAACTGGACGTTAAATCTATTTTTTAAATTTTTTTTTACATTAAAGCAAACCAGCCAAAACAAACAGACAGACATTAACCCGCATTGTACATTAATTACAGATACACAGACAGATGCCAGTCAGCTCAGAGCACGGCGAGTCGGAGAAGCCATCAGCTCAACTATTGGTGTCGTTGCCTCCGCTGTGGATTATCCGAGAGGTTTGTACCATATTTCACATCATGCTCTGACTGAATAAGTTCATGGGATAAAGTGCTGGAAAAGTAATCTCAAAGTTGTGAGTTCTGAGGAGTTGATGTGCACTTATATCCGAGCGTATGCAAGGATATTGCATAGAGTCAACGCCGAGGGGCATACAACCACTTTTATCTGAAACCAGTCTATATTGTATTTATTGTCCATCATTTCTGGACAAGTGGTATGTCAATGTCAGTTTGTTTTAGTTTTAGTATTTTTCGGTACGCACTATTTTTTCGTTTGCGCCGACAGGTTCATACAACATATCTGAATGCACTGGGTATGTCCATGTACACTCCTCTATGGACACTTTGTATGAGTTGGACATATCTGTATGCGCCGGGTATGTCCATACAAACTCCCTATGTGTTTTCTATGGACACTTTGTATCATACATCAAGTGTCCCCCACTTGCTCACAAGGCTCTGGTTCCCATTACAGACATGCTGCTGGAATCCGCACGGCCTGCGTACTGGCGACCGGACCACGAGATCCGGTCCTGCGTGGTCTGCGAGACAGAGTTTTCTGCAAAGCTGTCAAAGCATCACTGCCGGGCATGTGGGGAAGGCGTATGTGACCCGTGCTCAAGCGTGCGCCAGCCTGTGCCCTCGCGTGGCTGGGACCACCCGGTGCGCGTATGCAGCAAATGTAACAAGAAGACGGAACCCCTGTGATGTTGGCGTATGAGCGAGTTGTTGTGTTTTTTAACTGTCAGCAGAGACGTTTACCTTATCATATGGGTTACAGTCCCATTCTTGTTGCCATGGTACCATGCAGACTATACTTACTCTCAAAGATGACACCATCTTTGTCACGATGGTACCACATGAACAATACCTACTCTTGACGATGACCAACTTCATCACCAAGGTTCCACACAAGCTCAACCTATTTACAAAGACAATGGTTCCGTACACACTGAACCTATTTACAAAGACAATGCTATCTTTGTCACCATTGTTCCGTACAAACTGAACCTATTGACAAAGACAATGCTATCTTTGTCATCATTGTTCCATACAAACTGAACTTATTTACAAAGACAACGCTATCTTTATCACCATGGTTCCACACAAACTGAACCTATTTACAAAGACAACGGTATCTTTGTCACCATGGTTCCATACAAACTGAACCTATTTACAAAGACAATGCTATCTTTGTCACCATGGTTCTGCACAAACCAAACCTATTTACAAAGACAACGCTATCTTTGTCACCATGGTTCTGCACAAACCGAACCTATTTTGTTTATGTGGTTCCACACAAACTGAACCTATTTACAAAGACAACGCTGTCTTTGTCACCATGGTTCTGCACAAACCGAACCTATTTTGTTTATGTGGTTCCACACAAACTGAACCTATTTACGAGGGTGATGTCATCTTTGTTTCCACGGTAAACCTTTCCCAGGACGCGCAGCGAGTATCCTCGCTGCGTGTCCCCCATGACCTGTGATTATCTGCTACATTAGCGTAGAACGAGCAAGATTGTAGCGAGGCTCAAAGTGTACATAGATTCATTATTTTACCCCGATCAGCCGTGCATGTTTATAAAACTTGACATTGTTGTTAATCTCGAGGTTGTGTATCATAAACTATTAGTAATAGTAATTTCACATTTTTAGTGAACATGAAAAAAATATGAAATTCCTGTGTATGAGATGGATTACAAGAAGTTGTGTATATCGGGCAATGGGTGCAATCATTTACATTAGATTACTGCTAAATCACATACAGGCAAAATTAACTAGGGAGGTGTAATCAGAAACAGGGAAGTAAATACTAGATTGTCATATGGAGAGATTATATATAACTGCATCGAGAATTGTATAGATAGACAATACTACACGAGTTTGGATGCTCTGCAATCATCATCGAGGCAAAGCCGAGTGGCAACTACGGCACATCCAAACGAGTGGAGTACTGTTTATATTGCGATTTAAGTGAAGTTCTTGATTTATCTCACCCCTTTCACTGACAGTAGAATAGCATCACAATATCAGAATAATTCAAATTACTTTGCAAATCTGGTTGAGGAACGTTTCAGTGTTCTGGCTACTGATCTCTCATTCACTCCTCCACAACCGTAGTATTGTCACTATAGGGAGCCAAAGTGAACCCGTTGCAACCACAGATAGCCGGTTACAAAATACTATTTCCGGGTATAGGCGCTCAGTACTTTGACTATGTAGGTTCGAGATTATATGTGTCATTCTCCAATCTTTTAGATCCAAATTTTTAATAAACTTAACAACTGTCATCATAGTTTCGAAACAGAGTTATTCAGAGACGATAGTAGTAAACTACACTTCAAAAGTAACAAAAGAGACCAAAAACGAAAGTCTAGCCTCAAACCCCCATAGGTTTAGCACTAAGCCTCGTTCTTGCGGGCCACCGGAAATGGTGATTCGTAAACAGGTATCTGTGGTTTCAGCGGGTTCACTTTGTCTCCCTATAACGGGGTGATCGTTGAGTGTTTTTGGTTTGGTTTTTTTAATGTCATTCCTATATCAGGGGTGAGATAACTGACAATATGCAGCACATGAAAAGATGCAGAGAGTTGGTTCACCTTCTACATGATTCAAAAAGTATATAGGTATGACAGTGTAGTATTTTCAGTACCTCATGGTAATGGTATAGACGCATATTTCTCAGACAAGTACGATGTTATACTGCACCGCATGGTAGAGACATTATATAGGACACAGAGATTACTAGTTCAGCTGTCGTCTGACAAAAAAAATTGAACGCGTTATTTAAAAGTGCAACCCATGAAGATGGCGCCACCGTCGTCGCTGGACAAGATGGCAGCCTCTGTAACACAATAGCTATCCGCGCTATACTATTAAGGAGCTGCACAAACATTGATGAGAATGCCATTCTTTCTTTTTTTTATCACATTAATAAAGTGATAACCCTTGCTTCTCACAAACAAATAAATCTGTCTTACCCCATTCCAACATAGTCATGCAAGTCAAGTATACTTCCTGTCACAACCTGTTGACAGGGCCACTTCTTTGGATTCCAGATTATTCAAATGTACCCATTTTTGTAATCTGCCAACATCAGTGCAGCCTGAGGATTCCCGAGGATGAAACCGCTGTTGTTGTCATACCCACATCATGACAACACCTGACAAACCCAATTTGTTACTAACAAACCGTTTTGTCAACAATTGACACTTAGCAAATCGCCATGATTATGCTGCTGTCACTATGGTCATCACAATCGAACGGTAGCTATAAGGTAGCCGATAACAGACATCGAGCTCATTCAAGCGGTAGCTGCCGACGAATTCACTCATAGTCACGTATTGAAACGAGTATGTCATTCATTGAGCAGATCTCACAAAGCTTCACTGAGTAAGATTCTGTACCTCCAGGCAGAGTGTTGTCTACTAAGAAAGAAACTAATGAGTGTTTGGTCTGTGTCCTCGTTCGCCATCGAGTTTGGAGTGCGCAGTAATATGAATGAGGCGATAGCGGAGTGAATATTCTGAAGCACTCCAAATGAGATGGCGAATGGGGACTCGAACCAAGCACAAAAATGTTTCTGATTTTATCTTAGCCTCAAAATATTTATCTGTTTATCACCAATTGAGAACGAGTTACCATACTCGCAAGCCTGTTAAGAACGAGTTCCTAATGTTAAGCTTATGTACGTGTATTCTAGGCTAAGATAAATCTTTATACTGCACACCTTGCAAAGTGTCATTCACACTTTTATATGGCAGTGTAATCCTTTTGAAGGGACACCATGCTCAAGGGGACAACCCATTGAAGAGGACACTTTTGCCGGTATGGTGGGTCCCCTTAAAGGTATACTGTCTGGTATCTACTAATATACATTTTAGTGACATCAGGATTATACCTTGTTAATATTGATTTGCTACTGATTCAATCAGATGCCAGCGTTTTGTTTGTTTACATATTAAGGTGTGACATGATAAAACCTGCTTGTCGCTGGGAGTGTGTCGTCAGACGTAGTGCGACTCTGTTCGTACCGCACTAGAGTCAGACTTGAAGTCATAGGCAAACTTTGTGACTGACATTATCGCTGGTAACCAGCTCAATTCAAAATTCAAGGATTAAACATAGCGGATGGTTGATTGAGGAGTTCCCCATTCAGGCATTCAAAGGAGGATTTGATAAAGAAAAAGATAACATCTGATGCTCATATAGTGTGAGACTGAAGATTGTGATGTAAGCTGTTAAATTCAACTGTTTTTTTATTTCATGACACTTCATTTACAAACATGTTTTTGCAAACCTGTTTGGTTCGCAAAGAATCTCAAAGTTTGCCTATGTCTGTGTAAGTACGCCGTCTGTGGGGAGTGATAGCGGACACAGCATTGTACTACGTATAACTAGGAGTGTGAAACTGTTTCTTCCTGGTCTGTGTGGAAATTAGTTGACCTTTATACATTAACCTGTCAGTCACTGAATGGGGTGAGATAAAATCTGAACCGCACTCATTCCGAAGCCACTGAAAACATGTGATTCTTTTTTGTTTGCTACGTAAACTCATGAGGCAAAGCCTCGTGAGATTACTATATTTTCAGTGGCTACGGATCTCAATGCAGTTCCTTTTTATTATACAGCATACGACATTCCCTGGCAAAATGCAGTACTCCTGTATGAAGTACCCCCTGACAGTGTGCAGTACACCTTTATACAGCACTCCCTGGCAGAGTGCAGTGCACATTTGTACAGCACTCCATGCACCACTTCACCAGCAGAGACTGATTCCTGTTACATATAAGTTTATATACAAGTTTATACAAATTGTGTATATACAGATACCTATGTGTAATATAAATGGACGGAACTTGTTTTAACGTCATAATGTGTAAGACACGGCAGATTGATTAACGTCATGTTGCAATGTAACGTCGGAGTGGTCTAACATATGAAATACATTAAAATAGTGCAAAACCTCAGGCTAATTGTAGCTTACACAAATGAAGTTATCTACTGTTATTGATTTCATTATTGATGATTCTTTATGAGAAAGACAACTATGATGAAGAATGCAGACTAGGTAAGATTTGATTGTAGTCGTAGTTAAACATTTCCGGTATCACCTCTGGTATATATATTATTTTCTGGTATATATTTAGAATATAGAATAAGGAGTGAAGCAGGATGATGAATTTTGTGAACAACCTGAAGGGTACAGACATTAAAGCCTGTATTAACCCTATAAGATACCAACATTCTCATATATCTGACAAACTTCCGATCGGTGACATTCTTATTGATGTACGCACTTCACCGACCTGATTTTATTGCCCCAAAGGTAGCCCTCCGTCATAACTCGCATGCGGGATAGGGTCAACTCTCTAATGTCAGTCAGGTCGTTGAACGAGGATATCGTACATCAATACTGTTTGTTACTGATTCATTCCGACCATCTGATCAGTGAGAATCAGGGATCAGTATTGATGTCTTATCTCACCCCGGTATTTTTCTCCATAGGCTAAACGTTAGGAACTCGTACTCCACGGCCGTGAAAGTATTGTATCCAATACTCAATGGCTAATTTGGCGAGTTCTTCCAGCAATAAATGATGTTATATGGGGTGAGATAAAATCAGAAACCCACTCGATGAGAATAACTTGGTCTGCACTCCACCTTGTTTGACCGCTACGCAATTCACTCAGCTTCGCTTCGTGGATTACTCCGCAGTCAACCTTGGTGGAGTACGGACCAAGTTATTCTCGTCTCGTGGGTTTCCTTCTAATTATAGATTTTATAAAACTTTGGCACCCTGACCACCAGTGCCTGGTTCACAAACAAGTTCTCCAAGTGATGTCAGTGCCCGAGTATATTAAATCACTTGCTTAAAGTTGCTTGTAGATCTTGCACACGTCTCCTTTTTGGAACTAACATCATGACTGGTTTCCAGGGGGCCGGTTGTCATGGTAACATGAGTCCTTGGTGACTGCCTTTAGGAATGATGGAGGTGAAGGTTGGTTTTCATATTTGATGATATTTTGGTATGATTATTGGTGAAAGTAATGTGAGATTTCGGTAAATCATACTGCAAAGTGTCGTAGAGAAGCAGTTCTGACGGGCACATTTATCAGACGTTATCATACATACAGAAGACCAAAGGGCCCGTTGAACAATCTAAGCTCGCAAGGAGATCCAGGGTTGATGTGGGTCAACTTTATTAAACACTAGCGGACGACCTCATCGACGGCTAATAGTGTCTTCGTGAACCGACTTGAACATTATTAAATGATAACCCTTGTTTTAGGTACAGAAGACTAGCCATTGCATGCCCTTCACAAATCTGTCATCCGTCAAATGTGAGTGTGGTAGAGAAGCTGAGAAGTATGTCACCATACGCGGGTCTCATAGCTGTACACGAGTCATACACACCTCACAGATGGTCACCTGAGATGTTCACATGCGTTGAAATACTGGCAGGCGGTTGTCACTCTAAGTCTTACGTATGTTCGTCTCAGCGTGTCTGGAAAATGATAGTCTGATAAATGGGTTTCTGTCAGACATAAGTCTAACAGATTCACTGGTGTGGGATTTTATCAGAATCTCCCGGGAATCTTGGGTCTTTTTGATGTCCTAAGGGTCATTCATGAGGTCAATGTAAATCTGAGAAAAAATATCGGGAGAGGGTCAACAGCTTGTGGCTTGATATAATAAAAAAGGGTTATTTTAGCTCTCAGCTGAGGCCAGAAATTCTCTATTTAAAAAGCTGAAAATACAGGAGCTTATGTGGCCCGTAAAATCCTGGCGTTTTCACGGAGCTATTTCTAAATACCATGCCTGATGACAAGACTGGGTCTGACATCCATGTACTATCATGAAGTAGTGCATTAATATACCTTAAACAATCAGAACTGACACAGGGCGAAACTTTATTTATCCATCTTGGCGTATCTACCACCATAGACCATGTTTTCTGATCTTTTCTTATAGATACGCCCATATTGTCTGCCCATATATACGACGTAATGTTGGTATTTCCAGCCCAGCGTTGAGTGTATCAATAAAGCTGTGTATTTAAATAGAGAATACACTGTACATGATAAGATAGATACTAAATAGATATGACAAATTTGATGGCGTATATATGACGACCCATGCATTGGATGATATATACACCTGCAATGTAGTGTTTACGCTGAAATTATATATCAGGAAACTACTAGAGTTTTGTCCTGTCAGAAAGGTTCTCGAGATCACTCATAAAAACTTTCCTTCACCAAAGCCAGCGATCACCAGTCAGTCGCAGTGTGTCACAAAATTATCAATATGAGAGATAGATAAGGTATACTTTTGTATCATTTAGACGATTAAGCAGGATAATAGAGCAGATGCAGCGAGGAAGTAAAATTTACACACAAATAATAAAATTGGAACAAAGAATAATGCTTTAATTTGTGTACATGTGATGAATAAACCTACAAATTCTACATTCTTTGTTGTTAAGTGATGCATGTCAGAATTGCGCGAATGTCTCACAATTATTGGCCCGCTTTACAGATTCCGTTCAGCACAGTGTGACGAACATGGTTACTGAGCCTGAACGGATAGCCGTTCGATGTCTTTTTATACCATAAATATATAGTCCTTAAACCGCTGGCGGAGGGGCGTATCTATGGCATGAAAAGGTCAGATGTCTAAGAGATACCACTACCCGCTGCTAGGGGTGCAGTATAAAAAATGTTCGGGCGCACTGGGCCCGTAGTGAATATTCGGGCACACTGTGACCATCGGGTCAATTGGTACATTTAATAAGTACATAAAAGGCGGTTTTTTTATATTTAGGTATGTAATAATATTACCTTCTATACCAAGTGAATTGTTTCTAACCATTTCTTGAACTAATTCAGTCCTCTAGCCTAGCAGTTGCATCATCAGGGATGCCAGTGAGGTCTCAGAAAAAAACCCTGAAATGTTAACACTCTATTTGACTTCCAATTTTAACTTTGGTATGCTGATTATGTGACACAGAATATTAAATAGCAGTACAAATATAACATTTAGTTTTGTAATTAATGCAAATACTTAAAGACCTGAGAAAGTCTACTACAGATATGACCACCCTAACGCCGCCACCATCACCAGCCTCCTGGGATTACAAGCAGCTTAACTTTCATTGAGCTCCATTCACTCTCCAAACACAGTTCTTAGTTCAGGGGTTTCAGTTAACCTATGGCAGTCCACTATAGCGCCACTGAGTTCTCAGGGGAATTCCCCCGACTCTGCAAGGCCCTGGGACCCACTGTGTACGACTGGGTGCAGCCTGACAACAGCCACCAGGCATGGCTCCAGCTACTGGCCGCCTATTTAGAGATACACTACATTTCAATAGAATGAAAGGTTATTTTCAGAGTTGAGAAAAATACCTGAAAACCTGAGATTCCCTGAGAACTGGCATCCCTGCATCATACACTCGTCCTGAGCACAATTTTGAAGTACACCCCTCGAGTCCAGACCCTATGCTCTGAGAAAGCATATTCTACAGGTATAACCATGGAACCCAGGGTTTCTTGACTGCAATATTCTAAACCATTGTGAATTGAAATATTGTTCTCCGTATATATTTATAAGGTAACCTGGCGTTGGATCGTAATGTTTTATCTTTTCGTTCCGTTGGAGTATTTTCTAGTCTCCGTGGTTGGAAAAAATTGGCGTTGTATTTCTTGCAAACCTATCGCTTTCACGACCACATCAATAAAGAGAATTCCTACGTCCGGTGTGCGCACTCTGACACTTCATGTACCAATCCCTGTGTCCGTGGCTACTAAATATGTCTTTCTTAAAGGTGGTGCTCTGTGGCGCCTGATTCTTTAGTAATCGAGACGTCTTGGGAAAACAAAAGAATGATGAAAAAGGGAAAACCTTTTTTACACAAATTGTTCTCTATCTATATTGAAAAAATAATGAACATTAATTATTTATTTAAAATTGTACTTATTTCTGCCATAAAGTATTCAACAATCTGAGCCAGCTTTGTAGCCTCCAGGATAGGAGTGTGTAAGCTGGGTTCACTCTAACGTGACATCAGGTGGTCACTCTCCCAACAGAGATCTTATACTGAATGTAAGCCCAAACACTACAAAACCTCTGATAGGATAAAGCTGTGAAGTTTCCATGCTTGTTTCCTGCACCTCTTACCAATGGAAAGGGTTGGCCGAGACCTTATTCTGGCAATATATAGTGACATAGTTAGTGTGACTGAATGAAATCTGCTCAGAGATATTTTGATCAGAAATACTCACAGATTTCGAAGAACGAGGCGAGTATTTCTGACCAAGATATTGAGAAACAGATGGAATTCAGTCACACTCACTGTGTCTCTTCATTATTATATACCTAGAAATCATTAAAAATGTCATTCTACAACTTACTAAATAGTAGAATAAGTGGTCACGTGGTACAGAGGCACATATGGATATTCTTTCGTCACTCAGTGACGAACGGAATTTGTCCTCCTGGTCAGTAAAAGTGAGACATTCGCCTACAGGTATATAGTAATATCACCTTCAGATAACCAACCCTGTGATAATGATTTCACTACTTGGGATGAATGAAAAAGGACACCTGCTAATTTGTATATAAAACATGACTGGGGAATTTCACAAGTGAGGTTTATTACAAAATCACAATAGTACAAAAGGGTAAAATATGTGTAATGCACGTGACACGGAAACCCTCTGACGTCACCCTGAGTGCTACCTTCTGCAGGTAGTCATGTGTCATGCTCCTCACGTGATGTAGTGGAGGTCATGTGACATGGTGGTCACATGACATAGTGGAGGTCATGTGATGTAGCAGTGGTCATGTGAGGTAGTTGCTGTCACACGACATGCCGGAAAAATAATGTAGCAATGGTCACATGACAGGGGTCATATGACATAGTGGAGGTCACATGACATACGGTAGTGGCCATGTGCCATAATGCATGTCATGTGACACAGTGCAGGTCAAATGAATTAGTGGTTGTGACATGATGTTTCACTGGCCAGTGACCTTGTGGAGATCACAGGTCATGTGACATAGTGGAGGTCATGTGACAGTTGTGGTCACATCATGTTTATTTGGGTAGTTTAACGTCCAATATGTTCTATCAGACTTTGAAATGATGTAGTGGTAGTCATGTGATATAGTGGAGGTCACATGACATATTGAAGGTCACATGATATAGTGGAGGTCACGTGACATAGTGGAGCTCATGTGATGTAGCACTTGTCACATGATGTAGTGCAGGTCATGTGACGTAGTGGAAGACTTCCAGGCAGGTTGAGGCTTACCTGCATTTTACACACGCACTTACATTCAGCTGATAATTATACGCTTACACATCACAGCCTGACCGAGGTCATTTGAACATTGCCCGTAGTTAAATAAGTAAAGTTTTTCGGGTTGACTTTTAGTATCACGCAGACAAACTCTGCGTATATATAGAAGTAAGTCACTAACAGCCAAAAATCTATCGAACAAAATGAATAATAAAAGCATCTCATATTTGTCAATTAATTGTTGTAGAAATTAACAATTATTGCTTAAAGCTAGTAATAAATAGTACCATATCATAGAAAGTCATTTACAATGACTCTTATAACTATAAAAAGGGTAAGTGATATTTAAAAACACTAATCCATGTTTGTTGTTGTATCGGGACACATGGAATCAGTGTCGGCGCAGCACGGATGTATACAAAACTTCCAAAATACTCGAGTGGCTTTCGGAGATGTTGTCAGCTGCTGACACCAGAGGTCTCTGGTAACCATGACGATGTCTGCTGATGTTACTGTGACGTCAATGCCACTGTCACATTTAAACACTAACGTCATTGTGACGTCATATCCATCCTTCTTCCTAGAATAGACTGCGTGCCTTTTCTGATCTCTACTAAGCACGACAAAGATGGCCACGTTTTCTGAAACGGAAAAGAAGTAACAAGTAAACATCAAAGAACTATTCACTTTACAAATGGTAAAAATGGTAATATCAGTGTTGAATATCTATAATTACCATTAGGTACTATGGAGGAAACCTACGAAAGTTTGGGGTCAAAGGGTCAAAGCTTGTATCCCATCGAGTTTGAATCACGTAGTAATTCACAAGGCGAAGCCGAGTGAATTGCTATGTGATTCAAATGAGATGAGATCGAGCTCTGCCCCTAAACTTGAATGGGTTTCTGAATTTATCTCACCCTTAATATTGACTAATGGGCTAACATTTGTGACATTATCCCCCATTGGATACTTTTCCTAAATATCTAAAGGGCGTTAGATACGAGTTACCAATGTTAAGTCTATGGAGAAAAAATACCAGGGGTGAGATAAATCACAGTATCTAATATTGATAATAACAGGTAAAGCCATGGTACACACACTGTTGAATTGATTACAAGTAAACCAACGTTACATCGCAGTGTTGAATACAGTAGAATCCTGTGTAATGCCAAAGTGTCCGCTTGTGCAGGGTGTCCGCTTGTGCAGGGTGTTCCCTTACACAGGGTTAAAATAAACATCCGATAGAGGGAACTGTTCTGAGCAAAAGTGTCTGTTAAGTTGGGACGGCCGCTTATGTGGGGTGTATGTTAGGCAGGGTTCTACTGGATTTATAATTACAGGAAAACCGACACTACATAACAGTGTACCATAGAGATAAACTGATGAAACATCTCAGTGTTAAATATCTACAATTACCAAACAGGTAAGCCACTGTTACATTGAAGTGTTTAATATCTATAATTACCATAGAGATAAACCCACAGTACTTATATAGAACGTCCTGACCATGCTGTACAAGTCACAGAATGAGATGGTAATTTACGGTATGTACGGAACGAGGCATTTACCCCGAGTTCCGTACAAACGATAAATTATCATCGAGTTCTGTGACTTGTACAAGCATGGTTGGACGGTCATATATTTACTATATACCCGAAATTCAAAAAAAAAAATTTCATTTTTCTTAAACAACCAAAATTTTAATAAATGAGTATGGGTAGGTAGTCCGTATTTTGGTGTACGGACCACTGGTCCGTACAGTATTTTTAGGTCATATACCGGCATGGGTATATAGTAAATTGTAGTATCCAATATCTATAATTACTATACAGAGTGTTATCGGCAAGTGTTAAATACCTGGAACAATGGGATGAGTTTAGGAAACCGGCCGGGAACATCATCACGTAGAAGAAGCACCAGGTAGAACATCACCCTTTGCTGTCAGTAACAAGAAATGTCATGGCTTAGTAAAACCAGTAAAAATGTCAGTAATTAAACAATTACTTTCTTTCCACACTGGGGCTACAAATAAATTGCTAGGCTTCGGGACTGAAGCACAATATTGGTTATGTATTATAGGGAGATGTAGTTGGTGTGGCTGAATGGAATCTGTTCTGTGTCGTTTTGTGTCAGAAATATTCAGAGTTCAAAGTTCCGACCAAAACAACAAGGAACAGATGTAATTCAGATACACTCAGTATGTCTCTTCATTATGTTATACATGGAGATCATTAAAAACTCCATTTTAAAACAAGTCACGTGGTATGGAGTGCAGGAACTATTAGTTTGTGCATTGTGTAGAAAGGAATCTGTACAGCTGGCCAGTAATTATATAGAACGTGCTGACCATGCTGTACAAGCTACAAAACGAGATGATAATTCACGGTACAAACCATGAATTATTATCGAGTTTTGTGGCTTGTACAAGCATGGTAGGTCGTTCTATATTTACTATATACCGGTACCCAAATTTTTTTTTAAATCATTAATTTCATTTGGCTTAGCAACCAATATTTTAATGTGTTTAGGAAGGTAGTCCTTATTTTCATGTACGTACGGACCAGTGGTCCGTACAGTATTTTATTACATTATATGGCGAAACGGTTCGTATTTACAGTATATACGGCATGGGTATATAGTAAAGGGGTGATTCCACTGGGATGTGTGATATATCCAGATCAAACTATTTCAGGATGAATCATATGAAAATATCTGGTAGAATTACGGCAGTGTAATAGGCACCTTTGAGCAATAATAGGAGCTACACACATAGGGATAAGTGCATGGGCCGATCTTCCAAGATTTACCCCGATTCATCAAGATGCAGCAAGATGCTACAAGACACAGCCCGACCTTGCAAGACAAAACACATTGTGCTGGTGGAATCAGCCCTTAAGTGTGAGACATTTGTGCACAGGTATATATAATGATAATGACATTATGTACCATTGTAATGCCTTCGTTAATGATGATATTTCTCACTCTGGAGATGTCGTAAAAGGTGTCCACAGAGCGGCCTGAAGCGAAGGTGGTGGTGAGCTGGACGCCAAGAGACCCCATAACAAGGAGAGACTCTGTCAAATAAACGAATAGGCAACATGTCAATTCTGATGGTTACATAGCACTGATACTAGATATAGGCAACATGTCAATTCTGATGGTTACATAGCACTGATACTAGATATAGGCAACATGTCAATTCTGATGGTTACATAGCACTGATTCTAGATATAGCCAAAGGGTCAACTCACATGTCTATGCACGATGGAAGACCGCCTATTTAAGGCGAATTGCTTGCAATAATTTTTTTTTTTTTAATTCTGATGGTTACATATCGCTGATACTAGATATAGGCGACATGTCAGTTCCGATGGTTGCGTTTGACTGATGTCAAACGCAACCATAGATAAAGGCAACATGTCAATTCTGATGGTTACATATCGCTGATTATGGATAAAGGCAATATGTCAATTCTGATAGTTACATATCACTGATTATAGATAAAGGCAACATGTCAATTCTGATGGTTACATAGCACTGATACTAGATATAGGCAACATGTCAATTCTGATGGTTACATAGCACTGATACTAGATATAGGCAACATGTCAGTTCTGATGGTTATATAGCACTGATTCTAGATATAGGCGACACGTCAGTTCCGATGGTTGCGTTTAACTGATTCTAGATAAAGGCAACATGTCAATTCTGATGATTACATATCACTGATTATAGATAAAGGCAACAGGTCAATTCTGATGGTTACATATCGCTGATTATAGATAAAGGCAACAGGTCAATTCTGATGGTTACATATCGCTGATTATAGATAAAGGCAACATGTCAATTCTGATGGTTACATATCGCTGATTATAGATAAAGGCAATATGTCAATTCTGATGGTTACATATCGCTGATTATAGATAAAGGCAACATGTCAATTCTGATGGTTACATATCATTGATTATAAGAATGGGCAACACATCAATTTTGAGATAGTTACCTATCGCTGATTCTAAGAATAGACAACAAATGAATTCTGATGATTATATATCTCTGATTCTAAAATAGGCAACGCATCAATATATTCTGATGGTTATATATCTAAGAGGCTGTAGAAATGACATAGTTTGATATTCGCCTGAATCTACCTTCTTCGCCTACTTCAGGACATTCTCAGTTGTCTCTCCTCTTCCCCTACTTATCTTACGTAGAACCTCAATTACTATGTTTGACTGGCTTGTTAAATTAAATGTCACACATTTTATCTTCTACTAACCTCAATTAACACAGTGAGCCGACTTAGTTATCTCCTCTGTGTACTTCATACAAAGTCTGAATACTGTTACATTCCAATTTCTATGTATGAGAAACATCCAGGCACTTTCCCTTGGCCTAACTAATCATGCTTGCTCCATGTAATATGCCGCTGGAGGTGACTCTTGGTTGCGATGAACATGGTCACCCCCACACAGTAAACACGGAGCCAGCATATAACCTGGATCTTGTTGTATCGCCAGTCAGTCTGCAGCTAGCAGTCATTAAAGTAACACCAGCAATGAAGCTTGTAACGGGATGACATATTGGAGTCACCCATTTAGTTTACTATCCGCACACACGATAGTAACACTGGTGGAGAACTCCTAAGAGTCATAACAGTAACACCAGCAATGAATCTTGTAACGGGATGACGTATTGGAGTCACCCATTTAGTTTACTATCCGCACACACGATAGTAACACTGGTGGAAAACTTCTAAGACGCTCAGTACCATCTCCCTCAAGCAAACTAGCAACATTTCTAAAACATCTATAGCTTCATACAATGTCTGAACATCCGTACAGAACTGAATAAAGCACCATTTTACTTTTTTTTTTAAAAGACTTAGATACACTGCAGTGCATCAGGTAAAAAAGGAGATAATATACTCACCTTGTTTCACTTTAAAATGGAGTTTGAGGATGAGGAGGATCAGAAGAAGTATGAGTAATCCTGTCATAATACGCATATCCTGAAAGAAAATCACACGAGATACAATTGTAACACCCCTATCTTATCTCTAATAAAATGTGTGAATAGTTACTTCAATTTGTGAACTCCATGAGAAGACTGCTAGTTCTGCGTCAATCTCTCCAAATATTTTCTTAATCTTACGTTCTATTTGGGGTGGTTACCCAGTTGAGACCATAAACTTGTGTCTTACATAGATATCTCAATTATCTATATGCAAACTTCAGTCTTACGTAAATGTTTCAATTATTAATATGGAAACTCTAGTCTTACGTGCATGTGGAGCTCCAGAAATATGCCCAAAATATTAAAGACCACTGTGAGGACGAGCCATCGCTTGATGCTGAACTTGGGAGACAGGATGACAAACTCCTGACAGTGTCGCTCGCTGTGGACGCAGTGTCTGAACAACACATTCGTGCCAACCTGCGTCTTCATCATCTTCTCCACTGACCCTGTCTGCGTGACGTCAGACGCCATTCCTGTGACGTCAGACTCTGTGGTGACGGGGCGGTGACGTAGACAGCCTTCTGCCAGCAGTCGGCCGTTTCCATCTTTGGCTGACATGGCCTTGTCAATAAACGAAAGGGAATCTTTGAATTGTAAACACTGACCACACACTTTCAACAATGATTTAACAATGAATAATTAACTCGATCACAGACTCGGATGACCTGGATTAGAAACACGCCCTCGCTGGCGTATCTATGATTGTCTCCACATTGCTCTCAGTTTCTATTTTCACCACCAGGAGTGCCACAGTCGTAGCAGTTGGCTTTTTATCACTACACTAGCGACTTCGTCGAGTCCGAAAAATATAGTATTGGACTGCCGATAGCGGGGTTCGAACTGCCGTCCGCCGCATTGCCATCCGTAGGCTCTGCTGACTGCTCCACAAAGCCGGATGGTCAGTTGTGGCCAAATACTTAGGCTGTTGGTGGGTGGGGGGAAGCGGCGCAGTGTACTTTCTATGCTTGTTCCCGAGTGCTAGTCGACTATGTTGTCCATGATTTGTTGTAACCAGCGAAATTGGGATCTCATTTGTTTCTCACGAGAAAAGTAGATAAGAAAACTACAATAGTAAACTTTGATTTCGGCATGGCTCAAAATGAATCATAAGAGAAAACGTATGTCTGTGTATAGAAATACAAAAAAGAGTAGGAGCTTACAGTTTTTCACTGCATGAGAATCTCACTCTCGTGGCTCTTCAATCTCCACGCCCAGGTTTGGTTTACTATGTCTCTATGTATGGGAGCAACTTCAAGCGGATTCGACGGAATTCTACCGTTTTAAATATAGTAGGTAACTAATTTTTACAGAACCCCCAACATACATAGGGCCATCATTTCAACTGTTCTGTGTTAGCAACGAGTCTAGAGAAAGACTGGGGTAGCTCAGGGTGGAGGAACATCTGAGAGTTTTTCTCTGCCTAACTGGCAATTAGTAGCCCCACCACCCTAACCACTACAGAGAGAATTGTGCCAGGGCCACATGGTAATAGAACCACTCCCTATAGGGCGGCATCCCCCTTGGTCACCATGCTGTCACCATGGAGGATACTTCTAAAAGTCACATTTTCAAGAACCCTTAAAGAACCTCATGACCCAGTTTGGAAAAAACAGAAGAGTCAGCAGGTGTTTATATTTTGAAAATTGGTCAATTTTTTTGAATTGACATTTCATTTATATCAGAAAAGTTCTGAATATGTTGCACTTTCTCAAGGAATTGTCTTTATAGTACTTACTATTCCGCAAATTTGACAAGATTAACATTGATATAGATAAATAGGACTACAAAATGATTTTCACATGACTGCAGAAATATATCCCAGCCCCCTCACCCAAACATTTTTGTTAAAACATGTATGTGTGGTTTAATATAATTATATTCAAGTGTTCTCTTGTCTTACCCAATGCACCTCTTTCAACTCTAAATACATGCAGTCAAGTATTATATCTTGGTGTGTCTTGTTTCATCATAAATTGTTGCTATTTGTCTTACCACCTTTGCCACGATATGTCGTGTGCAATCATATGTGTACTTTTTCGCGATGTTGTGTGTATAATTTGGAGCTCCACCAAAGCGATGCCTCAAGATCTATTGCCGACATCTGGCATACAGCAGTATATGGCGACACGAATGCAGCGTTGGTGCTTAAGTGGTGATTCCACCAACACACAAAATATAGCAAGATTAGTCACGATTTGGCTGTCTTGCTAAATCTTGCTAAGTTTTGAATAATCACATTCATATTTGTCGCAATGTGTCTTGAGGTGTTGTGGTGGTGGAGTACCAAAATAGACACATGACATTCCGTTTCGCGATAATGAAGGTACAACATATCACTACAGTGTAAGATATTATAGAGGAAACCCATGAAAGTTTAGGGTCTGAGCTCGTATCCCATTGAGTTTGAATCAAGTAGTAATTCACAAGGCGAAGCCACGTGAAATGCTATGTGATTCAAATGAGATGGGATTGAGCTCTGACCCTAAACTTGAATGGGCTTCTGAATTTATCTCAACCTTAATATTGACTAATGGGCTAACATTTGTGACATTATCCCCCATTGGATATTTTTCCTAAATATCTAATGGGTGTTAGATACGAGTTTCCAATGTTAAGTCTATGGAGAAAAAATATCTGGGGTGAGATAAAACAAGATATACCACTGTGTAGCCACTGTAGGTATATACCTCAGGAAAACCACTGAATATTTCATCAGGGCTTGCTCAAATGGGCAATATTTTCACAAATTTGGCACTGCATGGGTGACCAAGTGACCATCAGCGAGTACTACACCCAGTATGCCAGTTAACAGCTTGAGCCTTATACTACAGATGAATGAGACAATTCCTCAATTATCGCTCACGCCAGCTTTTTTCCCAGATTATACTTGATACTTATATAAAATGTGGGTATTATAGTGGAGTTTTGTATATTTGGATTGTTATGACACCAGAAAATACGGTAGACTATTCATCACATACAATCCCAGATCAACGTTTCTTGGAATCTGTCACCTGAGACTTTTGTTTACTTACTTTCTCCACTTCCTATTAGTTCTGACTTTTGACACCAGATGGCGCCACATTCATGGCGGCGCACACTGCACCGCTCCGGTTTTCCGCAAAACCTGTCTCTGCAATGATGGACTCTTTACAATCTTAGGATTTTAAGATGTTCCCTCCGCGCCTTTTTACGGGCGATGTAGTACTACCCAAGAGAATGTAGTTCCTAGCTGTGTAGTGTGTCTAGTATGTTTTCCCACCAGATTTGTAAATTATATTGATAACTTTATTTAAATAAGTCTAGTGGCAACCTCTTGATCACTTTGGAAATTATATGATTAGGTCATAATAGTTTTAGGATTTGAAGTAAACATTCAACTGTCATCTTCTGAACTGAGTGACAACATCTCTGATTTCTTGTTTCTACTGAATATAAAACTATGCTCTACCACTCAGAAAGATGAAATACAATGTAATCTTGCCCAGAATTGATGGTTCTAGCATTGTTATACTTTTAGATCTACCAAATCAGTTTGGGTTTGAATTGTCAACAAATCTCCGCCAAAAAATAGTTCTTTCCCAGAAGCCTATCATTGCAGCGACGAGTTTTCAGTATGTTGCTCTAGCGTTGCAGTGTGATGGCGGCGATGTTGTTTTTCCAACGACGTCTGTGATTGGTCAGTTTCTTGGAGGTGTGTCACTTCCTGTATAAATATGGCTTACATTCCTGACGATTGTTTCAAGTGTAAACTAAAAAATGTTGTGAATACTAGTGAATGTGCATTTATTGCATCTGCAGGATGTATGTTTATTATGATTTTTTGCTGCTTAATGCATAAAGACGTTAGTTATTGTCTAATGACCCCCCAATCCGTTTGACCAATCAGCGACGACCATAGGTGTGCTGTTCCAATCACGCCATAGCCTGAGCTCGTCCGATAGGTAAATAAAAACATCGACGTAAGTTTAGGTGCAGTGCCCTAGTATTTAGACATGCTGATTAAATGACCAAGCATTAGTACATGAGTCCTTAAGCCAAACTGTAGTCGGCTCGAAGGATCGGACAGTGACTTGTCCACGAGTGAAAGGAGAGATAAGGTGAGTTTACTGGCTTCTATTCGTAGTAAAGTTTCCTCGTTTCCGCTTCTCAGTGACTTCACTTCCCCTGAAAATAGTTACTTCAGTCAGTGCTGGTTTTATGGTTATTTAGACACAAAAAAATGTTTATTAGAGAAAGTTTAAGAAACCAGACACAGGTAAACATCAGATGGTGAGTGGTTGTATTGTCCATGATCTTGTATAAGAGTATAGATTACGACCGTAAGTGGATGAAAACTGGGTTGTATTCAATAATAAATGACAAAGTAGAGACCTAGATCCAGACGGTTGAACCTAGTTCAGTAGAACACAGGAAATGAAAAATGGACTCCTTTCACTTCCACAAAATGGGAATAGTAGTTGCCATGTAAGTGAGAATATCAAATCTATGATAACCACACTTACTCTGAGATTTTCACATTCTGTAATCTAACTAAGGTAAGTTCATAGAAGGCATATATATTATTAGAAACGCACATTCTCAATTATGATTTAGAAATTTAGGCTAGACTAGAGACAGTAGAGTTATAAAAATGCCAACCTGTGATGGACTTGAAATCACGTTTTAACATGTCCTTAGACATTCATGATCTACCACATCCTGAATTATGCTGTTGAGATTGTTTGGATACTTAATTTCGTAACTTGCAATATTAAGTTGAACATATGAATTGTGTATTGATTAGTTTCAATCCACAATAAAGGAATTTTAAGAACAATATTAAACCATCAAATAAATCTTAAAACCAATGGGGCCTATACAAAATAATATAGATTGTAGAAATATCCATGGTAAACCAGACAAGCTGATTGTGATTATAACAACCCATTGGAGGGTTTTGTACATCGAGATAGGGGGCGGTCAGGTTGGGCTGGTTGCAACGTTTCATCTAGATCTACATTAATTAGACTTCTTCAGGTAGTTTTTGATGGTACGGTACTATAAATACTCATTACTGGTTGTCTATTATCCAAAGATGTTATTGTGACAAAGAAACTATTCTCAACATTCACAACTTTACATCACCAATCTCATTCCATCTCTTCTAAGAAACTCTTTATTTGATCCTCTTTTGTTGACGTGGTACCGTGTATACATACACACACGTTTCCTTGTCCACAGGTATTCTCGTTCTGAGGCAAATAACAACATATTTCCATGACTAATGAAGCCCCCTTTTCTACAGTTGTTTATTTGAACGTCATATATCATTGACAAACAATAACGGATTTCTCAAAGAAAACAGCATACCGACGCCTATTGTTTGTTCATCAGTATGATTAACTGGTGAACTAGAAATAGCCCGCAGGAGACCTAGGCTCCCCTTATAGATGTACTTTTACATTCAGGAGGACCTTTACCCGAGTAGTTAGCAGGATATACAGGCGGATGTGTTGTGTTATAATCCAATTATTCATGCCTTATGGTATCATTTCACATTTGTCAATATAGGATCATAATTCATCAAATTATCAATAAAATGATACCTGATGAAGGATCAACAAGCATCCGAAACGTTGTGAATCTAAGTAAGCAATAAATAATATCCTGTTATCCAACTTTATTTCTTTGTCTTAGGTTGTGCCTTCTTTCAATTTATTATCAATAAAATGACACAATGCTTCCACCTTGTTATCGTTTACTGCTCCTACAGTGACAAACTCCCACCAACCAACGAGTCTCAATGTAAAAGTAAATGGTGGACTGAGCAGTTGATGAGCAACAACATGTTATCACGGTGACCCAGGTGGTCGGGATGGGGAGTTAGCTCAGTGGTTAAACCATTAGACTGGTAATCACAAGGTTATGAGTTCAAGCCACACTATACCAACCTTTCTCCTTCATCCCCAGCAGTGGTAGATTCACTGCTATATCAAAAGCCAATCCTTCTCATACCATGTCTATGTGGTGTGGTGTGCAGCCACCTTTCTCCTTCATGCCCAGTAGTGGTGGATTTACTGCTATATCAAAGGCCAATCCTTCTCACATCATGTCTATGTGGTGTGGGAGGTAAAGAGAAATTTCACCTCAGTAAATGTGTAGGGTTGAGATTTCTACCTGGATTTATTTCCTAGATTCAATCAACATACCTGTGGTGCAAAACCAGAAAAAAACGAATTTTATCCCCAAATGTACATTAGATATATTGACAAAACGAAATAGCTTGGTATTTCTTCTGCTTGCAATATAAGAGATATAAATAGGTGATAGAATTCTGTAGAACTATAAATGATTCAGAACATAATATAAAGACTATTGTACTTGATATTACTATGTTACGCTAGACCGAATGTCTAGATATAGGGCCCGGGTAGAAGAACGGCATGTGCCGAACTCAGTGAATGTATAAATCTTTACCCCTGAATAAAACTTGATGGAAAAAAAAATGAAAAAAACAACATCAACGAGTGGAGTATTGTCTATTTATATGATTCTTGTTGCTGTTCTATATAAATACTCCACTCATTTGGATGTGCCATAACCATCACTCGGCTTCGCCTTGATGACTGCAGCGCATCCAAACCTCATTGAGTATTGGGTATTTATATGATTCTCGATCCATTATCTCACCCCTGGAATAAATGTCCATAGGCTTAATATTGGGAACTCGTTCTCCATGCCCCTACAAGTTCTCCAACTCGTTTGAATGCTATCAAGAGACGTCACGAGTTTGAGCCTGAGTTTATTTATGCCACACATTTTGTTGGCTCCATAATTTCACGAGTCGAAGACGAGTGATACTACGGAGCCTACAAAATGAGTGGCATAAATAAGCTCAAACTCAAACGAGAAATCTAGACGCCACTCCTTTCCATATTTTTTCAGTATCAGAAAGTAGTGGCATAAACAACACTTTATGTCACACCCGTGAGATAAACAAATCCCATGTTAAGCCTATGGCGTTTTTTATTAGGGGTAGGATAATATGTGATATTCACTCGGCTATCGCCTCGTTCATATCCCTCCGCATCAAACGTGTGGAGAACGACCACTTTGACCAAAACTTGTTGGTTTCTTCTTTAGTTCTATATATCTGATGAAGTGTTATATACCTGTTTGATATCACAGCATAGTTAAAAACGTTCGTTTATTATCTTTGCGCATGCAGGTCAAGATGGCGACTCTGCGCTACACATGCGCCTGCACACGCTACCTCAGCCCCACGCGCGCCGTCGGCGGAACACGTGACCTTCGACTTCCGCCTGCGCGCGCACACTCCGCTCCTACTTCTCCAGCCAGGTGGCGCTCTACCACCACTTCCGGTACCAATTCCGGTACCACCGGCACCGCCGCCGACACGGACCAGCAGCAGGTGTCGGTGACGACGACGGCGCCCGACCAAGCGCTGCAGAGCGACGGCGCAGGCGCCAAGCGAGGCTCCTTCCTGTTCCGGTTTAACTCCCTAGCGGAGAGTCTGAAAGATGCTCGGGATTGGACAGCCAGTAATGCACCCAAGATGGATGCCACGTCTGTCGCCAAGCTGGTATCTTCGCTCAACCTCGATCTGCCCAGATACCAGCGCCTGCTGCGTCGTCGCGCACGCGCAGTGAAGTCATCAGCGGATGCAGGCATTGAGCGGCTAAAGCGCCAGCAGCTGGAGGAGAAGCGAGCACGGCTCCGCAAGAAACTGGAGAGTGAGGAGGAGATTTCTCGGGAGACGCATGATTTCGGCACGGCTATGATGAGCACGCATGACTGTATCCACAACTACTACAGCTCCGTAAGCCACCTGCCCCGCCACAACATAAGCACTGACGTCACCACTGACATCCCACGGGGCAGGGAAGTGACACAGGCGAACATTGTGACCCAGGCATTGACCCAGAATGGGGCGGAGTCAGGGGCGACACCAGAGAAGCAGCCCGTAGTAACGACAGACCGTGAGGCAGTAGCACGCGCTGCTGTTGGCCGCCGAACAAGGGGCCTTGTATCTGCTCTTAAACAAGCAACAACTGACACTTCAAGACTGACTCGCCTCGAGGACCTTTGTCTGCACCTGTCTCAGTACACCAAGTTCGCCAAGAATGTTGCCATCAAGGTGAGTGTTATTCTATACCTGTGTCTGCATCTGTCTCAGTACATCAAGTTCACCCGAACATGGCTATCGAGGTGAATACTATTATATAACTGTATCTGTCTCCTTTGGATGCACTGTTATGATCACTCTTCTTTGCCTCAATGATTACGGTGCATCTAAACTCATGGAGTATTGTTTATTTATATGATTATTGATCCAGTTTGCTATAAATACCCTATGGTAATCGAGGTGTGTGTTATTATATATCCCCGTGTCTGCATCTGTCTCAGTACGCCAAGTTCAAGAGAATGTGGCCATCGAGGTGTGTGTTATTTCATATGCACCAGTAAGTCTGTAGGTGTTATTGTGAAATATAAGGCATTTGCAATGGTGCATTAATAATAGCTGCTGATTAAAAAACAGAAATAATTCAACATTAATGATGTTTGGATTTAAAAGCCGTGGTGGAAATAAAGATGTTTGTAGGTTTTTCATACAGTTGTCTTGTTTGCAGGAGAAAGTCGTCCCTCTTCTGCTCAAGTTGCGTAAGTCAAGTGACCCGGCCATCGCACAGTACAGTCTACAGGCACTCCACCTGGTGGGCTACGTGGCCGGGGTCAAAGGTCGCGGTATTCGGATCCTCACCATCGATGGCGGGGGCACCAGGTAAGCCACATTTTTAATGTCATATCTGTATACATGGGTTACTGTAGACTCCTTGTCTATGGCTTCTGCTGCTTCTTTATATACAGTAGAACCCTGCAAAGAGAATATCCCCACTTCCAAGATTCACAGTTTCTTGTGACGGGGCTGATTTTAGCAGTAATCTTCTTTAGGTTGAATCCTACTGCCTGTATGTGGATAAATAGAGAATAACGGTTTATTGTGACCGGGCTGATTTTAGTAGTAATATAGTGTTGTTTGAACCTTATTGCCTGTATGCAGATAGATAACGATTAACGTTTATTTCTGATGGGGGCTGGGCTGATTTTAGCAGCAACATGCTGTCATTTGAATCTTACTGCCTGTATGCAGATTTATAAATATATTAAGGTTTACTTATGATGGGGCTGAACTTAGAGGTAACATACTGTACTGTAAGCCTTACTACTTGTATGCGGATAGATAAAGATTCATATTTTTTTTGTGAAGGGGCTAATTTCAGCAGTAACATAGTTTACTTTGAACCTTTCTACTAGTCCGTATATACCCTCAGGGTCCCCTGGGATGTTAAACCACAAACAAACAAACAAACGAACCTTACTACCTGTATATTGATAAATAGAGATTAAAATTTTCTTGTGATGGGGCTGATCTTAAAAGCAACATACTGTAGTTTGAACCTTTCTGCCTGTATGCAGATAAATAGAGATTAACATTTTCTTGTGACAGGGGGCTGATCGCACTGGAGATGCTGCGGCAGATCGAGACTGCGGCCGGCAAACCCATTCACGAGATGTTCGACTACATCTGCGGGGTGAGCACTGGAGCACTCATCGCCATCATGATCGGTGCCTTCCGCCGCCCAGTTGACGAGTGTGAGCGTCTCTACCAAGAGTTCTCTCGAGAAATGTTCGGTCGCAGTCGACTGATGGGTGCCAGCAAGCTCGTCACTACGCATGCATACTACGATACGCAGCTCTGGGAGAAGATCCTCCAGTAAGTTTCTTTAGAGTTGTTTTAACATTTGAATATAATATATGTGCAATTACATGAAAGGAAATATCCTCATATTTGGAGAATTTGTAAATGTTTCCAGGAATTGTATTCTCTAGTGAGTATACGCCCTCTAGAGGTTACTAAACTCCCGATTATCGCCCAGGGTAAACACAAGTTCCGCTCACGACTGGCTGGGCACACCACAACCACATGAACCACAGTTTTCGCATTTATATTTGGAGAACCTGAATATAATTTCGGATTAATATGTAGAAATAGTTGAAAATTCCATTTCTGAAATCAGATTTCCGATTTGAAGATTTATAAAAACAGATAAACTGCAATAATTGTGGGTTACGGTTCAAGGGTCGATCACCATAGAACGTCGGCAACCAGCGAACACCGGAACTTGTAAACAGACTGAATTATGGGATACCTCAATAGGGCCTATACAGTACTGTATGTACGTCCAGGAGACTCCTGCCAATACGACCAACAAACATTCTCAGTGTGATGTAGTCATAATAGCGACCCGGTCACATGGCAGGAGTCATAGTTAGTAGAAACTGAACGAGAGTTAGACTTATCAGTGTTTATGCCACGACGGGAAGGTCGTGTATTACTACTTGAAGCGTTAGCTGAGCGTAGTGAGGAACAGACCTGAACAGAGTGGCATAGACACTGACAAATCTAACTCGAGTTTGGTTTCGTATTTATCCTACCCCGTCTCTATGCTCTTGGATTACTAAAAGACAAATATCGATTTAATGACCAACTGAAATCCAACCGGAACTTTTGAGGCCAACCGGAACTTTTTTTGGAGCAGCTGACAATCTGGTCGCTGATTGGTCAATTTTTGTATGCCCCTAGAGGCATAAATCGCACTTTATGTCATGGCATACCGCATACAATTTGCCTATGTTATGCCTATGGACCGTTTTTATTAGGGGTAGGATAAGGCTTGATTCTGTTCGCTTGATTCTGTTTCCTATCATGCTTGGGCCATGTTATGTCTCTATTCAGATCAGGGCTAAAGCAGCCCTCCGATTAGGGCCTGAGTGGTGATCGGCAGCAAATTTAGTCAAATGGAATCAACACTTAATAAAACATGGAAAAATATGTAGTGAAATTATTGATCTGATCACTAATTTGACCAAGTATTTTGATGTATAAAGACAGTCAGTCTGTTTTCATGTCATTATATACCTAAATATGGTAAATTTGACCTAGTCATGTGATCACAGTGGCGTCTGTGTATAAATACATCGTGGGTAAGAGAGGATGGTATACATAGTTGTTACAGCCATAAATATATTAGAAGGAAACTCGTAAGATGAAAATAACTTGGTCCATACTCCACCAAGTTTGACCGCGGAGTAATTCACGAGGCAAAGCTGGGTGAATTACATAGAAGCTGAGTGAATTACGTAGTGGTCAAACGAGATGGAGTGCGGACCAAGTTTTTTTGATAGAATGGATTTCTGATTTCTTCATAACATCATCTATTAATGAAATAACTCACCCAATTAGCCATTGACTATTGTCTATCACTACCTTCACGGCTGTGGAGTATGAGTTTCTAACGTTAAGCCTATGAAGAAAAATACTGGGGTGAGATTATATAGCATATATATCACTGTTGATGTTCAGTCAACAGCACACGGACCTCCACGTGCAGCTCCACACTTACAAATCCAGTGTACGGGGCCAACTCGCCCAGTCTTACGGCCAGGGAATGGATTATAAATCTACGCTACTCCCGACTTACGTATCCAGTGTCCGGGGCCAACTGGCCCGACGTTAGAGTCTTATAATGGATTATGATTTATCAGTAAACACGGCGCCGCGCTGGTTTTATTGAGTAACGTGTGGTCAGTCACCGGTAACCAGCGCCAACATGGCGTTCGTCTGGCGTCTGCCCAGCGTCTGTTGTGACGACAAAAATGGCGTCCTGCCAGACGACAACAAAATAGACTTCTTAGATTCTATACTGACTTGAGACTCTTCCAAATAGAGCAAAATAGAAGACCACCATTCAACGGGGAATTCTCGTTCAGTGATGAAACAAAAGCATAAACTCGATTTTCTTTTTCTTTTCCAATTCAATTTATTTAACTCAGACTATTTCATAAAGTATGGAGATTGTATAGTAAATGACAGCAATTTTACAGCAAATCCATCATATACATAGAAATTAATCGATGGTTTTGTGGATAGACGGCCGTAAACCACGAGGGGTTGACGCGTAGTAATACACGAGTGCTACGACGTCAACCTCAAATGGTTTACTATTTTTTTTGCTCTAAAGCACAAATGGACTCTTTTTCCCGTATACCATGGTTTTGAGGACGCATAGGCTACCACAGTTATGGTATCTGACAAGTTTTATGAAATGGGTCGTGCTTTACTGAGTCCCCATACATTTTCAAGGGGGTCTTTGTATACAATGGATAGTAAAAGCAAAAGAACAAGATGCAAATACAGCATACCATAATTTGGCTGTTATCCAAAAAAAGGAAAGAAAAAAACCCAGCACAAAACAAGAAGAGAAAAAAACAAGCCAATACAATTACAAGGGCTATAGTTACATTTATGCTTAGTCCTCAGTCCTCTAGAGGATGGCCAATGTCCTTAAACATTCACTGATGCTAAATATATATATTTGTTAAAGAAAAATATATTTTAAAGTACACACAAAAAAAACAAGCAAAACAGAGCAGACGACATTTTCACTGCGTCAGACTTGGCGCCGCTCCAGAATCTAAGGAAACATTGGCGTCGTGCCAAACTGCGGAGTACGCCATGTGGGATCTGTTTTTACGTCGTCAGTGAAAGGGAGAGAGTGTGAGTGTGAGTGTGTGAACGGTCAGAGACCTCGCCAACGTGACTCCAGTCAGTCACATGTAAACAAAACTCACCCCGACTCATCCTACACAGCTCCGCCAACATACCGGGCTCTGATAAAGACTAATCCTCTCATCTCTAAAAATAGAGGACGTTTGTAGGAGGCAGAAAGGCACACTTTGCAGGAATGAGAATTTCCCGCCCAATTTTCATAGCGAGCGGAACTCCGGTCGGTTTCCAGTCGCTACAACTATTATTGAGATTGGTGTGGTAAATTCAAAGAAAAACTTTGGGAGAAAGGGGAGGGGAGATTCACATCGGGGAAATATAACATTCTGAAATACCATAGACAGTGTATCTTTAGAGGTTATGTCCATGGAAATACCCATAGAATCACTAGAAAAAAACCCTGAAATTCCAGGAGCTTTTGGGGAAGGGGGAGGGATCCGCCCCTAGGCCCCACCTGTTAGGGGTCCCCAGCCCCCCCCCCCCCCCCCCGCCACCGATTTTTTTTTAATTTTCTTATCAAAATTCCATTTCCATCTCTGTATTGGAGCCTTCCTTAAAGTACCTACGGCTTGTGGGAGGGTTGGGGCGTTTAAACCATTTTGAAATCTTGCTTCCGTCCTTTGTTTAATCTAGTGCGTATACGATGGAGAGGGGGTGTCAATATCTTTACATTTAGTGTATTTATCTCACCCCGGTATTTTTCCCCATAGGCTTAACAATGTTTACATTGAATCAAATAAATATCATTTAAAAAAATAAAAAATTAGGAACTCATACTCCACGGCTGTGAGATTCGTGTACCCAATACTCAATGGCTAATTTGGTGGTTCATTTCATCAATAATTAATGTTATACGGGGTGAGATAAAATCAGAAACCCACTCAATGAAAATAACTTGGTCTGTACTCCACCTCGTTTGACCGCAGAGTAATTCACTCAGCTTCGCTTCGTGAATTACTCCGCAGTCAAACTCGGTGGAGTACGGACCAAGCTATTTTCATCTCGTGGGTTTCCTTCTATATACTCTATGGATGGTCCCATACGGTACTTGAGAGATATGAGAGGTGGATGTGACTAAGAACATGCGTAGTGCAGTATGTGAGGAATGATGACGTCACAAGTGTACGTGTACCGAGAGGCAGATAAGACGTCATCAAAAACTACGTAACATGCATTGTTCAGTGATCTAACCCGTCTCACTCACACACAAAACTGGACAATCCAGCAATCCTACTGCTATCTGTACCCGTGTGATATGTGCAGACCAAGTTTTGATTCAGAAATGAAAGATAAATTGCCATATAACGGTGAGATGAATGGAGAAATCACGTAAAATATGTAGATAGATATCTGAAAGGATATCTCGAAAACAATGAATAAATCCAAAATTGTATTTTAGATACAATAAATGAGTTCAAACTATGATTCAAGTACAACTTAGCTTGACCCTTTCTTTTTATGCAGACAAGGCTTTATTCGTACTCTCAAACTGTATATTTAAATTTATTTCATCATATTTAAAAAAAGAAGCCCTTCACACCCCTTCTTCCAGTCAGTCTTAAGAAGGACTACACTTAACTGTTCATTGTGTTTACAATAGAGGAAACCTAATCAAGTTTAGGGTCAGAGCCTGATCCCATTTGAATAGCGTAGTAATTCGCAAGGCGCACCCACGTGAATTATGTAGCGATTCTAACCAGATGGGATCGAGCCCTGACCCTAAACTTGAAAAGGTTTGAATTTTTAAATTTACCTCACCCTTCACATTGACTAATGGGCTAACCCTTGTGGCATAATTCCCCATTGAGTATTTTTCTAAATACTCAATCGGCGTTGGGTACGAGTTCCCAATGTTAAGTCGATGTGAGATAGTGATATTTGACTGAGGTGAGAACGTGGCAGCAGTTCTCACCTCTGTTTACAAACAAAAGGTCACCTTGACCAGCTTATTTCCTGTGTCCAGAATCACCATCATCAAGTTACGACATATACAGTGTCAATCTTCCATGTAGTTTTACATTCACATACATGTATTCGTATAAGAAACGGGAAAGTTTATCATGGAAACCACGGACTTAGACTTGTAGGTCCGTGTGGAAAAAAATATGTCCACCACTTGAGATTCCGTTAAAAATCAAGTTAGAAACCAGATCTCACCAGTTTTGTGTAAGTGAGGGAGGTTTGTTGTTCACACTCCACGTCAGACAGATGACGTAATCTATGACGTCATATCAGCGTTACGTCACACCGCACGTGGCGTCGTGTTCAAGGTCAGAGGAAGTCCTGAGAGTTTTATCATGTGAACTGTGTTTACAGCTCTGCCACCCAATGTGTCTGAAGAAGTATTACAACATGAAATATAACTTTACTCCAGGGACCCGTTTTTAGACGAGATAATCGTTAATGGCGATTATTAAAGATTCAAGAGAGTTCTCAAGATGAATACAGCGCCTATTGGGCCCAAAGATTCGATAATTTTTGCCAAATGTTTGATAATTAGATTATGGCCAAAAAACCGTCGCTATTAACGATTATTCCGTCTAAAAAACGGGTCCCTGGCATCCCACAATTCTCAAATTTTCCCATTATTTCCTCATTTTTCGTAATAAAAAGAATTCCTCCGTTTTCAGAGTGGTAGAATGCGTGCTTGTCTCGACCGGTTTTAAAGTGTGTAAATGTAATTCGTATGGAGAGTGAGACTCGATGGAATTATTGCGTTTGATTGTCTTCTTAGATTGATAATTAATTTCCTACGTTTTGTTTTACAGAGAGAATATCGGCTACGATACATTTATTGACACGATGAAAGAAGAACGTTGTCCCAAGGTGAGTGCGAACTGCCTGCAGGCATCTTCCCCGCATCAGATCCCTGTGAATTCTGATATACAGAGAGAATTTAACCTTTTTTCTTTTATATCGGTTGTGTTTAGAATTGGTTCTGCCTAGTATTTTTAACGAGAGACTTAAACCATGCATAAATCCTTTTCAAACATAGAAAACAATTTAGTTACGCTAATTATTTGTAGTGATATCGTTAAGAGTTAAATAATATTATTGGGTATTTTTCTTTATTTCTTAGTTTTTAAAGCTTCAGGTTTTATCATAGAAAAAATAGATATAATTATTTTTAGGGTTCTACACATCGCATGGAAATGATTCATTTACGATATCTAGGCAATTATAAAGTTTTTCATTTTCCGGATTTTTATTTCATTATTTCATTCCCTAGATTCCTATGTGTTTAGAAATTCCTTCATTCTTACATTGTCCATTTTATCATCTGGACACTTGGAGCTGTTCCATGGGCATGAACCATTTAATAAATCTTTGTACATTCCCGCAGCTCTGCGTGGTCTCCTCACTGGTGAACCAGACGAACATGGAGAACTACTTGTTCAGAAACTACACGCATGCCACTGGCGTCCAGTCCAAGTATCGTGGCAGCATCCAGCACTCAATGTGGGAAGCCATCCGTGCTTCGTCCGCAGCGCCAGGCTACTACGAGGAGTACAAGACTGGCCAGCACATCCACCAGGTAAATTACCGGATCAAGCCACCGGTTAAACTGGCCCTACATTGTAAATCTCCAATCACATGACTGGTTAAACTGGCCCTACATTGTAAATCTCCAATCAAATGACTGGTTAAACTGGCCCTACATTGTAAATCTCCAATCACATTACAGTAAAACCCCGCATAAGTGGACACCCTCTGTTCCGGGACAAAGTGACTGCTTACACGGGGTTTTCAAGTTTCCTCTGGGCCAATATTGAAGTGTCATATACTGATATGTAGGGAAGGGGGGTAGCGGGGATGGTAAATCTGAAATCTATTTTCCAATATCTAAATTGGATCTTAAGTTATTCAACTTTGAATTATAAATGTATTTTCTATGAATATACTCAGACTCACTGATAAAAAACACAGATTAATCCATTTTTGGTACGGTGTCCGTCAGAAGTGGCCACTTACACAGGGTTTTTAGGCCTTTTCCTACCGAAATAACTGTCCGCTTATGCGGGGTGTCCGCTTACACGGGGTTAAATTAAACATCTAATAGAGGAGAAAATTTCCGTTCCGAGCAAAAGTGTCTGCTTACATAGGGTGTCCATTAGGCGGGGTTGTACTGTACCAGTTAAACTGGCCCTACATTGTATATCTCCAATCACATGACCGGTTAAACTGGCCCTACTTTGTAAATCTCCAATCACAAGACTGGTTAATCTGGCCCTACTTTGTAAATCTCCAATCACATGACTGGTTAATCTGGCCCTACATTGTAAATCTCCAATCACATGACTGGTTAAACTGGCCCTACATTGTATATCTCCAATCACATGACCGGTTAAACTGGCCCTACTTTGTAAATCTCCAATCACATGACTGGTTAATCTGGCCCTACATTGTAAATCTCCAATCACATGACTGGTTAAACTGGCCGTTTTATTATCTATCTTTTTAAATAGATTGACCCCCAGTAATTGCCATATTAAAGGGTATAGGAATAGGGACAATTTCTTTGCTCTGTAGCACAAAGGGACTATTTTCGCATAAATCACAGTTGTGAGGCCGTATCCAACAGTATACAGTATACCACAGTACCCCGATGGATAATAAATACACAGTACTACCATGATTTCGAGCTGTGTGGCCGTATTCTCCCCGTAGTTGATGTGTGACGCTGCTGGGGGTGGAATAACTTTTGTTTACTGCCCAGGTTGACGTTTACTGCCCAGGTTGACGTTCAGAGACGTTCGGTTTTATTTATATTAGCCGACAAGTGAAGGTATATAGGAATAGGGAAACCACATATTGGTGGAAATAAGTCAAAGTTACTCTGTATGTCTTGGAAAAAATACTGCCCACGGCTATGCCTCGGGCAGTAATTTTTCCGAGCCTTACCTCGTAACTTTGAACTTGTTGCTCACCAGAACATAGTTTCCCTATAATCCTCATGCATGCTCTGAGTGACCCCGGTACTTTGGTGTTTCAGGACGGAGGCCTGATGACCAACAACCCGGGCGCCATCGCCATCCACGAGTGTAAACTGCTGTGGCCGAACGAGGACCTGCAGTGCGTGATATCAGTGGGCACGGGGAGATACCGGCCCACGGACGACCCCGCTCCCTCCTACAGACTCAAGGACAAGCTGCTCAAAGTGGTGCAGAGCGCCACCGACACCGAAGGTACGTGCTCTCCTTAACCCTATCGCGCCGGGTACCTACGGCATGGGTACTGTCATGGGGCCGGGTACTCGTGCCAGTGAATGCCGCTAGAGGCCGGGTATATATAGGCCTATCATGAAGATTTTGATCTTTGCATCACGTGACCTGACACGTGATACTTAAATCTATTATATATTTCACCTGAGATATCAAATATTATCGTAAAACTGGATGAGTTTTAATCTTAGCCACCGTATGCCACGACTGGAGTTTGGCAAAGTGACTTCCTGAGGCGAAGCCGAGTGAAGTCCGGAGTCAAAACTTCAGGAGTGGCATGCAGTGGCCAAGATTAAAACGAATCAGGTTTTGATTTTATCCTACCCTGTCTCCATGACTTTGGAATATTACGTGATAATAATTCTGTATGCCACTAGTGGCATATAAAACTCTGTATGCCAGTCAGCGTGGCATACGAAATCTCAATGTTAAGCCTATGGGATTTTATATTAGGGGTAGGATAAGATATTATATCTACATTCTATGAAAGTTTCGTGTTTATTGAGCCATTACTTCCCATTTTATTCAAGAAAATGTATATTTTGTAAATGATGCCTTAAGGCATCACCCGGCCACCCCTGGATAATGACTCAAGGCATCACCCGGCGTGAAAGGGTTATTATTATATACCTATGGCTGTATCAAGTGTGTATACTGCCCGCTCCTACCCATGGCGTATTTATACCCGTACGGCACACTGTGCCGTACGGGGTATGTGATCACGTGACTAGATAAAATATCGCCATTTTTAGGAATATAATAATACGAAAACGGGCTGACTATCTTCGTACATCAAAATACTTGGTAAAATTATTGATCAAATACATCCCTCTGCCTCCGGCATCGGGATGTATGTGATCAATAATTTCACCGCGTATTTTTGACGTACGAAGATAGTAAGCCAGTTTCCGTATAATATGCGGTGTGTGAACTGTAACGTGTTAAAGAGCGGCAACTATTCTGAACTCAGGAGAGAGACGAGGAAAACGTCTGCTAATGTCTAAACCAGTTTATTTTCTGTTTATTATTCAGCATTGCAAATTTTAATTATTAAAGGAAAAACAAAATTACCACTGATCTGCTCATGCATTATTTTCTACACAAGCACCAACCCTTTCCGTAGTCAAGTATGGAGACTTGGTATGATACACATTACTATATACCCATGCCATATATACTGTAAATACGCACCGTTTCGGCATATGACGTAAAAATACTGTACGGACCGCTGGTCCGTACACTAAAATATGGACCACCATGCCATACACGTTTATTAAGAAATTGGTTGTTATACCAAATGAAATTGATTTTTTTTTTTAATTTCGGGTATATAGTAAATATATAACGTCCAACCATGCTTGTACAAGTCACAGAACTCGACGTTCTGTGACTTATTAAGCATGGTCAGGACGTTCTATATATGCACAATATTGACTGGTTTCAGATACAAGGGGCCGTATGCTCTGAGGAGTTGACCCGTAGTAATATCCGAGTGTATGCGAGGATATTGCACAGAGTCAACTCCGAGGAGTATACAACCGCTTTTATCTGAAACCAGTCTATATTGTATTTATCATCCACCTTTTCTGGACAAGTGGCATGTTGATATCAGTTCGTTTTAGTTATGCACTATTTTTCAACCAGCTTTTTCAACCTGGCACATACAACATATCCATATGCTCCGGATATGTAGATAAACGCTACCCATGTGTTATCTATGGACACTTTGTATTAGGTGGATATATCTGTATGTTCCAGGTATGTAGATACACACTCCCTATGTGTTTTCCATTTACACTTTGTATTAGGTGGATATATCTGTATGTTCCAAGTATGTAGAGACACACTCCCCATGTGTTTTCTATGGACACTTTGTATTAGCTGGATAATGATAAATGAGTTTCTCCTTTTCCTCCAGCCGTGCACACCATACTCCACGACCTTCTGCCGCCTTCCACCTACTTCCGCTTCAACCCGTACTTGTCGGACGAGTTTCTGCTGGACGAGATCTCGGAGTCGAGATGGGAGATGATGAATCAGGACGCGCTCATGTACTGTCGCAAGAACGAGGCCAAGTTACAGACAGCGGGGCGCCAGCTGCGACTCACCAAGAAACCGCACCAGCGCGCAGCGGACTGGGTGCGAACAGCCACGGATCGGATGAGTTAATGTAGGCTGCTTCGTTAAACATGGATTCGCGAAGCGCAGAACACCCTCGTTAACCCGAACCGTCTCAGTCATTGTAGACTGATTCTCAATGTTAACCAAATTCATCGAAGTGGAGTTTCGAAGGGAACCTATACCATTCTGGAGAAGATTGAATTCTCAGTCCCCATAGACGTGTCAGGCAAATGCGTTATGTTTTTATCGTACCCTTGGTATTTTCACCCTATAGACTTAACATTAGGAACTCATACTCAATGCCCATGAGGTATTTCGGAAATATATTCAATGGGGGGTTATGTAACTAATGTTTACCAATTGTGAATGTGAGGGGTGAGAGAAAGTCAGAAACCTAAGTTTGAATGGCTATGTAATTCCTGCGGCTTCGCCTTGTGGATTTCTTCGAACTCGATGGGATGCGAGCTCTGACCGTAAACGTTCATAGGTTTCCTCTATATTATTATATGTTATATGATTATGTAATACCTGGAGATTTTACAGGTACATATTACAGCTTGTAGTAATAAAGTTATCCAAGTACAGACTTTAAGCCTGTAAAACATTGATAATTCATCCACGATTCTCACTGATCTGACGAGCAGTCATAATGGTTAGCTTTTCAATGTACGATACTCGCGTACAGCGACCTGACTGAGTTCAAGGGGTGCCGCCATTGGCCGGGCTGTGCGTAGAGTTGGACATATCCCACATGTGAGAATGACTGACAGCCATCAGTGGGGCAACGAAATCGGTGAAGTGTGTACATTTAAAAGAATGTTACCAATCCGATGAATTCGTCAGATGAAAGATATCGCAATGTCAATGTGTTTTGAGGTACAGATGTGCTACCACAGGTTATTGGGCTTTTCACGATGGAGTTGTTAGAGGTAGAGGAGCGGGCTCCTCCGATCCGCCACTCATATATTTTATCCGAATGCAGTTTAGAAAACTTGCCGCTTACTGTGCTTAATATTTGTGTTCATGTTATGTAAACTTCAGTTAACCCGGTGATTGAACATATTTATTTGTACACATTAAGGTGTATCGCGACAAACTACTATTATGATGTTATTATGGTGTGTAGAACAGGTTCTGTTTTTTTTTTATTATTATTAATCTGCCGATAATGATACGATTTGTCTTCATTGCATGTGTATATTTAAACATCTCATTGATATTGTCACCCACGGTGTCAACTAGAGAACCATTTCTCTTGTCATCATTCCCCATCTCTTACCAGCCAATCATGCTCCTACTAGAGTTTCTAAGGCTAGCTTTCATAAAAAAAAACTCGTTATTTATGCTTATTATGAATACTTCTAGAACATGCTTATCATACCATGAATAGGAAAAATATGGTGGTACTAAAACGGGTGACTGGAAGTTGTGCTTGCTTATTATTGCACAGTTTTAAAAGTGGGATATATAAGCTCTACATATTTACACTGTATCGCCAATTGAACAAATATCATCGAGTAGTGAATATACTTGCGACTCGTTCGGATTGTAAATTTATTTTATTTTTTTTATAAATTTTAGAAGCTCCTGTGACAATTTTAACTCAGTTTAAAGAGGAGCGTAACGTGTTTACTTCTAGCGCTGATACAGATTTGAGGTTCGGGTCTGAGCACTGCTTTATGTGCAGCGTATATTTCATTTTAGTCACTTTATACAGGATCCCTAGTCTTTTTACAGTTAGTCATTCCTTTATTAGTTCACTGATGGAGCTTTTTATCCACGACTGTCGGATGATTTCCCTAAGACTACCTCAGTTACACACCATCTTGTAGAATCTTCAGCTTTTATTATCCACCTTATACAAAATGATCATATTATTATATACCTGTGGTAGTGTGTCCTACACATACTGCCCGCTCCTACCCATGTCGTATTTATACCCGTACGACACCTAGGTGACGTACGGGGTATTTATGTGGCGTACGGGGCATGTACGGCGGCAAAATCCAAATATTCCCCCAGTAGCAAAGTAAAAAATTCGATATTTTAAGTTATATAATAATAGAGAAACAGGCTGACTGTCTCCGTACGTATTTTATCCGTACGGAGACAGTAAGCCTCTTTCTCTATAGTACAATGATAGGAACTCTGTATGGACATACACGGTACTATCGTAAAACTGGATGAGGTTTAATCTTGTCCACCGTATTCCACGACTGGAGTTTGGCAAAGTGATTTCATGAGGTGAAGCCGAGTGAAGTCCGGAGCCAAAACTTCAGGAGTGGAATGCGGTGGGCAAGATTAAAACGAATCAGGTTTTGATTTTATCCTACCCTATCTCCTCGATTTTGGAATATTACGTGATAACAATGCTGTACGCCACTAGTGGCATATAAAACTCCATATGCCAGTCAGCGTGGCATACGGAAACCCAATGTTAAGCCTATGGGATTTTATATTAGGGGTAGGATAAATGTAGATATCTATTACCCACCTAATACAGAGTGTCCATTGTAAACCTATAGGAATTCTGTATGGACATACCCGATACATATACAAATTGTTCCACAGTTGACCTATAGGAATTCTGTATGGACATACTCGGTACATACAGATATCTTTTATCTACCTAATACAAAATGTCCACAGTTAAACTATAGGAACTCTGTATGGACATACATGGGGTATACGGTTATGTTGTATGCGTGTATATGGAAAAAAATAGTGCATACAGAAAAAATAGTGCGCAACTAAAGCGAACTAATATCGACACCAGTTAGATAAAGGTGGATAATAAATACAATATTGACTGGTTGTATGCTCCTCGGAGTTGACTCTACATGTTATTACATGTCAACTCCTCGCAGCATATGGCCGTTATATCTGAATATATATCAAGCTGATACCTTAAAGATGGAGTAGAATATAACGCACACAACTTGTACGTAGGGGAATTCTTGTATAGTCATTGAAACCCAGGGTTTACTTAACCTCATTCTCAATTATGTGCCCTACTATTCTATGAAAAATAAATATTGTCCTCTGCAGAGTTTGTCTTCTCTATTTTATTTCACTTCTAGTCACTTCACAGAGTTAGATAATGTACAACTGTGCATATTCATTATCTCACCCCTGGTACAAGTTTAGCCTTAGGAATAACATTGGAAAAATATACTCAACCATCACCCTGGTAAAGTGACAATACTACGCCACGGCTGTGGCGTAGTGAATTTGCTAAGTATATTCTCAATATTCTGAAGTTGTGATGATATGTAATGTCATAGAAAGGGGTAAGATAAATCCAGAACTGCACTCGAATCGTAAAATAGACAATACTCCACTCGTTTGGCTGTGCCATAATCGTCACTCGGCTTTGCCTTGATGATGATTGCGGCCCAGCCAAACTTGTGGAGTATTGTTTATTTATACGATTCTCAATGCAGTTCTATATAAGTGTCAATATCCATGAGATACACATTAATTATAATAGACTTTATATTTCCAATTAATTATGGTAGTTGACGACAGAGTCCCAGGTATTTACAATAACTGAGTGCAAAGTCCCAGTTCCTTTCAGTACTTCACTATACATTATCTCACCCCTGATATTTTTTCTCAATAGACTTAACATTGGGAACTCATATCTAACGCCCATTAGATATATAGGAAAAATATCCAATGAGGGATTATGTTACAAATGATAGCCTATTAGTCAATGTTAAGGGTGAGATAAATTAAGAAACCCATTCAAATTTCAGGTCAGAGCTTGAATCCCATCTCGTTTAAATCGCTATGTAATTCACTCGGTTTCACCTTGTGAATTACTATGCGATTCAAACTCTATGGGATTCGAGCTCTGACCCCAAACTTTCATAGGTTTCCTCCATAAAACCAAATTTAACTGTTATGTGATTTGAGACGGCTCTGTCGTTGTGTCAGGCTGTGGTTGGAGTTCCTCTGTTTCTGTGACATCATCGTGCCCACCTGATGCCACGCCGGCTGAGCTGGTGTCGTCACCTGAAAGACAAACATCGAGACATCTCATAAGCATCAACAAAATCTTGTAACTTACTTTGTTGATTTGGGTCCCACTGCAGCCACTTTCTCCTTCACCCCCAGCATTGGTAGATTTACTGCTATATCAAAGGCCAATCCTTCTCATACCATGTCTATGTGGTGTGGGAAGTAAAAGAACTCTCACCTCCGTAAATGTGTAGGGGTGAGATTTCTACATAAATTCATTTTCAGCATCCTCTAATGGATGTGGTTGTGGACTATCAGGTGTGGAATAATGCTAGTGCTGCCATCTACTGGGAGTTGAATACAGACTTCATACCATTCACACTACATGGCTATGAACTAGTTGTAAGGAGCATGACAGTGCTGCCACCTATTGGGGAGTATATTGCCTCAAATCCGAAAACTACAACAGTCTAGTTTCAGAGTGAGCAGTGTAGGTTTAACTATGGACCTCCCATTGACATACTTACAAAATTACACTGCTGTAGGTTTAACGATAACCCTCCCTTTGACATACTTACAAAGTTACACTGCTGTAGGTTTAATGATTACCCTCCCATTGACATACTTACAAAGTTACACTGCTGTAGGTTTAACAGTTAATATCCCTTTAGTGTACTTATAAAGCTACACTGCTGAAGGTTTAAAGATCACCCTCCTTTTGACGTATTTACAAAGTTACACTGCTGCAGGTTTAACGATTACCCTCCCATTGCAAACTTACAAAATTACACTGCTGTAGGTTTAACAGTTAATATCCCTTTAGTGTACTTACAAAGTTACACTGCTGAAGATTTAACAATTACCCTCCCTTTGATGTATTTACAAAGTTACACTGATGAAGGTTTAACGATTACCCTCCTTTTGACATACTTACAAAATTACACTACAGTAGGTTTAACAGTTGATATCCCTTTAGTGTACTCACAAAGTTACACTGCTGAATGTTCAAAGATCACCCTCCTTTTGACGTATTTACAAAGTAATAGTCATCTATAACATGTTTACCTTGTTCCATAGCTTCATGTTGCATGTGTGGTTTGGCGGTAGTTTCTGTGTCGAGTTTGGAGGTAAATTGGGTGGCAGGTTCAGTGACAAGCCTGGAGGAGGACTCGCTGGCAGTTTCTGTATCAATCTTCAATGTAGATTGGGTGTCAGTATCTGTCTCAATGATTGAAGTAGATTGGTTGGCAGTTTCTGTGGGAAGCTTGGGCGTGGATTGGGTGGCAGTTTCTGTAGGAAGCTTGGATGTGGATTGGGTGACAGTTTCTGTAGGAGGCTTTGATATAGATTGGGTGACAGCTCCTGTAGGAAGCTGTGATATAGATTGGGTGGCAGCAGGAGGCTGTGATGTGGATTGGGTGGCAGTTCCTGTAGGAAGCTGTGATATAGATTGAGTGGCAGCAGAAAGCTGTGATGTGGATTGGGTGGCAGCAGGAAGCTGTGATGTGGATTGGGTGGCAGTTCCTGTAGGAAGCTTTGAAGTAGATTGGGTGGCAGCTCCTGTAGAAAGCTGTGATATAGATTGAGTGGCAGCAGGAAGCTGTGATGTGGATTGGGTGGCAGTTCCTGTAGGAAGCTTTGAGGTGGATTGGGTGGCAGCTCCTGATGTAGATTCTGTCGGGGGTTTCTCTCTCTCACTCAGGAAGGAGCGCTGCATGTGAAGACGTTTGAAGGTGTGTGCGGCGTAACTCAAGCGTGTCGGCTCCTCAGCCATGCTGTGTCGCTGGTCCATCATTCTCTTCTCTAGTTCTACAAATACGTAAACAAACTGTTTTAACACTGGCACAGTGTCTAATCTAGTTCTCCAAACAGGCAAACAAACTGTTTTAACACTGGCATAGTCTCTTCTCTAGTTCTCCAAACAAGTAAACAAACTGTTTTAACACTGGCACAGTGTCTAATCTAGTTCTGCAAACAGGGAAACAAACTGTTTTAACACTGGCATAGTCTCTTCTCTAGTTCTCCAAACAGGTAAACAAACTGTTTTAACACTGGCACAGTGTCTTCTCTAGTTCTCCAAACAGGTAAACAAACTGTTTTAACACTGGCACAGTCTCTTCTCTAGTTCTCCAAACAGGTAAACAAACTGTTTTAACACTGGCACAGTGTCTTCTCTAGTTCTCCAAACAGGTAAACAAACTGTTTTAACACTGGCACAGTCTCTTCTCTAGTTCTCCAAACAGGTAAACAAACTGTCTTAACACTGGCACAGTCTCTTCTCTAGTTCTCCAAACAGGTAAACAAACTGTTTTAACACTGGCACAGTCTCTTTTCTAGTTCTCCAAACAGGTAAACAAACTGTTTTAACACTGGCACAGTCTCTTCTCTAGTTCTCCAAGCAGGCAAACAAACTGTTTTAACACTGGCACAGTGTCTAATCTAGTTCTCCAAACAGGCAAACAAACTGTTTTAACACTGGCACAGTCTCTTCTCTAGTTCTCCAAACAGGTAAACAAACTGTTTTAACACTGGCACAGTCTCTTCTCTAGTTCTCCAAACAGGTAAACAAACTGTTTTAACACTGGCACAGTCTCTTCTCTAGTTCTCCAAACAGGTAAACAAACTGTTTTAACACTGGCACAGTGTCTTCTCTAGTTCTGCAAACAGGGAAACAAACTGTTTTAACAATTGACGTCTCACAAAACCTTTCATATCTCTGCAACAACCTAAAGGCTTTTCTAAGAACAGGTTATTTGCAAGCAGAAATTCCTTTCTGGTTTCAGGCCTCCCAGTGCCCTGCTTCCTCAATATAGGTTTTTTTTTATAGGATTTCCTGTACACATCAATCTGCATGGCAGGGGAAATATAGGTTTTTATAGGTTATATAGTTTTCTTTGAAAAAATAAAGGCTCAAGAATCAAAATATAGATTTTTATAGGTTTTAAAGGTTTCACTGGAAGGCCTGTGGTTTTATCTTCTTAATTTCTAGGGCAATTAACTTAACAAACCTATGTAGCAGTATCTTGGATAATGAAAGCTGGACTGGGTAGAGATTTACGGGATAAATAGACAATAATCTATGGTTTTGTGGTCAGGCGGCAATAAACCACGAGTGGTTAACGTGTAGTAATACACGAGTCTTTCTTTTGCCTCACTATTATTAATCAAATGGGTTTGATGGTAGACCGCATGGTATGCTCTATGTGTGAATGTACGACGTCAACCTCCAGTGGTTTACAGAGCCGCCTGTCCACAAAACCATCGTTTGTTGTATTTATCATCCATCTCCTCGAGTAAATTAAACCCAGGAATGGCCATATTAAGACTGAATAATGGTATAAGTAATATATATATGACAATAACATAACATAAGGTATGGAGGAATACTACATATGATAATAATGATGTGATGAGATGAAAGGTTAGGAAATACATTTATCTCCAATTTCATACAATATAAATATAATATAAGTGATTTCAATACCTAGCTTTCAATAACATTAATCAAGCAAATCAAACACTTTATATGGAAATATGTTATATCCATTACAATCAAATTATCTAGATTTGTAATTAGTTAAGGGAAATAATCATATCTCACACTAAGAGTTTCATCCTTGTTGTATTAGTAGGGTTGATTTCAACCAGATTTTAAATGAGATTTTTGAAGGTCTGTGTTTTTGAATCCTCAATTTGGACATTCCAGATTTTTCACACGATACCCAGGCGACTTTTGTACAACTCTGCCCTAGTTTGGATAATCTGAGACTGAGTCTTCATACATTTTCAATGAGGACTTTGTATACGATGGATGATAAATTTAGTGATCACTCTACGTAGTGTCACTAACCTGGGTTGGTTTTGTCGACTTGGAAGAGGACGTCGGTGCCCACAGTGTCTTCATATTTCCCCGTGAAGACGTAATGGTCCATCTGCAGCAGTGGTGTCTCCGTCTCCACACCCTCACAGAGCAAAATGACAGGATAAGTCAACTTAGCAAAATGACGGGATAAGTCAACTTAGCAAAATGACGGATAAGTCAACTTAGCCAAATGACGGGATAAGTCAACTTAGCAAAATGACGGATAAGTCAACTTAGCCAAATGACGGGATAAGTCAACTTAGCCAAATGACGGATAAGTCAACTTAGCCAAATGACGGATAAGTCAACTTAGCAAAATGACGGGATAAGTCAATTTAGCAAAATGACGGGATAAGTCAATTTAGGGATTTTTTTTATAATCAACAATAGACTAAAACACCTTTCTGTAAGAAGACTAGTCAACACGGTTTAGAGGGAATATCTTGTTTATATTATCATAAGTCAACTTAGTAAAGTTTCAAGTAAAATGATGAACAAATTTCTCAAAAAGCTTGGTCTACATTATGCAAGTTAAGTAAAGAAACTATTTGAACAAACCCCAAGATGGGCTAATAATCTATCTACCAGTAAAACTTTTATTCAAGGATAAACCATGTTTTAAAAATGTCAACATAACTTTGGAGACATTATCCACACATGTTTCAAATATGCCAATTGGAAGTAACTTTTGATTAACATGATATCAATCTAGGTAAATATATATTGTTACCATCTTCATTCAATTCGAAAAAATACATTGAACACTTGTCGTTGGGGATAATAGTGGTTATACTGATTTTCCTTTAACAGTAGCAAAAAGAAAAAAAGAATTTTAAAAAGTAGGAAATCTCTAGAAAAAAGTAGTTTTAATGTAAGTTGTTGTCTTATTAAAGAACACGATCCTTGTATTCTCGGAACTTACTGATTTATTTCTCCATCTCTCCTCGCTCTTACTTCCCCTTGCGTGCTCATTGGCTAACCCCAGATCTGAGGCCACGCCCCTTTTCCATCACACCGGTCTCTCTGTATACTTCTACCTATGCCTGGGTAGTTACTTTACACCGATAGTATCAAGAGACGTCACGAGTCTGAGTCTGAGTTTATTTATGCCACGCATTTTGTTGGCTCCATAATTTCACGAGTCGAAGACGAGTGACATTATGGAGCCAACATGAATGACAAAATATGTAGCATAAATAAACTCAAACTCAAACAAGTGGCGTCTAGATTTTATCCTACCCGGTTCCCATATTTTTTCAGTATCAGAAAGTAGTGGCATAAACAACACTTTATGTCACATCGGTGACATGAACAAATCCCATGTTAAGCCTATGGCGTTTTTTATTAGGGGTAGGACAAATATACTCAGATCAGTCATTTACATACTCACTATTATCTAACACTTACTTACTAATGTCTAACGATACAGTGTATTTCTATCTATCCTTTTTTCTATTACTTATTCGAGTCAACACTTTTTGTTATTTAATTTCAGCTTAATCATGTTAGTGTTCCCAAGGGTTTACATTAATACACTACCTTTCTTTAGATTAGATTTACTTACGATGATTTTCCACGTATTTCCACAGTTTCTGATCCATTCGCTGTCAATTATTCCATTCAGCTCCATGAGCACAACGGATTCCTGCCGGTAACGGAATGTGAAGGATACATTTAAGGCCATTCAAAAAACCTCGTTTTTCATCACCAAGCCATGAAAAATATGACGAGGGCGCTTTTTTATCTTTCTTTATTTGCTAGCTATACGCAGTACAACGCTGTATATCCGCTAGCACTCCCTACAGACGTTGTATTTAAGGACATAGGCAAATTTTGAGATTCTTTGTGAACCAAACTGGTTCGCACGATAACGTTTGTAAAGGAAGTCGCATGAAATAAAAGACATTTGAATTCAACAACTTACATCACAATCTTTAGTCTGGCATTATATCGGCAGCAGATTTCAGGCTTTTCTTTATTAAATCCAACTTTGAATCTCTGAATGGGACATCTCCTTAATCAGATCCACCATTTTGAATGAGTTTGAAAATTGAGCTGGTTTCCCAGGTATTTCGCTGATTACCTGTACTTTGTTGTATTTACTTATTTCCTGTGGGTCACCAGCAAGACTCCAAGCAGACGTTTGTAGAGACTTGCTCTCCATTCAGGAAGTGAAATAAGTAATTTTGAATAGTGTCTGTCTTTGATTGAACCTTTTGGATTGAATTTACATAATACAGACATGTATTTGTTGTTTAGCATATACTTTGATGTGCCTGGGCTGTGATTGAAAGTAGAAACTGTCAGTCTCAAAATTTGCCTATGGCATCAAGTCCGACTCTAGTGAGGAACGAACAGAGTTGCACTGTGTCTGACTATTTTTTGCTGGATCAAAGATTGCTATTGAAATGACAAGTACCATAGTTTGACAATAGGTGGCAGTACAGAACTATTGATTGTGTAGGCAGTATGATGACATATGGATACCATGATTTGGGGAATACCTAGATACACGTAACATGTTGAATGCATCCCTGACATCAGGAGCTTTACTTTGATAACAAATACACGTACATTTCATGATTTCTATCAAGGTTCCCCTCAAAAAAGCCCCCACCCCCCACCTCCACATCCATAAGTATTGAACGTTCCCTACATACACAGTTGTAAAGTAAGAAACAGCTGTTTTAAAAGTATGCAAAGACAAATAGGTTTATATTCCTTGATTCTAAATTTGTTTCATACATGTCAAAATCTGCGCAGCTACAGATAACGAACTCGCTAATGCAACCCAGCCCTGTTTGGAGACTAACAGGGAACACTGTAGTCCGAGAAGCTCTGACTGTCTTGCGGACAATCAAAGAGCACCTCTATACTTTACAAGCAAGTAGGAAACGTTAAGCTAGATCTCTATGAGGGTGCTCTCTCACTGTCCACACCGCTAGAGAATCAATGAGTCTCACACAAGGTTCACTGGGTTCATGGACGCCTTGAGCCCGGGACGACTTGAGCCCGGGACGCCTTGAGCCTTTCTGTGGACGCCTTGAGCCTACCCTGTGGACGCCTTGAGCCTACCCCGTTTTGGTGGCCTTGAGCCTCTAGATCATAGATGTAAAACCTTTGAAAAGTGCATAAATTTATACTGGTTTATGATCATATATACTCAACCCTAACCCTTACCTAACCTTTTCCTATCCCTAACCCATTAATCGGAACTAAAATGAGGTAGGCTCAAGGCGTCCACGAGGTGGGCTCAAGGCGTCCACGATTTCGCGCTGACAGGAGGCTCAAACGGTAAAAGGCTCAAGGCGTCCAATTCCCGTTCACTGCAACTTTAGACTTGCTTTAGGATAGCCAGTGTACCTAGTCAGACGAGTCAGACTAATACGGGAACGTACCGTACAGTTAGTGTACTGTTAGGGTCGCCCACGACTAAGTTTACCCGGCCCTTTACTACTAGGGTACTGCAGTATGGAATACTTTTTCATACATGTCAGTAGGCGGCAAGTATGCAAACTCACTGGAATGGCCAAGCGTTGGAGGGCTAAATACATTGAGAACCCGGCCCTGTATAGGGACAGGGCCGGGTACACTGGCTAGGAGTAGGACTGAAGCCAGTCTACTGCAACTTGTGCGAGTGTGGAAAGCTACGAGTGGCAGACATTGATGTCGCGTTTCATTAGGACATGACCTTCGACAGCTACCACAAGCCAGTGACCCTTGCTCTATGTCCATATCTCTCTAGAAATGTGATATTTCCTATGACTTTAATCACTAAATAACTCCGAATTGGTGAAAACTTCAAAACACACATTACCTCCCAACCATCGTCGTCCGCCATTTTGGATAACTGGTACCGCGGATTCATGTACAAATCGCATCTGTGTACATCGGTAATCAGCTTCAGGCGGTACAGATACACTGCGCCGCACGCGGGGGTTGGTTGAGCGGAGCAGTGCGCGTCTACACCCCCTCCCCTGATTCCCGAGACACGCACTCTACAGCATCAACCAGCGGAGCAGCAGCATCTTGGAAGCACTGTTTCAGTGTCGGTGAGTTCAGTGGAATCTAATTCAATGTCTTGTGAACCACATACATAGTGTCAACACTAAGTAAGGTGTACGAGTCAAATTAAGAGAAAGGGGAAATGGCTACCAAACTCCCAGTGCTGATAAACTGGTTAGTTTTTGTAAAATACCCCACGTTTTGCCAACTCCGTCTCTAGACACTAGTCACAAACATTGAACAGGATCAGCTATTAATACACGAGTAATGTACGTTATGTATAATATATTAATATATAGTACATCTGGGTCCATTTCGAAAGTTTCTCTGCATGGAGCACGTTTACAGCAATTGCAAGTGTGAGGGTTAGATTGCAATGTAACGCAATCATTGCGGCAATGCACACCAGTCGAGATAAGATTGATCATGATAACTGAACTTCTCAGATGACACAACAGCTGCAGAAATCCCAAGCGTCTGTCTAGACACTAGACAAAGTAAGGCTATGGGAGGTCCTATTAGAGATTACCGTCTGAGCGTTTTTGAAAAATGATGAGGCATTTTTTCATTATTCATTATTTTTTTAAAACTCAACCAGACATGTCACATTAGCACATTGTAATGTACTGGGGGTACAATCATAGCCTAGAGCCAGTTATGCACTAGTCCGAGAGGCTCTGACTGTTTGTGGTGCAGACAGTCAGAGAGCGGTCCCATAGAGACCTAGGCTAACTGGTCGACCATAATTGTATGTCTCAACTCAGCAGCCATTTTCCTTATAGATATAGGTTGAATCCTTCTGATTTTGTGGTAGACAGTTTCCAGAGGCAAAATGCAGTAAAATGACAGTGATTTCCTACTTTTGCATTAGTTTTAACTAATAGAACAGCCAGTGTTTGTAGAATCCATGTCAATGCATTCTTCAGGCGCCAGAAATTTTTAAAAAATGGTTTCAAAAGTGCAGGACATCCTACATATGGGATTGCCAGGAACCAGCTTATCAAATATGGCCGTCATGAGTTGGAACTGTTGAAATGTGGTTAAATGAGTTGTACAAAAAGGCTCCGGAAAGTAACACAAAGGAACAAAACAGGAGTTTTATCATCATAAAGAATTATTATACATTTCTGAAGGTAAGGGAGCATAAACATGCACTTACATTGACAGTATTACAGAGAACCAAGGACCTTATATTTTGTACTATGGGAATAAGCGGTTGTGCTCTCTGACTGTCCGCTAGGCAGTCAAAGTCTCTCGGACTAATCATAATGTACTAGGGGTACAATCATAGTCCAGAGCCAGTTATGCACAAGTATAAAGACTTTAGATTCATGGTTGTAAGGTGGTGTAGGTCTATGTGGGTTTAGGTGGTGTGTCTGGGGGTGTTGATGTGTAAAACCTACTTGTTTTTTAAATAATGAATTTTTTTTAGAATAATGAAATGCTTCATGTGGGCCCCTTCAAAGGCATGCGGGCGGTAGACAGTAATCTGTAATAGGACTTACCATGGCCTAAAGGGGCTGTTCCACCAACCAGGCGCTGGCACAGGCTAGGGGCCGGCTGGAATATGTGGCCGGCCAGTAGGTTTGATGAGAGAACAGCTCCAACATCAACTGCTTCGCCACCTATACTGCAATAAACTCTGTCAGAGACCCAACGTGATACCCTGGAACCGCAAACCCATGAGCGGAGACAGAAAATACAGTTTCGGTAGTTTGGGTAGAATTTCAGTGTTAGAGTGTGTTATACACATTCATACAGGGATGCAAGTTCTCCGTCAATTGACGGAATTCCGGCATTTTTGTTCAAGTCCTTCGCTGTTTATTTTATTTGTTTGATGATTTAACAATTGTTCATTGTTCAATTTTAAACGTGTGTTAAGCTACTTGTAGTTTTAAATGCGTCCACCTGCTTATTTGGCCTTTTAAAGGCCAATGATTCTATTTGACTATGCACACTTAGCTCTCGTCTTTATTTACCTTACATTATTCAGCGGAAAATTGATGAGCACCCATCGTCCTGCCAATCCTATGCACACGGTACGCTGTAATAGATTTTACCAGCAACCGCATTGACTGCTCCCTGCCAACATCACAATGGGTTCGGTCAGAGGCCCAGGGCCATACCTGGGTACTGGAAACCTGTGAGCAGAAACCGAAAGTTCAGACAGTTTCAGTAGTTTGGCAAGAATTTTTGCACCAGATTGTGCTATACACATTCATGCTATCAATGGTTATGTTTATTCATCTTCATTGTTCAGATCAACACAGGATTTAGTGGAAAATTGATGAGCACCCATCGTTACCATACAAATCCCAACATGACAGCACACTGCTTTGCTCAATCCCTGGGTTTTTCAGCTGTGCAATTTGCAGAGGTCCATTTGACATGCCCACTATCAAATGAACGGCGAAGTCACTGAGCATGTTTGCAACCAACCTGACAGCGTGGGGGTAGTATCATGCGTTGACATGACACCTGAGTTGTTAGTGACATGAGCGGTCCTAGTGGCATGTGTGCGACAGACCAGAATGAGACTGTTAAATTCTCATTGGCTGTTGCCTCCAGCCAATCACAGCACAGAGCTTACAAGCTCACCTTGTAGCAAGATACCACCTGCTGTCTGTATATGAGCTGAAGAACCTGTCATCAAAAGCAGTTAAAGTTCTCGACTCATAGTATTATCATATACCTGTGCCAATGTGTTAAACAAATACCAACCTCTGCTAGGGTATTGGTATTAAATATATACCGGCACAGTATGGTGGTATAAAGTGATGTACCACCCTACTTTGAATACAAATTCTGATTGGCTGAAAAAAATTGCACTCACCTACTTAGAAAGTGCTGGCAGTGACTTGCACAAGGATCACAGCAGTTGAAGGGGAAAAAAGAGTAAAAGATGTGCTTGGAACATAAAAATATTCCACTCGCTCTGCGAGCTCATGGAATATTTTTATCAAAAGAAACGTGGTATGTGAGTATGTACCAGTAAGGTATATACATTTTGTCTTATTACCTAGTACATCTGTGATTGAGTTCTTAATTCCTTACTTTAACTCTTTCCTAACTAATGATGCCACTATGGCATTCCCCTGCCATGAGTGAATGATGTCAAATGGCATTCTCAGCCATGGGCGAATGATGCCATACAGCATCAATTGACATTTGAGAAAATAGAATCTGACATTTTAGGTGGTTCCCTTGTCCTTATCTAGATATCAGGGAACCAGCATTGGGTGGGGGCAGAGATTAGCAAGCGCCAGCGCTGCAAAAGATCTAGGAGGAGAGTGGCAGAATGTGACCATTGCGCACACTGTGCTGCTCCGGTTTATTGTGCCGCAAAACCTGTCTCTGCAATGATGGACTCTTTACAATCTTAGGATTTTAAGATGTTCCCTCCGCGCCTTTTGTACGGGTCTACCGCGATGTAGTACTACCCAAGAGGAAATATAGTTTCAAGCTGTATCGAGTGTCCCAGTGATATTTGTGAATTTCTTTCGTGATTATTTAAAGTATTCTAGTGCTAACTTTTTCAGTCACTTTAAAAATGATATAGTTTGGTTATAAGAGTTTTAGTTTTCGAAGTAAACATTCAACTGTCACCTTGATGGCTGATTCATAAAATCTCTAACTTCTTGTTTCTACTGAATATAAAACTATTCTATGCCACTCAGAGAGATGTAAGACTATACCATCTTCATCATAATTAATATTTCTAGTATTGTAACTTTTGAATTTGAGTCTGAAGTGACAGTTAGGCCTCCTCCATGACCTAGAAACGGTTTTGGCTGTAGTGACCTAGATCCTCATTACTGCAGGTGCATTTAACACAAATATTATATGGAGTCTCTTCAACCACTTCCGATAATGTTTACAAAACAGCTGCACGACCTAGATCTACACAGAAAAGTAGTTCCTTCCCAGAGGCCTGTAATAGCAGCGACGAGTTTCTGTAGCTTGCTCTAGTGGTGCAGTGTGGCCATTGTGCATGTGTGAAAATATGTTAATTACCTCTCTACTCTCCAAATCATAGTCTCTGCTATTCGGTAAAGCCCAATGCCCATCTACCGATTTCAGAACATTCATGTACCTTTGTCGGCGACAAACGGACGGTAATTTGTCTCACCCAAGGCATCCTAATGGAGTCGGCCGTAGTCGGTAGATGTAGGACAGCTAGGCAAGGGTTAGCTAACGATTAGTAGACCGATTTGCTTAGGACTAATATCCACCACCCCATCTCCTCAATGTCCGCCGGTCGAGAGAAGGTTACATAATTTGCCTGCGACAAGTTCACCGACTCCTATACGATTTGGGAACTAATCGCTCAACCCTGAATCGGTAGATTGGCATCAGGCTTTAGCATGTGTATTTATATTTCAATACACTTCACCACCAGTCACAGGGTGGTCGGACGAAATCTATCATGGATGGCATTTTTCCATGGAAATCCAATTTCAATTTCCAATTTCAGAATTTATTTTTTCTTGTATAAAACGAAGAAAGTGCAAATTGGGCCTTATTCACGCCTATAAAACAGTGGTTTGAACTTCCCCATACACCCTCACCCCTAGTGGTGTATGTTTCCATGTTTTGTCAGTCTATCTGAGGCAGAAAATTCCACATGAAGAATATTTCCACTTTTATTCCTGACCCCAATTGACGTCCCTGATCTATACAAACGTATCTCTACAATATTGTGCACAAACAAACCATATCCTTGACACAGCCTGCTCTGAAAAAGAGGCAATTTACTGAACTACTCAACGGTTACTGTTTTAAGCATTCATTTTTTTAATTTTTTTTTTATTAAATAGCAGCATTTATTGACATCAAGAAAATCGAAGTACAATGAGATATCATGATAACATTTCAGCAAGATATAAAAAGAAAAACAGTTAATAACACCTACCACATACCAGATCATACAGTAAGAGTAATACAATGATGAAGTTATTGCTGCTTATTTTTTATGGACACCTAGATCCTTCACCCAACAATATACAGTATAAACACAGGTGCTACTTAATTTCAGGTATTAATCTTAAGGATATATAATAGGACAGACACAGGGGGAAGACAAGACATACGGGAGACAATAGGGGAGGGGTGAACAGGGGCAAGGGGGGGAGTGTAAACACTTGTGTAAAAAAGGAAATGAAAGAAAGAAAAGGGGCAGGCGACCCACTCAGATTACATCCGTTTCAAAGGTTTGTTCCAATATTTTAATTTCTCAGGTTTCTTTTCTAATTTACACATGTATTTTTCAACATGGAGTGTGCGACGAAATTCTATTGACATGAATACAGATCAAGGGCATTGTCATGAAATAGTTTTTGGCGAAAAATGTAAAATTTAGTGAAGCAATTAATAAAGTACAGAATATGTGCATTCGCAATTTGCCCTGTTATTCCCAGCAAACGAAAGCCAATGTCCATAACCATCTGTAGATTACATATACTATCTAGCCAATTATTAATGCCTATCCATAGTTCCTTAGTTTTTGCACAATCCAAGAAAAAGTGCTGAATATCATCCACCTCATTACAGAATGAACATTGATCAAAGGTTACAATTTTTCTCATATATACAGATATCTATTTGTAGGAATAATACTATTATTATCTTATACTGTAATGATTGTAGCTTAGTGTCTCTGACTCATCTATAGATATTTTTGTAAGTATTAGACCAGGTCATCTCATCAAATGTAACATTGAGATCCCTTTCCCATTTGGCCTGAGCTGAAGGCTTTCTATTCATGTGTTGGATAAGTAAAGAATAGATTTTCTTATTTGAAGAGGCCAGAATATTGACTGACTTATCAGTTTTATAATTTATGTAAAGGCTCATAGGGTCTATATTGGTTTTAGTAAACAGCAATTGTGTAGACCACAGAATTGATCTAGTAATGTACATGATATCTAGAAATGTACCCCTTATACCATACTTCGCCTATATCCATGAATCTTTTATTACCAAACAAAATTAGATCTTTAACTTGCATAATGCCAGCTTTAGCCCATACTTTATTGGTAATAGGGGCTTTCTTAGAACATATGACTTCATGTTCCATAGACATTCATGTTGCCTTTCTTCCTCAGAGATTGGTGGACATTGATATAAGTAATACCAAATAGAAAGAAGGTCTATATAAAAGAGGTCATTCTGGTGTGGCAGTTGAGCTAAGTAGTTGGTTTTAGGCAAAAAGAAATCTTACATAGGCCCTGAAATATTACAGTATTTGTGAAAGTAGTTTGTCCATGACTGACAGTCATCAAATATCAATCTACGTATCCATTTCAACCTTGAGGTACGATGCATTGAATACAAATCCTTCAGATTGAGTCCACCAGACTTGACATCCATACAAATTACATTATGGGCAATTTTGTTAGTCTTCCCATTCCAAAGAAACTCATAAGTTATTTTTTTAAATTCAGTGAACACCTGCTTAGGTGTGTATAAGACAGTACAAACAGGGATTATAACATTGTTGATAACTGTCACCTTGCCCTTGAGGGACAGGGAACGATTAGACCAACAGTTATAAGCGTTCATTCTAGTCTAGTTACTTGAACTTGATTCGAGATGAGGCAACGTCTGCTCCCTAAACTTGATGCTACCTTGAATGACAGTTTTAGAACTGCACCTAACTACCGTAACCATGTACAATGGTGGGCGTGACATCACCAAATGATGTCACGTCTGCTCCCCTGTGGTTGCATGGCTAGAAACATGGCAACCTATTGTCAGATCAACAACAGATATTGTTGGGGACAAGAAATAACGCTCCAAATGAAGCACACAAGGGCAGAAAAGAGATCTGTAGGTACTGGGGGTCAAGGTTTCGCTGAAATCAGCTCTTCAGGCATCATATATCGCTTAAAAAGGTTATCAAGGTGATCAAGAAAACTTGCACTTTAACAGAATATTTCACATTTAACTTGTAGTGAGTATATGTGAATTTAGGCCAGTGTGTGGTTACAGACCAACCCAGAGAGGTTGGTTGATCCTAATTGGCGAGTTAAGTTATGTGATCTTAATTAGACTCGCCGTCACCCGGGGTAAACAGCCAAACGCAGGTATACATAAAAAAAATTTGACGAGGCAATGGGCGTGGTGTTACTGCGGGGTTACTGAATGATAGATCGGGGTGTCTATCAGATTCATGCCTTCCGGAATCACTGTCCGTAGGCGATGTATCCAGATATTTTCCAGTTTATTCCGCAGGTATGAGGCCTTCGGATTTTCTGGATGTGTGTGAATGAAGTCCACTATGTTGATTTTCAAATCATCAAGTCCCATGTGGCCATGGGTGTTGAAATGTAGGCCTATGTCCGTGTCCAAACGGCCATGGGTTACTTTGTGGAAATGGTCCTGAAAGCGGTCCATTAGGCGGCGTTTAGTTTGGCCTACATATTGTAGGCCGCATCTACCCGAGAGATGCAATATATGAGGTTGGAACTCTGACATGAGATATTATGTTTCGAAACATATGTCCGCTTTGTTGTGTTGGACTATGCGTCCACTCGTGTTGAGTCGGAGGCAGTATCTACAGTTGGTGCGTGTACAGATATTGTACACTCGGCCCGTCTGGGCCAAGGGGTGTTTGTGTCCACCTTCTGGGTGGTAATCCAGTTTCGCTCTCACTAGGAGATTCCGGAGCTTCGGTTGGTTGCGCATGGTTATCACAGGTCTCTTGGTGCTAATGCTTTTTGTGCGGTTGGAGGAGGCCAAAATAGGCAAGTGAGTATTGACCACCCGTTTGGGAGAGTCAAATGTGGGGTGGAAGGTTGTTACCAGGACCGAGATGTCTGGTTTGTCCCTAGGTTTTGCGTGATCAGGGGTAGGTCGGTATTGAAAAAAAAAAAAAAAATGGTTACTTGAACTTGTCAGCCTTACCATGAATAATTCACTCTTCAGAATAAAAAGGATATTACCAGGGCCATATCAAAAACCAAGAAGTGGTATGTAATTATGGCTTTTTCAGACGGAGGTTTGGTTTAGTTGATTTAATGTCCGATAAGCATAATCAACTGTTATCAGACTGCAGTGGTTAACACTTTTCTAAGTAGGTGAGGTATATTTACTATATACCCATGCTGTATATACTGTAAATACGCACCGTTTCAGCATATGACGTAAAAATACGGACCACCTTGCCATACACGTTTATTAAGAAATTGGTTGTTATACCAAATGAAATTTTTTTTTTAAATTTCGGGTATATAGTAAATATATAACGTCCAACCATGCTTGTACAAGTCACAGAACTCGATGATAATTTACCATTTGTACGGAACTCAGCATAAATGCCTTGGTCCGTACAAACCGTAAATTAGCATCTCGTTCTGTGACTTGTACAGCATGGTCAGAACGTTCTATATAAATACTGATTGTAAGCTAAAGTGGGTTCTCTGGTTTGACTCTTTCCATCTAGCTTCAGTTGCCTGGTAATCATTCATTGTGCTTGGTTTGCAGGTGTTTTATCCGACTGAATGGTGTGCATGATGGCCGTTCAGCTCATCTACAAAAAGGTGAGTAATTTATTATATAGAACGACTTGACCATGCTGTACATGCTACAAAATGAGATGGAGAATTTTTTACAGAACGAGGCCCCAGGCCGAGTCTGTAAAAAACATCAATTTCCATCGTGTTTTGTAACAGTTTAAACCCTGTATTGCCAGGGAAAATTATTTCCTTGTTTTTTTCTGACGCCAACTGACATCCCTGGTAGCTTGTACAAGCATGGTCAGGTCATTCTATATTCATTATATACCCAAAATTAATAAAATCTTACCATATATGATATGTCTATGTGTAAGCTCACACACTGCTGATGTTTCAACGTTTTCAGTATAACAGTGTCCTGCACAGGGTTCAGTACACAATTTATACTGCACTTTTCTCCTTCACCCCAAGCAGTGGTAGATTTACTGCTATGTCAAAAGCCAATCCTTCTCATACCATGTCTATGTGATGTGGGAAGTAAAAGAACTCTCACCTCGGTAAATCTACCACTACTGAGGATGAAGGAGAAAGGTGGCTGTACACCACACCACATAGACAAGGTATGAGAAGGATCGACCTTTGATATAGCAGTAAATCTACCATTGCTGGGGATGAAGGAGAAAGGTGGCTGTACACCACACCACATAGACATGGTATGAGAAGGACTGGCCTTTGCTATAGCAGTTAATCTACCACTGCTGGGGATGAAGGAGAAAGGTGGCTGTGCACCACACCACATAGACATGGTATGAGAAGGACGGGCCTTTGATATAGCAGTAAATCTACCACTGCTGGGGATGAAGGAGAAAGGTGGCTGTACACCACACCACATAGACAAGGTATGAGAAGGATCGACCTTTGATATAGCAGTAAATCTACCACTGCTGGGGATGAAGGAGAAAGGTGGTTGCACCCACACCACATAGACATGGTATGAGAAGGACTGGTCTTTGCTATAGCAGTAAATCTACCACTGCTGGGGATGATGGAGAAAGGTGGCTGCACACCACATAAACATGGTATGAGAAGGACTGGTCTTTGATATAGCAGTAAATCTACCAATACTGGGGATGAAGGAGAAAGGTGGCTGTACACCACTCCACATAGACAAGGTATGAGAAGGATTGACCTTTGATATAGCAGTAAATCTACCACTGCTGGGGGTGAAAGAGAAAAGTGACTCAATGAGGAAATCATGTCAATTGATCAATGGAAATCAGCAGTACAGAAATGCCAACTGTTTTTGGTCCTGATAAATGTGGAATTTGAACCGACATTAAAATGCCTCTGACGAGAGGAAACTGTACAATAAGTCCAAGTTACAGTGTATTTATAACTCGGTGGTCCCAAGGAGCCCCTACCAGAGCCGCCTGCTAGCCATTACATAACATTACACACAGATAAATAGAACCCCGGCAATCGTCTTAGGTAATTTACGTCATCCAGAGAGCATCCACCAGGAGGCACCACTGGCAGGGGCGATGGGCATCATTTCCCCCCCCCCCCCGACTTTTATGGGTATTCCTATACTTTTCTAGAAATATTATTCCCTCTAAACCGAACTAGACTAGTCTTCTTAGTGAAATGATAAGGAGGCATTAACCCTTTCCATACCGGTACCTATGACTGAGCTACTCCCTTAAGGACCGGTGCTGGTGGCAAGTTGTTCCCCTAGATGACCGGCACATAATGGTTAAACAAAATTTCGAATGATAGCGTTCACAGATCCCGTCAGATCACGAAACGCACACAGGAGAAAGAACTTTTACCTACATAATGGTTAAAACTCAAAATTCAAATTTGTAATTACCTAATACAATATATAATCATAAATATTTTGTTTTTTTTAATAGAAATACTAAAGTTGATATCTTATCTACATTATGTGAAGATTACATGAATATTGCTCTAATATTTCTTTTTATTTTGGCATCAGCGGTATTTCTATGGTGCTGCCAAATGGCAGCCGCGGTCGCGAAAGAGGTTCGGTGTATATTCTGTCATGTTTCGGTATAAATTGTACATTCATTAGAGATCCGGTGTTTTCCTAATAATATGTAAATATTTGAAAATACAATATATTTGTAAGCGGAGATTCTATTATTTTCCTTATAATTTGCTTACATCTCAGATATATAGAATACTGGCTCAGTAGCCAATACACTTTGGACGATAGGCTTCGTAAAATGGACAGTACGCTTTGCCTATCATAAATCAATTGGAGATTACAAGCTGTTGTCTGTATATCTTTAGCTATCTACTGATCTTTATTTGGAGTTCCTACGTCAATTATTGACAGAGTTCTGACATGAATTTGAAAAAAAAAGCATGTCGGTAACCCGCTGAAAAACGAAGCGTATCGCCCAGATACCGATATATAATCTGGTGGTAGATTTAAAAGATGAAATGTTGATTGTAGTAAGGACCCCACAGTGCCAAGCAATATGTGTGAAATGTAGAATACAGAATCCTTAGTCTCAGGTATGAAAGGGTTGATTAACACAAGGAGAAGCAATACTATAATTGTGTATACCTGTAAAATATAGAACACAGCACTCTTTAGTCTCATTCATATAAGAGTTGATTCACATGCGGAGAAACACAGCACACTTTCCTGTTCTGACAACACCGCTTCCAGATTTATGTAAAGTTTTTATATATTTTTACATTTTATACATATACTACTTCATAAATTTATTTTCTATTAGATATCTGAAAACGTGGCATATGTAGTCTCTGTTGCAAAAAATAGAAAGAAATTTAAATCTTTTCTATTAGATATTTGTTTTTATAGTATTTGCTATGGTAGCCTATGGATCCGTGTAGGCTGGAATATAGATATTGACGTATAATAGAGTGCCCCCCGCGTGCTGGGGGGACTACTAGCGCCTCTGGTGACACACTGAGTCGGCCCTGTGGGATTATAGACAGGTTCTGTGTGTGTGTGTGGGGGGGGGGGGGGTGGAGAGGTTCCTGAGAGCCCCCCCCCCCCCTCTTCCCCCCCCCCCTCCCCCGCCCGTCGTGAGAGGCGTGAACGATTCAGCGGTGTCGCCGCTAATGGATGTCCCCGGAATATTGACCACCCAACTCCAAGCTGTTACCACCACCTGTTACCCAGAATGCACTACGGTACTCCCCGTGCAGCGCCCCCTGGTTGTAGCCTCGTTTTTGGTTATTCCCAGAACACCCCGCGCCTCTTACAGTGCCCCCTGGTTGTAGTAACCTCGTTATGGATTATTCCCAGAATGCCCCACTCTCTGCACACTGCCTCCTGGTTGTAGCCTCGTTTTGGGCTATTCCCAGAATGCCCCGCTCTCCGCACAGCACCCCTGGTTGTAGCCTCGTTTGGGATTATTCCCAGAATACCCTGCTCGCCACACAGTGCCCCCTGGTTGTAGTACTGGTAACCTCGTTTTGGATTATTCCCACAATGCCCGGCTCTCCATACAGCACCCCCTGGTTGTAGCCTCGTTTTGGGTTATTCCCACAATGCCCCACACTCCACACAGCGCCCCCTGGTTGTAGCCTCGTTTTGGGTCATTCCGAGAATGCCCCACGCTCCACACAGCGCCCCCTTGTTGTAGCCTCGTCTTGGATTATTCCCAGAATGCCCTGCTCTCCATACAGCGCCCCCTAGTTGTAGCTGTTCATTCACCGTAAATCTGAACGAGCCAGGGGTCCGTTGAATAATCTAGGATCGTACAAGTGGACAGTTTTCTGTATGCCATAGAGACCGAGGGACAATGTGGGTCAACTTAAATCAACACTCATGGACGACCTTATGGACGGCTAATACTGTCTTAGCGAACAGACTTATATTATCGACCAATAACCGTTGTACGAGGTACAGAAAAGGGACTTCATGTACGATCCTAGATTATTAAACCGGCCCCTGGTCGTCAAAACTCAGTTTAACATGAGGCATTCATCTTCTGTAAATAAATGGTGTCATTTCAGATATAATTAGTGTAATTTGTTGAATAGTCCTAATTTACAAAACAAAATGTTAGAGCTGGTTGGGGAGGAGAGGTTACCTTATTAAAGCGTACAGTGAGTAGAGAGACGGAGCGAGTAGTGAACATGAACGGGGGAATTTAGCCCTGGTGTAGTGGGAGAGGGTCTGACGTTGGGGAGAGGGAGGGAGGAGAGAGGGGTGGTGGTGGTGGTGGTAGTTGAGACACAAGTGCAGGATCTCCCAGCGCTGCCTCCACACCTCAGCGGATCGGGACTGTGAGCGGCGAAGATGGCGCGAGTGGCGCTGGGCGTGTGCAAGGTGAGGACTGGGTGAGGCTACGGGCTGAGGGTGGCGGGGTGAGGGAAGCGGGGTGAGGGTGACGGGGTGAGGGCAGTGGGCTGTGGGCTTAGGGTGGCGGGGTGTGGGCTGAGGGTGGCAGGGTGAGGGAAGCGGGCTGTGGGACAGGAGACTGAGGGCAATAGGCTGAGGGTAGCGGGCTGAGAGCAGGGAGCTGAGGGTGGCAGGCTGAAGACATTGGGGCAGTATGCTGAGGGTAGTGGGCTGAGGGCAGCAGACTAAGGGCAGCGGGCTGAGGGCGGCAGGCTGAGGGTAGTTGAGATCGGGGAGCTGAAGGATGCAGGATGAGGGAAGCCGATTGAGGGCACCAGGCTGAGGACAGTGAGCTAAGGATAGTGGACTAAAGGCTGAGGGCAGTTGGCTGAGGGCGGCAGTCTAAGGGCAGCAGGCTTGGGGCAGTGTGCTGAGGGTAGAAGGCTGAGGGCAGCAGGCAGAGGGTTGAGGCGGGGGCTGAGGGCAGTGGGCTGAGGCCAGTGAGCTGAGGGCAGTGAGCTGAGGGCAGCGGACTGTGAACTGAGGGCAGCAGACTGAGAGCAGTGGGCTGAGGGCAGCGGGCTGAGGGCACCCGGCTGAGGGCACCTGGCTGATAGCAGTAGGCTGAGGGCAGTGGGCTGTGGGCAGTGGGCTGTGGGCAGTGGGCTGTGGGCAGCAGGGGGAGGGCAGCAGGCTGAGGGCGGCAGTCTTAGGGCAGCAGGCTGAGGGTAGCAGGCTGTGAGCTGAGGGCAGTGGACTGAGAGCAGTAGGCGGAGGGCACCAGGCTGAGGGCACCGGGCTGATAGCAGTAGGCTCAGGGCAGTAGGCTCAGGGCAGCAGGGGGAGGGCAGCAGGCTCAGGGCAGTGTGCTGAGGGCTGAGGGCAATGGGCTGAGGACAGTGGGCTCAGGGCAGCGGGCTTGGGGCAGTGCACTGAGGGCAAAAAGCTGAGGGCAGTGAGCTGAGAAAAGAGGGCAACGCGCCGAGGGCAGCGGGCTGAGGGCGGCAGTCTGAGGGCAGCGGACTGAGGGCAGCAGGCTGACAGCAGTGGGTCGAGGGAATACTGTGGACTATAAGCTGCACTCTGGGCACTTGATAGACCTTACATCACATGCCTCCCGCGTTACACCACTCGGCAGCGAGTCTCCTTCTGACCTCTTTACAGAGCAATTTTGTCAGTCTGTGAGTTTGAAGGTCACTGTGTCAGCTGTGACAATTCTCCACATCACGCACACAATAGACCACCGCTTCCCAAGTGTTACGAGCGTGTAGACTGGCCGCAGTCCCTGTGTCCTAAGTCCTACCCCTGACCTACCCCTGACCTACCCCTGACCTACCCCTGCTCCTACCCCTGGTCTTACCCCTGACCTACCCCTGCTCTACCCCTGACCTACCCCTGCTCTACCCCTGACCTACCCCTGCTCCTACCCCTGGCCATACCCTTGGTCCTACCCCTGCTCCTAACCCTGCTCCTAACCCTGGTCCCTGCCCTGGTCCTTCCCTTGGTCCTACCCCTGTTCCTACCCCTGTTCCTACCCCTGTTCCTACCCCTGGTCTTACCCTTGGTCCTACCCCTGACCTACCCCTGCTCCTACCCTTGGTCCTACCCCTGACCTACCCCTGTTCCTACCCCTGACCTACTCCTGTTCCTACCCCTGACCTACCCCTGCTCCTACCCTTGGTCCTACCCCTGACCTACCCCTGACCTACCCCTGTTCCTACCCCTGCTCCTACCCCTGACCTACCCCTGACCTACCCCTGACCTACCCCTGCTCCCAACCCTGTTCCTACCCCTGCTCCTAACTCTGCTTCTACCCCTGCCGCCACCGCCTCCCTTACCCCCACCCCCAACACACACACCCTACTCTCTACTTCACAGCTATAGGAAGCTTACATGTTGACCTGCTCAAGTCTCTGATTAGGAACATACATTGAATAATCAAACTGATTTAACATGTGTAAGGTTCCTCTCACTGGCTCAGGAATCAACCTGACCTGTGTTAGCTAGACAGAGGGGAGTGTAATAAGTGGACGGCGTGCGGTGGCGGTAGGCAGGCAGGGAGAGGTGGGGTTAGCACACAGGGACTGAGGCCAGTCTAGCGTACATGGTGTACAGCATTTCATATTGATTTATTCCAATAATTCACTGATTGCTCATGATCACAGACTTAAACAAGTCTACCCGGCGTGTATTCAGGAGGCAGATATTTCTCATCGTGTTCTTCTGATTGGCTTTATTCCCAGCCCCCAGTTTCTGATGACCCTTCTCCTTCTGACTACCTCAGTTCACTCCACAAAGAATGAGCCTTTTAATGAACATCATGTACATTCAGTTTCCTAATATAATAAAACATTAAAATCATATATATATATATATATATATATATATATATATATATATATATATATATATATATATATATATATATATACACACATCCTTTGTTATGAAGGCTTTCCTAATGGTACTTCTCGAAATTTTAATTGCCCTATGGAAAAATCCACTTATAAGACGCACCCCGAGTTTAAAGACACACCAGGGGTTTGGTTGGCGTATAAGACCTATAATAGCGTATAATATCAACGCTACATAAAATGTTTATGGAAGGAGACTCCAAGCAGCCCCGGGTTTCTGGCGGTTTGACGGAATTTCTCTCTGAAAACGGATTTATACAGTTGTGCTGACATCTAGTGGTGACCGAGATAAACCCTCACTGTCTGATAACTAAACTAGAATGATAAACCGTTCTTGCTGTAACATATAGGAAAAAAGAAATAAGAATCTCACAGAAGTTAAGCAGGCTAGAATGAAGGGTCTTTAGAAGAAGCTTCTAAATGAAAAATAATGTAAGCCCCAGTAGACTTTGAAACAAGAAAACTTGATCAGAACTAGATGAATTCTCAACAGTCGTATAAAGTGCTGATTCCACCGACACACAAGATATAGCGAGAATGGTCACGATTTGGGTGTCTTGCTAGATTGGGCTAGGTTTGAATAATCGCGTGCCTATTTGTCACGATGTTTCTTGAGGTGTTGCGATGGTGGAACACCAATACATACACCTGACACCGCACGGCTACGTTTTGCGACAACGGAGATACGACACATCGCGACACTGTAAGATATTACAAGACATACCAAGATGTAGCACGACAAAGTCATCATGTTGGTAGAATCAGTCCTTAACTCCTTGCCTCCCTCTTCTACAGACTTAAAGAAGACTCACCTGAGACTAGACTGACCAGTTGATAGAGGCCTAAATTCTCACTGAATCGACTAAAAATGTCGTTACTGTAGGTGCAAACTTAGTATCCTGAAATGTTAATGTAGGTCCAAACTTAGTATCCTGAAATGTTAATGTAGGTCCAAACGCATTATCCTGAAAGTTAATGTAGGTCCAAACGCATTATCCTGAAAGTTAATGTAGGTCCAAACTTAGTATCCTGAAATGTTAATGTAGGCCCAAACTTAGTATCCTGAAATGTTAATGTAGGTCCAAACTTAGTATCCTGAAATGTTAATGTAGGTCCAAACTTAGTATCCTGAAATGTTAATGTAGGTCCAAACTTAGTATCCTGAAATTTTAATGTAGGTCCAAACTTAGTATCCTGAAATGTTAATGTAGGTGCAAACTTAGTATCCTGAAATGTTAATGTAGGTCCAAACTTAGTATCCTGAAATGTTACTGTAGGTCCAAACTTAGTATCCTGAAATGTTACTGTAGGTCCAAACTTAGTATCCTGAAATGTTACTGTAGGTCCAAACTTAGTATCCTGAAATGTTACTGTAGGTCCAAACTTAGTATCCTGAAATATAAGGGGGATGGGGAGTTAGCTCAGTGGTTAGAGCACCGGACTTGTAACCCCAAGGTTGTAAGCCTGTGTGGGTTCGAGTCCCACCCCCAGCAGTGGTAGATTTACAGCTAAATCAAAGGCCATCCTTCTCATACCATGTCTATGTGGTGTGGGAAGTAAAAGAACTCTCACCTCGGTAAATGTGTAGGGGTGGGATCTCTACCTGAATTCATCACATGGATTCGATCACCACCCTAGTGGTGTAAAAGAACCTTGAGTAAGTCTGGTGAGAACCTCTAATGGTTAACTAGACGTTAAATCAAACCAACAAACAAACAAACTGAAATGTTAATGTAGGTCCAAACTTAGTATCCTGAAATGTTAATGTAGGTCCAAACTGTAGGAGATAAGTGGTAAAGAATAAATGAAATAAGTAAACTTGTAATCCCAAGGTTGTCAGACTTTGTTGATTCGAGTCCCACTGCAGCCACTTTTCTTCTTCACCTCCAGCAGTGGTAGATTTACTGCTATATCAAAGGCCAGTCCTTCCCATACCATGTCTATGTGGTTTGGAAAGTAAAAGAACTAGTGTAGGGGTGAAATTTCTACCTACATTCATCTCATAGATTCGGTCAAACCCAAAGTAAATCTAATTGAACAAACAAACAAACAAATCGATGTACTCACTTCACCGACCTGTTGTTGTTTTTGCCCCACAAGTAGCCATTGTTCTTTATGCGTATGTCTGATATGATCAACTCTCCCCATGTCTGGCAGCACCCTTTGACCAGTCAGGTCACTGTGTGAGGGTCGACGTAGGAGGGTATCGTACATCGGTAATAATTGTTACTGATTTATTCCGACTAACGGAGCGATGAGAATTTATCGTAAAACTGGATGAGTTTTACTCTTGGACACCGTATGCCACGACTGGAGTTTTGCACAGTGATTTCAGGAGGCGAAGGCGAGTGAAGTCCAGAGCCAAAACTCCAGGAGTGGAATGTGGTGGCCATGATTAAAACGATTGAGGTTTTGATTTTATCCTACCCCGTCTCCTCGATTTTGGAATATTACGTGATAACAATTCTGTATGCCACTAGTGGCATATAAAACTCCATATAAAACTCCATCTGTATGCCACTAGTGGCATATAAAACTACAAGCTGCGTGGAAGACGGAAACTCAATGTTAAGCCTATGGGATTTTATATTAAGGGTAGGATAAAAAGAAGAAACCAACACGTTTTGGTCAAAGTTGTCGTTCTCCATGAGTTTGATGTGGAGTTAAATGGACGAAGCAACAGGTGAGTGAATATCACAAAACATTCAAATGAGTTGGAGAACAAAGACTTTGATCAAAACGAATTGTTTTATGTATTTATCTCACCCCTGTACACACGAAGAGAACCGACAACACCAAGGATGTAGACCATGGAGAACGGACTTCAATACCCATAGGGGCATAGGGAACGAGTTCCAAATATTAAGAGAAAACGTGGTCACTGAGCCCGAAGGGATGGCCGTTCGAGGTCTTTTAATGCCCATTAATACGTCCTGACGCCGCAGGCGGAGGGACGTATTTTTGGCATAAAAAGGCCGAGAATGGCATCCCTACGGGCTCAGTCACTACGTTTTCTTATTATTACATACCTAAATATAAAAAAAAGGCCATTTTAGATACTTATTAAATGTACCAATTGACCCAATGGCCACAGTGCGCCCGAATATTCACTACGGGCGCAGTGCGCCCGAACATTAACTATACTGCATCCCTAGCAGCGGGCAGTATTTCATAGACGCTCGGCCATAGGTATGTAATAATAAGCCTATGGGACAAAAATACCAGCGGTGAGATAAAAGCCTTGACTTGTCGATGTCTTATAGGATTTACTGTAGCATTTGTAGAAAAACATTCATTCAACTTGGGACTCGAACTAGCTTCAGTTAAAAATATGAGAATACTTTATTGAGATTTTATTGTGACACTCATCTACCCGTTGCAACGGTAGTGGAGTTCTGGGAGGTGGCGCCTCGAGTGGCGGGTCATAAAGTGAGGAGATGTAGAGTGTAGCGGGTGTACGGTGCTGATAGGATTGTGCTGGGTATCAGATAAGATACAGAGTGTTAAAGGTCGCTGACGACCCCTGCACACCTCCCCGTCTGAGCTCTGTCTGACACTCCTGTCTACTGCCTGTGAGTACACACCACATCTTACCTCCCCTCTAGCTTTTTTTATTTTATTTTTTTTTGGTAAAGAAAAGTTTATTGACAAAATAGATTCATCAACAACTGTGACGATCTTCCATCTAGTTGTCCTTACCACTAACACTTAGTGAACAGCAAAGATATATGTACATAAAATATAGTGACAGCTAGATAAATGTAACACCGGAACAAATGGATTATTTGTATATGGAGACGCCCTTTATGGTTTACAAGATAGATAGCCATAGTATCTAGGTTTCTCGAAGTTTCAGGTATATTGATCAATATGATTTTTGGTTATAAGTTTACCCAGTCCCTTGCTTATATGTACAAAGTTCGGACAGGTAGTATCAATAAACAGTACAGGACGTTACATACGTATCATTGAGATATTTTAATTCATGTAACTAACTACCATAGTATTTTACCCTAGTTTTAATATGCAGCCTTTTCTTTCTCATTTTAGATATAATTACTTGTACATTTACATTTTCATCATTTGTTCCTTGACTAGAATTTTAAACTGCATGCTTTAAACCGCTCGGATTTACTCTGTTCTAACACCCACTGTGCTGCAGATCTATCTCCATTTAGTCTGTTTTCACACCCACATATCATCTGAGCCCTGGTATTTTTCCCTCATAGACTTCATATTAGGAACTCGTATCCAACGCCCATAAGATATTTAGGAAAAATAGCCAATGGGGGATTATGTCACACATATTAGCCCATTAGTCAATGTAAAGGGTGAGATAAATTCAGAAACCTATGAAATTTTAGGGTCAGAGCTTGACACACATACACACATCCCACAGCTCTGAGCATGTTTTACGACAAGTCTCCACACTGTCCAATCTCCTTAACTGGGTTTGAGTCCTACTACAGCCATTTTCCTCCTTCACCCCTATCAGTGGTAAATTTATTGCTATATCAAAGGCCAATCCTTCTCATACCATGACTATGTGGCGTGGGAAGTAAAAGAACTCTGACCTCTGTAAATGTTGTTACACTCCAAATGATCTGCAGGTGAAACATACAGGCTCTATCCTTTGGCCTAACTCATCACGCTGGCTCTATGTAATAGGCCGCTGGAGGCGACCCTTGGTTACGATCAACACGGTCGCCCTCTGGACTTGTAACCCCAAGGTTGTAGGACATTGTGGGTTCGAGTCCCACCCCCAGCAGTGGTAGATTTACTGCTATACCAAAGGCCAATCCTTCTCATACCATGTCTGTGTTGTGGGAAGTAAAAGTACTCTCACCTTGGTAAATGTGTAGGGGTGAGCTTTCTACCTAAATTCATCACATAGATTTGATCACCACCCTTGTGGTGTAAAAGAAACTTGAGAAATTTCAGTCAAACCCAAAGTAAGTCTAATAGGGCACATTGGACCTTAAACTACCCAAACAAACAAACAAATATGGTTATTTGGCTGTAATAACAATGTAACTGTTTTACTCTTATGCAGTTCCCTGTCTACACCTGTCGCGTGTTACTTCGGACGACTCGCCCTCTTACCGCCATCAGGATGGACCGCCTTTCTGCGCCCGCTCCAGGGGCTCGCCCCGCCTCGTCCTTCGTACACGAGAAGGCCTTCGTCAACGGGCAGTGGGTGCCTGCTGCGAGTGGCAAGACATTCGAAGGTACGAACAACCAGACCAGCTTTCATGCTTAGATTGTGAGGTGCAGATAGATCAATGCTAAGTGCTGTGGTTGACTGAATTAGTTTTTCAATGGAAAAAATAAATCATTACATAAACATTTATTCAATAGAACTCCATTCAGTGGAACTCCATTTGTAGTTATCATCCAGACTTGGTATGTTTCTCCGAAGACTAAACATAGTAAACTCAACATCCAATGCTCTATCAAAGACACATGGTCCCCAAAATTATGGAATGCCTTACCGGCTGAACTGAGGTCGATTGAGGCATATCACCCATATGCGGACTTCAAAAGTCACTTGAAAGCTCGACTCCTGCAATGTGTACCAAAGTCCACCATTATATAGTCTTTAAACCATTTGTGACATGGAAACTGTAAAGTTGAATTCCAGGATAGCTAGAAGCTACAAGTCATGGCTAAGTGTCCCCTTGTGTTGTGATGCTTGATAAATTTTTGTCCACTGATTTCTATCTCCACACTGATGCAGCGTTTGAACATGTACGTGTTCTGTAATTGTAAATGTAAGTGTTATATTGTTATTAGCAGGTGGACGGTTGGTCTTTAGGTTATGGCTATAGCCTACTGTAGTACACATGCTTGTAAAGTCATTAGGTGACCTGACCATATTTTTGCTTTTTATAGCTCACTAAGTACAGATAGGAATATGATTTCTGTTTTGGACAGAAGGTTTTATGGTGGTACAATGCCTCACAGTTTTTAAAATTTAGTATTTTGGAATGGATTTGAAAAAAAATTGAATTCAGTTTGGGGGTGAATTTGGTAGTCACAGGTCCATTTTTAAGAACACCTTTATGGACATATTTCTACCCCTTAAACTGATTGAATCATAATATGATATGCCTTATTTTAAAGAGAATAAAAAGCAGTAGGTGCTAGGAAGTGAAATTAGTAGTAGATTCTATAGTTACAGAGATATTCAAGTATTTGTTGAAAGTGGGGGGGATTTTCAGTGAAATGGGCATGCTGAAACATATGTTTACTCAATATTGATTTACAGTGAGCATTGGTGTAACATTTACCATCTCCATAAGTGGCACTGACAGTTGCGTACACTCTAGGAAGTGTCATTATTTAGGTGAAATGTATATTTGATGTGCTATTCATGTATTTTTGCCAAATCTCATAATAGGAGGGGGGAGGCATGAGGTGTATGTGTGGATGGTTTATTCAGCATATTTACACATAAACAGAAGTCAAAATGGTTCATAACTTTGTTGTAGGAATCAGTCAAGACCTAGTCAAATGATATTGGCTTGTAAAATTATTTGCAATATCATTTACTACCAGATATTAGCTTGACCTACTTTACATAGAAACAAAGTTGTGTCCCCCACATGGCTAGGGAGCATGCAGACAGGTCTGTGTGCACTCATCCATGAATGATCACTATGAAGCAAACGTTTTATATATACAGTAGAACCCCGCGTAAGCGGACACCCCACGTTAACGGACACCTTTGCTCGGAACGGTTCCCCATATTAGATGTTTATTTTAACCTCGCGTAAGCGCACACCCGGCGTAAGCGCACACTTTGGCCCGGAGCGGAGGGTGTCCGCTTACGCGGGATTCTACTGTAGATAGGTTTTATATATATATGTGTGCATTGAGCCATGACCTACTGACTTCACAGAGGAGTAGGGCTTTAAATATCCAATCAATGCAGGCCCCTCCCTATTCATGGATGCCTTCCCTCCCTCCCTCCTTCCCTCCTTCCCACCTTCCCTCCCTACCTCCCTCCCTCCCTCCCTCCATTCATTCATTCATTCATTAGAATTAAGATATCAAAATATTTTCATTCAGCAATTTTAAACATGTGTTAAGCTACTTGTAGTTTTAAATGCGTCCACCTGCTTATTTGGCCTTTTAAAGGCCAATGATTCTATTTGACTATGCAGACTTAGCTCTTGTATTGTATACCATTTTTGGAAACTGGACAAAACTGTAAACCGTCAATGGAGTTAGTACAACTGGTCATGCATTGAAACCTGCGTTACCTTTACGGCTGAGCAATGGCCAGTCTAAATAAAGGTCCTAAAAAAAAATATATATATATGGATATATATATGGCAACTTTCCACTTTTCCATGGAAATCCACATTTTAAATTTTTAGTGTATATTTTTTTTCCTTGTTTAAAACAAATATATTATCCTACCCCTAATATAAAATCTCATAGGCTTAACATTGGGTTTCCGTATGCCACGCTGACTGGCATACGGAGTTTTATATGCCACTAGTGGCATACAGCATTATTATCACGTAATATTCCAAAATCGAGGAGATAGGGTAGGATAAAATCAAAACCTCATCCAGTTTTACGATAATATCAATTCTATCAAATTCTATAAATGTTGTCAGATGCTATATTAGTACGACGACCAATGACTACAGGTTTGACATGCATGATGTAAAAGCATTCGTAAAACACAGTTCATGATGATTGTATAGAAGTGTCCTGTATATAGTCATAGAAGATACTAGAGAGGAAACCTATGAAAGTTTAGGGTCAGAGCTCATATCCCATCGAGTTTGAACCACCGAGTAATTCAAAAGGCGAAGCTGCGTGTATTACGTAACAATTCAAAGGAGATGGGATCAAGCTCTGACCGTAAACTTGAATAGGTTTCTGAATTTATCTCACCCTTCACATGGTCTACTCTTTGTGACATAATCCCCCAATTTATTCTAAATAATCAATGGGTGTTGGATACGAGTTCCCAATGTCATGGGGGGAAAATACCAGGGGTGAGATAAAATATTGTACAACAGATCTAACTCACACATCATGTTAACGTGTTTATAATGCACGATTTTCAGTGACCAATCCATCAGATGGCGGTGTGATCGGTGTCGTGCCGGATATGGACACGGGGGACGCTGAGAAGGCTGTCGAGGCCGCTTACGATGCCTTCAAATCATGGAAGACCGTGTCCCCCAAGGTAAACATTTCAAACAAATCTTTTTATTAGCTATCTTTAGTAGAAATATGCTAAATTTTAGATTTTTGGAAAGCGAGTTTCAAATGTTTAAATACCAGTTCAGAAAGTCTGTCGATGATGCCACTGACTGTGCGTAGGTAAAGAAAAATCGGTGAGGGTAGTAGATTTCACTCAGTGACCAAGCTTTCACTCAGTGCTGGGTGGTGCCACATTGCATAATCTAAGCAGAAAAAGTCGTGCGGCATTTCACGAGCACGGTCGTTTTCCATTGACCGATTTTGGGTTAGCAGTGCCAAAAGTCTGTCGGCAGTTCTCGACTTTAGATCAGTGACGGGAAATCGGCCAATGGAAATTGGCCTTAACTAATATATATACACACACCCCACAGCTCTGAGCATGTTTTACTACCAGTCCCCATACTATCCAGTCTCCTTAAAGGCATATCGGACAATTTAGCTTGAAAATTAAAACCCATGTCATTTTCCTGAAACTAGAGTATGATGTGTCGTAGAACACATATCTAACTTAAAAATTGGGGGTCACCGTGCTTGTTTTTAATTTAGAGATCAATATTATGATATTTTGATAATAGAATATATAGAGATTCTATAAAGCTGCTTTTCATAAAGTAAAACCCATGTTGTTTTCCTCAAACTTTCACAGAATATAGTCGATGTATAGTACTACACATTTAAGTTTCAAAATTCACAGGTCACCGTCTTGTTTTTGAAAGACTTAAAGAAAACTGTATAATCCAGTACATTTTCTATGTAAATCAAGCAAATGTTAATTGCTTGATAATGATAATGGCCTCTTTTACCTATTAGGATTGGATAAACTAAACAAAATGTTAGATTTAGACAATTGGCATCAGAATAAATCCCAAGGAACGAGTTTTAATACAGGTGTTGCCGTTCAGCGCCGCCTAACGGCCCACTGTCTAGTTACGCGGCCGCTCGGACAAACACCGCGAGTCCGGTGGTATACATATAGAGACATATAGCAATCACACTTAGAGTGTGAACGGTGGGTGTGATTGCAATATTGTTGGTTTTGGACAGATTGGACTACTAGAACAATCAAAGGCATTGTATCAACTAGTCTGGACTATAAAAACTTAATAGCTGATAATTGTTTTGGTTTTAACTTTGAAAAAGATAAGCATATATGCTAGCTAGGCCTGCCAATGTATTAAGGTGTATTCAATTTCGGTGATCCTATGTTATCTATGCTATATCTAAAGTATTATTGAGGCGATATGCATGTATGATATACCAGATTTAAGCTGGAATACCATAGATTACGATTAAATCGTTATTATCTCTTTGGAAATAATGTAGACGGGTATTATGAACGTATTATGCTCATAACGCAATGGTCCAGTGCTAAAGAATAGGTTGCCAGGTGAATGTTTGGCTTCAGCCATGGTGTAACTAAGCAGGTAAGGTGCGACACCGGCCTACGGAAAAAGGCCTATTGGCAATCGACAATATATAAAAAATCACCAGGTGGCGCCTCCGTGAATTGCCTTTAACTGATCTTGATTAGCCAGGACTTACATCCCTGTCCTAGGCTTTCAATGAATAACTCACTGACAAAGTTCTGCTTTCTGTCGCTAGGTGCGGAGCAATGTGCTGCGGCGGTGGTATGAACTAATCGTGGAGAACCAGGAGGAGCTGGGAAAACTCATCACCGTCGAGATGGTCAGTAATTTTACCAGTATTCTCTCTACTAGTATCATATGCCTATTGTAAGCACTCTATTTTTTACATGTGAAATAGGACGAGGCAACGTCCGTTCCCTATGCTGATGCTACCTTGAGTGACAGTTATGGAACTGTACCTAACCACCGTAACTATGTACACTGGTCGATGTGACATCACACTGTGATGTCACGCCTGCTCTCCCTGTGTTGCCAGGCGAAATGCCTGGGAACTAGTAACATACTTAACACTGAGTTGTTAATTATGTTGAAAACCACCAGAAAAGGGGTTTATATCACTGTTGAAAGATTCTTTAGTGGGGGAGGGGTCAAGGTTTCGCCAGGAGCGGCTCATCAGGCATCATTAAGTGCTAGTAGGGTTATCAAGGTGATCAAAATATATGATCTTATTAAGTATGGGTAAGCTAATGGGTGCAAGCTAAAACATGGCTAATCAAACCCATAAAACCAGTGTATGTGTTACAAACCGAGAAGATTCTTGGTTGATCCTAGTTGTGAATAATTAGTAGATTATTCTAAGACTGGAAAACGCCCGTGATCGTCCACTAACCGAATACATAAAAAAATTTTGACGAGGCAATGGAAGTGGTGTCACTGGGTGGCTCCAGAGCGATAGATTGGGGTGTCTATCAGGTTGAGGCCTTCCGGTATAAGTGTGCGGAGGCGATGTATCCAGATATTTTCTAATTTGTTCCTAAGAGCAGTGGCCCTGGAAGATTCAGGGTGGGTGTATATGAAATCAACTAAAAAAATATATATATTTTTTTTACATGTGTAGTGGCACGAGTGTCGAGTTGGTGGTGTGTTTGTTCATCCCTGATTACTGTTGGTATGGTCTGTCTCACCCCTGGTATAGGTTTAGCCATAGGAATAACTTTGAGAGAAAAAAAACCAACTCAATGATCACCCCAGTAAAGTGACAATACTACCCCATTGTCCTGGTGGAGTGAATGAGAGATGATGTCATAGGCGATTGACCAATCAGCAACCAGGATTTCAGAGAGAAGGCAAAATATCAACATGGATATTTAAACTTCGCTAACTGGATTTGCAAATTAATCTGATATTGCGATAGTAACCTATTGTCACTGAAAGGGGTGAGCTAAATCCAGAACAGCACTCGAATTGTAAAATAAACAATATGACACTCATTTGGATGCACTGTAATCGTCACTTGGCTTCACCTCAATGATGATTGCAGAGCATCCAAACTAGATGAGTATTGTCTATTTATGCAATTCTTTATGCAGTTCTATATAATGAAGTCTTGAACAGAAGTGCTACATGTCTACACTGTATGCAATCTATCGTTTAATTTTTCGATTTTGGAATTCCTTGTTGATTCATTATTTGCTCCTTGACAAGGAAAGAGCCAGCCGGAGGGTAAAGGAGAGATCGGCTATGGTGCTGGGTTCATGTGTTTTTAATATGATGATCCTTTATTCATGAACCTGACTGTGTGTTTTGGTTGACAGGGAAAGAGCCTGCCGGAGGGTAAAGGAGAGATCGGCTATGGTGCTTGGTTCATGTGTTTTTAATTCTCTGATCCGGCTGGTAACTTCTGGTTCAAAATACCCTCCGAATTCGCCTGACAACGGATCTGTCCGCCATCTTGGTGGTGACAACAAAGCGCTGTCAGAGTGTAAAATGGCAAACAAACTATACTAATCTATCCTTTTCTGTACTTCCTGTATATGTAATTGTTGAAATAGGATTATTTACGTTATTTAGACATAATTTTAACGTGCCAAGTCCAAGAAAAGAGTTGTTTCGACGATTTGTTGACATTGCGTTTATGGTCTAAACTGAAGCCATTACAAATCTAATTGATCTGAAACTGCAAGGATGGTCTGGTTTTATCGAGGGAAAGGCTTGCGAGTTACTTAACACATCCCCACATGTTGAATAATATCAGAAATGAACGTTTGGATTCGTCATAGACTTAACACTGTGTAGGTGCCTTCCCAAGAAGGCCGCGCCGCTGGTTTGGAGTGCCACCTACTTCCAGGCCAGATCGGAGAATATGATAATCCTTTATTCATGAACCTGACACTGTGTTTTGGTTGACAGGGAAAGAGCCGGAGGGTAAAGGCGAGATTGGCTACGGTGCTGGGTTCATGTATTTAAATATAATCCTTTATTTGTGAACCTGTCTCTGACGGTGTGTTTTGGTTGACAGGGAAAGAGCCTGCCGGAGGGTAAAGGAGAGATCGGCTATGGTGCTGGGTTCATGTGTTTTTAATATGATGATCCTTTATTCATGAACCTGACTGTGTGTTTTGGTTGACAGGGAAAGAGCCTGCCGGAAGGTAAAGGAGAGATCGGCTATGGTGCTTGGTTCATGTGTTTTTAATTCTCTGATCCGGCTGGTAACTTCTGGTTCAAAATACCCTCCAAATTCGCCTGACGACGGATCTGTCCACCATCTTGGTGGTGACAACAAAGCGCTGTCAGAGTGTAAAATGGCAAACAAACTATACTAATCTACCCTTTTCTGTACTTCCTGTATATGTAATTGTTGAAATAGGATTATTTACGTTATTTAGACATAATTTTAACGTGCCAAGCCCAAGAAAAGAGTTGTTTCGACGATTTGTTGACATTGCGTTTATGGTCTAAACTGAAGCCATTACAAATCTAATTGATCTGAAACTGCAAGGATGGTCTGGTTTTATCGAGGGAAAGGCTTGCGAGTTACTTAACACATCCCCACATGGTGAATAATATCAGAAATGAACGTTTGGATTCGTCATAGACTTAACACTATGTAGGTGCCTTCCCAAGAAGGCCGCGCCGCTGGTTTGGAGTGCCACCTACTTCCAGGCCAGATCGGAGAATATGATAATCCTTTATTCATGAACCTGACGGTGTGTTTTGGTTGACAGGGAAAGAGCCTGCCGGAGGGTAAAGGAGAGATCGGCTATGGTGCTGGGTTCATGGGTTTGAATATAATCCTTTATTTGTGAACCTGTCTCTGACTGTGTGTTTTGGTTGACAGGGAAAGAGCCTGCCGGAGGGTAAAGGAGAGATCGGCTACGGTGCTGGCATCATGTATTTAAATATAATCCTTTATTTGTGAACCTGTCTCTGACGGTGTGTTTTGGTTGACAGGGAAAGAGCCTGCCGGAGGGTAAAGGAGAGATCGGCTATGGTGCTGGGTTCATGTGTTTTTAATATGATAATCCTTTATTCATGAACCTGACGGTGTGTTTTGGTTGACAGGGAAAGAGCTTGCCGGAGGGTAAAGGAGAGATCGGCTATGGTGCTGGGTTCATGTGTTTTTAATATGATAATCCTTTATTCATGAACCTGACGGTGTGTTTTGGTTGACAGGGAAAGAGCCTGCCGGAGGGTAAAGGAGAGATCGGCTATGGTGCTGGGTTCGTGGAGTGGTTCTCTGAAGAAGCTCGACGAATCTATGGAGACACGATCGAGTCTCCAGCCGCCAACAAGCGTATGGTCGTCATCAAGCAGCCCGTCGGCGTCGCCACTATGATCACTCCGGTCAGTTCTCATACTGTTTTCGGTGTTTTATTTGTTTGTATGTTTTTTTATATGGCACTTAGCCATCCCTTCCTGAAAGTCGCCATTGCCCCCTGCCAGTTGCAATTGAGGTACTTGTCTCTTTACTGGGCCATAATTTCATTGGTCATCATTATTATGATTTGCTATCTTAATTATGTACTGTACTAAAGACCCAATAAAGAAATCTCGAAAACAAAGCGGATGGCAGCAGACTCAGGGTAGGCTATGTGTAAGGGCAATGTCTGTATACTACTAGGAGGCATATTGAAATACTCGTATTTTTTCATTCATCCTTGTCTTGTCTAGAATTTTTAAATAATGTTGTACATGTGTATGTATGCAAATGTATTTATCATCTTAGACGAGCTAGCTAGCTTTAAGTTCAGAGCCCAAATTATAATTGTGAATCCGAAGCTTTCATGTAATCTGGAATTAACAGAAAACAGGCAGATCCTGCCTTGCTTGACTCCAGTATAAATAAAATGATCTAAAAAAAATATTTTTTTTTTTAAATATGTACCTACATTCTGTGAAATTTTCATGTTTATTGAGCCATTATTTGCCTGTTAATCATCATCGCTCCTTGTGTTACAGTGGAACTTCCCGCATGCGATGTTGACGCGTAAAGCAGCCCCAGCCATTGCTGCTGGCTGCACCGTGGTGCTAAAGCCATCAGAAGACACGCCTTATTCCGCCCTCGCCTTGTGTGACGTAAGTTTACTTAGATACACCGTGGTGCTAAAACACGGGACTCGTAATCCCAAGGTTGTCGGACTTTGTAGGTTTGAGTCCCACTGCAGCCACTTTTCTCCTTCACCCCCAGCAGTTGTAGATTTACTGCTATATCAAAGGCCAATCCTTCTCATACCATGTCTATGTGGTGTGGGAAGTAAAATAACTCTCACCTCAGTAAACATGTAGGGGTGAGATTTCTACCTAAAGTCAAATCATAGATTTGGTCAAACCCAAAGTAAGTCTAATAGACCATATTGGACGTTAAACTACCCAAACAAACAAGTATCTTACTCTGCCCTTGACTTGTGCAGCGTAAGTTTACTTAGATACATCGTGGTTCTAAAGCCGACAGAAGTGTGTGAGGTAAGTTTATTGTAATACACTGTGGTGTTAAAGGCATCTGAAAACACACCTCACTTCACCCTTGCCATGTGCGATATAAATATCCTTTAACACAAAACAGAGATGGCAGATTTCTACTTTTTCATGAAATTCCCATGGTTTCAATTTCAGTATATACAATTTTTTCTGTGTAAAACAAATATGATATCAATTTTCATGCTAATAAAATGTTAGCGCAGTGGTTAAAGCACTTCATCTCCAGGCTTTCACAAGGTTCCCACATGTCAGGAAAAAAAATTAGAGAAAAGGTTTTTTCTGTCAAGCTCAGTGATTTGTCAGGAAAAAAAATGGAATTTTGAAAAATATTACTCCTTTACTAATCTACGTAATTTACTCTTGTCAGAGAAAGTCAGGGACTATTGACGTCCCTAGTTTGTGTTCTCCACTGCTGTAAAAGAGGCCACGTCTAATTCTGCCCCCTTTGTTGTAACAGCTGGCGGAGAAAGCTGGTCTGCCGCCAGGAGTGCTGAACGTGGTGACGTCATCTCGCGAGAACGCGGGGCCCGTGGGAGAGGTGTTGTGTAAACATCCGCTCGTCTCCAAAATCTCCTTCACCGGATCCACAGTCGTTGGCAAGGTATCCTTACATCATCCTCAAAACTACTGTTAATAAATCCATTCTGGTGAAAGGTTAATTTCTCTGAGTATTTAAAAAAAATATGAATGTGGCTAGATCTATCATTTATGTATTTTTTTAGGATTAGATTACCTATCAAATCAAATCAAATAACATTATCTTTTTGCTGACAGATCCTGCAATAAAAACTGACCACGTTTCCCCTGTATATATTTTTATGTCTGATCCGGGGTAAAAAAAAAATGACCACTTTTTCCCTGTGTGTACTTTTTGCTGACGGATCATGCAGTAGGAACTGACCATATTTCCCTTTATCTATCTTTTGCTGACGGATCCTGCAGTAGGAACTGACCACTTTTCTCCTGTGTGTATTTTTTGCTGACGGATCCTGTGGTAAAAAACTGACCATGTTTCCCCTGTATATATTTTTTAAAGATGGATCCTGCAGTAAGAACTGATCATGTTTCCCCTGTGTTTATTTGTTTGCTGACTGATCGTTCAGTAGAAACTGACCACATTTGCCCTGTATATATTTTTATGACGGATCCTGCGGTAAAAAACTGACCACTTTTTCCCTGTGTGTATGTTTTGCTGACGGATCGTGCAGTAGAGGCCTACTAATAACAGGGTGCTACCCTAGTAGACCCTCCAGTATAAATAAAAGTCCAAAATATTACCACTTTTCCCCTGTATGTATTTTTTAAAGACGGATCCTGCAGTAAGAACTCACAACGTTTTTCCTGTGTTTTTTTTTTACTGACGGATCCTGCAGTAGCGACTGACCACGTTTTCCCTGTGTGTATTTTTTACTGACGGATCCTGCAGTAGGAACTGACCACTTTTCCCCTGTATGTATTTTTTAAAGACAGGTTTTCCCTGTATTTATTTTGCTGACAGATCCTGTTGAAGCAGGCCTCTGAGGGCGTGAAGCGAGTCTCCATGGAGCTGGGAGGGAATGCACCCTTCATCGTCTTCGACAGCGCAGATGTGGACAAGGCAGTCACTGGGCTCATGGTATCCAAGTTCCGGGTCACAGGCCAGGTCAGTCAGCAAATCAAGGGTCCTCAGCTGAAGCCCAAGTAATGGTGGATGCCTCACCACACTACTGCACAGATTTACTTATCGAATATTATCAAAAACGTCACACAATTTAATATGATTGTTTATATGGCAAGAGTTGTCATCGCGAAGTGATATCATGAAGTAATTTCTGTAGCAGAAGGCAACAGATGTCACCTAAACAATTATATGAGATTGAGTAACATTTAGATTTTATCTTACCCTGTCAGATGTTTTTAACTCAAGCATGACATATGAATATTTTATGGCATAATCGTCGCATACAGTCACACCATGTTATGTCTATGGAGATATGAGGGGTAGGATAAATATTTTATGATCCCTTCGGGTTATGTTGACTGTGTGTTCTACAACTTGACATTTATTTACAGTACTAGAATTCAGTTATAAATTATCCATGAAGCATATTATCATATTTTTGTCGCTGTCCACCATCAGACCTGTGTCTGCGCCAACCGAGTGCTCGTCCAGGAAGGTATCCATGACCGGTTCGTGGAGGCGCTGACCAAGGTGATGGACGCTGAACTCAAGGTGGGAGACGGACTGGCAGCCGGTGTGACGCAAGGACCAATGATCAACGCGCGTGCTGTAGACAAGGTATGTCTAATATCTGTATGCTGAACATTTATAGACAAGTTATGTCTAATATCTGTATGCTAAACATTCATAGACAAGTTATGTCTAATGTCTGTATGCTGATCATTCATAGACAAGGTATGTCTAATATCTGTATGCTGATCATTCATAGACAAGGTATGTCTAGTGTCTGTATGCTGAACATTCATAGACAAGGTATGTCTAATATCTGTATGCTAAACATTCATAGACAAGGTATGTCTAATATCTGTATGCTGAACATTCATAGACAAGGTACGTCTAATATCTGTATGCTGAAGATGTCATAGACAAGGTATGTCAAATATCTGTATGCTGAACATTCATAGACAAGGTATGTCTAATATCTGTATGCTGAACACTCATAGACAACGTATGTCTAATATCTGTATGTTGAACATTCATAGACAAAGTATGTCGAACATCTGTATGGCTTTAATACAGAGATGTCTTGCCACTTCTCAAATACTGGGTTTCATCTTCAAGTCATCTTAAACTGAGATGGGTGAAGAGAGACAAAGGAAGCATTGTAAAATTTTTAAAGTTAGTTTCAAAGTCATCAACTAACAGTTTCCTCTGTACCTTATAAAGCAGTAGTTTGAAATTTCTCACAGACCCTCAGCCCCACGCTATAGCTGACACTGATTCAATTTCCACCTTATCTTTGTCTCTCTGAGGCTGCGAATTTCATATGAGGAATATTAAAGAGGAACCGACAAGTTTTGGTCAAAGTTATTCTTCACGAGTTTGATTTGGAGTGATATGAATGAGGCGACAGCCAAGTGACATAGCGTTCAAACGAGTTGGAGAACAAAAACTTTGACCAAAACGAGTTGCTTTCTGTATTCATCTCTTCCCTGTACACACTAAAAGAGTGGACGTTGCACAGGATATAGACCATGGAGAAGGGACTGCAATACTTGTACGGGCATGGAGAAAAAGTCCCCAATTTTAAGCCTATGGGACGAAAATACTGGGTGTGAGATAATGCTACTTTCTTGCTCATTGTTGTGTTTTCAGGTGGAGATGATGTGTAATGACGCGAAGACGAAAGGCGCCAACCTGGTTCGGGGCGGCAAGCGCCACGCTCTGGGCGGCAACTTCTTCGAGCCAACTCTCATCACCAACGTGAGCCGCGACATGATGTGCGTGCAGCAGGAGATCTTTGGACCGGTCGCACCCATCATCAAGTGTGTATCATGATCTTTATCTTTATTTTAAAGAATGATCTATATCTATGAGGGCTGTCTAGTGCGTATTCATCAGAACCAATGAGATCTTGTCAAACTGATGCTATAGATAGAACAGCGAACCACGTTATCCCTTTCACTACCCAGCTAGGAAATCGTCAATATATGACGTGCTCTCTTTGACCATCACGGACCTATGTCTTTACTCTGTGCTGTACAAACTGGACTAATGAAAGCTGCACTGTGATTGGTTCCGACGAATGCGCACTAGACAGTGGTCCCATCCTCCCTGGTTGTTGAAGGTGGGCAGTTAGCTCAGTGGTTAAGGCACTAGACTTGAAATCCCAAGGATGTGGGTTCAAGTTCAAGTTCAGCCACCTTGCTCCTTTATCTCCAGCAGTTGTAGATTTACTGCTGTATCAAAGACCAATCCTTCTTATACCATGTCTATGTGGTGTGGTGTGCAGCCACCGTTTTCCTTCATCTCCAGCAGTGGTAGATTTACTGCTATATCAAAGGCCAGTCCCTCTCATACCATGTTTATGTTGGAAGTAAAAGAACTCTCACCTCGGTAAATGTGTGGGGTTGAGAATTGTGTCTGAATTCATCTCATAGATTCGATCACCACCCTTGTGGTGTAAAACCGAGAAAAGCTGAACCATGAGTTAGTCCTTATATACCCTCATGGTCCCCTGGGACCTCAAATAAACAAACAAACCAAACAAACCCTGGCTGTTAGTAAAATTTCTGCTTTTATTTGACCAGACAGTGAGAATTTTTGTCATGCCAGTTACTTTATTGATCTGTAGTTGAGAACAATTTGTGAGATTCTAAGAACCGGACGAGCCAATCAAGATTTTACACCAATTAATTGGTTGCAGAGTCCCGTGCTTAAAGGCTTCTTTTTAATCCTCATTAAACAAACATACCAAACTATACTGGTGAGAAAAAGATGAATGTGTGTCAATGTCGAGTACCTAAAGTTACCATTCCTAATCTTCGACTCTTTGAAATGTTTCCATCAATTCATTTTCCCTTTAATCTTTATGTCTCAAGACTTAATTGCATCTTTTATCAAGGGACATAAACCTTAAACATGGTTTATTTGAATTTTGTAGATTCAAGACAGAGGAAGAAGTGGTAGAGATTGCCAACGCCACACCATACGGTCTTGCAGGTAGGTTGACTGAAATCTCTTCTTTAGTCACATACTTCACTTGGGTATGCGTCACGATCACTCCCACACACAATTATTCTGTCAGAATGTCCCTCCATCAACATCTCACTGCCTACACTGGTAAAACTGCAGATCCATGGTCCCCAGTACCAATATGCAAATAGTGTGGCCGTGTTCAAAACATTCTGCGAAACTCGACAGATTGTATAGCTTCTAAGTATGCATTTTAGAGTGGAAGAACCAATATTTTGCTTCCAAAATTTCATAGTTAAAGAGGTGAAATATGATTCAGAAAGTTTGGCTAGTGTGTACGGGCCACGGTAAACATGTATTACGGTAAATAAACAAGGTAGGTTTACTGACATTTCTTATTTTATAAGATAGGGACCATGGATATGCAGTCTTACTCCTACACTTGCATGTAGGCCTTTTGACAGCGTGGACCAAACTCCAGACAACTCCTCTATATATGTTTAGGTTCGGGGTCATGTTTAAGGTTAGAGTCAGGATCAGCTTATTATAAATAACTGTAAATGAAATTTTCTGGTTTATCTCATTTGAATCGCTACATAATTCATGCAGCTTCACCTTGTGAATTACTACGCAATTCAAACTTGCTGGGATGTGATCTCTAACCCTAAACTTTCATAGGTTCCCCTATAATACATACTAGCGTAAGCTATAGGCTAGTTCCCCAATCATCTGGTAGGTGGCTTAGAAAGTTTATAACTTTTTATGATGAGGAGTTAGCTCAGAGGTTAAGGCACTGGAATTTTAACTCCAAGGTAGTAGGACTTTGTAGTCCCACTGCAGCCACTCCTCTCTTTCATCACCAGGCAGTGGTAGATTTACTGGTATATCAAAGGCCAATCCTTCTCATACCATGTCTGTGGTGTGGTGTTCAGCCACTTTTCTCCTTCATCCCCATCAGTGGTAGACTTACTGCTCTATCAAAGGCCAATCCTTCTCATTACCTACCACATATAAGACGTGTAATTTCCAATAACATCCGCTTGGAGATGCTCCCGCACATAGAGACAAAGTGAACCAAACTTTGGCTTGGAGACTGAAGGGCCACGAGAGTGAGATTCTCGTGCAGTACTCAACTGAATCCTGCTACTCTTTTTTGTGTTTCTCCACATAGATCTACTTCCATCCTTAGGATCTGTTTTTTGCCATACTGAAAACATAATTTAGAACTATAGCTTTCCAATCTCATTGGCCTGAGATCAATCTGTGAGATTATTGCGCTGGTTGCCAGTAAAAGTACCTGTGTCACGTGAAATAATACACACGTACACATAGCTAGAGGTGCGGTCGACTTTCACCAGGTGGCGTGAAACTAGCGACTTCGTCGTGATTTGAGAAAAATTACCACAACGCTAGCAGTTATTACCTTTATGTTACACACACCGAAGAGCGCACAGGGCAACAACGAAGTCGCTAGTACCATGTCTATGTGGTGTTGGAACTAAAGAACTCACCTCGGTAAATGTGTAGGAGTGAGATTCCTACCTAAATTCATGTCATAGATTCCATCGCCATCAAACCCAAAGTAAGTCTAATACAGGGATGCCAGTTTGTAGGATTTTGCCAACATGTAGGATTTTCATTTAAGTCTAAAAGAGATGAAAATTTCAAGAAATTGTATATATCTTGAGAACAATATTGACTCCAGGTTCCCTAAAATCTAAATCTTAGATAAACATGTTATGTAATCTTTCAAAATTCTGAATTCAGCTACCCCCAGCACACTCAGTTAGAGGCCTTATGGATCCCATTGCTCCAACCTAGAACTGTAGGATGGTAGGATTCCTGTAGGAAATGCTCCTACGGACAAGGGCAAACTAAAATACTGACCTCTGATTGGCTTAAAATGTGTCATGTGAGAATAGAGTTATTAAAGCAATACAAAGTCTAAAAGAAAATATCAAAGGAATGCCTAATGAACTTGTAAAGATATTTTGCAGAATATAAAACTGCTAGTGTGTGGTAATCTTTCTTAAATGATTTTCTTTGAAAAGTACCCCATTTAGTGCAGAACTACTCATATAACCACTCTCATAGCAGACATCTAGATGTCCTATAATAGCAGTCCATGCCCAAGGATCTGCTAGGAGAGTGATGGGGATTCCCCATACACCATGTGTGTTTTAGATGATACATAGACTGGCCTCAGTCCGCATGTAGGATTTTTTCCGGACCCTAACTGGCATCCCTGCTAATAGAACAAATTGGAAGTTACACTAAACAAACAAACAAACAAACCATCAAAGACAAAGTAAGTCTAATAGAACAAATTGGACGTTAAACTACCCAAACAAACAAACAAACCATCAAAGCCAAAGTAAGTCTAATAGAACAAATTGGACGTTAAATTACCCAAACAAACAAACCATCAAAGACAAAGTAAGTCTAATAGAACAAATTGGACGTTAAACTACCCAAACAAACAAACCATCAAAGACAAAGTAAGTCTAATAGAACAAATTGGACGTTAAACTACCCAAACAAACAAACAAACCATCAAAGCCAAAGTAAGTCTAATAGAACACATTGGACGTTAAACTACCCAAACAAACAAACAAACCATCAAAGACAAAGTAAGTCTAATAGAACACATTGGACGTTAAACTACCCAAACAAACAAACCATCAAAGACAAAATCAGTCTAATAGAACACATTGGACGTTAAACTACCCAAACAAACAAACAAACCATCAAAGACAAAGTAAATCTAATAGAACACATTGGACGTTAAACTACCCATGCAGCTAATACAACTAGCTTTCTGTCCTACCATTAAACCCTGATATAATCTGGCTGCAGGCTACTTCTTCTCGGGCGACATGAGTCAGTGCTGGCGCGTGGCGGAGAAGCTCGAGTACGGCATGGTCGGCATCAACGAGGGCCTCATGTCCGCCGTGGAGGCGCCCTTCGGCGGCGTCAAGCAGTCCGGGCTCGGCCGGGAGGGATCCAAGTACGGCATCGACGAGTTCCTCGAGGTCAAGTACATGTGCTTCGGTGTCTAAGAGACCATACCTGGTTATACGGCACATAGCATATCCTGTTTCCTCGGACATCCGTTAGAGAAACCATGGAGATTTCCAGTGAGACCGAAGATGGCGCCACTAGTCAGGGTCGACCTCTGTTATATTCAGAGATGTCCATTTTTGTTTGCCTTACCAAGGAAATCCTAGTTTTCATTTTCATGTTTTGAATTATTTTGGTATTGTATAATATAAAGATAGTATGAATTGAGATTCATTCATACCAATAAAGCAGTGGTTCTAACCTCCACATACACCCAAGGATTTGTTTTCCATGTTTTTGTCAGCGTCTGTGAGGCAGTAAAATTCTACATGAAAAATATCCCTTATCTTTTTTATGACCCCAAATGACATCCCTGTACTATATTATAATATTCATGAATGTTTTGTTTGGCGTCATGGGCAAATGGCTGCTCCCACAACTGGATGGCTGTGTGCCGTATATAAGGTCGTGGTGATTAGAAAGCGGGATGAGTGATTCCTGTACGATTGAATATGTAAATGAATGTGTAAATGAATATGTAAATGAATATATATATCGTGATTGTAGTGAGTAATATGACGTTCTTACAATGTCTAGAACGGCAAGGCTATCAAAGCTGTGTAAGTGTGTGTACCTGCCACTTTGTAACTTGTATGTTATCTACATATATTGCTCTGATTTTTCTGCTGAAATTAAACTTCAATCGAAAATGTACAGATTTTTTTTTATAAAGAATTATACTTCAAATGTGTTGAAATTCCAATACGTTAATCTATCCGAACAAACAATCCGGTACAGTGGTAGCTGAGTATAGTGGGCTGCTGGAATTGGGCAAAGTTCTCTCCAACTTGTCAACTCCATGGGTAGTGTTAGTACATTGTAGATACTGTGAGAAGGTCTAGTTGCTTTAAAGGGTGATTGAATGTTTCAAAGGTCAATGTGATTATCTGCTGATAAAAATGAGTTTCCATTGTTGAACCAGTATTCAGATGTGCTCTACCGGTACCTCTAAGTGGGGAATTTAGGGAAACTAGTTAACCTAATTGGGATGGCTCCTCGTACCGCGTTACTCTCGGTAAAATTATTACATGAGGTCGCAGAGCGAATGCAATAATTTTACCGAGAGTAACAAGGTACGAGGAGCCGTCCCAATTAGGGTAACAAGTTTCACTTGTACTATACACCTATAAATATTCGTAATTATTCAATAACTTACCAAAATAAGTCGATGTCGAAGTGATAATCAAAGAGCCTGGGCGGGCAGAAGTGGTTTTCTGCTACAAACCACGCATGATGTTCATAGCCGCGATTTCGGAGATTAAATCCAAACTGTTTGAAAATTGTTTTCTTTGGTATTAATATTCTCATAAGATTATTTATTAATTTCCTGTTTGATTCTTTTGTCCGAATTTTGGTTGTTTATTATTTATTTACATATTTCTGTCTTAACCATTTAGATCGAGCTTTCAAAGTATGTTGGTACGGCGCCATACCAGCACAGTATGGTGGTACGGCTCAACTACCACTTGCATAGCAGAGGGTGGTATTCTGAGGCATAGGTGTATAGTACAGCATCCGACCTGACCGTGCTTACTACAATCTCTCAGAGGTCTTTAGTTTATAATTATTGGCCAAAAGAACTTCTATTCAATAAGAAATATTAAAACTAATAAAATGTTTGGAATATGAGGTTGACGGGTCTGTCTCCAGGAAGATGCTACCATCAAGTGAGAGCGCAAACATTCTCAACCATCGCCGTAACCATGGCGTGCTCATAACTGTGACATCACAGAAAGTATGACAACAGTTATAACTACAACAACTACACTGTATCCCAGTAACCAGGATATTGCAGCAACCATCAACAAATTTATGTTTACTGTTTGTAGGCATAGGAAGGCCTTGTTTTTACAAGAAGATTCTTGTATGTGGGGTGTGTAAAAGGTTTCGCTGCATAGCAGCTCATCAGGCATTACATAACAAATTTGGGGACAAAATCCAAACTAATGAGAAAAAGAGAAAAGAAGCGAATGTGAAACTTATTATCAGTATGCAGTGTGGCACCAGGCATTGGTGTTTTCTAATTACGATTAGAGATTTATGATGAAATGATTTAAAATTAATAGCTTTTATTGTAAATATCAACTGGGCTTATAGGATATGGCTATAGCCTACTGTAGTACACCTGCTACGTAAATATAGCTAATGATACTATGTGGAATAATGTATTGATTAAATACCTGGTATTATCTCTGTTCTGTCTGATCTGTGCCATAGGTCCATGCATATACGTACATGTATGTCATTGCATATTCATGAGTTGTTGCTCATAGCATTAGAGCATTCTGCTTATCATACCAGAGTATGTATAACATCGATGTCACAGTAAAGTCTGCGTGTAAATACCATGAGAATAAAAACTAGCAAAAGAATATGTCTTGTGTTCCTCAGTCTCTGTTAAAAACTAAAACCGAAATTATAGCAATGCCATAACAGCTATTTATCCTTGTTTGAATTCCAAAATCTGTGATAAATATCTTCCATTTTTGGTCATGTGATGAGACTGAGACAATAGAAAACAAACTTGATTAATTTCTTTTTTAAAGTAAAATTCTTTATTTCCCTAAATCGTTATGTGGATTGCTTAACAGGAATACATTTTTGTAAATAGCTATATTGCACAACTATTATTCATTATTGCCTATTGGCTAAAGGGCGTGAATTTTAGGATATATTATTAATAATGTAATAACAATACATTGTACATGTATGTAAAAATTTATATTAAGGAACTGTTCATTATTTACAGCGGGGCGGGGGGAGGGGGGGATGAGCAATTGGAGGGGGGGGGGGGGGGCAAATGATATGAGGGTATTTGCCGGGGGGGGGGGGGGCAATTTATTTAGAGGTATTTGCCTCATGGGGGTGGGGGGGCATTTCATTTCACGGTATTTGCCTGGGGGGCATTTCATTTCACGGTATTTGCCTGGGGGGCATTTCATTTCACGGTATTTGCCTGGGTGGGGCCTTTCAATTTCAATGATTTACGTTTTTGTGATTCACCCACATAAGAGGTTCTAGAACTGTGTATTTTGGATAATCTATACAATTTAGAGGCCAATAGTGTCTGATCTCTTCTAGCAGAAATAAGGAATTTACATATAAGCATGGTGATTGTGGCAGAGAAGATAATAAGTGAGGTACTGTAACACCTGGGTGGTGTTTTATAGACAGCGACGTCTTTATTAGTGACCACGGAAAAAGAGTGACTGATCTAGTGACCGTTTTAGTGACCGTCACTGTTTTGCGTTGCTTAGACCCGATCACAATTTTACAGTGGGATCACTGTTGATTTGATCACTAATAGGACGGTCCCTGTTGAAACGATCACTATTATAGTGATAGAATCAAAACAATCACTATTTCTATGGATATTTACCTTCCAACAACCAAATTGTCTTCGCCAAGTCAATTTCGGAAATTGTCTGTGGTTCTTTGGCAATGTCAAATAAAAATAGTGACATGGATTGGCTTGTCACTAATAGTGATCTTTTTATTGATCATTTATGGAAAAATCACTATTGATGATCATGACTATGCAACGCAAAACGGTCACTCTCAATCGGTCACATCTGTGACTGATCACTGCTAAGTAATTATCATGACTATGAAACGTGATGCGCTGGAAACGATCACTATTAACGATTGTCACGACTATAAAACACCACCCTGGCAGTGCCATGTCTGTGGAGTGGGAGCTCATGGAGATTGCTCCATGACCCTATGCGGTGCAGCTCCACTGTATTAGTAGCTATACTCAGATCAATGGTCAATGTCAGGTGATCGCCATGCATTGTAGCTTAGCACAGACAAGTTGTCTTTTTGGTGCCTCCACTGTCTTAATAGAACACCCCTTAAGATAGGTCTCAGAGCAGCAGGTACATAAGCTCCCGTGCCAGCATGTCCTGACAGGCTACTAGGGTTCACTTCCTAGATGGTGGATATCTAATCCTATATCTATGATATGCCAGTTTGCAGTCATTGCTCTTAAACCATCATTAACAGTCAACATTTCTCAAGGGCTGGATAGCTGCATATGAGAGGATTTGATTATAGATGTTTAAAATTTGCATGCCAGAATTCACCTGGCTTTATTTACTTAACATTACATTATATGTGTACAAATACATGTATGAGAAAGAATTGATTTAAGGCTATTGCCTAGGGGATAGGGGTGTATATCAGGGTATTTGTCGGGGGGGGGGGGGGTTATTTTGAGGTATTTCCGAGGGGGTGAGGAATTTCATTTGGAGGTATTTCCAAGGGGGGGGGGGGCAATTTATTTTGGAGGATTCGCCGAGCAGAACCCACACCCCCCCTGCCATAAATAATGAACGCTCCCTAAATATTGGTAATACAAAGAAATGATATTTTGTAAAATGTCACTCTTCTGAAAGGTTACCATGATGATCTCAGAATGTCGTGGATCACATGTTTACAAGATTTGACTTGAATAGATTGGCGTCAGCTTGCTATATTTTTATCTAGAGCCTGATACAACAGTGCCTAATAGATTAGGTCAGGATAAACTGGACAAAACCTTATTTGTTCAGTCATCTTGCATTAGAACTAGGTATAAGGATAAGCATATGCCTACTGATAGCCTAAATATAGATGAGGATGTGAATATTTTACCTAGCCTACTAATAATTCATTAATTCATAATTGTCAACATCTATCAATTATTTCATATGATCTTATCTGGATCCTAGCGTTCAGGCCCATAACTGGCCCCATTCTGGGTTTAGGGCTCAGGGATATTTAACATTGGGTATGTTTACTATGCAGCATATGTCACTATGTGTAATCTACTATTTCAAACTGCAAAGGTACATACATAATGTTGAAGATTGAACTCTGAGCCAAAGCGGACTGGCGGCAATTTTGTTCGTAAATTTACCACAAGTGGCGTTAAAACCATGAATCACAGTGGTGCCACCTGGCGAGAGACGCCGGTTTCCGGAAGCCAGATGCATCGTGGGACGCGGCTACCATGTTGTGACGTCACTGAACACCGGGTTGGCAAAATTGACGTGGCAAAGGCAATATTTCCCTAATTTGCTCAACAAAATCAAGTGGAGCTGCCATATAGAAGGTCTACATCCGAAGAGGAAGACTTCTAGGAGGCGACGCAAGTCGAAAGGATCAAGTGAAGTGCAATAGAAACTGAAAACTAACACAAAATGGGGCTTTCATTATCTGCTCTGTTCTCCCGTCTCTTCGGCAAGAAGCAAATGCGGATTTTGATGGGTGAGTCAGGGTCAACTCCACATTCCTTCTATTTGAATCGCATATCGTCGAATATTTAATGTGTTTGTACGTTTACTAGATGAAATAATGAAACGCACGCTTGATATTAGTTGGCTTGCATGTTAGAGTTGTCGGTGTGGGGCCCCACCCTAAAGCGGAGACCGTCGGAGGTTGGTGCGGGCGGCGACGGAATGATTCAATGAATGGAGACAGAAATATCTGTCACAATGGGCGTCAATGTCCCATCTATTCCGTCTCTCAGCCACTGATCAACGACAGTGGGGTTTCTTTTAATGTTAACTGACATTATAACATTATCTAAATTCTATAAGCGGAGGAAATTAGCCTAATTTAGGTGTTGGTGTGACGTTGTCACTGACACTGGTTTGGCGTTTGTGTTTGGGAGGTTTGTCGGGTGTCGCTGTCACTTGCTGCAAGTCCTTTCCTGTCAGTGTCACATTTTCGGGAGTCACGCCCCAACCACTACAATCTCTGTTATAAAATATTGCTCAGTTTGCCTTTTACAGACGTAAATAGCGTCCAATAATCAGAAGAGTGTCTCCTGACATTTATTGAGTTCCTAGTCTTTCAGATTGGAATCTTTAGTTATTGTATGTCTGGATCTAAATAGTAAATCTAATTCTACTTTGAGTACATCAAATCTAGGCTATTAAGAATATCATGTATGCCGTTTGAAGCAATACTGGAGTCAACATATCCGGAAAATCATCTGATTAGTCAACGCTTAGTGGCCACAAAAAGAGTATAGTTTGACACGGTGACTGAGACACCCACAAACATATTCCAAGATTGTATTTACTTAATTATTGAATTGAATATGTCTTCTGATTAGATAGATCAAACATGTATTAGGAAACTTGAAAGTAAAATAATAAAAAATCTGATGAGTATAAATGATCTTTGTAAGCTGGAGATATCTAGACTAACTGTGTGACTCGGTATCCCCAGGCTGTGCCATCGTGTCCCAACTGCCACGTTACTTTTTCTGATTTTTTTTATATATCTGTTTATATTTGGCGCTGACGAAGTGCAATCCCGAATTGATCTAGAATTAATGTTCCAGTCCACATAAGTCATAAGTACAGTTGAGATGTACCTCTTAGATTTACATGTACGTCTCATAAAAATTTAGTGCTAAGGTTAAATGAATCGTTCAATGAAATTTATTTAGTAAGTCAAAAACTTATTGAAAATATTTTTTTAGTATGTCCATCAAATTAAGCAAAATGAAAAAAAAAAACAGAACAAGAGAAAGGTGATTCTATTTGACTTCAGTTAAGGGGGGAATCATCTGATTAGTGATTGATTTACATAATGCTTGGTGACTCCGTTGTTACCAACACGAAGTGGATCACAGATCATACTGCATGGAGATAAAAGAACAAGTTCACAGATTTCTAAATGCAGACAATAGGGAGATAAGAAGATAAGCACAACTAACGCGGGTTTATCTGAGCCGTAACCTCGGATGAAAGTTTAAATCTGGAACAATGTAACTGGGAGGAACGTTATGTTTTGTTCAGCTATGACAAAAAAAAAAACCATTCCAACGTCCAGAATTTTTTCAAACAGATCAAATCGATTCTTCTGTAGTGAATTGTTTCCAACAATTACCTGATAAAGGCACACACGCTTAATAGTAATGTTATTTTTAAATTTAGTAGAAATGTATTGTTTTGTAAGTGTATAAGCCTCGACCATTCTCAAATAAATTAGTAAATGAAAACTATCTTCATATGAAAGTCAGGTGTATTATATTAGAAGTCTGGTCTCGGTTTTGAGTGGACCAGCACACCCGACTCTCTCATGCCAAGTAGAATGAATATTTAATGAGGTTCCGGGAACGTTGTTTTCATGAGGTTGACACGGTAACTGAAAGACTGTCACACACTAAGATACTCCACAGTGGACTACATTCACCATTAACAGGATATGCATTTACGAAGAGAATACGGAAGAAAATGAGTAGCGGAAATGACAACGTGGTGTTAGTTAAAAGAATACTGAGGGGTGGGATGGGGGTGCTTCTAGTTAAAAGAATACTTAGTGGTGGGAGGGGGGTGCTTCTAGTTCTAGAACAATCAAAGTATATGTTATCGAAGTGGTTGACTAGACTTCTGGTCCTATATAACCCCATGGTCCTCTGGGAAGTAAAACCACAAACAAACAAAAAAAACTATACTTAATTGAGTCATAGATGGCGACTTTCCTTCTTTTTTTCCATGGAAATCCACTTTTTATTTTGGGTACAAAATATTTGTCCATGTATGACACATAAATATTAATTGACTTCAATCACACCAATAAGACAGTGATTTGCATGTTCTATTGAAGAAGCAAATTGCACATGAGAAATATTTCTATATTTTTGCCATCCCTAATGAGTGTTTAATTAAAGTGTGAGTTCACTGCCCCTCCACTCCATCTGTGCACCCTCTTGGTCACTTTAGCTCTATGTGGAGGCCAGATATGCTTGCATGTGAGCATAACTAAAACAACAGGGAGGGGAGTTACCTCTGTGGTAAAGAGCATTGGACTTGTAATCCCACTGCAGCCACTTTTCTCCTTCATCCCCAGCAGTGGTAGATTTACTGCTATATCAAAAGCCAATCCTTCTCACACCAAGTCTATGCGGTGTGGTGTGCAGCCACTCTTCCCCAGCAGTGGTAAATTTACTGCTATATCAAAGGCCTATCCTTCTCGTACCATGTTTATATGGTGTGGGAAGTAAAAGAGCTCTTGCCTTGGTAAATGTGTAGGGGTGAGATTTCTACCCAAAGTCATCTCATAGATTTGGTCCAATCCCAAATAAGTCAAATAGAACATTTTGGACGTTAAACTAAACAAACAAACAAAATGTAGATCTCACTCATCTGACAAACTACTTTTGGCTGGTTCTGTCATTTATTATCCACCTAATACAAAGTGTCCATAGATAACACATTGGGAGTTTGTATGGACATACCCGGAGCATACATATATGTTGTATGCTCCGGGTGGCGCATACGGAAAAACAGTGCGTACAAAAACATAGTGCATAATTAAAATGAACTGATATCGACATGCCACTTGCCCAGAAAAGGTGGATAATGAAAATAACATAGACTGGTTTCAGATAAAAGCGGTTGTATTCTCCTTAAGTGAGTAACCAAAGATTGGTGGGTAAAACTACAACAGATGGTTACGGATCTGTTTGGGTGTGTGTAGATTCTGACACAGGAATACGGGCAGTTTGTGTGCACGAATGAGACATTAAACACATGGCACAGAGTGAAGGTGCTCAGAATGTCATCTGAGAAGATATCTGGGTGTGTGAGGAAAGGGGCGTGTCATGTGGGACTACTGAGGGACATAACTAGGACACCAGCAGTCAAAATACAGATGGTCCGGGGAGGCCAGTTTCCCCGCTCTTTCCGGTTGTCTCTGTTTTTTTTGTTTTTTTTTTAGCTTTTTCTCTCACGAAAATATCAGTGACATTAAGAAAGTCTTTGCCAAGTACTTTGAATTTCTTGTAGTTTTTATTGAATTAATATTGTTATAAACAAACAAACTAAAGTTATGAACAGGAGTTATTTTATGGGTATTTTCTCCTTCCCTTTTTCAGTCATTGCTGACACGTAACAGATTTTATTTGGGGATGTTGTGTCTGGAACATGTAACAGTTTTTATTTGGGGATGCGGGGTCTAGAACATTTAACAGATTTTGTTGGTAATGTCTCTGAACACTGTTTGAAGTTCATCTCTCTTCTCGTTTAAGAGTTATGCTGTTCACAGTTGACTTTGTGCCTGTCGTATTTTGACTCCATTTAAAATTCATTTCTCTTCTCTTTTTATCCTGGCTCGACTCTTTTAACAGTTGACTTTGTGTCCGTCTTATTTTAACCCCATTTAAAGTTCATTTCTCTTCTCGTTTTAGCCTGGCTCGATTCTTTTAACAGTTGACTTTTTGTCCGTCTTATTTTAACCCCATTTAAAATTCATTTCTCTTCTCTTTTTATCCTGGCTCGACTCTTTTAACAGTTGACTTTGTGTCCGTCGTATTTTAACCCCATTTAAAATTCATTCATCTTTTCGTTTCAGTCGGGCTCGATGCTGCTGGAAAGACAACGATCTTGTACAAGTTAAAGCTGGGAGAGATCGTCACAACCATCCCCACTATCGGTAAGAATATCTGTTTTCACAAGAAGGCACTCGGTCCAGTGACGTGTAGTCTCACCGCATACTTACAATAATTTACTGTCTCTGTTTGCTGTAATGCTCAACATGTGACACGCATGTTCCTACTTATCCTAAGAAGAAAAGAGATGCATATTCCCACAGCGGTACACTCATAAAACCTAGAAGCAGGGTTCGTACAGAGCCTGGAAAACCTGGGAAAGTCTGGAATTATGCTTTTGGGTTTTCCAGGCCTGGAAAAGCCTGGAGTTCTCACAGAGAGCCTGGGAAAACCTAGAAGAGCCTGGAAATTTTAGTTTTGCATAAAAACTATTTTTTTAAACTATGGAATTCTGGACATTATTAGCTTTCCTCAACTACGGTACCCGACTGCCTATGAAATTCCAGTGACTTGGATTAAATAGTTCCAAAAATCTTTTTTGCTAATAATATAGCATGGTTTTAATTGTTTGTCTTCATATTTCATTCACTAGCAAGATGGTATTGATTCACATTGTTATGTGCCTGGAAAAGAAATATTAAAGCCTGGAATCTTATTGGGCTATCCATTTACGAACCCTGTAGAGAATTTTCATTTACTGGTTATCTGGAATATGATTTTATCATATGATAATAATCCAACGACATTAGGAAGGTATTCCTTATATTACAAAAAAACTAACGTAATGTAAGGGAAGATTAACATTGATTCTGTGGGCTGTGTACATTGTTTTGACAATTCTATATCCACCCGCTGTGTATTGTGAGGGACTAATGACGACCTGTAGTTAACATTGTGGTATACATGGCTGACCGGTCTCTTGTCATGCCGGTTTTTAATATGGAAACATATTATGATAAGTAATAAAGTGGGGGTATGTATGACAATATTCTCAAAAGGATGTAATTTCCCTACCGAGACGTAAAACTACACAAACTGACAAACATTGTATGAAGACCTGTAGTTAGTGTTGTAGTGTTCATGGCTGACCATTCTTATGTCGTGTAGGTTTCAATGTGGAAACATTGTATGGTCTGTAGTAAAGAGGGGGATATGTATGATGACCAGTAGTTAGCATTCTGGTATCCGTAGCTGACCAGTCTCTTGTTGCGCAGTAGTAGGACGTTATATATGATGACCTGTAGTTAGTGTTGGGGTATTCGTGGCTGGCCAGTCCCTTGTCATGCAGGTTTCAATGTGGAGACATTTTTACGATACATAGTAAAGAGGGGGAATATATGATGACCAGCAGTTAGTGTTGTGGCATTCGTGGCTGACCAGTCTCACGTGGTGCAGGCTTCAACATTGAGACATTTTAAGGTATATCGTAAAGAGGAGGGTAAATATGTTGACCAGTAGTTAGCGTTGGGGTATTTGTGGCTGACCAGACTCTTGTTGCGCAGGTTTCAACGTTGAAACATTTTATGATATGTAGTAAAGAGGGGGTATATACGATGATCAGTAGTTGGCATTGTGGCATTCGTGGCCCACCAGTCTCTTGTCACGCATATTTCACCATGGGTTCATTTTACGGTATGTCATTAAGAGGGGGTATATATGATGATCAGAAGTCAGCATTGTGGTATTCGTGGCTGACCAGGTTTCAAAGTAGACACTTTTTATGATATGTAGTAAAGATGGGGGTACATATGATGAACTGTAGTTAGCGTTGTGATATTTGTGGCTGACCAGTCTCTTGATCATGTAGGTTTCAACGTAGACACTTTTTACAATATGTAGTAAAGATGGGGATACATATAATGACCTGTGGTTGGCGTTGTGATATTCGTGGCTGACCAGTCTCTCCGTCACGTAGGCTTCAACACAGATACTTTTTACAATATGTAGTAAAGATGGGGATACGTATAATGATCTGTAGTTGGTGTTGTGATATTCGTGGCTGACCGGTCTCTTCGTCACGTAGGCTTCAACACTGATACTTTTTACAATATGTAGTAAAGATGGGGATACGTATATTGATCTGTAGTTGGTGTTGTGATATTCGTGGCTGACCGGTCCCTTGTCGCGCAGGTTTCAACGTGGAGACAGTAGAGTACAAGAACATCAGCTTCACCGTGTGGGATGTCGGCGGTCAGGACAAGATCCGTCCTCTGTGGCGTCACTACTTCCAGAACACACAAGGCCTCATCTTCGTCGTCGACAGTAACGACAGGGAACGTGTGCAAGAGGCGCAGGACGAACTGACTAAAATGGTGAGATGATCACTTCACTATCGCATGCTGCAGTCATTCGGCAGCTTAATCATCATTTGTAATTAACGAATTGAAACAGAAGTGGAAGAAATTTTTCTTCACTTTTTTTAAAGAATTTTTTTTAAAGAAATTTTTTCTTCAATTTTCTCTACTTTTTAAAGAAAGAAACTATTCACATGATAGGCCAAAATAGTTGCAATATTTCATATGTCAAATTACTAAAGGTTAAATACGATCTGCTGCCGTCAGACAATGAACAAATCCATGGAAAATGTTATGGGAAATTACCAGAAACAAACGCCAGGTCTCCAGTTCCAAGACCTTTATTCTGAAACGGAGTTCCCTGATAATGAAATTCACTCTTAATCAGAAATCTCAATTTTCGGCAGAATTCCCAGTTTTTATTTCCAGTTAATAAAATCATCTATTTTGGATAAATCAAAGATAATTAAAATTGAGCGAATAAAACAGTGGATAAAATCTCTCCATATACCCTCTGTCCCAGTCCATGTCAACATTGCCTTGTTTTTCATGGTTTTCTCAGTCTCTCTGAGGCACAATATATTCCTCATGAAAAATATATCTACTGTTTTTCCCTCTTGCCAACTGGCCAAAATAAATTTTAAAAAAGAGAGCTAAATCAGCAGCTCCATTTTGTTCTCTTTACTCAGAATATTTATAGTACCTTACCATGCTACGCTTTAACACAATATTCTGAATGTATTGGTTATGGAATACATCGGAAGTGTAATATAAAAGTTTACTATAAATGTGCAGAGGTGTCAGTTTTCCACTTTTTCAATGAAATCCATTTTTTCCTTTTGGTGTATGAATTCTGCCTTTGTATAAAATAAAGAAAAATATACCCAAGCCTCATTCATTCCCAAGAGGTTTGAACCTCTCTGTACATCCACAGCTCCATAACATAACTGAAAATTACCTGTTTTCCATGTCTTGTCTTAACTCCCCTGGAGGCAGCAAATTCCAAATGGAAAATATTTTCTCGATTTTTTCTTAACTAACATCCCTGAAGTGTACGATAATAGATTGCTCTAAATATGGATGTTTTCTTTTTGACAGCTTCAAGAAGATGAATTGCGTGATGCGGTGTTGCTCGTGTTCGCCAACAAACAGGACTTACCGAACGCAATGAATGCAGCAGAAATTACAGAGAAACTCGGTCTCAACCAGCTGCGTGGTCGCACCGTAAGTAGTCTCAGTAAAACGCACCTTCATATACAAAATATGTAAATATAGGCCACATAACTAATGTGCTATCCCCCGCAGGGATGTCAGTTTTCCTTGTTTCCCCGGAAATCCGTGTTTTCATTTTTGAAATGCGAAATCCGTTTCCTTGTGTAAAATGAACATAAGACAACACAGAGTAGAGAGTTACAACTACTGCTATATTACTCACATCAGTAACAAGCACTTATTCAAAACTCTACCTACCCACAGACTCCTCTTAGAAGCATATCTTTAGTAATAATAACATTACTTGTATCTCATACATCTAATACATTTCTGGCGTTGTTGGTGTATATATGTCAGGTTTAAACCATAAATTGTCATGGGAAATAGTTCCTTGTTTTTTTCTGACCCCAACTGACATTCCTGGGTATGTAAGTAGCCATCCAAAACGTCAGGTTGCGGGACCCGAGGGATGTGAATTTTCCACGGAAACTCGTGTTTACCTTTTTTAAATAAATCAGCCACAGCTTTTTATTTCCCTCTAAACCTGGTCACAGACTCGTGTAATCTATCCTTTGATCCCCGATTCTTCATTTACTGGTCCCATTGGTTTTACTATATTAAAAAACTCTTTATAGAATTTCTCTATATTCCATTATAATATTATCATAGTAGCAATCTCATATTCAAAAACTACCAACGCGACTCCTAATTTCAAAGTTACATATGTGTTCGGCAACAATTAGAGATTATCATATTCAATTTTCATGAAAATGACATGGGTTTTAATTTTCAAGACAAATTGTCTGATTTGCCTTTAAATGACATTGATCTTAGAGGTAAATTATTATTCTCTGAATGTAGTCCTGAATATAAATACACAAATTGAATGTTTCACTTTTCGTTTCTTTTCAGTGGTACATCCAGTCGACATGTGCGACCCAGGGTCAAGGCCTCTACGAGGGTCTAGACTGGCTTTCCAACGAGCTCTCCAAGCACTAATTGCCAAGTTTTATTGAGGACTGCATGTAACACGCCCACAGACTGACACCGAGCCGGCTGTGTCTGCTCCCCACCAGCCCTGCGACCGGAGAGATGCCGGAGGACTCGCGGGGTGCTAGTGGGGAGGATACGGTGCGCAGCCGGGGTAGCGAATGTGAAGTGTGAGCATGAGGCGGCTGGGTGTATGTGTGAGCATGTATGGCGTCAGGTGTGTTGTATTGTGTGATACTCATGAAGAATGGCGCTGGCCCGAGACGTGTCATCCGTCAGCCCAGAACCGTGTGCTGCTGTCAACTCTCAGCTCTCACTGGTAACTGACTGCCGTCACTGTCAGCTCTGAAGAAACTGCTGTCAGCTGACTGCTGTCACTGTCAGCTCTGAAGAAACTGCTGTCAGCTGACTGCCGTCACTGTCAGCTCTAAAGAAACTGCTGCCAGCTGACTGCCGTCACTGTCAGCTCTGAAGAAACTGCTGTCAGCTGACTGTCGTCACTGTCAGCTCTGAAGAAACTGCCTGTAGTTTGGCCGGCCTCAACATGCCGTCAGCTGACTGCTGTCACTGTCAGCTCTAAAGAAACTGCTGTCAGCTGACTGCTGTCAACTCAATAATGGCAGCTGTCAAGATCCAGTCATTGCTGTCACATGACGGCTGTCAGCGTGTTGCGTCCTGGGGGTAGACACGTCTCGCGGACAGAGGCTCGGGTGGTACACAACAATATTGATGAGAGTGAAGATGACCGTGTTCATGCTGGGTGCGCACCATCTTCCCGCAGCGGCATCTCTCTTATCGCCCGGTGTATATACTATTGCCTCGAGCTGGCCTGATGTCCGGAGAACCTGAGATCAAAATCACTGTCAGGTTCTTTAGTTATGCTGCCTGGATGAACAGAAATCATTTAGTTCGATTCTTCTCTTTTATATATTTTTTTTCCTCACCCTTTAGAAGCTTCAGAAGCTATCCATGGTTGGAAATCGTCACAGAGCTCTTAATGTCATCATGTAATTCGGAAGGTTCATATTCATTTAATATCATAAGTATCACTGCTATGTGGTCAGCTTCAGAAGTTAACGAACGAGGGATCAACTACTCCACCATGTTCTCACTCCAGGTTTCCTAGTGGAAGTTAAAAAATGCTGAAAAGGAAAAAAAAAAAATCCCAAGCGACCCCATAGTCTTTGTAGGATGAAGTCAAGAAGTCAACCATTGTATCAATTATGTAGCATTATCTATTTATGACCACATTCCAGCCCGCTTGAATGATGGACTCTAAATGTTCTTGTATAGCTGGCTAGAACGAGGGATGTGCGTTTGGTGTCAAGTGTAACGGAAGTCTTTGCTGATTGGACATGTTTCGGTGTTTTTGGGGGTTGGTTTGCTCGGTTAGGTGTTAGCAGTTTTAGGGAAAACAAGGCACACACCATTGTAACATTGATAATAAATATATTCAGAAAACAATTTATTATCCTGCATTATTTTTGGGCCCAAGTTTGACGTTTAATGCAGGGTAGAGGAGGTCGTGCGACTAACTAGTTGCTCTCCTCATGGGAATAGTATTTATATTCGTGAAAGGTGAGCGGTAACTCGAGGTCACCATGGGCAACATTCACATCACAGTGTCTCCCTCAGCGGGGATTTTGAATCGCATGGCTTGACTGCACCGTGAGAGAAAGGTTTGAGCACAGTCACTTCGTAGATAACCTTATTTGCTTGTGTTGCCAGAATGAGTTCATAAGGATTCATTTCTCACTCTTGTCACGTCGGTAGTTAACAATATTTCCTGTCGTTCGTTTGAAATCAAAGTTTGTTGTTTTAGTATTATTAGTTTGCGCAGATAAAACAAAAAGGAAATTGATATTGAGTATTTAATGTGTTAACGACAGAAGTGGGATGGAATGGGGCAAACAGTTATTCAAACAATTTCAGTCAAATAAAAAAAGTTGTGGTTTTGCGTGCAAGTGGGTAATATTCCAGATTTCCCTTTGTTGAGAGAATGACGGGCCACAGGAGACCGTAACTCCACCAGTGGGCATAGTCTCTGACTACCCGTTCCCATAAAATTCACCTCAGTAAGACACCAGCTAGACCCAGTGAGGGTTGCTTAAATAACGTTTGTATTAAACGTTACACAAAGTCTGGTGAACTGGTATAAACCGTATTAAAAATTGTATAGCTGGAACAAAGACAGTGGGTCTCCTGTCGCTAGGATGTATAAACTATAGATAAGTTTTCAAATGGCCATTTCTTAAAGATTGTACAAATTGTAGCCATCTTCCTTTTACGTGAAACCCTGTTTGAATAAATTCCGAATAATTATGTATATATATATCAGCTTCCTTCAGAGTTTACTGTTCTGTGTGCGATGATAACTAAAACAGTTGTGCAGACTGTAAAAGGAGTGGGTTGATGTAATGTAAAAAAATGCTAACACACACAGTATAACCCCGTTAACGGGCACCCCATTACGGGTACCATCCCGCAACTCGGACCAATTTGCTCGGAATGGAATCTTCTTTTCTTGTTTATTGTATCCCGTTAAGTAGGCCACCTTACAACTTGACCACTTTGGCTTGGAATGGAAGGTGGCCTACCTAACAGGGTCCTACTGTATTTTACGATAGAGTAAAGTTGTGTTTGTGTAAAAATGGGAAGCGAGCAAAGTGGAGGAGGAGCAGGCAGGGAGGGTCCACCTGAGGTCAGCCCGTCAGTGTACTGTGTACTTGTAATGTGTGCAGAATCTGCTTCCGTGTTCTCAATATGAAAATAACGACGAATTTATTCCACTTCAGTGTAATATCAGAAGGAGCATATGTACCAATAAACCTCTTTAATAATCACCGACATGATGAGTTGTGTTCTAATGCTATTTTCAGTTTCGGCAGGCACACAAATTTTGAAGCAGACGGAAAGATCTTACTGATCTGATTACTGACAACTGATATATTTTACCAGGGTTCGGTACAGAGCCTGGAAAGCCTGGAAAAGCCTGGAATTATGCTTTTGGATTTTCCAGGCCTGGAAAAGCCTGGAATTCTCACAGAGAGCCTGGAAAAACATGGAAGAGCCTGGAAAATTTAATTTTGCATAAAAACCTTTTTTTTTAGTCTATGAAATTCTGGTAATCATTAGATTTCCTAACTATATTACCTGACTGCCAATGGAATTTTAGTGACTTGAATTAAATAGCTCCAAAAATCCTTTATTTGACCATTTTTAGCAATTGCTAATAATATAGAATGGATTTGATTATCTGTCTTCATATTGAAGTGGCAAATTTTTTTTTAAAGATATCTATCCCAAACCTCTCGGTAGTAAGGAAGACTTGGGGATGAATCAAACATGGTTTTAAAAACAGTGACCAGAAGAGCCTGGAAAAAACAATATTAGAGCCTGAAAAAGCCTGGAATTTTATTGAGCTGTCTATGTACGAACCCTGTTTTACCGTACAACTTATTATTTTTGTGACAATGATATCTTACATTATTTTCAAAATCAATTGAGAATGGGATATGAAGTAGTAAGAAAGAAATGGATAAGTGTTTGGTCTGTGTCTCCGTTCACCATCGAGTTTGGAGTGCTGAGTAATATGAAAGGCGATAGTGTCGTGCAAAGACAACCGCAGGCTTTGAAGTACAGTAAAACCCCACTTCTGGGACACCTTGCTTAAGGGTCACCCCGCTTAAAGGGACACCCTGCTTAAGGGACCAATTTGCTCGAAAAAAAAGTCTAATTGAACAAATTTGATGTTATAGTACCCAAACAAGCTCGGTATGGAGGGTGGCCCATTAAAACCTGCTTAAGGGTACACCCTCCGTTCCGAGAAAAGTATTCCCTTAACCCTTTAAGGACGGGTGCCTGTAGCCAAGCTACCGCCTGGAGGACAGGTGCTGGTGGCACTTTATACCGCTAGGGGACAGGGACACAGTCGTTAAAACCCACAATCCAATTGTTTAATCATGTGATATGATATATAATCTTAAATATTTTATTTCTTTTGAATAGAAATACTAATAATGGTATTATACATACATTTCTGTGACAATTTCATTAATGTTCCTCCATTACTTTTTGTTAAAAACGATTTTGTAGATTTTAAGGGGTTAAAAAGTGGGGTGACCCCTTAAGTAAGGTTTTAAGTCTGTTGATGGATATGTTATTAAAGTGTGCACAGGTATATGCCAGTCTTAGAACCACAGACAAGCGATTTAGTTAATCCAGAGTATTGTCGCATCACTACCCCCTCAAAGATAAAAGGTGCCCCTCCAGAATGGCCCCTTAAGCAGGGTTAAGAAGTATTCTGTACCGAAATAAATGCCTCCTTAAGCGAGGTGACCCCTAAAGCGGGGTTAAATAAACTCTTAATAGAGTGGACAATTTCCGTTCTCGGTAAATTGTTTCCTTAAGCGGGGGTGTCCCGGAAGCAGGGTTTGTACTCTCAAATTATTGGGAGTCTTAATATTGCAGGATCATAATTGAACCGTCTAAGGATAATTTACATTGACAAATTGAGTGAGAGCAAACAACCATCTCAAATCAAAATATCAAAACGCGTACGGTATTTAATAGAAACCAAACGAGAGTCAGCCTTGTCAATGTTTATGCCACGATGGGCAGGTTGTGTATTACTACACGAGGCGTTAGCCAAGTGTAACGAGGAGCAGACCTGACCAGAGTAGCCTAAACATTGAGAAGGCTAACTCGAGTTTGGCTTTGTATTTATCCCACCCCATCTCACCGATATACAGAGAAAATTTTGTAATTATCCATGATAGTAGCGTGTTGACACTGCTGGATCTACTTTCGTTATCTGGTCCCTGATTGGTCAGTTTTTTTTATTCACCTCGGTGCATAAATAACACTTTATTCAACGCTCCTTCAAATACATTGAGTCACTGTTAAACCTATGGCGTTCTTTATTAGGGGTAGGATAAAGTGTGGGTGGCAAATATCATGGACCAAATGTTGTTTGAACAGAATAGTGAGAAAAAAACCCACCTAAATAAACTGTATCATTTGGTAAATAAATGTTACAAAAATACTTGTGTCTGGAAGATCCAGTGCTTTGAATGTACAGCTTTTATCTTCTCATACAGGTAGATATTGGGGAGGGGGGGGGGGGCATTAGTAATGTAGATTTCTACATTTCTACTGCACGGCTAATAAATATGGGATAGAAAATTTGCTTGTTAATTTAAGATAATGGAGACTATTGACTTAAATCATTCATGCGTATAGATCTGGTAAAGTAGAGTCGGAAATACCTCGTTCTAAAAAAAATGTTCCCGTGTTAAAAGGGTCAATAAAACAGATTCTATATGTCTTTTTGTTTGGTTATTAAAAACTCAACAAATTTATAGTTAAGGTTGTGCAAGTCTACTCAGAGGATCGGTCCTGTCTGAACTTGTACAGTGACGTCATTATTTAACTCTGCTGTGATTTGCTGCAGAGAGAGGCAAGTATCAACATGTAGTACTCTCCTTCCAGATGTCTAGTCACCCCTTCATCCATATCAGAGGCACTAGAAAGCGAAATCTGCGAAGGAGAGTGAACGCACTGATCAAGCTGTAGCAATTATATTCGGTTATGTGCCTCAGTACTACCTATCCATATTTTTAATCGCACTGTATATATGACAACTTTGATTTATGATATACCAAACACTATAAGTATATTGAAATATCAAACTGATATAAAGAAATAGACAAAATTCCTGCAAAATAGGTTATAGTCACGAAAAAATCAAGTGAAACTGAGGCAAATAAGCGAACAATCGTGTTTGGGAAACACCACCTATAAATCTGTCTCCTAGCGGATGCCTAGTACGGCTGGGGCTTAGCGGCGGATCAAGATCTCCGCTATGAGAGCAGCTATAAATATTAGCGGCAGACAGAGAGGAGGTTTGTCCCTACCTTGTCCCCCTCACCAACCAAACCCGGGAAGACTACGGCCGTAAACAAGTGTCTCTGTCCAAGTCCTATTAAAGCCCACAGGTAAGGACAGTGTTTCCCTTGTTACGAACTCGACGATTCACACTTCCCCGGTTGTAGCGATTAGTGGTTGATTGATAACAAGTCCTGTTTTAGGTGAATATTGTAACGGTTTTCTCTTCCCACGTGCGGAAAACGCGACGATATAAATTCGGGCATTCACTCCCTCCTTCATCATGTAGGTATTTGCATTCAATAGTGTCGAATAATCTATAGCAATGAGCCCTAATTAGTGGAAAATAGCAGTAGGTGCATTGGGAAACCTTGACAGGATGTTTATATATGTTATTTTGATAAAAATTTAGGTCACTAGTATTAGGAAACAGGACCCCGCCCATTTCCCTCTCAGATTCTGTGACTGGGATGTTGAGGGGGAAATGTTTCGTGCCCTGTGTATCTCGTCTCTGCTCTATGTTTCTTGATCGTTCTTGTTGATAATCCACGTGGAGTCCATGTGAACCCCTACCCATGAGCTGTTCTGTCCAGGCACCACTTGAAACCCAGTCTTCGAGGGGATTACCCAGAGTTGTGCAATAGGCACCGGTAAACTAGGTCACACTGACCCAGATACAGACTATACTCCGTCTCAGAGAACATTGCTTCTGCATGATTTAGCCAGGAACACATGTGCACTGCTGAAAGGGTGAGGCGGTGGGCTGCATTACATTAGTAAAAAGAAAAAAAAGAATTAGCTCTTTTTAAGTTCAGAGGTGATAGCTTTTCAGTTTTACATGTGATTCATCTCTTTCTTTTCGTTCTTAGGAGTACAGGGACCCGTGTCAATAGTCTGTAGGACGTCCGTTATTGGGTTTAGTGACACAATAGCGGTACTTCGCATTTCAATACTTAAGGGACAAACGTTTCTGGGACCTAGGATAAGAGACAGCCGCAAATAGTGGCTTGTACCATTTCAGAAGTGGCTGTCCGGTCACTAAAAGGGTCACTATAGTGTCTATAATAGCGAGAGGGTATACCCTCTCGTTTTTGATGTCACAAACACATAACTTTACTTACCATAGGAATAAAGCTATTAAACTTTAACCCCAGTTAGGGACATATACAACTTATAAACATGCCAAATATGAAGGATATCGGTCCATGCAATCTAATGATATTCACATTTGAATTTTGTCATAGAAAAAGCTGCTCTGATAGCCAGTGTAGGATTTTTCAAGCCTGTCACTAATTTCTGCAGTGACTTTTACCTTGACACTACTTGTTCCCGAGAGCACTAACACCATCCATTGTAAGGCCCAGGCAGCAATGTCACTATGTCACCAACAGTGAACTGACACACCACCCCAATAGTGACATGCCTTTTGAAACGAGAATTAAATTTTGTCACTATTCCTGTCACTATATGAGTCACTAAACATGTCACTAAGTGGTTTAGTGACCCATTCTATTGAAACGGACCCCAGGTCCCTAGGCCTAGTTGGAAAGAATGGAAACCTATGTTTTCATTTTTAGTACATATAACATACCTTTACCTTGTGGAAAACAAAGATAGTAGCGTCACAATGCTACATATCATTAAACTACTTAATGACTTACCATTAATTGAACTCCAATCAATAAAACAGTAGTTTGACCCTGTGCACAATCCCTCAGCCTCTGGCCAATACCAGCTTGCTCTCCACATCTGTCACTCTGATGCAGAAAATTCCACATGAAAAATAACTTTCACTCTTTTCTAACCTCCAATAATATCTAGTGAGGGAGCAACTTACCTCAATCATTCCTTCGGTCCACATGGCAACACTGGAAGATATTGATTATTTACAGGTTTGGGGGATAAATATTGTAAGTGCTGATCCACCGGCACAGTTTTTTTGCCTGGTAGGATTGGGCTGTGTCTTGTAGCATCTGGATACATCTATTCACCAAGTCAACTGAAGACTTCAGGTTAAAAATGCCCTCCAAATTATGCAAATTCCCCTGACAACGGATCAGTCCGCCATCTTGCTGGTGACAACAAATCGCTGTCAGAGTGTAACATGGCGAAAGATTATAATAATTGACTTTCATGTGGGCAATCTGTACATCTCATAGTTGAAATAGGATCATTCACATTATCACAGAGAAATACATGGCATCGTCCTGATTTTATAGGCTTTAGAGAAGCTTCTCATACTACCCTCCCCTATTGCTGAGTGCTCTCTAGACAGTTGAGGAAGGTAGCGAATGGCAGGGGGTTTGACTGGGCTGACTCTGCTTGTGGTCCCTGATTGGCTGGCTGGTTAGGAGGGTGTAGAACTGGCTAGTTGGCCCATTGCAATTACAGCAATGACCCATTGACTGGGCACCACCCAAACGTTTTGATTGTTGACCTTTGAAAATCTTTCATATTTTTTAAACTCCACTCTTATTCATCGAAGATGAACATGCAATATGTTCTTAGTCACTGTAAACCTTGAAATGATTTATAGGCGTTATAGCAACAGTTGATAAATTAACTGCAAAACTTAAAGTTTTCATTATGCAGAATTGGTAACTTTTCATTTTTAATGCAGATCCACATTTTAGGCTATAATTCTATATCCTTTTGTATTAATAAAATATTTTTAAAAAATTAAAAAAGAGTTAATTGGACATCGTTTATCCAAAAGCAGGATCTAAATATGAAAGGATAGTTTATCAAAAAGATGTCAGCAAATACAAGTGACTCTTAAAGGGTTGGAGTTTCTTCTCCCAACATAATTATTTAAAAAGTGACTTCCAATAATTGAGTATTGAAATATATAAAATATGCACTTATTTGTTACCTTTGGACATGTTGTAGAACAGCCATGCCGCCCAAACGCAAGGCAGCAGCCACCAAGGCCGCCGGAAGTAGAGCCAAGAAGGCCAAGAAAGCAGAACCGGAACCGGAACCGGAAGCGAGCACGTCGAACCCAATCACGGACGCGCTGAATAAGGAGAAGAAGAAGAAAGCGGGAGGCAAGTCGGGCGCCAAGCCGGACTCTCTCTGCCCGCTGTATGGCGCCTCAGTAAGTGAACGACAGAAAGTCAAGACACATTTAAGAAACTCCAGGAAAAAAACCTATGATGAAATTGATACTGATTTTGCCACCAAGTTAAAGGCATATCGGACAATTTATCTTGAAAATTAAAACCCATGTCATTTTCCTGAAACTAGAGTATGATGATCTCTAAGTGCTGTAGAACACATATCTAACTTAAAATTTGCGGGTCACCGTGCTTGTTTTTGATTTAAGGCATCATTTGGTTGATATGATATATATTATATGAAATTGCTTTTGAAAAGGAAATATTTTACCAGTAAACTTGAGATTTGCACAGAATGTAGGTATAACATCATATGTTAGAGATCTAAATAATATAAAAAGAAATATTAAGGATTCTAAGTTATATCACGTGATAAACCTTCCAAATCTGAGTTCAGAGGACAATGCCCCCGTCCCCTAGAACTGTACATAGTCACTAGTAACCGTCCCCAAGTGTGGAGTTCTGCCATAGGCAGCTGTCCTTAAAAGGTTAAGTTTCAAAATTCATAGGTCACTGTCCTTGTTTTTGAAAGAATTTCACAAATGTACAAAATGTACAAATGTCCGAGCTCGGGATTCCCGTACTTCTGCTCGGTCCCTCAGTGGTGAAACAATAGCTTTCAGTTTTAACAATATGACTGCTGGGTGTAGTTCCCATAATACAGTTATGTTACCAATCCATTATTATTATGATAACACATTACGCCATAATCCAATTTCTTATTGTAATAGCCTTACAACAAGTATTACACAGGCTGATTGATGGGATGAGATTGAATGATAACATTGTGTTACGTGTCTAACAACATATTTCTTCCTATCGGATGTTTTTATCATACAGAGATAAAAGTGACATACCCATTTTTATCTCACCCCTGGTATTTTTTCCCCATAGACTTTACATTGTAAGCTCGTACTCAACTCCCATGGAGTATTGTTGAAAAATACCCAATAGGGGGTGATGTCACGCATTTAAGCCAAATAGTCAGTGATAGGGGTGAGATAAAATCTGAACCGCACTCGATCCATAGCCACTGATAATATGCCATTCATTTTGGTTTGCTACATAATCGCACTCGGCTCTGCCTCGTGAGATTACTCCGCAACCAAAACTCATGGCATATTTTCAGTAGCTATGGATCTCGATGCAGTTCCTTATTAGTATCTCACCCCCGGTTCAAGTTTAGCCATAGGAATAACATTAAAAGAAATACTCAACGATCACCCCCGTAAAGTGACAATACTATGCCACAGCTGTGGCGTAGTGAATTTGAGATGACGTCATATGGATTTGCTGAGTCTATTCTAATTATTGTGAAAGTTTGATGATATTTAATTTGATAAAAAGGGGTGAGATAAATCCAGAACTGCACTCAAATCGTAAAATACACAAAACTTTACTCGTTTGAATGGGCCTTAATCGTCACTCGGCTTTGCCTCGATTACAATTGCGGCCCATCCAAACTCATGGAGTATTGTCTATTTATACGATTCTCGATGCAGTTCTATATAAGTAATCTTAACATGTGATCCTTTACCACAGGTTCTTTAATACCGTTCTTCTCGTCCAGACAACATACACTAGTAAATTAATTCATAGCTGTATAGCAGTATGCTATGGTCAGGCAGTTGCAACACAAGCTACCTTATTTAACTTAGTCAATATACCAATATGTTTAGAATCTAGGGGCTAACCGGCGGTGGCCTAAATTGGTTTAGTTAATTATATAGTAGTCAGTTGCAACACAAGCTAACATCAGTCTCAACTACAAAGACTATATCGTCTGTTTTATCCTACAGGTTTACGAGGACTACGACTGTATGCTGAATCAGACTAACATTGGCCACAACAACAACAAATACTACATCATCCAAGTCCTACAGGACAGCAGTGGAAAATATTACACATGGAACCGTTGGGGTCGTGTGGTAAGTAATGAGAATGCTATTATTGTACATTGTATAAGATGAGATATTAACATTTCTATTTTTATGATAAATATAGAACAACTTACAATGGTTGTACACTATGTAGGACTACAATCTTGACTGGTTCAGTGTACTTCAGTGTAGTTAACATCATAATAAACTCGCTGTTACTCATGTATTACTACACATCAACTGCTCAGAGATTGTGGTTTTCTGTCCACAAAACTAAACATTATTTCATATACACATCTATATTGTCGAAAACATTGAAAAGAATTCACTGAAAAGTTTAAATCTTTGATGGTTCCTATATACCCACAGGGTCTGTTGGGATGTTAAACCAAAAACAAACATTAATCAGTCTACTAATGAAATGTTTGAGAAATTAAAAAAAAACGACTTTATTGTCCTCCACTGACAGGGAGAAAATGGAGCCAACAGTCTGAAGGGACCGTTGGCAGTAGATGCAGCTGTTAAGGATTACGAAAAGAAGTTCAGAGACAAGACCAAAAACAGCTGGGCTGACAGAGCAAAGTTCACTCCCAAGGCTGGCAAGTATACGTTGATCGAAGTGGAGGACGCGTCAGATGAGGCCATGGCGGAGACCTCCGAAAAGGTGAGACACAGCTTGGCATGGGTCCATTGATAAAGTTTGTATGTAGAGTAGAACCCCGCGTAAACAGACACCCTCTGATCTGTGCCAAAGTGCTTACATGGGGTGTCCACTTACGCAATAAACATCTAAGGCCACTCAAAAAAAAACTTGTTTCTCATCACGGCGCGCACCTGCAAAAACGATTTTAAAAGATGTTTTTTTAAGTTTTTTGTTAAAATAATATGAACCTCGATAGAAACTATGAAAAGTATGTGTATTTAGTATCAAATTAAAGCTCCTCATGCCAGGGATGCTTTCAATGTATAAATCTGAAAACCCTGCGTACGCAGACACCCTGTGTAAACGGACACTTTAGCCCGGAACGGAGGGTGACCGCTTACACAGGTTTTTACTGTATGTCTGAAGCCCATTTTATGACACTTTTAAGCCATCTTTGATCCAGCAAAAAAAAAAAAAAAAAAGCGCCCTCATCATATTTTTCATGGCTTGGTGATGAGAAACAAGTTGTTTTTTTTGAGTGGCCTAATAGAAGGAATTGTGCTGAGCAAAGGGGTTCATTAACGCAACGTGTCTGCTTATACAGGGTGTCCATTAGGCAGGATTCTACTGTACAAAATTTGTACCTTACCCACCCCTCCCCTTCTGAAAGGAGGGATATAAAGAAAATTTCCAAAATGTTTCCCATCTGTGTGGACATACTTAATGGCTGCCCCCAATGAAACCTATAAGATTTTGAATCATAACACTCAGCCAGACATGAGACTTCAAAGAAGGTGAGACTCAGCCAAATTAGTGCCTGTGTGCCAAACATGCAACACACTGCTAAGAGGAAAACACTCGCGATACATTGTCAGGCCACAAAAAAAAGCAGCAACAAATTCCTTAAGAATGTAACCGCAACGCGCAGTGTTTTCCATAACACTGGCAAGAGAGAAATTCTTGACCTCTTCAAGGAATGTAAGATTTTCAATAAGATATAATTGAGAAGAGTAAGATGCCTGGATCAACCACGCAGCATACCTTGTTATTCCAACAGGATAGGAAATTTTTTATTAAAGTGAACCAAAGTAAGTCTAATTGAACAAATTGGACGTTAAACTACCCAAACAAACAAAACAGACTTAGCCAGGCACGAGACCTCCAAGAAGGAGATACTTGACCAGGCACGAGACCTCGGAGAAGGAGAGACGCTTTTTATCCCAGCCACCAGGGCCATTACCCAGAAGTTTTAGTTTTCCAGTTGTCTCTGTGTTTCCAGGTTTTGATAGTGTACTAAATCTTGATCATGTTAGAGATGAATAGTGGATATAATCAGGATTTGGATATTTTCCAGGTTTTTTCCCATTAGACCTTGCTGCCATCTCTGTTTTTAAATTCTATTCCTGACATTTAATAGATAAAAACTTGTATCCATCCACTGGTTGTTTGCTTGTGTCAGTTGCCTTGTGTTAATAGCCGGTCACTCATTTGTTCGCTGTGTAGCTGGCTCGGCTAGAGGACAGTGACGAGGAGGAGGAGGAGGCGGCTCCCACCAAGACCGCGCCCAGCACCCTCACCAAATCCACGCAGGCCCTTATCAAACTCATATTCGACAATGACATGTTCAAAGAAGCTATGGCTAGTTTTGAGATTGGTAAGTCAGCCATATTTTATTATCCACCTAAAGCAAAGCCTCCATATATATAGAAAACCCACAGGGAGTGTGTAATTCACCAGGTGGAGATTTTTTTTTTTTTTAACTTTTATTTTGACTGGAGTTTTTAGGTGTGGTTGTCATCTCCGGCCTACAAAAAGCAGATATCACAGGAGAAAAAAGTTTCCCTTGGTGCAAAGTAGTTTGTAAGAAGATCTAAATGATATGATATTGGTTGGTAGCTTATCTAAATGATTTAATTTCCAGATGTGAAGAAAATGCCTCTGGGAAAGCTGTCACGCGCACAGATTGCTAAGGGCTTCGATGTGCTCGTAGATCTAGAAAACTCCATCAAAGCCAAGAAGGGCAACGCTGCGCTGACCGGGCTGACGTCACAGTTCTACACACTGATCCCACATGCCTTTGGACGCCAGCGGCCTCCTGTCCTGTCTACGGATGAGATGATCCGCAAAAAAAAGGACATGCTTCTGGTAAGAGTTTCTGTCTGCCTCCTTTTAGCAAGAGTTTCTGTCTGTCACCATCTAGTTTCCATTTGTCTCTTTCTAGTAAACGTTTTTGTCCATCTCCATCTAGTAACAAGCAAAACAGTTAGAGCCTGAAACCAATGGCCAAGGAGCACATTCGAAAGACTTTGGCGAAACTCTGGAACCGTGCCAGAAATAAACTATACGAGACTGTAGTGGCCACTAGTCTGACCGTCAAAGAAAGACAACCTGACAAGAACTGAACAGGTGAAACTGACCTGTCTGGGGACTATTCACACCAAACTGACACATGGGCACCACCTAAGCGGTGAATAAGCACCTGTGTGCCAGACATGCAACACTGCATTACGGCTAAAACATCTCATGCTTCATTGTCAAGCCACAAAGAAGAGCAGGAATTGATTCCTAAAGAATGCAACAGTAATGTGCAGTGTTTTCCATAACACTGGCAAGAGAGAAATTCTTGACTTCCCCTAATTGAACAAATTGGACATTAGACTACCCAACATATCATCTCGTAACAGTTTTTGACAACCTCCTTCTAGTGAAATTTCCTGTTTGTCTCTTACTAATAACAGTTTTTGACAGTCTCCTTCTAGTGTTACAGATTATGCCTACTCTATTTGATTGCCATTCTTCTGCATACATACATGTGATTATATTTAGAGAATGTCAATATTAATATTATGTCAGGGTTCTTGGAAATAGCCAGTTTAGATACATGAATATTATGTTGAAGTTATAGTAAGGCCACTCAAAAAAAAAAAATTGTTTCTCATCACCAAGCCATGAAAAATATGACGAGGGCGCTTTTTTTTTTTTTTTTTTTTTTTTTTTTTTGCTGGGTCATAGAAGACTTTGGAAGTGTAATAATATGGACTTCAGACACTTAAGCGGGATGGTTCCCCAATGGTTAGGCTACTTCACACAGGCCATACTCTGGCATAGAGACACTGTTATAACCACACAGACACCTACCTACCTGACTGTCGGAGGCTTCCGACATGTTGGAGTGTGTCGGAGCGTGTCAGGCTATCTTAGCATGCTGCACTAGTGGAGGCAGGCTTCCGACAAGGGCTAAAGGCGGGCGTCCACCAACCACGACAAGGCTACGACAATGGCATTCCGACAAGGTCCACGACAGGCCTACGATAGGTGGACTTGGCATAGCCTTATTGTGGTTGGTGGACCCCAGTTCCCGACAAGAGTCTACGACAAGGCCATGACAGGCTGCGACTGGGAAGCTTGTCGGGGGCCTTCCGACAAGGCTATGACAAAATCAAACATGTTCGATTTTTCCTACAACTGAACCTTTGTCGTGGAGTGTCATGGCGTGTCAGGAGCGTGTGGGGTGTCCCAGGAGCGGGGTTTTACTCTAAAGGGGGGCGTCCACCAACCACGACAAGACTACAAGTGCCGACATGAAAGTTCCAATTGCAGCCTTGTCACAGCCTTGTCATGAGAAGAGCAGTGTCGGGACAGCATGGCGGGCGTGTCGTAGACGTTGCTGGTTGCCGTAAAAAAGGCGCCCATGGTTCCAACACACTACGATAGTGATTGCGTGGAATCCACAACACTCCACGACAAAGGTCCAGTCGTGGCATAAATTGAACATGTTTGCTATCGGAAGGCCCCCAACAAGCTTCATGTCACAGCCTGTCGTGGCCTTGTCATAGCCTCTTGTTGGGAACTGGGGTCCACCAACACAGCAGTGTCATGGCGTGTCGGGAGCGTGTGGGGTGTCCCAGGAGTGGGGTTTTACTCTAAAGGGGGGCGTCCACCAACCACGACAAGGCTACGACAAGTGCCGACATGAAAGTTCCAATCGCAGCCTGGTCGCAGCCTTGTCGTGAGAAGAGCAGGGTCAGGACAGTGGTGTCCTGGCGTGTTGTAGACGTTGTTGGTTGCCATTAAAAAGGCGCCCATGGTTCCGACACACTACAACAGTGATATCGAGGAATGCAGAACACTCCACGAAAAAGGTCTAGTCGTAGCAAAAATCGAACATGTTCGATATTGTCGTAGCCTTGTCGGAAGGCCCCCAACAAGCTTCATGTCGCAGCTTGTCATGGCCTTGTTGTAGCCTCTTGTCGGGAACTGGGGTCCACCAACACAGCAGTGTCATGGCGTGTCGGGAGCATGTGGGGTGTCCCAGGAGTGGGGTTTTACTCTAAAGGGGGGGGGGGGGGCGTCCACCAACCACAACAAGGCTACGGCAAGTGCCGACATGAAAGTTCCAATCGTAGCCTTGTCGCAGCCTTGTAGTGAGAAGAGCAGGGTCGGGACAGCAGTGTCGTGGCATGTCATAGACATTGCTGGTTGCCATAAAAAAAGGCACCTGTGGTTCCGACACACTATGACAGTGATATCGAGGAATCTGCAACACTCCACGACAAAGGTCTAGTCGAAGCAAAAATCGAACATGTTCCATATTGTCGTAGCCTTGTCGGAAGGCCCCCGACAAGCTTCATGTCGCAGCCTGTCGTGGCCTTGTTGTAGCCTCTTTTCGGGAACTGGGGTCCACCAACCACGACAAGGCTACGACAAGGCTTCCAATCGTAGAGCTGTCGTGGACCTTGTCGGAAAGCCATTATCGTAGCCTTGTCGTGGTTGGGGGATGCCCCCCTTAATTGGTTACATGACACCACTTGATGCATCACTTTTGCCAACCACATAAGCACATTGAATGCATTCCTTACATCAGGAGCTTTAATTTGATACCAAATACTCATATTTTTCATGATTTCTATCAAATTTTCATCTCATCTATGAAAAAAAAAAAAAAAAAAAATCTTCTAAAAACGTCTTTGCTGACGCGCGCGGTGATGAGAAACAAGTTTTTTTTTTTAAGTGGCCTAAATTATAATCATTATATTATATTATATATTTTGTATTTAATGACTGCAAGTATCAAACTGTTAAGATAAATAACAACTTATCTTGTACTTTTTTGTTGTATTTTTTTTCGTTCCAATGGACTCGGCTGGCAGTTCCGTGGTTGGAAAAAAATGGTCGCAATGTGGTGGGCTCCAGATCTCTCTTTGTTACGCCTTGTCCAACAACACATTGTCTGGTACTTTTTGTATTAGATATAACTGTTTATGTTTCAGGTTCTCGCAGACATTGAAGCAGCACAGGCGATGCAGAAAGACAATGCGAAAACTAAAAGCACCAAGAAAAAGGTGAGCTCAACTTGCGATATTTATTATATACTGTCTGCACCTGTTGAATTTCTTGACCGAAATTTGTTGCAACAGAAGTCCAGTAAGGGTGAATGCCTTCCTTGGGATTGTGACTAGTGGCTCAGGATCTCTGCATGGAGATTGTCCAGGCGTGCGTGGCACACCGACTCTCCAGTGCTGGGGAACACAGGTCCTGCCGACTGATTTTACCAGGCAGGGCGGAGTGTCGGGGGAGGGGTAAGCACAGCGTGCAGTTGCAGTAGGGTGGCAATAGAGGTGGGTAGGGAACAGGGACTGAGGCCAGTCTAGGAATATACCACTGGTAGAGAACCTGGGTACTACAATATAAAAAAGAGCACGGGACTTTGTTAATTCGGGTCCCACTGCAGCCACTTTTCTCCTTCACCCCCCAGCAGTGGTAGATTTACTGCTATATCAAAGGCCAATCCTTCTCATACCATGTCTATGTGGTGTGGGAAGTAAAAGAACTCTCACCTCGGTAAATGTGTAGGGGTGGGATTTCTATCTACATTCATCTCATAGATTCGATCAAACCCAAAGTAAGTCTAATTGAACAAATTGGACGTTAAACTACCAAAACAAACAAACAAACTACAATATAAGCCTGCTACAGGGTTTACATCACTGGAGGAGAACCCGGGTACTACATTATGAGCTTGCTACAAGGGTCATATCACTGATGGTCGAAAATCACGAAATTGCAGCAACTACCCAAAAAATCAAATCTGAGAGGATCATTAATTCCTTTTGCAAATATCATCTCTATATATTGAAAGACTCTTGTGCCAAATTGGGAACGCTAACTAGCATAAATAGCATTAGCACAAGGCTAATATGAAACAAAAAACGTCACGTTACGACCCCCCCCCCCCCTGAGATTGGTTGCTATGGAAACAATTTTTGTTCCTATCATTATATGAAACAGCTTCACAATATGTATGAATAAAAACATAACTAGATAATGGATTTCTTTTGTTTTTTTGTTTTCCCTGGCCTTATATCCATGGGGGGTCATAACGTGACGGGGGTCGTAACGTGACGGGGGTCGTAACGTGACGCAAAAATATGTAGTGGCTGATAACTTTTTTCCTATTGAAGATAGAGATTCAATTCTTTCGCCATGTTGTAGGTATATATCCACCCAACACAGGAACACTATATCTACCTTTTTCCTGACCCCAAGTGACTCACTGTGGGTAGTAACGCGACGGTGTCGTAACGTGACGGTGTCGTAACGTGACGGTGTCGTAACGTGACGAAAAAATATGTAGGGGCTGATAACTTTTTTTCTGGTAAAGATAGAGACTTAATTTTTTCGCCATATTGTAGGTATATATCGACCCTTTAATACCACAAAAAAGCTGTTACTAATATTAAAGGGAACTTAAGTTATTAATGGATTAGAGGGTGTCGTAACGTGACTGCCTAAACTACACCAAAATGGCACAAATTGAGATCAGCATGAAAAAAGCCATGTAGGCCTATCTTTTTATAGTGGGAAGATACATATATGTGAGTAATTAAAAACTGTGAATACTATTTGATTCTACCTCTTTTTAATTTTATTTTATGCATGATTTCATGCCGGTGTCGTAACGTGACGCCCTCACGTTTTTGGCCATAATTTGTCTAAATATTTTAGTTATGTGGTATTTATGGTTCTAGACTCTGCCTCACAATGCCCTAGATGCATGGAAACCATTTAAACAATTCCCCAAAAAGGACTTTTAGAAATATTCGAAATATAGCCTAGTTGCTGCAATTTCGTGATTTTCGACCTTATGAAGAACCCGGGTACTACAATATAAGCCTGATATAAGGTTTATATCACACTGCCCTGCTCCAGTTTATCACTCAGCAAAACTTGTCTCTGCAATGTTCGACTCTTTACAATCTTACGATGTTAAGATGTTCCCTCTGCGCCATTTTATGGGCGATGTATTCCTACTCAAGATAGATATAGTTCCTGGCAGTGAAGTGTATCTGGTAGTTTTCCCAGTGATATTTGTAAATAACATGGATGTATTTTTTAAATTACTCTAGTGGCAACCTCTTGATCACTTTGGGAATGATATGATTAGATCATAATAGTTTTAGTTTTTGAAGTAAACATTCTATGAAGTCATTGATGGCTGAGTCATAAAATCTCTAACTTCTTGTTTCTACTGAATATAAAACTAATGTATGCTACTCAGAAAGATAGAATACAATGCAATCTTGCTCATAATTGATAGTTCTAGTGTTGTCATGCCTTTAGATTTTTCAAACCACATTGAGTTTCAATTGACATCAAATCTCCGCTAAAAAGTAGTTCCTACCCAGAAGCTTGTAAAAGCAGCAATGAGTTTGCCATAGTTTGCTCGAGCGATGCAGTGTGGGTTTATATCACTGGTGGAGAACTTGGGTACTACAATATAAGCCTGCTACAAGAGTCATATCACTGGTGGAGAACCTGGGTACTGCAATATAAGCCTGCTACAAGGTTTATATCACTGGTGGAGAACTTGGGTATTACAATATAAGCCTGCTACAAAAGTCATATCACTGGTGGAGAACCTAGGTACTATAATATAAACCTGCTACAAGGTTTATATCACTGGTGGAGAACTTGGGTACTACAATATAAGCCTGCTACAAGAGTCATATCACTGGTGGAGAACCTGGGTACTACAATATAAGCCTGCTACAAGGTTTATATCACTGGTGGAGAACTTGGGTATTACAATAAGGTTGCTACAAGGGTCATATCACTGGTGGAGAACCCAAGTACTATAATATAAACCTGCTACATGGTATATAACAATGGTAAAGAACCCAGGTATTATAATATAGGCCTGCTACAAGGTTCATATCAGTGGAGGAGAATTGAAAGAGCCTAATAAAATACTGAACTGACAACAGGATTTATTGAATTTTTTTTTTCCAGGAGGAAGACCCACCACATCCATTAGACACTCAGTTTGGATTACTGAACTGTGACCTGGACCTCTTAGACAAGAAGTCCAAGGAGTTTAAGGTGAGTGAGAAACAGGTTCACCATAGCCTAATATGCTGCCACCAAAAGAAAATATTTCCTTTTTTTTTGTAAATTACCTAGATTAGAAGAAGCACCAATTCAAAGTGTTCTAGAAAGGTCTGTGTTAGCTGTAATCATTGGTATATAATTCAAATAAGGCCAGGATGTATGTCAAAATGTGTATACCCCTATTACATGCTGATTTGAACAGGAATGTGTCACTCACGTTTCAATGATGACTTATTATCCTTAGTTCTATGCAATAAATGAGGCAGCAGAAATAATCTAGTAAAATAGCTGCACTACAGTGCCACCACACTACACCTTAGTGAACTAATTGCATGAGTGGCGCCACCTAGAGGCTTGAGAGGAGAGGTAGATTGGCCACCCACCCCTGTCTGTGCTGAGCTACCACTTAGGGGTTGGTATCAGGGATGCCAGTTTGTAGGATTCTGCCTACATGCAGGATTTTCATTTAAGTCTAAAAGAGATGAAAATTAAAAAAAATTGTATGATTTGAGAATAATATAGACTCCAGGTTCCCTAAAATCTAAATCTTAGATAAACTTGTTCTGTGATCTTTCAGAATTCTGAATTCAGCTACCCCCAGCATACTCATTTAGAGGCCCTATGGATCCCATTGCTGCAACCTAGAGTTGTAGGATGGTAGGATTCCTGTGGGAAATGCTCCTACAGTCCATGCCCAAGGATCTGCTAGGAGAGTGATGGGGACTCCCCATACACCATGTGCGTTTTAGATTACATAGATTTAAGTACATAGACTGGCCTCAGTCCCCATGTAGGATTTATTCCTGACCCCAACTGGCATCCTTGTGGTATTTATAAACCCTTGCCGTGTCCATGAATTCTCACTCTCAGACCAAGTTGTTTTTTATATGTACTTGGTTCTGAGAGCATAAATGCTTATCAGGAAATATTCACAGCTCATGAAATTGATAATGAAGTCTACTTTTATGGTTATTCTATTCAAAATATGCACACACAAAATAAGAATATGTAAAAATGGCTTCAAGAGTGAGAAATATCTTACTCTCTAAGCACATGTCCAGGTCACATGAAACATCTGGTGGGAGAGTAACATAAACATACAGGTTTTGGGTGAAGGTGGCCATATATTTAACCCAACCAGAGATAATGTAGTGTAGTTCTGGCAGCCAATCTAGAGTGGCAGCTTCCACTCTCCTAGCAGATATCCTGCGCTCCACTTCCTCTGGCTGCTTGTATCTCTGCACCGACCTGCCTGTTTGGGATAGAATCTATCCCATCCGCCAGCTTTTTCGAATATCCTAAATTCTGATAGCTTTGGGGAGTATTTTGTGTTATATTTATCTATAGAGATACACATATTGATATGGTAAAGGATATTCACTCATTTCTGTTTATTGTTATTTCAAACCAGACACAGACCCTGGGATTACTTTCTTTAGTGGAAAACACCTCATGTGTTATTGGGTTTGGTTTTGTAAACATGACACATGTGCTCATTTGAAGGGGCAGTCTAATCAACTGTGGATTCACATGATAAAGTGGTTTAGAGCTAAAAACAAAACAGCTGGATTGTCTAGGAAGCTCATTTAACAATTCCCACATTTCATAACTCATAATATATGAGTTAATTGAGTTTCAAAACCTTTGACAGTTACCTTGTTTTGAATCTGAAATTTTAGCTGGTTTCCCTGTCCTTATTTAGATACCAGGGAACCAGCGTTGGGTTGAGGCAGAGATTAGCAAGCGCGAGTGCCGCGAAAGATCTGGGCAGCTTCATGTCCATTGAACCATCCATGAGTTTAATGAGGAGTTGATCTTTGAATTGTTCTTTTGATATTTCTGTCTGACAATCAGCTTGAAGTGTCACTTGTAACATAAAATTTGTGACTCTTTCTTGAAGGTAATAAAAACTTACCTGGATCAGACGAAGAACCAGAATCTGGAGATTCTTGATGTGTGGGCGGTGAACCGGCAAGGCGAAGTAAGTAAAGCTTCACATTCTAAATCATGGACTTTCATGTTTTAGTATTGACTTGGTCTGCTGGGGTGGACAGCAATTAACAATCTGTCCGCCCTCTCGGTTGCCTCGCCTCCTTGTGGTGCATGCAAGCATAACAAAAGCGACCAGGGTGGGGAGTTAGCTCGGTGGTGAAGAGCACTGGACTTATAATATCAAGGTTGTCAGACTTTGTTGATTCGGGTCCCACTGCAGCCACTTTTCTCCTTGACCCCCAGCAGTGATAGGTTTACTGTTATATCAAAGGCCAATCCTTCTCATACCATGTCTATGTGGTGTGGGAAATAAAAGGACTCTCACTTCAGTAAATGTGTAGGGCTGAGGTTTCTACCTAAATTCATTTCATAGATTCGATCACCACCCTTGTGGTATAAAAGAACCTTGAAGGTCTGGTGAGAACCTGTAATGGTTAACTGGACGTTAAATCAAACCAAAAAACAAACAATTATGTCCCATACCATCGAACGCAATACTGGAATTAACATATGATATCAACAGGAAAATGTAAAACCGTCATAATTGGCAAATTTTGTTGTCAAATAATTTAAAAAAAAAGAAGTGATATCATGTATAAATAAATTGGGTGCTGAGAGAATTATGTTTCGTTTGCAGGCTGACCGCTTTGACGAGCACGACGATGTGGGCAACCGGAAGTTGCTGTGGCATGGCACCAACGTGGCGGTGGTGGCGGCCATCTTGAAGGGTGGGTTGCGCATCATGCCTCACAGTGGAGGTCGTGTTGGCAAAGGCATCTACTTCGCCTCAGAGAACGCCAAGTCTGCAGGATACGGTCAGTTCTACCTCTATGATCGCTCGGGTGGTGAACTTCCGCTTTTATTTGGTTGTCCACCAGTGCAATTTTTTTGGGTCTGATGAGAAAATATTTGGGTGGGGTCTTTGGTCTGCTGGGTGCTAAATTTTCGAGGAGTTTGTCTAAAGGGCATGCTCCACTGGGCCAGTGGTTTGGCATGGAAAGTCCACTATGTGGGGTCTGCCGGGGTGGACAGCAATTACCAATCTGTTCACCCTCTTGGTCACCTCGCCTCCTCGTGGTGCAGATCTGTTATGCTTGCACGCAAGCATAACAAAAGTGACCAGGGTGGCGAGTTAGCTCAGTGGTAAAGAGCAATGGACTTTGTTAATTCGAGTCCCACTGCAGCCACTTTTCTCCTTACTTTTCTTCTCATCACATAGATTTAATCACCACCCTCGTGGTGTAAAAGAACCTTGAGAAAGTCTGGTAAGGACCTATAATGGTTGACTGGATGTTAAATCAAACCAAACAAACAAACAAGCACTATGTGCGGCGCTCATGTATTGACACTGGCACTGTGGAGCAGGTACACGCCTACATGGCGACGAACCGGGGAAACCTGGTCGATTAGGTTTCGTCGGTTACCATTTGGTCGCTGGCCAGATACCAGCTGGCAACCGGGCCAGTGGATTTGTACACTAGAAGCAATGGCTATGGCACTCTTTTGATGCCATACCACCGACCCAGTGGAGCACCAGCTTTAGGCATAAAGTAATCCTTTTGAATAGTAAATTAATGAAATTAGCACTCATAAATGCCCCTAAATGCTGTAGGAAAAACTCAAATTCCACGAGTTTCAGCAGCTCCCCTAACCAATCTGCAGGAGTTTTAACAAAATGCAATTCTCCTGCTTGTATAGGAAAACACTGACCGATTAGGGAACAAATATAGATTATGAAGTTGCTACTAGCAGATTTTAAGGGGTAATGAAACTTACCTTTAGATCAAACAAATCAATATGTTTACTGGGGTGGGTTATTTATTTATTTATTTTTGTAATTTTTATTAGGGAATATTGTGTGTACAATCACCGAATTCGGCTATTGAGCCATTCTTCCATTCGGGCACTTGCCCCTACTCCTCATTCTAAAGGCGGGTGTTAAACCGAATGGGCAGTAGGTACCATTTGTGTGTAAGTCTTTGGTATGACCCGACCGGGATTTGAACCCACAACCTCCCATGCTCGAGGCGAACACCCCTACCACTTAGCCACCTAGCTTGGTGGTGGGTGAAATGTAAAAAATATATGTAACATTTGTCAGTAGCGGTTGATTCCTGTTAACGGTAGTTTTTTTCTCTCACAGTGAGATGCTCCAGGAACACGGGCATCATGTTTCTCAATGAAGTGGTGCTGGGCAAGGAGCATCACATCACTCGCGATGATCACACATTAACAACAGCACCGAAAGGCAAGCACTGCATCATCGCCCAAGGCCGGACAGAACCAGGCAAGTACCCATACCACTATAGGGTTGAGGATTTAGTTCTGTGGTTAGAGCACTGATCATAAAGGATCCCACTGCAGCCTGTAACATAGTACACGCAAAGTCCAGGTTAATTTTAGATGTTTTAATGGTAGTACTTCTTCGTTGTGTCTTCTTCCTTCCTGAGTTACATTGTACTCTATTACTGCGGGGCAGGCAGCACCGGGCAGCTATCAGTGCCCAGCCTGTTCCTCTCCCGTGGCCGGCTGGTATCAGACTCCTTTTTGGAGATGGGATGCGGCTCTCTTTATCAGAGGCACATTCCACAATCTCCGGTCGTAGTCACACTCTTCAAACATTTTATATACACTCATAATCTCCATTCGTAGTTACACTCTCCAAACATTTTAGATACACTCAAAATCTCCGATCGTAGTCACTCTCTCCAAACATTTTATATACACTCTAATTGTGCACTGTGTTACAAGCCGCCTGAAGACTTCATCTACCGGCAGTGGTAGATTTACTGCTATGTCAAAGGTCAATCGTTCTCACATTATGACTATGTGGTGTGGGAAGTAAAGTAGCTCATTTTTAGTAAATGTGTAGGGGCGAGATTTCTACTGAATTCATCACATTGATTCGATCATCACTCCTATGGTGTAAAAGCAGTGAGTAAAGCTGAACCTAGAGAGAGTCTGGAAAGGACCTGTAACAGTCAACCAGAAGTCAAATTACTGTATTTTTTCATAATGTGTACAATTTTATTCATGTGAATACTTAAGGAAAATTACACTATTTTGGATTTAAAAAAAACAACTTAGAATTCATTGTCTATAGTAGGGAAGTATCCATAATTTGATGTAGGAGCCACATTTGACTAGATCAGAAACTACGGCTTTACATCGCCATGAAAACCACGGTCACAACTCGACAAAATGTAGCCCGTCTAAATGGCACTAGAGATGATTGTTATCAATGGTCTTTACAATTAAGCCTTTACTGATGTGTTTTTGTTTCTTCCTGTTATTTCAGAGGACAAGTACGACACAACAATTGAGATAGATGGCAAGACAGTGGTAGTGCCACAGGGAAAGCCTATCGCCACGAAACACACGAGCAGCAGCTTCTACCAGAGCGAGTACCTCATCTACAAAGAGAGTCAGAACAGGTTACGCTACCTGCTCAAACTCAAGTTCTGAAGCTGTTGTTGCACGCTCTTCATCTTTCCTGCGAACACACTGAAATAACTCCCGATAATGTCTGCAAATCATGTATGGAAGAGGATATGCTACCTGCTCAAACTCAAGTTCTGAAGCTGTTGTTGCACACTCTTCATATTGCCTGCGAACACACTGAAATAACTCCCGATAATGTCTGCAAATCATGTATGGAAGAGGATATGCTACCTGCTCAAACTCAAGTTCTGAAGCTGTTGTTGCATACTCTTCATCTTGCCTGCGAACACACTGAAATAACTCCCGATAATGTCTGCAAATCATGTATAGAAGAGGATAGACTACCTGCTCAAACTCAAGTTCTGAAGCTGTTGTTGCACACTCTTCATCTTGCCTGCGAACACACTGAAATAACTCCTGATAATGTCTGCAAATCATGTATGGAAGAGGATATGCTACCTGCTCAAACTCAAGTTCTGAAGCTGTTGTTGCACACTCTTCATCTTGCCTGCGAACACACTGAAATAACTCCCGATAATGTCTGCAAATCATGTATGGAAGAGGATATGCTACCTGCTCAAACTCAAGTTCTGAAGCTGTTGTTGCATACTCTTCATCTTGCCTGCGAACACACTGAAATAACTCCCGATAATGTCTGCAAATCATGTATAGAAGAGGATAGACTACCTGCTCAAACTCAAGTTCTGAAGCTGTTGTTGCACACTCTTCATCTTGCCTGCGAACACACTGAAATAACTCCCGATAATGTCTGCAAATCATGTATGGAAGAGGATAGACTACCGGCTCAAACTCAAGTTCAAGCTGTTACTCATAAGCTATTTCAGAGGGCTAGTACAACACAACAATAGAGATTGATGGCAAGATGGTGGTAGTACTGTAGGGAAAGCCCATCACCACAAAATGCATTAGCCGTTGCTTCTTCCAGAGCGAGGACCTCATCTACATCTTCATCTGTCTTGAAAGTACATCTTGCCTGGATGTATACTAAAGTAACTCCCGATAATGTCTGCAAATCATGTATGGAAAAGGATACGCTACCTCCTTAAGCTTAAATTCTGAAGATGTTCATTCTCCGCTATATAACAATTTTTGTTTTATTAACTGTGATTCAGTGAAATAAGGCCTTTGTATGAGACGGACCGCATTAATGAATCTCTAATATATACAAAATGCAGCCTCATTTTGGGATCTTGTTTGCATGGTACCTGGGGGTAACTTGTTTTGTGAGTGGAAAGCATGGGTAAGACCTGTATGTAGTGGACCCGTTTTTTACCTGCAGTCAGAGAGCAGGGAATGTATATAAGTTGAGAATATGTCAGACAGAAGCTCGTGTTTATTCTCTATTCACGTTAACAGTCGGCACTCAGAGAGCCGGGAATGTTTGTAAGTTGAGAATACGTCTGACAGAAGCTCATGTTTATTCTCTATTCAAGTTAATAGTCTGCAGTCAGAGTGCAGAGAATGTTGTAAATTAAGAATATGTCTTCAACAGCTGGCATTCAGGGTTAGTCCCTATCCTGGCAAGACTGCCAATGTAAATTTGGTGAAGAAGTTGGTAACACAGCATATAGGATTTCAAGTCGGGTTTCCATCTGATTCTTTTATTTAAAACCGCTCTTATATTACAACTGGCCGGCCGATCTTGTTGACAGAAGGTTGTGCTTATTCTCTTTTCACATTAACAGTCGGCAATCAGAGACCAGAGAAAGATGTAAGTTGAGAATGTGTCTGACAGAAGCTGATGTTTATTCTCTATTCACATTAACAGTCAGCAGTCAGAGAGCAGGGAAAGATGTAAGTTGAGAATGTGTCTGACAGAAGCTCATGTTTATTCTCTATTCACATTAACAGTCGGCACTCAGAGAGCCGGGAAAGATGTAAGTTGAGAATGTGTCTGACAGAAGCTCGTGTTTATTCTCTATACACATTAACAGTCGGCACTCAGAGAGCCGGGAAAGATGTAAGTTGAGAATGTGTCTGACAGAAGCTCGTGTTTATTCTCTATACAAATTAACAGTCGGCACTCAGAGAGCCGGGAAAGATGTAAGTTGAGAATGCGTCTGATTGAAGTTTGTGTTTATTCTCTTGTGTTAACAGTCAGAGGGCAGGAATGCTTGCAAGTTGAGAATACGTCTGATAGAAGTTCATATTTATTCTCCATGTACGTCATGTTAACAGCTGATTGCTTCCCATCATTAATCTGGAGTGTTTAATGAAAACAAATAAGGTAAAGGCAGCATCTTTGGAATTGACATTATTCATTATGAATGGATGCTGTCAGGAGAAGTGATGATCTTATTTAGAGTGTCGGAGCGTATATCAGTAGTTTACATAGAGTTACAAAGTTAAGTCTGTAAGATGTCATCGCGAATCACTGATTCAATCTGAATCTGTAACAATCAGTGTCAATGTACAATACGCTCGTAGAGTGACCTGACGGAGATCAAAGATTGATGCTGTGGGCCAGGCAGCAGGTGGAGGTGGTCACATCCCACAGGTAAGTCATGACTGATAGCAATCAGTAGGCAATAAAACTGGGTCAGTGCGAACACAGAAAAGAATGTCGCTAATGGGTGAGTTTCCACTTAGCCAATGTACTACTTCCAGTAAGTGACGTCAATGGCCATGAAAATGTCACAAATGTTGTGTGTTCTAGATTTAACACTGGTAATCTAAAAAGTGCTACCAATGATGACAAACCACTGTATACTTCACATCTTATCTCCAAGTGACCGTGGCAGAAAATGAACGCCACTTACCGGAAACAGTTAAAATAGCATGATTCGGTAGAGCAGGAACTGAGCCATTGTCACAGTCTAATGATTGTATCAGTTCAAGGAATATTGGCATGTTAGTGTCTTATAGGCTTTAGTTTTTACTGTAATCTGTAGATATTGATTATAGTAGGTCACTTGGGAACTTTGTGTGTTATCACTGGACTTATACACAGCTATATACAGCTTTATGTGTAAACATTTACAGATATAGGGACCTGTGCATAATGTGATCATCATGCTTGCCAGGAACGGGAGTTACAAAAATCTCACACGCACATTATTAATAAATTGTATATCTGCGATGTGGCTGAGGACAAGCCATCACATTAGTATATTTGGTAGATATTGTGTAAGTTTAAAGTAGCACAATATACAAGCACCATTTTGAGTCTTCAAGAACAAGCAGTAGACTGCTGAATTTGTTCACTCACTGTCCCACTGTTATTATTAGTGATGTTTTGAGGTATGCCGAGTAAGCGACTCAAACTATGATGTAATAAACACAGAAGTACTTGAGAAGAAACCAACAAGTTTTGGTCAGAGACATCATTCTCCACGACTTTCATGCGGAGTGATATGAACAAGGCAACAGCCGATTGAATATCGCGTAGCATTCAAACAAGTTGGAAAACAACTTCTTTGACCCGAATGAGTTGCTTTCTGTATTTATCTCACCCCTGTTCATGCTAAAAGGATGGATGTTGTGCATGATATAAACCATGGAGAATGGACTGCACTGCTCATAGGGGCATGGAGAATGAGTTTTAAATGTTAAACCTATGGGACATAAATACCAGGGGTGAGATAATACCAGGTCTGCCTTGATGTAGCACACATAAGGGCCTGCTACATTGGGCCGAAAATATGGCCACAAAAGTTGGCGCTATGCAGTGGCCATGTTAACTCGAGTATAGAAATCTTGTGTGGTGGAGCAGGTCACAAGCTCAAAGGCGGTGACGGCACGATGATGGAATGATAAAATCTAATGAATTAGTTTTTGTCTGGTGCTTGCAAACTCGCCCGCATGTCAGCCGTTGGACATAGAACAGCCCTGTGTGTCTGTACACTATAAACATGTTTTGTAGACATCTGATGGTGTATGGTTCATGGTAAACCCATGGAACAGGCCTGTGTGTCTGTACACTATAAACATGTTTTGTAGACATCTGATGGTGTATGGTTCATGGTGAGCCCATGGAACAGGCCTGTGTGTCTGTACACTATGACCATGTTTTGTAGACATCTGATGGTGTATGGTTCATGGTGAGCCCATAGAACAGGCCTGTGTGTCTGTACACTATAAACATGTTTTGTAGACATCTGATGGTGTATGGTTCATGGTAAGCCCATGGAACAGGCCTGTGTGTCTGTACACTATGAACATGTTTTGTAGACATCTGATGGTGTATGGTTCATGGTGAGCCCACGGAACAGGCCTGTGTGTCTGTACACTATGAACATGTTTTGTAGACATCTGATGGTGTATGGTTCATGGTAACCCCATGGAACAGGCCTGTGTGTCTGTACACTATAAACATGTTTTGTAGACATCTGATGGTGTATGGTTCATGGTGAGCCCATGGAACAGGCCCTAATATTTACACCTAATATTTGCATTGATATTTTTCAGTTGATGTGTTTCACATTTCATAAGTGTTTACAGAGACCCTCAGTCAGGCTGGTCTGACTGTTTGAGTTAAATCTTATGATGTTTGAGGTTAAGTAAGAAGTATAGTTTACTCTGAAGGGAAGTATCTGTAGTTTCTGTTTGTTATAAATGTTGATTTATCATGTTACCTGTCATAAACTCTGATCATATTGTGAGAAGTTTTTTGTGTGCTGAGCACCCAGAACTTGTTCTTAAAAGTGATGTATGTCTTTTCATACTCAATAAAAGTATCTCATCTCACCTGTGACTCATCTTCATCAAAACTTTGCTTTAATAAATTCATGTTTTCATTTTCAGAATAAGAATTTATTTTTCCTTGTGTAATATTGATATACCAACTGCTAAATTACTAAATTCGGTCACAGCCCATGACCCCCCGCTGAACCTCCCCACTGACCCATGTAAACACTTGAGCTCACCCTTGATCACTTAATTACCCAACATAACGTTAAAACCCTGTATTGTAATGTGAAAAATTTCAAAGTTTTGTTTTTTACCCCGACTGGCGTCCCTGGCTTCAAAGTGGGGGAAACTTCCTGCCCACGGGACCATGTTCATATACCAGAGATGCCAGTTTTCAGGGGATTTCATGATTTCAGGGATTTTCCTCACCTCTACATACATCCAAAATTTGCACTGAATTGAGGTGTAAGTCTAATAGAACATATTGGACGTTAAACTACCCAAACAAACAAACTGAGGTGTATAGGCGGCCGCTAGCGGGGACCTGGCAGCTGCTAGCGGTGCCTGACTGGTCGTACCCTGTGAGCCCAAGGACCTTGCAGAGTCAGGGGGAATCTCTGAAGGCTCACTGTCTGTATGGTAAACCGCCATAGGGTATCAGTGACTCCCTGAACCCCCTGAAACTCTCCAATCGCAGTAGAACCTAGAACTGTGTAGGGGGAGTGTAAGTTCACAACACACATCATTATTCACCCTGGGATTGAGTGGGGTGCAGTAATGAGGACAATGCAACCACAGGCATGCTACCCGACCTGCCCGGCGGGTGCAGGAGGCACCCTATATGCCCCTCTCTAGACCTGCTCAAGTCTTTGATTTTTTTCCAGAAGATGTGGATGGAGGGGGTGGGGGTGGGAGAGACAGAACTACCTTTCTCTGGTCATACATCATACACAATGAGATGGGGTTGATGTTTATTAGCAGGTGGACGGTTGGTCTTTAGCCTACTGTAGTACAACTGCTTGTAAAGTGACTAAGTGACCTGACCACATTTTTGCTTTTTATAGCTAACTAAGTACCGATAGGAATATGATTTCTGTTTTGGAAAGAAGGTTTTATGGTGGTTCAATGCCATACAGTTTTGATATTTAGTATTTTGGTATGGATTTTAAAATAATAGTGAATTCAGTTTGGGGGGGGGGGGGGACATTTGTAGTCACAGGTCCATTTTTAAGAACTCCTAAATGCACATTTCTACCCCGTAAACTGGCTCAATCATAATATGATATGCCTCATTAGAAAGAGAATAAAAAACAGGTGCTCGGAAGTGGAATTTTTAAGGTAGATTCTATATTTAATGAGATATTCAAGTATTTGTTGTAAGTGGGGGGGTTTTGAGTGAAATGGGCATACCCAACAGATGTTCACTCAATAATGATTTGCAGTGAGCATTGGTGTAACATTTACAATCTCCATAAGTGGCACTGACAGTTGGTTACCCTCTAGGAAGTGTCATTATTTAGGTTAAACTTGTATTTAGCATGATATTCATGTATTTTTGCCTAATTTCAGAGCATGGGGGGGGGGGGTAGCAGCCATCATTGAATTATAATGCAGTCATGTTCCCCCAGACGACTCTAGTTCCTGTCACCCTCCAAGCATATTGGCACATGCCCTATACCTATATCCTTATAAGAACACCAAGTATCTGGTTGAAGCTCAGCCTCACTTTGAACATGGAGCCTGTAGTATGTCAAACTAACACTAGATGGAGCCATGACTAAGTGCAGATAGGTATATGATTTCTTTTTTTCTGGAGAAGTTTTATGGTAATGCAATATCCTAGTTTTATTATTTAGTATTTTGACATTGATTTAAAAAAGACAAACTACTTTATGAACTTTGCGGTGGGATCGGACACACTTCCAGATATGTCACGGCTAACCATATACTTTATGAACTTCCCCAAACACCTGACAGGCCCAGTAATCAAAGACTTGTAAGATATGCACAAAACTTGTACAAGTTTCTCCTATGGTAACCCAACACCTCTCTTTCCACCTCCCCTATACCTCCAATTCCTTCCAACTCCTGGGTGGCTTCCTTGATCTCATAGTTATTAATTATTGGTGGACCTTGTATAGAGCTTTAAATGTGTCCACCTGCTAATTTGGCCTTTAAAGGCCAATATTTCTATTTTAAAATACACTCTTAGCTCTTGTTTATGGAACGATACCATGTGGCCAAGTTCCATGAAGAAAGGTAACCTCATCGAGTTTTGTAAGATGTATAACTGGTATGTTGTTCTATATTTATCATATACCCAAAATTAATAATATTTACTATAAATTAGTTTACCAACCTTCTTGACGTGAAATCACACCCCAGTGATGTCTCCCTTTGTTCTGTATAACAGTACATAATGTATACAGTATAGGAAGCAGTGGTAGGTCTCCATTAAAAGTATGTGCATGGGTATATAATATAATGTATTTGTCATTTATCAAATGAATAAAAAAAATCTCCCATATTGTCAGACATGACAGGTGAAGTAGAGACCAGATTTTATGACGATGCCATCGTTAAGGAATCCGCCAGCCCTGAGTTCAACTCGCATCTTCTTCAAGGATTTCATCACAATACGTTTTGGTATAATTATCAAATGTCAATAGAGTAGAACCCCGCGTAGGCAGACACTGTCTGTTCCAGGCAAAAGTGTCCGCTTACACAGGGTGTCTGCTGAAACAGGGTTAAAATAAACATCTAATAGAGGGAACAAGAGGGAGCAAACGTCAGTTAATGCGGGGTGTCCACTTACACAGGGTGTCTGCTGAAACAGGGTTAAAATAAACATCTAATAGAGGGAACCATTTCGAGCAAACGTCAGTTAATGCACTGGACGGCCAGTATAGGATATCTAGATATCTGCTATGAGATTGGGTATATGTGTAGTTCTACACTAAATGGGGTAATCTTCAAAGAAAATCATTTAAGAAAGATTACCAGTTCTATATTGTGCAGAATATCTTTATAAGTTCATTAGGCATTCCTCTGATATTTTTTTTACACTTGGTGAGGCTTCAATAATTCTATTCTCACATGATACATTTTATGCCAATCAGATGTCAGTATTCAAGTTTGCCCTTGTCCGTAGGAGCATTTCCTACAGGAATCCTACCATCCTACAGCTCTAGGTTGGAGCACTGTGATCCACAGGGCCTCTAACTGAGTGAGCTGGTTGTAACTGAATTGAGAATTTTGAAAGATTACAGAACAAGTTTATCTAAGATTTAAATTTTAGGGAACCTGGAGTCTATATTGTTCTCAAAACATACAATTTCATCTCTTGACTAAAATGAAAATCCTACATGTAGGCAAAATCCTACAAACTGGCATCCCTGTCGTAAATCATACAGACAACATAAAAGAGAATCAAATGTCTTTTAAATCTCGTTTATTTGGAATAACTATCATTTTAGTCGCACAGACAGACAGCAGGATAGACAAAAAAACAGATCTACCTGGATCGCATCTCACGCATTTATACAACTGTTGAGGGCAGGCAGAAGGACGTAGATGATAAATAGACGGATTTATAAAAGTAAATTCTGGCCGTTTACAGAGGCCCACCCTTTTGGCTTCTCAAGTACACCACAAACTGCCTTTTTTGCCCACGGGACCATGTTCATATACACAAACCACAAGAAATATTTATACAGAACAACCTGACCATGGTCGTACATCATACACAATGAGATGGGTTTGGTTTATTTATGGAACGAGGCCATGAGGCCAAGTTCCATGAATAAAGGCAACCTCATTGTGTTTTATGTGGTGTACGGGTATGGTATGTTGTTCTATATTTAATACATTTCTGAAATTAATTATATTTTATCATAAATTGGTTTAGAAACCTTCTCCAAGTGAACGTCCACACACTGCTGATAACTCAACGTGTTCCGTATTATAGCGTACGGCATAGGGTGCCGAACACAATATTAACAGTATAGGGAGCAGCAGTTGGTCTCTAATAATAGTATGCACATGGGTATATAATGTATAATCTCCAATAATGGTAGCCATGACCGGTGAAGTAGAGACAAGAGAGATTTTATGACGATGCCATCGTTAAGGAATCCGCCAGCCCTGAGTTCAACTCGCATCTTCTTCTTCAAGGGTTTCATCACAATAAGTTTTGGTATAATTATCAAATGTCAAGTGTCAATACATGTATATCAAATGTAAGAAAGTTTCTGTACACGATTCTGTAGCCGTGTTCTGTAGAGGATTACTCGGAATGACTCATGCGGAGATTTCTTGATAAGCACACTGGAAATGCAGACATTTATAGACTATAATATCGGGATGAGTTCCCCATACAAGCATAATGGAGATGACTTGGGTGTTACCCCTCGTTCATCACATCTATATTGCATGTAGCAGGAAAACACACTTAGTCATACAAAAGAGACTGTACAGTATAAAACTCTTTGTATATCAATAATCCAACTACTAATCACAGATTATGGTTCTAAAGAAACACCAGCACGAACAATACACAGATTACACAAACCCTGCTATTCCGAGATACATCTTTGTTCAGAAGTCTTTGTGAGGGGAAATTGACATGCTCGTTTGCATAGACCAGGTAGTTAAGTTACAGTTCTTCTCAAAGGTCACTTCTTAGAGGACACCAGAGGTCACCCATCAGAGGTCGCCCATCAGAGGTCGCCCCACAGAGGTCACCCCTCAGAGGTCTCCCCACAGAGGTCACCCCCTCAGAGGTCACCCATCAGAGGTAACTGCTAATAGGTCACTGAACTGAGGTCGCCCATCAGACGTCACTTCTCAGAGGTCAAAGTGGGGGGCACATTAAGTAACTCTCCTAATCAGCGAATGAACATATTGTTTACTTTGTAAAGGCACTACCTATAAGCTTATTCAAAGCAAACCATGATTTCTCCCAATAATGTAGGTTGGTGTTAATGTTATATAGATTATTTAGCAATTATACATTTGTGAATCATCTTTGGCCATAATATAATTAATACAAGGCTCATTACATTACACATCTTAGCCTCTTTTCCAGAAAAGTAAGTGTAAGTGAAGCTATTTTGTTATTGATCATGCCCTGTGCTCACGCTGACAGGTTTAAGTGAAGCTGTTTCGGTCTTATTCAGCATGCCCCGTGCTCACGCTGACAGGTTTAAGTGAAGCTGTTTCGGTCTTATTCAGCATGCCCCGTGCTCTCGCTGACCGATTTAAGTGAAGCTGTTTCGGTCTTATTCAGCATGCCCTGTGCTCACACTGACAGGTTTAAGTGAAGCTGTTTCGGTCTTCTTTAGCGTGCCCCGTGCTCACGCTAACTGATTTAAGTGAAGCTGTTTCGGTCTTATTCAGCATGCCCTGTGCTCACGCTGACAGATTTAAGTGAAGCTTGTTTCGGTCTTATTGAGCGTGCCCCGTGCTCACGCTAACTGATTTAAGTGAAGCTTGTTTCGGTCTTATTCAGCATGCCCCGTGCTCTCGCTGACAGATTTAAGTGAAGCTGTTTCGGTCTTATTCAGCGTGCCCCGTGCTCACGCTGACAGGTTTAAGTGACACTGTTTCGGTCTTATTCAGCGTGCCCCGTGCTCTCGCTGACAGGTTTAAGTGAAGCTGTTTCGGTCTTATTGAGCATGCCCCGTGCTTACGGTGACAGGTTTAAGTGAAGCTGTTTCGGTCTTACTGGGCATGCCCCAGGCTCACGCAGACAGGTGTACACAGATGTGGTTCATGTAGAGCTTGCTAGAGGGAGGAGTGTGGGTTCACCCAGCGGTATGTCCCTGTGTACTTGAAGCCAAATCGTGCAGCCAGATCATCTGCCTCCTTTGGCCCACGACTGCAATGAGAAATAAAGAATAAGTCACAACAATTCATCAAATCAATATGTAGGATAGCATTTAGTAAATAAAATAGAACCCCACCTAATGGACCCCCAATGTAAGTAAACACTCTGCTTTAACAGACACTTTTGCTTGGAACTGTTTCCTCTATTAGATGTTTATTTTAACCTTGTGTAAGTGGAGACCCCGCATAAGTGGACACTTTGGCCCAGAACAGATGGCACCTGTTAAACTGGCGAGCCCATTGTGATGAGGACTGAGCTGTAGAACGGAGGGCGCCCATTAAAGCGATAAGCCCGCTGTAACAAAGACTGAGCCTTGGAACATACCTCTTAAGGCCGCAAAAAACCCAACTTGTTTCTCATCACCAAGCCATGAAAAACAATTTTTTTAGCTAGATCAAAGATGACTTTTGAAGTGTCATAAAATGGGTTTCAGACATACAGTATAACCCCGCATAAGTGGACAGCCTCCGATCCGGGCCAGAGTGTGCACTTATGCGGGGTGTGCAATTACGCGAGGTTTCCAGATTTTTACTGGGTATACGTTGAATGCATCTGTGACATCAGGAGCTTTAATTTGATACTAAATACACATACCTTTCATAATTTCTATCAAGGTTCATTTTATTTATGAAACAAGTTGTTTTTTTTGAGTGGCCTAAACTGGCCAGGCCGCTGTAATAAAAATAGAGCCTCTGAACAGATGCCACCTGGTAAACTGGTGAGCCCATTGCAATGAGGACTGGGAATTATAACAGAGGGTGCCCATTAAACTGGCCAACCCTCTGTATCAAGGACTGAGCATTAGAACAGAGGGCCCCTGTTGAACCAGCCAGCCCACTTTAAATCTTTCAGTCCTAGCAATGCCTGGAGGCATTCCCATGCAGGGGACGAACAAAGCCTCCAGGCACTCCCACCCAGGGGACGAGGAATGCCTCCAGGCATTGTTTATGTGTCATCATCACATATGTTATGTTTTATGAGAAATAATGAATAGATTTACACCATTTTTTCACAATGACTAGTGACTCTGTGGGCATTCGATAAGTAACTATAGTAACTTGTATCCAAGGGTTACTAAGTGACGCCCATACGACAAACAGACACCATTCCGGCGAAAGTCTCGTCCCCTTGGGGTTTATAGAGGTATCATGCCTTGTCATGTAGTGTGTGCGCTTCCCACTCAGGCTCGGACAGAAAGAGTTAATGAGGACTGAGCCATAGAAATGCCCTAGTCATAATTATCAAGGCTTGGTGATGAGAAACAAGTTTCTTTTTTTGAGTGGCCTACAGAGAACTGAGCCACAGGGTGGCCATTAAATTGGCCGATCCACTACAGCGAGGGCCATAAAACAGAGGGCGCCAGTTAAACCGGTCAGTCGACTGTAACGAGGACTGAGTATTAGAAGAGATGGCCCCTGTTAAACCGGCCAGCCCACTCTAACAAGGACTGTATGTTAGAACAGAGGGCACCCATTAAACTAAATTTCCAAATTGGATATAAAATGCCTATCGGCCTACATAATCCTATTTTTGGACCAACTGTATGAAATATTCTACCATCTATTATCAGATACTTCATATTATAACGGACTCTTTAGATGATGCAGATTAGGTAGATAAGTAATCTGTGCATGGCTTAACCCTTTAAATCTGCAGGAGCCCGGGAATATAAGCAGGTACGTAGCACGCATGCGTCATTCCAATCATGTGACACCCAGTGCAACAAAATGTTAAATATCATCAAAACCAGGATTAGGGATAAATTATTTGAGTATCAGCAGGTAATAAAATATATGTTTACCTCTACTTATAAGATAAATAACTCTGGTCAACATTTATTGATAATCTTCATTTGTGAGGCAATGTTAACCAAAACCTGGAGCAGGGATAAAATATGTCTGTGTCGAGTATTGGCAGGTATTAAACTATATAATGACTAACATATATGATAAGGTATACCAACAAAAAAACTATGGCCAACATTTATGTGATAATCTTCACTTATGAGGTAATGTTACCCAAAACCAGGAGTGGGGATAAAATAACATTCTGATTTGAATATATACAGTTATTACCTTTTATGATGACTTCTACCGATAAGGCAAAGTTAACTTAGGATTTTGAACAAAGTTCCTGGCCAACATTTATATGATAATCTTCATTAATATGGTAAATTTAACAGAAACCAAGGAGCAGGGATAAAATAAGTCTGTGTTGAGTATCGGCAAATATTAACCTATACGATGACTTGTATACTATACTCTGGCCAACTTTTATACAATGATTTTCATTAATAAGGTATATTTAACCGAAACCAGGGATAAAATAAGTCTGTGTTGAGTATCGGCAGATAGTAACCTATAAGGTGACATGTATATATGATACTCTGGCCAAGATCTATACGATAATCTTCATTGACAAGTTAAATTTAACCGAAACCAGGGATAAAAATAACATTCTGTGTTGAATATCAGTGGATATTAATCTATAAGATGACCTGTATGCGATACTCTGGCCAACATCTATTCCATAATCTTCATTGATAAGGTAAATTTAACCGAAACCAGGGAGTAGGGATAAAATAATATTCTGTGTTGAGTCTTGTATTGTATATGATACTCTGGCCAACATTTATGTGATAATTTTCAGTTATAGGGTTATGAAATTTTACAGATCAATATAAAATATAAACCTGAGACATGGAGAACACACATTATGGTGTTAGCTAGTCAGTAAAAACCATAGCATGGGTATTAATCTATTATAAAAACGATGAATTACTGAAATCTACAATACATGATTAACCAGAGGAGAAGAATAAGTTCCCATACAAGTACGTACGACATGAGGTTATAATATGAGTTTACCTGATATGACAATGTTAACCATAAGATGTTCAAACATAAATCGATGGTTTTGTGGATAAGCAGCGAGTGGTTTACAGAGCCGCCTGTCCACAAATCCAGCGTTTTTTGTATTTATTATCCATCTTCTCGAGAAAATTTAACCCCGGGATTGCCATATCATAGGGTACATGTATATCGATATCAAATTTTTTTGGAACAAAGGGACTATTTCCCCATAATCAATAGCTTTGAGGCCGTAATATAATGGATTTGAATTCCGTATATATAATGTTTATGGTATCTGAGGTTTTTTTTTATAATGGGTCGTAGTTTACTGAGTCCCCATACATTTTCAATGGTGACTTTGTATAGGATGGATAATAATACGTTTAAAACGACGTTAAACTTGATGACAAGGTTAGACGAGGCTAGAAGGTTGCCCCATGATTGCTTTATCAATCACCATTTAAATATCTACGCTAAAATACCCATCTACATCTAACATCTGTATCGCAAAGAGCCTTTTCCTGGGACGGGTGAAGTCTGGGTTGAGAAAGGAGGCTTCAGAACAAAAATACAATTAAAAAACTAAATTCCATCGACCCATGTCAATGAAGCCTCCGCCACTGTTTCCTGGGACTTGGTACCTTGATGAACCCAATAAAGGAAGGCTTACTTGGTTATTTAGGGACTTGGGAGAAGGCAGACTAAGAATCTGGATGGAGAGTGAGTTGGGTGTGTTGCTATTTTTAGAACAGGGAATTGTCAGCAGTTACTTAACACTAAAGGCTCACCCCTCTCATAAGATCTCAAACTCTCTAAGTGGTATTCTGTACAAGGTTCTCACTGCGCTCTATGGCAGAAAAATTCTTAACGGACTAAGCTTAGAGCCTTGAGAATCCACTGGCACACAGTATTCCTGCTAGGTGGCATCATTGAGGTTATAGGAATATTTGGGTTGCAGGGGAGGCAGGCCAGTGGATTCTCAAGGCTCTAAGCCTAGATTATACAGGATTTCTTCTCCTATACAGCATAGTGAGAGTACAGAATTTCACTTAGAGAGTGTGAGATCTTATGAGAGGGGTGAAAGGCTGCCATGGACGCTACGATCTCTGCATGACGATTTCATCATGGCGTGTTGGGCACAGTATTTTAGCTCACCCCGGTATTTTTCTCCATAGGCTTAACGTTAGGAACTCGCACTCCACGGCCGTGAAAGTATTGTACCCAATACTCAATTGCTAATTTGGTGAGTTATTCCAGCAATAAATGATGTTATATGGGCTGAGATAAAATCAGAAACCCACTCGTTGAAAATAACTTGGTCTGCACTCCCACCTCGTTTGACCGCTACGTAATTCACTCAGCTTCGCTTCGTGGATTACTCCGCAGTCATACTCGGTGGAGTACGGGCCAAGTTATTCTCATCTCGTGGGTTTCCTTCTTATTATCTCACACCTGGTATTTTCTCACCCATAGACTCGTCCATGGAGTATTTTGAAAGAAATACTCAATGGGGGATCATGTCACAAATGTTTGCCAATTACACAATGTGAGGGGTGAGATCAATTCAGAAATATATTTAAGTTTACGGTCAGAGCTTGATTCCATCTTGTTTGAATCGCTACATAGTTCATGCAGCTTTGCCATGTGAATTACTATACTATTCAAACTAGATGGGATACAAGCTCCGACTATAACCTTGAATAGGTTTCTGAATTCATCTCACCCTTCATATTGACTAATAAGATAAAATGTATATACCTTAGAGGTACATACTCACATACCACGTTTCTTTTGATAAAAATATTCCACTCGCTTTGCGAGCTCGTGGAATATTTTTATCGAAAGAAACCAGGTATGCGAGTATGTACCAGTAAGGTAATACATTTTTATTTTATCATATACCTTCAAATATAAGTATTTGATGAATTGCATAAGGAAATATGACAACATCTGAGCTGGATGCAAACAGTGCTGGTATATCTCTTGACATCTTGGTGAAAGTCAAGCACAGAATATGCTCCAAGCGCATTTTTTACTCTTTTTTTCCCTTCAACTCCTGTGATCTTTTGCACACATAAATTAGCGGAGTGCTGCAAGTCACTGCCAGCACTTCATAAGTAGGTCAGTGCAATTTTTGTCAGCCAATCAGAATTTGTATTCAAAGTAGGGTGGTACATCATTTTATATCACCATACTGTGCCGGTATATATTTAATACCAATACCCTAGCAGAGGTTGGTATTTGTGTAACATACTGGCATAGGTATATAATAATGGGCTAACCTTTGTGACGTTATCTCCCATTGAGTATTTTTTCTAAATACTCCATGGGAATTGGATACATTGTTGTGTCTATGGGGAAAAATACCAGGGGCGAGTATCATAACCCATCACATATGGGCCGATTATGCTGTTAAGATGAAATTGTCGTGAAAAAAATCGTAGCATCTGTGGTACCCTTAAAGTGGTTAGAACCTGAAGGTCAAATTGTGAAGTGTGCATGCCTGCTACTTGTCGCATGTATGTTAATATGGGTTACTGAGATTTTCCTTGCATAATGATACTTCAGATGTGTTCAAATTCCAATACAGTTACAGCTGAGTAGAGTTGACACCTGGGCTAGCGTACAGCTCACTATAGCTGGTCACTATGTCGGTAGACTTAGTGGATGGTCATCAGGTTCTAGCCACTTTAATAACAGAGAAGAGGTACGCGAAGCAGGGAGAAAAGCTCAAGCAGCAGGCTCGACCGCAGTGCCACCACGCAGCGAAGCCCAACATGAAGCGCACCAAAACAAAGATCTCAACAAAGGACGCAGTATTCAAGCTGAATCTGAAGTCAAAACTCAGTCTTGAAACAGGACATGTTATTCAAGGTTAAGGCCCAATTCCATTGGCCGACGAAAATGGCGTAGATTTTTTTAGTTCGCCTAAAAGCCCATATCCATTGGCCGTCACCGATCTACAGTGAGGAACCACGGACAGACCTTTCGCACTGTTGATGGAAAATGGAAATGGGCTTTTAGGAGAACTTAAAAAATATACACTGTTTTTTGTCGGCTAATGGAAACGGGCCTTTAACCTGACTGGACGAATTTGCAACTGAGACATTTTGAAATGTAAAATTTTGGTTTGATTTGTAACTCTTCATATATATATATATGTAAATAAAAAAGAATTTGGAATAGGTAGATATCAAATATGTTTTCACCTTTTCTGTTTAGTCACAGTTTATATTGTCAGAGTTATTGGTGCTTTTATGGTTAGTGTACGATTAATATGTCAGTAAAACATTCTGATATATGGCACATAGCCATTCTAGTATAAGCACTGCCATCTGTCTCCAACACCAAACATGTGGCGCCCCCTGTGGGTTGGCTCTGACTGAACGAAATAGGAAAACAAAGTAAACCCACTGAAACAACAGATACCCGTGCTCAAAACACCATTTCTGGAGGCCAGTAAGAACGACGCTTCGTGCTAAAGCTATGGGGCTTTGAGGCTAGAATTTAGTTTTTGGTCTCGTTTGTTACTGTTGAAATGTAGTTTACTTCTATCATCTCTGAATAAGTTTGTCTTGAAGCAATGATAACAGTTTTTAAGTATATAAGAAATATGGATTTAAATTTTTTTTTTTTTTTAAAAGCAACCTGGTACAAAAGTGACAGGAAGTTGTCATTATCAAGGTAGCATCGGCTTATTACAGAGGTGTCATAGCCACGTCTTACTAATTTTTAAAAGAAATATGGATTTAAAAGATTGGCGAATGATGCATATAATCTCAAACCTATATATTCAAAGTACTGAGTGCCTATCTCTGGAAATGGTGTTTTGTGAATCTGCGGTATCTGCGGTTTCAGTGGGTTCACTTTGGCTCCCTTTATCACAGAGCCATGACTGGTGGCGCCATCTCATGGTTTGCCATGAAACTCGCCAAGAGGCCCTAGTGGATGACCAAGGAAGCAGGGTAGGCTCTGCACTGTATAACTGTCAATTCTCTAGAATTAGTCAGATTTCGAAAATATTCTCTAAAAACAGTTAAAATGTCAGTAAAATTTGGTCACTTAAACTCTCAGTAACGTTCATGAAACTATTAAAAAATCTCGGTGGAGGGTTTTAAAAGCCGTACTATTTACAGTAGAAAAGGAACGGTTAAGAAAGGTGGCAGCCAGAGAGCATGTGGCCCAAGCTTAACTCCAAACTAGAAGGTGACAAAGTAAGAGAATACCGCGCTGAGCTGCATGCATCTCACTGCTTCTGCCACTTATAAGTGCCAGTGTAACGGAAACCCAGTCTAGTCGACAACTCATCCGCTTCCTTCGGTCCTCGACTGTCAAGAGAAACATCCGGGTAAGTAGTCTGAGTCTAAATGCTTGATTCCATTTACGCGAATCGTGTCCCGAACCTGCTCGCGTCATGTTCTGTCTCTATTCTGATCAGGGCTATAGTAGCCCCCGATTAGGGCCTGAGTGGTGAATAACGTAGTTTTGGCCTAATTGGTTAAAGACAGAGGCCTGTATAGAAGAGCCAAAGTAAGATCAATAAACCACAGATACCCGTGCTCAAAACACCATTTACGGAGGCCAGTGAGAACGAGGCTTAGCACTTAAGCTATTGGGGTTGGAGGCTAAAATTTCGTTTTCAGTCTCATATTCTATCATTGAAATATACTTTACTCAATTTGTCTCTGAATAAGTTTGTCAATAAGTTATGATAAAAGTTGTTGAAGTTATTAAAGATAATCATTAAAAGATTGGAGAATGACACATATAATCTCGAACCACAAATTTGAGCAAGAGTATCTGCCGTTTCAGTGGGCTCACTTTGGCTTCCTTTAGCCTCTATGTGAGGCCACACAAATTGTACCACTTGTGGTTTCAGCCAGGTTTATATGTGGCATAAAATGTAATGTTTATTTTGACTGGTTAAAGTAGGCTCTTGGACGTGCCTCTTTCCATCTGGCTCCTGTGGCCTGGTAGTTATTCATGCATTTCGTTACAGAGTTTTTTGAAGACACGGATGCTTCAGATAGAGTTGAACCAAAGGGGCCAACTCTCTGGTGGAGATAAAGGATTACACTGAGCAAATAGGTAAAAGGTAGGTAATCTGAGATGAGGCGTGTTTCGACTGCACAAATTTTCTTGAAATCCAAGGAAGTCAGATCTTCATGCTGACAACCAGTGACATCAATAAAATTTTTGAAATAAAAAAAAAGAAAATTTGTCACATTTTGGTGATTTAGGTGATTATATGGTTAAGTTACAGGTAGACAGCATTATTTGGGATTGTGAAGAAAGCTGCGCTTCTACACGGACAATTTATGTGAATGTCCGGGTGACATTGTTAAAAAATGAGTTCTTTTGGTCATCATTATTTCTCAGGCGTTGACGGTTCATTTAGAAAATAAAGAGTATTGTCAAAATGAAGCCATTTAATTCTGCTATACGAAGACAGGGTGAGTGAGGCACAAAAGCATCAAAATAACACCACTCGCAAATAATATCTTTAATAGAAAATATCATTAACAAAGAATCACAAAATAAATGTTGAATTCTGCAACACACAAAAGCAATTGCCAAACGACCACAAAAGACTGTCTACTTTACCTGTGACACATGAAAATCGTGTTGATTGTTGTGGGTTTACATTACAGGAAAATATAGTGGTAACTAGGTGGCGTGGCCTAAAGTGGTAACTAGGGGGCGTGGCCTAAAGTGGTAACTAGGGGGCGTGGCCTGAAGTGGTGACTAGGGTGTGTGGCTTATAGTGGTAACTAGTTTAGAAAATATGTGGCGTTGCGCTGGCTTTTCCGATGAAATGCACTTAAGTGCGGAGGAATTTTTTACCAAATAATTATAGTGGTAACTAGGTACCACAGGGGGACATGGCTTTTAGTGGTAGCTAGATACCACTGGGGTAAATGGCCTGTAGTGGTAACTAGGGAAAATGGCCTATAGTGGTAACTAGGTACCAATGGGGGAAATGGCCTATAGTGGTAACTAGAGGACATGGCCTATAGCTGTACTAGGTACCACTGGGGGAAATGGCCTATAGTGGTAACTAGGGAAATTGGCCTATAGTGGTAACTAGGTACCACTAAGGGACATGCCCTATAGTGGTAACTAGGTACCACCAGCAGACATGGCCTATAGCGGTAACTAGGAGACATGACCTATAACGGTAACTAGGGGACATGGCCAATAGTGGTGATTAGGGGGCCTGGCCTATAGTGGTAACTAGGTACCACTATGGAGACATGGCATATAGCTGTAACTAGGGGACATGGCCTATAACGGTAACTAGGGGCCATGGCCAATAATAGTAACTAGGGGTGTGGCCTACAGTGACAGATGACACGTTCATGGCAGAGACAACCATAAAACTAAGAGGATAGGAAGTCGTATAAATTTTATAAGGATAGGAATACATAAAACGATCAGAATTATTCATTGAGAAGAAGATGTAAGAGACTTAGGTTATCTAGAGACATGCATTACTTTCTACACACTGAGTCACGACACAACCATCAAACGTGAGCTCACGTCCGCAAGTACAGTAGAACCCCGATGAGCAGGACACCAGATGTGGGTGGTCCATTTAACAGGGTACAATATACAAAAAGACGATTACCTAGTACGGTGGTATGCTTTGCGTTTTGTTTGTTTGTTGGTTTGATTTAACGTCCAGTCAACCATTATAGGTCTTACCAGGCTTTCTCAAGGTTCTTTTACACCACAAAAATGGTGATCAAATCTATGTGATGAATTCAGGTAGAAATCTCATCCCTACACATTTACGAGATTAGAGTTCTTTTACTTAAGAAAGGTAGCTGCACACAATAACACATTGACATGGCATGAGAAGGATTGGCCTTTGATATAGCAGTAAGTCTACCACTGCTTGTGATGAAGGAGAAAGGTGGCTGTATACCACACGACATATACATGGTATGAGAAGGACTGTCCCTCGCTATAGCAGTAAGTCTATCGCTGCTGGGATGAAGGAGAAAGGTGGCTACACACCACACCACATAGACATGGTATGAGAAGGACTGTCCCTCGATATAGCAGTAAGTCTATCGCTGCTTGGATGAAGGAGAAAGGTGGCTACACACCACACCACATAGACATGGTATGAGAAGGACTGTCCCTCGATATAGCAGTAAGTCTATCGCTGCTGGGATGAAGGAGAAAGGTGGCTGTATACCACACCACATAGACATGGTATGAGAAGGACTGTCCCTCGATATAGCAGTAAGTCTATCGCTGCTTGGATGAAGGAGAAAGGTGGCTACACACCACACCACATGGACATGGTATGAGAAGGACTAGCCTTTGAGGCCTGTTGGGGTGTACTGCAATTACTAATCTGTTCACCCTCTTGGTCGCCTTGCCTCCTCGTGGTGCAGGCCAGATATGCTTACCTGCAAGCATAACTACCGTGACCAGGGTGGGGAGTACTGGATTCGTAATCCCAAGGTTGTCAGACTTTGTAGGTTTGAGTCGCACTGTAGCCACTTCTCTCCTTCACCCCCCCTCCCCACCAGTGGTAGATTTACTGCTATATCAAGGGCCAATCCTTCTCATACCATGTCTATGTGGTGTGGGAAGTAAAAGATCTCTCACCTCGGTAAATGTGATTTCTACCTGAATTCATCTCATAGATTCGGTCAAACCCAAGATAAGTCTAATAGAACATAGAACAAGCAAACAAACTAGCCTTTGACGTAGCAGTAAATCCACCACTGCTGCAGCGCCCTTTCATCACGGTTCTACCTTCCGAGAAGAACATTGTAGTTCTAGGAGCTGGGACCAAGAACCCTTCAGTATTTTAGTGAACACTAACTCAGGGGGTAGGTTAGTTCTTAATAACAATAAATACACAATTTTGACTGGTTCCAGATCCAAGCGTTTGTATGCTCCGAGGAGTTAACGCCTAGTAATATCCGAGCACATGTGAGGATATTACTCAGAGGCTACTCGGAGGAGTATGCAACTGCTTTTATCTGAAAAACCAGTTTATATCTATTATCCACCTTTTCCTGATAAGTTATTATTAGTTCATTAAGGTAACGTGTACGGAACAGTGTTCTATATTTTCTCGTATGGAACTTTTACGTTATGTGGCGAAACGGTGCATATTTACAGTATATATATATATATATATATATATATATATATATATATATATATATATATATATATATATATATATATATATATATATATATATATATATATATATACGGCATGGGTATAGAGTAAGACCTATTTTTTCATACACACTATTTTTGCAACCCGCAGCATACAACATATCTGTTTGCCCTGGGTTTGTAGATACACGCTGCCCATGTGTTTTCTATGGACACTTTGTATTTGTAGATACAAACTGCCCATGTGTTTTCTATGGACACTTTGTATTAGGTGGATAATAAATGCATGTTCCAGGTATGTAGATACAAACTGCCCATGTGTTCCCTATGGACACTTTGTATTAGGTGGATATATGTATGCTCCAGGTATGTAGATACAAACTGCCCATGTGTTCCCTATGGACACTTTGTATTAGGTGGATATATGTATGCTCCAGGTATGTAGATACAAACTGCCCATGTGTTTTCTATGGACACTTTGTCAGTCTATTTTGGTATTAGTATATACAGTAGAACACTGCTTCTGGGACACCTCGCTTAAGAGGACACCCCGCTTAAGGGAACAATTTGCTCGGAACAGAAATTTTTATCTAGTTTATCATGACCCCTCTTAAGGGGCCACTTTGCTCGGAACGGAGGGTGTCCCCTTAAGTGGAGTTTTACTGTACCTAGAAATGGTAAATATTTGCTTAATCATATGATCACATACCCGGTATGTCACAGTGTGACATACATTTATAAATACGACATGGGTAGGAGCAGGCAGTATACATTGCTACTGCTTCAGCCATAGGTATATGATAACAACTGTAAGACAGACACTTGTTACGTGGACAGAGATTACGCGCGGACTCACCTGCCGTATACGTAGGAGATGGGTTTTGGCTTCTCGCGGTCGATCTGGTGGAGGACAGGTGTGAAGATACGCCAAGCCTCCGCGAGCTCATCTGTGCGCACGAAGTGGATCTGACTTCCGTAAAACACGTCCAGGATGAGACGCTCGTAGGCGTCTGGCATCTTAACGCCCTGTCAGAATAAAAATAAAGCCACGATAAACACCGGTTCCCATACAGTGGTATATCTGTTAGAATAAAACACAGCCACGGTTAACTTCAGTTCCCGTACAGTAATATGTCTGTCAGAATAAAACACAGCCACGGTTAACTTCAGTTCCCGTACAGTAATATGTCTGTCAGAATAAAACACAGCCACGGTTAACTTCAGTTTCCGTACAGTAATATGTCTGTCAGAATAAAACACAGTCATGATAAACATTGTTATCGTTATCTGACCGTATAGGGGACACAGAACCATTGTTAGTTCATGAAACAGTCACTAGGTGGTCGGGGGACAGAACCTGTATTCTGGCTCTTTGTTCTTACCAAATTCAACCGTCATTCAATGTTTTACCATGGTTCGGTTGACTTTCTACACCCATCCCAGAGCAGGAAGATATAATGATAAAACCCAGGACATGTTTTTCACATGGAACACTTTATTTACATATGTGAGCAAGGCAAGAGTTGTGACATTTCCCAGTTATCACTCACTTCTTTTGCACCTCCATTAGTGAAGAAAACCTACTCGGGGGGCGTCATGGCAGCCCCATGGACCAGAGGCTATATGCCGTATAACTATAACTCACCCTGCAGTGGTTACTGTAGCTAAGGTTGGGTAGCTACCATTATCCTGTTCTCGTTATTATCATCCTGAACCTATAGCTATAGCTCACCATGTAGCAGTTAGTGTAACTAAGATTGAGTAGTTACCATTATCCTGTTGTAATTATTACTTGACCGTGTAATTATAATCCCCATGTAGCAGTTACCATAGCTAAAGTTACGTAGTTACCATTATCCTGTTCTTGTTATCATTATCTGATCGTGAAACAATTACTCACCCTGTGGCGGTTACTGTAGCTAAGGTTGAGTAGTTACCATTATCCAATTCTCTTAACAGATATGTGACATCAACAGATTTCAAAGATCTAGCTCACTTAAGCGGTAGCTGTCACACAGATAACACATAGCCTCGTTCAGAACATATTTTTCTTTATTATTATTATCTGATTGCATAACTTTAATCCCCTTGTAGCAGTTACCGTAGCTTAGGTCAGGTAGTTACCATTATCGTGAAACTATAACTCACCCTCTGGCAGTTACTGTAGCTGAGGTTGAGTAGTAACAATTATTCCTGTTCTTGTTATCATTATCTGATCGTGAATCTATAACTCACCCAGTAGTGGTTACTGTGGCTGAAGTTGACTAGTTACCATTAACCTGTTCTTGTTATTATCTATCCGTGTAACTATAACTCACCCTGTAGCGGTTACCGTAGCCAAGGTTGTCTAGTTACTATCAGCCTGTTACTATTATCATTATTATCATTATTATTACCATTATCTGACCATGTAACTATAAGTATAACTCACCCTGTAGCGGTTACCGTAGCTGAGGTTGTCTAATTACCATTTTCCTGTTCTCGTTATTATTATTCATCCATGTAACTATAACTATAACTCACCCTGTAGCGGTTACCGTAGCTGAGGTTGTCTAATTACCATTTTCCTGTTCTCGTTATTATTATTTATCCATGTAACTATAACTTACCCTGTAGCGGTTACCGTAGCTGAGGTCCAGCTCCGTCTCCACGGGGTCAAAGTTCATGCCGGGAGTCTTGGTCATCATCTTCATGTAGACGGACTCTCCGGGCTGGATGCGGATGACCAGCTCGTTACGCTGGACCGAGCCAGCTGTGAAGATGTCGCCCGGAACATCCCGGAACTGGATGCGAACTTCTGTCTTACGCTCGTTCAGGGCTAAAATAACACAACATTTCTAACCTATAGATACGAACCGAACCAACTGCCAAGATCATATCAAGATCTGCAAAATGTGATTTACAGTAAAACCCCGCTTCTGGGACACCTTGCTTAAGAGGACACCCCGCTTAAGGAGCCAATTTGCTCTGAACAGAAATTTTTATTTAGTTTAGTCAGCTTAAGGGGTCACCCTGCTTAAGTAGCGGGGTTTAACTATACTTATATAAATAGTAGTTTCTCAAGGTGTAGTATGGATTAATTGTAGCATACTTGGAGCTACTTTAGTGCAGGTCTTTTTTTTGTTTACTCTGCAATGCAGTCTGAATCCTTGCTTTTCACAAAAACTTATCAGTGTAAGAAGTACATATCGAACTTTAATTTTTTCTTTTAACTCCAGAATATCAGTAAAAGTTCAGACTAGAAATATAAACATGGGTCTGACACCTTGACACGACCTTCAAAACAGACTAAGATGCCTGATGAGCTGAACACGTCGAAACCTTCATAATCATCCCCAAAGTTTAACTCTTCAAACTTTATTACAATATCCCATTGTTTATTAGCACTGTATAATACTGGTAGAGTCTCTACAGATTGCTATAGAGACACCAGGGACACGATTGTTGACATCATGATGTCACAGCTGACAGTGCACTATGGTTACGGTAGTTAGGGCAGTTCTAATAACTGTCATTCAAGGTAGCATCGCTAAGAGAGAAGGACGTCGCCTCGTCTTGTTTTGACACATAAAACTTTAACAAGATGTTGCTTTATTCAGTTGCAGTTTGTTACGTAAAAAAATTCCTGATGAAAGTATGCGGTAACGTACGAGGCAAATTTTTATAAATAACTTTATTCAGTTGCAGTTTGTTACATGCTTTATTTAGCACTCTAATAATCTATGCTTGAATAATTGCCCAAAGCTGTGAATTTTTCTCGCACCTGTAGATATGGAGTTATTAACACACCTGAAGATGGGAATTTCTACCCACACCTGCAGATGTGAGCTTTTTAACAGGGACGTCAGTTATGTAAATTTCCCTTTTCACACTTGACGACTCACCTTTACCACACCTGAGAATGAAGGGCACTCCGTCCCACCGCTCGTTCTTGATGTACATGGCTGCCATGGCGTAGGTGCACTGATGTGAACCTGTGTGAACAGATTAGAGCTTTAAAACACAGAAGAGATTCATACACTTAATAGGGATTTTACTCCTCAAAGTATACTCTGTTCATTGAAACTGTAGCTAATATCAAGGTTCAATGTATAAACACCAAATAAAATATTGAAAAATGGGAAATACATCTCCAGAAATGTTACTGTTAAGAAGGAAAGAAATGAACGAAAATTGCATTGCTATCTAGATACGACAATTTGAGAGGAAACTGACTAAAATTCATTTGATACAACAACAACAACAAAAAACGAAAAAAACACTCATCATTAAGAAACAGATTAGTGAGACGTGGCTATAACACCTCTACTGAAAAAAAAATTTAAAAATTTAAAAAAAAAAAAAAATCATTGAGAAACAGGGACGTCAGTTGGCGTCAGAGAAAAGAAAGGTGGACGAAAATTCCATGTGGAATCTGCTGCCTTAGAGTGATGTGAAAAACATGTTGGCATTGGCCACGGCGCTGGGCGACCCGAGCCAACGACTCGTACACGCACCACGGGTGGAAGGGCAAAAGTCACCAACGATTTTGTATTTTTGGGTTCCCACTTAGTGACATGGGGGATTCCTACAAATTTGTACTCATAGTCGCCGACTGACTCCCTGACAAGCCCCAAAATCGCCCAGTGGGAATCGGGCATTATATCACTGTTTTATTAGCGTGGATGAGGCTCAATCAACATTATCTTTTACATGGAAAAAGAATTTTATATCCTGGAAAATAAAAGGTGGATTTCCATAGAAAAAATGAAAGCTGCCACCTCTGTATATGTGGTCATGTCTGGAACTAAAGTAAGATTATTTTCTAATATTGCTATCATCTCGTCAGATGTAGGTTATGATACATAATGCTATTGAGTTTTCTTCCTTATCATTGATACCGATAGATCTGCATTGAAACCAGCCGCAAGCTTGAGCATGTTCCCAGTATAGATAAATGTTAAAAAAAAAGAAATTCAATATCAATATCATTGTATTGAAACATACAGTGATGCTAACATTTTATCACAAATGATTTGATTTATTTTGGACTCACAAATAATTTGATTTATTTTGGACACACAAATAATTTGATTTATTCACAAATAATTTGATTTATTTTGGACTCACAAATAATTTGATTTATTTTGGACTCTCAAATAATTTGATTTATTTTGGACTCTCAAATAATTTGATTTATTTTGGACTCTCAAATAATTTGATTTATTTTGGACTCGCATGGCGGTGAGGGAACTTACCTTTTGGCACGGTGGTGTCATCGAGGTAACCCAGCTTGGCATCTCCCTCGCCCTCGGGGTTTGCTACGTACTGTCCGAGCACCATGTTCTCCAGTAACAGCGGCTCGATACACTTCAGCACCTTGACCTGAGTAAAAACAATATGTGTCAGTACTATACACCTATGCCCCAAAATACTATACCCAACTGGTAGTTAATATGTACCACAGGGGGGGGCGGGTGCTTTAAAGGGGGGTGCCCCCTTAAGCGAGGTGTCCCAGAAGCGAGGGTTTTACTGTATGTCCTGATCCTGCTTGGGCCATGCTGGTTCCTATCCAGATCAGGGCTAAAGCAGCCCCCCCCCCCCCCCCCCGATAGCAGCCCCCGATTCGGGCCAAATTCGGCCAAATGCTATCAAGCCTTAAGTACTTCACTGATCCGATTTTATTGCCACACAGATGGCTTTTGATGATTACTCGTATTTAATCAGTGAGCGTTACTCACCTTCTCGTCACGGATGTCCTCGGCGCTCGTTGACACGGGTTTCTCCATCGCGATCAGAGACATCACTTGGAACAGATGGTTCTGCATCACATCCCTGTCAGAAATAAATCACTTATTTATCTACGACGGTGAGAACTGATGGTAAATATCCAGGTGTTCATAGATTCCCAGCGGGTGATCAATAATGCACTGTGGCCTTTCACTGACAAAACCATATTTTCTTTTAAGAGGGACAATAAAGGTTTATTCTAAACTTGAAGGTTTGTGCAATATAAATGACCAATACTTAATAAGTTAATTATTTCCGCAAAAATACTAGAGCGACCAAAATTATCATGGCTGCATTGTAATTGTCAATTATCAAATGATTTTATTAAAAATATGTTTTGGGGCTTGGGCCATGGAGGAATTTTAGCCTTGGCAATATGATCTATAGATTATAACAACTGATAACAGCGGTTACCCCCCGACTACAGTGGAGCTATCTTACAATTTCCTGGCGGATGATGGCGTAACTAGCATTCCGATTTACCTATGAGCGAACAACCTATGATTACTTAACGCTGCTGGGGGTGGAATAACTATTGTTTACTGCCCAGGTTGAAGTTACTGCCCAGGTTAACGTTTACTGCCCAGGTTGACGTTCAGAGATTTTCGGTTTTTATCCATATTGGCCGACAATTGAAGGTATATAGGAATAGGGAAACCACGTTCCAGTGGAAATAAGTCAAAGTTACTCGGTAAGGTTTGGAAAAATTACTGCCCGCGGCTACGCCTTGGGCAGTAATTTTTTCAAGCCTTACCTCGTAACTTTGACTTATTTCCACCGGAACATAGTTTCCCTCTAATCACTATGTGCCCTATATGACGGATAATGAAGTACCTGATGATGCCGAACTCGTCGAAGTAGCCGCCGCGACCCTGCGTGCCGAAGGGCTCCTTGAAGGAGACCATGACGTTGGCGATGTTGTCGCGGTTCCAGATGGGGCTGTAGATGCGGTTAGCGAACCTGCCACACATACACAAGCGTTAGGTCAGAATGGTTTGTTTGTTTGTTTGTATAGTTTTACGTCTCGGTAGGCTAGTTGCGTCCTTTTGAGACTGTCTCATTGGTTAGGTCAGAATAAAGCTTGGTCTGTCACAATACACGGTCAAATCACTAACTGAATATATTGAGACAGGAATAGGCAGGGTTGCCAGTTGGGGTCAGAAAAAAATATTGAAATATCTGATTTTTACACATCACAGTGGGGAGGTTCAGTGAGGAATCATGGGCTGTGGCTGAATTTGGTACCTGAGCAGTTGGTATATCAATCTTACAAGAGGAATCTTTTTTTTTTATTCTATAATGAAAACATGGATTTCAATGGAAAAATTGAAAACTGGCATTTAGCCACCATATTATATGGTGGCTAAATGAAATTAGGTGGCGGCTATTTCATGGCAAATATGGAAATTTATTTATAAGAATTCAAACAGTTTGAGCAACATTATTTCAGGTAGCGGCTATTTATTGGGGATTTATCCATTAGGATTAAAAATTTCCTCTTGTCTGATAAGACTCGAAAAATTGTTTTCGAGTCTTATCAGACACTAGTGCCACTAGTGACACATAAAACTCTGTATGCCAGTCAGTGTGGCCTACAGAAACTCAATGTTAAGCCTATGGGATTTTATATTAGGGGTAGGATAATAAAATGAAATCTCCACCTGAGCACCATGACGTTCTGCACCATCTCCTTGCCGAGGTAGTGGTCGATGCGGTAGAGCTGGTTCTCGGTGAAGAGGGAGGAGAGGTGGGCGGCCAGCTTGTTGGAACTCTCCAGATCGTGACCGAACGGCTTCTCCACGATCACCCGAGTCCACGCATCCCTGCCGCAACAGTACAGTACATTAACACACATAACACAGTATATCAGCACATTAATGTTAGCTTTTTACTATATACCCATGCCGTATATACTGTATATACGCACCGTTCCGGCATATGACGTAAAAATACTGTACGGACCAGCGGTCCGTACACTATAATACGGACCACCTTGCCATACACATTTATTAAAATTTTGGTTTTTAAGAAAAATGAAATTGATTTTTTTTAAAATTTCGGAGATATAGTAAATATAGAACGTCCAACCATGCTTGTACAAGTCACAGAACTCGATGATAATTTACCGCTTGTACGGAACTCGGCATAAATGCCTCAGTCCGTACAAACCGTAAATTAGCATCTCATTCTGTGAATTGTACAGCATGGTCAGGACGTTCTATATAAATACCTTCTACTGACATAAACCTTTCACTATTCATAAGGAAAGGCCAGTTTTACAATGTGGTTATTTCCGTGCCACAACAACAGTACAGAATAGTAACACACACATGTAAGGTTTATTCATTCTAATGACATAAACCTTTCACTATTCATAAGGTGCCATCCATAAAGTATGGACGCAGAATTTCTGATAATTTTGACCCCCCACTCCCCCTCCTGATTTTGTATGCAATATAACAAAGAAGGAACATACACATAATTTCCAAAATTTTTGACCCCCTACCCCCCTTAGTGCGTAGTACTTTATGGATGGTCCCTAAGGAAAGGCCAGTTTTACAATGTGATTATTTCTGTGCCACAACAATAGTCTAGTATATTAATACACAAATGTCAACATCAATACATTAAATGATTCTACTCACACAAACCCTTCCCTATTCATATGGAATAGCAAATTCTATGAAATGATCATACAGTCGAATATGTCTTTCTTCGAAACTATTGGTGTATGGTAACATTTGCATCAGACAAATCATCTTCTATCACTTCTGATCACTGGATGTTGGTAGATTAATCTTAGTAAGTTTAACTGACCCTACACTCACCCGGTAGTCATGCATGTCTTACGGATGTTGGTAATTTAATCGTAGCAAGTTTATCTGACCCTACACTCACCCGGTAACCATGCGGGTCTTGTGGATATTGGTAAATTAATCGTAGTAAGTTTAACTGACCTACAATCACCCGGTAACCATGCGGGTCTTGTGGATATTGGTAAATTAATCGTAGTAAGTTTAACTGACCTACAATCACCCGGTAACCATGCGGGTCTTGTGGATGTTGGTAAATTAATCATAGTAAGTTTAACTGACCTACAATCACCGGTAACCATGCGGGTCTTGTGGATGTTGGTAAATTAATCATAGTAACTTTAACTGACCTACACTCACCCGGTAACCATGCGGGTCTTGTGGATATTGGTAAATTAATCGTAGTAAGTTTAACTGACCTACAATCACCCGGTAACCATGCCGGTCTTGCAGATATTAGTAAATTAATCGTAGTAAGTTTAACTGACCTACACTCACCCGGTAGTCATGCATGTCTTACGGATGTTTGTAAATTAATCGTAGTAAGTTTAACTGACCTTACACTCACCCGGTAACCATGCGGGTCTTGCAGATATTGGTAAATTAATCGTAGTAAGTTTAACTAACCTACACTCACCCCGTAGTCATGTATGTCTTACGGATGTTTGTAGATTAATTGCGGCATGTTTATCTGACTCTACACCTACCCGATAGTCATGGAGGTATTACGGATGTTGGTAGTTTAGTCGTAGTAAGTTCATCAGACCCAACACTCACCCGGTAGTCATGCATGTCTGCACGGATGTTGGTATATTAATCGTAGTAAGTTTATCTGACCCTACACCTACCTGATAGTCATGGAGGTATTACGGATATTGGTAAATTAATCGTAGTAAGTTCATCAGACCCAACACTCACCCGGTAGTCATGCATGTTTTGCGGATGTTGGTGGTGACCGGTTCAAACACAGACGGAGGCAGTGCCAGGTAGAAAAGCCGGTTTGCCTCTCCACTGCTGTTCAGTTTCCTGATGGCGGCATCCAGCTTTGTGAAGTCTTCGGCTTTGTCGTAACTTCCCGCTACGTAAGTGTTGGCCTTCCAGAACTCCTCTACTTTAGCAGAGTCTTCTGCAGCCAGCTGGAAATAAAATGTCACACCGGACTGTTAGTGTCATGAATCAATATGCTGCATTTCTACTTATTGGCCAGGACCATCACTATTTTTAATATTGGTTTGGTTTGTTTGTTTACATCCCAGGGGACCCTGAGGGTATATAGCGACTAATTCATGGTTCAGCTTTTCTCGCTGGTTTTACACCACAAGGATGGTGATTGAATCTATGTGATGAATTTAGGTAGAAATCTCACCCCTACACATTTACCGAAGTGAGAGTTCGTTTAGGTCCCAAATAACATAGACATGGTATGAGAAGGACTGGCCTTTGATATAGCAGTAAATCTACCACTGCTGGGGATGAAGGAGAAAGGTGGCTGTACACCACACCACATAGACATGGTATGAGAAGGATTGGCCTTTGATATAGCAGTAAATCTACCACTGCTGGGGATGAAGGAGAAAGAGTGGCTGCAGTGGGACTGGAACCCACAACTTTGGAATTCCAAGTCCAATGTGCAGTGTCTGCCCCTTTGCCAGGTGTGCTATAATTTCACAACACAATATTTTGTATATCGAAAAGATACGTAGTACCCCCCCCCCCCCCCCCCCACACACACACTACTGCAACCATTTAAACCTGACACTATACTAGCATATAGATATAGACAATAATCGATGGTTTCGTGGACAGGCGGCCGTAAACCACGAGAGGTTGACGCGTAGTAATACACGAGCGCTAGCGAGTGTATTACGAGGTCAACCGCGAGTAGTTTACAAAGCTGCATGTCCACAAAATCGTTTGTTGCATTTATTATCCATCTTTTCGAATAAATTAAACCCAGTAATTGCCATGTTAGCGGGTATAACAATAGGAACTATTTCTTTGCTCTATAGCAAAAGGGACCATTTTTCCCGTATACCATGGTTTGGAGGCCGTGTACCACAGGTTTGAATCCGTATACCACAGTTATGGTATCTGACAGGTTTTATACAATGGGTGGTGGTTTACAGAGTCCCCATACATTTTCAATGGGAGCTTTGTATACGATGGATAATAAAGTTAAATATACGGTACATGTTAAACCACCATCAAGGTGATATGTACGCGTATGTTAAGTACATAGATTCCCACGGCAAATAGAGAAAGATTTGGGGGGAAATAATTGATTACAGGGGCGACGCTCTATTAGGGGTCCCTCCCACCTACTATGACGGCCTACGATTAGGTCTGCGACAGCGGCGAGTGTCGCCGACGGCATGGGCGTCACTAATCGTAGCCCGTCGTAGTGGGTGGGGGGCCTTATTGCGGCAACAACCCGCCGTGCTCTGCCATTAACCTTCCGACGGCCTACAACGGGCTACGAAATTCAAACATGTTTGAACATGTAGACCCTCTACGATTAACGTTTTTTTTTGTTGTAGCGCGTCGTAGGGCGTTGGCGCGCAGCAAGTTCATCGGCAACAAAACCTGACTAATTGAGGAGTTTGTCGGCGACACCTTTCAGTTTGTCGCCGACACGGCCAAAGGGTTAATCGTAGACTTAATCGTAGTAGGTGGGAGGGACCCCTTAGAGAGAGAATACATTGGTGCGTCCACCCGGGCTGGTCCTACATTCAGTGTATTTGAGGGAGCTCCAGGGTCACTCTGTCTGTGTGCGGTGACTGCATGATGCGTATTACACTCAGAAAGTCACCTGTGAGCTTACACCGCAAAGCCAGTCACAAGTTACCGTGCCATACGAGTTTCTCTTACATCTGAAAGTCGTGATTTAATGATGAGATTAAAGGGTTTATTCCCATCCTATTAATAGATATTTTAACACATAACCTACAATACACAGTGGTGCTACCTAGTGATTTTCAAAAACCGGCAATTATCATTTCAAACCGGTAATTTTGACTTATTCTAATATTAAATGAGGGATGTATGATAACATAATATGGAGTCTGACCTAACCCAATAGGTCAATCAAGCCATTTTACACTTGATGGATTAGATAGGATTGTTAGATAGGAAATGTACTGAACAATATGGTTTTTTTTCCCAATTCCTTCGATAACAAGGACAGTGAACTTTAGTTTTTAAAACTTAAATCTGTAGTACTCCACATTAGCTATATCCTGTGCAAGTTTGAAGAAAATGACATAGGTTCACTATGTGAAATTCAACTTTTTATAATTCCTATATATATCCTATTATAATATCATCATGATATCAATCTGTAGATTGAAAAAAAAAATAGCACAGTGGCCCCCAACTTTAAAAGTTAGATATGTGTTCTACAACACCTTGATATTATTATTTTTTTTCAGGAAAATGACTTCGGTTTTATTTTCAAAGCAAAGTGTCAGATATGCCTTTAATCTTTGAATGAAGGGAACTATACATGATTCTCCATTACAAATATATCCTCAAATAGGCAAACAGAACCACCAACGTTTGACAGCCACCTCAGAACTGAAACCTTTATTTTCATTTAACTTAGCGTAGATAGTTATTAAAAACATGTGTAGGGTGTATGTATACTGTTGAATTACAAATGTCGAGGATGTCAGTTCGGATCACGGAAAAAAGTGGAAATATTTTTCATATAGAGTTTACTGCCTCAGAGTGGCCGAAAAAAACAGTGAAAACATATCGGTTTTGACCTTGGAGCGGGCCTGAGGGTGTGTGGGAAGCATAAAATCAATGTTATATAAGCAGGAGAGAAGCTCAACTTATATCACCAAATTTATTTTACACAAGAAAAAAGAACTTCATGAACTGGAAAAGAAATCAAGGATTTCTCTGGAAAAGAGGAAAACAGCCATTCTGGAAATCAGGGATGTCAGTTGGGGTCAGGGGAAAAAGTGGAAATATTTTTCATGTGGATTCTTCTACCACAGAGAAACCGGGAAACTTGGATAATAACATGTCCTTGTCGGCCATGGCATGGGGCTGAGGGTCTGCCGGAGGTTCAAACCATTTTTTTATTGGCGTAAATGAGGCTGCATCAATATCATCTTTGTTTGCCACATAGAAAACCAATTACATATACTGGATATTAGAAAATGGATTTCCACGGAAAAATGAAAAACTGACATCTCTGTGAAATGCTGTAGTAATGTTTATAGAATTACTAATAAACAGCGTAGGCCTGATCTTGTGGTGGAGTGTCACCTTCGTCTGGTGTCGGTGGCCGCACAGAGGATTATAATTCCATGAACCTGGCTATCAGCGTCGGGTTCAGATCTGGGTCTCACTAATTTTAGCACAGCATGAGGCCCAGTCAGCCAGGTCTGGTTCACAGTAATCTAAATCCAGCCAGCTGGCCGTGTGACCCGTGTCTAGACATGGTTGAGTGATTACAGTTAACATGTGACCTGTGTCTGTTCATGGTTGAGTGATTACGGGTAAGGTGTGACTGGTGTCTAGACATGGTTGAGTGAATACGGGTAACGTGTGACTGGTGTCTAGACATGGTTGAGTTACTACGGGTAACGTGTGATCTGTGTCTAGTCATGGTTGAGTGATTACGGGTAACTTGTGACCGGTGTCTGGACATGGTTGAGTGATTACGGGTAATGTGTGACTGGTGTCTGTTCATGGTTGAGTGACTACGGGTAACGTGTGACAAGTGTCTAGTCATGGTTGAGTGATTACGGGTAAGATGTGACCCATGTCTGGGCATGGTTGATTGACTATGGGTAAGATGTGACTAGACATATATGTCCACTAAGTCTACTGACATAGTAGTCGTGCATTAGTCCAGGAGTCAACTATTCCTGGTTTCCACTGTATTTGAATTTGAACATATTTGAAGTATTTTTTACAAGGAAAAGCTAAGCCTTATGTAGTCAATATACATGCTACAAGTAAAAGACACCACACTTGGCTGAACTTGATCTTAAGGTACCGGTAACTTTAAGAACCTGTGCCCATGTAACAGGCGATTTGACAAATTACTTTGAGTATAATCTATGGATTTAAGGCCTGTATTCAATATACATGGATAGAGCGCCAGGATCTAGTCCAGTACCAATTCCCTGTATGGGTTACGCTCGTTTGTATATACAGTAAAACCCCGCTTCAGGGACACCCAACTTAAGGGCACACCCTGTTTACGGAGACATCCCACTGAAGGGGACAATTTTCTCGGAATGGACATTTTTTCCTCTAGAAAGAGTTTATTTCAACCACACTTAAGGGAACACCCAGCTTGAGGGGTCATCATGGTTAAGGGGAGGTGGGTAGACTGGTGTCTAGACGATCAGACACCAGGCAACAGCCTGTATAGCCTCCTGTAGGCATCACGTCTGTAGGGTGTCTGTGTGGTTATAACAGTGTCTATATGACATAGTACCACCTGTATGAAAGTATTATATACTACATACCTTAACCATCGACAGACTGAGACCCTATTTAACAGGTCACCCCACTTAAGGGACCACTTCGCCCAAAACTCACCCAGTGTTCCCTTAAGCGGGGTTTTACTGTATATGTGTGTGTGTGTGTGCATATTCATACATACACTCCGAGGAGCACACAACCGCTTTTATCTGAAACCAGTCGCTATTGTATTTATTATCCAACTTTTACTGACAAGTAAGGATATCCATATTAGTTCATTTTAAGTATGCACTATTTTTTTCAAATGCACAATTTTTCTGTATGCGCCGGGTTTTGTATACAACATATCTATATGCTCCCGGTATGAATATACACCCTCACTATGTGTTTTCTATGGACACTTTGTATTAGGTGGATATATCTGTATGCTCCAGGCATGTAGATACACGCTCACTATGTGTTTTCTATGGACACTTTGTATCCGGTGGATATATCTGTATGCTCCGGGTATAGTGACACACACTCACTATGTGTTTTCTATGGACACTTTGTATTAGGTGGATATATCTGTATGTTCCGGTATGGTGATACACACTCCCTATGCGTTTTCTATGGACAATTTGTATTAGGTGGATATATCTGTATCTTCCGGGCATGTAGATACACGCTCACTATGCGTTTTCTATGGACACTTTGTATTAGGTGGACATATCTGTATGCTCCGGGTATAGTGATACACACTCCCTATGCGTTTTCTATGGATACTTTGTATTAGGTGGATATATCTTTATGCTCTGGGTATGGTGATACACGCTCACTATGCGTTTTCTATGGACACTTTGTATTAGGTGGATATATCTGTATGCTCCGGGTATAGTGACACTCGGTCACTATGTGTTTTCTATGGATACTTTTTATTATCCACCTAATACAAAGCGTCCATAGAAAACACATAGGGAGCGTGTATGGACATACCTGGTGCATACGGATATGTTGTATGCTCCGGGTGGCGCATACGGAAAAATAGTGCGTATGGAAAAATAGTGCATAACTAAAACGAACTGTCATCGACATGCCACTTGTCCAGAAAAGGTGGATAATAAATACAATATAGACTGGTTTCAGATAAAAGCGGTTGTATGCTCCTCGGAGTTGACTATGCGCAATATCCTCGCATACGCTCGGATATTACTACCCGTCAACTCCTCGGAGCATACGGCCGCTTGTATCTGAAACCAGTCAATATTGTGTACGTATTAGGTGGATATATCTGTATGCTCTGGGTATAGTGATACACGCTCCCTATGTGTTTTCTATGGACACTTTGTATTAGGTGGATATATCTGTATGCTCCGGGTATGTAGATACACACTCACTATGTGTTTTCTATGGACACTTTGTATTAGGTGGATATAGCTGTATGCTCCGGGTATAGTGATACACGCTCACTATGTGTTTTCTACGGACACTTTGTATTAGGTGGATATAGCTGTATGCTCCGGGTATAGTGATACACGCTCACTATGTGTTTTCTATGGATACTTTGTATTAGGTGGATATATCTGTATGCTTCGGGTATAGTGACACATGCTCACTATGTGTTTTCTACGGACACTTTGTATTAGGTGGATATATCTGTATGCTCCGGGTATGGTGATACACACCCCCTATGTGTTTTCTATGGACACTTTGTATTAGGTGGATATATCTGTATGCTCTGGGTATAGTGATACACGCTCACTATATGTTTTCTATGGACACTTTGTATTAGGTGGATATATCTGTATGCTCCGGGTATGGTGATACACACCCCTTATGTGTTTTCTATGGATACTTTGTATTAGGTGGATATATCTGTATGCTCTGGGTATAGTGATACACGCTCACTATATGTTTTCTATGGACACTTTGTATTAGGTGGATATATCTGTATGCTCCGGGTATAGTGATACACGCTCACTATGTGTTTTCTACGGACACTTTGTATCAGGTGGGTATATCTGTATGCTCCGGGTATAGCCATACACGCTCACTATGTGTTTTCTATGGACACTTTGTACTAGGTGGATAATAAACATATGTATGCATATAAAGGACCCCTTAGGACTCACTCCTCCGTACAATATGATCAGGTGAATACAATACTGGCCTAGTTTCACTCTATTACCCCGGTCCCTGGTAAACTTCCGTCATCGGTAAATACTGTCCTACTTGGGACTGAGTTCTTAGTGCAGTCAGTAGCCGTGTCTTCATGGGAAATACATGTTGGAGTTAAGTCCCACGGTGAACTTTTTTAAAATTCAAGTAAAACAGAGACACATACTGTCGTCCTAGGACGTTCTTCCCAGATAGTGCCCAAAAATACAAAGACAAGACATTCATTCATATCAACAGATTTATGAATATATAACATATAACTTGATCATTATCTAGTGATAAATACAGTTATCTGATTCCAACCATTATATCAATTATATAAGCCAGCGTATCCATTATTGGTCGAGACAATTATATATATTAGTACAAATGTCCATTGATATAAATACAAGCAATTATCTAATGACATAGGGCTAAGTCATGAAAATCAACTTCTTATAGTTGAGACTCAAGCCCCCTTTATTGTAACCTATTATCAAGTGTACTCTGTAAAGACCAAAGAGGATTTTGTACTATGGAAAACAATAAATAAATTATATTAAATTTAAAAAAAAATGGATTCAAACAATTTCATCCACGCTCCCTCCTGTGTTTTCTATGGAGAATTTGTATTAGGTATGATCTATCTTATTTCTATTCAGTACATGTCTAAATCTTCAGCGTAGCTTGCATTTTCGTGAACGGATGTTTGTTCTAGTGTTTTATGCTTCTAATAAAAGTCAGAGCGATCTCAAAACGGGATTTAATGTATGAGGTGGCAGGCTGGGAATTGAATCTTGTTTATTTGTTTGGGTAGCTTCACGTCCAATATGTTCTATTAGACTTACTTTGGGTTTGACTGAATCTATGAGGTGAATGTCAGTAGAAATCTCACCCCTACACATTTACCGAGGTGAGAGTTCTTTTACTTGCCACACCACATAGACATGGTATGAGAAGGACTGGTCTTTGATATAGCAGTAAATCTACCACTGCTGAGGGAGAAAAGTGGCTGCAGTGGGACTCAAAACCATAAAGTCTGACAACCTTGGGATTACAAGTCCAGTGCTCTTTACCACTGAGCTAACTCCCCACCCGGTCATTTTAGTTATGCTTGCATGCGAGCATATCTGGCCTGCACCATGCGGAGGCAAAGCGACCAAGACTGAATCTGCACACCATCTCAGGTATGCTCCCGTGTTTAAAATCGCTAACATTATCAAGTATAAATCCCCGGTTGCATTCATGTCAGCAAACATTTTGAACAGCATGCAAACATATGAGAGAAACATCAACCAATCAACAAATCCAAACAAATTGCAAAAACATCAACTGAAGTTGCTTAGACAAAGCTATATTACCTGAGGTACGATGTCTGTTGGTCTGATGCCCTTCACATACAAAATCCCAAACATTATATACATACTGTAAATAATGACCATATTTAGGAATGTCTCCAGGTAGATAGAGCATCACATCATAGCCTTACTTGTTAACTTTATAGGGGACAGAGCCATTGTTAGTTCATGAAGCAGTCACTAGGTGGTCGGGGGACAGAACCCATATTCTGGCTCTTTATTCTTACGAAATTCAGCTGCCTTTCAATGTTTAACCAAGGTTCCTTTGACTCTCTACACCGATCCCAGAGCAGGAAGATATAATGCTAAAACCTAGGACATGATGTTTTTCGCATTGAACTCTTTATTTACATATGTCAGAAAAGCAAGAAAAGTGACATTTCCCAATTATCACTCACTTCTTTTGCACCTCCATTAGTGACAGCTACTTTTTCACCTCCTTTAGTGAAGAACACCTACTCGGGGGGGCGTCATGGCAGCGCCCATGGATCATAGGCTATATGCCGTATAAGAGTAAACATGGTTTCTGGGCCCATACAGGTGGCCGTTCGAGGCCATTTGATGCAAATATACGTCCTGACACTGCAGGCGGAGGGACATATTTTTGCGTCAAAGGACCAAGAACGTTCACTCATACCGGCTCAGTCACTACATTTTCTTATTACTATATACCTCCTAATCGTTTAAAAAACCTGTTTTATAAACTGCACAAAGCTAATGCCATTCACTACGGCCTGCTTTCATGGTGGGCGCGAACATTATTTATACTACACCCCTAGCAGCGGGTAGTATTTCACAGACGTTCGCTGACAGGTATATAGTAATACGTTGTTGGGTCATTTTATCACTTGTCACTGTTTTTTTTATTCATATAATTCCTATTCAACCCCACTGTACGCCTCATGTTAGGCTAAGGCACATATCATTATTATGACTGGAGCAGTTGGAAGATGGGTTAATTATAATCCAAACGATCCTCCAGTATAAATAAAAGTCCCCCCCCCCTCAGCGCATACATACTTAATGTGTGGCCCCTTTGTCATGTTATTATACACCTGTGCCAGTATGTTACACAAATACCAACCTCTGCTAGGGTATTGGTATTAAATATATACCGGCACAGTATGGTGGTATAAAATGATGTACCACCCTACTTTGAATACAAATTCTGATTGGCTGAAAAAAATTGCACTGACCGACTTGGGAAGTGCTGGCAGTGACTTGCACAAGGATCACAGGAGTTGAAGGGAAAAAAAGAGTAAAAAATGTGCTTGGAGCATATTCTGTGCTTGACTTTCACTAAGATGTCAAGAGATATACCAGCACACTTTGAATCCAGCTCGGACGTTGTCATATTTCCTTATGTAATTCATCAAATACTTATATTTGAAGGTATATAATAAGATAAAAATGTATTACCTTACTGGTACATACTCACATACCTTGTTTCTTTTGATAAAAATATTCAAAACGCGGTATGTGAGTATGTACCAGTAAGGTATATACATTTTATCTTAATATGACCCAGGCTGTTATGGCATAAAAACACCATCAAACATGAAAACCGAATGTATAACAAAAACCCATATTGACTGGACCATTTAATAAAATCCATATTATACAGAACCGAATGTATGATAGAAACTCATACTGGCTGGACTATTAACACCACCAAAAAAAATTCCATTTTTTTGTTTGGTTTGGGTAGTTTAATGTCCAATATGTTCTATTAGACTTATACTCTTTAATAAAATCCATATTACGAATATGTAAAACATGTATTTTACGGATGTCAAACTTTGGAGATTTCTCTCTGGTCTCAGAGATGTTTGCTGGATCAACACTAGACGTACAGTCTACAGACAGTGGTTTGTCGAGTCGCTGACAAGTCATCACAAGGGAAGCGATTCAATAAACAACTTTGAAAAGAATTCTTAAAAATGATATTAAAAACAAACTGAGAATGAAATATGCTATAGTGAAAACAATGTTTTTCCAACCAAGATAATTGTCGGGGAACGAGAAAATTAACCCATATAAGGATGCATTTGTATAAAAAATTATTACCAAAATATCTATATCTGTATCATTCATGATAGCTTCATCTATATAATGTATTGATCCCAATTTGAAGATTGAAGGGCACTAGTTACTATCATATTCATTGTACATGACGTTGAATTGCATGCATAAAAGGAGGAATATATCAAACGGTAATGAACAAAGACTGATAATATGTCAATTACGAGCAATGTGTGAAAATAAAGCTTCCTTACTAAAGCAACTCATATTTATGTTCATATTTTGTAGTACCCACATAGTATTAAGAGAAAACGTGGTTACTGAGCCTGAAGGGTTGGCCGTTCGAGGTATTTACATACCATAAATACGTCCCGACGCTGCAGGCCGAGGGACGTAATTATGGCATGAAAAGGCCGAGAATGGCATCCCTACAGGCTCAGTCACTATGTTTTCTTATTATTACATACCTAAATATAAAAAAACACGCCATTTTATATTTTTATTAAATGTACCTATTGACCCAATGGTCACAGTGCGCCCGAATATTCACTACGGGCGCAGTGCCCCCAAACATTATTTTTATCCTACCCCTAATAAAAAACGCCATAGGCTTAACATGGGATTTGTTTATGTCACGGGTTGTGGCATAAAGTGTTGTTTATGCCACTACTTTCTGATACTGAAAAAATATGGAAACGGGGTAGGATAAAATCTAGACGCCACTCGTTTGAGTTTGAGCTTACTCATGCCACTTATTTTTCTTGGCTCCGTAATGTCACTCGTCTTCGACTCGTGAAATTATGGAGCCAACAAAATGCGTGGCATAAATATACTCAGACTCAAACTCGTGACGTCTCTTGATAATACTGCACCCCTAGCAGCAGGTAGTATTTGATAGACGTTCAGCCATAGGTATGTAATAATAGCATAGAAGAACATTGTGACCTCAGTGAATGTAAATAATAAATAAATATATAAAAACATCACCTTCACTTCCTCAACAACACTTGAGCATGAGTTGCAGGCACACAACACTCGTCTTTACCTCTCAACTAAGTAGAAACAGACTTCAGATTCATAAATCTAAGATAATATTTATACAGAAGTGTCTATTGCCACGTCTCACATACTCAAGATAATAGGGGCTCTAATTTCAGAAACTGTTCGTGGTTCACATATTATCAGTTTTTGCTCATTATATTTTTACATATTCTTCATCATTGTTGTGTATAAAGCCTGTGTATGATTCTCAGGATTTCGTGTATTTTTGTTTTTGTTTTTACTTTTTTTTATGTATTATCCCATACCTATGGCAGAACGTCTAGAGGGAAACTATGTTCCGGTGGGAATAAGTCAAAGTTACGAGGCAAGGCTTGGAAAAATTACTGCCCAAGGTCTTGGCCGTGGGCAGTAATTTTTCCAATCCTTACCGAGTGGTTTCCCTCTTCCTATATACCTGGAAATGTCGACTAATAAAAACCGTTATTTGCCTTTGGGGAAATCCTATACAATGCACCTGGGGTTTGAGTGGGTTTTCCTTTTTTAAAAAACCCACGTTTTAGACGCCCCCGATCTTGGGAAAATCCTAGAAGATTATCATGCAGTAATATCATAATACAACATTAAAATTATAAATACCCTTTGATTTTAAGGCATTTCTAATGGCTCCCCTCGAAATTCTCAATTGCTATCGGGAAGAACCCGCATATAAGACGCACCCCGAGTTTGAGCAAATCCTGTAAGACGCACTGGGGTGTCTTTTACACTGGAATTTACGGTATGTTTTTTCTTAGTACAGTAGTTGACTACTGATATCAGTGGTTTTTATATTGAGTGCAGCGCTTCTGGACCTTTACCTCCTCCACACATCAGCCCCCCCCCCCCCCCCACCAGAAAAAAAGACAAAAAAAGACCCAAAAAAAAGACACGAGCTGTGGTGCCCTGAGGTTGACACGTGTCTGGTGGTCCAGGCACCCCCGTTATGCATGTCACGCTCATACACCACCATTCATTCCCACTAAAAATAGCTCCTCGTGTGCTGAGGGCAAGAGGCGTGATTAACCCTTTCCTTACTAATAATGACACTATACCACTCATCAGCCATGGGCGAATGATGTCATATGGCATTACCAGCCACGGGCGAATGATGTCATATGGCATTCTTCAGCCATGGGTGAATGATGCCATATGGCATTCTTCAGCCATGAGCGAATGATGCCATATGGCATTACCAGCCACGGGCGAATGATGCCATATGGCATTCCTCAGCCACGGGCGATGATGCCATATGGCATTCCCAACCATGGGCGAATGATGCCATATGGCATTACCAGCCATGGGCAAATGAGGGCATATGGCATTCCTCAGCCACTGGCGATGATGCCATATGGCATTACCAGCCATGGGCGAATGATGCCATATGCCATTATCAGCCATGGGCAAATGAGGGCATATGGCAATCCCAGCCATGGTCGAATGATGCCATATGGCATTACCAGCCACAGGGGAATGATGCCATATGGCATTTCCCAGCCACGGGTGAATGATGCCATATAGCAATACCAGCCATGGGCGAATGATGCCATATGGCATTCCTCAGCCACAGGCGAATGATGCCATATGGCATTCCCCAACTACGAGCGAATGATGGCATATGGCATTCCTCAGCCACGGGCGAATTATGGCATATGGCATTACCCGGCCATGGGCGAATGATGACATATGGCATTCCCCAGCCACGGGCGAATGATGCCATATGACATTCCCCAGCCACGGTCGAATGATGCCATATGGCATTCCCCAGCCATGGGCGAATGATGCCATATGGCATTCCCCAGCCATGGGCGAATGATGCCATATGGCATTCCCCAGCCACGGTCGAATGATGCCATATAGCATTCATCAGCCAGGGTCGAATGATGCCATATGACATTCCCAGCCACGGTCGAATGATGCCATATGGCATTCCCCAGCCACAGGTAAGTGATGCCATATGGCATTCCCCAACCATGGGCGAATGCTGCCATATGGCATTCCCCAACCACGGGCAAATGATGCCATATGGCATTACTAGCCACAGGCGAATGATGCCATATGACATTACCAGCCACAGGCGAATGATGCCATATGGCATTCCCAGCCATGGTCGAATGATGCCATATGGCATTACCAGCCATGGGCGAATGATACCAAATGGCCTCATTTTGTATTTTGCAATATAGGCTCATATTTTGGGAAATACTTAAAAGACAATTTTTTTCACCTCGTAACTTTGAACTTTTGCTCACGGGAACATAGTTTCCCTTTATCTCACCCCTGGAATAAATGCCCATAGGCTTAACATTGGGAACTCGTTCTCCATGCCCCTTCAAGTATTGCGGTTTGTTTTCCATGGTCTATATCCTGTGTGTCATCCATTCTTTTAATGTGTACAGGGGTAAGATAAATACAGAAAGCAACTCGATTTGGTCAAAGAAGTCATTCTGCAACTCGCTTGAATGCTTCATGATATTCACTCGGCTGTTGCCTTATTCATATCACTCCGCATCAAACTCGTGGAGAACGATGACTTTGACCAAAACTTGTTGGTTTCTTCTTTACTATTCCACCACTTACGTGTCACTCGGGAGGATGGTGTACGTGATTTACGTACCTCACATGTATAGTATTTACAGATACTCTGTCAAGTAAACACGTCTAGCTGATAAGGAGATAACGAGTATAACCCCGGGTCAACACACGTGGGGGTAAAACCACTGAGGACTGATCTGATCTGAGGGTTATCAGTGGGTCAGACAGAGATCTGACAGTCCGTCTGCAGAAAAACTGCAAGTCATGGTGACAGGGACAGTGTTAGTGAGGTCTTTATCCTACCCCGAATAAAAAAAACTCCATAGGCTTAATATTGTCCGACTGTATTCTGGCGAGCGTGCAGTCAAGTGTTTTTTTATTGCACACGGGTAAGAAATAATCATATATCGAGAATGTTAATAACAACTGCTCTTTATAAAAAAATATATATTGGGAATGGGGTAGGATAAATACTAAACTGAACTCGAGTTAGTAGCGTTAGTGTTTATTTCACTCTGGTCAGGTCTGCATCTCACAACGCTCGGCCAACGCCTCGCGCAGTAATTCGCGACCTGCCCATCGTGCGATAAACACGAACACTACTAACTCTCGTTCAGTTTCTACTTATTATCCTACCCCTAATAAAAAACTCCATAGGCTTAACATTGGGTCACTGTATTCGGTCTGGAGTTCAGAAAAATGAAAAATATCCCTCTAGTGGGATACACTTGACAAATGGCGTCATTTGTTAATGTAGAAGTAATTTAGACGGGCGGGTAGGATAAATTCTAAACCAAACTCGAGTTAGTTGTGTTATTGTTCATCGCACTCAGGCAAGATCACATATTACTGCTCTCGGCTTCGCCTCGCGCATTAATACACGATCTAACCGTCGTGCAATAAATAACAACACACTAACTCTTGTTTGGTTTCTCCATAGTATCCACCCTTAGTAAAATCTCCATTTTCCATACTGTGCATGTACTGATAGAAAACGTAGTTACTGAGCCTGAAGGGATGGCCAGTCGAGGTATTTTGTATCATATTCAATTTGTATTCATGAAAAAAAGGCCGAGAATGGCATCCCTATGAGCTTGTTCACTAACTGTCCGTGTTGTGCATGTAATGTGTGCGACTGAATCGTGTGACGTCTCGATGTTTCATGTTGTGTATGTAAACTTATTTTTTCTCCCTTTTTTTAGGGGGTGGGGTTGGGAAGGGAGCTTACTAGGTCTTATAGCCATGTCTCATTAATTCATATTGTGTATGTTATGTGTGCGACTGAACTGAGTGAAATTCCTGTGTTTCATTTTGTGTATATAATATTAGGAAACATCCTTACTGTGGATGAAATGGTTCCTGTTCAAGGTCAGTTGTCGATTTTATACTGCCTGCCGCCACAGTCGGAAGGCAGTTTGAAATCGACAACTGACTGAGAGTATTCTGGTTCTGTGGGTATCTTACTTACTTACTATAGTTTGCCATACACTAATAAACAGGTAGTTATTTTAAAGTGTTGATCAAAACGCTTGCTAGAGTTTTCTTAGACTTGCTAAAGTCTTTGGTTATGAACATTCCTTAAATGATTAAACACAACCAGAATAAAGTTTATTATAGTATGTATCCTTCTGTGACTGGCCCATGAATCAAAGACTTGTCCACTGTGACCAAAATCTCCTGTTTATGACCCCAAGCCGCTCCCTGTAACCCTATACCTCCCCCTACTTTTCCCCTTCCCTTCTTCCAGTTCTCTGGCCGCCTGTGTTGTTATAGTAATAAATTTTGCCTGCTCCTGACTGTGACTCGATTGAGATCAAAGTGAGAGGGTATCATTCTCCCAACAGATATCCTGATCAATGGCTATGATATCTGTTTGGAGAGTATTGGGATTACTGGAGCTGAATAGCGTCAGAAATCAAACACCATTACCGATTGAACCAGTCCCTGTATCCCAGCGAGGAGAGTAGACATAGGATGCAGGGACTGGAGCCAGTCTAGGTTTTTCTCTATATTATTAGAAAATCAAATCTTTATACTCTTATATCGTCAAGCTCATATTTTTCTAGAGTATTGAATACATTTCCAATGTCTGCAGACGTAGAAGACAATAAATTTGTAAAATCAGTAAACATTGAAACGTCAATTTGTAGAGCTTGCCTAGCTTCACTATTTAATTGGTGTGCTCCATTCTCCATCTATTTACCTGTATAGGTGTGTAAAGCTGGGATTCTATAGCGTTACGTCGTGACTCTATTTATACAGCTGCTGCCTGTGGTAGGAATTAACGCTAATATAATATTAACATTACGCTGTATTAATAATGCATACTATTTGTCCTCCTGTAGATGCTTTCACTGAGTGTTACTTGACAGACTTGGTGTGGTTGATATAGAAGTTGTATTAGAATAACTCGTATACGAGAGATGCAATAAAAGTGATTAAAAATACAAAAACTTCATATGATTCAGTTGGGTTCAGGAAAAAATCCTACATTTTTTACACTTGGTGAGCTTTAATAACTATTCTCACATGTAATATTTTAAGCCAATCAGAAGTCAGCATTCTACCATGTCTGTAGGAGCATTTCCCACAGGAATCCCACCATTGTACAGCTCTAGGCTGGTGTACTGGGATCCATAGGCCCTCTAACTGAGTGTGCTAGTGGTAGCTGTATTCAGCGTTTTGAAAAAGTAAAGAAAGGTTTATCTAAGATTTGAATTATAGGTATGCTGGAGTCTATATTCCTATATACCTATGAGCGAACAACATACGATTACTTAACGCTGCTGGGGGTGGAATAACTTTTGTTTACTGCCCAGGTTGAAGTTACTGCCCATTTTGACGTTTACTGCCCAGGTTGACGTTTACTGCCCAGGTTGACGTTCAGAGACATTCAGTTTTTATAGATATTAGCCGACAATTGAAGGTATATAGGAATAGGGAAACCACGTACTGGTGGAAATAAGTCAAAGTTACTCAGTAAGGCTTGGACAAAAATTACTGCCCGCGGCTATGCCTTGGGCAGTAATTTTTCCAAGCCTTACCTCGTAACTTTGACTTAGTCCCACCGGAACATAGTTTCCCTCTATTATTCTCAAAACATATATATTTTGGTGTGGTTTATGTTGAGATTTATATAATTAACATCACTTTACAACAGAGAAAGAAGTGGTTGAGCTATGCCTGAATATAGCTTTCTGCTGTGATCATTGAGTCTGCTCCAAAAATGTTGACACATCTATAGACTATTCTTACATACCTATGGCCGAACGTCTATGAAATACTACCCGCTACTAGGGATGCAGTATAAATAATGTTCGGGCACACTGTGCCCGTAGTGAATATTCGGGCGCACTGTGCACATAGTGAAGGCATCGGGTCAATAGGTACATAAAATAAATATATAAAATGACGTCTTTCTTGGTATTTAGGTATGTAATACAGTAGAACCCCGCCTAACGGACACCTCACGTAAGCGGACACCCCGCGTTAACCGACACCTTTGCTCGGAACGGTTCCCTCTATTAGATGTTTATTTTAACCTCGCGTAAGCGGTCACCGCGCATTAGCGGACACTTTGGCCCGGAACGAAGGGTGTCCGCTTACGCGGGGTTGTACTGTAATAAGAAAACGTAGTGACTGAGCCCGTAGGAATGCCATTCTCTGCATTTTGATGCCGTAAATATGTCCCTCCGCCTGCAGTGTCGGGACATGTTTATGGCATCAAAAGACCTCGAACGGCCACCCCTTCGGTCTCAGTAACCATGTTTTCTCTTATTACATGTTGATGCTTTGCCATGAACGTTTCCCAAATGTTTTGTAATTTTTTTACATGGTTTTTAAAAAAAAAGATGACTGTATAATATAATTAATCATTATGAACCACATGGACTGCAGTGATAAAATTATAAATTTTCATCATCCTATTGAGGTCCTAAAACTTTATTACGGCCAGTTTTTCTCTTATCCTATCTAGACCACCGAGTCTAGGTTCTGTTACCTTGTGATATTCCCATATTTTGGTCACCGTATTTAAATGACCGTATGTTTGGTATGAAATAGACAGAATTTCTGTCATATCGTCATTCCATTTTTATTCCTGTCCTGAAGAAGGCTTCTCCTGCCAAAACGTCGACAGAAAGGGAATAAAGTGTTCATTGCTAGAACTATGGAGTGTACATCCGTTTGTACAGTGTTATAGAGATAGACAGGACTTCACCACAAAACTTCATAACAAGAAAACTCCTTGGTATAAAGTGTACACTTAGTGTCTCCCAGGGTGTATGAAGAAGGAAGAACCAGAAAATGTCTCAACTTTATAATCTTTACCTGTAATACAATGATAATTTCATATATTACTTGAACTCTTTAAAATAGTGTTATATTTATATATGTGTGTCTGTGTGTGTGTAAGGCATATTTAATAGAATACGCAAGTTGAAATTTCTGACATCCTTCAAGTCAAACACCGTGTTTCTAAGCACGTGTAAAACAGTGTGCAACGTTCCCCTAAATATAGCTTTAACCATATAAGGACAGGCGCCTACGGCAGAGCTACCCTCACAAGAACGGGGGCTAGTGACAGTGTAGACTGTTGGGGGATTGTTTCATCAAGTGATAGCATATGTTATCCATATACTTTTACTTGTTTTTGCTAATAATAGGCAATACGAAATCATATCTACATTATTCAAAAATGTCATGGTTATTTGATAAATATTTCCTTCTTAAAACCAGTTTTGTAAATATAGGATTAATGATGCCTCGAGGCATCCTTGGTCCTCAAAGTGTTTACGGCCTCTATTTACACTGAGTTCATATTGCCAAAATTTCCCTTTTTCTTGGACACAATTCAACTCCTCATAACACCCTGGGCAGCGCGGTCAGGTGTGACGCCTTGATGACCACCCAACCATGACGTCATGTGCCGTGTCAGCCATGTTTGTGAGTATCAGGTAAACAGTACACAAGTCCTCTGTGACCTAGTCTGTGACCTAGTCTGTGACCTAGTCTGTGCCCTAGTCTCACACAGTGACGTAAATACTATAGAGGAAAGTTCAGGGTCAGAGCTTTCACCTCACCCCTGGTATTTTTTCTCCATAGACTTAATATTGGGAACTCGTATCTAACGCCCATTAGATATTTAAGAAAAATATCCAATGGGGGATTATGCCACAAATGATAGCCCATTAGTCAAAGTGAAGGGTGAGATAATTAGTAGAAAGCGAACTCGAGTTAGCCTTGTCAATGTTTATACCACTCTGATCAGGTCTGCTACTCACTACACTCGGCCAATGCCTCGTGTAGTAACACACAACTTGCCCATCGTGGCATAAACATTGACAAGGCTAACTCTCGTTCCGTTTCGTATTTATCCTACCCCATCTCACCAATATACAGAGAAAATTATCCATGTTAGTAGCGTGTTGACACTCATAGGAGGATGGCCACATTTATCAATGCTGCTGGATCTACTTTCGTTATCTGGTCCCTGATTGGTCCGTTTTTTTTATTCACCTCGGTGCATAAATAACACTTTATTCAGCGCTCCGTCAAATACATTGAGTCAATGTTAAACCTATGGCGTTTTTTATTAGGGGTAGCATAAACTCAGAAACCACTTAACTCAGAAACTATGTAATTCACGCGGCTTCGCCTTGTGAATTACTATGTGATTCAAACTCGATGGGATATGAGCTCAGACCCTAAACTCTCATAGATTTCCTCTATATTGTATCTCATCGGGTCTGAATGGCGTAGTAATACAGGTGTTGCCGTTCAGCGCCACCTAACGGCCCACTGTCTAGTAACGCGGCCGCTCGGACAAACACCGCGATTCCAGCGGTATTCATATAGAGACATACAGCAATCACACCTAAAGTGTGAAGGCCTATTCACAAAGCGAAGCCGCGTGAATTATGTAGCGGTTCAAACGAGATGGGATTGAGCTCTGACCGTGGTGTACGGCCATAGGTATAGAGGAATATAGAATACTGGGGCATTGTGAGTAGGGAAAGTATTGATACCCTCACGCCTGTGTGAAGGGGTTGAGGGACTCCCGGTGATCTTTCACCGTAGTCCAAGGTGCCTCCCCCCACCCAAAAAAAAAGAAAAAAAGAAAGCTACATAGGCCCCTCTTCTGATTGGGATGAAGTAAAGAAGGCTGACCTTCATGAAGGGCTCGGCCTTCTTCCGGATGTCAGGGATGGTGAGTTTGGAACGCGCGTATCCCACAATGCGTGTGTTTCCGGGCATGAGGCCATCTTTGTAGAGCCACCTGAAACAACACCATGGAAGACATGTACTCTCAGTCTAATGTCTTTACGTAACGCTTTAAAAACAATATGGAGGACACATCACCTTGACTTAACCCTTTATGTAACATTTATAAACAATATGGAGGGCACGTCACCTTGACTTGACCTTTTATGTGACGTTTATAAACAATATGGAGGACACATCACCTTGACTTAATGTCTTTATGTGTCACTTTATAAACAATATGGAGGACACGTCACCTTGACTTAATGTCTTTATGTGACACTTTATAAACAATATGGAGGGCACGTCACCTTGACTTGACCCTTTATGTGACGTTTATAAACAATATGGAGGACACATCACCTTGACTTAATGTCTTTATGTGACGTTTATAAACAATATGGAGGACACGTCACCTTGACTTAATGTCTTTATGTGTCACTTTATAAACAATATGGAGGACACGTCACCTTGACTTAACCCTTTATGTGTCACTTTATAAACAACATGGAGGGCACGTCACCTTGACTTAACCCTTTATGTGTCACTTTATAAACAATATGGAGGACACATCACCTTGACTTAATGTCTTTATGTGTCACTTTATAAACAATATGGAGGACACGTCACCTTGACTTAACCCTTTATGTGTCACTTTATAAACAATATGGAGGACACGTCACCTTGACTTAACCCTTTATGTGTCACTTTATAAACAATATGGAGGACACATCACCTTGACTTAATGTCTTTATGTGTCACTTTATAAACAATATGGAGGACACGTCACCTTGACTTAACCCTTTATGTGTCACTTTATAAACAACATGGAGGGCACGTCACCTTGACTTAACCCTTTATGTGTCACTTTATAAACAATATGGAGGACACTTCACCTTGACTTAAAGTCTTTACGTGATGCTTTAAAAACAACATGGGAGACTCAATAACTTGACCTAACATCTTTACATGATGCTTCATAAACAACATGGAGTATGCATACCTTTGACTTAATATCTTTATGGTACGTTTATGAACAATACGGAGGATGTGTCATCTTGACTTTACATATTGATGTGAGACTTTATAAACAACATGAAGGATGTATCACCTTGACTTAACATATTTACGTGACACTTTATAAACAACATGAAGAACATGCCACCCTTAACGGAGAATTCGTGATGTGCACAAGATGGTGGAAGCAGTTATAAATGGATTATTTCCTGAGTATTCTTCAGCTTGTAATATAGGGGTTAACAACCGATAACAGAACTTGTCTTCTGACTACAGTGGCGCTATTTTTACAATTTTCTGGCGGATGATGGCGGAACTAGCAATCACTCTGTGCCCTATATGCTATTTATGTGTTAATCCAGTAGTCAATTTAAGACGATGAGAAAATCTTGTAAGCAAGGGCCAATCATGATGGGGTTCGACGTGCGAGTGTAGAGCTTTATCAATATCACTCACAATGAGATCTTCCCACCTGAAACACTTCGTAAAAACAAGGTATATTTACCATAATGTTGGATAGATCTTCTTCTTGGCCAGATCGCCCTGAAAATATAGAACAGTGTGAAAATCAATGAGTAAGATTTCCTCGAGATTTCAAAAACACATCGCTCACACTCTTTGGATATATTTCTAAATCTGTAATTAACGTCAAGACCTAAAGAAGCATATTCAATTCTCTGACTGGTGAACTTAGGTTACTAGAAGAAAATAGCTATCTGCCAATCAACGTGTACCTACTGACCATGTGTAATTCCCCCCCCCCCCCCCCCCCCCAGTATTTCAGGTTTATATACTGATTTCTGCTGAGACCTGGATTGAAGACTTAATTCCATATAGTCGATTTTATTCCCGATGTGTTCAAGATGTACTCCAGTTGAGGTCCTGAAAACAAAACTGGTCTATGTCTGGTCTCTGTCTGGAGGCCATCGGCGCAATGGAATAGGGTACATGTGTGTCAGGACCAAAACTGGAGTAGATCTTGACCACATCGGGAGTAAAATTGGTGATATAGAATCAAGCCTTAATGAGCTACATCACAGGAATCAGGCGGTCGTCATAGACAGGTCAACCACTGATGATATGGACGATGAATTATTTAAAACTGGGACCAAGCTACATGTTAATACTCTCAACCAACTCAATAAAATTAATATCTAACAAACACAAAAACAGGCAATAAGTTCACTGAGATGATAAAGTGAGGGAATGAATGTTTTAATCGATACCATGCTGGGTCAGCGATAGGTGAGGAGGAAATCACTCAGATGTGAAATTACAAACACAATGTTTCATCACATCCTGCCATCAAAAAAGGTGAAAATACACATCCTGCCATACAAAAAAGTGAAAATACACATGCTGCCATAAAAAAAACCCAGTAAGAAACAACTACTACAAAACAAGATGGGAATTTACGTTTTGTATGGACTGAAGCGTTTAGCCGAGTTACGTATGAACTGTAAATTCCCATTGAGTTTTGTAGTTTGTAGTTGTAGGTTGTTCTATATCTATTACATACGCGAACCTAATAAAATCTCATGTCAATTTGGCTTGAAAACCATGTTTTAGTTGACGTCATATGGTACTCTGGTCCATTCGGGTTTTTTTACGTTATATAGCGAAGGGGTCATCCAAGAGTATACGCAGAATAAATTCCAAAATTTTAGACCCCCACTCCACTCTCTTTTTTGTACGCAATAAAACAAAGAAAGGGCATCCGAAAATGTTTACCCAACCCCCCATCCCCTATCAGTATGTATATAAAATACTATATATTCTATGATGTTGACTTATGGAGTCACTAACCAAATGATACCCATCAAGTTTGTCTATTCTATGGTTGGCTCCGGAACAGTGCGTATTTACAGTATATTTATCACGGGTATATAATAATCAAGTCACCTCATAATTGATAAACACATCCAGAGCTAATGTATGCCATAAACATTCTCCGACAAAACAGAATTACAATATAAACACAGTTTGGCCCACTCAATTAAAGTCAGAAACTCTAAATGTGCTGCACTTATTTTATAGGGATGTCAATTGGGATCAGGGTAAAAAGTGGAAATATTTCTCTCTTTTTTTAAATAATTTTTTTCTGTCTCAGAGCGACCGGGAAAACTTGGACAATATGTCGTTGTCTGCCATGGCATGGGGCTGAGGGTCTGTGGGGAGATTCAAACCACTGTTTCTATTGGCATAAATGAGGTTAAATCAATATTACCTTTGTTTGACGCAATAAAAAGAAATTACATATACTGAATAAACAAAATGGATTTCCCCGAAAAAAATGGAGAACCGACATCTGATTTTAATGGTGGCGCCCCATGTATTTCCAATGTCATAAAAGTAGCACATTTTTGTTCTTTTCCAACGTTTATTTTGACCGGTTAAAGTAGGCTCTTAGACATGCCTCTTTCCATCTGGCTCCTGTGGCCTGGTAACTATTCATGCATTTCGTTACAGAGTTTTAAAGACACGGATGCTTCAGACAGAGTTGAACCGAAGGGGCCAACCTCCTTGGTGATATGTACAACATTAACATTCTAACTGCTTTCTGTCTCAGTCCATGATCATGACAACAAAGATGGACACAATAAGCGAAAACAATGAAAAAATGGTTACTGAGAATCAAGCGCTCATTCCGTTAAAAATTGAACAACACATCACACTAAAAGCAAAGCTACTGAGACAAATATGATAATACAAACAATGAATGTCAGACACAGGAAGTACCAAGCGGCCAAAATCATTGACAAGTTTATCTTTGTGCTGGTCGGAACAAAATATAGCCTTCTGAAAATAGGATATGGGCGATATTTGCCACATGGTGTTTAAGGTTCTGACTATTACGAATCTGATGTTTGTTTGAGTTGTATGTGTTTTTATCATTAGAGTCGCTGATTGCTTTCAGACGCTGGGTGTGTTAAGCAGTGGGTGCTGCGCTGCACCCCTCTCAGAACTTCTCACCGGCTCTATGCCCCTCTTCTCTAAGGGTTAGAATTCCAATCTCTCAGAAAAACCTAGTGGGTAGAGTGTGCAATACTATCGTAAAACTGGATGAGTTTTAATCTTGGCCACCGTATGTCATGACTGGAGTTTGGCAAAGTGACTTCATGAGGCAAAGCCAAGTGAAGTCCGGAGTCAAAACTCCAGGAGTGGCATGTGATGGCCAAGATTGAAACGAATCAGGTTTTGATTTTATCCTACCCCGTCTCCTCGATTTTGGAATATTACGTGATACAAATTCTGCATACCACTAGTGGCATATAAAACTCTGTATGCCAGTCAGCGTGGCATACGGAAACTCAATGTTAGCCCTATGGGATTTTATATTAGGAGTAGGATAATAAGAAGGAACTGCACTGAGATCTGTAGATGCTGAAAATACCCCATGTATTCTGGTTGGGCAGTAATCTCATGAGGCAAAGCCAAGTGAAATTAGATTAACATTAACATAATATTTTCAGCAGCTATTGATCAAGTGTGGTTCAGATTTTATAAGAACCCTGTTACTGACTAACTTGCTAATGTATGTGACATCAACACCCATTAAGTATATTGTTTATAATACATTTATCTCACCCCGGTATTTTTCTCCATAGGCTTAACATTAGGAACTCGTACTCCATGGCCATGAGGTTTGTGTACCCAATACTCAATGGCTAATTTGGTGATTCATTTCATCAGTAGACAATGTCATACGGGGTGAGATAAAATCAGAAATCCACTCGATGAAAATAACTTGGTCTGCACTCCACCTCGTTTGACCGCAGAGTAATTCACTCAGCTTCACTTCGTGAATTATTCTGCAGTCAAGCTCGGTGGAGTACGGACCAAGCTATTTTCATCTCATGGGTTTCCTTCTAAGTACTTCATGGGCGTTGGGTACGAGTTCCCAATGTTAAGTCTATAGGGTGCTAGTACATAATTTGCCACCGTTCATTTTTCTTTCTCACAGGATCTTAGCCATACGTGATAGAAATATCATGGCTTAAATAAAGATGAGAAAAAAGGCTTGGAGCCAGTGAGAAGCTAGGAGAGAGTACAATGGGGGATGGTCTACTCACTTCCTGACGTCAGAAATAAGCGTGTGTGGACAGTGGAGAAAAATAAAGTTATCATGGACAGGAGGGGCATCTTGTCACAGAAAAGAGGCAAACATAAAAGAGAAAAACATATCTCGAAGGCAGATAGAATATCACTTAGGGTGTAACAAGGGAGGTAAGTTGGGGTAAATAAAAGAAAAAAAAAGGAAATATTTTTCATATAGAATTTGGTGCCAGAGAGACCTAGAAAATGTGGAAAATACGTTAGTCTCGGCCATGGTGTGGAGCTGTGGGTCTGTGGGGAGGTTCAAGCCACTGTTGGATGTGAAGGAGGCTCATTTTATATTATCTTTGTTTTACACAATGAAAAAAATATTTTAGATACTGAAACTGAAAACATGGATTTTCATGGAAAAATTAGATCTCCGGTTATTACTATTTTTCATGTATTTTCTTTTTTTCTTGTACCTGTGGACAGTTCGGCAGGATATGCTGAACAGAACTGGAGTGACCTAATCTCAGACAGTTTATCTTCATTTGTTTACTTAGACCCCCACAGTCTCTCTTCCCATTCCTGGTTTAGAATTGTGTGTCCCCATTTGATTCAGTGTAGCTGTGATGGCCGGTGTCGCGTTAAGTGTGGGAATGACCTCTGTTGCTATGGATGGTGCACTGCACTACTCAGCTGCTACACAACAACACCTACTACGCTACAAAATTTCTTTTGCAAAAATTATGTACACTTGAGATACTTATACACGATATGCTTCACTGACCAGATACTATAGAGCAAACCTATGAAAGTTTGGGTCAGAGCTGGTATCCTATCAAGTTTGAATCGTGTAGTAATTCATAAGGCGAAGCCGCGTGAATTATGTAGCGATTCAAAGGAGATTTCTCTCTCTTTTCTGGGTTTCTGAACTTATCTCACCCTTAACATTGACTAATGGGCTAACCTTTGTGACATTATCCCCGATTGGATATTTTTCCTAAATATCTCACGGGCGATGGATACGAGTTCCCAATGTTATGTCTATGGAGAAAAAACACCGGGGGTGAGATAAATGTGTAAACTCGTCCATTGTTACTCTGTATGCTACAATCAGCCAGTATCACTGGTGGATTATTTGTTTGTGTAGTTTTATGTCTCGGTAGCCTAGTTACGTCCTTTTGAGACTGACTCATTGGTTGACCTATCTGGTTCTTGAAAGGGATATCAACTCAATTTTGGTCTGCCTGTAAAAGTGGGACCCTATGCGTTTTATAGTGCTGCCTGACTGAAGGGCTGTGCCACAGACCATTGACACAACACTCTGCCGGTCACATTTTACCGACAACGGTCTGTGGAGAACTGACAGAGACGACACTAACGGACACACATCTAACCTCTCCCATTGTTACTCTGTGCTCTCCATTGCAATGATTAGAACTCTTGATTTCAGTGAGAAGTTTTGATTTAATAACATTTGCTGATATAGCGTTGGGAATTGTTACAATAGTAAAGAAGACTCTTAAAGCTGTGAGTTTATTGTCATAAAGTGAGAATTGTTACTTTCAGTAAAGTATACTCTCAAAGCAGTGAGTGCGCTGTGAGTGTTTGAATTGTTGCTTCCGGTACAATGTGTTGTCGCATCAGTGAGAACGTTTAATGGCAGGCAGATATATCTGAGTTGGGTGTTGAATCAAGTATATTTGTGGCAACTGTAAGTCTGCCTTGAAACTTATGAGGTACAATTTGAAACTAAAGAGATAAAATTTGTAACATAAGAGGTACAACTTGGAATTAAAGATATGAACTACAGAACTAAAGTGGTGTGATTTTGAACTAAAGAGTCATAAGTTTGAAGTAAAGAGTTGTATAATTTGGAAGTAAAGTGGTGTGATTTGGAAGTAACATGGTGTGATTTGGAAGTAAAGATTTGTGTGATTTGGAATGAAAGAGTCATGTGATTTGGAACTAGGATGGTGTGATTTGGAAGTGCCTGAAAAACTTGACATATGTCGAGAGGCATTGGAAATTTTAAAAAAGAAAATAAAAAAAAAAGTAAAGAGGTACAGCTTGGAATTAAGGAGAAGGAATTCTGAACTAAAGAGATGATATTTTGGAACTAATGTGGTTTTGATTTGGAACTAAAGAGGTACATTAAATAAGCCTCTGCACCTACCACCAAATGTCAATAAACAATTTAAAAAAAAAAAAAAAAAAAATTAAACGATTCTCAAGCGAAATATACAAATATCCACATGTACTCATAGGTCCCAACGCTGGTATATTGTAACAAAGAAATTGCGAATGAGCATTTTCCATCGCCCAGTTGTAACAATTTTCCCTAAGCTTTGATCGTTATAAAGCGTGGATACAAACCGGGTCCTTGGTCAAAGTTTCATCAAGCTGAAAGCATGGTCAGAGGTGTGACATGGGTTGATTATCACTAAGATTTTTACTCTGGTTTCAAGAAAAATGTGTTTTTTCTTATTTGTTATTATTAAATGAGAATATAATGTCTGGTCCTGCTTGTGAAACTGTCCTACCTAACGTCTTGTTGCGGTCTATAACACTGACTGATAAAGTTGTCAGTTTTCGGTCCAAAATGCTTTGAAGTTTCTTTGAAGAGCGGAATGTAAATTTCTTTTCTCTCTCTTTTTTTTAAAGAAAACGAGGCGAGAGCATTTGTCATCAACCGATACTGCCTTGAAAAAAAAAAAAATCTTTTCTCTTTGAAATTTGCCGCCGTTTGGATGAGAGGCTCTGACGTCACGAGGGTCAAGGTCGTAGCGGATAACATCCACTGCGTTAATTACTCCCAATGTTACACTTATTGACCAATTCTACCAATCTTAACATATAGCTGACTGTTATAAATCTCTGATATAGAGGTTCCATACAATCCCCCTGTATTGAACGTCACTCTTTGTTTGTTTAGGTCAACGTGCAATAAGTCAATTAGACTCGATTCAGGGTCGTACATAGACAGCCGGATAAAATTCCAGGATTTTTCCAGGCTTTTCCAGGCTTTAATATCTTTTTTTCCAGGCACATCTGGTCACTCTTTTTAAAACCATGTCTGATTCATCACCAAATTTAAATAAGATTTTCTTCCTTACAACATGTGGAAATTCAGTGGTTTGGGATAGATATCTTCAATTTTTTTCCACTTTTAAATATTTAGACAAATAATCAAATCCATGCTATATTATAAGCAATTTTGCTATACATTCTCAAATAAAGGATTTTTGGAACTATTTAATCCAGGTCACTGATATTTCATAGGCAGTCTGGTACCCTAGTTAAGGAAAGCTAAAAAAAAATTGTGTTTATGCAAAACTAAATTTTCCAGGCTCTTTCAGGTTTTCCAGGCTCTCTGTGAGAATTCCAGCCTTTTCCATGCCTGGAAAACCCAAAAGCATAATTCCAGGCTTTTCCAGGTTTTCCAGGCTCTGTACGAACCCTGTCGATTAGTCTTGTTTGAATGGCTACGTAATTCACGCAGCTTCGCCTTGTGAATTGCATAGTTGGAAGGAAACCCACGAGGACCAAGTTTATTTTCATCGAGTGGGTTTCTGATTTTATCTCACCCCGTATAACATTATCTTTTAATAGAATTAATCACCCAATTCGCCATTGAGTATTGGTGGTATTAAGGAGGTTTCTCAGCCACAGGCACCCGTCCTTAAAGGGTTAAGGAATACAGGTTTTTTAACAGCAGCCCATACTAAGCAGTGCAGAGACCTTTCTCCATGTCCCGATATTGACAGTCAGTGAGTAAACAGCGCCATCTAACTCCAGCCTCTGATGTGGGAGGTGTGTGGGAGGTGGAAGCATCAGCACACCAAAAACCCTGCAGGTGAGTAGAGGAGGTGGGGTTACCACAACCACTCAATAAATCAGAGCGTTGACAGGTGACTGCCGCGCTCTGATCTGGTCTCACCATGCACCACGCACACCGCCCAGTCTCACGTGTGGAATTCTTTATCACTTCACGTGGACATGCATTTTAATCAACCTCTTCACAGTCAGGATTAAGAGTAGTTGTAGGTAGACTTAAATCAACTGATATGAGTATAGTAGACTTGCGTAATGAATGTAAAAATCCGGAACTTAGAACATAGAAGGCAGTGCCATTTACTGTCATTAATCAAGTGGTGGAGTGAAAACCCGCTAAATGTGTTTGAGTCAGACAGGAAGGTAACAAGGGGTGAAAACAAATTACGACTTAAAATAAGAAGGCCAAATATGGAGAAATATGTAAAGAGTCCACTTTACCAAGGCAAAAGGATATGGGACATGCTCCCTGTAGAAATTCAGGATATACAACATAATGATCTTTTTAAAGCGCGGATAAAAGAATTCATCCTCAACGAAGGAATAAATAACTAGTCTGTTATAACCAATTATATGAGAAATTAAAATAAAACTGAATACGATACATATTTAAAAATTCGGAATCTAACCCGTACAAGTTTTTCTCTATGACATTAAATCAACTTGGTATTCCACAAGCCTACTAATGAGATCGAACCGCAAGGAACTCTCTGGATACATCGTGCCTGAATGAAATACCTGGGAACTACACTGCTGTAAAACAGTGAAGTTTGTTGTAACCGGCAAGAACTACAACAATGTATCCCTGTGTGTGTATATATTTGTTTACTTATTTTCTACTGTTTTGTCCTTGTACCCCATGTATGTCATAGCTATTAAGGACAAATAGATGGAGGATCGTCTTTGTATTAGATGAATCTATTTAGTCAATAAACTTTACTTTACTCAAAAAATCTCATCCCTGGTATTTTTGTGCCACAGGCTTAACATTTGGAACTCGTTCTCCGTGCACAGGGACCAGTGTAGGTGTGAGTGGTATGGTCAGTTAGCACTGTGAGAATGCACAGGGACCAGTGTAGGTGTGAGTGGTATGGTCAGTTAGTACTGTGAGAATGCACAGGGACCAGTGTAGGTGTGCGCAGTGCGGTATGGTCAGTTAGTACTGTGAGAATGCACAGGGACCAGTGTAGGTGTGAGTGGTATGGTCAGTTAGTACTGTGAGAATGCACAGGGACCAGTGTAGGTGTGCGCAGTGCGGTATGGTCAGTGAGTACTGTGAGAATGCACAGGGACCAGTGTAGGTGTGCGCAGTGCGGTATGGTCAGTTAGTACTGTGAGAATGCACAGGGACCAGTGTAGGTGTGAGTGGTATGGTCAGTTAGTACTGTGAGAATGCACAGGGACCAGTGTAGGTGCACGCAGTGCGGTATGGTCAGTTAGTACTGTGAGAATGCACAGGGACCAGTGTAGGTGTGAGTGGTATGGTCAGTTAGTACTGTGAGAATGCACAGGGACCAGTGTAGGTGTGAGTGGTATGGTCAGTTAGTACTGTGAGAATGCACAGGGACCAGTGTAGGTGTGAGTGGTATGGTCAGTTAGTACTGTGAGAATGCACAGGGACCAGTGTAGGTGCGCGCAGTGCGGTATGGTCAGTTAGTACTGTGAGAATGCACAGGGACCAGTGTAGGTGCGCGCAGTGCGGTATGGTCAGTTAGTACTGTGAGAATGTACAGGGACCAGTGTAGGTGTGCGCAGTGCGGTATGGTCAGTTAGTACTGTGAGAATGCACAGGGACCAGTGTAGGTGTGAGTGGTATGGTCAGTTAGTACTGTGAGAATGCACAGGGACCAGTGTAGGTGTGAGTGGTATGGTCAGTTAGTACTGTGAGAATGCACAGGGACCAGTATAGGTGTGAGTGGTATGGTCAGTTAGTACTGTGAGAATGCACAGGGACCAGTGTAGGTGCGCGCAGTGCGGTATGGTCAGTTAGTACTGTGAGAATGTACAGGGACCAGTGTAGGTGTGCGCAGTGCGGTATGGTCAGTTAGTACTGTGAGAATGCACAGGGACCAGTGTAGGTGTACGCAGTGCGGTATGGTCAGTGAGTACTGTGAGAATGCACAGGGACCAGTGAAGGTGTGCGCAGTGCGGTATGGTCAGTTAGTACTGTGAGAATGCACAGGGACCAGTGTAGGTGTGCGCAGTGCGGTATGGTCAGTGAGTACTGTGAGAATGCACAGGGACCAGTGTAGGTGTGCGCAGTGCGGTATGGTCAGTTAGTACTGTGAGAATGCACAGGGACCAGTGTAGGTGTGAGTGGTATGGTCAGTTAGTACTGTGAGAATGCACAGGGACCAGTGTAGGTGCGCGCAGTGCGGTATGGTCAGTTAGTACTGTGAGAATGCACAGGGACCAGTGTAGGTGCGCGCAGTGCGGTATGGTCAGTTAGTACTGTGAGAATGCACAGGGACTAGTGTAGGTGTGGGCAGTGCGGTATGGTCAGTTAGTACTGTGAGAATGCACAGGGACCAGTGTAGGTGTACGCAGTGCGGTATGGTCAGTTAGTACTGTGAGAATGCACAGGGACCAGTGTAGGTGTGCGCAGTGCGGTATGGTCAGTGAGTACTGTGAGAATGCACAGGGACCAGTGTAGGTGTGCGCAGTGCGGTATGGTCAGTTAGTATGTGGGACAGTGGAGTCATTAACACCTGTAGACATCATTAAACTCCCTAATATTGCCCCAGGTATGCAAAGCTTACACTGGATCCTGTGAACAGACTGAATTACGGGATACCCCAATAAGGGCTATACAACGATGGGAACCAGCTAACACTGGATCCTGTGAACAGACTGAATTATGGGATTCCCCAATAAGGGCTATACAACGATGAGAACCAGCTAACACTGGATCCTGTGACCACACTTAATTATGGGATACCCCAATAAGGGCTATACAACGATAGGAACCAGCTATCACTGGATTCTATGAACACACTGAATTCTGGGATACCTCAATAGGGTCTATGGTCTATAATCACACATCACATGCACGCTTATGGGTACAGCTGGGAAAGGTACCATCTGCTATGTAAATGACATAATCCACCCGCATTATGCATAATTCGTATTGAAAATACACACTGTGAGACCCGCTTCTGGATGCCTTTAATAGATTATTGACCTGGGCTTTGTGTAGTGAGTGACTCGGGGAGACTTGTGGAGTTTCCGGTCCGTGTGTAAACGGTAAAACACGAGGGCCGGTGAGTACCCGTGCGTACGTTCAGCTGGCGGTTTTCCCGCGCCGTGTCAACAGCTTACAGCGCCGCTCACACCATCTCACACTTAGTGCACAGGTAGACGTAGACTTGCTAAAGTCTTTGAAGAAGTATGATTTGGGAAAGTGAAAAATAAACCAAGTGAAAATCAGAAAAAAAAAAGATTTTGAAACAAAAATTGATTATGAAAAGACATTGAACGATTGAAGGAAATCAGAATAAATACACAATATAGACTGGTTTCAGATACAAGCGGCTGTTCAAAGCACTCGTTATGTGAATTCCAAAAGCAATGTGTACTAAGCTAGACGGAGTGCCATATTTATATGGTATTATTACTGTAACCCTAGGAGCAGTCAGTATTGATAGCGAGTTTGTGCTTAGGTATATAATAATATCCGAGCGCATGCGAAGATATTGTGTATAGCCAACTCCGAGGAGCATATGACCGCTTTTATCTGAAACCAGTCTATATGGTATTTATTATCCACCTTTTCTGCACAAGTGGCATGTCGATATCACTTCATTTAACTTATGCACTATTTTTCCATAAGCACTATTTTTCCGTATGCGCCACCCGGAGCATACAACATATCCGTATGCTCACTATGTGTTTACCATGGACACTTTGTATTAAGTGGTGATAAAATAAAGGCTCTGCTGGGTTTGAGATCTCACAGTGACTGAGTTAAGCCACACTAGACGACGTACTGCCAGACACCAGGCGGTGGTCACCCGGCGAGTGGTCAGTTAGACCTCACAGTATAGCGTACGCCTGCCAAGTGTGGTGTAATGTCTTGTAATAGAATTAACAAGCATGTATATAGTATACGGCTAGGTCATGCTGTTCTGTATAACTCAGGGATGTCAGTTGGGGTCAGGAAATAAAGTGGAAATATCTCACATGTGAAATTTTCTGCGTCAGAGAGACAGGGAAAACTTGGATAATATGTCATTGTCGGACATGGCATGAGACTGAGGGGATGTCCAAACCAGGATTTTATTGGAGTAAATGAGGCTAAATGTAGTTCAATGGTATCTTCGTTTGACGCAAGGGAAGGCAACTGTATATACTGAATATGAAAAAATGGATTTCCACGGAATAATAGAAAACTGACATTTCTGATAACTAGTGCTCCTCAGTGGATATTCTCTGTACTGTACTCTATCAATATCATTTCTCTCACTGACGGGATATATATACATATGTTAGGAAGAACGCCCATTCAGGCGAATGTACACCGTCAGTATATTGAATAAAAAATTATTTTTTTTAAGTTGAAAATCACTTGAATAAATTGGGAACTTCTTCAATTAACATTATCAAAAAAATTGCCTGAAGAAGTCAAATTAATTTAGACGAAATATCACCCCCTTTCCGATCTTGATGTATAATTATCCCCCAATAAATTCACGTTAGGGGCCATCCAGAAAGTATGTACGCAGAATTTCCGAAATTTTTGACTCCCCCTCCCGAACTTATACGCAATAGAACAAAGATAGAGCATGTGCAAAATTTCCGAAAGTTTTTATTCCCCCACCCCCCAGTGCCTACATACTTTATGGATGGTCACTTATGAATAATAATTATATCAGGTTGTCTAGTTTTCTGTCGATTATCCTTCAACTTGATCAATTAAAAACTAACTTGATATAACCCGCGGTTGAGGTGTGGAGTTGGCAAGCTGCCTGCCGCCCGCATACACCCCGCAGGGTCACAATAAACAGAGGTGGGTTTAATTAATTATTAATTAATTAACAGACACCCTGAGTACCACCAGACACTCAGCTCAGGGTACATTGATGAGGCAAACTGTCACCTTATTGTTTATCTCATACCCGTATTTTGTAAAACGAAGGATATTAGATTAGACTAATCTGATCTGACACACTATATAAGTCAATGAATGAATAGCTGGAGGAAAGGCGGAGGATTACTATAGGGAGCCAAAGTGAATCTGCTATAATGGCAGATAGACTTGCTCAAAACACCATTCCAGAGGCTAGTAAGAACGAGGCTTAGTGCTAAAGCTATGGGGGCTTGAGGCTAGAATCTCGTTTTCGGTCTCGTTTGTTACAATTGAAGTGCAGTTTACTACTATCGTCTCTGAATAAGTCTGTCTCAAAGTTACGATAACAGTTGATCAGTGGATACAAGATTTCGATCTAAAAAGATTGGAGAATGATGCATAATCTTGAACCTACACAGTCAAAGTGCTGAGCGTCTATCATCGGAAATGGTGTTTTGTGAACGGGTATCTGTGGTTTCAGCGGGTTCACTTTGGCTGCCTATGGGTGGTGTATGAATTACTCTCACCTCACACTATGTGAAATGCTGGACATTTCAAATTTATAGATCTCTTGACATTTTGTGAATGGTGGACATTTTAAGTCTATAGATCTCTGACATTTTGTGAATGGTGGACATTTTAAGTCTATAGACCTCTGACATTTTGTGAATGGTGGACATTTTAAGTCTATAGATCTCTGACATTTTGTGAATGGGGGACATTTTAAGTCTGTAGATCTCTAACATTTTGTGAATGGTGGACATTTTAAGTCTATAGATCTCTGACATTTTGTGAATGGTGGACATTTCAAGTCTATTGACCTCTGACACTTTGTGAATGGTGGACATTTTAAGTCTATAGATCTCTGACACTTTGTGAATGGTGGACATTTTAAGTCTATAGATCTCTTGACATTTTGTGAATGGTGGACATTTTAAGTCTATAGATCTCTGACATTTTGTGAATGGTGGACATTTCAAGTCTATAGATCTTTGACATTTTGTGAATGGTGGACATTTTAAGTCTATAGACCTCTGACACTTTGTGAATGGTGAACATTTTAAGTCTATAGATCTCTGACACTTTGTGAATGGTGGACATTTTAAGTCTATAGATCTCTGACATTTTGTGAATGCTGGACATTTTAAGTCTATAGATCTCTGACACTTTGTGAATGGTGGACATTTTAAGTCTATAGATCTCTGACATTTTGTGAATGGTGGACATTTTAAGTCTATAAATCTCTGACACTTTGTGAATGGTGGACATTTTAAGTCTATAGATCTCTTGACACTTTGTGAATGGTGGACATTTTAAGTCTATAGATCTCGGACACTTTGTGAATGGTGGACATTGTAAGTCTATAGACCTCTGACATTTTGTGAATGGTGGACATTTTAAGTCTATAGACCTCTGACATTTTGTGAATGGTGGACATTTTAAGTCTATAGATCTCTTGACACTTTGTGAATGGTGGACATTTTAAGTCTATAGATCTCTTGACACTTTGTGAATGGTGGACATTTTAAGTCTATAGATCTCTGACACTTTGTGAATGGTGGACATTGTAAGTCTATAGACCTCTGACATTTTGTGAATGGTGGACATTTTAAGTCTATAGATCTCTAACATTTTGTGAATGGTGGACATTTTAAGTCTGTAGACCTCTGACATTTTGTGAATGGTGGACATTTAAAGTCTATAGACCTCTGACACTTTGTGAATGGTGGACATTTTAAGTCTATAGATCTCTGACATTGTGTATGCTTGTATTTTAAGTCTCCTGTGGACGGGCCGATGTGTCGTGCCAAAACTGGTCACAGTTGGTGTTATATAAGGTCATAGATTATATCTAAACGTATTCTAAACACACCACGACAGATGTACGTAAAGTGTTCATATGGCACTTGATGTTCTCAACACTTAATGGGTAAAATAAAATATGTATCAACATACAATTAATATTGTCGATTTATTGTTTTGTCATCATCATGATCACCATCCTAATGCATTGCAAATACTAAGTATGGGGTGTTGATATTGGTTAATGTGGGAATATGAATAGTGGTAAATGTGAGATATCAACAGTAGTATAAATAGACAATAATCGATTGTTTTGTGGACAGGCGGCCGTAAACCACGAGGGGTTGACGCGTAGTAATACACGAGCGCTAGCGAATGTACTACGAGGTCAAACGCGAGTGGTTTACAGAGCTGCCTGTCCACAAAATGATCGTTTGTTGCATTTATTATCCATCTTTTCGAATAAATTAAACCCAGTAATTGCCATTTTTAAAGGGTATAACGATAGGGACTTTTTCTTTGCTCTATAGCAAAAGGAACTATTTTTCCCGTATACCATGGTTTTGAGGCCGTATACCACAGGTTAGAATCCGTATACCACAGTTATGGTATCTCACAGGTTTTATATAATGGGTCGTGGTTTACTGAGTCCCTATACATTTTCAATGGGGTGTTTGTATACGATGGATAATAAACTTTATGAATAGGGGAAAGTGTGTGATATGAATATAGTAAGTGTGGGGCATGAATGGTAGCAAGTGTGGGGTATGAATAGTAGAAAGTGTGGGGTATGAATGGTAGTAAGTGTGGGGTAAGAATGGCAGTAAGTGTGGGGTAAGAATGGCAGTAAGTGTGTGATATGAATAGTAGTAATTGTGGGATATGAATGGTAGTAAGTGTTGGGTAAGAATGGTAGTAAGTGTTGGGTATGAATAGTAGTATGCGTGGGGTATGAATAGTAGTAAGTGTGGGGTACAAATAGTGGTAAGTGTGGGGCATGAATGGTAGTAAGTGTGGGGTATGAATAGTGGTAAGTGTGGGATATGAATGGTAGTAAGTGTGGGGAATGAATGGTAGTAAGTGTGGGGTATGAATGGTAGTAAGTGTTGGGTGAGATTAGTGGTAAGTGTGGGATATGAATAGTGGTAAGTGTGGGGTATGAATAGTAGTGAGTGTGGGATATGAATAGTGGTAAGTGTGGGGTATGAATAGTGGTAAGTGTGGGATATGAATGGTAGTAAGTGTGGTGTATGAATAGTAGTAAGTGTGGGATATGAATGGTAGTAAGTGTGGGATATGAATGGTAGTAAGTGTGGGGTATGAATGGTAGTAAGTGTGGGGTATGAATGGTAGTAAGTGTGGGATATGAATAGTAGTGAGTGTGGGATATGAATAGTGGTAAGTGTGGGATATGAATAGGAGTAAGTGTGGGATATGAATAGGAGTAAGTGTGGGATATGAATAGTGGTAAGTGTGGGATAGTGGTTAGTGTGGGGTATGAATAGTGGTAAGTGTGGGGTAAGAATGGTAGTAAGCGTGGGATATGAATAGTAGTAAGTGTGGGGTACGAATAGTGGTAAGTGTGAGATATGAATAGTAGTAAGTGTGGGGTATGAATGGTAGTAAGTGTGGGGTATCAATAGTGGTGAGTGTGGGATATGAATAGTGGTAAGTGTGGGGTATGAATGGTAGTAAGTGTATGGTATGAATGGTAGTAAGTGTGGGATATGAATAGTGGTAAGTGTGGGGTATGAATGGTAGTAAGTGTGGGATATGAATGGTAGTAAGTGTGGGGTATGAATGGTAGTAAGTGTGGGATATGAATGGTAGTAAGTGTGGGGTATCAATAGTGGTGAGTGTGGGATATGAATAGTGGTAAGTGTGGGATATGAATAGTGGTAAGTGTGGGATATGAATAGTGGTAAGTGCGGGATAGTGGTTAGTGTGGGATATGAACAGTGGTAAGTTTGGGGTATGAATAGTACTAAGTTTGGGGTATAAATAATATTGGTGGTGTATGAATAGTGGTAAGTGTGGGATATGAATAGTGGTAAGTGTGGGATATGAACAGTGGTAAGTTTGGGGTATGAAAAGTAGTAAGTGTGGGTACGAATAGTGGTAAGTTTGGGATATGAATAGTGGTAAGTGCGGGATAGTGGTTAGTGTGTGATATGAATAGTAGTAAGTGTGGGGTATGAACAGTGGTAAGTGTGGGATATGAATAGTGGTAAGTGCGGGGTAGTGGTTAGTGTGGGGTATTTATAGTGGTAAGTGTGGGATATGAACAGTGGTAAGTTTGGGGTATGAATAGTACTAAGTTTGGGGTATAAACAATATTGGTGGTGTATGAATAGGGGTAAGTGTGGGGTATGAATAGGGGTTAGTGTGGGATATGAATAGTAGTAAGTGTAAGGTATGAATAGGAGTATGTGTGGGGTATGAATAGTGGTATTAAAGAGTGAGATAGTGGTAAGTGTGTGGTATGAATAATGGGAAGTGTGGTATATGAACAGTGGTAAGTGTGGGATATGAATAGTGGTAAGTTTGGGGTATGAATAGTAGTAAGTGTGGTGTATAAATAGTATGGGTGGTGTATGAATAGGGGTAAGTGTGGTGTATGAATAGTAGTAAGTGTGGTGTATGAATAGTGGTAAGTGTGGGATATGAATAGTGGTAAGTGTGGGGTATGAATAGTAGTAAGTGTGGGATATGAATAGTGGTAAGTGTGGGATATGAATAGTGGTAAGTGTGGGGTATGAATAGTAGTAAGTGTGGGATATGAATAGTGGTAAGTGTGGGATATGAATAGTAGTAAGTGTGGGGTATGAATAGTAGTATGTGTGGGGTATGAATAGTAGTAAGTGTGGGGTATGAATAGTGGTAAGTGTGGGGTACGAATAGTGGTAAGTGTGGGATAGTGGTAAGAATGGGGTATTCATAGTGGTAAGTGTGGGATATGAACAGTGGTAAGTCTGGGGTATGATTAGGGGTAAGTGTGGGATATGAATAGTGGTAAGTGTGGGGTATGACTAGGAGTAAGTGGGGATATGAAAAGTGGTATTAAAGTGTGGGACAGTGGTAAGTGTGGGATATGGATTGTAGCAAGTGCAGGATATGAAGTGGTAAGTATGAATAGTAGCAAGTGGGAATATGAAGAGTTCAAGAATGCTTCAGCACTCCAGGATGTTTCCCACATGGTGACCAACTCACTCGAGGACTGAATGTCTCGCATTTACTGACCAGGAGTACGGATTCCGTTTGTCACTGAGTGACGGAATAATATCATTATGTCCCTCTGTACCACGTGACTTGTTTTAAAATGGCGTTATTAATTAATTCCAGGTGCAACAGAACGGATACCGCACATTAGCGGACACCCCGCGAGAATGGACACTTTTGCTTGGAATGGGCGTTTTGCCCACTATTAGATGTCTATTTCAACTCTGTGTAAGCAGACACTGTGTAAATGGACACCTCGCGTAAGCGATCAGTTTTAACAGAGTTAGATAAACATTTAACCGAGGGATCCCTTCCGAGCAAAGGTGTCAGTTAATGTGGAGTGTCCACTTACACAAAGTGTCCATTAGGCAGGGTTCTACTGTATACCGGTATGTTTATTGGTTGTAATTTTGTTTCATGTACAGTATGTAAAGTCTTCGCAACAAGAAATATCAACGATCTCTGGTGCTCAGCATGCCACAAAAATATTTGCTGTGATGCATCTTGAGGTGTTGTGGTGGTGGGGCACCAAAGTTACCGGTACACATGATTTCGTGAAAAATTATGCATACTGTTGTGTGCGACGTTTCTTGGCAAAGGAGGTACTATCGTAAAACTGTATGAGGTTTAATCTTGGCCACCGTATTCCACGACTGGAGTTTGGCAAAGTGACTTCATGAGGCGAAGCCGAGTGAAGTCCGGAGCCAAAACTTCAGGAGTGGAATGTGGTGGCTAAGATTAAAACGAATCAGGTTTTGATTTTATCCTACCCCATCTCCTCGATTTTGGAATATTACGTGATAATAATGTTGTATGCCACTAGTGGCATATAAAACTCTGTATGCCAGTCAGCGTGGCATACGGAAACCCAATGTTAAGCCTATGGGATTTTATATTAGGGGTAGGATAAAACATATCATGATACTCTAAGATATAATAAAATAGGTGAGAGACGGGCGATCGGCTTAAGCAACTGCAAACCAATGTAAATCTCCCACACCCCACCGGGAACGCGGAGACGCACGCTGGAACACAGAAGTTTTGTCTTACTTAAAGATATAATAATATACTACAGCAAATCAAATGTGTTGGTGGAACTAGCCCTTTGGATTTACCGGTAACAAGATATAACACGGCAAATGCCAGCCAGTGTACCCGGCCCTGTCCCAAACAGGGCCAGGTTCCTCTGCTATAGAGCCCTTCACTGGGGCCGTCATTTCATACTGCGCACACTCTGACATATATAAAAAAAAATCGAATCAATATATATACCAATTTGTCTTTGCCAACCTTCAAAACAGCTGTATATTATATTATAACTGTGTATTTAGACTAGTTTTCCAGTAAAGCTTTGCTGGTTCTCAGGTCCAGCCATTTTGTTCAGTCTTCCTCGCTGGTTCCCTAACTGCAAAGAGCCTCGCCTATTTACATAGAACAGCTGTTCACCCCTGAATGGAGATCAGGGGTGAATACTTTACCTAGGCAAATGCATCCTGTTGCTGGAACCAGCACTAAATTCTAGACTGGCTAGGTGACAAATCCCGTAGGATTTGGCAGCCCCTGGATATCCTGGTTCATGGACGCCTTGAGCCCAAGGCGATTCGAGCCCTGGACGCCTTGAGCCTACCCTGTGGACCACTTGAGCCTACCCCATTTCTGTTTCCTTGACCATCTAGATGTAAAAAAACTTTTAAAAGTGTACTTATACTGGTTTATAGTCATATATACTAAACCCTAACCCTTACCCAACCCTTTTCTAACCCTAACCAGCTAATCGGAACTAAAATGAGGTAGGCTCAAGGCGTCCACAGGGTAGGCTCAAGGCGTCCACGTTTTCGCGCTGACAGGAGGTTCAAACGGTAAAAGGCTCAAGGCGTCCAATTCTCGATATCTTCCCCTCCCCACAGTGGAGAGACACAGACGAGAATTACATAATAAAGAGTTCTTACCGACGCGCCCATCACCACAAACACATTGTTGGTGGCGTGACTTGTGGGCAGGGCGGACAAGCTCCTCTTGATGAGCTCCACTCCCGTCTCCTGTGTCGGTGGTTCGTCCCTCCTACTCATCCTGCCTTCTTTCTGAGAGTCTTTGGTGGCTGTATTTCCCTTTCTCGCCTCTTCTTCCAACTTCTGTCTCTCTCGGCGTTGACGCTTGTACTCTAAATAGGACATGGGGTTACGAGTTATTTAGAGAGTGAAGCAACAGTGCAAGTCATGCATGAGATCTTTTTTTACACTGTTCCCGCAAAATTGCAATATCACTAAAGTGATGTACCCGGTACTCGATTGTACCCCAAGGGTAAAGGTACAGTGTCAATCCTGTGGAATACAAGGTAAATGCTTCTAGGGATCAGTCTTGGAGTTCAGAGACTTTCCATTGCAGTTTACACTGTTTTTAGTGGCACTGATGCCGCACCCGCGACAGTTGCCAACGCGCTCACTAGTAGAAGTAGTAATAAATCAATCGTCGCTAGCGAGTAAGCATTGCTGGACACAGAAGCAACCAAGTCGACTTACCGTCTCGGATGACCTACTTCGGCGGGGGTCCGGTACGAGCAAGGTAAGAGCTCAGACTGGGGTTGTGTCGCCGGTGACCGGGTGGGAGTGGACCGGACGGTTTACTTCTGACGACTGCCAGTGAACGTTGTTCACAGCTCGATCTCCGAGGGGGTTTCCCCAGAACGTCCGTGACGTCATCGGTCAATTTTGTGAGATGAAAACAAATGCGATGATCTCGCTTAAAATGCTTGAAGATAAGCTTCAATGTAGAATGGAACCCAGAGATATATCTGTTTCTAGATATATCCATGTATTTTATGCCAGGTGCATGTTTATTGTATACTTTTATCACAGACAAAATTGAAAATAAATACATATTGTGCTGCCATCTTTTGTCAAACTCCGTTCCGGAATCCCCGTGTTATGACGTCAGTCAGGTACTCAGGAACTACCCCCAACGTCACCGAGGTGGTGTGAAACTTCTTGACAAAATCGGTAAGTATTTCTTTAAGAGTGCCAATTTTTACAACCGAATGTACACCACATAACACACTGAGGTATGATAATTGCCACACAGTTTTCCAAATTGCAGCCAGTGTCATCTTTATATGAAAATCTTAATCGCCAAGATGAACTCAGGAAGTCCATGATCTTAGACCTATCATTCAGAAAGTAGAGTTCAAGAGGAATCAATAATATATGTTACTCCAGGTCCCTGATTTCTGCCACACACAGTTAAAAAGTCACAAATTCAAGTTCCAATCTACAGAAAATTAGAGAAATGTCCAAAGATACATTTGTGGACCAACCCAACCCTAGATAAACCCAACCCAACCCTAGATAAACCCAACCCTCGTTATCTCCAACCGGCTGCAGATATGTAGAGAACTGAGTGTTCATGCCAATCATGTTTTTTTTTTTTTAAAGGAAAGATCAGTGGAAGTTGACATAAATCCTATGCAGGAAATTTGTATCATAAGACAATATACTACTTGCAGTTAGTTTATGACAACCCCCATGAAAACGCTGATTTAACAGTGGAAATGTGAGGAGTGCTACAAGTACAAATAATGATAATCCATTCTCTGCACTTCACTTCCTGTCTCCATGTGACTGTGGCTTAAAACATTAACATATAGAATAGCATGATTTGGTATAGATCTAGTAGGAACTGAGCCATTGGACCAACCCCTTGTTGGGAACCCTAAACAAATGAACCGTGATCCAGTACGGTATGATACAAGTTTTCCTTTTCTTCCTTTGTAGATTGAACAGAAAACGTGATCTCCAGGACATACACTTCTATCCCTGTGGAAACATGACCGGCTAAAACAACAATTCCCCTTCTGTACCTGGTAAGAACATAGGTAAATATTTAGATGTCTTCATCCCCAGAAGTGTTAGACTTCCTGGTATGGCGTAGGGCCATTTCAGGTCTGACGATGCAATATCACCATAGCCTGGCCCTAGGGACTGGACCAAAATGGTTGCATAGGCGAGGTCGTCGCATTACTGAGGGCTCAGAGCCCTGGGTAGGAGCATATCCCAATAACATGATATATCTTATGTTTTCCCTTTTATTTAGGTCGCTCATAAAAAAAATTGTTTCTCATCACCGCGCGCATCAGAAAAAAGGATTTTAGAATTTTTTATTTTTTTTTGTAAATAAGCTGAACCTTGATAGAAATTATGAAAGGTATGTGTGTTTAGTATCAAATTAAAGCTCCTGATTTCAGGGATGCATTAAACGTATAGCCAGTAAAAATCTGGAAACCCCGCTTGACTTTGGGTGAGGGTGTCCGCTTATGCGGGGTTTTACTGTATGTCTGAAGCCCATTTTATGACACTTCAAAAGCCATCTTTGATCTAGCAAAAAATATGAAGAAAAAAAGAAAAGAAAAGTGCCCTCGTCAGATTTTTCAAGGCTTGGTGATGAGAAACAAGTTTTTTTTTTTAGTGGCCTTATACCGGTACCAAATATTACATAAAGACTTCTATTTATCATAGTAGAACAATCAAGTAACTTTTGTGTCATACATAGTTTGCTGTCTTTTACCAGTCTATTAGATTTTAAGCAATATACATTTTTTTTAATTCATCAATAATTCGCCACTAGGGCGGTCTTCCATTATTTGGATGCAGTATCACATACATTTGGTACATTACTTTAAATCCATATTTGTTCCTTAATACCAATATAGATAGATGAGTTGATAATATGTTGTCATCTCGTGAAGGGAAAAAAAATCATACACCGATACAAGTTTTGCCTAAGCTTTTAAACTCCTTTTGGTTTACCTGAGACAGGGGTATCGAGTTTTTCAGATATTGGTTTGTAATCTGCTTAGATTGTTTTCAAGTTTCAGTATATACATGTACTCAAGAGACGTTAAACAAACTAACGTCTACATGACTTTTCCTAACACTAACTGCTGTAATACTCGGTGGATGGGTGTGTACAAAAAATATAGTCTTAGTTAGAAATACGGAAACTTATAAGGAATTTAAATCCCTCATTAAGAGGAAGTCGCTTAGAATCCTGAAGGAGACCCCTTATGTAATTGATTGAATATGTATCATCTAGTTGTGTTTAGTTGTAAAAGGCCACAATATACTACAGTAATATATTTTATTAATTTTGTACTGTGCTATATATATATATATATGAGAGGACCTGATTATTATCCCTACTAAAGGACACACGGAATTCTCTTGATGGAAAATGACTTTATTATCTACCTAATTCAACATGTACTTTTGTATATATGTTATGTTATCTATATCAATTTAGTTGAGAGACGGGATAATACTGTATCATTGGCGTAGCCATGAAAACCAGTTGTCCCCAGGGCTTCCCGCCCCGGAGACTCTTGACCTCTCCCCCCTGCCAGGGAACAGTTTTTTGTTTTGCCTGACAGTGCTACACTCCCTTTCTGATAATTTTATAACTTTAATAAAATTGTCAGGGGCCCATACAAAATGTGTGGCCTCTAAAGTGTGATAATATCACATGCCTTGATAACAGCCTAACTTTAAGATGCCTGAAGAGTCCGATCCGGATGAAACCTTGGAGCCCCACCCCCCACTTTGTCAATTTGACAGAGACCTGAACCTAAAACCTGCTTGGTTCATACCGTTTCCCCACCTAGACTATGCTGGGAGAACGGCCGCGCTAGTGTGATGTCACTGGCGCGATGGGTGGTTGTTATGCCTCATTGTTCTTTCAACAATGTCCCCTGGGGGATCGCATAGCAACGGTTTGGTTCTGACACATATTCGTCATTTTCAAGGTAGCATCGGTTGTGTGTAGAAGTGTCCCTGCCTCGTATCTTAAACTTGATTCAATAAAGGAAATTATACACACAAAAAAAAAAAAATTGAGCTTCATTCACACCAATAGAACTGTTCTTGTACCTCCCCACCACCGACCCTCATTCCCATACTGTGGCCGATACAAACGTTTTCCATCTGTACTTGGCCTCTCAGATACATCAAATTCTACATGAAAAATATTTCTTTTTTTCTGATGCTAACTACCATCCCCGTATAGGGCACAATCCACCAGGCCGATTTCTCACCCGATCAATTTTTCCTGGGCCCTTAAGAGGAAGCTCACGTATTGTAATTTATTTAATTCTGATAATAATAGTTTAATAAATGACCATTTTCAAAGATTTGAGAAATTCTAGGGCATTCGATAATAATCGGCGATTGTCTGGCTACGGAATCGGCGACCGTCGGTCCAGTGGAACACCCCCTTATGGGGCAGACAGGCATTGTTACTGCCTGACTCTGCCCCCCGAACTCATGGTGCCATCTTCACGGGTCAAACTAGACTGGCTCCAGTCCCTGCATCCTATGGCTACACTCCTCACTGGGATATAGGGACGTGTACAATTGGTAATGGTGTTGGATTTCTGGCGTTGTTTAGCTCCAGCATCCCCAACACTCTCCATACACATATCCTGGCTACTGGTCAGGATATCTGCTGGGAGGTTGATACTATCTCACTTTGATTTCAATCAAGTCACAGTCAGGAGCAGGTGAAATGTATTGCTATGACAACACAGGCGGCCAGGGAACTGGAGGAGGGGAGGGGGAGGGGTAGGAGGAAGTTTAGGGTTACAGGGATTCACTATGGCTTGGGGCCATAAACAGGAGATTTGGTTCATAGTGGACAAGTCTTTGATTCATGGGCCAGTTAGAGAAGGATACATAATTTAATTAACTTTATTCTTATTGTGTTTAATCATTTAATGAATGTTAATAATCAAAGACTTGTGCAAATCTAGGGTCAAGCCGGGACTCACCCACAATCATGACAGCTCTTTGGTGGCACTTGACTTCCAAAAAGGACCAACGATCTGCTTGGAGACTAAAACTACTAGTGAGCCCTCTAACAGTGTGTTAAGGAACTAACAGGGATGCAAGTTTTCCGACATTTCATATACACTGGCAACACTAGATTATGCAGTATCACCCAGCGTAAGTGGACACCCTCCGTTCTGGGCCTAAGTGTCTCACTTATTCAGGGTTATTCTATACATCTAATAGAGGGACAAATTTCTGTCTTGAGCAAAAGTGTCTGCTTATGCGAAGTGTCTGCTTACGTAGAGTGACCCCTTACACAGAGAGACCACTTACGCGGGGAGTCTGCTTAGGCGGGATGTCCCTTAAGTGCTGATTCCAACAACACACAAGATGTAGCAAGATTAGTCCCGATTTGGTTGTCTTGATTAATCAGGCTAGGATTGAATAATCGCGTACCTATTTGTCGCGATGTGTTTTGAGGTGTCACGGTGGTGGAGCACCAAAACATAGACACGACATAGCGTGGCTACGTTTTGTGACATAGGAGATACGACACATCCCAACACTGTAAGATGTAACAAGATACACCAAGACATACCACGGCAAATACATCCTGTTGGTGGAATCAGCCCTTTAGGTGGGGTTCTACTGTATATCGATCCATAGCCTTTCTGTTCCAAAATAATGTTAGAAATGATTCTTTTTAATGACCTTTTTCAATTTCCAGACTTTCATCCCTAAACTAAAAATACCTATTAGGCCTAAAAAGACAGTGTTGGTTTATCAGACTGCAGACTGTGAAGTGGCAGCTCGTTGATGGCTAAGCCGGTGACACTGGACATGCCGGTGGGCAAACTGGCACCGGGCACCGTCAACCAGATCATTCGACTTCTCCAGCTCAACAACAACTGGGAGACGGTGGCAGCTGCTGCTACGCGCCGCACCGGCACATATATGTTTGAGATGATGGATGTCGAGTAAGTACAATCTCACTTAAATTTTTTTACTTTTTTTTTAGCAAGCCTTTTTATTAATCTCTCCACATTATCATACAGCTTACAACTTTCAGCTTTGCCAAACAAGTCTCTGTATATTCATAACACTTTTTTAACATCATTGTTACCTTATGGTCATTTCGATTGCTCCCTTTTTTTCCTTTTTTTTTTTGATACTAGTTAACTATATATAACCAAAACTACCTAAACATCATTTAGGCTATTCTGGAAGTAAACCTTTCATCTCATTAGTATCCTGTACAAATTACATGGTTGCCACCCCTGCACTATTGACTCTAACAATTCCTTTTCCTAGAGGTATATAAAGAAGTTTCTTGGGGATACATTGAAAAACTGTTCGCTGCCATGGAAATGTGACTAGTTCTACTTTTTTTAGCGATTTTTTTTAAGGGAATACTGTGTGTACAATCACAGAATTCAGTCATACAGCCGTTCTTCCACTTTGGCCCTAGCCCCCTACTCTTCATTCTAATGGTGGTTGTTAAGCAGGATGAGCAGTATTATTTTTGTGTAAGTCTTTGGTATGACCCACTGAAGCCTAAAAGACACCGACCCAACCGCTCTGCCCGATTATACCTTTGCCCGACAGATCCGTTGGGTCTGTGACAATCTGCATCAATTGGGTCGATGTACGCACTACACCGACCCAATTTTATTGCTTTTCCCGACGGGTCGGCCAATACTACCATGTCAGATATGACCAACTCTCCCCGACCTTAAGATTTCGGTGTATGCACATTCACCGACTGTTCCCGATGCTTAACAGACCGTTTAAATATCTATACTACCTATTACTCAGTCCGATTTACAAGTGCCTTATATCGATTTGTAGGGTAGAGAGAGAGGCAATGATAAATCTGAAAACCGTTTCCCGATATCTCAATTGGATCCGAAAATATTAAACTTTGAATTAATTTCTATGATTCCACACCAGCAGCCCGTGGCTCACCCCGGCCCGGCTCCTGGCAGCTCTCTTTGATCTCATCCCGGGTAATTTACGAGGTTATAAAAGGAGGAACTGTGATCGGGAACAGTGTAGATGTCGGTGTCTTATAGGTATAAGACACCAAAATTTTATTCCAGACTCTCACCAAGCCGATGGTTGGGATGAATCGGGAACAAATTTCGGTATCTTATAGGTTTCAGTAGCCTGTTCCACCACACCGATATCTATACCCGCCCTTGAGCTGCTGACTGCACATTATGTCACCCCTGGTACAAGTTTAGCCATAGGAATAACATTAGAAAAATATACTCAACGATCACCCCCATAAACTGACAACACTACGCCACGGCCGCGGCGTAGTGAATTTGCTAAGTATATTCTGATTATTCTGAAGTTGTGATGATATTTAATGTCATAGAAAGGGGTAAGATAAATCCAGAACCGCACTTGAATCGTAAAATAGACGACACTCCACTCATTTGGCAGGGCCATAATCGTCACTTGGCTTCGCCTTGATGACGATTGTGGCTCATCCAAACTCGTGGAGTATTGTCTATTTATACGATTCTCGATGCAGATCTATCGTAAAACTGGATGAGTTTTAATCTTAACCACCGTATGCCATGACTGGAGTTTGACAAAGTGACTTCATGAGGCGAAGCCGAGTAAAGTCCGGAGTCAAAACTTCAGGAGCGGCATGCGGTGGCCAAGATTAAAACGAATCAGGTTTTTATTTTATCCTACCCTGTCTCCTCGATTTTGGAATATTACCTGATAATAATTCTGTATGCCACTAGTGGCATATAAAACTCCGTATGTCAGTCAGCTTGGCTAACGGAATCTCAATGTTAAGCCTATGGGATTTTATATTAAGGGTGGGATAATATATAAGAATCACTGCTCGGAGGCCGTCATGTGTCTGGTGGAACAGGTCATCGGGAGACTTTTATAAAGTTGAAAAGTGGAGATAAGCAGGATTCGGAAATAATTTTCTCCAAAGCTGCTCCAAAAAATAAAATAGGGGAACGATTCTTATAGACTGAAGCTCATATAGTAGAGAAATTAAGGTACATTGGGGCTGTTCAATGATCAAGCTCTTATTTACCAGTTTTGACCCCCCTCCCTCCTCCTTGTCATTTTTTGTCATGCACCCCTTGTCATGCTTGGTCATGGAAACTGGAACCCCTGCCTGCTGCATGACATGATTTATGGACAGTCCTATTCTTCTAAGAACCCGTCTGATTTTAGCCTTTATCATCTGAGTGTCTTTATTATAGACCTGTGGATATTGTTCTTATACTTACTGACCTCTGCTCCCTATATCGTAAAATTAAAGTACGGCCTTCTGTACCTTATGTTGTTATACAGACCAGCTCTGTGTACACAAATTAGACTTTGAATTGCGATCAAAGGTAAATTCTTATGAATTTAAAATATTTGAAGTTGTATGATAAAGGAAAAACAGATCAGGCTTTTAATCTGTGAATTTAAAATATTTGAAGTATATATCTGTGAATTTAAAATATTTGAAGTTGTATGATAAAGGAAAAACAGATCAGGCTTTTAATCTGTGAATTGTTAGTCACTCTCAAACTCGAAAATATATATGCCCCTCCTCAGGGATGCTAGTTTTCCGACAGTAGACGGAATTCCGACATTTCATATATACTGGCAACACCAGGACAAATATCGATTCATAGCCGTTCTGTTCCAAAATAATGTTTTAAATGATTCTTTTTTATAAGTGTTTTAAATTTCTGAATTTATCCTCAGTACTGACTTTCATCCTTACCTCCTGCCTAATAGCATCAGGGCAAGTATTTGCCGGTTCGGGAGTTTGTAACAATTCACAGATTAGACGCCCAATCAGTTTTCCCGCTTTACTATATGGAAACTGGCTTACTGTCTTTGTACGTCAAAAATATGCGGTAAAATTATTGATCAGATACATCCCGATGCCGAAGGCAGAGGGATGTATCTGATTGATTATTTTACCAAGTATTTTGACGTACTAAGACCGTCAGCCCATTTTCGTATTATTATATACCTAAAAATGGCGAAATTTTAGCTAGTCACATGATCACATACCCTGTACGTCACACTGTGACGTGCGGCTATACGTACGTCATGGGTAGCAGTGGGCAGTATGTGTGGGTCATACGGCCATAGGTATATAATAATAACAGGAAGTTTTCTTCTGCGCAGACTCATGCGGCAGTACGGTCCGAAGGCGGCACAGCAGATGTTCCGGAACTTCATGACGGAGGGATACACGGTGAGGAGGCTGCTGGATCTGATGGTTGAGACACAACTATATAATGTCGCGGACTATATTAACATGGACGTTCTGCATGGTGAGATCCCACATATTCATACGCATCCTCTCTCTAAACATGCTCCAACTTTAAGTGGTGATTCCACCAACACACAAGATATAGCAAGATTAGTCCCGATTTGGTTGTCTTGCTAAATCGGGCTAGGTTTGAATAATTGTGTGCCTATTTGTCGCCATGTGTCTTGAGGTGTCGTGGTGGTGGAGCGCCAAAATAGACAAACAACATTCTGCACTACGTTTCGAGACAACAGAGGTATGACACATCGCGACATAGTAAGATATATTAAGATATTTAGAAGGAAACCCACGAGATGGAAATAGCTTGGTCTGTACTCCACCGAGTTTGACCACAGAGTAATTCACGAAGCGAAGCTGAGTCAAGTACTCTGTGGTCAAACGAGTAAAACGAGTTCCTAATGTTAAGCCTATGGAGAAAAATACCGGGGTGAGATAAACCAAGATATATCACAGCAAATCCATCATGTTGGTGGAATCAGCCCTTTATAGTAGAAATTCTGTTTTTCTTGTTTTTGTTTTTTTACTCAGTGTTTCGTGTCTTTCTCTTTTTCTTTTCATGCGGTTTTTACTCAGCATGGTGCTTCACTTCAGAATGGTCTATCGACAATAGCCAGAAACAGTGCTACTTACAACGAATTCAAAAAGATATTATCATGAAACATCACAAAATCTCATATGATTGTTTATATGGCATGAGTTGTCTTTGCGGAATGATATCACGAAGCGGAGCTGAGTGATATCTGTAGCAGAAGACAATGAATGCCATGTAAACAATCATATGAAATTGAGTGATGTTTAGATTTTATCCTACCCTGTCACATGTTTTTAACTTCATATGTTACCAGTGACATATAAATATTTTATGACATAACCGTGGCATACAGTCACACCATGTTAAGTCTATGGAGATTTATATGCGGCGTAGGATAAAAAAGTAGTGTATGTTAGAAGCGATCCCTATGATTATATTGTAGATTAACTGACTAGGATGATTGAACACTTTTGATGTCACAATTTGTTTATTTTCTCATATATGGAGACTGTCATAACCTATATATTATCTCCCCTCCCTCCCTCCCTCCCTCCCTCCCTCCCTCCCTCCCTCCCTCCCTCCCTCCCTCCCTCCCTCCCTCCCTCCCTCCCTCCCTCCCTCCCTCCCTCCCTCCCTCCCTCCCTCCCTCCCTCCCTCCCTCCCTCCCTCCCTCCCTCCCTCCCTCCCTCCCTCCCTCCCTCCCTCCCTCCCTCCCTCCCTCCCTCCCTCCCTCCCTTTGTTAGAATTAAAATATCAAAATATCAAAATATTTTCAGTCAACAATTTTAAACATGTGTTAAGCTACTTGTTTTAAATGCGTCCACCTGCTTATTTGGCCTTTTAAAGGCCAATTATTCTATTTGAAAATGCACAATTAGCTCTTGTCTCTACTCCCTGGCCCTTCTCTTCTTATCAGAGTTAATGATATCGCAGACTCGGTTGTAGAGCTGACACGAAAGGCCACTTTATTGATATATGACCTAGAATTATATGTGCCTGAAAAAGAAATGTGAAAGAACTATAATGTCAATCAAGAAATTTCTGAAAAAAAATGGGTAGATTCGCCAATCCGGCCTGGAGGCACCTTCGTAAGGCAAAGCAATGGATGGATTTGGACTTATATTACTAATATTACTTAATGTGTAAGCATGTGTAAAGCACTTCTCAAGTATTTCCCTTGAAAATATCAAAATTTTACCGATCAAATAGAAATGTGATGGCTTCAGTTTAGACTATAAATGTGATGTCAAGAAATCGTCGAAACAAGCGATTTTCTTTAAGTTGGTATGATTAACTCATGTCTGAATAATTTAAACAACCCCATTTCAAACATAACATGTAAAGATTGCACATTAGGAAGTCGATTAATTCAGTTTTTCACAATTTAACACCTTGGTTGTTGTCTCCTACAAGATGGCCCCGTTGTCAAGGGTCTGTGCATGTCTCATGTAACCGGATGTTGCAAATCGGATCGGCAAATTATTTTTTCTGTTTTTAATGAAGTGAGATTGCAGACTTAGAGATGTACATGGTACTTAAACCTCTTGTGACTTGTTTTTTTTTATGTTCATTTTCTCAGGTGAACAAACACCACGCAGAGAGAGACAATTTGGATGGACGCCAGGTGAGATAATGTCCTCAATGCAGTATTGTTTTGTGATAAGCTCAGTGGCTAAGTGGTATGGGTGTTCGCCTTAAGCATGGGAGGTCGTGGGTTCAAACCCCGGTCGGGTCATACCAAAGACTTACACAAAAATGGTACCCACTGCCCATTCGGTTTAACACCTGCCATTAGAATGAGGAGTAGGGGCAAGGGCCCGAATGGAAGAACGGCTCTATAGCCGAATTCGGTGATTATGTACACAAATATTCCCTAATAAAAATTGCCCCATTGATCATGTTGTACTATCACAGGAATACGATCCCTACTCAGAGAATAAGGTCCACACTTGAAGACTGCTTGATACCAACTGACTCTATTACTCCACCTCCGCACTCTCCCTTCCTCTTAGCGCCTCCTTCAGTGCCCTCCATTGCCATGGTAACCTGGGTTACATTCCGCTGTCTCCTCTCCGGGAGTATATAAATAGACATGCATCATCCTCTCTGAATCAATCATTTGTATATGTTCAAGCGTTATGTATAAGTGATATTATTCTTACTTTATGACAATTTAAATATCTATAAATCTATTATTGATATTTCACCATAATTCTACAATGTTGCCTCCTGGACACATTGCCTAGTGAATACATTCCTTGTGAACATTTTGCCTTGAATGCCCCTGTGGTTTGGCTCTGAATTGTCAATTAATGAAATATACTGAAGTGGGCGGGTGTTGTCAGCTCCCCGGCCTTGCCCGGGGGAAAGTCTGCTCCCTGCCCCGGCCTAGCCCGGGGGGAGGGCATTCTCCCGGGGAGGACGAGATCTCCCGTCACCCGCCCGGTATAAATAACCAGCACGACCGCACTTCTGGCAGTCGTGTTTCAACATATGGTGGCCCTACACTGGCCACCAGAGCTACACAAAGTTAGCTCTGGTCGGGTTAAATAAGGGGCCACCTTGACCCAGTAGCGGGACCTGTTTGTTACTCTCCTTCCAGATTTTTCGTACTGCTTGGAGAGTGTATTTAGCCATAACCTCGAAGCCAATTTACCATTTTGTGTGTATCTTAGAATAGATCCACCATAAAGCTAGATTTCATTATCATCATTATGCCATCTCACAGATCGGACAGGAACACCACGTGAGCACTCTAGCGGACGGCTCTAGAATCAGGGTAGGCTATGTGCCCTACAGGGCAGGAGGCATAGGAAGCCAAAGTGAACCCGCTGTAACCACAGATACCCACCTACAAAACACCATTTCCGGTGGCCAGTAACAACGAGGCTTAGTGCTAAAGCTATGGGGGTTTGAGGCTAGACTTATGTTTTTGGTCTAGTTTGTTACTTTTGAGGTGGAGTTTATAACTATCGTCTCTGAATAACTTTGTTTCAAAACTATGATGACAGTTGTTAAGTTTATTAAAAATTTGGATCTAAAAGATTGGTGAATAAGACATATAATCTTGAACCTACATAGTCAAAGTACTGAGCGCCTATACCCGGAAATAGTATTCCGTGACCGGCTATCTGTGGTTGCAACGGGTTCACTTTGGCTCCCTATACCTTGATAGTCTGTTAAGGGGGGGGGGGGGGGGGGGTCATGGGGAGTCTCCAAGCCGATCCTCCATCATGCTTATAAGCCAAGAGGCGCTAAGCCTCTGTTAGGAGTGGGCGAGTTTCAGCGGGTCCCGTGAAGATGGCGCCACTAGAAAAATCCACTAATAACTGTGTTTTGGTAGGCATCGGAGGCAAAATGGCCGTCCACATAACTGGATAACTCATTGTACATTTCAGACATACCTCCACCCAAACCACCTCCGCCTCACCCTAGACCAGGCCCGACGCAGAACACGACACGTGAGTAGAACATGAGGTCACCTCTGACGTCACGTCCGGCGTCTGACCTCAGGCGTTCGACTTCTTCTGTAGAGGGCGCCTGAGTGTGAAGATGTATAATAATTATGTACCGATGTATCCAAATCTGGAAGAAATTAAGTGAAGCATGGGGTCACGGGGAGTCACCAAGCCGATCCTCCATCATGCTTATAAGCCAAGAGGCGCTAAGCCTCTGTTAGGAGTGGGCGAGTTTCAGCGGGTCCCGTGAAGATGGCGCCACTAGTCAGGAGTCAAAGTCTAGAAAAATCCACTAATAACTGTGTTTTGGTAGGCATCGGAGGCAAAATGGCCGTCCACATAACTGGATAACTCATTGTACATTTCAGACATACCTCCACCCAAACCACCTCCGCCTCACCCGAGACCAGGCCCGACGCAGAACACGACACGTGAGTAGAACATGACGTCACCTCTGACGTCACGTCCGGCGTCTGACCTCAGGCGTTCGACTTCTTCTGTATAGGTCGCTTGAGTGTGAAGATATATAATAATTATGTACCGATGTATCCCAAATCTGGAAGAAATTAAGTGAAGCGCTGCAAAAAGCACCAAACAAACTGACCTTTAAGAAAGGAATTAACCAGGAACTTCCCAGGATCATACACGAGCTTAACCAGCAGGAGTAGAACTATATCAGGCTCGCATTGTATCAATTGACTCTATCTATATAATAATCTAATTCTCATTATCAGTAAGGAAAAACTATAAAAATGTATATGAATATGTTTTATATGAGTGACTTGTATGACTTAAATAAGCTAGTATGGTTGTTCAACTTATTAAGCCTAAATTTGGGAGAACAAATGGAAGTTATTAATATCAGTGTTTCAAGAGGCTTAAAATGTAAGGTGTATCATTTATTTTTGGACTTTGTACTCGACAATTTCTGAAAATGGATCTGTTAATCCATTTTTGATGGATAAATAATAGTGTATGAAATTATAGATAATGCTATGTATATCTGTTAAACTGAAGTGAAAACTTTGTGCGCTATTCCATCTGTAACATAGTCGTACGACTATTACTTTGTAAAACACCAGTTAGGTGAAAGAAATAGTCGAAGATGAATTTATAAAAAAAAAAAAAAATTTATCATAATTAATATCACCTAGTATCACTACTATTACCATACTTTTTTTTCATTTTTTGCTACCTTTCTGTTGTACAGATTTATATTATGCTTGAGTATTGCCTGTTTCATGGATGAACTGTTCTAAACAGAATGAAATAAAGGATATAAATTTTAAAAAAAAATCTATATACATGCATACAGGCCTTCTTTTTTTCTTTCTTTTTTAAGGCTTTTATTTATACTGGAGTGGACCAGTTGTGCCTATCCTCCACTGGCTCCATCTATGTCCATGATAAAACAATATTGTAGAGATTTTAGTTTTCCAGTTATCCAGATCAAGATTGAAAGTAAAAGGTATGAAAGGTAATTTTTTTTCGATAAACAGTGGAGATAAATAGGAATTGGAAATAGTGCTTTTTTTCTTAACCTCACTGAGATTTCTGGTATTTGTAGAAGGTCCACTTAAAACTAGAATTTGGTAAGGCCTCTCATTCCTTAGCCGGAAGGAGAATTGAAATTGGGGAAACGAATAATTCTGTTCCAAACAAATGTGGCCTTTTATGTGGTGTCCCCTTACACGGGGTGTCCCTTAAATGCCTTGAATGGGGTGTCCGTTACAAGGGTTCCTACCATATAATAGCTGCTTCTCTGTGTCTTTTGGTAAATATGAATCGATTAATGATGTGGTTGATTTTCCAGGAGGCGACACAATCAAACCCGAGAACTATGACAGTGGATGGACGGGCCAAAGCAATCATGTGGGTCGCGCCTCAGGGCCGGCTTCAGCCAACCCTGATGGAGGCGCTACATACAGACCAGAGAGTCATCATTCGGGCAACGTTTCAGGGCAGGCCTCAGCCAATGCGGAAGGAGGTGACTCATGGACAGTGCGCAGTCATCGGGTGGCACACACCTCAGTGCTAGATTCGCTCAAACTGGAGGGAGGGGCTTCGTGTGGGTCTGAGTCGAGCGACTCTCAGACCTTCATTGATGACCCAGCCCTGTACTCTGGATTGACACCCATCAACTTAGACACAGGTAACCTCACTCCTTGCTTAGAAACATATAGCTATCCCGCACCTCTTACAGGTAACTATTCTGCACCAGTCTCATGCCTCACTTAGGCGCGTGATCCACCAAATCGATGCTCAGAGACGGCCAGAGGCTGGTTTTTACATGGCCGGACGCAACAACCACATGGGTGCGGGTGACAGGGTTTTCAATGGGCGGGTCTGGCTGATTCCGGCCGATTTGCTGATCCACCCAGCAGATTGTCTAAGCCGATCTCAGCTGACGAACTATTTGGGGCGGCCGACGTCCACAATTCCTCCACATGGTCATCGTCTGGCCCTAACTCACTCTTGGTGGATCACACGCTTTAGACAGTAGCTATCCCGCACCATTCTCACTCCTCACTTAGAAACATGTTACTATCCTGTACTGTTCTCATGCCTCACTTAGAAACTGGAAGACTTACTCTTATATCAAAGGCCAGTCCTTTTCATACCATGTCTATCTGGTGTGGTGTGCAGCCACCTTTCTCCTCCATCCCCAACAGTGGTAGATTTACTGTTACATCAAAGGCCAGTCCTTCCCATACCATGTCTATCTGGTGTGGTGTGCAGCCACCTTTCTCCTTCATCCCCAGCAGTGGTAGATTTACTGCTATATCAAAGGCCAATCCTTCTCATACCATGTCTATGTGGTGTGGTGTACAGCCACCTTTCTCCTCCATCCCCAACAGTGGTAGATTTACTGTTACATCAAAGGCCAGTCCTTCCCATACCATGTCTATCTGGTGTGGTGTGCAGCCACCTTTCTCCTTCATCCCCAGCAGTGGTAGATTTACTACTAAATCAAAGGCCAATCCTTCTCATATTGTGTCTATATGGTGTGGGAAATAAAAGAACTCTCACCTCGATAAATGTGTAGGGGTGGGATTTCTACCTAAATTCATCCCATAGATTTAGTCAAACCCAAGTAAGTCTAATAAAACATTTTACATTAAACTAACCAAATAAACAAGCAAACATGTAATATAATCTTATGTTTAATTTAATTCTCCATTTAGAGATACCGTACCACTTCACGTACAATCTCCTGGATCGGTTAACGCATTCCTTCAACGAGATACCCAAGTGTAAGGGCGGCAAGCTTCTAGGCTCTGGAGGCTTTGGTCATGTTTTCTACGGTAAGATACCTGCTGTCATGTGACTAGTCTGAGGGGTCATGTGACTCAGTATGTGGGTGTACTTGCTCTGTGTGTGTGTGTGTGTCACATGGCTAGTTGCTGTGGGGTCATGTGACTAAATTTTTGTTTAAAAAAAGGCATGGTTGGTTGGAACTGACTTAGGCTGTTTAGGCGGGAACTGACTTAGGCTGGGTAGGCATGGTTGCTGACTTAGGCTTGGTAGGCATTAGAACTGACCTATGCTTGGTAGGCATTGGAGCAGGTTTGGTAGGCATTAGAACTGACTAGGCCTGGTAGGCATTGGAGCAGGTTTGGTAGGCATTAGAACTGACCTATGCTTGGTAGGCATTGGAGCAGGTTTGGTAGGCATTAGAACTGACTAGGCCTGGTAGGCATTGGAGCAGGTTTGGTAGGCATTAGAACTGACCTATGCTTGGTAGGCATTGGAGCAGGTTTGGTAGGCATTAGAACTGACTAGGCCTGGTAGGCATTGGAGCAAACTTAGGCTTGGTAGGCATTGGCACTGATTAAGGCTTGATAGGCATGGGAGCAGGCTTGGAAGGCATTAGAACTGACTAGGCCTGGTAGGCATTGGAGCAGGCTTGGTAGGTATTAGAACTGACTTAGGCTTGGTAGGCATTGGAGCAAACTTAGGCTTGGTAGGCATGGAAACTTACTTAAGCCAGATCAGCTTTGGTTTGGATTTTGGCCAATTAGGCATTTTAGGAGATTTAGGCCTGGCAAGAAGTTATGGTGGTAATAATTTCAGCAGAGCAGGGTTTAAAAAAAGGAACCAAAGAAATCTGTTACGCCACGTCATACTTGTGTTTCATTTCTGTACTTTTAGTCCCCTCACTTGGTGAAAACTAGTTGTAGCGTTCACTTTACTTCAGAAAACCCAATAACCTTCTGTTTATAATTGCATGTCTGCTGACAGTGGTGACTTAGATGTAGGAAGCTTTGCATGTTTTGTTTGTATGTTTGTTGTAATATGGTAAGATTTGCATGTTTTGTTTGTATGTTTATTGTGACTTTGGTGATTTAAATATGGAAAGTTTTAATGTTTTAATTGTATGTTTGTTGTGACTTTGCTGACTTAGATGTGGGAAGCTTTGTATGTTTTTTTTGTATGTTTGTTGTGACTTTGCTGACTTAGATGTGGTAAACTTTGCAAGTTTTATTCGTATGTTCGCTGTAACTTTGGTGACTTAGACTTGGGAATTTTATTAAATTGTTATCTTTATTGCGACTTTGGTGACTCAGTTTTGCATGTTTCATTTGTATGTTTATTGTGAATTTTGTGACTCAGACATGGGAATTTTGCATATTTCTTTGTTATCTTCATTATGACTTTGGTTACTTAGATATGCAAAGTTTTGCATGTTTTATTTGTATGTTTATTGTGACTTTGGTGACTTAGACGTAGGAAGTTTTGCACGTTTTGTTTGTACGTTTGATAATTGTTGCTGCAGCTCGCTACAACAATCATCAGTTGGCAGTAAAACGGCTGTGTGACCAGAGCCCGGCCACAGAGAGAGAGATCAACACGGAGATAAAAACTATGTCACGGTAAAACATCTGTAGTAAACATTATCACTCAAAGAGCTTGCAGTGTTGGGATAAATCAAGGATATCCAAACTTTCGGTCTGCTGGGGTGGACAGCAATTACCAATCTGTTCACCCTCTTGGTCGCCTTGCCTCCTCGTCGTACAGACCGGATATGCTTGCATGTAAGCATAACAAAAGCTACCAGGGTGGGGAGTTAGCTCAGTGGTAAAGAGCACTGGACTTGTAATCCCAAGGTTGTCGGATTTTGTGGCTTCAAGTCCCACTCCAGCCACTTTTCTCCTTCACCCCCAGCAGTGGTAGATTTACTGCTATATCAAAGGTGTGAATATGTGGTGTGGGAAATAAAGGAACTCTCACCTCGGTAAATATGTAAGGGTGAGATTTACAGATTCATTACATAGATTGGATCACCATGCTTATGGTGTAAAAGAACCTTGAGAAAGTCTGGTGAGAACATGCAATGGTTAACTGGATGTTAAATCAAACGAACAACCATCCAAACTTTCATGGTTCATAATGATCAAATTCAAACCCTGACTTTTTTTTCTTGAAATACTGATGCATACATACTTTGTACCATATACAGGCAAGTTAACAGAAAACAGTCTTTAGTACTCCTATCTATAATGTATAACATACAAGCAAGTTAACACAAACAGGCATGTGTATCTTTTATATATTGCCATATATCCCATCCTTACCTTATATTTTTGTTCAGTGGGGGGTTGTAGACCGCGACTGTGCATGTCAGTGGACCGACCTGAATTTTTAAAAATAGATAAAAAAATATTGCGTACAAGTAAGTTCGCAGATAACATGCATTAGTTCTAATATCTATATTGTGTTACATACCAACAAGTTCAGAGAACAATCATTATTTCTAATATCTATATTGTATTACATACAAACAAGTTCAGAGAAAACAATCATTATTTCTAATATCTATATTGTATTACATACAAACAAGTTCACAGAAAATAATCATTACTTCTAATATCTATATTGTATTACATACAAACAAGTTCAGAGAAAACAATCATTACTTCTAGTATCTATATTGTGTTACATACAAACAAGTTCAGAGAACAATCATTATTTCTAATATCTATATTGTATTACATACAAACAAGTTCAGAGAAAACAATCATTATTTCTAATATCTATATTGTATTACATACAAACAAGTTCACAGAAAATAATCATTACTTCTAATATCTATATTGTATTACATACAAACAAGTTCACAGAAAACAATCATTACTTCTAATATCTATTGTTTTAGATATAAACAAGTTCACAGAAACCATGCATTGGTTGTATCTATATTGTATTAGACACAAGCAGGTTTCTACCTTAATTGAAGCATAGCTACACATGAATACTGATCTCTACACTGTCTCACCTACACCCAGTTACATAAATGTCTATTGATTGCTTGTCATTTTCACAGAGTGCGGCATATGAGCATCCTGCCTCTGGTTGGCTACTCGGACGACGGCATCTGGAGATGCATCGTGTACCCGTACATGAGGAACGGGTCACTGGAGGACTGTCTGGCCTGCAGGGTAAGTCTCTGATCTGCTATTATCACAGAGCTTTGGTTTGGACTACAATTGCCGTGGGGTGGGGAGTTAGCTAAGTGGTTAGAGCACCGGACTTGTAACCCCAAGGCTGTAAGACTTTGTGGGTTCGAGTCCCAACCCCAGCAGTGGTAAATTTACTTCCATAACAAAGGCCATCCTTCTCATACCATGTCTATGTGGTGTGGGAAGTAAAAGAGCTCTCACCTCGGTAAATGTGTAGGGGTGAGATTTCTACCTGAATTCATCACATAGATTCGATCACCACCCTAGTGGTGTAAAAGAACCTTGAGAAAGTCTGGAAAGGACCTATAATGGTTGACTGGACGTAAAATCAAACCAAACAAACAAACAAACAAACAAATAATTGCCGTTATTAGCAGGTGGATGGTTGGTCTTTAGGTTATGCCTATAGACTATCATAGTACACCTGGTTGTAGAGTCACTAGATGACCTGACTACATTTTTGCTTTTTATAGCTAGATATACATATATAGGAGTATAGTGTCTGTTTTCGGATAGAGGGTTTTATGGCCATACAATATCATACAGTTTTAGTCTTAAGCATTTTGAATGGATTTTTTAAAAATAGAGAGATTTCAGGAGTGTTTTGTTTTTTTTTGTGGGGGGGGGGGGGGACTTTTTGAGTCACAGGTCCATTTTTAAGAATATCTTTATGGACATATTTCTCCCTGTAAAACTGGTTCAATCATAATATGATATACCTCTCTTTTTTTCATCATTCTTTATCGGCCATACATTATCTGCTGCTCTTCTTTGGCTGAGAGGGGTTTTAGCAAGCTTGTGTTGAGTACAATTCACCCTACTCCTTATCTTTGGTACAGTCAAACTTAATCTACAAACGTGATCAAACATATTGTTTTAAGTTCTTAGCTTTTTTAATTTTAAGCGGAATGGTGATTCAATACATTTGGTGTGGAGCATTTCGTTAATTGATAGTAGGTATTGCTTCGTGAAGAATTCTTCTGGTTAACGATTTGAACTCTTTAAATAGCGCAGCTTTCTTGAAACGGCTGGGAGAGAACTCCAGAAGAGTCTTCCAAAATATTCTAGGCTTTTCATAGAGAAATTTGAATTATGCTGATGAATAAATGCAACTGCGTGGAGAATACGGCCACTCAGATCGAAATCATGGTAATATTGTGTATATACTACCATTGCCATTATCAATTACAAGATGTCAGTTTTCCGGTTATTTCCGGATCATGTTAGAGAAAAATAGTGGATATAATCAGGATTTTTTAGACCTTACATAGGCCTAGAACTAATAGACATTGTGGCCTCTAATGAGGTGTCTCATTCAGGTCAGGGTGTCTCATTCAGGTCAGGGTGTCTCATCTAGGTCAGGGTGTCTCATTCATGTAAATTTTATTAAAAAAAGTAGGAACAAATGGGTTGAATAATCGTGCAATCATTAAGAAATAACCAAAGGGTTGGTAACTCTTCTCTGCATAGCCGTGAACCCATACTGTAATATTTCCTTTTAGCATTTTATGCCTATGAAAGATTATATTGAAACTATTGAATATTCCCGAAGATGAGACATCTCACTGACTTATTCATGTCTTCAGTACAACCAGACAGAACTGAGTGCCCCGCAGCGACTGGTCATCGCGAAGGGCTTGGCGGAGGCCATTCAGTGTTTGCATGCCGAAAACATCATCCACCGCGACATCAAGAGGTGAGTGAAGACTTTGCTTAATGGCAAATGATGCCTTGAGACATTCCCATGCATAGGCCGAATGATGCCTTGAGGCATTCCCCAGCATAAGGCGAATTATGCCTTGAGGCATTCCCAAGCATAAGGCGAATGATGCCTTAAGGCATTCCCCAGCATAAGGCAAATGATGTCTTGAGGCATTCCCCAGTGTAGGGCGAATGATGCCTTGAGGCATTCCCCAACATAGGGCAAATGATGCCTTGAGGCATTCCACAGTGTAGGGTGAATTATGCCCTCAGGCCTCATTTTCCCTATTTGCAAAAATTTACTTTATTCATTCAAAAAAAAAAAAAAAGATAAAAATACATGATACTTGCAGAGATTATACTTACAATATAACAGAGCTGCAGCCCTACCAGTGAAACCTATAAAACCTATAAAAACATATATTTTGATTCTTGAGCCTTTATATTTTCCAAAGGAACCTATATAACCTATAAAAACCTATATTTTCAGTGCCATGCAGATTGATTTGTACAGGAAATTTTAGAAGTTAACTTGATACAAAGTTAGATTGTCAAATGACACAAAATCTACATATTATCCATTTTTATAAGAGATCATAAAAGTGTTTAAGAATCAACAGTTGGTGTGACTTCTTGCCAGGCTAGCTTGCCTGTTGGAAACTCAACACGCGTATACATACTTGCTAGGTATAACCTGATGAGCCAGACATCTTGACATCCTGCAATTTAGTACTCGGTACATTCTTTAGAAATCAAGAACTGAAAATAAGCGATTCACTATATATTGATTCTTATAATGCTGAATATGTTAACCCTAAAAACCTATAAAAGCCTATGTTTTGGGCCTTGATAAACCTGAAAAACCTATATATTGATTTTCAAAACCTATTAAAAAACCTATATTGAGGAAGCGGGGTACTGGGAGGCCTGGAAACTTGTTGTTCTAATTTGACCAGTACTCATGAAACATGTCCCTTGTTTTGCACTGAGATTCGAGTATTGAGAGATGGCAGTTTTTCATTGGAAATCCGCTTTTTCATTTTCAGTAGATAGACTTCTTCTTCCTTGTGTAAGACAAATTCCATGTCTTCCACAAGACAAATTTGTCCACTGTATTTCTGACCCTAGCTGACATCCCTGTGTCTTTCAGTGCCAATGTCTTAATCGATGACCATTTCCTGCCTAAATTGGGGGACTTTGGGATTGCTCAACTGTGCCCGTCCCTTGCTGACAACCAGAAGACTAGTACATTCACGAAGGTCGTACAAGGTACGCGGGCCTACATTGCACCTGAAACCTTCCAGTCTGGCAAGATCTCGTACGTGACAGATGTCTACAGCTATGGTGTGGTATGTGAAGCATCAGTTATATTAAAGTGTTATGTGAATCACATCTGTGTTGTGGTATGTGAAACATCAGACATATCAAAGTGTTATGTGAATCACATCTGTGTTATGATATGTGAAGCATCTGGCATAACAAATGTTATGTGAATCACAGCTGTGTCGTTTTATGTGAAGTGTCAGTCAATTCAAAGTGCTATGTGAATCACAGCTGTGTTGTGGTATGTGAAGCATCAGTCATATTAAAGTGCAATGTGAATCACAGCTGTGTTGTGGTATGTGAAGCATCAGTCAATTCAAAGTGTTATGTGAATCACAACTGTGTTGTGGTATGTGAAACGTCAGTCAATTCAAAGTGTTATGTGAATCACATCAGTGTTGTGGTATGTGAAACGTCAGTCAATTCAAAGTGTTATGTGAATCACATCAATGTTGTGGTATGTGAAACGTCAGTCATACCAAAGTGCAATGTGAATCACAGCTGTGTTGTGGGATGTGAAGCATCAGCTATATCAGAGTGTTATATGTTAATCATAGTTGTGTTGTGATATGTGAATCAACAATTATGCCAATATATAAGTCAGTAATCAAATACCGACTATGGCTTTATATATTAACTAGCGACTTCGTCGTTGCCCTGTATGTCTCATAGTCATAGGGAAAAATTGAAAGTTAGGGGGAAACCACTTGAACAATGAAACAGCGGACTGCCCATACCGAGAATTGAACTCCCGACTCCCAACACCCCAGGCGATCACTCTGCTGACTTCTCCACAGAGCCAGATGCCTGAAGGATGCCAAATACTTAAGGTGATGGTGGGGGAGGGGGAGGAGGGTCATCAGCGGAGTTTGGAAAGGGCTACCAGCGAAGGTTGAGATCTCATTGGTTTCTCACGAGAAAAGTAGATCAGAAAACTACAATACTAAATTTTGATTTCGGCATGGCTTGAAATGAATCATAAGAGAAGAAGTTTGTCTGAGTACAGTCCTACAAAAAAGATGAACAGGTTCGAGTTCTTCACTAAACGAGAATCTCACTCTCGTGGTGCTTCAGTCTCCATGCCTATGTCTAGTTCACTCTGTCTCTATGTGCGGGACCAACTCCAAGCGGATATTACCAGAATCATAGTTTTTTAGATATAGTAGGTAATCACATTGTCAATGAAGAACTGGCCAATATATGATAACATTTATTTCATTATTCTTGAGATTTATATCGCCTAAATTTATCATTATCAATTGCCTTTGGGGCACTCCACAAAGTATGTACACACTGAGGGGGTGGGGAGGGATTAAATAATTTGGAAATTTTCCATATACTCCTTCTTTGTTCTATTGCATACGAGGTGGGGGAGGTGAGGGACGGGGGGGCAAATTTCTCAGAAATTGTGTATACATACTTTACTTCTGCCCCATTATATGACAGAAAAGTAGTTGTATCACGGGTTGTATGTGGTATGTGAATCAGGGTTGTGTGTGGTATGTAAATCAGGGTTGTATGTGGTATGTGAATCAGGGTTGTGTGTGGTATGTGAATCAGGGTTGTATGTGGTATGTGAATCAGGGTTTGTGTGGTATGTGAATCAGGGTTGTATGTGGTATGTGAATCAGGGTTGTGTGTGGTATGTGAATCAGTGTTGTGTGTGGTATGTGAATCAGGGTTGTATGTGGTATGTGAATCAGGGTTATATGTGGTATGTGAATCAGGGTTGTGTGTGGTATGTGAATCAGGGTTGTATGTGGTATGTGAATCAGTGTTGCGTGTGGTATGTGAATCAAGGTTGTGTGTGGCATGTGAATCAGGGTTGTATGTGGTATGTGAATCAGGGTTGTGTGTGGTATGTGAATCAGGGTTTGTGTGGTATGTGAATCAGGGTTGTGTGTGGTATGTAAATCAGGGTTGTGTGTGGTATGTGAATCAGGGTTTGTGTGGTATGTGAATCAGGGTTTGTGTGGTATGTGAATCAGGGTTGTGTGTGGTATGTGAATCAGGGTTGTGTGTGGTTTATAAATCAGGGTTGTGTGTGGTATGTGAATCAGGGTTTGTGTGGTATGTGAATCAGGGTTGTATGTGGTATGTGAATCAGGGTTGTATGTGGTATGTGAATCAGGGTTGTGTGTGGTATGTGAATCAAAGTTGTGTGTGGTATGTGAATCAGGGTTGTGTGTGGTATGTGAATCAGGGTTGTATGTGGTATGTGAATCAGGGTTGTGTGCGGTATGTGAATCAGGGTTGTATGTGGTATGTGAATCAGGGTTGTGTGTGGTTTGTGAATCAGGGTTGTGTGTGGTATGTTAATTAGGGTTGGTGTGGTATGTGAATCAGGGCTGTTTCTCATAATTTATTCACCAGCATAATCTAACATGTCAACCATTATATTCTTGTACATAACAGGGGAACAGAAAAGAAAACATCTCATTGATTTGGATTTTTATGTTCAATTCCAGGTCTTGCTGGAACTCTTGACAGGCCTGAAGCCTTTTGACGATACCCGAGAAGATCCATGTTTGGTATGTCTGAATAACATGTCTGAATAGTAGCTCTCCCGTCGAGGAAAACTCAAAAGTGACAACACTTAAACCTACCTAACTGAGGGTAGAAAATCAAGACAGAAGATTATGTATTTCTCATACTATAACTGTATCATCAATAAAATCAGCTTTTATAGTTTAAGTTCATGTAGTTTGGAAAAAAAAAAATGTGATGAAACTCAAGGGAGGCAACACTTTAACATAGGAGGCACTCTTTTACATGTGTACATGCATATTCCTGTGATAACCTGTTTTAAATCTTCTGAGCAACTTTCCATCAAGGAATACTGTTGCATGTTTGAATAGTAGCTCTCCATCGAAAAAAACTCAAAAGTGACAGTTCTTGCATAGCAGTCTAGTCTCTTGCTTGTAAACTAAATGAATGACTCCAAGACATTACAAGAGAATATTGAGATCCAGGTTATATGCTGGCTCCGTGTTTACCGTGTGGGGGCGACTGTGTTGATCATAACCAAGTGTCACCTCCAGCGGCCTGTTACATCGAGCCAGCATGATCAGTTAGGCCAAGGGATGGAGCCTTTATGTTTCACATACAGATAATTTGGAACGTAAAAATACATATTGCCAACATGACTTTCTGCAACTGTCACAAGACCTCTGACCATGGCCAGTCTGAATGGTAACTCTCCATTAAAAAACCTCAAGGATAAAAACACTTAACTCTAAATGGTCCATCTCCCAGCTCGCTTGTGGATATGGTCTAGGCTACTATGTCATCTTATGGCACATGGTGCTGAGAACAATGTACTGAGTTTCTTCTCTAAATTAATGCCATTTATCAACATTTACAAAGGAGAATCTTTAACTGAGTCACCCGCTTCTTGCTGTTTACAGTCCACCCATGTGGCAGAGGAATGCGGTGACGATCTGAAACTCATGATGAAGATGGCCGATGACAAGTTGACGCCACCATTCCCAGACCATGTCTTCAGCGGCCTCTTCTCCCTCGCTCTGGGCTGTTTAGCAGACCGCTCAAGAAACCGACCGACGACAGCTGTGGTAAGTAATCAGTGCCCCATATCTCGTTAGTGGTTTTTTTTATAGTAAGCCGTTTAGCGGACCGCTCCTGAAACTGACCGACCATTGCTGTGGTAAGTAACTTGAGCCCTGTGTGTCATCAATGGTCTTTTTTAGTAAAATATTTAATGGATTGCTCCAAAAACCAACCGACCACTCCCAGTGCCCCATGTGTCGTCAGTGATCTATTATAGTAAACTGTTTAACGGCCACCCCAGAAACTGACCAACTGCAGCTGTGGTAAGTAACCAGTACCCCATCTGTCATTTTGCTTTTCCTCAGAGAAATTTGTACCTCACACCCTGTGTGATGTTTATTGGTATTTATTTTGTGTAAGAATTTTTTTTTTTTTATAGTAAACTGTTTAACGAACCGCCCCAGAACCCGATTAACCACAGCTGTGGTAAGTAATCAATGCCCCATGTGTGGTCAGTAGTCTTTTATAGTAAAAGACAGATCGCGGCTGTGGTAAGTAAACAGTGCCCTATGTGTTGTTAGTGGTCTTTTATGATAATCTGTTTGACGGCCACCCCAGAAACTGACCGACCACAGCTGTGGTAAGTAACCAGTGCGGTATATGTCGTAAGTAATCTTTTATAGTAAGCTGTTTAACAGGCTGTCACAAAACCAGCGGAGCATGGCTTTCGTCAATTGATTATTCAGCAGAACCTCACAAAAACCAAACCAACATATATTTTGAACAATGCTGTATGTGTTTTGAATCTTTGATGGATTTGAATACGATTAAGTGAGATGAACTTAACAGTCAATCCAACATTTGTTGCAGGTACTGGAGAAGTTGAGTCTCTTGTGAGTCAGCAAAGGAACAATAATTGTGGTGGAGATGACGGAGGGAGATGATTGGTTCTTCAGATGACGCTCTCACTGACGTCACGGCGTTCTCTGGACAGTAAGGCAGACACGGTTAATTATCGATACTCATACCTACAGTAGAACCCTTGTAACAGGGACACCCATTAAAAATGGGGGAGTTTCCGCTCAAACGTGGTACTACTTCTTGTAAGTGACATCAGCGGCCAGAAAAATGTCGCTGACGTCATGCACCACAGCTAACACTGGAAGTCTGACAAGTGCTACAAATGATGAAGAAACGCTCTGTACACTTCATGCCCTATCTATGAGTGACTGTGGCACAAAATTAATCGATGTCATTTTGTGGAAACAGTTGAAATATACCTGATCGATGCACAGTGCATGACTTAGCGATGTGGAAACTGAAAGATTGTTGCCGTAACCAGGATCAGGAGTCACTGACACTGTTACTGCACATACAAATGTCCAGTAAATGATGCTTTTATAGACAGGCAGCCATAATTCATGAGAGGTTGACGTAGTAATAAGCGAACGTTAGCGAGCGTATTATAAAATCAATCGTGAGTGGTTTACGCAGCCACCTAGCGACAAAACTGTCGTTCATTATATTTGTTATATATATTCTCGAATAAATTAAACCCAGTACTTGCCATATCATATGGTCTAGCAGTAGGGACTAATTTTTGTCTCCAGCACAAAGGGACTATTTTCTCATAATCAATGGCCTTGAGGCCGGAATCAATTGGTTAAAATCCGTATTTACTGGTTATGGTTTCTCACAACAGTATCAATGCGTAGTGGTTTACTGTAGCTTCATACATTTTCAATAGACCCTCCAGAGGTTACTAAACTCCCTAATATCGCCCCTGGTAGGTAAAGGTTCAGCTCCCAACTGGCCACTTTACGACTGCATGAACCACAGTTTTCCGATTTATAATTGGAGAAACTGAAAATAATTTCGGATTTACTTGCAGAAATAGTTGAAATTTCCATTTCTGAAATCGGATTTCCAATTTGAAGATTTCTGAAAACTGTTAAACTGAAATAATTGTGGGTAACTGGTCAAGGGTCTATCACCATACAACGTGGGCAACCAGCAAACACCGGAACCTGTAAACAGACTGAATTATGGGATACCTCACTAGGGTATATGGGGACTTTGTAATCGATCATTATCACAATCGGCTCATGCACGAAATTTCTTTTTTTCTATGGTTTCTGTTATTTACATATTCATATTTTCAGGATTTATTTCCATATATGAACCATCAAGGTTTAATTTGTACCAGAGTATCTAATGTTTGTAGGTTTTGATGAGACATTGTACTGTCAGTTATCTATTCTATTACAGTTACAAATTTTATGATTTACATGACCAGACATGATTATCTATTATCCTGACTAGGTCGTCAGTTGTATTTTTGAATTTATGATGTTATACAAATCCCGCTGTTATGTTATTGTTTATTTTAGTATTTCCTAGCATCTTAGTTTTTCTGGGATAGCATTCCACACAAACAGTGCCATGTCAGAAACCCTCACTGCCAGTCTGTGGTTTTAATCATGCTTTTATTCACTGAACAAATTCAAATATATTTATTGTACATACATTGTAAGACACAAAGACTAAAAATGGTCATTTTCACTCCCGATGTGGTCAAGATGTACTTCAGTTTAGGTCCTGGCACCAAAACTGGCCTATGTCTGGTCTCTGTCTGGAGGCCATCGGGGCAGTGGAATAGGGTACGTGGGCGTCAGCACCAAAACTGGAGTAGATGTTGACCACATCGAGAATGAAATCGGTTATATGGAATCAAGCCTTCAAGGGGCGTCTTCCACTTTATCCCTGGAATAAATGTCCATAGGCTTAACATTGGGAACTCGTTCGCCATACCCATACAAGTATTGCAGTCCATTCTCCATGGTTTATATCCTGTGTGTCATCCATTCTTTAGGTGTGTACATGGGTGAGATAAATACAGAAAGCAACTCGTTTTGGTTAAAGAAGTCATTCTCCAACTCCTTTGAATGCTACATGATATTCACTTGCCTGTCGCCTAGATCATATCACTCCGCATCAAACTCGTGGGGAATGATGACTTTGATGAATCACCCAATTGGCCATTGAGTATTGGGTACCCATATAGAGGGACAGCCAAGGTTGTTTTGAATGGTTCCCTTTCTTAAGTGGGGATTCCACTAACACACAAGATTTAGCAAGATTAGGCATGATTTGGTTGTCTTGCTAAGTCGGGCGAGGTTTGAATAATCGTGTGCCTATTTGTCGCTATGTGTCTTGTGGTGTCGCGGTGGTGTCGCACCAAAACATACACCTGACACTTCATACCTACATTTTGCGACAACAGAGGTACAACACATCAAGACACTGTAAAATATAACAAGATATATCACGACAAATCCATCCTGTTGGTGGAATCAGCTTTAGATGTTTGATTTCACCCTGTGTAAGGGGACACTTTTGCTCAGAATGGAGGGTCTACTGTACTTAATTATTGATGCATGTTGATCGCAAATCATTATCTCACCCCTGGTGTTTTTTCCATAGACTTAACATTGAGAATTCGTATCCAACGCCCATGGAGTATTTAGAAAGAAATACTCAATGGGGGATTATGTCACAAAGGTTAGCCCATTAGTCAATGTGAATGGTTAGATTAATTCCCAAACCTATTCAAGTTTAGGGTCAGAGCTCGATCCAATTTTGTTTGAATCGCTACGTAATTCACATGGCGTCACCATGTGAATTACTATATGATTCAAACTCGATGAGTTACAAGCTCTGACCCTAAACTTTCATAGGTTTGCTCTATATCAAATTGATAGCTGTTCATATAAGGTGGAGATCTCCAGGAAGATAAAACAATCCCACTGAAATGGTAGACTCTAGTACAGTCTGTTGTCGCCAGGGCCAGGGCACACAGGCTCAAACTCAGACTGTTATGCGCTGCCATTTTGAGGTAGAGATTCCTACCTCCGCTGGTACTAAGCTGCCCTGATTGATTTGCCAGTAACCAGAATGTTACTCTTCAAGCAGAGGTCCTAGAGTAGCCTTTACTGGGCATGGACCAAAAAAATCAGCTTGGAGAGTTATAATGATTCCCAGAATAGTGCCAGAATCATGGTATTCTCAGGCTTGGGTTTGCACTAAAATTAGAAATTCCTTTCTCCAATCAGTGCCTTTAGAAGGAACTGACAAATTAGAGCTGTGCTCTGTCAGACCCTTACAGACCTTAAGCAGACTAAGCGCCTGTCGGTATTCCCCCTTGTCAAACTGATACTATAAATAGTACAACCAACCACAAAATTCCTCTCACTAAAGGTGGCAGGCCAGTCAAACTCATACTCTGTTAGACCTTCACGTACCGTAACCCGAAGGTGGTGCGGTGCGTGAACGGACTAACTGAAATGGCAGAAACACAGGCTCAAGACCCCATTTCCGGATACTACTCAGAACGAGGCTTAGTGCTTAAGCTATCGAGGTTTGAGGCAACAAATTCGGTTTGTTCTCATCTGCTACTATTGAAGTGTACTTTTACTACAATCGTCTCTGAATATGTTTGTCAATATTTTATGATGTTTTTTTTTGTTTTTTTTACATCTTTTATTATCCTGGATGAGATAAGGCAGTGTCTGTCTGTTTACAATCAATACCCAGCATCGTAGTACTTTGATATATATATATATATATGGAGACTATAGCGTTATCCTAGCTAACTAGATAATAAGAAGGTGACAGTCGTAATACACAATAAGAATGTAATAATAACAAACAAATATATAACAGTATAAGACCCTCTTCTGACATGACTAACTAAACGACAATAAGATAATATAGAGGAAACCCATGAAAGTTTAGGGTCTGAGCCCGTATCCCATCGAGTTTGAATCACATAGTAATTCACAAGGCGAAGCCGAGTGAATTACTACCTGATTCAAATGAGATGGGATCGAGCTCTGACCCTAAACTTGAATGGGTTTCTGAATTTATCTCACCCTTAATATTGACTAATGGGCTAACATTTGTGACATTATCCCCCATTGGATATTTTTCATAAATATCTAATAGGCATTAGATACGAGTTCCCAATGTTAAGTCTATGGAGAAAAAATATCTGGGGTGAGATAACAGTTAAAAACAAACAGTGAGACATTGATCACAATAAAGGACTAAGTAGAAGAAAGTACATGATTCACCATAAAAGTATACGGATGACTAGGGGGCTCTGGGATACAAAGTCGAGGGAATAATATCATTATCTATACATAGTCTTAATATCATTATCTATACATAGTCTAGAACTGTTTTTTTCTTGATATTTGAACTTGGGGTAGGTTTCGATAGATCGATAATCAGGAGGCATTTTATTCCAGTGCTGTGCACATTTGTAAAGCATGCTTCCTTTAAATGAGTTGTTGAGTGTAGGAAAGATATGTATATAAGAGATTGGAGAATCAAACATATAATCTCTAATCATATCTAGTCAAAGTCCAGAGATGGTGTTTTGAGCACGGGCATCTCAGTTTCATTGGGCTCACTTTGGCTCTATCGTTGAGATATCTGATTCCTATGATCTCCACAAAGCTGCACCACTGACTTACTAAAATGATCAGCGCATCTGTAGTCTATAACTACCTACCACATATAAAACGTGTTAATTCTGTCGGGTCCGCTTGGAGTTTCTCCCGCACATAGAGACAGTGAACCAGACCTAGGCCTGGAGACTGAAGGGCCACGAGAGTGAGATTCTCGTGTAATGCTAAACTTGAACCTGCTATTCTATTTTGTATTTCTCTACACAGATGTAAATCTCCACTTTGGATTTATTTCTAGCCATACTGAAAACATAATTTAGAACGATAGTTTTCTGATCCCCTAACCCTGAGAGAAAGCAATGAGACCACAGCATTTCGCTAGTCCCATTGCATATCAGCATGGATACCAAGCTATTACCCTTGTAACGTGAAAGAATAGCCCTTTCAGAACTCTGGGCCCTGTTTTTCAGTCACGACATCGTCGGCCAACGATACCCTACGATCGTCCAACGATTCCACGACAATTTGGAAGACATAAGATTAGTGTAGAACTGTCTTAGGTTCTATAACAAACCACTGTGCATATAAAATAGAGGATTTCCCGTGCTTCCCTTACGAATTAAGCGATGACATTTCAACACGAGTAAGGGATACATATGACCTATAAACGTACTAAATATGAAGAAAATCGGCTGCACCGTTCCGAAGTTATCGGCATTTGAAATTCGTCATAGGAATCGTCTTCTCTGGTGGCCAGTCACCCTCCCACCTCCCGATGCGCAGTCTATGTCAAGGTCGCTGCATAAATTAGCGGAGGCGTCGGGAAAATACACTGCTTTTTTCATTGCTTAATTCCAACGGGAAGTGAAGTTGCGCATTCTGTGCGACATGTCCATAGGTGTCATGAACTGACGACACTTTGGGCGACATTTTCAATCATGTGACCCCACGATTGTCGTGACTATAGAACACGTCTGGCCACCCTACGCCTCTTAGTCTCACGACATATCGCCTGTTCACTATAGTGTCGTGTCTATCGAACACTGACGGCAAAAATATGTCGCCCATAACGATTGTCGTGACTGAAAAACAGGGCCCTGGTATCCTTAGGTTTGTTTGTCACAAGTCACGCATGAGTGAACATATCCTCAGCACTGTTTGTCACGAGTGAACATATTCTAAGCACTGTTTGTCACAAATCATGCATGAGTGAACAAAACTTCAGCTCTGTTTGTCACGAGTCATGGATAGATGAACATATCCTCAGCACTGTTTGTCATGAGTGAACATATCCTAACCACTGTTTGTCAAGAGTCATGCATGAGTGAACATATCCTCAGCACTGTTTTTCACGAGTGGATATATCCCAAGCACTGTTTGTCATGAATCAATGAACTATCCCCTGCACTGTTTTCACGAGTTATGGATGAATGAACATATCCTCAGCACTGTTTGTCACGATTCATGCATGAGTGAACATATCCTGTGCACTGTTTGTCACACTGTCATGCATGAATCATATTCAGCATTGCTTAGTGTTAATAATGGCCCAAAATTTGATGTTGTATGCCTGTTTAGCATTTTTGGGGTATTTTCCATCTACTTGCAAAACCTATATCTGTTGGTTTTTTTTATTTGTTATTGACTATGCCATATATTGCCTCAAGTAATTCATTTCTGTAATTGATAATCTGTGATTTTTGAGGACATAGCATAGATCAAGTTTGTTCAAGTACAAGTTTATGTATTCAATTTGTTGAAATTCTGGTCCATGACTACCAATTCATGATGTTATAATTATCGAAAACAGAACATCTTTGGTAACTGAATGTTGGCATTCTGTGATGTAGGTTGTGGATGATTTAACAGAATGTACAAATGTCTGGATACCTATATGACACAGGTTATGTTTAAGAAGTGGCCTTGAGAGCAGTAAAATGTTTGTATGATAAATAAACTGATGTCTGTTGTGTATTGTTTTACCAGATTATAGCATTGACGAGAGTAAAATGGTTGATAAATAAACTAGTACCTGGTGTGCATTGTTTTACCAGACTACAGCATGGACGAGAGTAAAATGTTTGTATGATAAATAAACTGATGTCTGTTGTGTATTGTTTTACCAGATTATAGCATTGACGAGAGTAAAATGGTTGATAAATAAACTAGTACCTGGTGTGCATTGTTTTACCAGACTACAGCATGGACGAGAGTAAAATGTTTGTATGATAAATAAACTGATGTCTGTTGTGTATTGTTTTACCAGATTATAGCATTGACGAGAGTAAAATGGTTGATAAATAAACTAGTACCTGGTGTGCATTGTTTTACCAGACTACAGCATTGGCGAGAGTAAAATGTTCTTATGATAAATAAACTGGGACCTGTTTCAGTAGTTACGTGACATTAGGCCTTGACAGACATCAACAGCGGCACCAACAGTGCAAACAACAGCAGAAAAAGTCTAGCAAATATCAGAGGGTCGGATGGGCCAATCTTCTTCATATCTGAAATGATTATAAGTTGTATGTATCCCCTACTCATGTAAAACTGTGTCATCGCTTAATTCCTACGAGAAGTGAGTGAAATTCCACGTGTCATCGATAGCAGTCATGTGATCTGTCCATTTGGTGTCACAGACGCCATCTAGAAATGTCACGAAACTACTGAAACAGGTCCCAGGTGTATCTCGTTTTTCCGGATCACAGCATTGACGACAGCAAAATGTTTGTATTGTTTTTTCATATTTTCCTTAGTCCTGACTTTTATCTCTGATGATAAATGAACTGGTACCCTGATGTGTATTGTTTTACCAGATCACATTGTCCACAGCAGGAAATATTTGTATGATAAATAAGCTGGTACCTGGTGTATCTCGTTTTACCAGATCACAACATTGACGGCAATGAAATGTTCACACGATAAATAGACTGGTGCCTGTTGTGTATTGTTTTACCAGATCACAACATTGACGGCAATGAAATGTTCATACGATGAATAAACTGGTGCATGTTGTGTATTGTTTTACCAGTTCACAACATTGACGGCAATGAAATGTTCATATGATGAATAAACTGGTGCCTGTTGTGTATTGTTTTACCAGATCACAGCATTGATGACAGTAAAATATTTGATAAATAAACCAGTAGCTGGTGTGTATTATTTTTCCAGATCACAGTGTTGACAACATTAAAATGTTTGTATGATGAATAACTTGATGCCTGGCCATACACTGAACCACTAGTTAACGACAGAGGGCGCCACCAGCACTCTCCCCCCAGATCTTTTGCAGTGCTAGTGCTGGCTTAATCTCTGCCCCAACCCAGTGACGTCATACGCTGGTTCTCAGGGTATCCACTAAGGACAGGGGGAACCAGCCAACATTTCTGATTCAAAACAAGGCATCTGTCAAAAGTTATGAAACTCAAACAACTCATATATTATGAGTTGGGAAATATAGGAATTGTTAAATGAGCTCCAGAGACAATCCAGTTGTGTCTTTTTCAACTTTAAACCAGATGAGACTGTCTATTCAAGCGAGCACATGTGACATGGTGACAAACAAAACCCTGCAACATTCCACTGAAGAAAATAATCCTTATGACTATGTCTAATTTGACATAACAAATAATAGAAATGAGTGTATATTATTACCATATAAATATATTCATTTGTATTTATGAGTAGAACACAAAATACCACCAAAAGCATTCAGAATTTAGGATATTTAAAAAACTGGTGTATAGGCCAGATTTGAGCCCAAACAGGCAGGTTGAGGCAGAGATATAAGCAGCCACAGGAAGTAGAACGCAAGATCTCTGCTGGGAGAGCGCGCCACCAGGGGCCCGTTTCAATAGTCTGTAGGACGTCCGTTATTGGGTGTAGTGACAGATAGTGACAGGTTGCGTTGCAGTAGTTTAGTGACAAGCCATTCCACGGGTCCTTGTTTCAGACAGGTGCTAAAAGTGGCTTGACTATTTCATAAAGCCTATGTCCGGTCACTGTCGGGGTCACTGTTGTGTCCCAAATAGCGAGAGGGTTCACCCTCTCGCTTTTATTGTCACAAATGCATAACTTTACTTCCCGTAAGAATTAAGCTATGAAACTTTAACCCTAGTTAGGGACATATACAACTTATAGACATGCGAAATATGAAGGAGATTGGCTCATGCAATCCAACGATATTCACATTTGAATTCTGTCATAGCAAATGCTGCTCTGGTGGCCAGTGTAGAATTATTCAAGTGCCGTCGCTAATTTATGCAGTGACCTTCACCTTGATGGCACTTGTTCCCGGTAGGACATGAGTATGTGAGATGGGGTACCCCACATGTTTTTCCGCTATGCTGTCCCAAACTAGGGACACATCCACAACAATGACAAGACACACCTCCCCTACAGTGACATGCCTTATGAAATGAGACTTAAATTTTGTCACTATTCCTGTCACTATTACTGTCACTAGTCATGTCACTAAGTGGCTTTGTCACTAAGTGGCTTAGTGACGCATTCTATTGAAACGGGTCCCAGTTCTCAGTCCTCATCTGCTGGTTCCTCATTATGTGAAATAGACTGGCACCACTCCCTGCATCCTTTGGCTGGTGCCTGCCTGTGTATGCCGCTGGCTACTTACGGTATATCTCCGCCAAGCCCCCTAGTGGATACCCCGGGAACCAGCGTATCTGCATCCTATGCATACCCCTCTACTTACCCCACCCCTCCTTGTCAGAATACAGGGCATGGTGAAATCAGTAATGGTAAATGATTTCTGGCGCTGGTTAGTACCACGCATGCCCAACAATCTCCATGCAGATATGATCACTGGTTAAGGCAGTGATCCACCAAGTGAAAATTAGGGCCGGACGACGTCCGTGCGGATGGAATGTGGACGTCGGCCGCTCCCGCCTCTCGTCGGTTCAAGCCGGTTGGGACAATCGCCTTGGTGGATCAGCAAATAGTTTTAACTCGGCTAGAGCCGGCCGCATTCGCCTCTCATCGGTCGTAGTCGCCTCTCCCATTTCCCTGTCGCCCGTAGCCGTCCGGGCGTCGTCCGGGTGTCGTCCGGTCGTCGCCTCACCTAAATGTCACTGTTCTGCTGATCCACCGATCGCGAGCCGTGTGGAGTCGGCTGGAAACTCCCTAGCCGACACTAGCCAACCCTAGCCGACGCAAATCTGATTCATTTGATTTTTTAAAGGCGGCCGGACAGCCGATGTCGATGAATTTGAAGAGTACGACACCCGCCCACAAACTTTGCCGGGCTCCGCAGCGAGGGATCGCCGCCAACACAGCGCGGCCGACACGGTGATACCCGAAGCCGCGAACGGACATCAAAAACTTTGACACTATCGTCAGAATTCTAGCCCCATAGCGTTCCATACACACTCTTAACATTAATCCTTATCTTTATTTACCTTCATTGTTCGATTTAACGTGTATCTCCGCGGTTATTTGACAATGTCTGACCGTTCCCGTACAAATCCAGACACGCCGATACACTGCTCCGCTCGATACGCGGCTTTCGCGGGTTCAGAGCGTCGAAGTGTATCGCCGCACGCAGCGCCGCGTGTTGGGGAACTCGATTACTACGTAAAATGCGCGCGCCGCCTATCGGATGAATGGAGAACTAGGCTGGCCCGTCCCCGCGAGCGCCGTGTGTACATCATGTGGACGTCGGCCGGCTGGAGATAACTATTTTGGGTGGACCAGCACGGAGCATTTAGAGGAATCCGGACGGCCGGATGGCCGGCCTAGCCGAATATCGTCGGCTGAGGCCGGCCGGCCGTCTCTGAGCGTCGATTTTGGTGGATCTAGCGCTTTAGGATATCTGCTGGGAGATTGATGACCCAGTTTTGTTCAAAGTTGACCTGACTGATATCATTGAGATAAATTGCACTCTTTGCTTACATAGGCAGCTATCCACAATTCAGTACACTCTCTTCCCAGTGGCCCTCATTTGAAACTGTAAAAACTCACTGAGTCTTATCTGAATAACAGCAGAATGTACCTTATCTCTGTTGTGTGATTGACATTTCTTCTTTAGTTTCACTTTGCAGCAGAAAAAAGCTACTTTTAATGTGAAGTACTTTACACATGTTATTATTTCTCTTTTCTCTTTGAAGAGCAGTGTCTATCAAAGATTCCAATATTACAGATTTCCTGTATGTTGTGATTTTTTAAAAAACTTTTATTAGGGTTATACAGCCGAACTCGGCAATAGGCCGTTCTTCCGTTTGGTCCCTCTGGTGTCTAACATTAATACAGGTAGATATGTGTAAGAATGCTATTCTAGTGAGATTATAGTCAGTACATTTCAGGGCAATACAATATGAAATATGATTCTTATTTAATGAAATGAAATGAAGTCAAGATACAAATCAGTAATACACAGTATCTAAGCTGAGATAGTTCTAAAAATGAGAAAGGTGGTTCTAAGCCTCCTGAGAAAATCATACATTGTGAGTTAACCATGCATAAAAGAGGGTATTACAAAGCACATCTAAATCATACTAAAAATATATACCAGTGGTAATGTAACTGAACAGTAACACAATAAGGTATATAATGACATAATATTAAGTATAAAACATAGAGGACAGTATTCGACTACAGGCTGTGAAACATCAACTAATAACATAATGAATTACAGTGACAATAAAACTGACAATTAGCACCATATACTATCAATAGTACAGTTGGGCAACAATAATAATTAACTATCAATTAACCAATTGGGATAGTTTTGTTTAATTAGTCGCTTGACTGTTTTAAGATCTGGGATTTGTGTGAAGTCTTTTTTAAGACTGTTCCAGGCCCCGTATTGCAGTTGTTACACTTTATTATCATACATAATTTTGTCTGTAGTGGTCAACTGAACTTGTTCCCTATTTTATTAGGGGAAGTCCAAATGTTGAAAAGTAGTTTCTTTTATTAGCAGGTGGACAGTTGGTCTTTAGGTTATGGCTATAGCCTACTGTAGTACACCTGCTTGTATAGAGTCACTAGGCAACCTGACCACATTTTTGCTTTTTATAACTAAGTACAGAATATGATTTCTGACATAAAAAACATCAATAGTACTCCCCGAGATTAAAATCTAAAAAATGTCTCAACTTTATGGGACCTAGCCCTTACAAAATAATTTTTACATGCCTTTCTGTGACATTTTGAATTGTGCTTCTATCATTATTCTAAGTATCTAAGAAAAATGGGAAACCTTTTGTCACTACATATTGACACTGTCTGAGACTGTTGCCCAACATAAAAAAGACATTAAAAGTACTCCCTGAGAATGTAATCTTAAAAATATCACACACAGCTTTATGAGACCTAGCCCTAACAAAATAGTTTTTACAGACCTTTCTGTGACACTTTGAATTGTGCTTCTATCTGTGTTCTAAGAATCTAAGAAAAATTGGAAACTTTTTGCCACACAGGGTCCCAGAGTAGTTCACACTTTCTGCCTCCACACGGCGCTGCGGTCGGCGCCTGCCTGCCTACCACATTGTGTTACTGTCCCTAAAATTTGTTATATATATAGAAGGTGAAACTCCGATGTAAATTCCCAATGTTGGGAGACTCACTCATACCAGCTAACCGCTGACGATTGTCCCAATGAAAATAAAGAATTTAAAAAAAAAAAGAAAAAAAAAAGAGGAAAGTTGAACGCAAGACTTTAGCACACACCGGCGCCGCTCTCCCAGTGTTACCTACTGCCTACTTCCAGTCCATACTATCGTTAAACTGGATGAGTTTTAATCTTGGCCACCGTATACCACGACTGGAGTTTGGCATAGTGACTTCATAAGGCGAAGCCGAGTGAAGTCCGGAGCCAAAACTTCAGGAGTGGAATGCGGTGGCCAAGATTAAAGGGAATCAGGTTCTGATTTTATCCTACCCCGTCTCCTTGATTTTGGAGTATTACATGATAACAATTGTGTATGCTACTAGTGGCATAAAAAACTCTGTATGCCAGTCGACGTGGCATATGGAAACTCAATGTTAAGCCTATGAGATTTTATATTATGGGTAGGATAAAGGTACACTGTCCATGATTATCCTTCGCAGTGTTTTGGTGGGGGAGTGTACTTGTTTCTTGTGATGAAAATATTAAACTCGATATACGAGCTCGTTTATTATTCTTATTGCAAGAAACGCGGTGCGAGAGAACATCCCAATATGACGAATATATTCAAGTAAATTATTAAATCATGTGCATAATCAAAGACTTGAGCAAGTCTATATGTGAAATAACGTTAAGGGCTGATTCCACTAAAACGATACACTTGTTGCGATATATCTTGGTATATCTTGTAATATCTTACAGTGTCGCGATATGTTGTACCTCCCGGGTTGCAAAACGTAGCCGCGCGGTGTTGGGTGAATGTTTTGGTGCTCCACCACCATGACACCTTAAGACATATCGCGACAAATAGGCACACGATTATTCAAACCTAGCCCGATTAACAAGACAACCAAATCGGGACTAATCTTGCTATATCTTGTGTGTTGGTGGAATCACTACTTTAGACATCAGAATACCTCAGGACCAGGAATGTTGAGATAAAACTAGAATATTTATTAACACTAGAATCCAATAAACCAGCCATGAAGCAAGACCAAACAGGTTATAATTGTTTCAAGGCAAATCTGCATGACATGGCAACTAGTAGAAGAGTCTCAACAAGGCCACTAGAGAGTCTACTGCATGAAATGTGCCATGTTGGAAAATCCGATTCTGCCACTCTTTTGACCAACAGAATATAGCATCACTTCTGTTTCCATGACAAAATATATGCATGATAATCTACTTAGAAACAATGATTTTCATATGTATACGAATATGACTAATCTCGCCCTTCCATCCATATGTATTATAATTTATAACAAATTCAAACTACACCCCAATTTGCACTACACCTTAGATGTATACCGGATGATTATGATGCTTTGAAGATATGTAGATTTCAAATGGTAGAATTCTTGAGAGAATTTGAATAAAAGTTATACAAAAAAATGTTCAAGAAAAGCAGCTAAACAAGTACTCATGAGATTCCATTTTCATTGTGTATACATTCGGGACATAATAGAGAGTTGTTCTCTATACTCCTTTAAAATTCTATTGCCATGGGAATAAATAAAATGTTAAAAAACGCAACGATGAGATTTAAGCTAGCTATGGTAATTTAAATCCTTCACACGTATTTCGTATGCTTGGGAGCAAAACGTTCCATAATAATTACAAACTTGTTAGAGTTACATTTAGACCAAGGACCTGTTTCAGTAGTTTCGTGACATTAGGCCTAGACATACATCAACAGCGACACCAACAGCAACAGCGGAAAATTTGTAGTCAGGTTTCAAAACGCATGTCACAGTTGATGTAAAATATCAGCAGATTGGAACTGCCAATTTTCTTCATATTTTTTTTAACAATTATAGGTCATATGTATTCCCACGGACCAGGGGGCTGTTTCACTAGAAGCGGGGTCAAAGCGAGAGGTAGGACCGCAACAGTGGCAGGAATAGCGGCACCAACAGTGTCAATCCCAAATTTGCGTTTCAACAGTGGTCTCGCTGTTGAGGTGAGACCAACTCTCACTGTTGGCACAGGTCTCGCTATGCACACGCGTTTGACATTCGAATTTATTTGTCGACGGGCCGCGAGGACGTGGAATTTCACCCCTTTCCATAGGAATTAAGCGATGAAATTTTTACACGAGTAAGGCATGTATACAACCTATAATCGTACCAAATATGAAGAAAATCGGCCAAGCCGTCTTGAAGTTATCGACGTTTGAATTTGGTCGTAGCAAATACTGCACTTCCCGCCGGCCTCCGGGGGAGACTAAAAGAATAGCCGAAACCCCCGCCGCACTACGGAGGGAGTGAAAAGAACAGCGACTAACACTAACGCACGGAGGGAGTAAAAAGTTCAAACGCTGATAACTTCGGAACCGCTTGGCCGATTTTCTTCATATTTGGTACGATTATAGGAGATATGTATATCTTACTCGTGTAAAAATTTCATTGCTTAATTCTCACGGGAAGTGGATGAGACTATTCTATACACGTAACAAACGAGAGGGTCGACCCTCTCGCTTACTGCAGCTCCACAGTGGCACTAACAGCGAGACCCAATTTACTAGTGAAACGGGTTCTGCCACTGTTGGTGCCGCTCCTTTCCCGAGTGCCGTTCACGCTTGACTGCACCTTCTAATGAAACGCAAACTGCCGCTTTGCTGCCACTGTTACAAACAGCGAGACTTGTAGCTCCTAGTGAAACAGCCCCCTGTATCTCTGGATAGGAAACGCGGGCCATTGCCGTGTTTGTTCAACGATCTCTTCGACTCGGCTATGCTTGACTGCGTTTCGCGGATAGCGCGCTAATTTCCGTGTGATCCGCTAGGGGGCACCTATACAAGTTCCATTATAAGCCACCAGGGTTCAAAAGTGGCGCTGCTAAAAAAGAATCTAGTGCACTTAGGACCCTAATTCGAACTGTCCCATGTAGGTATATATCTGGAATCAACCGACAAATACTTTATTAAGGCCTAGGGGCTTGGGAATAATTTAAGAATCTGGATTTTTTGGAATATTTCCTTGAAAATCAGAGAAATTTGACACAAAATGTGCCATAACTTTTTAAAAATCTAGTGCACTTAGAACCCTAATTCCAACTGTCCCATGTAGCTATATATCTGGAATCGACTGGGAAATACTTTATAAAGGCCTAGGGGCATGGGAACAATTTAAAAATCTGGATTTTCTGGATTTTCCCCTTGAAAATCAGGGAATTTTGACTGCCGACCCAACCCAAATTGACACAAAATGTGCCGTAACTTTTTAAAAATCTAGTGAACTAAGAACCCTAATTCCAACTGTCCCATGTAGGGACATACCTGGAATCGACTGACAAATACTTTATTAAGGCCTAGGGGCATGGGAATGAATTGAAAATAATTGTTTCCCAAGACTGACTGCCTGGAAATCAGGGAAATTTGTCCGCCAGCCCCAACTATTCTAAGACAAAATGGGCCGTAACTTTTAAAAGATCTAGTGCACTTAGGACCCTAATTCCAACTGTCCCATGTAGCTATAAATCTGGAATCGACTGACAAATACTTTATTAAGGCCTAGGGGCATGGGAACAATTTAAGAATCTGGATTTTTCCCTTGAAAATCAGGGAATTTTGACTGCCGACCCAACCCAAATTGACACAAAATGTGCTGTAACTTTAAAAAAATCTAGTGAACTTAGAACCCTATTACCAGCTGTCCCATGTAGGGACATACCTGGAATCGACTGACAAATACTTTATTAAGGCCTAGGGACATGGGAATGAATTGAAAATAATTGTTTCCCAAGACTAACTGCCTGGAAATCAGGGAAATTTGTCTGCCGGCCCCAACTATTCTAAGACAAAATGTGCCGTAACTTTAAAAACATCTAGTGTACTTAGGACCCTAATTCTAACTGTCCCATGTAGCTATAAATCTGGAATCGACTGACAAATACTTTATTAAGGCCTAGGGGCATGGCAACAATTTAAGAATCTGGATTTTCCCTTAAAAATCAGGGAATTTTGACTGCCGACCCAACCCAAACTGGCACAAAATGTGCCGTAACTTTTAAAAAATCTAGCGAACTAAGAACCCTAATTCCAACTGTCCCATGTAGGGACATACCTGGAATCGACTGACAAATACTTTATTAAGGCCTAGGGGCATGGGAATGAATTGAAAATAATTGTTTCCTAAGACTGACTGCCTGGAAATCAGACAAAATGTGCCGTAACTTGATAAGGCCAAGGGGCATGGGAACAATTTAAGAATCTGGATTTTCTGGATTTTTCCCTTGAAAATCAGGGAATTTTGACTGCCAACCCAAACAATTGGCAGAGTTTGGGTGACTTTAGATGGGGGCGCCACAGAGAAATGACTGATTTTGGGGGTTCACCTGTGAAAAGTCAAAGTTTCAAAAATGTTCCCTATTAACAAGGCCCTGCTTATGTATTTAGCTGTCTTCCCTAATGTGAAAGCTACTTAGAACAGTTGAAATTATATTCCTAGCCCTTCTGGGAGAGTCCAAACAATTGGCAGAGTTTGGGTGACTTTAGATGGGGGCGCCACAGAGAAATGACTGATTTTGGGGGGTTCACCTGTGAAAAGTCAAAGTTTCCAAAATGTTCCCTGTCAACCAGGCCTTGCTTATGTATTTAGCTGTCTTCCCCAATGTGAAACCTACTCAGAACAGTTGAAATTATATTCCTAGCCCTTCTGGGAGTTTCCAAACAATTGGCAGAGTTTGGGTGACTTTAGATGATGGCACCACTGAGAAATGACTGATTTTGGGGGGTTCACCTGTGAAAAGTCAAAGTTTCAAAAATGTTCTTTGTCAACCAGGCCTTGCTTATGTATTTAGCTGTCTTCCCCAATGTGGAAGCTACTCAGAACAGTTGAAATTATATTCCTAGCCCTTCTGTGAGAGTCCAAACAATTGGCAGAGTCTGGGTGACTTTAGATGATGGCGCCACTGAGAAATGACTGATTTTGGGGGGTTCGACTGTGAAAAGTCAAAGTTTCAAAAATGTTCTTTGTCAACCAGGCCTTGCTTATGTATTTAGCTGTCTTCCCCAATGTGAAAGCTACTCAGAACAGTTGAAATTATATTCCTAGCCCTTCTGGGGGAGTCCAAACAATTGGCAGAGTTTGGGTGACTTTAGATGATGGCGCCACTGAGAAATGACTGATTTTGGGGGGTTCAACTGTGAAAAGTCAAAGTTTCAAAAATGTTCCCATTCAACCAGGCTTTTCTAAAGTATTTAGCTGTCTTCCCCAATGTGGAACCTACTCAAAACAGTTCTAGTTATATTCCTAGCCCTTCTGGGAATTTCCAAACAATTGGCAGAGTCTGGGTGACTTTAGATGATGGCGCCACTGAGAAATGACTGATTTTGGGGGGTTCACCTATGAAAAGTCAAAGTTTCAAAAATGTTCCCTGTCAACCAGGCCTTGCTTATGTATTTAGCTGTCTTCCCTAATGTGAAAGCTACTTAGAACAGTTGAAATTATATTCCTAGCCCTTCTGGAAGTTTCCAAACAATTGGCAGAGTTTGGGTGACTTTAGATGGGGGTGCCACAGAGAAATGACTGATTTTGGGGGGTTCACCTGTGAAAAGTCAAAGTTTCCAAAATGTTCCCTGTCAACCAGGCCTTGCTTATGTATTTAGCTGTCTTCCCCAATGTGAAACCTACTCAGAACAGTTGAAATTATATTCCTAACCCTTCTGGGAGTTTCCAAACAATTGGCAGAGTTTGGGTGACTTTAGATGATGGCACCACTGAGAAATGACTGATTTTGGGGGGTTCACCTGTGAAAAGTCAAAGTTTTCAAAATGTTCCCATTCAACCAGGCCTTTCTAAAGTATTTAGCTGTCTTCCCTAATGTGAAACCTACTCAGAACAGTTAAAATTATATTCCTAGCCTTTCTGGGAGAGTCCAAACAATTGGCAGAGTTTGGGTGACTTTAGATGGGGGCGCCACAGAGAAATGACTGATTTCGGGGGGTTCACCTGTGAAAAGTTAAAGTTTCAAAAATGTTCCCTGTCAACCAGGCTTTTCTAAAGTATTTAGCTGTCTTCCCCAATGTGGAACCTACTCAAAACAGTTCTAGTTATATTCCTAGCCCTTCTGGGAGTTTCCAAACAATTGGCAGAGTTTGGGTGACTTTAGATGATGGCGCCACTGAGAAATGACTGATTTTGGGGGATTCACCTATGAAAAGTCAAAGTTTCAAAAATGTTCCCTGTCAACCAGGCCTTTCTTATGTATTTAGCTGTCTTCCCTTATGTGAGAGCTACTTAGAACAGTTGAAATTATATTCCTAGCCCTTCTGGGAGTTTCCAAACAATTGGCAGAGTTTGGGTGACTTTAGATGGGGGCACCACAGAGAAATGACTGATTTTGGGGGGTTCACCTGTGAAAAGTCAAAGTTTCAAAAATGTTCTTTGTCAACCAGGCCTTGCTTATGTATTTAGCTGTCTTCCCCAATGTGAAAGCTACTCAGAACAGTTAAAATTATATTCCTAGCCCTTCTGGGGGAGTCCAAACAATTGGCAGAGTTTGGGTGACTTTAGATGGGGGCGCCACAGAGAAATGACTGATTTTGGGGGGTTCAACTGTGAAAAGTCAAAGTTTCAAAAATGTTCCCATTCAACCAGGCTTTTCTAAAGTATTTAGCTGTCTTCCCCAATGTGGAACCTACTCAAAACAGTTCTAGTTATATTCCTAGCCCTTCTGGGAATTTCCAAACAATTGGCAGAGTTTGGGTGACTTTAGATGATGGCACCACTGAGAAATGACTGATTTTGGGGGGTTCACCTGTGAAAAGTCAAAGTTTTCAAAATGTTCCCATTCAACCAGGCCTTTCTAAAGTATTTAGCTGTCTTCCCTAATGTGAAACCTACTCAGAACAGTTAAAATTATATTCCTAGCCTTTCTGGGAGAGTCCAAACAATTGGCAGAGTTTGGGTGACTTTAGATGGGGGCGCCACAGAGAAATGACTGATTTCGGGGGGTTCACCTGTGAAAAGTTAAAGTTTCAAAAATGTTCCCTGTCAACCAGGCTTTTCTAAAGTATTTAGCTGTCTTCCCCAATGTGGAACCTACTCAAAACAGTTCTAGTTATATTCCTAGCCCTTCTGGGAGTTTCCAAACAATTGGCAGAGTTTGGGTGACTTTAGATGATGGCGCCACTGAGAAATGACTGATTTTGGGGGATTCACCTATGAAAAGTCAAAGTTTCAAAAATGTTCCCTGTCAACCAGGCCTTTCTTATGTATTTAGCTGTCTTCCCTTATGTGAGAGCTACTTAGAACAGTTGAAATTATATTCCTAGCCCTTCTGGGAGTTTCCAAACAATTGGCAGAGTTTGGGTGACTTTAGATGGGGGCACCACAGAGAAATGACTGATTTTGGGGGGTTCACCTGTGAAAAGTCAAAGTTTCAAAAATGTTCTTTGTCAACCAGGCCTTGCTTATGTATTTAGCTGTCTTCCCCAATGTGAAAGCTACTCAGAACAGTTAAAATTATATTCCTAGCCCTTCTGGGGGAGTCCAAACAATTGGCAGAGTTTGGGTGACTTTAGATGGGGGCGCCACAGAGAAATGACTGATTTTGGGGGGTTCAACTGTGAAAAGTCAAAGTTTCAAAAATGTTCCCATTCAACCAGGCTTTTCTAAAGTATTTAGCTGTCTTCCCCAATGTGGAACCTACTCAAAACAGTTCTAGTTATATTCCTAGCCCTTCTGGGAATTTCCAAACAATTGGCAGAGTCTGGGTGACTTTAGATGATGGCGCCACTGAGAAATGACTGATTTTGGGGGGTTCACCTGTGAAAAGTCAAAGTTTCAAAAATGTTCCCTGTTAACCAGGCCCTGCTTATGTATTTAGCTGTCTTCCCCAATGTGAAAACTACTCAGAACAGTTGAAATCATATTCCTAGCCCTTCTGGGAGAGTCCGAACAATTGGCAGAGTTTGGGTGACTTTAGATGGGGGCGCCACAGAGAAATGACTGATTTTGGGGGCTCACCTGTGAAAAGTCAGAGTTTCAAAAATGTTCCCTGTTAACCAGGCCCTGCTTATGTATTTAGCTGTCTTCCCCAATGTGAAAACTACTCAGAACAGTTGAAATCATATTCCTAGCCCTTCTGTGAGTTTCCAAACTAATGGTAGAGTTTGGGTGACTTAGCTCATGGTGCCCCTCAGATATCATGCTTTTTCAGGGAGTACCCGTGAAATCTCCAAAATTTTAAATATTCCCACTCTAGCAGGCCTTATTAAACTATCTAGCTGTGTTCCCTAATTAGAAACCTACTCAGAACAGTTAGAATTTAAGCTCTATGATTTCTTGTGGTTAAATCTACCTGCTGCTACTGTGGTGCCGCCCTGGTGGCAAAAACGGGAACTAGAGAACAATAGCGAGTCATAGAGAGATAAGCCAGCAGGCCTGTGTTGCCAATCCAGGTCATCCAAATCCGTGGTATTCCTTACTTGTGTTAAAGTTTCATTGCTTAATTCATACGGGAAATGAGTGAAATTGTCTAATACTTTTGAAATCAGACACACCATGGTTGGGATCTGTCTTGTCCTAAGTGCCGCAAGTTGTGTTGATCTGTCCGTATGGTGTCACAGACGCCATCTAGACATGTCATGAAACTACTGGAACAGTTCCCTCTGCATTTAGACTATGGGTTGTTTTCTGTGACCCACTTCGCATTCTGTCAACTTTCCATTTCTACAACTGCCTTTCCCGGATCCAAGTATATCAAGCACCAATGAGACACTGAGCTATTTTTGGTCTCTAGTGATTGTTCATGGCCAGCTGAGCACGCCTTGCGGTTCATGGACGCCTTGAGCCCGGGACGATTTGAGCCTTGGACGCCTTGAGCCTTTCTGTGAACGCCTTGAGCCTACCCTGTGGACGCCTTGAGCCTACCCCATTTTGGTTGGCTTGAGCCTCTAGATGTAAAAACTTTGAAAAGTGCAAGTATACTGGTTTATAGTCATATATACTCAACCCTAACCCTTACCCAACCCTTTTCTAACACTAACCCGCTAATCGGAACTGAAATGGGGTAGGCTCAAGGCGTCCACGGGGTAGTGTAGTGTATGATTATGTGAAATATGGGAACTAAGGCAGGATGATGGTGGATTATTATGGCAGCATTTATTCCTATGTCTTCATGGTACCAAGGCTATGGACAGAGAGGGAGAAGTATGTCACAATCCCCTGTTCCTAGAAATACCACATAGAGGTCATACATGAGTAGTTGTTAGAGTTGCTCACAGATGGCAGCAGCTTACAGTAAGTGTGTCATGTTAACAGTAACACACATATAGAGACCAAACATTAGACATTAGATGCAATAGTATACAAGGATACTACATCCCTCCTCTTCTTGGAAAGAAAGTACATCAGACCCTATGTTCACAAACAATATCTGAGTCACATGCATGCAAGATTATACAAAACTGAAATGGTAAATGAACATTAATAAAATACAGTTACCTATTAATGTAATCTACTTAGATACATAATCTTCTAAATACTTTGGTCTGCGCCTAGCACGTTGCGGAAGTATGTGCTGAGGTAATACAGGTTTACTAGGACTAGGTGTGTTAGGCTCAGGTACATCAGGTGCTGTGCTAGTGTTACTGATTGCTGTTTCATCTAGTACATCTTCTTCAGTAATATCAATCACCTCAGGTTTTACCATTGTTGGCTTGAAACAAGAACTGTTTCTTGTGATTTTATGGTCTTCAGATGTAGTAGTTAGCATATTACCCTTCTTTCTTGTTACCTTATATTGTTGTGAGACATATGCAGGTGTTAACTTACTATGCTTCGTTTCTGTTCTGACAAGGACTTGATCACCGACATTAATCTTTGACTCAGTTGCATGATTTCTAGAATCAGCATACCTTTTCATTTTTGCTTTTGCTTCTTCGTCATTTTGTTTTGCTTTTAGATGAATGAGGTCATCTGACTTGATATCTAACTGGGGTAATTTTGTCAAAGGTTCTCGCCTTAAGAGTAGAAAATATGGTGTAAACCCAGTAGATGGATGTGGGGTTGCACGGTATTGTCTCAGGAATTTGTACATTTGTTGTTTCCAGTTTTTACCCTCAATTTTTGAAGTACGAATAGATTTCATGAGCGGCTTATTGAATGCTTCTGCTTGTGCATTTGCACGGGGCCATCGTGGTGTAATTTTACGGTGATGAAAACCAGAATATTTCGCAAACTCAGCAAATGCATGCGAGTTAAATGGACTACCATTATCAGTCTTGATTTGTTTGACTCCCCCCCAATCTGACAAAATTTTGTCCAAAACAGGAATAACTGTATTTGCAGAAACAGACTTGACAATCTCTACTATAGGATAACGGGAGTATTCATCCGTAATGACAAACAGATAGTCACCTGATGGTAATGGACCACAGAAATCAGCACTTAGATTTTCCCATGGACCATCTGGTAAATCGGACATGCACAATGGTTCTAACCGTACAGGGTCATTTTGTACAAGTTGACATGCAGTGCAATTTCTTATTCGCTCTTCTACCAGGTTATTGATACCTGGAAACCAAACCTTTGATCTTATAAAGGATTTTGTTCTGGTCATTCCTTGGTGACCTTCATGAGCAATAGCTATAGCTCTTTCATATAGGCTTTTGGGTAAGACAATTTTGTTACCTTTCAGTAGCATGCCTAATGGGTGTAATGTTAGTTCTTCACGAACTGCACTGATCTCTTTCAGCGTTACACAATCAATTTCAGGATCAGTCAATTTTCTTAACAAATGCCAATTTCCAGAATTTGTGAGTTCAATGGCCTTGCCATATGTAGCATCGCTTGTAACAGCATCACAAATATCAGACAAAGTCAAAGCAGCAAAGGCACAGGATTCTGCAACAAAATTAACATATAATTCAGCAATGTATTCTTCCTGAGAACTTTTATGACTTGGTGCAGGATGGCGAGACATCCAGTCTGCTGGATTCTGCGATCCAGGCAAATGTCTAATTGTAAAATCATATGATTGTAAGCGGAGTCCCCATCTCTCAATTCTCAGTGACGGGGCTTTTGCCTTTTTCCAAATCTTTTCTAGAGGTTTGTGATCTGACCATACCACAAAATGTGGAGCCCCTCGTAAATACATATCAAAGTGTTCACAGGCCCACACAATTGCAAGAGCTTCGCGCTCAGTTTGGCTATAGCGAGATTCTGTTGGGGATAGTGCACGGCTCGCATACTCAATTACATCATTATCCTGACAGAAGATTGCCCCCAAACCAACAGGGCTTGCATCAACAATAATTTCTGACTTTTTGTTTGTGTCAAAATACTGCAGCACACACTCCTACTTTTTCCCTCAAGTGGAAGGGTGTCCTTCTAGAACGCTGTGCCACAGGTTTGATTTTCTTATCTATGTGAAGTTTCACTTGAGTACCTGTCAACTTACCAATCCCTTTGTACAGCTTGGGGAATTTGTGCTTAAGGCGGTCAGAACTATCTTTGATGTTATTCAGGTTTACCTTTACCAAACCAAGTTCAGAAGCTGAACTATAACCCATCAATGTACCAAAACTGCCAGCGACCACCTGAAACTCATGTACCTGGAGGTTGGACCTGGTCTCCACAGTGAGTTTACATGTACCTAACACCTTAATGTGTGTACCTCCACCATAGGGACATAACCTTCTTGAGCCTGATTTTGATAACTGTGGTTTGCCTAGCTTTACATACATAGACTGATCAAGAATGTTGACCACACTACCAGTATCAACCATAACCTTACAGTGTATATTTTCAAGTTTTACAGAGGCATGCGGCAATTTAGTGTTCATAGAGTTTAGGGAGACAATGGTCGTTGCATATATGATTGACAGTTTTTGTATGGTGGCGTCATCTGTCACCATAGTAGTACTCTTCACTGGAGTCATCACTGGAGTCAGATTGCCCAGAGCTCTCTGCTACAGTGTTCACTTTGTTTCTCTGCTGGCCCTGCTCCTTGCGTTTAAGTCTGAAGCAGACCGACCTGAAGTGTCCCTCAACCTTGCAGTAATTGCAAGTTTTCCCCCGGGCTGGACACACATCTCTGGAGTGTGACTGATCACTACCACACCGATTGCAGCTTGACTTTGAAGAATGTGTAGTTGTGGAACGATATTTCCCACTATTCCCACTGTGTTTTGAATGTCTTTGTTGTCTGACTGCATTAACAGAGGTCTCACTGCGACGTTCACTCTCCATCACACTAGCATTACGGTCAGCTAACTCTAGGGACCGTCCTAACTCCAGAATGTCTTTTAACTTCTTGTCAGGCTCACGGAGTGCTCGCCTACGAAGCCTGTTTGATCTGCAGTGTTGTGTAATTTGGCACAGGATTTCTGTATCTGCATCAGCAAAATTGCAATTTCTGGATAGTGTTCTCAACTCAGTTACATAGTCATCTAATGACTGGTCAGGTTTTTGTGCACATGATCTAAAGGTGAATATTTCCATCTGAAGATTTGTCTTTGGTTCAAAATAGTTTGTCAAAAGTTCACTTGTTTCTTTGTATGTGTATGGCCCAGTGCCCTTTTCTGCATCATAGATGTCAAATACCTTCTCACCAGCATAGTGTAGAAGGAGAGCACGGCGCCTCTTGTCTGTGTCATTACCTTCTAGACCCATGCCGACAAATAGCATTTCTAATCTGGCCAACCATCTTTTCCACCTGGGACCAGAATTGCTCTTGTCTGCCTCATAATCAAAGGAAGGAAAATGTGGCAAACTGAAACCATCCATGTTTGGTGATTTTTCCCAAAAGGTTTTTGTCAGAATTGTGCACAAAACAGAGATAGTCCTAAACAAAATGTCTGTGGATTAGTGACCAAAAGTCCCTTTTCTGTAGAAGCAGCATCTATAGCAAATGTCTGTAGTTGTCAGGGGACTATATGTATAAAGTGTAACTGGCCTACCTTGAAGATGCCCAATGTCCACATAGCCATAACATTATGAAAATATTGTAGATATAATCCAAACCTTACTATCAGTGCCCTCTAATTGGTAATTAGGGGTATCCAAACCACTGTAGTAGGTGTTATATTAGAGTAGAATATAAAGCCACATGTGGGGATCACCCATGTGCTTACACCAGGATCTGCTCACACAAAGGAATACTACCAAATCACACCATGCTGTTCCAAACTGCCAAAGTCCAAATCCAAAATCACACAATAAGTTGGTAAAAGTTTGACAAAAGTAGCCAAAATCATATTCCAGTGGGTCCTCTTAATATCCTCGTCGCCATTGTAGTGTATGATTATGTGAAATATGGGAACTAAGGCAGGATGATGGTGGATTATTATGGCAGCATTTATTCCTATGTCTTCATGGTACCAAGGCTATGGACAGAGAGGGAGAAGTATGTCACAATCCCCTGTTCCTAGAAATACCACATAGAGGTCATACATGAGTAGTTGTTAGAGTTGCTCACAGATGGCAGCAGCTTACAGTAAGTGTGTCATGTTAACAGTAACACACATATAGAGACCAAACATTAGACATTAGATGCAATAGTATACAAGGATACTACAGGTAGGCTCAAGGCGTCCACGTTTTGGCGCTGACAGGAGGCTCAAGGCGTCCAATTCCCCCTTAAACACCGAGACACTGGGTCTCAGTACCTGGTCAATGTCACAGAGTTGACACGCAGATGGTGTAGGGATAGTTTTGTAGCAAGCTCAGAGTCTATGCGACCACTCTAAGCCAAGCAGTGTATCTAAACGTGTGGTCCACGCTCAAAACCCCCCACACTACACAGTAATGAATTACTTTAAATTAAAGTTTAACAATAATGGTGCTTCTCTAAACCGAAAAAGACGAGAGACATGTAAACTTTCAGTGAGTTTAAGTTTCTCAGATAATCTGATGAAGTGTAAGATACCACCACAGACTTGGATGTTACAACAATATTATAGACTCTTTTTTGTTGTTGTTGGTAGCATAGAACTAGACCACTTTTCTGTTACTAGAATCTTCACTCTCTCACTAGTCTCAGTCATTGGCCAGTTACGGATGAAAACTTGTATCCATTCTGTCATATGTAAACAATGACCAAACACCATTCCTGAAACTGATACTCTAAATCCCACATAACCCAGTTGTTGTCCTCAAATCGATGTCCTAAATGAACAGCAATGTTAACTGCAAAATAAACAGACACCATCTTAAAGAAGAAACCACTTTTGCCACGCCCACTTGGCAGGCGGCGGCGAGCGATAATAGGGAGCCCACAGGGCGCTGCCATATTTGGTCACATGATCTCACTTCCGAAATAAAGAATGGCCGCCACACTGCACCGCTAGAGCAACATACAGAAACTCGTGTTTTGCGGCACAATAAACCGGAGCGGCGCAGTGTGAATGGCCGCAGAGTGAATCAAGAGATAGTATGCAGGGTGGACTTCCTGCTTTTCCTTGCAATTCCTGGATATGTAGCGCGTTGTAGCCATGGAGTAGCACGAGAAAATGTCGATTAAGGAGTGCCTGGAGGCATTCGTTGCCCATGTTCAGTCTCTGAAGGAGGAAGATGAGGCAGGAGAGGATGGCTACACAAAGGAGTTTCAGGTAGGTTCACTCTCAGTTTGAAACAACAACAACCCAAGACTGACAACCGAACTGTCAAATCGCCTCTCCGACCGCCACTCATCTACAACACTTCGCGTGTCGTTATTATCTCTGATTTAGATCCAGGAATCATAAATCTGACCTCATAGGCGGTGTATTACTTTTTGGGGCGGGCCTAAGCCGCCTAAGTTAGGCTGTGGCTGCTGCAGCAGTGAAGCTGAGTTGGTATTCTCATTGAATGAGGGGGGTTTCTTGTACGATGCCCAAAGCTGGCTTAAATGTCGCGATATTTTCACGCACTAAATCACAGCCAGTGTTTGATACTTTGGTGTGGAAGCAGAATATCTTTTTACGGCTGTAGTATGTTTTGTTATCTTTCAAATGACCGTATTTTCGGGAATATTGATATGTTCAGCATGTAGTAGTAGGCTACATTACAATTACATGACTATAGATCTAGATCTAGATTTATAGATCCAGTATCTAGTAGTATTACTATTAGTAACAGGACTAGATCTAGTGGACTCCTCGTGATTTGAAATCATTGTGGAGACCCAGGCATGAAAATAAAACACTAACTCATTGTAGCGAACACGAGTCGTCGACCCTGTAATTCCACTGCAAAGACAGATGTGGAATTTTTATGATACAGAAACCTGATTAACGTCAGATTTAACGTAAATAAATAAATCCGAATTTTACACGATATTTACTGTATAACCTGTACCGGTAGTGTAATAAAGAAGAAACCAACAAGTTTTGGCCAAGTCGTCGTTCTCCACGAGTTTGATGCGGTGTGACATGAACGAGGCGACAGCCGAGTGAATATCACATAGCATTCAAACGAGTTGGAGACTGACTTCTTAAGTTCTTTGACCAAAACGACTTGCTTTCTGTATTTATCTCACTCCTGTACACACTAAAAGAATGGGCAACAAAGAGGATATAGACCATGGAGATAGGACTGCAGTGCAATACTTGAAGGGGCATGGAGAACGAGATCCCAATGTTAAGCCTATGGACATTTATTCCAGGGGTGAGCTAAATATTTATACAGTACAGTGACTAAAAAAACTGTTGCCAATATATCGCTATATTTCTTATACCCTATCTCTTCAAGGCGTCCCACATGATATTCAGATACATAGACAATAATCAATGGTTTTGTGAACAGGCGGCCGTAAACCACGAGAGGTTAACCGACGTGTATTACGAGGTCAACCGCGAGTGGTTTACAGAGCTGCCTGTCCACAAAATCATTGTTTGTTGCATTTATTATCCATCTTTTCGAATAAATCAAACCCAGTAGTTGCCATTTTAAAGGGTTCAACAATAGGGACTATTTCTTTGCTCTATAGCAAAAGGGACTATTTTTCCCGTACACCATGGTTTTGAGGCCGTATACCACAGGTTAGAATCCATACACTACAGTTATGGTATCTGACAGGTTTTATACAATGGGTTGTGGTTTACTGAGTGCCCATACATTTTCAATGGGGGCTTTGTATACGATGGATAATAAAGGTGTTGCCGTCCAGCGCCACCTAATGGCCCACTGTCTAGTTACGCGGCCACTCGGACAAACACTACAAGTCTGGTGGTATTCATATAGAGATATACAGCAATCACATCTAAAGTGTGAACGATGGGTGTGATTGCAGGAGTGCTGTTTTTTTACAGATTAAATTGTTGGAGCAAACTTGGGTATTGTATCAGTGAGTCTGAGCTGTCTAAACTTTATAGTTGATAATCATCTTGGTTTTAACTTGGAAAAAGACAAGCATATAATAGCTAGGCCTGCCAATGCATTATTGTGTATACAGTTTGGGTATACCTGTGTTATCTAAGATATATCTATGGTATCATTGAGGTGGTATGCTTGTATGATACATCAATTTGGAGCTAGAATACCATAGAATATGATGCAACCACTTTTATTTCTATTATTATGCTTATACACTCAGTCCTCCAATGCTGAAGTATACGTTGCCAGGGGTATGTTTGGCCGCATGAATTGCATAACTAAGCAGATAAGGTGCATCGCCGGCCTGGGGAAAAAGGCCTATTGTGAAACCTTGTAATGAGCTGTTATGCAGTGTTGAATGTAACTAACCTTAAAGGAAAATGAAGATGCAATACTATGTACACCTTATAAGGAAATAAAAACTGCTACCCCCCCAAAAAAATTAAAAAATCAGCCATTGAGTATTAGGTACAATGCCTTCACGTTCCTAACGTTAAACCAAAGGAGAAAAATACCAGGGTGAGATAACATACCGTTATTATACGGTATGCATACCGATTGTCCGTGATCTATATATATCATTTGGAGATTTAGCGTGTGGCGTTAAGTGTATAATGCATGTTTGCGCCGCACCCTCAACGCTCTACTTAATAAGTAATGATAGGAGACGGTCATGAACCGTAACGTGTAGAAGTCACTCATTTAGCGAAGCTGAACTTCTGTCACACTTTGTACACAAAGATCGTAAAACGAAATTCATGGTTAGAGAATTTACCGATAAAACGACAATAATTATTATTATTATCCAACACCTAATAAAAAACGCCATAGGCCATAGGCTTGTTTATATCACGGGTGTGACATGAAGTGATGTTTATGTGACTATTTTCCAATGCTGAAAAAATGCGGAAATGGGGTAGGATAAAAAAATTTGTTGGCGCCGCAATCTCACTCGTCTTTGACTCATGAAATTACAGAGCCAACAAAAGGCGTGACATAAATAAACTCAAGACTCAAACTCGTGACGTCTCTTGGTATTAATACATACGTTTGTGTGAATCTCTCATGCTTAAGTTTTATTTGTAAGGATGTCCTCATTGATGAAACTAAAATTTTAGCATCGGCTTGTTACAGAGGTGTTTATTGCCACGTCTTAATAATCATTGATGAAACTAGTTTGTCTCTCTGTACCACGTCAGTTGCTGTCATTCACATGTAATAATAAAATGGCATTTTTAATTACATCCGGGTATATGATAATGACACAAGGTTAGGGCTGCCAAAAAATACTTATTCCTCGTTGTTAAGGTGTGGTGTGTGTGTATGGGTGAGGTGCATGTGAGAGGTATCTAGAGACTACGCTTCGTGGCCAGCACGCCTTGATTTTTGAGGAGTGACCGACAGACACCCCTTTAATTTTATATCTGAACTTTGTATATAATTGATGTAGAAACTTCAAATAAAAACTGTCTTGCAGCTTAGAAGCTGACAGATACTAGATTGGGTTTTTAGAAGCCTTGTTTGTCACAAGGACATAAACACAGAAAAAATATGATGCGTAGTGCCCAAAGTGACCATCTTACTTTCTTTTGAAAACAAAGCGTAGCATCCAATTTACAAAGAGTAGTGTCCCAAGTGTGCTGGCTACGAAGCATAGTATCTTGGATTTGTGAGGGTGAGGGTGCCTGTGAGGATGAGGGTGTGTATCAGGGTGAGGTGTGTGGGAGGGTGTGTCTGTGAGTGTGTGTGTGAGTGTGTGTATTATACGGAAACTGGCTTACTGTCTTCGTACGTCAAAAATACACGGTGAAATTATTGATCACATACATCCCGATGCCGTAGGGATGTATGTGATCAATAATTTTACCAAGTATTTTGACGTACGAAGACAGTCAGCCTGTTTTCGTATTATTATATACCTAAAAATATCGAAATTTTACCTAGTCACGTGATCACATACCCCGTACGTCACAGTGTGGCGTACGGATATAAATATGCCATGGGTAGGAGAGGGTAGTATATGTGGTTCATACGGCCACTGGTATATAATAATAGGGGAGATGTGAGGGTGAGGGTGTGTGTGTGAGGAAGGGTGTGTGCATGAGGGTGAGGTGTGTGTGAGGGTGGGGTGTGAGGGTAAGTGTGTGTGTGTGAGGGGGTGTATCAGGGGGAGGTGTGAGGGTGTGTGTGAGGATGAGGGTGTGTATGAGGTTGAGGTATGTGTGAGGGGGAGGTGTGCGGGTGAGGGTGTGTTCGAAGATGATACTGAGGATTGAGGATGTATGTGAGGATGAGGGTGTGTGAAGGGTGTCAATTGGAGGGAGTGTAGATGTGTCTGAGGGTGAGATGTGGGGCGTAGGTGTGACTGAGGGTGTATGTAGGATGAGTGTGTGTATTTGGGTATAATTGTGGGTGAGGGAAATTAGAATTACATAGAACACAATTGCAGAATTTTATTTACACACGTTTTTGTTGATCGGTTTCAGATGCTCAAACAGCAGAGCAACATTTATCGGATGGAAGGGACGTTTTCCACGAAGGAGGGAGAACGGGAATATAACCGGCGCAAAAACCGATACAAAGACATTCTTCCCTGTGAGTAGTTTAATCTTTACAAAATATATTCAGTGTAAAACCGATACAAGGATATCCTTCCCTGTGAGTAGTTTAATCTTTACAAAATATATTCAGCGTAAAACTGATACAAAGATATACTTCCCTGTGAGTAGTTTAATCTTTACAAAATATAATCAGTGTAAAACCGATACAAGGATATCCTTCCCTATGAGTAGTGAAATCTTTACAAAATATAATCAGCGTAAAACCGATGCAAAAACATCCTTCCCTGTGTGTAGTGAAACCTTTGCAAAATATAATCAGCATAAAAACTGATACAAGTAGTGGAATCTTTACAAAATATAACTGCTGTAAAAACCGATACTAGGATATCCTTGTGAGTAGTATCAGGTTTAGAAAATGCTGAGCAGCTTTTTTCTGGAATATTTCTTTGTGATTTAGTTTCTATATGATATAGCAATGTCAGCATGTCAGCAAACCTGAAAGGTTGCAATGTTATCAGGGTGAGGTACCATGACAACAACGACTAGCAAATGCTGAGAGTGATATTAAAGTGGTTAGAACCTGGTGATTCTATGTCTACTAAGTCTACCGACATAGTGACCAGCTATAGTGAGTTGTGCGCTAGCCCAGGCGTTAACTGTATTGGAATTTGAACACATCTAAAGTATCATTACGAAAGGAAAATCAGAATAACCTGTAGTCGGGGTATACGGTTTTAGTCATGGCCCTCAGATTACCATCATCTGCATGTTTATGTGATCTTTCTAAATGTTTTACGTGTTATTTTTACAGTTGACTACACGCGAGTCGTTCTCCCCACCATCCCAGGACTTCTCGGGTCGGACTACATCAATGCCAACTTCATCAAGGTGAGGTCTACAACTGTGCAAGTAGCACTCTCTACAAATACATGTGTTGTAAAGAGACACATATCTTTTTAAATTTTTTTTATTAGGTATTGAGTGTCGTCTCACAGAGGTGTTGTATGGAGACACGAGTCATACATGCGTTTTTAAAAATATAATTCTATAATTTTTTTATTTGATCAACTAGCGACTTCGTCGAGTCCAAGTTAAGGGGAAAATATTGAAAAATGAATTCACGGGCTGCCTATAGCTGGGTTCGAACTCCCGACACTCGCATTCCCAGGGAAACTCCCTGCCGACTACTCCGCAAAGTCAGATGCTCTGATAGGGTCAAATACTTAGGCTGTTGGTGGGTGGGGGGAATCAGCGGAGTTTTGAAGGTGGGGCTACCAGCGAAAGTTGAGATCTCATTGGTTTCTCACGAGAAAAGTAGATAAGAAAACTACACTACTAAACATCGATTTCAGCATGGCTCGAAATAAATCATAAGAGAAAAGATATTTCTGCCAATAGTTCTACAAAAAAGAAGAACAGATTCTAATATTTTCCTCCACGAGATTCTCACTCTCGTGGCCCCTCACTCTCCAAGCCTAAGTCTGGTTCACTCTGTCCTTATGTGCGGGCAGAAGTCCAAGCAGATACTACCAGAATCGTAGTTTTTTAGATATAGTAGGTAAACATCCGATTCTGGCATGGGACAGTTCTTCCATGGATGGTGTTTCATCCCGCACATAAGTAGATATGTCTTTATACAGGTCATAATAAAGATGAAATGGAACTTAATGGGATGCATATGAAAAGACAGGTTCACCAGGGTATATCTTAGATTCCCAGTATTAGGAAAAACCTCGCCCATTGCAGAGCCAAGCCTAGAATTATTTATTGCATGGTAACTCCCAGTTCTTTCATAATTACCCACTTGAAATTTTTTGTGTGGGCAAAAGTTGTATCTCTAGCTTCGAGTTTTGTTCACGGAATGACATCACAAAGCAGAGCTGAGTGATATCTGAAGCAGAAGACAATGAATACCATGTAAACAATCATATAAAATTAAGTGACATTTAGATTTTCTCCTACCTTGTCACATGTTTTTAATTTCATATGTCACCCATGACATATAAATAGTTTATGGCATAACCATGGTATACAGTCACACCATGTAAAGTCTATGGAGATTTATATGAGGGGGTAGGATGAAATAACCTCGCATTCGCACAACTATTACTAGATAATCAGTGCCGTATTCTGAATCTTTTCAAGGCCTTCATTAGACTTGCTCAAGTCTCTGATTATGAACATTCATTAAATAATTAATTACAATCAGAATAAAGTTCATTATAGTATGTATCCTTCTCTGATCGGCCCATGAATCAAAGACTTGTCCACTATGAACAGAATCTCCTGTTTATGGCCCCATGCCACTCCCTGTAACCCCATACTTCCTCCTGACTGTGACCCGATTAAGATCAAAGTGAGAGGGTATCAATCTCCCATCAGATGTCTGACCAGTAGCCATGATATCTGTATGGAGAGTGTTGGAAATACTGGCGCTGTACAGCGCCAGAAATCTAACACCATTACCGATTGTACCAGTCCCTGTATCCCATCGAGGAGAGTAGACTATGGAGAAACCAAACAAGAGTTAGTCGTGTTGTTGTTTATTGAACGATGGCAAGATCGCATAATACTGCGCGAGTCGAAGCTGAGAGCAAAAATACGCGATCTTGCCGGAGTGCGATAAACAATAACATGACTAACTCGAGTTTGGTTTAGAATTTATCCTACCCCGCCCGTCTAAATTACTTCTACATTATCAAATGACGTCATTTGTCAAGTGTATCCCACTAAAGCGATATTTTTAATTTTTCTGAACTTAAGACCGAATACAGTGACCCAATGTTAAGCCTATGGAGTTTTTTATTAGGGGTAGCATAAATAGGATGCAGGGACTGGAGCCAGTCTAGGCCTTCATGGCCAGGAGCATATGTCCTGACATTCTGGTGGTGGCAGAGATGTGGTTATTTCTGTGTGTAGTAGGAAGTTTGGAGGTGACTTCATCCCCACTGTGTAGGGGTCATGAGTGGTATCAGGACTTCCCGACCCGCTGAGTGGTTTAAACTTTCAGAGATGAGTATCAGTTATCACTTCACATCGTCACGTGCCACTTGATGCTGGGGATGCGGGAAGTTATCTCAGAGGTTAAGAGCAATAAACTCATAATCCCCAGGGTTGTGGGACTTTGTGGTTTCAAGTCCCACTGTAGCCACCTTCCTCCTTCATCCATGTCTATGTGGTGTGGTGTACAGCCAACTTTCTCCTTCACCCCAGCAGTGGTAGATTTACTGCTAAATCAAAGGCCAGTCCTTCTTACAACATGTTTATGTGGTGTGGTGTGCAGCCACCTTTCTCCTTCATCCCCAGCAGTGGTAGATTTACTGCTATATCAAAGGCCAGTCCTTCTCATACCATGTCTATGTGGTGTGGTGTACAGCCACCTTTCTCCTTCATTCCCAGCAGTGGTAGATTTACTGCTATATCAAAGGCCAGTCCTTCTCATACCATGTCTATGTGGTGTGGGAAGTAAAAGAACTCTCATCTCAGTAAATGTGTAGGGGTGAGATTTCTTCCTGAATTCATCACATAGAATCAATCACCACCCTATTGGTGTAAAAGAACCTTGAGATAGTCTGGATAGGGTTTGTAATGGTTGACTTATCGTCAAACTTATCAAAAGGACGTAACCAGCCTACCGAGACGTAAAACTACACAAACAGACAAAACTATATCTTGTTTGTTGGTGGAACCAGCACTTTAGGTTTAAGTAGTCCTTGCTTTTCAAACACATCAGTGACTAACTTTGACTGATGAGGATTGTTTGATTCATGTTTTCAGGGAGCGACTGGGGAGAATGCATACATCGCGTCGCAGGGCCCGCTGTCGCACACGGTCGCTGACTTCTGGCGACTCATCTGGATCTACAAGGTAAATGTGGTCATCATGACTGCCAACGAATACGAGGGCGGCAAGAACAAGTGCGCCGGCTACTGGCCCAAGACGCCCGAGGAGCGGCAGTACGGAGACGTGTCCGTCAAACTGGTAAGCCCCTCCACATTATATCATATTTACACATACCGAACAATCCACGCCCCTCAACATTATATCATGATTACAAGTACGGAACAATCCACGCCCCTCCACATTATATCATATTTACAAGTACGGAACAACCCACGCCCCTCCACATTATATCATATTTACAAGTACGGAACAACCCACGCCCCTCCACATTATATCATATTTACACTTACCGAACAACCCACGCCCCTCCCATTATATCATATTTACACATACCAAACAATCCACGCCCCTCAACATTATATCATATTTACACATACCGAACAATCCACGCCCCTCAACATTATATCATATTTACAAGTACGGAACAACCCACGCCCCACCACATTATATCATATTTACAAGTACAGAACAATCCACGCCCCTCCACATTATATCATATTTACAAGTACCGAACAATCCACGCCCCTCAACATTATATCATATTTACACATACCGAACAATCCACGCCCCTCCACATTATATCATATTTACACATACCGAACAATCCACGCCCTCCACATTATATCATATTTACACATACCGAACAATCCACGCCCCTCCACATTATATCATATTTACACATACCGAACAATCCACGCCCCTCCACATTATATCATATTTACACATACCGAACAATCCACGCCCCTCCACATTATATCATATTTACACATACCGAACAATCCACGCCCCTCCACATTATATCATATTTACAAGTATGGAACAACCCACGCCCCTCCACATTATATCATAATTACACATACAGCACAATCCACGCCCCTCCACATTATATCATATTTACACATACCGAACAATCCACGCCCCTCCACATTATATCATATTTACACATACCGAACAATCCACGCCCCTCAACATTATATCTTATTTACAAGTACGGAACAACCCACGCCCCTCCACATTATATCATATTTACAAGTACGGAACAACCCACGCCCCTCCACATTATATCTTATTTACAAGTACGGAACAACCCACGCCCCTCCACATTATATCATATTTACACATACCGAACAATCCACGCCCCTCAACATTATATCTTATTTACAAGTACGGAACAACCCACGCCCCTCCACATTATATCATATTTACACATACCGAACAATCCACGCCCCTCAACATTATATCTTATTTACAAGTACGGAACAACCCATGCCCCTCCACATTATATCATATTTACAAGTACGGAACAACCCACGCCCCTCCACATTATATCATATTTACAAGTACGGAACAACCCACGCCCCTCCACATTATATCATATTTACAAGTACGGAACAACCCACGCCCCTCCACATTATATCATATTTACAAGTACGGAACAACCCACGCCCCTACACATTATATCATATTTACACATACCGAATGATGCACATCCTCCACATTATATCATTATTACACATACTTATATAGAACGTCCTGACCATGCTGTACAAGTCACAGAACAAGATGGTAATTTACGGTTTGTATGCCTAGTTCCATACAAATCGTAAATTATCATCAATTTCTGTGACTGGACTTTATATAATTACTATTTACCCAAAATTAAAAAAAGAAAAATTTAATTTAATTTTTAACAACCCATATGTTGATAAACGTGTATAGCAAGGTGGTCCGTATTTTAGTAGTATTTTTACGTTAGATGCCGAAACGGTGCGTATTTACAGTATATACTGCATGGGTATATGGTAAAGAACAACCCATGCCCCTCCACATTATATCATAATTACACATAGCGAACAACCCACGCCCCTCCACATTATATCATATTTACAAGTATGGAACAACCCACGCCCCTCCACATTATATCATAATTACAAGTATGGAACAACCCACGCCCCTCCACATTATATCATAATTACACATACAGCACAACCCACGCCCCTCCACATTATATCATATTTACAAGTACGGAACAACCCACGCCCCTCCACATTATATCATATTTACAAGTATGGAACCACCCACGCCCCTCCACATTATATCATATTTACAAGTACAGAACAACCCACTCCCCTCCACATTATATCATATTTACAAGTACGGAACAACCCACGCCCCTCCACATTATATCATATTTACAAGTATGGAACAACCCACGCCCCTCCACATTATATCATAATTACACATACAGCACAATCCACGCCCCTGCACAATATATCATATTTACAAGTACGGAACAACCCACGCCCCTCCACATTATATCATATTTACAAGTACGGAACAACCCACGCCCCTCCACATTATATCATAATTACACATACAGCACAATCCACGCCCCTCCACAATATATCATATTTACAAGTATGGAACAACCCACGCCCCTCCACATTATATCATATTTACAAGTATGGAACAACCCACGCCCCTCCACATTATATCATAATTACACATACAGCACAATCCACGCCCCTCCACAATATATCATAATTACAAGTACGGAACAACCCACGCCCCTCCACATTATATCATATTTACAAGTATGGAACAACCCACGCCCCTCCACATTATATCATAATTACACATACAGCACAATCCACGCCCCTCCACAATATATCATATTTACAAGTATGGAACAACCCACGCCCCTCCACATTATATCATATTTACAAGTATGGAACAACCCACGCCCCTCCACAATATATCATAATTACACATACAGCACAACCCACGCCCCTCCACATTATATCATATTTACAAGTACGGAACAACTCACGCCCCTCCACATTATATCATGATTACACATACAGCACAATCCACGCCCCTCCACAATATATCATATTTACATTTTTTTTAGTTCAAAATTTTATTTTGCTCTTCCTCAGTCACACAGTCGTGGTCCGTAACTGGATGAGAGAGGTCACGATTGTCTGACCTTAATGTAGCCCTCAGTCACACAGTCGTGGTCCGTAACTGGATTGTCTGACCTTAATGTAGCCCTCAGTCACACAGTCGTGGTCCGTAACTGGATTGTCTGACCTTAATGTAGCCCTCAGTCACACAGTCGTGGTCCGTAACTGGATTGTCTGACCCTAATGTAGCCCTCAGTCACACAGTCGTGCTCCAGTTGTCATGTTTCATTGATTGAGTTTTCCCACGGCATGATGTTCCCATATTTGAGATAAATTCAGATATCATATCGTGAGAGTGTAGTCAAGCGTTTAAAGTTTACATGAATCCAGAGATGGCAGTTTCCTATTATCCAAAGAAATCCTTGTTTTCGTTTCATTTCATTTGTGTAAAACAAAGGAAATATATTGGTGAAGATTAACGGAACTAAAAAATAGTACGTCATCTTGTAACTGCTTATATTAAACCCCAACACAACGAAAAAAAATCACCAAAAAGAAAATATAATGGGCCTCATTCACAGCAATAAACAGTGGTTCAAACCTCCCCACACACCCCAGCCCCATTTCATAGTCAATAACGATGAGTTTTCCATGTTTTCACAGTCTGAGGCAGTAAATTCGACATAAAGAATATTTTTCTATTTTTTTCATGACCTTGGAGGTCATGACGACCAAAATGTCAACACGGTGAGACCTGAAAGTCGTGTGTGGGAATTTTGCGTTGTCTGACCTCAATGTGGCCCTCAGTCACACAGTCATGTTCTTTATCTCACCACTGGTGTTTCTTCCTCACATACTTAACACTGGGAACTTGTATCCAATGCCCATGGAGTATTTTTTTTAAAAACTCAATGGTTGGCCCATTAGTCAATGTCAAGGGTGAGATATTAAAATTCAGAAACCTTTTCAAGTTTAGTGTGAGAGCTTGATCCCATCGAGTTTGAATCGCGACAAAGTTACCAAAGCTTCGCCTTGTGAATTACTGTGCCATTCAAACTCAATGGGATATGAGCTCTGACCCTAAACTTTCATAGGTTTTCTCTATAGTAACTACACTCAGCATTAAGGTACTGGTGCATGGGAGGGTTTCTTAAAATGCTGACCCTGTGGTTCTGTACCTTCCACTATAATGCATTGTTAAGGTTCAAACAGGGTTACAGTGTGGAATTTATCTCATCCCTAGAATTTTTGTCCCATAGGTCCCATTTTGTCCCATTGGAAACTCGTTCCCCATTCCCCTACGAGTATTGTAGTCTATTCTCCATGGTCTATATCCTGTGTGTCGTCCATTCTTTTAATGTTCACAGGAGTGAGATAAATACAGAAAGTCGTTTTTCTCCAACTCCTTTGAACACTACTTGATATTCACTCGGCTGTCGCTTCATTCATATCACTCTACATCAAACTCGTGGAGAACGGGAACTTTGACCAAAACTTGTCGGTTTCCTCTTTAGTCTCTGCACTCATAATGAACACTCCAAACAACCCACTGAAACCTTGATGTTTTGTTGAATTGTTCAGATCGAGGAGAAGGAGCGGGGCAGTAAGGACTTCATCGTACGCAAGTTGAGTGCTAAGAAGGGGCAGGAGACGCGAATCATCCACCAGCTTCACTACATTGCGTGGCCGGACCACGCAGTGCCCGCCTCCGTCAAACCGCTCCTAGAGATGGTGGCCTTGGCGCGTGAACTCCAGCCGGAGGACCTGCCGCCTCTGCTCATACACTGCAGGTATGCATGTCGCTCTCATACCATGTCGATGTGGTGTGGTGTGCAGCCACTTTTCTCCTTCTTCCCCAGCAGTGGTAGATTTACTGCTATATCAAAGGCCAATCCTTCTCATACCATGTCTATGTGGTGTGGGACCTAAAAGAACTCTCACCTCGGTAAATGTGTAAGGGTGAGATTTCTACCTGAATTCATCACATAGATTCGATCACCACCCTTGTGGTGTAAAAGAACCTTGAGAAAGTCTGGTAAGAACCTGTAATGGTTGAATGGCTGACAATTTACATATACTGAAAAATACGGTTTTCTTGAATTCTTTCAAAAACAAGGACAGTGACCTATGAATTCTAAAACATAAATGTCTATCACTATACATCTTCTATATTCTGTGAAAGTTTGAGGAAAATGACATTGGTTATACTATGTGAAAAACAACTTTTTGGAATTTCTATATAGTCTATTATAAAAATATCATGGTATTGATCTCAAGATCAACTCAAGACTGGAACCAAATGGAAATAGGCATATCTAAGAGCCTACTCTAGTCTCCAGTAAAAAATAAAAAACATGATATCCTGGTATACATATAAATAGACTCATAATATTCTCAGTGGAATATATACTCTCATAATATCAAAAGTAAAAGGTGCGAGTTTAAAAGTCGTGGTCGACTGTTAGTTTGTAACTTGTGGATTGTGCCCATTCCCCACAGTCCCTCCTTTCCCGTTCCCAACTCCCTCATTAGCAACACCGGCTCCCTCCTTACTCATTCGCCACTCCTTTCTTGCCCATTCCCGACTCCCTCCTTTTCCATTCCCACTCTCCTTCCACATTCTGTGCTCCCTATTTCCATTGACTGGTTTGCTATTGTCAGTATAATGTGACCGGCGGAGTGTTGTGTCAGTGGTCTGCGGCACAGCCCTTCAGTGAGGCAGCACTATAAAACGGGCATAGGGTCCCACTGCTACAAGCAGACCAAAGTTGAGTTAGTATCCCTTTCTCTCTGTAGAACCAGATAGGTCAATCAATGAGTCAGTCTCAAAAGGATGTAACTAGCCTACCGAGATGTGAAACTACTCAACTGAACAAATAGTCCATTCCATACTCCATCCTTACTCATTCCCCGCTCCCTCATAACCCGTTCCACACACCATCCTTGCCCATTCCCCGCTCCCTCCTTGCCTGTTCACTACTTCCTCCTAACCCCTCTCTTGCCTATTCCTAACTCCCCTCTTGCCTGTTCCTAACCCCCCTCTTTCTTTTATCTCGCCCCTGGTATTTTTGTCCTATAGGCTTAACATTCGGAACTAGTTCTCCATGTCCCTAGAAGTATTACAGTCTGTTCTCCATGGTCTATATCTTGTGCATCATACATTCTTTTAGTGTGTACAGGAGTGAGATAAATACAGAAAGCAACTCGTTTTGGTCAAAGAAATCGTTCTCCAACTCATTTGAATGCTATGTGATATTCACTCAACTATCGCCTCGTTCATGTCACTCCACATCAAACTCATGAAGAACGACAATTTTGACTAAAACTTGTTGGTTTCTTCTTTAGTTCTTAACCTAACTACCATCTTACCTTTTCCCCACTCCCTCCTTGCCTGCTCTTGTGTATCATCTATACACCTGTCATCTCTTAGACATTTAATTGTATTTGACCCTGTCTTTTACCCGTGATTTTAGTGCTGGCTGTGGCAGAACGGGGACGCTGTGTGCCATCGACTACGCATGGACGCTACTGAAAATGGGGGTAAGATGTTCATCAAGATAATTCAATCTCACATTTCGAGATAAAATGAAATAAAAATGAAATAAACTCATAAGGGTCTTTTATACAGCAGTGTCTTGATCAGGTTCATAAGGAAAATCACAAATGAAGACAAGAACAGATTAGACTGAAAAGAATATTTGTACTTGGTGCCATTTTGTGGTTTATAGTTGAGAGCTTTTTGACTGGACTGAAAAGACAACATGTGCCAGCGTTATGCTCGGTGCCATTCTGTGATTTACAGTTGAGAGCTTTTTGACGAGCCTGAATATAAAATGTATACTTCAAGATGTTTTGTAGTTTATATAGACAATAATCGATGGCTTTATGGACAGCCGGTCGTAAACCACGAGAGCTTCACGGGTCGCAATACACGAGCGTAAGCGAGTGTATTACGACGTCAACCTCCTGTCTGTCCACAAAATCATCGTTTGTCGCATTTATTATCCATCTTTTCGAATAAATTAAACCCAGTAATTGCCATATTAAAGGGTATCACAATAGGGACTATTTCTTTGCTCTATAGCAAAAGGGACTGTTTTTCCTGTATACCATCGTTTCGAGGCTGTATGCCACAGGTTTGAATCTGTATACCACAGTTATGGTATCTGACAGGTTTTATATAATGGGTGGTGGTTTACTGAATCCCCATACATTTTCAATGGAGGATTTGTATACGATGGATAATAAAACCATGTGATGAGACTGAAAAGACAACATGTGTTCGGGGCCATTCGGTGGGTTGCAGTTGAGAGCCTTCTGATGAAACTGTATGTAAAACGTGTGCTCAAAGCTGTTCTGTGATTCATAATTGAGAATTCTCTTACCAGCCTGAATATAAAACGTGGACTTGGTGATCTATTGTGATTTATAACTGCGAGTTTTTTAAATGAACTGAAAAGACAACATATGCTCGGTGCCATTTTGTGGTTTGTAGTTGAGAGCTTTCTGATGAGCCTGAACGTGTGCTAGGTAATGTTTTGTGGTTTATAATTGAGAGCTTTTTTGACTGGACTGAAAAGATAATGTGTACTGGATGCCATTCTGTGGTTTACAGTTGAGAGCAAAGCAGTGGGAGAAAGTTACACTTTTGCTAGGCCCTGTTCGTCAACATTGATTACAGTTGAGAGCCCGCTGACGAGCCTGCATGTAAAATGTGTGCTCGATGCTGTTCTGTGCTTTATCCTACCCCTAATAAAAAACGCCATAGGTTTAACATTGACACAATGTTTTTGACATAGCATTGAATAAAGTGTTATTTATGCACCAAGGTGAATAAAAAAAATGGACCAATTAGGGACGAGATAATGAAAGTAGATCCGGCAGGCATTGATAAATGTGGCCATCCTCCGATGAGTGTCAACACGCTACTAACATGGATAATTACAAAATTTTCTCTGTATATCGGTGAGATGGGGTAGGATAAATATGAAACCGAACTCGAGTTAGCCTTGTCATTGTTTATACCACTCTAGGCAGGTCTGTTACTCACTAAACTCGGCTAACGCCTCATGTAGTAACACACAACCTGCCCATCCTGGCATAAACATTGACAAGGCTAACTCTCATTTGGTTTCTACTAATTGTAGTTTAGAGCTTTCAGATGAACATAAATATAAAATGTGTGCTTTGTGATGTTTCATGGTTTATAATTGAGAGCCTCCCGACGAGACTGAAAAGACGACATGTGTAATCTTGGTGCTGTTTTGTGGTTTACAGTTGAGAGTTTTCTGACGGGCCTGAATATAAACGTGTGATTCGTGATGTTTTTTGGTTTTTACTTGCAAGCTTTTTGACTGGACTGAAAAGACAATGTGTGCTCTGTGCCGTTATGTGATTTCTAGTTGAGAGCTTTCTCACTTGCCTGAATATAAAACTTTTGCTTAGTGATGTTTTGTGGTTAATATTTGAGAGCTTTTTGACTGGACTGAAAAGATAATGTGTGCTCTGTGCTATTCTGTGATATCTAGTTGGGAGCTTTCTAACAAGCCTGAATATAAAACTTTTGCTTAGTGATGTTTTGTGGTTGATATTTGAGAGCTTTTTGACTGGACTTAAAAGACAACATTTGCTCGGTGACATTCGGTAATCTACAGTCATACGAGCCTGGATATAAAACAAAGCTCGAACTGAACGGGTGCCCGGAGTGAGCGATAATAGCAGAAGCCGACATGATTATACTACTTCCTTCATATGAAGCACTCCAGACAAACAAAACATATATAAAGACTGTATGTTTAACACTACCGTGTAGTCCGCAAACATGACAACTGTACTAAACACACACTCAGTGCCTTATCTCATCGTCCGTACTGTGACTTCACACATCGACTTCCTCTCAAGTCGTCACATGTTTCAGTTTTGATATACTGCAGTATACGCCCTCCAGAGGTTACTCGTCTCCCGATTATCGCCCAGGGTAAACACAAGTTCCGCTTGCGAGAAACTGGGCACACCACGATCATATGAACCACAGTTTTCCCATTTATATTTGAGTAACCTGAATATAATTTTGGTTTAATATATCAGGGATGCCAGTTTTCAATGTTTCCATTGAATTCAATGTTTTCATTTTCAGAACAACAAAATGATTCCTTGTGTAATATTGATATACCAACTGCTAAATAGCCCAATTCAGTCACAGCCCAGAATCCCCTGCTGAACCTCCCCACTGACCCATGTAAAAACTTGAGCTTTCCCTTGATTCCTACTGTAATGCATGTGTAATGCATAAATTCTGTATTGCCAAAAAAATATTTCAATGTTTTTTTCTTACCCCCACTGACAACCCTGATATATAGAAATAGCTGAAATTTCGATTTCTGACATCGGATTTCCAATTGGAATATTTATAAAAACCGTTAAACTGGATAATTGTGGGTTACAGTTCAAGAGTCTATCACCATTCAATGTCAGCAACCAGCGAACACCGGAACTTGTAAACAGACTGAATTATGGGATACCTCAATTGGGTCTATACTGCAGTATACGAGAGACCAGGGGCCTGTTTTATAATTTAGGATCGTACATGAAAACCCTTCTCCGTACCTCGTGGCTATCCTTTAATAATCTAAGTCTATTCGCTTAGACAATATCAGCCGTCCATAAAGTCGTCGCTAAGTGTTGAATAAAGTTGACCCACATTGTCCCTGGGTCTCTATGGCATAGACCCTCCAGAGGTTATTAAACTCCTTATCATCGCCCTGGGTAAGTAAAAGTTCCGCTCCCGACAGACTGGCCACACTACAACTGCATGAACCACAGTTTCCTGATTTATAATTGCAGAAACTAAATATAATTCCGGGTTTACAAGTAGAAATAGCTGAAATTTCCATTTCTGGCATCAGAATTCCAATATGAAGATTTCTGAAAACCGTTAAACTGCATTAATTCTGGGTTACTGTTAAAGGGTTTATCACCATACCACGTCGGTAACCAGCGAAAACCGGAACTTGTGAACAGACTGAATTATGGGATACCTCAAGAGGGTCTATGTACAGAAAAGGGTCTACATGTACGATCCTAGATTATTAAACGGGCCCCTGGGGCATTACCGCTTCAGGGGTTCTCAAATATGAGGTACAGCGTGTGTCAGGTGTGTGTGATTTTGTGGACAGGCGGGTGTAAACCATGAGAGTTTGATGCGTAGTAATACACGAGCGTTACTTGCGAGTGTCTTACTTGAGTGGTTTACAGAGCCGCCTGTCCACAAAACCATCATTTGTTGTATTTACATGTATTATTATATACCTGTGGCAGTATATCCTACACATATGGCCCGCTCCTACCCATGTCATAATTATATCCGTACGACACCTAGGTGATGTACGGGGTATGAATGTAGCGTACGGGGCATGTAAGGCGGCAAAATCCAAAAACTCGCCCAGAAGCATAAGTTGAAAATAGTATATTTTAAGGTATATAATAATACGAAAACAGGGATACTGTGTCTGTACGTGATAAATACTTGGTAAAATTGACGATAAAACAAACCTCTGCCTTCAGCATCAGTTCGTTTTATCGTCAATTTTACCGCATATGTATCACATACAGCCACAGTAACCCTGTTTCCGTATATTATCCATCTTCTTGAATATATCAAACCCAGGAGTACAGGTTTTTTTTGGGGTTTTTTTTTTTTGGGGGGGGGGGGGGGTACCGTATATCATTTGGGACTATATGTTTCGCTCTCCAGTCATAGGCATGGTGTCATATATACAAACAGATAGACTAGTATGTGATTAGGGAGTGTACTTTCCGTTTACAATCATCTTAAATTCCGTATACAATGGATCTGAAATCCAAATACAATGATTATGGTACCTGATTTTTTTTTTTTTTATAATGGTTTACATGCTCTTTCAACGAGGAATCTAAGCTATTGATACTAGAGCGCATATATCATGTTTAGGTGTTTAACACAAGTTTATTATCAGATATTGATTAAACACTCACACCTTATCATGCTGCACTCTATGAAGGTCACCCTCTCGAAGGTTGTCGGCACTTAAAAATCAATTGTACAAAATTTGTAACAAAAACACCACGGGTAGAAGTGGATAGATAGTGTTTAAGTGTAATTGATCAGCGTGTCTGGTAATGCCTGCTACAATGATAGATTGATTTAAAGGCATATCCTACAATTCACGGTGGCACCACCTGGTGATTCTCAAATATTGTCAATTATCAGTCAAATTTGGTTCTTTGTGTTCATCCTAACTCTAAATGAGTAAATCTAATGTTTTGTATAGATTATCCAATATTAATAGGTAAAATATGTCAATTTACATTTGCTGGATTTACACAAGAAATGTACTGAAAAATACTGTTTTCTTCAATTCTTTCAAAAACAATGACGGTGACCTCTAATTTTACAACTTAAATATTTAGTACTATACCTCAACTATATTCTGTAAAAGTCTGAGGAATATTACGTGGGTTTTTCTATGTGAAAAATAACTTTTTGGAATTTCTGTATATTCTATTATAACATTATCGTAATATTGATCTCTAGATATTGAAAAATAGCAAAGTTTCCCCAGATTTTTAAGTTAGATATGTGTTTTATAACACTTAGAGATCATTATATTCAATTTTCAGAAAAATAACATGGGTTTTGATTTCCAAGCCAAATTGTCTGATATGCCTTTAAATATTCAAACACTGAAACAATATCTGTGAGACTGTCATGACCAAGGTTAAAGTTCAATGGTGTGAAACATTTACAATACACAAGGTTAAGTTCTTCTTCATTAAATAGAATATGATTCACATGGATTTCAATTCTTCTGAATCCTTGGAAATATTTGAGGCGAAATTATTTTGCTAAAAGAATTTCATATTTCTATGTTAATTTACCGAGTAAATCAGTGAAATCCTCAACAAACCCCTTACATATCACCGTACACTCAGTGTATAACCTCGCGTAAGTGGACACCTTCCGTTCCATGCCAAAGTGTCTGGTTACGCAGGGTGTCCGCTTACACGGGGTTAAAACAAACATCTAATGGAGGGATCCATTCCAAGCAAAGGTGTCCGTTAACGCGGGGTGTCCACTTTCACAGGGTGTCTGTTAGGTGTAATTGAGATTAGAAGACAGGACTGAATGTGATTTTTTGTATTACTTTCAGCAAATCACGGCCGATTTAAGTTTGTACGACATGATCTACGAGATGAGGCGACAACGACCCTCCAGTGTGCAGGCCTTGGTGAGTCTCCGCTAAGTCTCTCTCATTGCCCAGGGATGTCAGAGTTCAAGGAAAACTTTAAAAATTTTTTTATTGAAGATCTTTATTTGTATCAATGTGTTTACATTGGTCTTCCAACAAATCGTGATCGTTGAGTAAGATGGTATAACGGAACATAGGTACAATTTCTTGGTTGCAATAGGGCAGCCCAACTCATTACCACAGATTTTACCAATGGTATTTATAATGGTATACATATTAACCCTTTAACCCTTTAACAGCAGTATGATGCCTCCAGGCATTCCCCTAGCTACGGCAGGAAGATGCCTCCAGGCATTTCCCTGGCTACGGCAGGAAGATGCCTCCAGGCATCTTTGAGGCATCATTGATACTTGTATACAAAATTCAATAGAAATAAAGATAATTGTTTGATTTAAAGGAAATTTTGACAATCTATGATAGCCATATTGACCTTTGATTTGGTATAACAAGATATGATCAGTCCCCGAGGTAAATTACTTAAATCACGTGACACATCACATGACATTGCTATTTCCATAAAAAGGTGCCTGCCATAGCAGGGTGGTTTTGGCAGGCAATGCCTGCCATGTAATGCTGAGCAGGGGAACTGGGTGCTGCAGGGAAAGGGTTAAGGACGGCCACCTGTGGCAGAGGTTTCACCATAAGACGGGTGCCAGTGATAGTGCATATCTCTAGAGGACGAACACATTTTAGATAAAGTCATAATTTGATGTTCCATCATGTGATATTATTGGTAATCAATAATATTTCACTTATTTTAGCTTATCAATATTGATTTTGGTGTTATAGCTACATTTCCTGAAGATTTCATGTAGATCAATAAATGATTTCCTTGTCTAAAACAATTTTATTGATTTTAGAGAAATGAATGATTCAAGACATCATTCGGCCTGGGCTGGTCAAGGCATCATTCGTTCTTAAATGGTTAATCGGTACATCATATGTACAATTGTTGATTCAGGTTTTGTGCACTTTATCATCTTATTGACTTTATCTCACCCCTGGAAAAAATTTCCATAGGCTTAACATTGGGAACTCGTTCTCCATGCCCCTACAAGTATTGCAGTCCGTTCTCTATGGTCTATATCCTGTGTGTTATCCATTCTTATCACTTACAGACACAGTAACCCTATTTCCGTATAAAGGGGGTGTTCCACTGGACCGACGGTAGCCGATTTCATAGTCAGGCAATCGCCGATTATTATCGGATGCCCTAGAATTTCTCAAATCTTTGAAAATAGTCATTTATTAAACTATTATTATCAGAATTAAATGAATTATAATACGTGACCTTCCTCTTAAGGGCCCAGGAACAATTGATCGGGTGAGAAATCGGCCTGGTGGATTGTGCCCTTAATATAGCAGCGTGGAAAGACTCTGGGCTCACTGATCTCACTCTGAACGAACCATTACTTATTTCTGCCTGTTTTACAACTGGTGGGAAGTGATTCTACACGTTGAGCACATTTCTAAACTTATTTCCCTCCTCATGTGACGTCGCAGAGCGGGAAGCCGTGACGTCATCGTCAGCGTCCCGGATTTCTGATCAGTTCCACTTTCAGCAGACGACACTAAGCGTTCCCGCATGATCCACTCATCATCATCTTTTTTTTAATATTTTATTTATTCATCCTGGAATGATTTGTTCGGCGAGGTTTCACCAATCTTCCACAGGCTCCAGGGACCTGTTTCATAAGTTTCGTGAGCTAGAACTAGAAATTAGACTTTGTTTTGTCCGTTCTTCCTTGCACTGTTGGTGCCGCTTTTCATATCTGTCTAACACTTTTGTCACGAAGCTAGTGAAACAGGTCCATGATGTGTAGATTTGTCTAATTCTTTTGTTTGGGGTCTGTCTGTACCTGAAGCATGTGATCCACCAAATCGACGCTCAGAGGCGGCCAGAGGCAGCCAGCCGGCTGGTTTTTACAGGGCCGGCAAGCCAAAGTCGACAACCGCACGGTTACGGATGACAGGGTTTTCAATGGGCTGGTCCAGCCGATTCCGGCCAGTTTGCTGATCCACCAGGCAGATTGTCCCAGTCGATATGAGCTGATGAGCAATTTGGATGGCCGACCTCCACAATTGCTCCACATGGTCATTGTTCGGCCCTAACTCACTCTTGGTGGATAATGTGCTTTAGGACAGCTACTCGTGTTGTCACGAAAATAGACAACCCCAATGTCTGTATGGTGTCACAGACATGTCACAAAACTAGTGAAACAGGTCCCAGATCATCATTGTCTTTTTTTCTTTTCTTTTTTTATATTTATCCTGGAGATAGAGTTAGGTCGTACTAGCCGTCCTATCTTCCACTCAGTCCAGCTTTGAGTCCGTTAGGGATGCCAAGTGGAAAAAGTGGAAATATTCCTCATGTGGAATTTATTGCCTCAGATTGACTAGGACTGAGGGCGTGTGAGGAAGTTCAAATAATTGTTTTATTGGAGGGAATAAGGCCCAATTTACACTTTCTTCGTTTTATACAAGAAAAACATAAGTTCTGAAATTGGAAATGAAAAAGTGGAAAACTGTCATCCCTCAATGAAGCCAATTGTCTAACTAATAGACGTACAGTTTGGCATTGGTTGTAAAATGAATATCAAACTCTTAGGTCTATAGGTCGAATACAGTGACTCATACTCAGGATCTATATACACCAGTAAGTCCAGGGATGCCAGTTTTCAATGTTTCCATTGAATTCAATGTTTTCATTTTCAGAACAACAAAATGATTCCTTGTGTAATATTGATATACCAACTGCTAAATAGCCCAATTCAGCCACAGACCAGAATCCCCTGCTGAACCTCCCCACTGACCCATGTAAAAACTTGAGCTTTCCCTTGATTCCTACTGTAATGCATATGTAATGCATAAATTCTGTATTGCAAAAAAAATATTTCAAGGTTTTTTTCTTACCCCCACTGACAACCCTGGTACTAAGTTGAGCGCCAAAAACACACATACAGTTTAACTGTTGTTCCAGTTTCAATCTCATTATGTCCAGTTTCTAGACCTACAGACGGACTAATACCTTAGATACTTGATACAAGATACAGGATTTACAAGAAATCAGGAATGCAAGTATTCCGAGAATTGACGGAAACCATGGCTGTTGTCGGCAGCTACAGGCCTGTCTAGCCGGTGTAGTGCCAAAAACGGTTACCCTGCCAAAAATGGTAATTATCGCCCACTAGTATCTTGTGTGCATGCGCGAACATGCGCAGTGTTGAAGTCCACGATTGGAGAGTGAGAAATTCATCGGCGCTCATCATGACGTAATAACGTCATTTAACGACATGACCCCCAATAGTCTGTGAAATAAGACCGGAAGAGGGTGTACATAGGCATGCGCATATAGAGTGGGCGATAATTACCATTTTTGGCAGGGTAACCGTTTTTTGGCACTACACCGGCATGCCCGGCAGCTTGCAGATTGTGAGTGCCGACCAGGAATGTAAGTTTTCCGACAAAGGGCGTAATTCCGATTTTTCATCTACATCGTTAACTCTCGCAGTGTTAGAATATATATTGATTCAGAACCATTCTGATCAACAATAATATTACGAATGATTCTTTTTTTATCAGCGCCTTAAATTTCCGATTTTTTCCTCAGTGCCAACTTTCATCCCTGGTGCCGACTGCTTCCAAACTTTTCCAACCTTTTTGGACAACATCTTCTTGGTTACATTGGCCATCAGAGCAAACCCTTGCTATGGTCAAGGGTTCGGAATTTTGATTTCCGATTTTTTCCCCAGTCCTGACTTTCATCCATGAGAAATACCAGCAGTATCCACGATATAAAGATGATTCTTCCATGAAAGTTATTATCAATATTAGTATATACAACTTTTTTTAAGGCACATTCCATATCACAAAAAACACAAATATTCCTTATTAATTTACACAGTTTATACTTCTGCTAGGGAATATATAGACTATAAACGACTTTATCCCTAACCCTAACCCTATCCCTATCCCTAAACTTAACCCTATCCCTATTCTTAACCTTATCCCTATCCCTATCCCTAACCCTATCCCTATCCCTAAACTTAACCCTATCCCTAAACTTAACCCTATCCCTATCCCTAACCTTATCCCTAACCTTACCCATATCGCTAAACTTAACTCTATCCCTATCCCTAACCTTATCCCTATCCCTAACCTTAACCCTATCCTTATCCCTAACCTTAATCCTATCCCTAACCTTAACCCTATCATTATCCCTAACCTTAATCCTATCCCTAACCTTAACCTTATCCTTATCCCTAACCTTAATCCTATCCCTATCCCTAACCCTATCCTTATCCCTAACCTTAATCCTATCCCTAACCTTAATCCTATCCCTATCCCTAACCCTATCCCTATCCCTAACCTTAACCCTATCCTTAAACCTATCCTTAACCCTATCCCTAACCCTAACCCTCTCCCTACCCCTATCCCTATCCCTAACCCTATCCCTATCCCTATCCTTAACCCTAACCTTAATCCTATCCCTACTCAGACCTTTCCTTCTATATAAAAATATCTTATTCATAAGTATCTGAAACGGGTCGAGTTCTCCAATCGATTTCTCCAAAACGGGTCGAGTTCTCCTGACCACTACGGGTCGAGTTCGTTTCGGGTCGAGTTCTCCTGACCACTACGGGTCGAGTTCGTTTCGGGTCGAGTTCTCCTGACCACTACGGGTCGAGTTCGTTTCGGGTCGAGTTCTCCAGTGACCGTGCGGCGTGCATCACTTTCGGTCTGCCTGAGGAGGTCGCGGCGCTGCACGGTGTCAGCAGGAAGCGCGTACTTTCTGTCTACTCTTTGAACACGAGCCGGACGTGGGTCAGAGGTCAGAGGTCAGGGGTCAGAGGTCAGGGGTCAGGGGTCAGGGGTCAGGCAAACAACACCAGACAGTCACGGCTCAACTTGTCATATCTGAAGTTAGATTGTAGACCGCAAATGAGGGGAATTATAGATAGATAGACACTTGTGTGTGGGCTAGATTATTAAGGGGCCATTCACAGAGATGCTAGTCTTCCATTTTTCCGTGGAAATCCACTTTTTCATATTCAGTACCGGTATATGTAATTACTTTTCCTTGCGATAAAGAAAGATAGTATTGATTTAGCCTCATTTAATCCAATAAAACGTGGTTTGAACCTCCTCACAGACCCTCAGCCCCCATATATAATGACCGACAAGGATACATTTTTCCAGTTTCCCTGGTCACTCTGAGGCAGAAAAACGACATGAGAAATATTTCCACTTTTTTCCCCTGACCCCAGCTTCCATTCTTGCATCCATAAAGTTCGTACGCACTGAGGGGGGTGGATGGGATAGGGGTAAAGATTTTTTGGAAATTTTGCGTATGGTCCCTCTTTTTTTTATTGCGTAAAAGATTGGGAGGGGGACTGGGAAGGTAAAAAACATTCAGAAATTCTGCGTACATACTTTATGGATGGCCCCTAAGGGCCTGCTCTAGATTTGCTCAAGTCTTCCATTATTTACATAATTAATAAATGAAACTACTTTGCCACATTTGGACTTCCCCTATCACTTGAAAGGCCCAGGAATCAACGACTTGTCCGATAGGCACAAAACATTCTGTAATGGCCGTAACCTACTGGGTGGCACATATCCCTGCGATATTGGGACTCCCCTGAATCGCAGGGAGGGGCAGTTTATCGCAAGGGCTGTCGACCTGCACAGCGGGGATTAGTTCAGGAATCACATGTGTTTTTGGGGTCCAATGTGTGCTTTGTACAGCACAGTTTTGCCAGGGGTACCCTGCGATTTGGGGACAAGCGGCCATAGGGGTACAGGGGTCTAGGAACAGAATCACGGGAAAAAAGACAGACATGTTTGAATTTTATCGCATGCGATTCTGAGGCGCAATTTGTCGCCAACAAATTGTACCCTCCACAGTGGGTGGTACCAGAATCTTATGACCATTTATCACAAGCTAGAAACCACTGGGATGGAGGGACCATTTATTGAAGGGAAAGGAGAATCGCACAGTGGGTTCAGGCCTTTAGTTTCTCCTCCTGTAGCCCTACACCTCCCCTACCCCCAAAGAATAACTCCAGGGACCTCCTTGATATCAGGAAAATTACTTACTGGCCGACGTTTGGACCCAAGGGAAACCTGCTTACTCTTCTCAATTCCGAGTTTCTAACTTTATCATAACAGGCAGTGAATACAAGGAGGAAGATTATAGATTCCTGGGAATGCAAATATTGTAACATGAGATACCCTGATGCACTTCCTAGCAGAATATTATGCAGATAAATACTTTTGGAACTCTCTTGGGAACTGGGCAGAGAATGTACTGGGACAGGGTATATTGTGTGATAACCAAAAGAACAGCTCTCTCAGGATATTCTTAAAGATATGGAGCAAGTTAAATCGACTACTACGGACAAAACATTTAATATCAAATGTAACAACTGCGATTTACTCAATCACCGCATACAGAAATCTGTAATATTGCAATCTTTAATAAACACTGCTCTTCTAAAAGAAAAGAGAATTGAAAACATGTGTAAAGTACTACACATTAAAAGTAACGTAATCTGCTGCAATGTGAAACTTAACAGGAAATGTCACTCACACAGCAGAGATCGGGTACATTCTGCTGTTATTTGGATAAGACTCAGTGAGTTTTTAGTTTCAAAAGAGGGGTCACCAGAAAGAGAGTGTACTGGATATTGGATAGCCGCCTATGTAAGCAAAGAGTGCAAATTTATCTTTATGATATCAGTCAGGTCAACCTTGAACAAAACTGGGTCGTCAATCTCCCAGAAGATAACCTGACCAGTGACCAGGATATCTCTCTCCATGCCTAGGTTTGGTTCACAGGAAAGGAGATCAGAGAACTAACTACAGTTCTAAATTTTTGTATTAGTATGGCGAAAAACAAATCCCAAGGATAGAAGTATATCTGTGTATAGAAATACAAAAAAGAGTAACAGGTTACAGTTTAGTACTGTACGTGAATCTCACTCTCGTGGGCATTCAGTCTCCAGGCCTAGGTCTGGTTCACTCTGTCTCTATGTGCGGGAGAATCTCCAAGTAGATCCAGCCAGAATCATAGTTTTTTAGATATGGTAGGTATATACACAATATCGACTGATTTCAGATACAAGCGGCCGTATGCTCCAAGGAGTTGACGCGTAGTAATATCCGAGCGTAAGCGAGGATATTGCGCAGAGTCAACTCCGAGAAGCATACAACCGCTTTTATCTGAAACCAGTCTATATTGTATTTATTATCCACCTTTTCTGGGCAAGTGGCATGTCGATATCAGTTCATTTTAATTATGCACTATGTTTCTGTACGCACTGTTTTTCCGTATGCGCCACCCGGAGCATACAACATATCTGTATGCTCCGGGTATGGTGATACACACTCCCTATGTGTTTTCTATGGACACTTTGAGTTAGGTGGATAATAAACAATTTTAGCATACAGCCGCCGACATCAGATTCATTATTAAAATCTGGTGGAACAGTCCCTTTTAGCGAATGACAAACTAAAGCCTCAAACAAAACAAGACCTCTCAAGACCACTCTGTGGGATCTCGAATTGTTTTGGTTCTTCATCTTGAGATGAAATGAGACAAAATATTCGGTCTGTTTTTTTTGTGTTTTTTTTTCTTTTCTATAAATAAGAAACAAATATATATTCCGTTTGCTATCTATTTCAAACATGTTTGAAATCCATGGGAGAACTGCGGACAGACAGAACTGAAGCACGATACAGTGACATTAACGACATTCCTGGTGGAGTGGAGTGGGCGGCAGTGAAGTGGAGCCGTGAGGAGGAACACTCAAAGTGCACCGTGTCCTGCCAAGAACGTACTTGTGATACATTCACTATCTGTGTGTTTGGGGACGACAGGTCAGGGCTATCTCTACCTGTGGGTAGTAGAAAGGTGAAGGTCAATCCCTTTGTGAGATCTAGCGAGAGTTGACAATATTTGGCCATACTCGGTGACGGGATATATTAATTTCTCGAGATTAGTCTAGATTTGTCAGGACTCATTGAGACTTGTTGCGACTCACTGAGACTTGTTGCGACTCACTGAGACTTGTTGAGACTCACTGAGACTCATTGAACTTTAAAAAAAAAATTGTATTGGAAATAGTTCGTTTACAGTTTTGTCGCGGCCTTCCACCATCCCTTTTTTCATACCATAACTTAAGCTTACTGTTATAGCATACAAATGATTTCAAGTTTTGCTAGACTCTGTATGATATACTATACTAACAAGAATAATGACGCTGCAAATATTACAAGAAATGATTTAGCATATTTCTATGAGATAACTCAGTTACAGTGATCTTTCATCTGAATTTTCAGCTCGCACAGGTTATGTACAGGCTTCATTGATATCACAATGATGTAGACAATGATGAAGACAATAGGCCTTTTTCCAAAGGGCGGTGTCGCACCTTATCTGGTTGGTTACGCAATGCCTGTAGCCAAACAAGCTCATGGCAACGTATACTTTAGCATTGGATCTATCAGTATATGGTCGTAATACGTTCATAATATCCATGTATCTCATTCTCAGAGAAATGATAATGATTTCATCATGTTCTATGGTATTCCAGCTCCAATTTGATGTATCATACATGCATATCAACTCAATGATACTTTAGATATAGCTTAGATAACACAGGTATACCCAAACTGTATACACAATAATTCATTGGCAAGTATAGCTATAATATGCTTATCTTTCTCCAAGTTAAAACCAAGATGATTATCAACCATAAAGTTTAGACAACCCAGACTCGTTGATACAATATCCTAGTTTGTTCCAGCAATTTAATCTATGAAAAAACAACACTCCTGTAATCACACCCACCGTTCACACTTTAGGTGTGATTGCTGTGTGTCTCTATATACATGCTGCCGGACTCGGCCGTGTTTGTCCGAGCGGCCGCGTTACTAGACAGTGGGCCGTTAGGCGGCGCTGAACGGCAACACCTGTATACAACAACACAGATATAATACAATATGAAATAAGATAATTCTTATTAATCACAGTCAAGTAGAAATACATGATGACCTGCCAGTACCAGCAGATGAGGGGGAAAAAACCAAAAAAAAACCCCCAAAAAAAACAAAAAAACAGCCAACATATCAATATTGAGTTTTTTGAGTGATAGAAAAACAACAACAATAAGTGTTGCAAATGGAGTAGGACCTTTGGTTATTCAGCGACCTTTCAAGTATATTCTCATGGCCTTTTTGAAAGCCGTTTTAGTCTCCGATTCCCAGACTTTATCAGGAAGTCCATTTTACATACGTAGCGATAATTGACAGACAGATGCACCGCTTGTTTCCAAAGGGCACCATCCACCAAATCGACGCCCAGAGACAGCCAGCAGCAGCCAGCTGGTTTTTACACAGCCAGCTGGCCAGAGGCGATGACCTCACGGTTGCGGGTGACAGTGTTTTTAATAGCCGGGTCCGGCCGATTTACTGATCCACCCGGCAGATTGTCCAAGCTGATCTGAGCCGGCGAACGATTTGGGCGGCTGACATCCACGATTCCTCCACATGGTCATCGTCCGGCCCTAACTCACTCTTGATGGATCACACGCTTTCCCAGCATACATGCCAGTTTGTAGGATTTTGCCTACATGTAGGATTTTCATTTTAGTCTCAAAGAGATGAAAATTTCAAGAAATTGTATGTTTTGAGAACAATATAGACTCCAGGTTCCCTAAAATCTAAATCTTAATTAAACTTGTTCTGTAATCTTTTAAAATTCTCAATTCAGCTACAACCAGTTAGAGGCCCTGTGGATCCCAGTGCTCCAACCTAAAGCTGTAGGATGGTAGGATTCCTGTAGGAAATGCTCCTACAGATAAGGGCAAACTTGAATACTGACATTTGATTGGTTTAAAATATATCATGTGAGAATAGAATTATTGAAGCCTCACCAAGTGTAAACAAAATATCAGGGGAATGCCTAATCAACTTGTAGAGATATTCTGCAGAATATAGAACTGGTAGTGTGTGGTAATCTTTCTTAAATGATTTTCTTTGAAGAGTACCCAATTTAGTGCAGAACTACACATATACCCACTCTCATAGCAGATATCTAGATATCCTATACTGGCCGTCCAGGCCCAAGGATCTGTTAGGAGAGTGATGAGGATTCCCCATACGCCATGTGCGTTTTAGGTGATATGTAGACTGGCCTCAGTCCCCATATAGGAATTTTTCCCGACCCAAACTGGCATCCCTGTCCTAGGGAGTTCATGAACTCTCTCATTAGATATTTCGTGGCGCTTGCGCTAATACTAATCTCTGCCTCTACCCAGTGATGTCAGAGCAGAACAGGAAGCTGGACTACATCCATGTTTTGGGGGTGGGGAGTCAGCTTAGTGGTTAGAGCACCGGACTTGTAATCCCAAGGTTGTAGGATTTTGTGGGTTCGGGTCCCACCCCCAGCAGTGGTAGATTTACTGCTTTATCAAAGGCCATCCTTCTCATGCCATGTCTATGTGGTGTGGGAAGTAAAAGATCTCTCACCTCGGTAAATGTGTAGGGGTGTGATTTCTACCTGAATTCATCACATAGATTCGATCATCACCCTTGTGGTGTAAAGGAACCTTGAGAAAGTCTGGTAAGGACCTATAATGGTTAACTGGACGTAAAATCAAAACCAAAACAAACAAACATCCGTGTTTGTTTGTAAACAGACTGCGAAAAGCATGGCAGGTTTGAAAGAAGCTGGTACTCCAGTGATGATACCTAAATTTGACTGTTGTTTATGCTTGGACACATGTCCAGCAAGAGCTAAAACGAATTGTTTGTCCTTCAGTTGTACACCTGGATAGTGGGCATCCAAAGTTGAAGCCAATGCACCCTCAAAAGAGCACATTTGCCTTTGTTTACAAACACTGTCAAAACCCTGTCACCTATGGTGTTCACTACACACAAACACAAGTCCTAGATGTAAAGCAATATCTCAAGACACAAACAAAAACAGTGGTTGTTAAATCCATGTTTGTACTTTGGGCACTGTAAAATAAACACAAAAGATTACTCAAAGATATCAGAGATCATATAATAAAACTGTTCTATTGGGCAGATTTTGCCCCCAAACAGGCAGGTCGTTGCAGAGATACAAGCAGCCGCAGGGTCTCTGCTAGGAGAGTGGAGTCCATGTTCTGTTGGTGGTGATTTGGAAGGGCAGTGGCGCCATCTGTCTGTGGCAGTTATAAGAACTAAAACGATGGCACAATCAGTGGCGCCCTCTACAGGAAGCGGTAGGAGTAGGATATTTTTCCTCTTTTTGGTTATCCCCCCCCCTTCTGAGGGAGTGGGGGGGGGGGGGGGGGGGGGAGGGGGGAGAGACTCAAAAAGCTTTGGAAATTTTGAGTGTGCTCCCTCTTTCTTCTATTGCATACATACTCAATATTACCATAATTTCGATCTGAGTGGCCGTATTCTCCGCGTAGTTGACGCGTAGTAATACTCCAAGCGATAGCGAGGAGTATTGCGTAGCATTTGCCTCCCGTACATGAAGGTACTCGATAAGAATAATTGCTCAGACGTACACTTTACAATCTCTAAATTTATACAGTACTATTTCTACAAACATATATAAGAAGTAGTACTTGATATGAAATCAATCCTTATGGGCTCATCTACTATAGCTCTAAAATAGGTTGTAGAAGAAAATATGACTATATATTTTATGAACCCAAACAAGTCTTTTATCCATCTTCATGTAATAGTCCGTTTGCTCATTATTATGGATCGAAATTATGGTAATGTTGTATTTATTACTCACTTATTTTTAGATTTAAGCAATAAATATGATTGTTAGAAAACTTTTCAACGTAATTAAGAAGTTATGTTAGGGACTACTTTCATCTAAAAAATCCGTATCCTCCTAGGAGCGATCTGTAATCTCCATAGACTTAGTATGGAGACTCCGTATCAGGTGGATAATAAAAGACTGGGAGGGGAGGTGGTGGGATCCAAAATTTCAGAAATTCTGCGTACATACTTTATCACTCTCCCCCAGATCCTTTGCGGCACTAGCGCTGGCTTAGTTTCTGCCCCAACCCAAAGCCTGTTCCCTGGGTATCCACTAAAGATAGGGGAGACCAGCGAACATTTCAGATTCAAAACAAGGCAACTGTCAGAAGTTGCACAAGTCAAACAACTCACATATCATGAGTATGGGAATTGCTAAAGGAGACACAGACAATCCAGCTGTTTCTTTTTCAGACTTAAACCATTTTATAATGGGAATTCACAGTTGATTAGACTGCCCCTTCAGAGGAGCACATGAGCATTATTGACAAAACAAAGCCCTGTAGAAAGTAATCCCAGAGACTGTGTCTGGTTTGACATAAATGATAATAGAAATGAGAGTATTTGATTTACCATATAAATATGTTCATCTCTATTTACATGGAGAACACAAAATACCCCACGAATCTCTCAGAATTTAGGATATTTGAAAAACTGGCGTATTGGCCAGATTCGAGCCCAAACAGGCAGGTTGGGGCAGAGATACAAGCAACCACAGGGAATAGAGCACAGGATCTCTGCTGGGAGAGTGGTACTTTATGGATGGCTCCATTTAGACTGTAGTACAGGAAGTTGTCGCTAGGGCCAGGACGCACAAACGTATTCCTAAGGCGGGCAGTTGGTGAACGGACTAGAGGGCATTTAGGTCACTGAAACGCAAGTATCAAAGCCTAGGTCATATCATGTTGCTCATGGTGTGATTGCATCTAAAAATAGATCATCATTGACCGCCATAAGGGTAGGCGGATTTGCGATACGATGCCATAGGATAATAGGAGCAGTGATTTCGGGTTCCCAAGTCCTTTAATAGTGCAACGAAACTGACGACTCTTGGTTTTTCCTGAGTGGCCGCACTGTTCCGCTTTCCTGAACCCAGCAGAGGTTTCGTGAACTCAGCAGAGGCTTTGTCTAAACACACATAAAGGATGCACAACGGAATGGGACGTGTTTAGAAAATAAACAGAACCGTGAAATGATCTCAAACAACAGGACACATTCAGCATTTTTTTTATTTTTTTTAAATGAGTTTTATTAGGGTCATAGACATTACAGTAGTCAATTTTCCAAGCTTGGCTTGGCCGATTTTCCACATGGTTCCTTTCAGAGTAGAGTATACAAACTTGATACAAAAGTTACTGCACTGAAACCCAGTCCTGAAAAGTCACAGCAGGGAGAAACTCATTGAAAATATTGTTCCCATGTTCATGACGCCTTGGGCAGTAATTTTCCCGATCCTCACCGAGTAACTTTGAACTTTTGCTCACCGGAACATAGTTTCCCTCTATTACTTCTTGGAGCATATGACCGCTTTTATCTGAAACCAGTTAATATCGTGTATGTCTCCACTCCCTTGATGTTAGGTCACGTGTCAACTATTCACTGTATTTATGTGACACGAAGTTTGTATAACGTATATTTAAAGCTCCATATGTGTAATAGAAATCGGCTTCATGATAACTGCAACAAAATGATAACTGCAACAAAATAAAAATCAATACAGCTATGCTCATTGAAAAAACCAACAAAATGACAATAAATACAGTAGAACCCTGCTTCCGAGGCACCCCACTGAAGGGGTTACCCTGCGTTAACGGACGTTTTGCTCGGAACGGAATTTTTTCTTTCCATTAAAGGTTTATTTTAACGCCGGTTAAAATATTATATACTATATAGCCTCACCATCGACAGACAAAAAACCCGCTTAAAGGAAAACCCTGCGTAAGTGGACAATTTGCTCGGAACGGACATTTTTCTTTCCATATTATTTTCACCCCAGTTAATATATCATATACTGTATAGCTTAACCATCGCCAGGCAGAAAACCCTGCTTAAGGGAAAACCCTTCGTAAGTGGACAATTTGCTTGGAACAATTTTCTTTCCATATTATTTTCACCCCAGTCAGTATTTAGTAGAAACCAAACGCGAGTTAGACTTGTCAGTGTTTATGCCACGACGGGAAGGTCGTGTATTACTACGCAAAGCGTTAGCTGAGCGTAGTGAGGAACAGACCTGACCAGAGTCTAACTCGAGTTCGGTTTCGTATTTATCCTACCCCGTCTCTACCCTTTTGGAATACTATAATATAAATATCGATTGAACGACCAACCGAAGTCCAACCGGAACTTTTGAGGCCAACCAGAACTTTTTTCGATTTTTTTATGCCCCTAGAGGCATAAATCGCACTTTATGTCATGGCATGCCGCATAAAATTTGCTTATGTTATGCCTATGGACCGTTTTTATTAGGGGTAGCATAAAGTATATACTGTATAGCTTAACCACCGACAGGCAGAAAACCCCGCGTAAGGGTAAACCCTGCGTAAGTGGCGTTTGCTCGGAACAGACATTTTTCTTTCCATATTATTTTCACCCCAGTTAATATAGTATATACTGTATAGCTTAACCATCGACAGACAGAAAACCCACTTAAGGGAACAATTTGGTCAGAACAGATGATGTCCCTTTAAGCGGGGTTCTACTGTACAAGAACAGGAGATATGGTTGTCAGACAGACAGACTTGCAGGACATACGGAGATAACCTAGAGAACTGGTCGCTTGCCTTATCATTTAGGAAGTGGAACTTGGTTTTTATCAAAGACTGAATTGGCTGCACTTGTCACGACTCACACACAGTCAACAAGAAACCTCCACCGGCCACGTCCCGATGTCTCCACAAATATATATATACTGTCAACTTCTGCCAATCCGTCTCATATCATGTCTATGTGGTGTGGTGTACAGCCACCTTTCTCCTTCATCCCCAGCAGTGGTAGACTTACTGCTATATTAAAGGCCAATCCTTCTCATACCATGTGTATGTTGTGTGGTGTACAGCCACCTTTCTCCCTCATCCCCAGCAGTGGTAGACTTACTCAGTAATACTGCTATATCAAAGACCAGTCCTGCTCATACTATGTCTATGTGGTGTGGTGTGCAGCCACCTTTCTCCTTTATCCCCGGCAGTGGTAGACTTACTCAGTAATACTGCTATATCAAAGACCAGTCCTTCCCATACCATGTCTATGTGGTATGGTGTACTTATATAGAACGTCCTGACCATGCTGTAAAATTCACAGAACGAGATGGTAATTTACAGTTTGTACGGACCGAGGCGTTTACGCCGAGTTCCGTACAAACTGTAAATTACCATCGAGTTCTGTGACTTGTACAGCATGGTTTGACGTTATATATTTACTATATACCCGAAATTAAAAAAAAACCTTTAATTTCATTTAGCTTAACAACTAATATCTACAATAAACGTGTATGGCAAGGTGGTCTGTATTTTAGTGTACGGACCAGTGGTCCTACAGTATTTTTACGTTGTATGGCGAAACGGTGCATATTTACAGTATATACGGCATGGGTATATAGTAAAGCCACCCTTCTCCTTCATCCCCAGCAGTGGTGAACTTACTGCTATATCAAAGGCCAGTCCTTTGCATACCATGTCTATGTGGTGTGGTGTACAGCCACCATTCTCCTTCATCCCCAGCAGTGGTGAACTTACTGCTATATCAAAGGCCAGTCCTTTGCATACCATGTCTATGTGGTGTGGTGTACAGCCACCTTTCTCCTCCATCCCCAGCAGTGGTAGACTTACTGCTATATCAAAGGCCAGTCCTTCTCATACCATGTCTATGTGGTGTGGTGTACAGCCACCTTTCTCCTTCATCCCCGGCAGTGGTAGACTTACTGCTATATCAAAGGCCAGTCCTTCTCATACCATGTCTATGTGATGTGGTGTACAGCCACCTTTCTCCTTCATCCCCGGCAGTGGTAGATGTACTGCTATATCAAAGGCCAGTCCTTCTCATACCATGTCTGTGTGGTGTGGTGTGCAGCCACCTTTCTCCTTTATCCCCAGAAGTGGTAGACTTACTGCTTTATCAAAGGCCAGTCCTTCTCATACCATGTCTGTGTGGTGTGGTGTGCAGCCACCTTTCTCCTTCATCCCCAGAAGTGGTAGACTTACTGCTTTATCAAAGGCCAGTCCTTCTCATACCATGTCTCTGTGGTGTGCAGCCACCTTTCTCCTTCATCCCCAGCAGTGGTAGGGGAAAAAAAATCAATTTCAATGGTGGAAACACATGATAGAGAAACCACTTATATATCCGTTTACTTTTTACAGACTATAACCTCATAATGAAAGTATTGTTGTTTACATATCAATACAAGACGTTACAATGTCAATATTGATCAGGTAAGAGAATGTGGCTTTGTCGGCTACTCCTCAGTCTACTCATTAATCAATGACAGACTACGTCGTGATCTTGTAATCTCTAAGAGGGAAATTATCAGGGACAGGCGAGGGTGGGGGGGAAGTCACATGAGAAAAGTCTGCGATAACTGATGATAATACATTTTATTTACACATACATCGACTCCAATGGAGGACGGGGATGGAGGCAGTCACATGAGAAAAGTCTGCGATAACTGATGATGATACATTTTATTTACACTTACATCGACTCCAATGGAGGACGGGGATGGAGGCAGTCACATGAGAAAAGTCTGCGATAACTGATGATGATACATTTTATTTACACGTACATCGACTCCAATGGAGGATGGGGATGAAGGGAGTCACATGAGAAAAGTCTGCGATAACTGATAATAATACATTTTATTTACACATACATAGACTCCAATGGAGGATGGGGATGAAGGGAGTCACATGAGAAAAGTCTGCGATAACTGATGATGATACATTTTATTTATACGTACATTGACTCCAATGGAGGACGGGGATGGAGGGAGTCACATGAGAAAAGTCTGCGATAACTGATGATGATACATTTTATTTACACGTACATTGACTCCAATGGAGGATGGGGATGGAGGCAGTCACATGAGAAAAGTCTTGATAAAGACCAACATTGTGTCGAAATGTTGGTTCAATAAAATATGCCTACACCAAGTATTTGGTTGTGACTGTGTTATACTATCTAAACTACAGATTTTCTATGAATATTTTCAAACACACTCATAAAAAACACAGATTGATCCATTTTGGTAGGGTGTCCGTTGGAGGTGGCCGCTTACACGGGGTTTTAGGCCTTTTCGTACCGGAATAAGTGTCTGCTTATGCGGAGTGTCCACTGCTTATGCCGGGTTAAATCAAACATCTAATAGAGGGGAAATTTCTGTTCCGAGCAAAAGTGTCCGCTTACACAGGGTGTTCGGTTACGCGGTGTCTGTTAGGCAGGGTTCTACTGTATATGGTATTTGATGATTGTTCACTTTATTTACACGTGTAAACAAACACGTATATATATTGATTACAAAAAAGGAAAAGATTAAAAGAAAAAGGAAAGGAGGCAGTCAAATGAGATAAGTTAGTGATACCTGATGATTGTGCACTTTATTTACATGTACATTGACCCCAAAGGAGGATGGGGGAGAAAAGTCTGTGATACATGATGACATATCCGACCTGAGCTGAAATACAATAAAGTAATGATTGTGATAATCGTTATATCAATTATAAACTAACGTGCAGTATTTATTTCAAAAAGTATATTATTTGATGAAATAATCATAAGATATACACAATATGAATATCAATTAATGATACCATAAAGTCCTATACAATATCGATATCAAAATAATATAAATAAATGGATGACTTAATAATTAATTAGTGTGCACTATCAATATCAATAAAGGTAAATACAGAAAACAACCGCGTGGACACTGACGGAGAACTAATGCTTTTATTTAGAAGAAGAAAAACTGAAAAAAAAATAATGAAAAAAATACAAAACTAAAAGTCGATCTGGACGTTGACTCTGCACAGTGGACGGAGTATGTGTGTTTTGGGGGAGGGGAGGGGAGTGGGGGAGGTCGGAGGTCCTGTTTTCAGGCCTTACTTATCAGTACGTGTTTATTGTGTCACAAGGAGCCGCACCGGAGACATACAAACTGTGTCGTCCCTCCCCAGTAGCAGTATCTCTTCCTGACAGTACGAACTGCGGCCCCTCACTGATGTCGTGTGGACTGTGGTCGTTCTGCGGGTCGTGGTGGTCGTGGTGGTGGTATTACGGTTTAGGGAAAGCAGGACGTATTTAAGGTGAGATGTATTTAAGGGCTGATTCCACCAACACGATGGATTTGTTGTGATATATCTTGTAATATCTTACAGTGGCGTAATATGTTGTACCTCCATTGTCGCAAAATGTAGCCGCGCGATGTCGTGTGTCTGTTTTGGTGCTCCACCACCCCGACACCTCAAGACACTTCGTGACAAATAGGCTCCCTGTTTCCCGAGGACACTCATCAGTGTCCTGAGGCTCGCAAGAACCTTAATTCTCCTTCATACCTTTACCAAGGTAAGTAATCGGATAATTACCTATTCAAACCAAGCCCGATTTAGCAAGACAAACAAATCGTGAGCCATCTCGCTATATCTTGTGTGTCGGTGGAATCAGCATTTTAAGATGTGGGACATAAACAAGGCAGGACATGTATTAAGAATGAAATTAATGAGTGCTTGGTCTGTGCCCTCGTTCGCCATCGAGTTTGGAGTGCACAGTAATATGAACGAGGCGTTAAGAGAGTGAATATCCCGAAGCACTCCAAATGAGATGCAGAACAGGGACTCAGACCAAGCGTGAATATGTTTCTGATTTTATATTAGCCTGCAAATATTTATCTGTTTACCACCTGCTGAGTATGAGTTACCATACTCGCAAGCCTGATGGGAATGAGTTCGTAATGTTAATCCTAAGGACGTTTATACCAGGCCAAGATAATAAAGAAGAAAATAACAAGTTTTGGTCAAAGTCATCATTCTCCATGAGTTTGATGCGGTGTGATATGAACGAGGCGACTGCTGAGTGAATATCACATAGCATTCAAACGAGTTGGAGATGACGTCTTTCACCAAAAACAAGTTGCTCTCTGTATTTATCTCACCCCTGTACACACTTAAAGAAAAGACGACACACAGGATTTAGACCATGGAGAACGGACTGCAATACTTGTAGGGGCATGGAGAAAGAGTTCCCAATCCTATGAGACAAAAAACCAGGAGTGAGATAAAAAGTAGGACATGAATAAGGCAGGACCTATTTTATTATATTTTTATTTTATTAAAAGTTATATTCTGGAGGGATGTACTAGGGTAAAAATACCCTATTTTCAGTAGGCTCCAACCCTTTCCATGCCATTGATACCTCAAAGCACTCCCATAGCTAGTGCAAACAAATAATACCTCAGGGACCTGTTTCAGTAGTTTCGTGACATGTCTAGATGGTGTCTGTGACACCATACGGACAGATCACAAGATTGGAATCGATGACACACCGAGTTTCACTCACTTCTCGTAGGAATTAAACAATGACACTTTAACATGAGTAGGGGGTACATAAAACCTATAATTGTTCCAAATATGAAGAAGATTGGCGACTTCGATCTTCAGATATTTGCTAGTCTTTTTTCGCTGTTGCTTGCACTTTTGGTGCCGCTGTTGATGTCTGTCTAGGCCTAATGTCACTAGACTACTGAAACAGGTCCCAGGGCATCGTTTTCCATTTTGTGTCAAATTGTCATTTATCTCAGCTTATTCAACATGGATCTTTATAGTTTTTTCAGAGATTATGTAAAATACCTTTATAGTAATAATAAGTTATCACCATGGAAAGACTAAAAGACAACTTTGAATAGGGTGAGAAAAAAAAATCAATTTTCTCAACAATTGTAGCAAAGGCCTGCACTACAGAGGTGGTCTGGTGTCAGGCAACGTGCACCTGCGACCAGGTACAATAAGGAAAGGGTTAAGGCAGGTTTTATTTAAGATACGAGGCGGGAGGTGTATAAGACAGGACTTGTTTAAGGCAGGACATGTTACGTTGGATGCTACATGTTACCTTTTATAAAAAAAAAATTCATGGTTATCTTTCCAAAACTAGACACTGTCCAGACCGTGTTAGGCCCTAAGACGCCTCGGACGAAACTTTGAGTTTAAGCCCATAGAAAATACTATTTTCTATTATCTATATCCAAAAGAATGGACGACACACAGGATTTTTGTCATTCTGAAGTGCATAAAAGAAATTCTTCGTACTCTTGATCCATGCCTGTCTAATGACTTTGGTAACCTACGAAAGGGACAATAAGGGCTACAACACCCTACTAAGCAAGAACTGGCATTTAATAACTTGATACTTCCAACCAAATTTGATCACTCTTGTATAATCCTGTGTATATTTACCTGTACTCAATTAACATTTACATCCTCAAATTAAGGGGACACTGAGAATTAGAACAACACATATGGTATATTTAAACTAATAATACATTTATCGTGAACTAGTCACCAATCAAGGGTTAAACTGTAACCGTCTCAATTGGGTAGAATTATCCTAATATAGGGCATTAGCCAAACATATTTCAATCCCAAAGAAGTTGTATAAAACATCCCCCAGGGTTATAATGTCGCCAATGTATGTATCTCCCAAGATGCATCCTAATAATTTTTTATATTTTTTTTCTATCCCATAATAGTATTTGTAAAAGGGTATATAAGGGATAGCTCCATAGATTCTCAATCAGTTAGCCATTAGCCCTGAAGAAGGCCATAAGGCTGAAACTAGTAGGCAAAAGGTGCTACTCATTAAACAAGAACCAACCAACTGATGAACTGAATGTATCAAGAAGGAATTTATTAAAAACTGTCAAACAGATTCTGACTCACTTATGGTTTGTGGCAAAACCACCTAACACCAAAATATAGATATGACAGAGTCTATACACTCTCCCACCAAACGAAACATCTGTTTGGAGGATGTGGAGACAGTCATCACTGTTTCCAGGTCTTCCCAACATTGTTGATTCTTTTCACAATGATTGCTACGTTTATAACATGGCAACAGGCTGGTATCAGATCGAATTCTGGTCAAATTCAAGGTAGCGTCGGCCGCAGTGGAGGTGTTTAAGCCTCGTCCTATAATACCTTTTATAATTTATTTTTTTTAAACCTACCGAAACTGTCTGCATGGCCCTGGAGCCTTCTGAAAATAGGATACTCGTTCTATCCTAGTAGTCTAATCCAGAATAAATATCAACATTAAAAAAAAGAGGCAAGATGGTGCTCCAGGGCAGGCAGGCAGGCCGTTAGACTGGCTCCAGTCCCTGCATACTATGACTACCCTCCTTGCTGGGATACAGGGACTGGTGCAATCGGTAATGGTGCTGGATTTCTGGCGCTGTTTAGCACCAGTATTCCCAACATTCTCCATACAGATATCCTGGCAACTGGTTAGGATATCTGCTGGGAGATTGATACTCTCTCACTTTGTTCTCAATGAGTCACAGTCAGGAGCAGGTAATATTTATTGCTATGACATCACAGGCGGCCAGAGAACTGGAGGAAGGGAGGGGGATGGGTAGGAGGAGGTAAAGGGTTACAGGGAGCAGCTTGGGGCCATAAACAGGAGATTTCGTTCATAGTGGACAAGTCTTTGATTCATGGGCCAGTCAGAGAAGGATACATATTATAATTTATTCTGATTGTGTTTAGTCATTTAATGAATACTCATAATCGAAGACTTAAGCAAGTCTAGCAGGCCGTAGACGGGACCAGCCTTCAACGTACGTACTGTTTTTTTGTTTTTTTTTAAAATCATTTCTTTATTGACAGAAGGGTAGTACATAATAGTTATTATACATGCATATGGTTCAAGTTTGAGCCAGTGTAAATAAAGGGGCCATCGGCACCAGCTGGTATTTGGGTCAGCTGGTTTTAATTGCCAGGCCTGTCTTGGTTTTGTAAAACATAACAAGTGTCACTAATATTAACTACACATCAGTTTAACTATAAGCGGACAATAAAAGGATACAGATTTACCAATTATCCACCCCTGGTACAGGTTGTGCCATTGAGTTAACATTGAAATAAAATACGCCACGCTCACCTACGTAAAGTTACACTACTACGCCAAGGTGGTGGCAGAGAACGTAGCAACGTAGCAACCAATGAACGTCGCGGAAAAAAAATAGTCCCGACGCTATTGTTTGAACAATTCAATACATGATTATATTATTGCTTAAAATCGACTGTAAGGTCCGTGTTGGGGGTGAGATAAAAACAGAACCGCTTTCGAAACGTATGTTTCTAAAGACAGTTCTGCTTAATTCCATTCCATCAAGAATACCAGTACCATGAAATATGCATGGTCTCATACTTAAAGACTTAACTAGGTTTCTTCTCAGTGATCCACCAAAGGAGCATGAGGAAAAGTGTATTACCCCTCGAGAGCTGTTCAGGTACAAGTTTAAAAACAGCAAAACTGTAGTGTTAACTACTATCCTTTATACATGTGTATCCTTTATACATGTGTACTTATACATCACATCCATTTTTTTGTTAGATTTGTTTTTTTAAAAATAAACATCACATCCATGTGCGGTACAGGGATGACAGGGACTTTTATAATACACAGAAATATTCCCCTCAGTAAGTAAACTTCCCTGTAAATGTGTGCATTGTTCCTCCCATCATCTTCACGGTTTTCCCTACAAGCTGCTAATAGAGAAAATCCCAGAAACCAGTGGCCAGTTACCAGTTACCATACAAAGTACTTTGAATGCATGGATAACAACAGGAATAAGCAATTGGAATTTCAGGGATGCTCTTCAAGAGCTGCTGACAACCCGGATTGTAGAACCCTGTATGTACTGGTTTTGATCCCACCCCTAATATAAAATCCCATAGGCTTTACATTGGGTTTCCGTATGCCACGCTGACTGACATACAGAGTTTTATATGCCACTGGTGGCACACAGAATTGTTATCACGTAATATTCCAAAAGCGAGGCGACGGGGTAGGATAAAATCAAAACCTGATTCGTTTTAATCTTGGCCGCCGCATTCCACTCCTGGAGTTTTGGCTCGCCTCGTGAAATCACTGTGCCAAACACCAGCCGTGGCATCCGGTGGCCAAGATTAAAACTCATCCAGTTTTACGATAGTATGTTTCACAGTCTTGTAAACTTTTAGCGTCAGGTAAAATACCAAGTTGTAGAATTGTTTTAAGCCTATAAGACACCGACCCGACCGCTGTGCCCGATTCTACCTTTGCCCGACAGATCCATCGGGTCTGTGACAATCTGCATCAATCGGGTCGATGTACGCACTTCACCGACCCAATTTTATTGCTTTTCCTGTCGCGTCAGGCATTACTACCATGTCAGATATGACTGACTCTCCCGGACCTTAAGATTTCAATGTACGCACATTCACCGACTGTTCCTGATTCTGAGCAGGCCCTTTAAATAGCAATACTAGCTATAACCCAGTCCGATTTACAAGTGTCTTATATTGATGTGTAGGGGAGACACAAGCGATCACAGATCTTAAAACCGTTTTCTGATACTTGAGATAGACCAGAAGTTACTAAAATTTGCATTATTGCCTATATGTACTTATCACCCGGCCCAGGTCTCAGCCGGGCCTGGCACCTGGCCGCTTCCTTTGCTCTTATCCCGGGTAATTTACGAGGTTATAAAAGAGGGAAGTGTGATCTGGGACAGTCATCATGTTGGTGTCTTATAGGTATTATAAGACACAGAAATTTCATTCCCGACTCTCACCGAGCCGATGGATGTGATGAATTGGGAACATATGTCGGTGTCTTATAGGCTTTACAGTCTTGATAAAGCGGTGAACAGAGTGCAGACAGTTAACATGCTATGGTTTTAACATTGGGTAAAATACCGGATTGTATTATTAGCAGCTGATATGTAGCACTGCTCCACATTTTCCTATCAGCTATCACACAAGGCTGCAGATGTGAATAATATTTGAACAATATGACAGTCGTTTTAAGTAGGGGATGGTGGTAGTATGCGTAACAAGTGTACCAAACCTTGTTTCAGTTAGCAACAACAATAAATAATGTTTGAACAATATGACAGTCGTTCTAAGAGGGGGATGGTGGTAGTATGTGTAACAAGTGTACCAAAGTACCAAACCTTGTGCCAGTTAACTGAAATAAAAAAAAACAAGAAATTATAGTTGAGTTAAGAGCTGAAGAAAACTCAGGGACTTTGATGGGATATTTTTATGTGGCAAACAGTATGTGGGTCAGACGAAGCGATGCCTAATTGATCGCTTCCAAGACCATTTCCACAAGGTGTCACACCGAAGGATGGACACTGACATTGGGAAACACTTCGACTGCCCAGACCACTCCACCCTGGGAGATCTCCAAATCGACATTGTGGACTTCATACACTCAAACCCTGACAGCACAGACTCTCAGAAATTGAGGAATAAAATAGAGAAAAATTGGATACATTGCCTCTGGATTCCGGAGGGCTTGAACCTAGTAGACCCTATTGAGGTATCCCAGAATACAGTCTGTTTACAGGTCTCGGTGTGCACTTGTTACCGACGTTGTATGGTGATAGAACCTTGAACTGTAACCCGAAATTATTGCAATTAACGTTTTTTATAAATCTTCAAATGGGAAATCCGATGTCAGAAATGGGAATTTCAGCTGTTTCTACATGTAGATCCTAAATTATATTCAGGTTCAGTGGTAAAGAGCACTGTACTTGTAATATCAAGGTTATCACCCTTTGTTGATTTGAGTCCCACTGCAGCCACTTTTCTCCTTCTTTTTTAAATAATTTATTTATTGTCCATTTCTGTACAGTACAGTTCTTCCAATGGGCATTGTCAGCCATAACATTTTTGACAATAGATTCAACATTTCAGTGAGATTGTAAACACGCAAACATTGTAAATATATACAAAGATAGGGTGATCGAGAAAGATGAAGGAAGGGAAAGAAGAAAAGAGAAATTAGCTGTAATGAAAGAGAATGAGATGTGATATGGAAGTGAACAACCACAACTAAATTATAGGTTTACACCTAAAACTGCCCTCTTAAATGCAGCTATACCATCAATTTTTTGTATTGAGGGATCCAGTTCTGACCACAGTTGGGTTCCTCTGTATCTAGGAGATCTTTCACACCTACTACATTTATGGGCATATGGAGTAAATTTTATGCGTTCATCACTTCTTGTTCCTAGTCTCCTCGCGTCCAAGTTTGTAGGGTCTTTAGACTGTTTAAACATAAATTTCAATAACTGCACCCCCAGCAGTGGTAGATTTACTGTAATATCAAAGGCCAATCCTTCTCATACCATGTCTATGTGTTGTGGGAAGTAAAAGAACTCTCACCTCGGTAAATGTGTAGGGGTGAGGTTTCCACCTAAATTCATTTCATAGATTCGATCACCACCCTGGTGGTGTAAGAGAACCTTGAGAAAGTCTGGTAAGGATATTGGTTGACTGGACGTTAAATAAACAACAATAAACACCGTTCATAACTTCAATTTACATTTAACATACCTTCACAGTAAGCAGTAAGTGTAAAAGACATCACTCTCCTCCCAGATCTTTCGCAGCGCTTACTCATCTCTGCCTCAACCCAGTGACGTCACATATAGAAACTACATTTTGGATTCAAGAAAGGGTAACTTTCTAAAGCTATGAAGCTTAAACAACTCATAAATCATGAGTTGTGAAATACTGGAATTGATAAATTAGCTTCACAGACAATAAAATTGTTCCTTTTTCAGCTTTAAACCACTGTATAATGTGAATCCACAATTGAATGAGCACATGTGTTATGTTGACAAACAAAACCCTACAGCACATGAGGTGCTAGACTGGCCTCAGTCCCTGTGTCCTACCCCTCCACCCCTTCTGAGTGACACAGGGACTGGTCTCATCGGTAATCAGCTGTGTAGACTGGCGCGATGTTGCGCCACACTCCCCAAGCAGAGGTCTGGCTACTGGTCAGGATATCTGCTTGGAGATTGATACCCTCTCACTTTGATCTCAATAGACAGTCAGGAGTAGGCGAAATATATTGCTATGACAACACAGGCAGGCAGGGAACTGGAGGAGGGGAGGGGGGAGGGTTAGAGGGAGGTATAGGGTTACAGGGAATGGCTTGGGGTCATAAACAGCAGATTCTGTTTCTACTGGACAAGTCTTTGATTCATGGGCCACTCAGAGAAGGCTATATACTATAATGAACTTTGTTCCGATTTTCTTTAATCATTTAATGAATGTTCATAATCAAAGACTTGAGCAAGTCTAATGAGGTGCTTACCACTGAAGAAAATATTCCCAAATTCTATTCCTGATTTGGCATCACAAACAACAGAAATAAGTATATTATCTACCATATAAACATGTGCATATATGATATTACAAAAGACATCGCCTGCCAATATAGTTTTTGTTTCATGGAAGATCTGTTTACAACAGAATGGAATAAAAAAAAAAAAAAAAATATTCTCCGTGTATCGGAAACTTGATATGGTCTCATGGACACTGAGCGATTCACACACTTCCTGGAAACTCTACAATGAGAAGTGAAGATAAATGCGCTTAGATTTGTCAGATAAAGAAACCGGAGACTGGTGAGTGGATGTTACTTCCTTTTTTAAAACAAATAAAACCTAGTGTACATATAGAGTCACCAGACCGGAACTGGACAAGTAAAGTCAGCGGACCGGAACGGGAGAAGTAAGATAAACAAAGCCACAGTATGAAGAACCTTCTCCGCAGTGAAGTTATATCTGAAAAATATATATTCCTCTCCAAAATAGTTCTTGCGTAGGGAAGAAGGAGTTATCTCACCCTTGGAACAATTAGAAGGAAACCCACGAGATGGATATAGCTTGGTCCGTACTCCACCGAGTTTGACTGCGGAGTAATTCACGAAGCGAACCTGAGTGAAGTACTCTGTGGTCAAACGAGGTGGAGTACAGACCAAGTCATTTAAAAAAAAAAATTTTTATACGATCTTTATTGTATTCAGAGTTCAGTACACTGTTCTTCCATACAACGATGATCCGATTTTCATCGAGTGGGTTTCTGATTTTATCTCACCCTGTATAACACTATTTAAAACACTGGTTTTTAAACTGTCGAAGAATCCAGATAACATACAGGGAAGTGGCAGAGTGACACGCAGTTCTTCTAAAGTTAAACTCAAAATTAAACGCCCAAAGACTAGCCGATTTAAAAAATCACCACTCTACAGGGGAATAAAACTGTGGGATAGGTTAACCGAATCAACTCAACGATTGAATGAATCCTGTGAATGAATTTAAATGTGTCATCAAAAGGCAAATGTCGGTAAATGCGCACTGCGCCGGGTCCACACTCACGCACATCTCCCATCCATGTCATCCTTGTAAATATGTATACTACTTTGTTGATCCACTACTGCAGATTACATATTCTCGGGAGCGGCGATGACGTCACGCAACGTAGTAACGGGTAGGTCCGGCCGCAAAAACGAACACTGCGCTACTCAGGTTTATAGCTGTCCAGTTTATTTTCGGTAAAGCGGTGCAGTGCACTCTCGTACGCGCAAAGGGTTAAACAACTTTTCACTCCATAGCAACCAATGTTAAATGCACTGTACATCTCTGGTAATATCTACGTAAATATCCAACATAGAGAAACCAAACAAAAAATAGTATGCAGCTGGAGAACAGGGGAAGAGGGTATATGGATTTTTTTTTATCCCTTTGTTATGCAAAGATTGTTTTATTTGGTGTGTTCTCAAGCAAACTGCCGAAATTGCAGATAACAGGCTGCTACAAATGTCAAAACAAAAACTTATTAAAAAGTGCATAAATATTCAAATTCAAACACTCACACTTCTCTGCCACAAAGTATATTCATATCACTTGATAGAAGAACATCAAACAACCTCTAACTACGCATATTAATTATGTGCAGTGAGTTCAAATATCGATTTACGTTCCGCCGGTCGAGCGATAATACAAGAAAGCTAGGGTGGTCGAAAATTGCGAAACCCTTTGCCTCGCTTTGGTTTGAACGTTCCGCTCCCGAGAATGTACTATCTTGATGTATGCGAAACAGTCACAGTGGAAGACCTGCCAATGAGTAGAACTGTACTGTGTTATTTCCTGAAATAAAAAAAAACAACAAAAAAACATGGGTTCTCGATGATGTGACCATTTACGTAGTCGACTTCGTCTATGCCCACCCAGACTCAGCAAAGGCGAAAACCATCAGGGACCTACTAGAGTTCAATTGGATTCAAAGATTACACACTAATGTCTCTTTGGGACTCAATAGAGCCTCCAGAGGTTACTAAACTCCCGATTATCGCCCCGGGTAAAGCAAAGTTCCGCTCCCGATTGACTTGGCACACTACGACAACATGAACCACAGTTTCGTGATTTATAATTGGAGAAACTGAATATAATTTCGAATTTCCATGTAGAAATAGCTGAAATTTCCATTTCTGGCATCATAATTTCAATTTGAAGATTTCTGAAAACCGTTAAACTGCATTAATTCTGGGTTACGGGTACTAAGGGGTTATCACCATACCACGTCGGTAACCAGCGAAAACCGGAACTTGTGAACAGACTGAATTATGGGATACCTCAATAGGGTCTCATTATCCCTAATAAAAAACCGCCATAGACTTAACATAGGGAAATGTTATGTGGCAGGCCGTGACATAAAGTGTTTTTTATGCCACTAGAGTAATAACAATATTGACCAATCAGAGAGCAGGATGTCAGCTACTATGAAAAAAAGTTCTGATGGTCATTGACTCAATATTTATATTTTAGTAATACAAAAGCATAGACGAGGTAGGATAAATACAAAACTGAACTCGAGTTAGACTTGACAATGTTTATGCCACTCTGGTCAGGTCTGCTACTCACTACACTCGGCTTCCCGTCGTGGCATAAACATTGTCAAGTCTAACTCTCGTTCGGTTTCTACTAATTATGGAACCCACCAGACATTAAAAATCTCACTTACTAGTCACAGCATCGCTGCCCGACCTAGCCAAGTAAAAAAAAATTGTATTTCTAAACTTTCGGACCACAATGCTGTTTTAAAAATGTCACCCTCATGCATGTAATTGTTTTAAGAGACTCAAAAACAAAAAAGTAGCGGTAGTGAACAATTTTTTCGATGTAACCCCAAGACACTTCTTCATATACCTTTTCTAGGAAAAGGAATAGGAATAATCAGAATTGTTAGAGTCAACACTACAGGGGTGGCAACCATGTAATAAGTACAGGACACTTATGAGATGAGAGGTTTAGTTCCAGAATAGCCTAAATGATGTTCAGGTAGTTTTTTGGTTTTATATAGTTAACTGGTATTTAAAAAAAAGGGAGCAATGGAAATGACCACAAGGTAACAATGAATGTACGGAGAATTGTTTGGCAAAGCTGAAAGTTGGAAGCTGTATGATAATGTCCAGAGATTAATAAAAGACTTGCTCAAAAAAAAAAACTGTCACCCTCTTAAACTTAATATAGCTAAGAAACGCACACCAATAGCAGCTGACTGTAACCCACAGCATAAAAAGAGAGAGAGCAGGTAATTATGACCCTGTGTCATTTAATTTCAGACTTGACCTCTAGTCTAATAAAGTTTAATAAATATCACTCACCTTGACACACAAATTTTGGACCAACTGAAACATTGAGACATGTATATTTCCCTACAATCATACTTGGGGGGAGGGAGATATCGCCTTGTGCAGTGTCAGACCTAGACTTGCTCAAGTCTTTGATTATGAACGTAAATTGAATGAATAAAATAAAGTACAATGTGTAAGGTTCCTCAGCCAGGCCAAGGGGAGAGTAGGTGGAGGGGTAAGGACGGCGTGCGGTGGCAGTAGGCAGCAGTAGGAGAGGTGGGTAGGACACAGGGACTGAGGCTAGTCTATGTCAGATCTACTGTCACACAGTAGAATCCCTGCCCCTACAAACAAAAAGCGCAGCCTGAGGATTTCCAGTGATGAAACCGCATATTGACAGTTTTTTGGGCCTTTCCCCATGACTCATCATACCCTGGTAGTGACATCACGCCTACTATGATACAAACATCTGATTACTACGCAATTCACTAAGAAATGCATTGATCTGCTTGGTAACTGCGATGACCTCGCTGTCAGATGACCTGACAGCGCATTCATGTGGTAGCTGCCACTGAAAGCACACATGCCACGTCTCACCTATTCAATATGTTGAATAGGTGAGATATATAACACCTTTGAGATAATGATCGCTACATCTCAGAACATCATGTACTTTTTGTCTAGCTTTATATTTCAGGACCAGTACATTCTTGTGCATCACGCGGTAGCTCAATTCTTTAAGTGACCGTGTCGTGGTTTGTATTTTAGGACCAGTACATTCTCGTATATCACGCGGTAGCTCAATTCTTTAAGTGACCGTGTCGTGGTTTGTATTTTAGGACCAGTACATTCTTGTATATCACGCGGTAGCTCAATTCTTTAAGTGACCGTGTCGTGGTTTGTATTTTAGGACCAGTACATTCTCGTATATCACGCGGTAGCTCAACTCTTTAAGTGACCGTATCGTGGTTTGTATTTCAGGACCAGTACCTCCTCGTGCATCACGCTGTAGCTCAATTCTTTAAGTGACTGTGTCGTGGTTTATATTTCAGTACCAGTACATTCTCGTGCATCACGCTGTAGCTCAACTCTTTAAGTGACCATATCGTGGTTTGTATTTCAGGACCAGTACATTCTCGTGCATCAAGCTGTAGCTCAACTCTTTAAGTGACCGTATCATGGTTTGTATTTCAGGACCAGTACATTCTCGTGCATCATGCGGTAGCTCAGCTCTTTAAGTGACCGTGTCGTGGTTTATATTTCAGGACCAGTACATTCTCGTGCATCACGCGTTAGCTCAGCTCTTTAAGTGACCGTGTCGTGGTTTGTATTTCAGGACCAGTACATTCTCGTGCATCACGCTGTAGCTCAACTCTTTAAGAGTCACCTCGCTCTCATCAATCAGCACTATAACTTGCCTGACCATGGCACTCTCACCGCAGACCCACCGCCTCGCGTAAGTATTTCACACTTCCAAACCAAAACAAGATCTTTGTATAAAATAAAAAGTATATTAGAAGGGAAAGTTTTATGATCAGAACCCTCCTTGCTCCTACAAGTAGCACTTGAAAATCATTGAAAAAAACCCATGATTGCAAAGACTACAAACAATGAAGAAATCTGGAAAGGACCTGCAATTGTTGACCTGAGGTAAAGTCATTCTAACAAACAAACCATCAGATGACTTTATTCTATTTTCCTGAATTATATCCCTATCCTATCCTGCCTGGGCCATATTTTGCCAGAGACTCCTTCTACTGATTCTAAATAGGAATTTTTTTTTTGTGATATCCAGACTTGTAATCTCAAGGTTGTGGGTTCGAGTCCCACTGTAGCCACTCTTCTCCTTCATCCCCAGCAGCGGTAGATTTACTGCTATATCAAAGGCCAATCCTCTTCATACCATGTCTATGTGGTGTGGTGTACAGCCACCTTTATCCTCAACCGTTTTTATAATTCACTCTGAATTATAAAAACGGTTGAGGATACGAGGCAGAAACAGTCTTAATCACAACCGATTCTACCTTGAAAAAAAAGAAGAAATTAATTGAAAAAACAAAATGTTGTGTAAACTTGCTTATTGGTAATTTCAGACGGAGGAGGCACAGTACGAAAACATTCCCTCATCAGGTACGTTGAATAATAATTACTCACTCATCTTCTCTCTTTAGTTCTCAAATTAATCAACAGGAAAGCGGGATTTATCAGGTGGCGATAAAGTGAGTTTATAAGACATTGACATCCTCTGATATGCTCCGATCTGAATCGGTTACATTCTTTTCAATGTACTACTTCATTGGACTAAGCTTGGCGGTAGGGGTGTTCGTCTTGAGCATGGGAGGTCGTGGGTTCAAACCCTGGTCGGGTCATACGAAAGATTTACTCAAAAATGGTACCCACTGCTCATTCGGCTTAACACCTGCCATTAGAATGAGGAGTAGGGGGCTAGGGCCCAAGTGGAAGAACGGCTGTATTGCCGAATTCCGTGATTGTACACACAATATTCTCTTGAAAAAAAAAATTCTTTATAAAAAGAACTGGACCGATGTTATTGCCCTGCGGTAGGCCATCTGTCATCATCCGCATATGTTATATGACCAAATCCCATCCGAGCAGGCCCACAGCAGCACCCTTTGACCACAGTCAGGGGGGGTGTATGAAGGTATCATACATCTACAGAATTGTTACCAATTCATTCACACCATCAGATCGGTGAGAATCGTGATCAATGTCAATGTCTTATGGACTTAAAGGCTTGGTTGTACACTCTTGTCTTTTATAACTGGTTATTTTTCATCCTAACACCTCTCAAAGACCATCAAAGAAAGTACGACTTATCGTCAAGTAAGTAAGACAGAAAAGCCAGGCACTTATTAAGAATTAATCAATAAGGATAAATACACAATATTACCATGATTTCGATCTGAGTGGCTGTATTCTCCGCGTAGTTGACACGTAGTAAAACTCCGAGCGATAGCAAGGAGTATTACGTAGTGTCAACTACAAGGAGAATACGGCCACACAGATCGAAATCATGGTAATGTTGTATTTATTACTCACCTTTCGAGTATTTATCAGGGGAAAAAAATCTAGTATATTATTATGAATTCGACCCATGCGCCATGCTTTGTTTATATGAATTAGTTCCTATAACGCCCGTCAGGTGGCCGAAAAAGCCGTATTCTCCTAGGAGATTCCGGAGGTCCGTATTCTACTTAGTAGCGATCTGTAAGCTCCATAAGCTTAGCATGGAGACTCTGTACTAGGTGGGTAATAAAAACTAGGGTTTGACCTCGGGTTTCGTCCATTCTGACTGTTCTGCATATTGTTGTTGTGACTATAGAGGAAGCCTATTCAAGTTCAGGGTCAGAGCTCACATCCCAGGGAGCCTGAATGCCGGAGTAATTCACAAGGCGAAGCGATTCAAAAGAGATGGGATCGAGCTCTGACCCTAAACTTGAATAGGTTTCTTAATTTATCTCACCCTTCACATTGACTAATGGGCTAACATTTGTGACGTAATCCCCCCATTGGGTATTTTTTACTAAATACTCCATGGGAGTAGGATACGGGTTCCCAATGTAAAGTCTATGGGGGGAAAAATACCAGGGCTCAATATGCCCCTCTGCATATATATTTGGCCCAGTCAGATAAGGTCCGAGACTAAGATAAACACTATGTAAGGCCACACAAACAGCTGTACAGAAATTGCAACATAACACAAGTTATACCGAAACCCATGTTAGTATGCAAGGTAAACAAGACAACAATGAACCGAACAACAGAATGAACAACACAAGGTTCTGTCAAGAGTCAGTCATTACTCCAGCTATAAATAAATCCTAAGTTTGTGGCACTTTGTTGGTTCGAGTCCCACTGCAGCCATTTTTCTCCTTCACCCCCAGCACAGGTAGGTTAACTGCTATATCAAAGGCCAATCCTTCTCATGCCATGTCTATGTGGTGTGGGAAGTAAAAGAAGTCTCACCTCGGTAAATGTGTAGGGGTGAGATTTCATTAGCCAATCAGTCAGTAATTATATAGAGAGATGAAATTAAAACGGTGCTCGATCCATAGCAGCTGAAAAGCTGCCAGTCGTTCTGGTTTGCTACGTATTCTCACTTGGCTTTGCCTCAGAATTACACTCTGTGATTCCTGAATTAGGACCAAAACTTTAAGGATGTTGCTATGGAGTGCTTTAAGGTCTCACACCGGTGTTTACATCTTCATTTGTGTGTTGATTAGGAACGCATCAACCCCTTACACTAAGATAGATAAAAGTAAATAAACATTAGAATAATTCAAGAATCAAAAAAAATTTAAGGACTAAAGTGCAGTAGGCATAAGGAAATGTTTTATGAAAATATCCAATTATTATTTGGTAGTTTATCTATTTGTGTGTTATGAATCTGAGTGATATATAATTAAAATGAGAAATAGCTGTTGAGTATGCTTACAAGAGAGCCATGTGGTTAATAACAGGCTTAGATCATGTGTTTATTTTTTATTTATTATTAATGTGCAATGACAGACAAGTGCCAGCTTAATTCCTTGATAGATCATGTCCATAAGATTTGCCAACCACAAGGAGTGTCTAATTCACTAAGCCCCTCGAGTAAGAACCAGTGATTCTGCTTCAGCTTTCCTTTACAAGTAATTTCAGCACAGTATACTCAAGAGAAACATAACAAGAAGTTTGGTGGAAGCTTTGGTCTATTTTCAAACATGGGGCTTTGGTTTACTAACCTGCACTTGCTTTTTTTCTTCACACATTGCTTTAGCTTTCATGGACACATCTCTGGATCTGCCCGAAGTGTCGGTCTCAGCGCCAGCCTCGTTGAGCGAAGATCACTATGCCAACATCAGTTCGGCCCAGGTTGACGTAGTGCAGAAAGCCATCCGCGACACTGTGGCCCATCTCATTCGTGCTGCTTCCACATCAGGGCTGTTTCTCGTGCCCAGCGGGCAAAAACCTTCTGAGCCGTTACGCTATGCGCCCAGCCCCAGGATACGGGCTCGCCGCAATGAGGTCGAGAACGGCTTTGCTCATATACAGCTGAAACACCCGCTGCCCATCCCGCGCAAGTCGCGGATGGAAAGAAACAGTTCGAGCAGCAGTAGTCGAAGCAGCACTTCCAGCATATCAGGCAGCCAGGCTGAGCCTCCCAGGGAACCCATAAAGTCCGAGCCTGACTATGCTGTGTTGTCACAGTTCAAGTCAGGGGACGTGCTGATGGGCCCGGCTGGCACTCCCATCATCCTTCAGGCAGATGGTGGAGAGTTCATGAACACGGGCACTGGCCCAACCAACACTCAGAGCAGTGGCGGCAAGCGAGGTGAGTATGAGAATCCATGCATTGTTTTTACTTCGCCAGGTGCAGCGTCGCACGTCTACGAGAACACGGAGCCCACTACCCCTGTGTTGGTGAAGGAGCCTACTGGTGACCAGTGTATGGTAGACAGCCTCGAGGGGGATTTACAGGCAACACGCGTTGACGGGGGGACCATGCGGCCTGAACAGAGCACCGGAATGCAGGAGTACGCTATGGCGGGCGGAGACCCACGTGTGGCACCGGGTTCGCCACACTGTCCCAACCAGCCAGATTTACCCCCTCTCGACACACAGGTCAAAATGGAGGTGAACCCTCTGTACGAGGACTTCAACAATAGTAGTGGTGGTGGTGGTAGTGGGGCCACATCATTCGAAGGGATTGTAATGGAGGACAACATGTTGTATGAACAGTCAAGTGCCTCTGTGAGGAAAAAGTGGTCCACTCATCGAGGCTGTAGTGGCGGAGGTGGCGCAGGACCTCTACACTCCCCTGGTAACTATGACATTCCACCCAACACACACATTCCGTCGAATGCCCTAACTATGGATGGCAACAACACGCATCCCCGTGTGCCACCGAAGTCGCCTATGATCTCCACAGATGGCATTGCAAACTTTGGCACTATCGCTTGTAGCAGGTCACCAGAAGCAGAAGGCCGACGGAAGCCGCTGCCATTACCAAAACCAAAGACGTCATCGCTATCATCACCGAGCAGTCCAGAACGCACTGTCCCACTGCCACACCAACAACAGCAACAGGCAGGGGACACGTATGCACTGCCGGAGAAAAAGACCCCCACATCATCGTCATCAGCATCCCCTGGTCCCCTGCCTGCTGGAACCTATGCATACGCAGACCCCAATGCACTGGGGAAGTGGTCCTTGCAACATATGGCACGCGGCGTGCCATACGGGGCAGGGTTAGAAGACGGTGACTACGCCCAACTAAAGAACCCACGCAGGCAAGCCGCTGTGTCCCCATCTTCGTCTTCAGGTACCGGGCAGCCAGCAGTCCCCATTCGGTCTACATCGGCAGGCCCCCAGTACGAGGAAGTCAGTGATGTCGGTGAGCCACCTCCCTATAGTTTATCGGCTAATCCTGAAAACCCAATTCTGCTGTCACAATACAGACATGCCTTGTCAGAATTTGAGAGAATTTCAGACAATTGAATAGAATATGATCAATTTGATTTAATTTTGTTATTTCAGAAACCCCCTTAACAGAAAATCTGTTATTATTCAGCAACTCTGGCTAGCTTCTGATGGCCAGCGATGCTTTTGTTAAGGCGAGCTGGTTGTGATGCTGCCAGGACTTATATGAACTCAAAATCAGTCTAAAACTCCTCCTTACTTCACCTTTAATCTCTGCTTGTGCCTTTCTCTCCTTATTGGTGGTGCTTGTACATGTCAGTAGTTTTAATGGGATCCTATGTTTGACACTTCTAAGTATAATATCTCATTTCTCACTGCAGAGTAGGAAGAGATATTCTAGATACTAATGGGTCTTTCTAAAACAAGTCGTTCAGTGTATCAGATACTTTGATACTTTAATTCACTTGCTGAAGCTTCTTGGCTCTGTTATTTATCCTACCCCTAATAAAAAGCGCCATAGGCTTAACATTGGCTGACTGTATTCAGGCGAGCGTGCAGTAAATTGTTATTTATTGCACTGTGGTTTTAAATGAATTATTGGAGCTGGGGTAGGATAAATACTAAACTGAACTCGAGTTAGTAGTGTGAGTGTGTATCGCACTCCAGTCAGGTCGGCTTCTCGCAACGCTCGGCTAACGCCTCGCGCAGTAATTCGCGACCTGCCCGTCATGCAATACACACTCACACTACTAACTCTCGTTCAGTTTCTACTAAGTATCAGGAGTGTCTGCTCAGATACTATAGAAATAGGTTTCTGATAACTAATAGAATATTTGATGTTTCTTTCAGCAAATCATGTTTACATAAATTATAGTCTTTTATTTGTTCTTACTATTTTTAAAGTATTTTTTTCTGGATTTCCTCTTATACATATGCACCAAACTAGACCATAGTGTAAACCACTACCTCTGGTCAGTTAAAATGTAATGTTGAAATCCTTTGCTTGTTAAGAATATGAATATATCAGACTCATACTATGCCATTAACCTCTTTCACAAAAACTAAAGAGCAAATGTTAAATCTGAATATTTCAAAATATGTTTATGTTATATAATATAACCAGTTGGAAGCAAAATTGAAAAAAAAGGATTCAAGTAGGGAAACCTACACGAGCGAAAAAAGAATTAAAATAGGCACTTCATGATTACCTAACTTCGAAAATCAAACTAAGATGAGGCAACGTCCTATTCCCTCAGCGAAAAAAGGAAAAGAATACTTAAATTGTGTATGTGTGTGAAATATAAATGATCTGGATGCGGTTAACATCAATGTTGTTCATTGGTAGGAGGTGCGTATGGTTTCGCTGGCAACGGTCAGCGGGATTCTTTGTCAGATGACGACAGTCCTCAGGTGCCACCGAAGTCGCAGGACCTGTACTCGACAGCATGTGAACCAGGTATGTAACTACAGCCACCTTTCTCCTTCATCCCCGGCAGTGGTCGACTTACCGCTATATCAAAGACCAGTCCTTCTTATGCCATGTCTATGTGGTGTGGTGTGCAGCCACCTTTCTCTTTCATCCCCAGCAGTGATAGATTTACTGCTACGTAAAAGGTCAGTCCTTCTCATACCATGTCTATGTGGTGTGGTGTGCAACCACCTTTCTCTTTCATCCCTAGCATTGGTAGATTTACTGCTATATCAAACCCCAGTCCTCCTCAAACCATGTCTATGTGGTGTGGTTTACAGCCACCTTTCTCTTTCATTCCCAGAAGTGGTAGACTTACCGCTATATCAAAGACCAGTCCTTCTCAAACCATGTCTATGCTGTGTGGTGTGCAGCCACCTTTCTCCTTCACTCAGTGGTTAAGAGCACTGGACTTTGTTGATTTTGAGTCCCACTGCAACCACTTTTCTCCTTCATCCCTAGCAGTAGTAGATTTACTGCTATATCAAAAATCAATCCTTCTCATACCATGTCTATGTGGTGTGGGAAGTAAAAGAACTGTCGCCTCGGTAAATGTGTAGTGGTGAGATTTCTACCTACATTCATCTCGTAGATTTAGTCAAACTCAAAGTAAGTCTAATTGAACAAATTGGACCTTAAACTACCCAAACAAACAAACAAACAAATCACCCTCATCCCAGGCAGTGGTAAATTTACTGCTGTTTCAATACCAGGCCTTTTATCATGTCTAGTGGTGTGGTGTACTTGCCGGAGTGCAATGAACAATAAACACGACTAACTCGAGTTTGGTTTAGAATTTATCCTTCCCCGCCCATCTAAATTACTTCAATATTAACAGATGACGTCATTTGTCAAGTGTATCCCACTAGAGCGATATTTTTCATTTTTCTGAACTCCAGACCAAATACAGTGACCCAGTGTTAAGCCTATGGAGTTTTTTATTAGGGGTAGGATAATATGGAGAAACCAAACAAGAGTTAGTTGTGTTGTTGTTTATCGCCTCGCACAGTAATATGCGATCTTGCTGGAGTGCGATGAACAATAACACGACTAACTCGGTTTTGGTTTAGAATTTATCCTACCCCGCCTGTCTAAATTACTTCTACATTAACAGATGACGTCAAGTGTATCCCACTAGAGCGATATTTTTCATTTTTCTGAACTCCAGACCGAATACAGTGACCCAGTGTTAAGCCTATGGAGTTTTTTATTAGGGGTAGGATAATATGGAGAAACCAAACAAGAGTTAGTTGTGTTGTTGTTTATCGCCTCACGCAGTAATACGCGATCTTGCTGGAGTGAGATGAACAATAACAAGACTAACTCGGTTTGGGTTTAGAATTTATCCTACCCCGCCCGTCTAAATTACTTCTACATTAACAGATGACGTCATTTGTCAAGTGTATCCCACTAGAGCGATATTTTTCATTTTTCTGAACTCCAGACCGAATACAGTGACCCAGTGTTAAGCCTATGGAGTTTTTTATTAGGGGTAGGATAAAGCTACCTTTCTCCTTCTCTAGCTGGTTACATAATAGATCCTGGCTACATAAAGCTCTCCATGAGAATCTCACTCTCCATGCATAGGTCTAGATAAGTCTGTTTCAATGTGGGGCAGATACTGTCGAAATTGTGCCTTTTTCCAATTTTCCGTGGAAATACACTTTTTCATATTCAGTATTTGCAATTCATTTTCCTTTTATCAAGCAAAGATAATATTGATTAACCTCCCCAAGAACCCTCTGCCCCCTGCCATGGCCATGACAAGGACATGTTATCAAAATTTTCCCAATCTCTCTTATACAGAAATGTCCACACGAAAATATTTCCACTTTTTTCCCTGACCCCAACTGACATTCCTGCTTCTTTGTATGATAGGTAGATATTGTTTGTCTGTGATTTTTTCTGAGTGTCATAGCTCAGCTGACAACTTGTGAAGCTGACCAGAACATCTCTGAAATAAACTCTATTTCAGATTTGGCCTAGACACTTGCTAGGACCGTGTGCTTTAACCCTTCAAGAGCCACACATAATTCACCATGTACCCATACTACAGCAGGCACCAGACCCAATTGTGGCCTTTGTATGGCCGGCTTTTGTAGTCAATATTATTAAGAGAAATTACAAATTTAAAATTTCCAGGAAATCTGTATTTTTCATTAGAACTTTCCGATATTTCAAAGACATACTGGCAACATTTAGCATAATATCTCATATAATTTTTATGATTCTGCAATAATTTTTCACAAAGTTACAAAGGAACAAATACAGAGTGGTTCATCAATTCCATATGTGAATGCCATATGGCATTGTCCGGCCCTGGCCAGGGGAATGCCATATGGCATTGTCCTGCCATGGCCAGGGGAATGCCATATGGCATTGCCCTGCCAGAAAGGGTTAACACACCTTTTATTCAAACGCCTGAAGAGACATTTGTTGAAACCGTGTATTTTCTGTGTAAACTTTTATTCAGAAAACCCTAAGTTACACCAGGTTGTTGACACTTCGCTCAGATCCATAGTAGCTCACCCCCCAACATCGCTACCATAGCTTTGTTGACAGTGTGACATCACCTCACTAGGCGAGAATTCGATGATGACATAGCAGCCGACTTTGCTTGAAATCGGCATTAACACTACTTGAAAGGAAGCAGATGTGCTTAGCCACGTATAGACATTTTTGTGAGTGTTGTACCTGATGATGCCTTTTCTCAGCAGGTGATGATGATTCCATTACGGGACAGATGTCACGCTCACTCGACACGCTCAGCGAATCGGTCACAACCTTCGGACGAAAGCTTAAACAAAGAGTATGTGAAAATTTACTATCTTTAGTATCTTCACTCTATTACTACATTCATTTTCATTGGGTTTAACTCATTTGGTTAAATTTCAACCACATGAGTTGGATGCATAAATTGATGTAATTAATTACTCGCCTGCCAAGCATAAGCCCCTATTGTTCTGCATAATGCTACTCTCACATAAAGCAATCCCCATCGTTAAACCCTCTAAACCTCTTCACAGAAGCTTCTTTTTTGTGCATGTAGCCCTGTGTCCAGCTGCCTCAAACAAAGCTGGACAAGCTAGCTGCCAAGAAAACCTCAGTATCTGTATAAAAGGGGACTGAGACAATTCACTGTAGCTCAGTGCAGCCTACATTTCATATTGTACACATGTAGCAATATCACCTGTAATATGCCGAGAGTAAGCAGACATTCCAGCCTGCACTTACCTACTGGCAGGGGGTGGGGAGTTGCCTCAGTGGTTAGAGCACCGGACTTGGAACCCCAAGGTTGTGGGACTTTGTGGGTTCCAATCCCACCCTCAGCAGTGGTAGATTTACTGCTATATCAAAGGCCAATCCTTTTCATACCATGTCTATGTGGTGTGGGAAGTAAAAGAACTCTTACCTCGGTAAATGTGTAGGGGTAAGATTTCTACCTAAATTCATCACATAGATGCGATCACCACCCTTGTGGTGTCAAAGAACCTTGAGAAAGTCTGGTAAGAACCTATAAGGGAATAAATGTCTATAGGGAGCCAAAGTGAACCTGCTGAAACCACAGATACCTGTTTACAAAACACCATTTCCGGCGGCCAGTAAGAACGAGGCTTAGTCCTAAACCTATGGGGGTTTGAGGCTAGACTTTTGTTTTGGTCTCGTTTATTACTTTTTAAGTGAAGTATATTACTATCGTCTCTGAATAACCCTGTCGCGAAGCTGCGATGACAGTTGTTAAATTTATCAAAAATATTGATCTAAATGACACATATAATCTCGAACCTACATAGTCAAAGTACTGAGCGCCTATATCCGGAAATGGTGTTTTGAAAACGTGTATCTGTGGTTTCAGCGGGTTCACTTTGGCTCCCTATAGTTTACCGGGTAGTCTGTTACTCCTTCAACCCAAACCTTATACACATTATAGTTATAACAGACCAAATATGGTGCAGGACTTACTGAATCTTGAAGGCAGAGTCCTTATCAACAATCATGCTTCCCAACATATTTTCATCCCAGCAAAATAAAGTATAAAATCCATTTGCCACTTTTGTAATATAATTCAATTTATTTATTTGTAATTGGAGGAAAATGATCAAGACTAGTAACTACAGTTTTCAGACCAAGCTTGACGTTTTGAAACCTATGTTGACCATGTGACTCTGTCTTGACCAATCAGATCGAAGCTTAGATACGTGAAGAAAACATACAAGTTGAAATTACTCTATGAGGGTGGACATGGCTATCTCACCAATAAGTTAACAGAATACCATTCTTATCAATATTCCAAGGAATCCATGAATTACTCAGGGAGAATATGAAGAGACGTCACGAGTGTGAGTGTGAGTTCATTTATGCCACGCATTTTGTTGGCTCCATAATTTTCACAAGTCGAAGATGAGAGACATTACGGAGCCAACAAAATGAGTGGCATAAATAAGCTCAAACTCAAACGAGTGGCGTCTAGATTTTATCCTACCCCGTTTCCACATTTTTTCAGTATCAGAAAGTAGCGGCATAAACAGCACTTTATGTCACACCCGTGACAAAAACAAATCCAATGTTAAGCCTATGGCGTTTTTTATTAGGGGTAGGATAATGCATAAAACTATTTCACCATCATTTCCCTCTAATATACTTAACATATACAGGGATATTTGTTATCCTATTATGATAATTATTTCTTCTAGACATCTTTTAACAGGCGTGTTGTCCAACACCCCAATTTTTGGAAAATTATCATCATGGAATCAGAATGCTTTAAATATCAGAATAGATAATCAGAGTATGTTGAAACTTTCAGGTATTACAGTCAAGACTTTGGTCAACATTTTACAATAAAGAAAAATCAATTTCTCACTACATATTTCATTAGTTTTGTCCTCTGAAAATTGGGATGTCAGACAACATGCTGTATGGGTCTTTATGTTGGAAAATTTGAAGGTCCTGGATAGTTTTGACAATTCTAATATTTTTTCAAACTTTAACTAATTTTCAAAACTATATTGTCTACACTTCTCATGACATATCCTTTAAACAAGTTAATAGAAACAATTGGCCCAACATTGTGCCTCTTAGATTTTGAAAAAAAGTGGAAATCATGAAAAACACTAGTTTTTGCTGATTTTCGGAAGGAAAAATACTTCTGAGCTATACAAAACCCTATGTTGGAATAAAAGACTATCAAAAGATGCACCAAAAACTGTCATTTTTACATTGATGAGATACATTCATACAGCATCAGCCTTAAATAAGCCTATTTTGGCCAATTTAGCAGGTTTTAAAAATCCCACCCCTAAAGCTATTTCACCATCATTTCCCTCTATTCCAAATGATAGTGACATAGATGCAATGTTCTTTTGAGTGCTATATTGTCCTTGCAGCGCCTGTGTTTCTGTCGTGAAGTTCATATCTACAAATTGTTTGTAATATGCACTTTACTCTGCTGTTTGCTGATGGCGAGTGCTCTGCATGTTTGACAGGTACAACAGACTTTCGGCAAGACGACACCGGGTTCTCCACCGGATGGCTTGATCCCTGGGACTTCAGGTCAGTGCTGCGGTCATTGTTAAACTAGGTGACGAATAAGAAGTAAGGAAGGGAGTTTGACCACAAACCACGTTTCAACCCCAATGAATAGTTCAAACATTTTATTAATTAACCGTTGGTACATCAATCACTTTTGGTTTCTGTTGTTTCTGAGGGTCTGTCTCAGCCTATATATTTCAGCCTATGTGGCCTTCGTCAGGGCTCGGACTGTACTGATTAGACTTCAAAGAGATCCCCTTATATATGAGATAGATCACCCATTACCTAGTTACATGGTTACCATGGTGGCTAGTGGAGCATCATGGGAGTGCTGAGTAAAAAAAAAAAATTTTTTCTGACAATGGTATGGGCTGCCACCTTGTGGCCATCATTAGAGTTAGAGTCACTGTTATAAATAATGCCCATTTCTTATAGTATTATTTCCCTTATATTAGATATTGGTCCATGTTGTTATTAGTTGTACACTGTTTGATTAAGATGTATATACGGCTATGTTAAGGTACATGGGTAGTCATTGATGTGAAGTAAGACAGTAAATTTCATTGAGTGTGCGTCACACGCTGATATACTCTATTTAAAGGCTAGGGTGGTCACATAGACTTTGAGCATACTGCAACAAACTAACCCATCACCATATGTATGCTTACACTGTGATAGGGAATGGAGAGACAGTGTGTTAGAGCTATGGCGAGCTGACCATGACCAATCAATAGAGACTGAAATACCTCTTTGATCCACTGGTACTTGATATATTTGGACAGGCTAATGTAGAAATGGCAAGTTGACTGAGTACAAGTGGGTTACAGAAAATGACCCATAGACTGCACATAACCCAAGCCTTTTAATTATTATTTCTTTATAATTCCACTTTTTTTACCAATGATTAACATATCATAAATACTGTATTATATATCTAAGGCCAAACACTCCATAATTATATAGCGCTGCAAGTTAACAGGTAAACATATGGTTAAAAATAATTTCTTGTAGGAGGGTTGCCTCCTCCCTCTTGCCATTGGGGTCTGGGAAGGTTTCCAATTAGGAAAACAATGTTGATGAAGCATTAACCCATTCAAGCCGGGTGATGCCTCAAGGCATCATCCGAGGATGACCGGGTGATGCCTTGAGGCATCATTTACAAAATATTCGTCTTTTTTAAAATAAAATTGAAAATAATGGCTCAATGAACATGAAACTTTCAGAGAATGTAGATATAACATCATTTTTTATATTTCTAGGTGAAATGAAAAATAGTAATAAGTATCACGTGTCAGGTCACATGACCCCAAAATTAAATTTTCACAATAGGCCTATGTACCCGGCCTCTAGCGGCATTCACCCGGCTCCATGACTGTATCCCTGCCGCGGGTACCCGGCGCGATAGGGTTAATGGGTTTTCACCCATACCTGTTATCCATAGTGTTGTGACCCATGGGCCAACTGCGATGTAGAACTGACTCTTGTCATGTTCTAATTTCTCTATATATGAAACATATGTGCACTTTCCCTTGCCCTAAGTAAATAATGCTGGCTCCACATAACACCCAGTTGGAGGTAGGCAGGGGTAGGCGGGAGTTAGATGATTTCAGGAGTCAACTACAAGCTTGAACAGGGCCATTATATACTGGACCTAGACTGACCACACATAGAATGGTGTTTTAAAGTAAAATCTATTAAAAAAACGTTTAAAAAACCAATTAATGCTGGGTTTATTTTATGTATTTAATGAGGAGATAATAAATAGGGTTTTATAACAATTTTATAAACAAAATTGACAGTATAACATTGGATTTTCCATATACTAAGGACTTAATAACTAATGGCAAATGAAATAAGCTACCAGTGGTGTCCCCAAGTGGCAGAGATCGGAACTATTGGATAGTGATGTAAATACAACAGAATAAGGCGTATATATTAATCAGGCGTATATATATGAATCAGGCGCCTACAGATGAGGCGTATACACATCGGGAATAGGACGACCTTGTATACACAAAAGCATACCAATATACGCCAGGTGTATACATATATAAAGTGGTTAGTTTCGAGCAGTGATAGGTTTGCTCTAGATGTATCAACAGATAGTCAACAGATAGTGGTCATTGCAGTAACATCAGTAATAATGCTTGTAACAGGACAAAGTTTTGGAGTCGCTCATGTAGATTACTGTCCGTACACAATAGTAACACTGTATGTTTATTGACATTCTCAGGTTCTGATCCAGCAAACAAATCGCGAGGAATGGCCATCCTTTACAAGGGCATGGATATCAGTAAGTCGACACATCTATACTTTATCTAACTCCTGGTATTTTTAATCTCACTCTGCTTTGCCTTGTGGGATTACTTTACAACCAAAAATGTTCAGCAGGTATGGATCTAGATGGAGTTCCTTCTTATCATTATATACCTATGGCTGTATCAACTACGTATACTGCCTGCTCCTACCCATGGCGTATTTATATCCGTACGGCACACTGTGACGCACGAGGTATGTGATCACGTGACTAGGTAACATTTCACCATTTTTAGGTATATAATAATACGAAAACAGGCTGACTCTCTTCGTACGTCAAAATACTTGCTAAAATTATTGATCCCATACATCCCGCTGCCTACGGCAACGGGTGTATGGGACCAATAATTTCACCACATATTTTTGACGTACAAAGACAGTAAGCCAGTTTCCGTATAATATCTAAGTCTCCTGACAGTCTCAAATCACAGGTAGTGCCTGCAGTAACATTACTCTTACCAGAGGAACCTTAAACCCAGAAATATCAACATTGTGTTGTTTCTGAATTTTACCATGGCCAGGGATACAAGTATTGTGACAAATGACAGAATCCTGACATTCCATATACACTGGCAACATCAGAAAATGTATATATAAATTCTTAGCCATTCTTTTCCAAAACAATGTGAATCATTATTTTAATAAGTGTTTTAAATTCCTCATTTCCGACTGTCATCCCTGCATGGGAACTGATGATATTTTGTTGTACTAAATGAAGAGTCCATATGCCTCTTTTACTTCATCTAATTTATATGCAATGCAAATATTATTTCTTTATCTCTTAAATATGTCAATAAAGCTTGGAGAAATTAGTCTGCAGTACCTGAAGGAATACCTACAGGTATCATGCTGCAATAAAGTGTATATGTCCAATATACAACAAACATAGGGCACCCAGTCAATACATTTTACCATTGTGCAAAGATGTAATGGTCATTTTAGTTTTTTGTATTGGAATGCCCTATTTGTACCACTGAGGTGGTAATTTGGCACCTGGAACCTTATTATAAGAAGTGTGTGTCATCCTGGATTTATAAACAAGGAGTCGATAGAGTTTGTCATAGACAGATAGATGCAGCCAAATTTACCCAAAGTCAAAGTACATCAACCCTAAGATCGGGGAGATACACATCACAGCCTAGACTGTTCATAGAGATATATCAAAGATGGCAGACATACATTAAAACCCTGTTTAAGCGGACACCCTCCTATCCAGGCCAAAGAGGCTGCTTACACGGGTTGTCTGCTTACGCGGGGTTTCCACATTTTTACTGGCTATACATTTAATGCATCCCTGACATCAGGAGCTTTAATTTGATACTAAATACACATACCTTTCATAATTTCTATCAAGGTTCATCTATTTAAAAAAAAAAGAAATAAAAAGAAAAAAAAAGTTTTTTTTCTGATGCGGGCGGTGATGAGAAACAATTTTTTTTTTTGAGTGGCCTAACAATTGTTCAATACCAGATGTGACACCCACTCAGATTGGAGAGGTGCACATCTCATACAGCTGGAATGGCATCATCACAAGGATTTTGCCAACAAATAAATTGATTTCAGTTTTCATGGTAACCCTCTAAAGACTTCAGTTTATCAGTTTATCGACCCTTACCACAATTTTTTTTTTTTTTTTTTTCCGTCAGCCGATCCCAAACAATCGGCTCATTCAAGCGGTAGCTGCCATACAATAAACACCTAGCCTCGTACAGAACATACCTTACCACAATTTGAGTTGTGCCTAAAAGCTTGCATCCCTCATTGTTCCCATGGTCTTCAACTTTATTTCTTTTTTCAGGTTTCCCACATCGAGTTCCACCACCACGTGGACCCCGCTCACAGACATCGCCGGACGGGTCATCCCGGGCACAGCATGCACGACACTGAGAACCTCCGCGTTGGGTCTACTTATGAAGAGTGCTGCGGGCTTTTCTCGGTGAGAATGCTGTGCCCTCAGCCCTCTTCATAGCACGGATGACCCACAATATAAATCCTTACATTACCAAACTGTTGTGCATTTACCTGTGCTATATAATATGCAGTGAGCCTTGGTGTGTGGGCCATGTGTAGATCTTGGAGATGGAGAAGGTCTCAGTTGTACATTAGGAACAGCAGACATGAGAATGTCACATGTTGTTAAGATGTTGGCGGAACGGACCACCTGACGATGCATCTTTCTGCTGGAGAAGTTGTCTACAATCAAATGCCTAATATGGAGTCAGCTCCTTAATCTGCCTGGAGCTGCTGACTGTTGCTCGGAGCTCCTTGGAGCTGCTTGGTGAAAGCTAATCAAGTGTGCAACAGCTCACAGAGCACAGGCAGTTGATGGTCTAGCAGGGAAAGACATCACCAGAACTGGGATTCTGTGGAAGTCATCTACCTACTGCTCTCCAATGTCATGCCAAGTGACGTCACACTCCTGAACTACCACATCATCTAGCAGATGTCTGGCAATCTATGTAGCCTTGTTTTTCTGTCTTTGTATTTTTTCTTGTTTTTCTTGTTTTTTATATTTTTTTATTTTCCATTAAATTATTGAAGGATTTCAGAATTGAACAACTATTGTTGTTTGAGGTATTTGTACAAATGAAAAAAAAGACAAGTGCCAAAAGTAGATGATACCTTAATGCGCTGTTTGTCAGCTCAAATCTCCAAGGATATGAGAACCATGAGAGTGATACACAACAATGGCATTGAGGACACTCTGTGCCCACCTACACCAACATGGCCACTGTGACATAATCAGAGGATTGTAACTTACGAATGGTCTCAGCCATATTGTTACCCACCGGTATATGAGTATTTATATGTGTATATACAGTAGAGTCTCACCTCACTGATGTGACCAACCCTTTATTACGGGCATTTTGGGCCAGTTCCAAACTTCTCCCCTTAAATTTTTGTTTCAAAAATATCCAGTAATAGGAACCTTGCTACCTTGTGTAAAGACCACTTATTTTAAGACCAAAATGTAGACTTTTCTCAAACCTGGCCACTCACACATCTAAAGCTGAGATTTCTTTATAATTCCTTTCTAATTTGACACCTACAGAGTAGATAATTGAGCCTCACCTTGTTATTTTGCTTCCAAGCTCTCGTCTGACTCTTTACACACTTGGGGTCTTCAACGCAACACCTCTATCCCAGCATGACCCCATAACTAAATCCTCAATAATATGACCAGCTCGCCAATGTGACATAGGAGTCTACTGTATATACATGTATTTATATATTTATACAAAGCCACATATATACATATGTAGAGTCATGAAGCTGTGCTCAGTGACAACTGACAGGTGTTAGTGTAGGTCTTAATGTCTCTGATGTTTATACTGCACATTGTTACAGTGGTAATCACCTGGTGACCTGTAAAGGGCCTTTCACCTTACACACCATGCTGCTTCATCATCATCGTCATCCTCATTATACAGCTTCTCTGTCTGGATTTATTTATATTTTTATAGCATGTTGAATCCTGTCAATAGTCCTGTGTACATGTCACATACTCTCTCACTTTCCTTCCACTCTTTCTGTCTCCCTCACTTAATGTCTGTCTGCCTCTCTGTCTCTATCGCTATCCTTATCTTTTTCTCTCATTCTCTGTAGAATAAACCAAAAGCAGACTGTTCGCCAAGCGGCATCAGCATGTAAAAGTGAACACTGCATATTCCCCTCTTTTACCCAGGTTTGATTCTTGGCTGGATTACAAGGACTTATGGTTTCAAAGATCCAATAAATGATGCATTCTGTTTGGCTAAAAACATGATTTATGGAATTTATCGGCCCATTTTCAGCTTAGTTCTGGTAGGTTCATTGGAATTTTAAAGCTCAATGTAAAGTGCAGTCTGCTTGCCTAAAAACATGATGTATAGAATTTAAAAGCATGATTTCAGGTTCATTTTGGTAGGTTAAAAATGAGATTTACCTAATTTTGAAAGCCAAATGTAACACACCTTTTGGTTGGTTATTTGTTTTATGATGTTGTTATTATATTGCTATTCGAGCTAATTAGCATACATTGAACAAACTTAAGAAATCTCTAGTCGGTATTGTTTTTCAATGACCAATTGACAAATTGTACAACAATCGTAACACAAATGCTTTACCTGTTTTCATTTCATGCATTTGTAAAACTTTCATTTAGTAGAGTTTCAAAGCTTTCATATTTCTTTGATGAAAACTCTGAGCAGCATTTGGAAATAAATTACACAGAAATCATCAAAAGAGCTTCCACTCTCCAAGCAAAATGGCCAATAGACAAACAGGAGCAGATCCTGGTTTTGCATGGGCATGTGCACTCGGTGGTCTGTACTAATCACAACGGTGCTTACAATCAGAGAATCTTTGAACATTTACATATTGAATATATTATACTTCTTTACAATGATCTGTACAATGATTTCATTCCACATGTATATGTTTGGTTCTGTCTTCCTCATTTGGTATCTTTTAGTTCAAATGGAATTTAAATGGAAATTATTCATTCATTTATTTTCAATAGAAAATTGCTATGGCTACAGAATGCTTTGCATATTTTCCTCACCCTTTTTCTCCACAGTTTCTTTTCCTGATGACTAGAGTGATGAATATGCTATTATTAAACAGAACCATGCGCTATGGCTATGCAGTGCCATATGCTACAGTTACGCAATGCTACATGTTGGACAATACGAGGGACAAAATCCAAATGCCTTATGATAACTACAGGTGGAATAGTCTGATATAAACATATACACACACCATATGGATCTGGTATAGTGGTGTAACTATGTGAACTAGGGTCATTTATGGTCTCCTACAGAAGCTAACATTCCAGGCTGAAGTGGAAATTCACTAATAACCAGAGTAACTACTGTATATGGTTCCTAACAAACTGTCCTCATTAATACCTGCGGGGGAAGTTAATGGTGCTGCTTTTTTTCTGTTGTTATATATATGTATAATTCGGGTGCTTCAATCTCTTTTCTTTGTTACTTGATATATGCTTTCTTTTGAATGAAAAGAGACCCAGAATAGATGGTATTTGTCCCTTTTCATTTTTTTAAAGATGGTTTTTATTTATACATTATTTACTAGCAATGTCTCAAATGACACAACTATTTTCTACATCCACACAGCTGCCAGTGAAGTGAGAAATAGGGCATTCTATGATGTCAGAAGGTGCATTCTATAACATCAGAAGTTGGGCATTCCATGACGTCAGAAGGCACATTCTATGATGTCAGAAGGTGGCATTCTATGAAATCAGAAAGTGAACATTCTGTATGACAAGGAACTGATGGCCAAATGTTGTTGTCTGTGTTTTATAGATCTAATTCCTCCTTTATCATTCCATGAATGATTTTTGTATATATCTGGAAATGGTTTGTGACTAGGTGGTCACTTACACACTAGACTCAGGATTTCCCGCTACCTACCCGAACATTGGTGTGTTTTGTACAACAACAAATCTTTCATTTGGATTTCCCCACCTCCAGGTCTGTCCATATGATAGAGACAGGGATGGGACCATAGCATCATTCTCTCCCTACATGTTTATACAGATACTGATCAAGCTTCCAAATGAAATAGATGTAAAAGAAATGTATTTGGACAATGTAACACTCCTGCATGTACAAATAGGGATATTCATTGTGTCTGCTTACCCTAACCATTTCAGACGAGAAGCTGAGAGTGAAATGTGCAGCTTGGTCAAATGAACCTTTAGCTTTTACTCATTTAGAAAAGTTTACAACTTTATGGCATTTAGGAAAACTAATTGAATATCACCAACATATTCTGTTTTATTGTTCAAACACAGAAGTGGTTTGTAGCAAACAGGCTCAATATGCAGAATGAATGAAGTCAAGATGACGGGGCAGTTGGTATTCCTGTTGTGATCCTCTGTAAAGCCTTTAAGACAAAACACAAAACCCTGATTGTCAGCTGTCCTATTGAGGGAATGAATTAGTAATGAATGAAGTATGATACCTTCATTTATTACCCACGTAATAGAAAGTGTCCATTGACTCTTGGGTAGTGATAAACGGCATGTACAGGAAAATAGTACATACTGAAAAGTCAGTGTGTATCTAAGTGAACTAATATCAGTATGCCACTTGTAAGGAAAAGGTGGATGATGAATACAATATAGACTGGTTTCAGATAAAAGCAGTTGTATGCTCCTCAGAGTTGACTGCTCAATATCCATGCATGCACTTGGATATTATGTGTCAACTCCTTGGAGCATACAACCACTTGTATCTGAAACCAGTCAATATTGTATATATGGTGACAGGCAATGGCATGCAAAGAACTATTGCTGGACTAATTATCAGACATTCATGAAGACCTTTCTCTTTTTTTTTCTATGTAAGACTTAAACTCAACCACTTCTTGCCAAGCGCCAGAGCAGATTCAAGTTTGCTCTGGTGGAGTGCGATCCATGGCCACTGACTGCCACTCTCCCAGCTGATATCCTTACCAACTGAATCATAATCTCTGCTGGAAGAGTGAATTCATGTAGATCATTCTCACAGCAGATGTTTTGTTGTGCTTGGAGACTGTATTGAGGTGTCAGTGTTTTCCTTTTCTTTTTTAGGTATTTCGAAAAAGAGACCAGGAAGTTTGACTTTGTTATCAATTAGCTAAGCTAATATTGTTTTGAATTGAGTATTAATAGGTTTTGTTCACGATTTCCAAAAGTCAGGAGCAGATATCTCCAGATATGGTTACTTTGTCGCTGGTCTCCCTGAAAGGAATGCCAGGTACTACATCTCTTCAATCTCCAAGCACTCTTGCTATCTCCTTGTGTAAGCCGGGAGAGGGAAATGCTGTCCTTTTTAGTCATCTTGCTTGGCTATAGGTTTATGCAGCTTAAGGTCACATGGTCCTCATAGGAAGGTCATTGTTTGACCTTTCAGTTGCCAAAATGAAAAAAATTAAAACCCCAACTATAAGTTTGACTGAAGTCTGCAGTTTGTGCTGGGGTTCTGTGGACGTTTCCTTTTCATGCCATTCTAGTCTTGTGGATTTTGTAAAATACAAACATTTTTCTGTGCGGATAGTGATGTAACAAGTTGTACAGATGTAGCGCCTCCGCATTGTAGGTTGAGTAGATGTTTAATTGGAGTAGGCTTGACAATTTTCTTTTTTAGCTCGGTGTTTAAAACCTTTTACAGTGTTTTTATTGGGCTGGAGAGAAGGGGCAGACTGTCAGGCAGATAGAGGGGGGAATCACCCCAGGTGGTGTACAGAGGGGCAGACAAGTCCTGCTATATCGGTGAAGAAGACATTTCTGTAATCCGAAGAAGTGTCTGTGAATGGGAGTTGACTCAGGATTTTGAGGTGGCTCTATCATGTTTGGCTAGTGCTGGTATTGACTGTTTTCATGTATTTTTTTCCCAATTTCTTATTTTTATTAGTTTTTGATCAATATTGAATTAAGAGAGCAGTGTATTTTTTTCATTATTGAAGCAGTCCGCCTCATGTATATATACAACTTTAGTCCGCAGGCCTGTCCCTGTACCAGGACAGTTTATGACATCATACCAAGGTCTGGCAGCCCTCTAGTGTGCAGAATGTGAACCAGCAGAGCTCTTCATCCAAACCTATTTCCTGGATTTTCCATAGTTAATTTTCTTTTGTAAAAGGTAAATGCTGGAGCAGTCTCAGATGGGTAATAGCCTGGTTTAAAGTTTCCTAAATTAACGGTGACAGGAAGTTTCTTTGTAGGACCACTGGGCCTCTCAGTATATCATATAGCAGTATTGTGATTCTAAGTTTTGGGCATGGCTAGGGTTGCCATGCTGGTGTTTTCACTGTGATTTGTCTATTTTTCCTGTCCTCTATTGTTTCTGATTGTGCAATATAACAGGACACCTTGAGGTGATGACATTGGTATTTCCCATGCAGCATCCTGCAGTGTCACATGATCACAAAGGTACCATCCACATCATTATCAAGGCACTGCAGGGGGGTGTCCCTATTTTGATGTTACCACACCTTTTAATTTCATATCAGTGCATTCTTTTTATCTGCTAGTCGATACCGCTTTTTTGTTGTTGTGGATTTTATCATATTTAAATGTAAATAGAGCCAAACTACACGGTGATGTACAATGTCAAATACGAGCCAAACATTTCTGTTTTTATATCCGTGTTAGAAAGGGAAGAACCTCCAAGAAGTTTGCCATTTACTGGATTTCTTGTATCGGGAGTGTTTTGAGAAGCTGTGTGCTACTGCTGCACATTACAAACTGCCATCTGAACACTCCTTGTTGATGTGTCAATCTCTTTTGTAAACTTCACCGGGAGCTATGTGTATTCACCCAAACAGACAGACAACTGCTGTCAGTGTTCATAGACTTACGTAGTAGCTAAATTATCATGTAATACTTCTACTCAAAGTATTCCATCAGTCGGTTAGAGTTGAGGAAACGAGATGTAAGTGGAAAACATTAAACTTGCTGTGAGTGGTGCATATTTCAGATGTTTTAATTTGATACCCATTGATCATGTCAAGCTTTATACAATACTCCTGACTAGAGGATGGTTTTTACCCTGTATCTAAAACCCAGTGTGCAGAGGGTGCTAGCAATTAGTAGGGTGTTAATTCATGCAGGGTTTATATATGTAACCGACTTGACAAACTTCCATTGTTCTAATTCACAACATATATGCCAAAACGAATTGAAAGAAAATCCACCAAATTTGTTTATCATTCATATGAGAAAGACGCGTGAAGAATTTTCACAATTTTGTTGACCTGTGACGTCAGGGACGCTGTGAAGTCAGAGACGCCGGCGCCTGTGGTGCATGCACAGATGATGAATTTCTGACCGACGACTGGTATCCTTACTTTGTGTGTATGCTGATGTGTAGCTCCAACAGGGCAAGCCCCTGTTACTATGGTAACATGAGTGTGACTGTATCATTGTATAGACTGTTGTGTGGATTGTACAGATGTTTCTGTATATTATTGGAAGTTCACAGACGCAACTAGCAATAAACTATAAACCAGTGACAGATTTCTTTTCCATCTGAATTGCTTTGACTTCTCTTTGTTGTTTGTTTAGATAAACAGAATAACAAACAAGGTAAATGCAAAAGATTACTAATGACACCTGTATCCGCGAGTCCAACAAATTTATTCAATTTCTGATAATGAGTGTAATCTGTTTACCAATGGTCTATACTTTCAGTTGTTTTCTTTAATTGAATAATTAAGATGAAATCTGGGATATAAATCAGGTCAGTGCATAAAAAAACCTGTATGTAGTGACATCTTCTGAAAGCTTATGTGCCCATCACTTGAGGTGCCACCAGTGTGGTTAAAGCTGTAGTTCAACTTAAAATGTAGACACCAAGTAATTTTACTGGAAGGTGATGATCTCGAAATATTGTAGAGCACAAAATTACAACTTAGTGTCACTATTTCTAGAGAGAAATATTCTGACATCTTCAAGTATGGAAAGTATGGGAGCGATTAGGCCTTACACAACTGTCTAGTGCATATTCGTCGGAACCAATCACCTTTCATTAGTCCAGTTCATATGGCACAGAGTAGAGACATAGGTCCGTGATGGTCAAAGAGAGCACATCAGATATTGACGACCTGGATTTCCAAGCTGGGTGGTGAAAGGGATAATGTGCTTTGTTCTTCTATTTATAGCATCAGTTTGACAAGATCTGATTGGTTCCGACGAATACGCACAAGACAGCCCTCTTAAAGCCACTATTTCTAGTTAGCGTTACCTTATTCACTCACCAGAGAGCACCACCTGCTAGTGTTGGGATTTGGACTCTGGGAAATGGCCAGTACATACACACTTATGTATCAGTACTTAGCAGTCTTTATGTCGGATTCAGTAAAGCTTTGATGGTCCAGGAGTGAATCAATTCTTGTATTGTCATAAAGTCTTAGCTAGGACTACAACACCCTCTGGTGCTGAGTGAGTAAGAATGTCACCATGAAAGACAACCTAGTTATACTAACAATTGCCACAGGTATGGGGAGAGTGTAATGTGGCTATTCCACTAACTAGGCTTTTTTTCAATGCTCTGCCGGCCTCTCAGTCAAGCTCCTACCTGGCTTCTGCTCTCTGTCTGGCCGAAAACCTTGTTTTTACTGTGCTCTTCCACTAAACCACCTATTCTAGCCAGCCCATAGCAACATGGCGCCCGGACATCAACACCAGGCGCCTGGCAGATGCAGCAAGGGTGAGCACACTGTGCTGCCATCTGGTGGACATTTGCTGCACTAACATGTTAGGTGAGTTCCCTGCTCATACAATAGGGGGTATCTCAAATGTGGTTCCACAGAATGGGGCAATTTCTGCCATCTGTTGATTTCTACGCTCTGCTTTTTGCTGATGGTGAGTGTTCTGCATGGTTGACAGGTACAACAGACGTTTGGCAAGACAACACCAGATTCTCCAAAGGATGGCTTGATTCCTGAGTCTTCAGGTCAGTGCTGCCGCCATTGTCAAACTAGGTGACAAATAAGACATAAGACAGTAATTTGAGTAAATGTTATTGAGATTAGGCCACACCCTGATATACTCTACCCAAAGGTTAGAAGGGTCACAAAGACGTTTGAACTTGATGCAAATAACTATCTCTTCACCAGCTGCATGCTAACACTGTGAGATTGGGAAAGGAGTGCCAGTGTGTTAGAGGTATGCCGAGCTGACCATGACCAATCAATAGAAACCAAAATACCTCTTTGATGCACTGTTGCTTGATATATTTGGAACTGAGACAGGCTGATTGAGAAATGGCAAGTTGACTGTATGCATGGGTTACAGAAAATGACCGATAGACTGACCACAACCTAAGCCTTTTAATTGTTATTTCTTTATAACTCCACAAACAAATGCCTAATATGGAGTCAGCTTAATCCGCCTGGTGCTGCTGACTGTTGCTCGGAGCTCCTTGGAGGTGCTTGGTGAAAGCGAATCAAGTGTGCAACAGCTCACAGAGCACAGGCAGTTGATGGTCTAGCAGGGAAAGACATCACCAGAACTGGGATTCTGTGGGAGTCAACTACCTACTGCTCTCCAATGTCATGCCAAATGATGTCACACGCCTGAACTACCACGTCATCTAGCAGATGTCTGGCAATTTATCTAGTTTTTCTGTCTTTTTAGTTTTTTTAGTTTTTCTTGTTTTTTTATATTTTTTTATTTTCCATTAAATTATTAAAGGATTTCAGAATTGAACAACTATTGTTGTTTGAGGTATTTGTACAAATGAAAAAAAGACAAGTGCCAAAAGTAGATGATACCTTAATGCGCTGTTTGTCAGCTCAAATCTCCAAGGATATGAGAACCCTGAGAGTGATACACAACAATGGCATTGAGGACACTCTGTGCCCACCTACACCAACATGGCCACTGTGACATAATCAGAGGATTGTAACTTACGAATGGTCTCAGCCATATTGTTACCCACCGGTATATGAGTATTTATATGTGTATATACAGTAGAGTCTCACCTCACTGATGTGACCAACCCTTTATTACAGGCATTTTGGGCCAGTTCCAAACTTCTCCCCTTAAATTTATGTTTCAAAAATATCCAGTAATAGGAACCTTGCTACCTTGTGTAAAGACCACTTATTTTAAGACCAAAATGTAGACTTTTCTCAAACCTGGCCACCCACACATCTACAGCTGGAATATTTTTTATAATTCCTTTCTAATTTGACACCTACAGGGTAGATAATTGAGCCTCACCTTGTTATTTTGCTTCCAAGCTCTCGTCTGACTCTTTACACACTGGGGTCTTCAACACCACACCTTTATCCCAGCATGACCCCAGAACTAAAACTTCAGTAATATGACCAGCTCGCCAATGTGACATAGGAGTCTACTGTATATACATGTATTTATATATTTATAAAAAGCCACATATATACATATGTAGAGTCATGAAGCTGTGCTCAGTGACAACTGACAGGTGTTAGTGTAGGTCTTAATGTCTCTGATGTTTATACTGCACATTGTTACAGTGGTAATCACCTGGTGACCAGCTTCTCTGTCTGGATTTATTTATATTTTTATAGCATGTTGAATCCTGTCAATAGTCCTGTGTACATGTCACATACTCTCTCACTTTCCTTCCACTCTTTCTGTCTCCCTCACTTAATGTCTTTCTGCCTCTCTGTCTCTATCGCTATCCCTATCTTTTTCTCTCATTCTCTGTAGAATAAACCAAAAGCAGACTGTTCGCCAAGCGGCATCAGCATGTCAAAGTGAACACTGCATATTCCCCTCTTTTACCCAGGTTTGATTCTTGGCTGGATTACAAGGACTTATGGTTTCAAAGATCCAATAAATGATGCATTCTGTTTGGCTAAAAACATGATTTATGGAATTTATCGGCCCATTTTCAGCTTAGTTCTGGTAGGTTCATTGGAATTTTAAATGTAACACACTTTTTGGTTGGTTATTTGTTTTATGATGTTGTTATTATATTGCTATTTGAGCTAATTGGCATCATTGAACAAACTTAAGAAATCTCCAGTCGTTATTGTTTTTCAATGACCAATTGACAAATTGTGCAACAATCGTAGCACAAATGCTTTACCTGTTTTCATTTCATGCATTTGTAAAACTTTCATTTAGTAGAGTTTCAAAGCTTTCATATTTCTTTGATGAAATTGCTAACTCTGAGTAGCATTTGGAAATAAATTACACAGAAATCATCAAAAGAGCTTCCACTCTCCAAGCAAAATGGCCAATAGACAAACAGGAGCAGATCCTGGTTTTGCATGGGCATGTGCACTCGGTGGTCTGTACTAATCACAGCGGTGCTTACAATCAGAGAATCTTTGAACATTTACATATTGAATATATTATACTTCTTTACAATGATCTGTACAATGATTTCATTCCACATGTATATGTTTGGTTCTGTCTTCCTCATTTTGTATCTTTTAGTTCAAATGGAATTTAAATGGAAATTATTCATTCATTTTTTTTTCAATAGAAAATTGCTATGGCTACAGAATGCTTTGCATATTTTCCTCACCCTTTTTCTCCACAGTTTCTTTTCCTGATGACTAGAGTGATGAATATGCTATTATTAAACAGAACCATGCGCTATGGCTATGCAGTGCCATATGCTACAGTTACGCAATGCTACATGTTGGACAATACGAGGGACAAAATCCAAATGCCTTATGATTACTACAGGTGGAATAGTCTGATATAAACATATACACACACCATATGGATCTGGTATAGTGGTGTAACTATGTGAACTAGGGTCATTTATGGTCTCCTACAGAAGCTAACATTCCAGGCTGAAGTGGAAATTCACTAATAACCAGAGTAACTACTGTATATGGTTCCTAACAAACTGTCCTCATTAATACCTGCGGGGGAAGTTAATGGTGCTGCTTTTTTTCTGTTATATATATATGTATAATTCGGGTGCTTCAATCTCTTTTCTTTGTTACTTGATATATGCTTTCTTTTGAATGAAAAGAGACCCAGAATAGATGGTATTTGTCCCTTTTCATTTGTTTAAAGATGGTTTTTATTTATACATTATTTACTAGCAATGTCTCAAAGGACACAACTATTTTCTACATCCACACAGCTGCCAGTGAAGTGAGAAATAGGGCATTCTATGATGTCAGAAGGTGCATTCTATAACATCAGAAGTTGGGCATTCCATGACGTCAGAAGGCACATTCTATGATGTCAGAAGGTGGCATTCTATGACGTCAGAAAGTGAGCATTCTGTATGACAAAGAACTGATGGCCAAATGTTGTTGTCTGTGTTTTATAGATCTAATTCCTCTTTTATCATTCCATGAATGATTTTTGTATATATCTGGAAATGGATTGTGACTGGGTGGTCACTTACACACTAGACTCAGGATTTCCCGCTACCTACCCGAACATTGGTGTGTTTTGTACAACAACAAATCTTTCATTTGGATTTCCCCACCTCCAGGTCTGTCCATATAATAGAGACAGGGATGGGACCATAGCATCATTCTCTCCCTACATGTTTATACAGATACTGATCAAGCTTCCAAATGAAATAGATGTAAAAGAAATGTATTTGGACAACGTAACACTCCTGCATGTAGAAATAAGGATATTCATTGTGTCTGCTTACCCTAACCAATTCAGAGAAACAGGGAGTGAAATGTGTAGCTTCGTCAAATAAACCTTTAGCTTTTACTCATTTAGAAAAGTTTACAACTTTATGGCATTTAGGAAAACTAATTGAATATCACCAACATATTCTGTTTTATTGTTCAAACACAGAAGTGGTTTGTAGCAAACAGGCTCAATATGCAGAATGAATGAAGTCAAGATGACGGGGCAGTTGGTATTCCTGTTGTGATCCTCTGTAAAGCCTTTAAGACAAAACACAAAACCCTGATTGTCAGCTGTCCTATTGAGGGAATGAATTAGTAATGAATGAAGTATGATACCTTCATTTATTACCCACGTAATAGAAAGTGTCCATTGACTCTTGGGTAGTGATAAACGGCATGTACAGAAAAATAGTACATACTGAAAAATCAGTGTGTATCTAAGTGAACTGATATCAGTATGCCACTTGTAAGGAAAAGGTGGATGATAAATACAATATAGACTGGTTTCAGATAAAAGCAGTTGTATGCTCCTCAGAGTTGACTCTGCTCAATATCCATGCATGCACTTGGATATTATGTGTCAACTCCTTGGAGCATACAATCACTTATATCTGAAACCAGTCAATATTGTATATATGGTGACAGGCAATGGCATGCAAAGAACTATTGCTGGACAAATTATCAGACATTCATGAAGACCTTTCTCTTTTTTTTCTATGTAAGACTTAAACTCAACCACTTCTTGCCAAGCGCCAGAGCAGATTCAAATTTGCTCTGGTGGAGTGCGATCCACGGCCACCTTGACTGCCACTCTCCCAGCTGATATCCTTACCAACTGAATCATAATCTCTGCTGGAAGAGTGAATTCATGTAGATCATTCTCACAGCAGATGTTTTGTTGTGCTTGGAGACTGTATTGAGGTGTCAGTGTTTTCCTTTTCTTTTTTGTGTATTTTGAAAAAGAGACCAGGAAGTTAGACTTTGTTATCAATTAGCTAAGCTAATAATGTTTTAAAATAAGTATTCATAGGTTATGTTCACGATTTCCTAAAGTCAGGAGCAGGTTTGTGGCCAGTCTCCAGATATGGTTACTTTGTCGCTGGTCTCCCTGAAAGGAATGCTAGGTACTACATCTCTTCAATCTCCAAGCACTCTTGCTATCTCCTTGTGTAAGCCGGGAGAGGGAAATGCTGTCCTTTTTAGTCATCTTGCTTGGCTATAGGTTTATGCAGCTTAAGGTCACATGGTCCTCATAGGAAGGTCATTGTTTGACCTTTCAGTTGCCAAAATGAAAAAGATTAAAACCCCAACTATAAGTTTGACTGAAGTCTGCAGTTTGTGCTGGGGTTCTGTGGACGTTTCCTTTTCATGCCATTCTAGTCTTGTGGATTTTGTAAAATACAAACATTTTTCTGTGCGGATAGTGATGTAACAGGTTGTACAGATGTAGCGCCTCCGCATTGTAGGTTGAGTAGATGTTTAATTGGAGTAGGCTTGACAATTTTCTTTTTTAGCTCGGTGTTTAAGACCTTTTACAGTGTTTTTATTGGGCTGGAGAGAAGGGGCAGACTGTCAGGCAGATAGAGGGGGGAATCACCCCAGGTGGTGTACAGAGGGGCAGACAAGTCCTGCTATATCGGTGAAGAAGACATTTCTGTAATCCGAAGAAGTGTCTGTGAATGGGAGTTGACTCAGGATTTTGAGGTGGCTCTATCACGTTTGGCTAGTGCTGGTATTGACTGTTTTCATGTATTTTTTTCCCAATTTCTTATTTTTATTATTTTTTGATCAATATTGAATTAAGAGAGCAGTGTATTTTTTTCATTATTGAAGCAGTCCGCCTCATGTATATATACAACTTTAGTCCGCAGGCCTGTCCCTGTACCAGGACAGTTTATGACATCATACCAAGGTCTGGCAGCCCTCTAGTGTGCAGAATGTGAACCAGCAGAGCTCTTCATCCAAACCTATTTCCTGGATTTTCCATAGTTAATTTTCTTTTGTAAAAGGTAAATGCTGGAGCAGTCTCAGATGGGTAATAGCCTGGTTTAAAGTTTCCTAAATTAACGGTGACAGGAAGTTTCTTTGTAGGACCACTGGGCCTCTCAGTATATCATATGGCAGTATTGTGATTCTAAGTTTTGGGCATGGCTAGGGTTGCCATGCTGGTGTTTTCACTGTGATTTGTCTATTTTTCCTGTCCTCTATTGTTTCTGATTGTGCAATATAACAGGACACCTTGAGGTGATGACATTGGTATTTCCCATGCAGCATCCTGCAGTGTCACATGATCACAAAGGTACCATCCACATCATTATCAAGGCACTGCAGGGGGGTGTCCCTATTTTGATGTTACCACACCTTTTAATTTCATATCAGTGCATTCTTTTTATCTGCTAGTCGATACCGCTTTTTTGTTGTTGTGGATTTTATCATATTTAAATGTAAATAGAGCCAAACTACACGGTGATGTACAATGTCAAATACGAGCCAAACATTTCTGTTTTTATATCCGTGTTAGAAAGGGAAGAACCTCCAAGAAGTTTGCCATTTACTGGATTTCTTGTATCGGGAGTGTTTTGAGAAGCTGTGTGCCACTGCTGCACATTACAAACTGCCATCTGAACACTCCTTGTTGATGTGTCAATCTCTTTTGTAAACTTCACCGGGAGCTATGTGTATTCACCCAAACAGACAGACAACTGCTGTCAGTGTTCATAGACTTACGTAGTAGCTAAATTATCATGTAATACTTCTACTCAAAGTATTCCATCAGTCGGTTAGAGTTGAGGAAACGAGATGTAAGTGGAAAACATTAAACTTGCTGTGAGTGGTGCATATTTCAGATGTTTTAATTTGATACCCATTGATCATGTCAAGCTTTATACAATACTCCTGACTAGAGGATGGTTTTTACCCTGTATCTAAAACCCAGTGTGCAGAGGGTGCTAGCAATTAGATGTAGGGTGTTAATTCATGCAGGGTTTATATATGTAACCGACTTGACAAACTTCCATTGTTCTAATTCACAACATATATGCCAAAACGAATTGAAAGAAAATCCACCAAATTTGTTTATCATTCATATGAGAAAGACGCGTGAAGAATTTTCACAATTTTGTTGACCTGTGACGTCAGAGACGCTGTGAAGTCAGAGACGCCGGCGCCTGTGGTGCATGCACAGATGATGAATTTCTGACCGACGACTGGTATCCTTACTTTGTGTGTATGCTGATGTGTAGCTCCAACAGGGCAAGCCCCTGTTACTATGGTAACATGAGTGTGACTGTATCATTGTATAGACTGTTGTGTGGATTGTACAGATGTTTCTGTATATTATTGGAAGTTCACAGACGCAACTAGCAATAAACTATAAACCAGTGACAGATTTCTTTTCCATCTGAATTGCTTTGACTTCTCTTTGTTGTTTGTTTAGATAAACAGAATCACAAACAAGGTAAATGCAAAAGACTACTAATGGCACCTGTATCAGCGAAGCCAACAAATTTATTCAATTTCTGATAATGAGTGTAATCTGTTTACCAATGGTCTATACTTTCAGTTGTATTTTTAAATTGAATAATTAAGATGAAATCTGGGATATAAATCAGGTCAGTGCATAAAAAAACCTGTATGTAGTGACAGCTTCGGAAAGATTATGTGCCCATCACCTGAGACGCCACCAGTGTGGTTAAAGCTGTAGTTCAACTTAAAATGTAGACACCAAGTAATTTTACTGGAAGGTGATGATCTCGAAATATTGTAGAGCACAAAATTACAACTTAATGTCACTATTTCTTGAGAAATATTCTGACGTCTTCAAGTATGGAAAGTATGGGAGCGATTAGGCCTTACACAACTGTCTAGTGCGTATTCGTTGGAACCAATCACCTTTCATTAGTCTGGTTCATATGGCACAGAGTAGAGACATAGGTCAGTGATGGTCAAAGAGAGCACATCAGATATTGATGACCTGGATTTCCTAGCTGGGTGGTGAAAGGGATAATGTGGTTCGTTCTTCTATTTATAGCATCAGTTTGACAATATCTGATAGACAGCCCTCTTAATGCCACTATTACTAGTTAGTGTTACCTCATTCACTCACCAGAGGGCACCACCTGCTAGTGTTGGGATTTGGACTCTCGCCCCAGATGGTTCTCCCCTACTGGGAAAAGGCCAGTGCATACACACTTATGTATCAGTACTTAGCAGTCTTGATGTCGGATTCAGTAAAGCTTTGATGGTCCAGGAGTGAATCAATTCTTGTATTGTCATAAAGTCTTAGCTAGGACTACAACACCCTCTGGTGTTGAGTGAGTAAGAATGTCACCATGAAAGGCAACCTAGTTATACTAACAATTGCCACAGGTATGGGGAGAGTGTAATGTGGCTATTCCACCAACTAGGCTTTCTTTCAATGCTCTGCCGGCCTCTCAGTCAAACTCCTACCTGGCTTCTGCTCTCTGTCTGGCCGAAAATTTTGTTTTTTACTGTGCTCTTCCACTAAACCACCTATTCTAGCCAGCCCATAGCCACATGGCGCCCGGACATCAACACCAGGCGCCTGGCAGATGCAGCAAGGGTGAGCACACTGTGCTGCCATCTGGTGGACATTTGCTGCACTAACATGTTAGGTGAGTTCCCTGCTCATACATTAGGAGTATCTCAAATGTTGTTCCACAGAATGGGGCAATTTCTGCCATCTGTTGATTTCTACGCTCTGCTTTTTGCTGATGGTGAGTGTTCTGCATGGTTGACAGGTACAACAGACGTTTGGCAAGACGACGCCAGGTTCTCCAAAGGATGACTTGATTCCTGAGTCTTCAGGTCAGTGCTGCCGCCATTGTCAAACTCGGTGACAAATAAGACATAAGACAGTAATTTGAGTAAATGTTATTGAGATTAGGCCACACACTGATATACTCTACCTAAAGGTTAGAAGGATCACATAGACTTTGGAACTTGATGCAAATAACTAACTCTTCACCATCTGCATGCTAACACTGTGAGATTGGGAAAGGAGTGCCAGTGTGTTAGAGGTATGCCGAGCTGACCATGACCAATCAATAGAAACCAAAATACCTCTTTGATGCACTGTTGCTTGATATATTTGGAACTGAGACAGGCTGATTGAGAAATGGCAAGTTGACTGTATGCATGGGTTACAGAAAATGACCGATAGACTGACCACAACCAAAGCCTTTTAATTGTTATTTCTTTCTAACTCCACATTCATTCACCAATGATTAACATACCAAGACAGTAAATACTGTATCATATATCTAAGGCCAACCACTCCATAGTTAAATAGCAATGCAAGTTAACTATATAGGTAAATATATGGTTCAAAGTAATTTCCTGTCGGAGAGTTGCTTCCTCCTTCTACCCCTGAGGGGTCTTGGGAGGTGTCCACAAAAGCACCAGATCCACCAAAACAGCTGCAGCAGAAGGTCAGCAGACGCTAGCAGACATTCTGGCGATGCGGCCTTGAGGAACACGACTGTGGGCCGACAGTAGGCGCCAACTATCGTGCAGGGTTTATTTGCTGATCCACCAAGGATACAATCTCAGGCGACTAGCATTTCTGGACGACAATTATCGCCGACTATAGCCGACTACCACATGGCTATCACATGGCGAACAACCCTTCAAATTATCATATGTATTATATCACATATCCTGATATCTAGCCTGTGACATATCTTGTTGTGAATCACCTGTTGCGGACCTTCCAACCATGACTTAACTTGACAAAGAATTGACTCTGCCTGATGCTATGGACTCAGCATAGTACGTTCTATAATTTGATCAACATAGAACCAGTAAACCACGCCTGTACTGTGGATGAGAGACGTCAAAATGACTTTATATAACCACTTACTTATAAGGACTGAATCATGTAATCATTGTGGACCTTTAATTATCCAGGTCCCTAAACTTGTTATATATATAGAAGGTGAAACTCCGATGTAAATCCCCTATGTCGGGAGACTCAGTCATACCAGCTAACCGCTGACGATTGTCCCAATGAAAATAAAGAATTAAAAAAAAAATCACTTGGTCATCTGCCGGCTCTAGCTCAGGCTTGGTGGATCCGGTGCCTTAGGAAAACATCTTTGATGTAGCATCAATAGTTTTTCACTTATATCTGCTATGCAAAGGTTGAGACCCATGGGCCAACTGCAGTGTAGAGCTGACTCTTGACTGTGTACATTTATTGACATTCTCAGGTTCGGTTCCAGCAAATCAACCAATAGCATGGAATGGCCATCATTTACAAGGGCATGGATATCAGTAAATCGACACTTCTTTACTTTATCTAACCCCTGGTATTTTTTTTCCATAGAATTAGCATTGGGAACTTGTGATGGGGGCAAGACAAAATCTGAACCAAACTTGTTCCATAAACACTGAAAATATGCCATTCATTTTGGTTTGCTATATAATCTCACTTGCTTTTGCCTCATAGGATAACTCCACAACTAAAACTCAGCAGGTATAGATCTCAATGGAGTTCCATCTTTATATCAAATTCCCCTGACAATGTCTCATATACACAGGTAGCCCTGTAGTAACACCACTCCTCATGCAAGAACCTTCAGCCCACAAATATCAACATCGTTTTGTTTCTGCATTTTGCTATGGCCACGGATGCAACTTTTTCGACAAATGACAGAATTCTGACATTTCAATTACACCGTCAACACTAAAAAACACATAATGGTGGTATAAGAACCACTAACAAAATAATACCCAAATATGTTGTCTTCTCTTCTTCCCAATTCTTTACTAATTTACAACTTGTGTTACAATTGACAGTCATAGTTTGTTCTTAGTTTCAGTTTTTCTACTAGTTTCTGCAATAGCACCTTCATCAGGAATTAAGTGGAAAGTTATTCGACTGCCTGAAATGGCTCCCTTATATACCAATTTCTGGGTGCCATGGTTACAGGAATTCTGGGTAAATCTGGGACCAATCACTATATCTAGATACAGAGCCACCTGGAGGATTTATACTGTACCAGTCTGATTAAAAACCTATTTAGTTTGTGTATATCTCCACTATTAGATATTTATATAATATTGGAAACAGGAGCAAAATCAGCAGTGAAAATACATGGAATGCAACATATTATATCTGTATCTATTGAAGTATGTCCATGAAGCTTGAAGCTTGAATGTAATGGTGATTGGTAGATCCAATATAGACATGCAACACTCTGCTGAGTGTAAAAATCTCATGATACATTGTCAGGCCATGAAAAGGGAGCAGGAATAAATTCCTAAAGAATATAATAGCAATGCGCAGTGTTTTCCATAACACTGGTAAGACAGAAAGGTGCAGGGACAGAAAGGTGCTAGATCAGGGAGGTGCACATCTCATATATGTGTTTGGCAGCTGTCAATCAACTTAGCAGGGGATGCAGCTAGAATGGCATCATCACAGGGATTTCGCCAACAAATCAGTTGATTTGAGTTTTCCATGGTAACCCTATGACGACTTCAATTCTCAGTTTTTCAAACCTTACCTAGGTATAACTTGAGCCATGCCTAAAAACCTGCATCCCTTATCGTTGCCACAGCCAAGAGTTATTACTCAGTTTTTTTAGGTTTCCCACATTGAGTTCCACCACCACATGGGCCCCGCTCACAGACATTGGCAGATGGGTCATCCAGGGCACAGCATGAATGACACTGGGAACCTCCACATTGGGTCTACTTATGAAGAGTGCTGCCAGCATTTCTCACTGAGCTTGTAGCATTGTATCAAGTTTGCAGTGCAGCAGGATTTTCTCACTGATCACCCCACGGTGTAAACCCTGACTAAACTGTTGTGCATTTACCTGTGCTATATAATATGCAGTGAGCCTTGGTGTGTGGGCCATGTGTAGATCTTGGAGATGGAGAAGGTCTCAGTTGTACATTAGGAACAGCAGACATGAGAATGTCACATGTTGTTAAGATGTTGGTGGAATGGACCACCTGATGATGCATCTTTCTGCTGGAGAAGTTGTCTGTACAATCAAATGCCTAATATGGAGTCAGCTCCTTAATCTGCCTGGAGCTGCTGACTATTGCTCGGAGCTGCTTGGAGCTGCTTGGTGAAAGTGAATCAAGTGTGCAACAGCTCACAGAGCACAGGCAGTTGATTGTCTAGCAGGGAAAGACATCACCAGAACTGGGATTCTGTGGAAGTCGTCTACCTACTGCTCTCCAATGTCATGCCAAATGACGTCACACTCCTGAACTACCACGTCATCTAGCAGATGTCTGGCAATCTATGTAGCCTTGTTTTTCTGTCTTTGTATTTTTTCTTGTTTTTCTTGTTTTTTTATTTTTTTATTTTCCACTAAATTATTGAAGGATTTCAGAATTGAACAACTATTGTTGTTTGAGGTATTTGTCCAAATAAAAAAAAACAAGTGCCAAAAGTAGATGATACCTTAATGCGCTGTTTGTCAGCTCAAATCTCCAAGGATATGAGAACCATGAGAGTGATACACAACAATGGCATTGAGGACACTCTGTGCCCACCTACACCAACATGGCCACTGTGACATAATCAGAGGATTGTAACTTACGAATGGTCTCAGCCATATTGTTACCCACTGGTATATGAGTATTTATATGTGTATACACAGTAGAGTCTCACCTCACTGATGTGACCAACCCTTTATTACGGGCATTTTGGGCCAGTTCCACACTTCTCCCCATAAATTTATGTTTCAAAAATATCCAGTAATAGGAAACTTGCTACCTTGTGTAAAGACCACTTATTTTAAGACCAAAATGTAGACTTTTCTCAAACCTGGCCACCCACACATCTACAGCTGGGATTTCTTTCTAATTTCTTTCTAATTTGACACCTACAGAGTAGATAATTGAGCCTCACCTTGTTATTTTCCTTCCAAGCTCTCGTCTGACTCTTTACACACTGGGGTCTTCAACGCAACACCTTTATCCCAGCATGACCCCAGAACTAAATCTGGTAAAAAGTAATATGACCAGCTCGCCAATGTGACATAGGAGTTTACTGTATATACATGTATTTATATATTTATACAAAGCCACATATATACATATGTAGAGTCATGAAGCTGTGGTCAGTGACAACTGACAGGTGTTAGTGTAGGTCTTAATGTCTCTGATGTTTATACTGCACATTGTTACAGTGGTAATCACCTGGTGACCTGTAAAGGGCCTTTCACCTTACACACCATGCTGCTTCATCATCATCGTCATCCTCATTATACAGCTTCTCTGTCTGGATTTATTTATATTTTTATAGCATGTTGAATCCTGTCAATAGTCCTGTGTACATGTCACATACTCTCTCACTTTCCTTCCACTCTTTCTGTCTCCCTCACTTAATGTCTGTCTGCCTCTCTGTCTCTATCGCTATCGCTATCTTTTTCTCTCATTCTCTGTAGAATAAACCAAAGGCAGACTGTTCGCCAAGCGGCATCAGCATGTCAAAGTCAACACTGCATATTCCCCTCTTTTACCCAGGTTTGATTCTTGGCTGGATTACAAGGACTTATGGTTTCAAAGATCCAATAAATGATGCATTCTGTTTGGCTAAAAACATGATTTATGGAATTTATCGGCCCATTTTCAGCTTAGTTCTGGTATGTTCATTGGAATTTTAAAGCTCAATGTAAAGTGCAGTCTGCTTGCCTAAAAACATGATGTATAGAATTTAAAAGCATGATTTCAGGTTCATTTTGGTAGGTTAAAAATGAGATTTACCGAATTTTGAAAGCCAAATGTAACACACCTTTTGGTTGGTTATTTGTTTTATGATGTTGTTATTATATTGCTATTCGAGCTAATTAGCATACATTGAACAAACTTAAGAAATCTCCAGTCGGTATTGTTTTTCAATGACCAATTGACAAATTGTACAACAATCGTAACACAAATGCTTTACCTGTTTTCATTTCATGCATTTGTAAAACTTTCATTTAGTAGAGTTTCAAAGCTTTCATATTTCTTTGATGAAATTGCTAACTCTGAGTAGCATTTGGAAATAAATTACACAGAAATCATCAAAAGAGCTTCCACTCTCCAAGCAAAATGGCCAATAGACAAACAGGAGCAGATCCTGGTTTTGCATGGGCATGTGCACTCGGTGGTCTGTACTAATCACAGCGGTGCTTACAATCAGAGAATCTTTGAACATTTACATATTGAATATATTATACTTCTTTACAATGATCTGTACAATGATTTCATTCCACATGTATATGTTTGGTTCTGTCTTCCTCATTTTGTATCTTTTAGTTCAAATGGAATTTAAATGGAAATTATTCATTCTTTTTTTTTCAATAGAAAATTGCTATGGCTACAGAATGCTTTGCATATTTTCCTCACCCTTTTTCTCCACAGTTTCTTTTCCTGATGACTAGAGTGATGAATATGCTATTATTAAACAGAAACATGCGCTATGGCTATGCAGTGCCATATGCTACAGTTACGCAATGCTACATGTTGGACAATACGAGGGACAAAATCCAAATGCCTTATGATTACTACAGGTGGAATAGTCTGATATAAACATATACACACACCATATGGATCTGGTATAGTGGTGTAACTATGTGAACTAGGGTCATTTATGGTCTCCTACAGAAGCTAACATTCCAGGCTGAAGTGGAAATTCACTAATAACCAGAGTAACTACTGTATATGGTTCCTAACAAACTGTCCTCATTAATACCTGCGGGGGAAGTTAATGGTGCTGCTTTTTTTCTGTTGTTATATATATATGTATAATTCGGGTGCTTCAATCTCTTTTCTTTGTTACTTGATATATGCTTTCTTTTGAATGAAAAGAGACCCAGAATAGATGGTATTTGTCCCTTTTCATTTGTTTAAAGATGGTTTTTATTTATACATTATTTACTAGCAATGTCTCAAAGGACACAACTATTTTCTACATCCACACAGCTGCCAGTGAAGTGAGAAATAGGGCATTCTATGATGTCAGAAGGTGCATTCTATAACATCAGAAGTTGGGCATTCTATGACGTCAGAAGGCACATTCTATGATGTCAGAAGGTGGCATTCTATGACGTCAGAAAGTGAGCATTCTGTATGACAAAGAACTGATGGCCAAATGTTGTTGTCTGTGTTTTATAGATCTAATTCCTCTTTTATCATTCCATGAATGATTTTTGTATATATCTGGAAATGGTTTGTGACTGGGTGGTCACTTACACACTAGACTCAGGATTTCCCGCTACCTACCCGAACATTGGTGTGTTTTGTACAACAACAAATCTTTCATTTGGATTTCCCCACCTCCAGGTCTGTCCATATAATAGAGACAGGGATGGGACCATAGCATCATTCTCTCCCTACATGTTTATACAGATACTGATCAAGCTTCCAAATGAAATAGATGTAAAAGAAATGTATTTGGACAATGTAACACTCCTGCATGTAGAAATAGGGATATTCATTGTGTCTGCTTACCCTAACCATTTCAGACGAGAAGCTGAGAGTGAAATGTGCAGCTTGGTCAAATGAACCTTTAGCTTTTACTCATTTAGAAAAGTTTACAACTTTATGGCATTTAGGAAAACTAATTAAATATCACCAACATATTCTGTTTTATTGTTCAAACACAGAAGTGGTTTGTAGCAAACAGGCTCAATATGCAGAATGAATGAAGTCAAGATGACGGGGCAGTTGGTATTCCTGTTGTGATCCTCTGTAAAGCCTTTAAGACAAAACACAAAACCCTGATTGTCAGCTGTCCTATTGAGGGAATGAATTAGTAATGAATGAAGTATGATACCTTCATTTATTACCCACGTAATAGAAAGTGTCCATTGACTCTTGGGTAGTGATAAACGGCATGTACAGAAAAATAGTACATACTGAAAAATCAGTGTGTATCTAAGTGAACTAATATCAGTATGCCACTTGTAAGGAAAAGGTGGATGATGAATACAATATAGACTGGTTTCAGATAAAAGCAGTTGTATGCTCCTCAGAGTTGACTCTGCTCAATATCCATGCATGCACTTGGATATTATGTGTCAACTCCTTGGAGCATACAACCACTTGTATCTGAAACCAGTCAATATTGTATATATGGTGACAGGCAATGGCATGCAAAGAACTATTGCTGGACAAATTATCAGACATTCATGAAGACCTTTCTCTTTTTTTCTATGTAAGACTTAAATTCAACCACTTCTTGCCAAGCGCCAGAGCAGATTCAAGTTTGCTCTGGTGGAGTGCGATCCACGGCCACCTTGACTGCCACTCTCCCAGCTGATATCCTTACCAACTGAATCATAATCTCTGCTGGAAGAGTGAATTCATGTAGATCATTCTCACAGCAGATGTTTTGTTGTGCTTGGAGACTGTATTGAGGTGTCAGTGTTTTCCTTTTCTTTTTTGTGTATTTTGAAAAAGAGACCAGGAAGTTAGACTTTGTTATCAATTAGCTAAGCCAATAATGTTTTAAAATGAGTATTGATAGGTTATGTTCACGATTTCCAAAAGTCAGGAACAGGTTGGTGGCCAGTCTCCAGATATGGTTACTTTGTCGCTGGTCTCCCTGAAAGGAATGCCAGGTACTACATCTCTTCAATCTCCAAGCACTCTTGCTATCTCCTTGTGTAAGCCGGGAGAGGGAAATGCTGTCCTTTTTAGTCATCTTGCTTGGCTATAGGTTTATGCAGCTTAAGGTCACATGGTCCTCATAGGAAGGTCATTGTTTGACCTTTCAGTTGCCAAAATGAAAAAAATTAAAACCCCAACTATAAGTTTGACTGAAGTCTGCAGTTTGTGCTGGGGTTCTGTGGACGTTTCCTTTTCATGCCATTCTAGTCTTGTGGATTTTGTAAAATACAAACATTTTTCTGTGCGGATAGTGATGTAACAAGTTGTACAGATGTAGCGCCTCCGCATTGTAGGTTGAGTAGATGTTTAATTGGAGTAGGCTTGACAATTTTCTTTTTTAGCTCGGTGTTTAAGACCTTTTACAGTGTTTTTATTGGGCTGGAGAGAAGGGGCAGACTGTCAGGCAGATAGAGGGGGGAATCACCCCAGGTGGTGTACAGAAGGGCAGATAAGTCCTGCTATATCGGTGAAGAAGACATTTCTGTAATCCGAAGAAGTGTCTGTGAATGGGAGTTGACTCAGGATTTTGAGGTGGCTCTATCACGTTTGGCTAGTGCTGGTAATGACTGTTTTCATGTATTTTTTTCCCAATTTCTTATTTTTATTAGTTTTTGATCAATATTGAATTAAGAGAGCAGTGTATTTTTTTCATTATTGAAGCAGTCCACCTCATGTATATATACAACTTTAGTCCGCAGGCCTGTCCCTGTACCAGGACAGTTTATGACATCATACCAAGGTCTGGCAGGCCTCTAGTGTGCAGAATGTGAACCAGCAGAGCTCTTCATCCAAACCTATTTCCTGGATTTTCCATAGTTAATTTTCTTTTGTAAAAGGTAAATGCTGGAGCAGTCTCAGATGGGTAATAGCCTGGTTTAAAGTTTCCTAAATTAACGGTGACAGGAAGTTTCTTTGTAGGACCACTGGGCCTCTCAGTATATCATATAGCAGTATTGTGATTCTAAGTTTTGGGCATGGCTAGGGTTGCCATGCTGGTGTTTTCACTGTGATTTGTCTATTTTTCCTGTCCTCTATTGTTTCTGATTGTGCAATATAACAGGACACCTTGAGGTGATGACATTGGTATTTCCCATGCAGCATCCTGCAGTGTCACATGATCACAAAGGTACCATCCACATCATTATCAAGGCACTGCAGGGGGGTGTCCCTATTTTGATGTTACCACACCTTTTAATTTCATATCAGTGCATTCTTTTTATCTGCTAGTCGATACCGCTTTTTTGTTGTTGTGGATTTTATCATATTTAAATGTAAATAGAGCCAAACTACACGGTGATGTACAATGTCAAATACGAGCCAAACATTTCTGTTTTTATATCCGTGTTAGAAAGGGAAGAACCTCCAAGAAGTTTGCCATTTACTGGATTTCTTGTATCGGGAGTGTTTTGAGAAGCTGTGTGCCACTGCTGCACATTACAAACTGCCATCTGAACACTCCTTGTTGATGTGTCAATCTCTTTTGTAAACTTCACCGGGAGCTATGTGTATTCACCCAAACAGACAGACAACTGCTGTCAGTGTTCATAGACTTACGTAGTAGCTAAATTATCATGTAATACTTCTACTCAAAGTATTCCATCAGTCGGTTAGAGTTGAGGAAACGAGACATAAGTGGAAGACATTAAACTTGCTGTGAGTGGTGCATATTTCAGATGTTTTAATTTGATACCCATTGATCATGTCAAGCTTTATACAATACTCCTGACTAGAGGATGGTTTTTACCCTGTATCTAAAACCCAGTGTGCAGAGGGTGCTAGCAATTAGTAGGGTGTTAATTCATGCAGGGTTTATATATGTAACCGACTTGACAAACTTCCATTGTTCTAATTCACAACATATATGCCAAAACGAATTGAAAGAAAATCCACCAAATTTGTTTATCATTCATATGAGAAAGACGCGTGAAGAATTTTCACAATTTTGTTGACCTGTGACGTCAGAGACGCTGTGAAGTCAGAGACGCCGGCGCCTGTGGTGCATGCACAGATGATGAATTTCTGACCGACGACTGGTATCCTTACTTTGTGTGTATGCTGATGTGTAGCTCCAACAGGGCAAGCCCCTGTTACTATGGTAACATGAGTGTGACTGTATCATTGTATAGACTGTTGTGTGGATTGTACAGATGTTTCTGTATATTATTGGAAGTTCACAGACGCAACTAGCAATAAACTATAAACCAGTGACAGATTTCTTTTCCATCTGAATTACTTTGACTTCTCTTTGTTGTTTGTTTAGATAAACAGAATAACAAACAAGGTAAATGCAAAAGATTACTAATGACACCTGTATCCGTGAGTCCAACAAATTTATTCAATTTCTGATAATGAGTGTAATCTGTTTACCAATGGTCTATACTTTCAGTTGTTTTCTTTAATTGAATAATTAATATGAAATCTGGGATATAAATCAGGTCAGTGCATAAAAAAACCTGTATGTAGTGACATCTTCAGAAAGCTTATGTGCCCATCACTTGAGGTGCCACCAGTGTTGTTAAAGCTGTAGTTCAACTTAAAATGTAGACACCAAGTAATTTTACTGAAGGTGATGATCTCAAAATATTGTAGAGCACAAAATTACAACTTAATGTCACTATTTCTTGAGAAATATTCTGACATCTTCAAGTATGGAAAGTATGGGAGCGATTAGGCCTTACACAACTGTCTAGTGCGTATTCGTTGGAACCAATCACCTTTCATTAGTCCAGTTCATATGGCACAGAGTAGAGACATAGGTCCGTGATGGTCAAAGAGAGCACATCAGATATTGACGACCTGGATTTCCAAGCTGGGTGGTGAAAGGGATAATGTGGTTTGTTCTTCTATTTATAGCATCAGTTTGACAAGATCTGATTGGTTCCGACGAATACGCACAAGACAGCCCTCTTAATGCCAATATTTCTAGTTAGCGTTACCTCATTCACTCACCAGAGAGCACCACCTGCTAGTGTTGGGATTTGACTCTTGCCCCCGATGGTTCTCCCCTACTGGGAAATGGCCAGTACATACACACTTATGTATCAGTACTTAGCAGTCTTTATGTCGGATTCAGTAAAGCTTTGATGGTTCAGGAGTGAAATAATTCTTGTATTGTCATAAAGTCTTAGTTAGGACTACAACACCCTCTGGTGTTGAGGGAGTAAGAATGTCACCATGAAAGGCAACCTAGTTATACTAACAATTGGCACAGGTATAGGAAGAGTGTAATGTGGCTATTCCACTAACTAGGCTTTCTTTCAATGCTCTGCCGGCCTCTCAGTCAAGCTCCTACCCAGCTTCTGCTCTCTGTCTAGCCGAAAATGTTGTCTTTTTTACTGTGCTCTTCCACTAAACCACCTATTCTTGCCAGCCCATAGGCACACAGCGCCCGGACATCAACACCAGGCGCCTTGGCAGCAAGGGTGGGTAGACTGTGCAGCTGTCTGGTGGAAAATTTGCTGCACTAACATGTTAGGTGAGTTCCCTGCTCATACAATAGGGGGCATCTCAAATGTGGTTCCACAAAGTGGGGCAATTTCTGCCATCTGTTGATTTCTACGCTCTGCTTTTTGCTGATGGTGAGTACAGGTACAACAGACGTTTGGCAAGATGACACCAGGTTCTCCAAAAGATGGCTTGATTCCTGAGGCTTCAGGTCAGTGCTGCGGCCATTGTCAAACAAATAAGACATAAGATTAGGCCACACACTGATATACTCTACCTAAAGGTTAGAAGGATCACATAGACTTTTGAACTTGATGCAAATAACTAACTCTTCACCATCTGCATGCTAACATCGGAGATTGGGAAAGGAGTGGCAGTATGTTAGAGGTATGCCGAACTGACCATGACCAATCAATAGAAACCAAAATACCTCTTTGAGGTACTGTTGCTTGATATATTTGGAACCAAGACAGGCTGATTGAGAAATAGCAAGAAATGACTATACGCATGGGTTGCAGAAAATGACCGAAAGACTGACCATAACCTAAGCCTTTTAATTGTTATTTCTTTATAACTCCACAAACAAATGCCTAATATGGAGTCAGCTTAATCCGCCTGGTGCTGCTGACTGTTGCTCGGAGCTCCTTGGAGCTGCTTGGTGAAAGCGAATCAAGTGTGCAACAGCTCACAGAGCACAGGCAGTTGATGGTCTAGCAGGGAAAGACATCACCAGAACTGGGATTCTGTGGAAGTCATCTACCTACTGCTCTCCAATGTCATGCCAAGTGACGTCACACTCCAGAACTACCATGTCATCTAGCAGATGTCTGGCAATCTATGTAGCCTTGTTTTTCTGTCTTTGTATTTTTTCTTGTTTTTCTTGTTTTTTATATTTTTTTATTTTCCATTAAATTATTGAAGGATTTCAGAATTGAACAACTATTGTTGTTTGAGGTATTTGTACAAATGAAAAAAAGACAAGTGCCAAAAGTAGATGATACCTTAATGCGCTGTTTGTCAGCTCAAATCTCCAAGGATATGAGAACCATGAGAGTGATACACAACAATGGCATTGAGGACACTCTGTGCCCACCTACACCAACATGGCAACTGTGACATAATCAGAGGATTGTAACTTACGAATGGTCTCAGCCATATTGTTACCCACCGGTATATGAGTATTTATATGTGTATATACAGTAGAGTCTCACCTCACTGATGTGACCAACCCTTTATTACGGGCATTTTGGGCCAGTTCCAAACTTCTCCCCAAAAATTTATGTTTCAAAAATATCCAGTAATATGAACCTTGCTACCTTGTGTAAAGACCACTTATTTCAAGACCAAAATGTAGACTTTTCTCAAACCTGGCCACCCACACATCTACAGCTGAGATTTCTTTATAATTCCTTTCTAATTTGACACCTACAGAGTAGATAATTGAGCCTCACCTTGTTATTTTGCTTCCAAGCTCTCGTCTGACTCTTTACACACTGGGGGTCTTCAACGCAACACCTCTATCCCAGCATGACCCCAGAACTAAATCCTCAGTAATATGACCAGCTCGCCAATGTGACATAGGAGTCTACTGTATATACATGTATTTATATATTTATACAAAGCCACATATATACATATGTAGAGTCATGAAGCTGTGCTCAGTGACAACTGACAGGTGTTAGTGTAGGTCTTAATGTCTCTGATGTTTATACTGCACATTGTTACAGTGGTAATCACCTGGTGACCTGTAAAGGCCCTTTCACCTTACACACCATGCTGCTTCATCATCATCGTCATCCTCATTATACAGCTTCTCTGTCTGGATTTATTTATATTTTTATAGCATGTTGAATCCTGTCAATAGTCCTGTGTACATGTCACATACTCTCTCACTTTACTTCCACTCTTTCTATCTCCCTCACTTAATGTCTGTCTGCCTCCCTGTCTCTATCGCTATCCCTATTTTTTCTCTCATTCTCTGTAGAATAAACCAAAAGCAGACTGTTCGCCAAGCGGCATCAGCATGTCAAAGTGAACACTGCATATTCCCCTCTTTTACCCAGGTTTGATTCTTGGCTGGATTACAAGGACCTATGGTTTCAAAGATCCAATAAATGATGCATTCTGTTTGGCTAAAAACATGATTTATGGAATTTATCGGCCCATTTTCAGGTTCGTTCTGGTAAGTTCATTGGAATTTAAAAGCTCAATGTAAAGTGCAGTCTGTTTGGCTAAAAACATGATGTATAGAATTTAAAAGCATGATTTCAGGTTCATTTTGTTAGGTTAAAAATGAGATTAACCGAATTTTGAAAGCCCAATGTAACACACCTTTTGGTTGGTTAATTGTTTTATGATGTTGTTATTATATTGCTATTTGAGCTAATTAGCATACATTGAACAAACTTAAGAAATCTCCAGTCGTTATTGTTTTCCAATGACCAATTGACAAATTGTACAACAATTGTAACACAAATGCTTTACCTGTTTTCATTTCATGCATTTGTAAAACTTTCATTTAGTAGAGTTTCAAAGCTTTCATATTTCTTTGATGAAATTGCTAACTTTGAGTAGCATTTGGAAATAAATTACACAGAAATCATCGAAAGAGCTTCCACTCTCCAAGCAAAATGGCCAATAGACAAACAGGAGCAGATCCTGGTTTTGCATGGGCATGTGCACTCGGTGGTCTGTACTAATCACAGCGGTGCTTACAATCAGAGAATCTTTGAACATTTACATATTGAATATATTATACTTCTTTACAATGATCTGTACAATGATTTCATTCCACATGTATATGTTTGGTTCTGTCTTCCTCATTTGGTATCTTTTAGTTCAAATGGAATTTAAATGGAAATTATTCATTCATTTTTTTTCAATAGAAAATTGCTATGGCTACAGAATGCTTTGCATATTTTCCTCACCCTTTTTCTCCACAGTTTCTTTTCCTGATGACTAGAGTGATGAATATGCTATTATTAAACAGAACCATGCGCTATGGCTATGCAGTGCCATATGCTACAGTTACGCAATGCTACATGTTGGACAATACGAGGGACAAAATCCAAATGCCTTATGATTACTACAGGTGGAATAGTCTGATATAAACATATACACACACCATATGGATCTGGTATAGTGGTGTAACTATGTGAACTAGGGTCATTTATGGTCTCCTACAGAAGCTAACATTCCAGGCTGAAGTGGAAATTCACTAATAACCAGAGTAACTACTGTATATGGTTCCTAACAAACTGTCCTCATTAATACCTGCGGGGGAAGTTAATGGTGCTGCTTTTTTTCTGTTGTTATATATATGTATAATTCGGGTGCTTCAATCTCTTTTCTTTGTTACTTGATATATGCTTTCTTTTGAATGAAAAGAGACCCAGAATAGATGGTATTTGTCCCTTTTCATTTTTTTAAAGATGGTTTTTATTTATACATTATTTACTAGCAATGTCTCAAATGACACAACTATTTTCTACATCCACACAGCTGCCAGTGAAGTGAGAAATAGGGCATTCTATGATGTCAGAAGGTGCATTCTATAACATCAGAAGTTGGGCATTCCATGACGTCAGAAGGCACATTCTATGATGTCAGAAGGTGGCATTCTATGACATCAGAAAGTGAACATTCTGTATGACAAGGAACTGATGGCCAAATATTGTTGTCTGTGTTTTATAGATCTAATTCCTCCTTTATCATTCCATGAATGATTTTTGTATATATCTGGAAACGGTTTGTGACTAGGTGGTCACTTACACACTAGACTCAGGATTTCCCGCTACCTACCCGAACATTGGTGTGTTTTGTACAACAACAAATCTTTCATTTGGATTTCCCCACCTCCAGGTCTGTCCATATGATAGAGACAGGGATGGGACCATAGCATCATTCTCTCCCTACATGTTTATACAGATACTGATCAAGCTTCCAAATGAAATAGATGTAAAAGAAATGTATTTGGACAATGTAACACTCCTGCATGTACAAATAGGGATGTTCATTGTGTCTGCTTACCCTAACCAATTCAGAGAAACAGGGAGTGAAATGTGTAGCTTGGTCAAATAAACCTTTAGCTTTTACTCATTTAGAAAAGTTTACAACTTTATGGCATTTAGGAAAACTAATTGAATATCACCAACATATTCTGTTTTATTGTTCAAACACAGAAGTGGTTTGTAGCAAACAGGCTCAATATGCAGAATGAATAAAGTCAAGATGACGGGGCAGTTGGTATTCCTGTTGTGATCCTCTGTAAAGCCTTTAAGACAAAACACAAAACCCTGATTGTCAGCTGTCCTATTGAGGGAATGAATTAGTAATGAATGAAGTATGATACCTTCATTTATTACCCACGTAATAGAAAGTGTCCATTGACTCTTGGGTAGTGATAAACGGCATGTACAGGAAAATAGTACATACTGAAAAGTCAGTGTGTATCTAAGTGAACTAATATCAGTATGCCACTTGTAAGGAAAAGGTGGATGATGAATACAATATAGACTGGTTTCAGATAAAAGCAGTTGTATGCTCCTCAGAATTGACTGCTCAATATCCATGCATGCACTTGGATATTATGTGTCAACTCCTTGGAGCATACAACCACTTGTATCTGAAACCAGTCAATATTGTATATATGGTGACAGGCAATGGCATGCAAAGAACTATTGCTGGACTAATTATCAGACATTCATGAAGACCTTTCTCTTTTTTTTTCTATGTAAGACTTAAATTCAACCACTTCTTGCCAAGCGCCAGAGCAGATTCAAGTTTGCTCTGGTGGAGTGCGATCCATGGCCACTGACTGCCACTCTCCCAGCTGATATCCTTACCAACTGAATCATAATCTCTGCTGGAAGAGTGAATTCATGTAGATCATTCTCACAGCAGATGTTTTGTTGTGCTTGGAGACTGTATTGAGGTGTCAGTGTTTTCCTTTTCTTTTTTGGGTATTTTGAAAAAGAGACCAGGAAGTTAGACTTTGTTATCAATTAGCTAAGCTAATATTGTTTTGAATTGAGTATTAATAGGTTATGTTCACGATTTCCAAAAGTCAGGAGCAGATATCTCCAGATATGGTTACTTTGTCGCTGGTCTCCCTGAAAGGAATGCCAGGTACTACATCTCTTCAATTTCCAAGCACTCTTGCTATCTCCTTGTGTAAGCCGGGAGAGGGAAATGCTGTCCTTTTTAGTCATCTTGCTTGGCTATAGGTTTATGCAGCTTAAGGTCACATGGTCCTCATAGGAAGGTCATTGTTTGACCTTTCAGTTGCCAAAATGAAAAAAATTAAAACCCCAACTATAAGTTTGACTGAAGTCTGCAGTTTGTGCTGGGGTTCTGTGGACGTTTCCTTTTCATGCCATTCTAGTCTTGTGGATTTTGTAAAATACAAACATTTTTCTGTGCGGATAGTGATGTAACAAGTTGTACAGATGTAGCACCTCCGCATTGTAGGTTGAGTAGATGTTTAATTGGAGTAGGCTTGACAATTTTCTTTTTTAGCTCGGTGTTTAAAACCTTTTACAGTGTTTTTATTGGGCTGGAGAGAAGGGGCAGACTGTCAGGCAGATAGAGGGGGGAATCATCCCAGGTGGTGTACAGAGGGGCAGACAAGTCCTGCTATATCGGTGAAGAAGACATTTCTGTAATCCGAAGAAGTGTCTGTGAATGGGAGTTGACTCAGGATTTTGAGGTGGCTCTATCACGTTTGGCTAGTGCTGGTATTGACTGTTTTCATGTATTTTTTTCCCAATTTCTTATTTTTATTAGTTTTTGATCAATATTGAATTAAGAGAGCAGTGTATTTTTTTCATTATTGAAGCAGTCCGCCTCATGTATATATACAACTTTAGTCCGCAGGCCTGTCCCTGTACCAGGACAGTTTATGACATCATACCAAGGTCTGGCAGCCCTCTAGTGTGCAGAATGTGAACCAGCAGAGCTCTTCATCCAAACCTATTTCCTGGATTTTCCATAGTTAATTTTCTTTTGTAAAAGGTAAATGCTGGAGCAGTCTCAGATGGGTAATAGCCTGGTTTAAAGTTTCCTAAATTAACGGTGACAGGAAGTTTCTTTGTAGGACCACTGGGCCTCTCAGTATATCATATAGCAGTATTGTGATTCTAAGTTTTGGGCATGGCTAGGGTTGCCATGCTGGTGTTTTCACTGTGATTTGTCTATTTTTCCTGTCCTCTATTGTTTCTGATTGTGCAATATAACAGGACACCTTGAGGTGATGACATTGGTATTTCCCATGCAGCATCCTGCAGTGTCACATGATCACAAAGGTACCATCCACATCATTATCAAGGCACTGCAGGGGGGTGTCCCTATTTTGATGTTACCACACCTTTTAATTTCATATCAGTGCATTCTTTTTATCTGCTAGTCGATACCGTTTTTTTGTTGTTGTGGATTTTATCATATTTAAATGTAAATAGAGCCAAACTACACGGTGATGTACAATGTCAAATACGAGCCAAACATTTCTGTTTTTATATCCGTGTTAGAAAGGGAAGAACCTCCAAGAAGTTTGCCATTTACTGGATTTCTTGTATCGGGAGTGTTTTGAGAAGCTGTGTGCCACTGCTGCACATTACAAACTGCCATCTGAACACTCCTTGTTGATGTGTCAATCTCTTTTGTAAACTTCACCGGGAGCTATGTGTATTCACCCAAACAGACAGACAACTGCTGTCAGTGTTCATAGACTTACGTAGTAGCTAAATTATCATGTAATACTTCTACTCAAAGTATTCCATCAGTCGGTTAGAGTTGAGGAAACGAGATGTAAGTGGAAAACATTAAACTTGCTGTGAGTGGTGCATATTTCAGATGTTTTAATTTGATACCCATTGATCATGTCAAGCTTTATACAATACTCCTGACTAGAGGATGGTTTTTACCCTGTATCTAAAACCCAGTGTGCAGAGGGTGCTAGCAATTAGTAGGGTGTTAATTCATGCAGGGTTTATATATGTAACCGACTTGACAAACTTCCATTGTTCTAATTCACAACATATATGCCAAAACGAATTGAAAGAAAATCCACCAAATTTGTTTATCATTCATATGAGAAAGACGCGTGAAGAATTTTCACAATTTTGTTGACCTGTGACGTCAGAGACGCTGTGAAGTCAGAGACGCCGGCGCCTGTGGTGCATGCACAGATGATGAATTTCTGACCAACGACTGGTATCCTTACTTTGTGTGTATGCTGATGTGTAGCTCCAACAGGGCAAGCCCCTGTTACTATGGTAACATGAGTGTGACTGTATCATTGTATAGACTGTTGTGTGGATTGTACAGATGTTTCTGTATATTATTGGAAGTTCACAGACGCAACTAGCAATAAACTATAAACCAGTGACAGATTTCTTTTCCATCTGAATTGCTTTGACTTCTCTTTGTTGTTTGTTTAGATAAACAGAATCACAAACAAGGTAAATGCAAAAGACTACTAATGGCACCTGTATCAGCGAATCCAACAAATTTATTCAATTTCTGATAATGAGTGTAATCTGTTTACCAATGGTCTATACTTTCAGTTGTTTTCTTTAATTGAATAATTAAGATGAAATCTGGGATATAAATCAGGTCAGTGCATAAAAAAACCTGTATGTAGTGACATCTTCTGAAAGCTTATGTGCCCATCACTTGAGGTGCCACCAGTGTGGTTAAAGCTGTAGTTCAACTTAAAATGTATACACCAAGTAATTTTACTGGAAGGTGATGATCTCGAAATATTGTAGAGCACAAAATTACAACTTAGTGTCACTATTTCCAGAGAGAAATATTCTGACATCTTCAAGTATGGAAAGTATGGGAGCGATTAGGCCTTACACAACTGTCTAGTGCATATTCGTCAGAACCAATCACCTTTCATTAGTCCAGTTCATATGGCACAGAGTAGAGACAGGTCCGTGATGGTCAAAGAGAGCACATCAGACATTGATGACCTGGATTTCCTAGCCAGGTGGTGAAAGGGATAATGTGGTTCGTTCTTCTATTTATAGCATCAGTTTGACAAGTTCTGATTGGTTCCGACGAATACGCACTAGACAGCCCCCTTAATGCCACTATTACTTGTTAGCGTTACCTCATTCACTCACCAGAGAGCACCACCTGCTAGTGTTGGGATTTGGACTCTTGCCCCCGATGGTTCTCCCGTACTGGGAAATGGCCAGTACATACACACTTATGTATCAGTACTTAGCAATCTTGATGTCGGATTCAGTAAAGCTTTGATGGTCCAGGAGTGAATCAATTCTTGTCTTGCCATAAAGTCTTAGCTAGGACTACAACACCCTCTGGTGTTGAGGGAGTAAGAATGTCACTATGAAAGGCAACCTAGTTATACTATCAATTTCCACAGGTATGGGGAGAGTGTAATGTGGCTATTCCACTAACTAGGCTTTCTTTCAATGCTCTGCTGGCCTCTCAGACACCGTCAACACTAAAAAACACATAATGGTGGTATTAGAACCACTAACAAAATAATACCCAAATATGTTGTCTTCTCTTCTTCCCAATTCTTTACTAATTTACAACTTGTGTTACAATTGACAGTCATAGTTTGTTCTTAGTTTCAGTTTTTCTACTAGTTTCTGCAATAGCGCCTTCATCAGGAATTAAGTGGAAAGTTATTCGACTGCCTGAAATGGCTCCCTTATATACCAATTTCTGGGTGCCATGGCTACAGGAATTCTGGGTAAATCTGGGACCAATCACTATATCTAGATACAGAGCCACCTGGAGGATTTATACTGTACCAGTCTGATTAAAAACCTATTTAGTTTGTGTATATCTCCACTATTAGATATTTATATAATATTGGAAACAGGAGCAAAATCAGCAGTGAAAATACATGGAATGCAACATATTATATCTGTATCTATTGAAGTATGTCAATGAAGCTTGAAGCTTGAATGTAATGGTGATTGGTAGATCCAATATAGACATGCAACACTCTGCTGAGTGTAAAAATCTCATGATACATTGTCAGGCCATGAAAAGGGAGCAGGAATAAATTCCTAAAGAATATAATAGCAATGCGCAGTGTTTTCCATAACACTGGTAAGACAGAAAGGTGCAGGGACAGAAAGGTGCTAGATCAGGGAGGTGCACATCTCATATATGTGTTTGGCAGCTGTCAATCAACTTAGCAGGGGATGCAGCTAGAATGGCATCATCACAGGGATTTCGCCAACAAATCAGTTTTCCATGGTAACCCTATGACGACTTCAATTCTCAGTTTTTCAAACCTTACCTAGGTATAACTTGAGCCATGCCTAAAAACCTGCATCCCTTATCGTTGCCACAGCCAAGAGTTATTACTCAGTTTTTTTAAGTTTCCCACATTGAGTTCCACCACCACATGGGCCCCGCTCACAGACATTGGCAGATGGGTCATCCAGGGCACAGCATGAACGACACTGGGAACCTCCACGTTGGGTCTACTTATGAAGAGTGCTGCCAGCATTTCTCACTGAGCTTGTAGCATTGTATCAAGTTTGCAGTGCAGCAGGATTTTCTCACTGATCACCCCATGGTGTAAACCCTGACTAAACTGTTGTGCATTTACCTGTGCTATATAATATGCAGTGAGCCTTGGTGTGTGGGCCATGTGTAGATCTTGGAGATGGAGAAGGTCTCAGTTGTACATTAGGAACAGCAGACATGAGAATGTCACATGTTGTTAAGATGTTGGCGGAACGGACCACCTGACGATGCATCTTTCTGCTGGAGAAGTTGTCTGTACAAACAAATGCCTAATATGGAGTCAGCTCCTTAATCTGCCTGGAGCTGCTGACTGTTGCTTGGAGCTGCTTGGAGCTGCTTGGTGAAAGAGAATCAAGTGTGCAACAGCTCACAGAGCACAGGCATTTGATGGTCTAGCAGGGAAAGACATCACCAGAACTGGGATTCTGTGGAAGTCATCTACCTACTGCTCTCCAATGTCATGTCAAATGACGTCACACTCCTGAACTACCACGTCATCTAGCAGATGTCTGGCAATCTATGTAGCCTTGTTTTTCTGTCTTTGTATTTTTTCTTGTTTTTCTTGTTTTTTATATTTTTTTATTTTCCATTAAATTATTGAAGGATTTCAGAATTGAACAACTATTGTTGTTTGAGGTATTTGTACAAATGAAAAAAAAGACAAGTGCCAAAAGTAGATGATACCTTAATGCGCTGTTTGTCAGCTCAAATCTCCAAGGATATGAGAACCATGAGAGTGATACACAACAATGGCATTGAGGACACTCTGTGCCCACCTACACCAACATGGCCACTGTGACATAATCAGAGGATTGTAACTTACGAATGGTCTCAGCCATATTGTTACCCACCGGTATATGAGTATTTATATGTGTATATACAGTAGAGTCTCACCTCACTGATGGGACCAACCCTTTATTACGGGCATTTTGGGCAAGTTCCAAACTTTTCCCCATAAATTTATGTTTCAAAAATATCCAGTAATAGGAACCTTGCTACCTTGTGTAAAGACCACTTATTTCAAGACCAAAATGTAGACCTTTCTCAAACCTGGCCACCCACACATCTACAGCTGGGATTTATTTATAATTCCTTTCTAATTTGACACCTACAGAGTAGATAATTGAGCCTCACCTTGTTATTTTCCTTCCAAGCTCTCGTCTGACTCTTTACACACTGGGGTCTTCAACGCAACACCTCTATCCCAGCATGACCCCAGAACTAAATCCTCAGTAATATGACCAGCTCGCCAATGTGACATAGGAGTCTACTGTATATACATGTATTTATATATTTATACAAAGCCACATATATACATATGTAGAGTCATGAAGCTGTGCTCAGTGACAACTGACAGGTGTTAGTGTAGGTCTTAATGTCTCTGATGTTTATACTGCACATTGTTACAGTGGTAATCACCTGGTGACCTGTAAAGGGCCTTTCACCTTACACACCATGCTGCTTCATCATCATCGTCATCCTCATTATACAGCTTCTCTGTCTGGATTTATTTATATTTTTATAGCATGTTGAATCCTGTCAATAGTCCTGTGTACATGTCACATACTCTCTCACTTTCCTTCCACTCTTTCTGTCTCCCTCACTTAATGTCTGTCTGCCTCTCTGTCTCTATCGCTATCCCTATCTTTTTCTCTCATTCTCTGTAGAATAAACCAAAAGCAGACTGTTCGCCAAGCGGCATCAGCATGTCAAAGTGAACACTGCATATTCCCCTCTTTTACCCAGGTTTGATTCTTGGCTGGATTACAAGGACTTATGGTTTCAAAGATCCAATAAATGATGCATTCTGTTTGGCTAAAAACATGATTTATGGAATTTATCGGCCCATTTTCAGCTTAGTTCTGGTAGGTTCATTGGAATTTTAAAGCTCAATGTAAAGTGCAGTCTGCTTGCCTAAAAACATGATGTATAGAATTTAAAAGCATGATTTCAGGTTCATTTTGGTAGGTTAAAAATGAGATTTACCGAATTTTGAAAGCCAAATGTAACACACCTTTTGGTTGGTTATTTGTTTTATGATGTTGTTATTATATTGCTATTCGAGCTAATTAGCATACATTGAACAAACTTAAGAAATCTCCAGTCGGTATTGTTTTTCAATGACCAATTGACAAATTGTACAACAATCGTAACACAAATGCTTTACCTGTTTTCATTTCATGCATTTGTAAAACTTTCATTTAGTAGAGTTTCAAAGCTTTCATATTTCTTTGATGAAAACTCTGAGCAGCATTTGGAAATAAATTACACAGAAATCATCAAAAGAGCTTCCACTCTCCAAGCAAAATGGCCAATAGACAAACAGGAGCAGATGCTGGTTTTGCATGGGCATGTGCACTCGGTGGTCTGTACTAATCACAACGGTGCTTACAATCAGAGAATCTTTGAACATTTACATATTGAATATATTATACTTCTTTACAATGATCTGTACAATGATTTCATTCCACATGTATATGTTTGGTTCTGTCTTCCTCATTTGGTATCTTTTAGTTCAAATGGAATTTAAATGGAAATTATTCATTCATTTTTTTTCAATAGAAAATTGCTATGGCTACAGAATGCTTTGCATATTTTCCTCACCCTTTTTCTCCACAGTTTCTTTTCCTGATGACTAGAGTGATGAATATGCTATTATTAAACAGAACCATGCGCTATGGCTATGCAGTGCCATATGCTACAGTTACGCAATGCTACATGTTGGACAATACGAGGGACAAAATCCAAATGCCTTATGATTACTACAGGTGGAATAGTCTGATATAAACATATACACACACCATATGGATCTGGTATAGTGGTGTAACTATGTGAACTAGGGTCATTTATGGTCTCCTACAGAAGCTAACATTCCAGGCTGAAGTGGAAATTCACTAATAACCAGAGTAACTACTGTATATGGTTCCTAACAAACTGTCCTCATTAATACCTGCGGGGGAAGTTAATGGTGCTGCTTTTTTTCTGTTGTTATATATATGTATAATTCGGGTGCTTCAATCTCTTTTCTTTGTTACTTGATATATGCTTTCTTTTGAATGAAAAGAGACCCAGAATAGATGGTATTTGTCCCTTTTCATTTTTTTAAAGATGGTTTTTATTTATACATTATTTACTAGCAATGTCTCAAATGACACAACTATTTTCTACATCCACACAGCTGCCAGTGAAGTGAGAAATAGGGCATTCTATGATGTCAGAAGGTGCATTCTATAACATCAGAAGTTGGGCATTCCATGACGTCAGAAGGCACATTCTATGATGTCAGAAGGTGGCATTCTATGACATCAGAAAGTGAACATTCTGTATGACAAGGAACTGATGGCCAAATATTGTTGTCTGTGTTTTATAGATCTAATTCCTCCTTTATCATTCCATGAATGATTTTTGTATATATCTGGAAATGGTTTGTGACTAGGTGGTCACTTACACACTAGACTCAGGATTTCCCGCTACCTACCCGAACATTGGTGTGTTTTGTACAACAACAAATCTTTCATTTGGATTTCCCCACCTCCAGGTCTGTCCATATGATAGAGACAGGGATGGGACCATAGCATCATTCTCTCCCTACATGTTTATACAGATACTGATCAAGCTTCCAAATGAAATAGATGTAAAAGAAATGTATTTGGACAATGTAACACTCCTGCATGTACAAATAGGGATATTCATTGTGTCTGCTTACCCTAACCAATTCAGAGAAACAGGGAGTGAAATGTGTAGCTTGGTCAAATAAACCTTTAGCTTTTACTCATTTAGAAAAGTTTACAACTTTATGGCATTTAGGAAAACTAATTGAATATCACCAACATATTCTGTTTTATTGTTCAAACACAGAAGTGGTTTGTAGCAAACAGGCTCAATATGCAGAATGAATGAAGTCAAGATGACGGGGCAGTTGGTATTCCTGTTGTGATCCTCTGTAAAGCCTTTAAGACAAAACACAAAACCCTGATTGTCAGCTGTCCTATTGAGGGAATGAATTAGTAATGAATGAAGTATGATACCTTCATTTATTACCCACGGAATAGAAAGTGTCCATTGACTCTTGGGTAGTGATAAACGGCATGTACAGAAAAATAGTACATACTGAAAAATCAGTGTGTATCTAAGTGAACTGATATCAGTATGCCACTTGTAAGGAAAAGGTGGATGATAAATACAATATAGACTGGTTTCAGATAAAAGCAGTTGTATGCTCCTCAGAGTTGACTCTGCTCAATATCCATGCATGCACTTGGATATTATGTGTCAACTCCTTGGAGCATACAATCACTTATATCTGAAACCAGTCAATATTGTATATATGGTGACAGGCAATGGCATGCAAAGAACTATTGCTGGACAAATTATCAGACATTCATGAAGACCTTTCTCTTTTTTTTCTATGTAAGACTTAAACTCAACCACTTCTTGCCAAGCGCCAGAGCAGATTCAAGTTTGCTCTGGTGGAGTGCGATCCATGGCCACCTTGACTGCCACTCTCCCAGCTGATATCCATACCAACTGAATCATAATCTCTGCTGGAAGAGTGAATTCATGTAGATCATTCTCACAGCAGATGTTTTGTTGTGCTTGGAGACTGTATTGAGGTGTCAGTGTTTTCCTTTTCTTTTTTGTGTATTTTGAAAAAGAGACCAGGAAGTTAGACTTTGTTATCAATTAGCTAAGCCAATAATGTTTTAAAATGAGTATTCATAGGTTATGTTCACGATTTCAAAAAGTCAGGAACAGGTTGGTGGCCAGTCTCCAGATATGGTTACTTTGTCGCTGGTCTCCCTGAAAGGAATGCCAGGTACTACATCTCTTCAATCTCCAAGCACTCTTGCTATCTCCTTGTGTAAGCCGGGAGAGGGAAATGCTGTCCTTTTTAGTCATCTTGCTTGGCTATAGGTTTATGCAGCTTAAGGTCACATGGTCCTCATAGGAAGGTCATTGTTTGACCTTTCAGTTGCCAAAATGAAAAAAATTAAAACCCCAACTATAAGTTTGACTGAAGTCTGCAGTTTGTGCTGGGGTTCTGTGGACGTTTCCTTTTCATGCCATTCTAGTCTTGTGGATTTTGTAAAATACAAACATTTTTCTGTGCGGATAGTGATGTAACAAGTTGTACAGATGTAGCACCTCCGCATTGTAGGTTGAGTAGATGTTTAATTGGAGTAGGCTTGACAATTTTCTTTTTTAGCTCGGTGTTTAAGACCTTTTACAGTGTTTTTATTGGGCTGGAGAGAAGGGGCAGACTGTCAGGCAGATAGAGGGGGGAATCACCCCAGGTGGTGTACAGAAGGGCAGATAAGTCCTGCTATATCGGTGAAGAAGACATTTCTGTAATCCGAAGAAGTGTCTGTGAATGGGAGTTGACTCAGGATTTTGAGGTGGCTCTATCACGTTTGGCTAGTGCTGGTATTGACTGTTTTCATGTATTTTTTTCCCAATTTCTTATTTTTATTAGTTTTTGATCAATATTGAATTAAGAGAGCAGTGTATTTTTTTCATTATTGAAGCAGTCCACCTCATGTATATATACAACTTTAGTCCGCAGGCCTGTCCCTGTACCAGGACAGTTTATGACATCATACCAAGGTCTGGCAGGCCTCTAGTGTGCAGAATGTGAACCAGCAGAGCTCTTCATCCAAACCTATTTCCTGGATTTTCCATAGTTAATTTTCTTTTGTAAAAGGTAAATGCTGGAGCAGTCTCAGATGGGTAATAGCCTGGTTTAAAGTTTCCTAAATTAACGGTGACAGGAAGTTTCTTTGTAGGACCACTGGGCCTCTCAGTATATCATATAGCAGTATTGTGATTCTAAGTTTTGGGCATGGCTAGAGTTGCCATGCTGGTGTTTTCACTGTGATTTGTCTATTTTTCCTGTCCTCTATTGTTTCTGATTGTGCAATATAACAGGACACCTTGAGGTGATGACATTGGTATTTCCCATGCAGCATCCTGCAGTGTCACATGATCACAAAGGTACCATCCACATCATTATCAAGGCACTGCAGGGGGGTGTCCCTATTTTGATGTTACCACACCTTTTAATTTCATATCAGTGCATTCTTTTTATCTGCTAGTCGATACCGTTTTTTTGTTGTTGTGGATTTGATCATATTTAAATGTAAATAGAGCCAAACTACACGGTGATGTACAATGTCAAATACGAGCCAAACATTTCTGTTTTTATATCCGTGTTAGAAAGGGAAGAACCTCCAAGAAGTTTGCCATTTACTGGATTTCTTGTATCGGGAGTGTTTTGAGAAGCTGTGTGCCACTGCTGCACATTACAAACTGCCATCTGAACACTCCTTGTTGATGTGTCAATCTCTTTTGTAAACTTCACCGGGAGCTATGTGTATTCACCCAAACAGACAGACAACTGCTGTCAGTGTTCATAGACTTACGTAGTAGCTAAATTATCATGTAATACTTCTACTCAAAGTATTCCATCAGTCGGTTAGAGTTGAGGAAACGAGATGTAAGTGGAAAACATTAAACTTGCTGTGAGTGGTGCATATTTCAGATGTTTTAATTTGATACCCATTGATCATGTCAAGCTTTATACAATACTCCTGACTAGAGGATGGTTTTTACCCTGTATCTAAAACCCAGTGTGCAGAGGGTGCTAGCAATTAGATGTAGGGTGTTAATTCATGCAGGGTTTATATATGTAACCGACTTGACAAACTTCCATTGTTCTAATTCACAACATATATGCCAAAACGAATTGAAAGAAAATCCACCAAATTTGTTTATCATTCATATGAGAAAGACGCGTGAAGAATTTTCACAATTTTGTTGACCTGTGACGTCAGAGACGCTGTGAAGTCAGAGACGCCGGCGCCTGTGGTGCATGCACAGATGATGAATTTCTGACCGACGACTGGTATCCTTACTTTGTGTGTATGCTGATGTGTAGCTCCAACAGGGCAAGCCCCTGTTACTATGGTAACATGAGTGTGACTGTATCATTGTATAGACTGTTGTGTGGATTGTACAGATGTTTCTGTATATTATTGGAAGTTCACAGACGCAACTAGCAATAAACTATAAACCAGTGACAGATTTCTTTTCCATCTGAATTGCTTTGACTTCTCTTTGTTGTTTGTTTAGATAAACAGAATCACAAACAAGGTAAATGCAAAAGACTACTAATGGCACCTGTATCAGCGAATCCAACAAATTTATTCAATTTCTGATAATGAGTGTAATCTGTTTACCAATGGTCTATACTTTCAGTTGTATTTTTAAATTGAATAATTAGGATGAAATCTGGGATATAAATCAGGTCAGTGCATAAAAAAACCTGTATGTAGTGACAGCTTCGGAAAGAATATGTGCCCATCACCTGAGATGCCACCAGTGTGGTTAAAGCTGTAGTTCAACTTAAAATGTAGACACCAAGTAATTTTACTGGAAGGTGATGATCTCGAAATATTGTAGAGCACAAAATTACAACTTAATGTCACTATTTCTTGAGAAATATTCTGACATCTTCAAGTATTTCAAGTATGGGAGCGATTAGGCCTTACACAACTGTCTAGTGCGTATTCGTTGGAACCAATCACCTTTCATTAGTCCAGTTCATATGGCACAGAGTAGAGACATAGATCAGTGATGGTCAAAGAGAGCACGTCAGATATTGATTACCTGGATTTCCTAGCTGGGTGGTGAAAGGGATAATGTGGTTCGTTATTCTATTTATAGCATCAGTTTGACAATATCTGATAGACAGCCCTCTTAATGCCACTATTACTAGTTAGTGTTACCTCATTCACTCACCAGAGGGCACCACCTGCTAGTGTTGGGATTTGGACTCTTGCCCCCGATGGTTCTCCCGTACTGTGAAATGGCCAGTACATACACTCTTATGTATCAGTACTTAGCAGTCTTGATGTCGGATTCAGGAAAGCGCCGATGGTCCAGGAGTGAATCAATTCTTGTATTATCATAAAGTCTTAGCTAGGACTACAACACCCTCTGGTGTTGAGTAAGTAAGAATGTCACTATGAAAGGCAACCTAGTTATACTAACAATTGACACAGGTATGGGGAGAGTGTAATGTGGCTATTCCACTAACTAGGCTTTCTTTCAATGCTCTGCCGGCCTCTCAGTCAAGCTCCTACCTGACTTCTGCTCTCTGTCTGGCCGAAAACCTTGTTTTTACTGTGCTCTTCCACTAAACCACCTATTCTAGCCAGCCCATAGCCACATGGCGCCAGGACATCAACACCAGGCGCCAGCAAGGGTGAGCAGACTGTGCTGCCGTCTGGTGGACATTTGCTGCACTAACATGTTAGGTGAGTTCCCTGCTCATACAATAGGGGGCATCTCAAATGTGGTTCCACAGAATGGGGCAATTTCTGCCATCTGTTGATTTCTACGCTCTGCTTTTTGCTGATGTTGAGTGTTCTGCATGGTTGACAGGTACAACAGATGTTTGGCAAGACGACACCAGGTTCTCCAAAGGATGGCTTGATTCCTGAGGCTTCAGGTCAGTGCTGCCGCCATTGTCAAACAAATAAGACATAAGATTAGGCCACACACTGATATACTCTACCTAAAGGTTAGAAGGATCACATAGACTTTTGAACTTGATGCAAATAACTAACTCTTCACCATCTGCATGCTAACACTGTGAGATTGGGAAAGGAGTGCCAGTGTGTTAGAGGTATGCCGAGCTGACCATGACCAATTAAAATAAACTAAAATACCTCTTTGATGCACTGTTGCTTGATATATTTGGAACTGAGACAGGCTGATTGAGAAATGGCAAGTTGACTGTATGCATGGGTTACAGAAAATGACCGATAGACTGACCACAACCAAAGCCTTTTAATTGTTATTTCTTTATAACTCCACACTCATTCACCAATGATTAACATACCAAGACAGTAAATACTGTATCATATATCTAAGGCCAACCACTCCATAGTTAAATAGCAATGCAAGTTAACTATATAGGTAAATATATGGTTCAAAGTAATTTCCTGTCGGAGAGTTGCTTCCTCCTTCTACCCCTGAGGGGTCTTGGGAGGTGTCCACAAAAGCACCAGATCCACCAAAACAGCTGCAGCAGAAGGTCAGCAGACGCTAGCAGACATTCTGGCGATGCGGCCTTGAGGAACACGACTGTGGGCCGACAGTAGGCGCCAACTATCGTGCAGGGTTTATTTGCTGATCCACCAAGGATACAATCTCAGGCGACTAGCATTTCTGGACGACAATTATCGCCGACTATAGCCGACTACCACATGGCTATCACATGGCGAACAACCCTTCAAATTATCATATGTATTATATCACATATCCTGATATCTAGCCTGTGACATATCTTGTTGTGAATCACCTGTTGCGGACCTTCCAACGATGACTTAACTTGCCAAAGAATTGACTCTGCCTGATGCTATGGACTCAGCATAGTACATTCTATAATTTGATCAACATAGAACCAGTAAACCACACCTGTACTGTGGATGAGAGACGTCAAAATGACTTTATATAACCACTTACTTATAAGGACTATGAATCATGTAATCATTGTGGACCTTTAATTATCCAGGTCCCTAAACTTGTTATATATATGGAAGGTGAAACTCCGATGTAAATCCCCTATGTTGGGAGACTCAGTCATACCAGCTAACCGCTGACGATTGTCCCAATGAAAATAAAGAATTAAAAAAAAAAAATCACTTGGTCATCTGCCGGCTCTAGCTCAGGCTTGGTGGATGCGGTGCCTTAGGAGAACATCTTTGATGTAGCATCAATAGTTTTTCACTTATATCTGCTATGCATAGGTTGAGACCCATGGGCCAACTGCAGTGTAGAGCTGACCCTTGACTGTGTACATCTATTGACATTCTCAGGTTCGGATCCAGCAAATCAACTAATCGCATGGAATGGCCCTCCTTTACAAGGGCATGGATATCAGTAAATCAACACTTCTTTACTTTATCTAACCCCTGGTATTTTTTTTCCATAGAATTAGCATTGGGAACTTGTGATAGGGGCAAGACAAATTCTGAACCAAACTTGTTCCATAAACACTGAAAATATGCCATTCATTTTGGTTTGCTATATAATCTCACTTGCTTTTGCCTCATAGGATAACTCCACAACTAAAACTCAGCAGGTATAGATCTCAATGGAGTTCCATCTTTATATCAAATTCCCCTGACAATGTCTCATATACACAGGTAGCCCTGTAGTAACACCACTCCTAACGTAAGAACCTTCAGCCCACAAATATCAACATCGTTTTGTTTCTGCATTTTGCCATGGCCACGGATGCAACTTTTTCGACAAATGACAGAATTCTGACATTTCATATACACCGTCAACACTAAAAAACACATAATGGTGGTATAAGAACCACTAACAAAATAATACCCAAAAATGTTGTCTTCTCTTCTTCCCAATTCTTTACTAATTTACAACTTGTGTTACAATTGACAGTCATAGTTTGTTCTTAGTTTCAGTTTTTCTACTAGTTTCTGCAATAGCACCTTCATCAGGAATTAAGTGGAAAGTTATTCGACTGCCTGAAATGGCTCCCTTATATACCAATTTCTGGGTGCCATGGTTACAGGAATTCTGGGTAAATCTGGGACCAATCACTATATCTAGATACAGAGCCACCTGGAGGATTTATACTGTACCAGTCTGATTAAAAACCTATTTAGTTTGTGTATATCTCCACTATTAGATATTCATATAATATTGGAAACAGGAGCAAAATCAGCAGTGAAAATACATGGAATGCAACATATTATATCTGTATCTATTGAAGTATGTCCATGAAGCTTGAAGCTTGAATGTAATGGTGATTGGTAGATCAAATATAGACATGCAACACTCTGCTGAGTGTAAAAATCTCATGATACATTGTCAGGCCATGAAAAGGGAGCAGGAATAAATTCCTAAAGAATATAATAGCAATGCGCAGTGTTTTCCATAACACTGGTAAGACAGAAAGGTGCAGGGACAGAAAGGTGCTAGATCAGGGAGGTGCACATCTCATATATGTGTTTGGCAGCTGTCAATCAACTTAGCAGGGGATGCAGCTAGAATGGCATCATCACAGGGATTTCGCCAACAAATCAGTTGATTTGAGTTTTCCATGGTAACCCTATGACGACTTCAATTCTCAGTTTTTCAAACCTTACCTAGGTATAACTTGAGCCATGCCTAAAAACCTGCATCCCTTATAGTTGCCACAGCCAAGAGTTATTACTCAGTTTTTTTAGGTTTCCCACATTGAGTTCCACCACCACATGGGCCCCGCTCACAGACATTGGCAGATGGGTCATCCAGGGCACAGCATGAACGACACTGGGAACCTCCACGTTGGGTCTACTTATGAAGAGTGCTGCCAGCATTTCTCACTGAGCTTGTAGCATTGTATCAAGTTTGCAGTGCAGCAGGATTTTCTCACTGATCACCCCACGGTGTAAACCCTGACTAAACTGTTGTGCATTTACCTGTGCTATATAATATGCGTTGAGCCTTGGTGTGTGGGCCATGTGTAGATCTTGGAGATGGAGAAGGTCTCAGTTGTACATTAGGAACAGCAGACATGAGAATGTCACATGTTGTTAAAATGTTGGTGGAATGGACCACCTGACGATGCATCTTTCTGCTGGAGAAGTTGTCTACAAACAAATGCCTAATATGGAGTCAGCTCCTTAATCTGCCTGGAGCTGCTGACTGTTGCTCAGAGCTCCTTGGAGGTGCTTGGTGAAAGCGAATCAAGTGTGCAACAGCTCACAGAGCACAGGCAGTTGATGGTCTAGCAGGGAAAGACATCACCAGAACTGGGATTCTGTGGAAGTCATCTACCTACTGCTCTCCAATGTCATGCCAAGTGACGTCACACTCCTGAACTACCACGTCATCTAGCAGATGTCTGGAAATCTATGTAGCCTTGTTTTTCTGTCTTTGTATTTTTTCTTGTTTTTCTTGTTTTTTATATTTTTATATTTTCCATTAAATTATTGAAGGATTTCAGAATTGAACAACTATTGTTGTTTGAGGTATTTGTACAAATGAAAAAAAGACAAGTGCCAAAAGTAGATGATACCTTAATGCGCTGTTTGTCAGCTGAAATCTCCAAGGATATGAGAACCATGAGAGTGTTACACAACAATGGCATTGAGGACACTCTGTGCCCACCTACACCAACATGGCCACTGTGACATAATCAGAGGATTGTAACTTACGAATGGTCTCAGCCATATTGTTACCCACCGGTATATGAGTATTTATATGTGTATATACAGTAGAGTCTCACCTCACTGATGTGACCAACCCTTTATTACGGGCATTTTGGGCCAGTTCCAAACTTCTCCCCTTAAATTTTTGTTTCAAAAATATCCAGTAATAGGAACCTTGCTACCTTGTGTAAAAACCACTTATTTCAAGACCAAAATGTAGACTTTTCTCAAACCTGGCCACTCAAACATCTAAAGCTGAGATTTCTTTATAATTCCTTTCTAATTTGACACCTACAGAGTAGGTAATTGAGCCTCACCTTGTTATTTTGCTTCCAAGCTCTCGTCTGACTCTATACACACTGGGGGTCTTCAACGCAACACCTCTATCCCAGCATGACCCCATAACTAAATCCTCAATAATATGACCAGCTCGCCAATGTGACATAGGAGTCTACTGTATATACATGTATTTATATATTTATACAAAGCCACATATATACATATGTAGAGTCATGAAGCTGTGCTCAGTGACAACTGACAGGTGTTAGTGTAGGTCTTAATGTCTCTGATGTTTATACTGCACATTGTTACAGTGGTAATCACCTGGTGACCTGTAAAGGGCCTTTCACCTTACACACCATGCTGCTTCATCATCATCGTCATCCTCATTATACAGCTTCTCTGTCTGGATTTATTTATATTTTTATAGCATGTTGAATCCTGTCAATAGTCCTGTGTACATGTCACATACTCTCTCACTTTCCTTCCACTCTTTCTGTCTCCCTCACTTAATGTCTGTCTGCCTCTCTGTCTCTATCGCTATCCCTATCTTTTTCTCTCATTCTCTGTAGAATAAACCAAAAGCAGACTGTTCGCCAAGCGGCATCAGCATGTCAAAGTGAACACTGCATATTCCCCTCTTTTACCCAGGTTTGATTCTTGGCTGGATTACAAGGACTTATGGTTTCAAAGATCCAATAAATGATGCATTCTGTTTGGCTAAAAACATGATTTATGGAATTTATCGGCCCATTTTCAGCTTAGTTCTGGTAGGTTCATTGGAATTTTAAAGCTCAATGTAAAGTGCAGTCTGTTTGGATAAAAACATGATGTATAGAATTTAAAAGCATGATTTCAGGTTCATTTTGGTAGGTTAAAAATGAGATTTACCGAATTTTGAAAGCCCAATGTAACACACTTTTTGGTTGGTTATTTGTTTTATGATGTTGTTATTATATTGCTATTTGAGCTAATTGGCATCATTGAACAAACTTAAGAAATCTCCAGTCGTTATTGTTTTTCAATGACCAATTGACAAATTGTGCAACAATCGTAGCACAAATGCTTTACCTGTTTTCATTTCATGCATTTGTAAAACTTTCATTTACTAGAGTTTCAAAGCTTTCATATTTCTTTGATGAAATTGCTAACTCTGAGTAGCATTTGGAAATAAATTACACAGAAATCATCAAAAGAGCTTCCACTCTCCAAGCAAAATGGCCAATAGACAAACAGGAGCAGATCCTGGTTTTGCATGGGCATGTGCACTCGGTGGTCTGTACTAATCACAACGGTGCTTACAATCAGAGAATCTTTGAACATTTACATATTGAATATATAATACTTCTTTACAATGATCTGTACAATGATTTCATTCCACATGTATATGTTTGGTTCTGTCTTCCTCATTTTGTATCTTTTAGTTCAAATGGAATTTAAATGGAAATTATTCATTCATTTTTTTTCAATAGAAAATTGCTATGGCTACAGAATGCTTTGCATATTTTCCTCACTCTTTTTCTCCACAGTTTCTTTTCCTGATGACTAGAGTGATGAATATGCTATTATTAAACAGAACCATGCGCTATGGCTATGCAGTGCCATATGCTACAGTTACGCAATGCTACATGTTGGACAATACGAGGGACAAAATCCAAATGCCTTATGATTACTACAGGTGGAATAGTCTGATATAAACATATACACACACCATATGGATCTGGTATAGTGGTGTAACTATGTGAACTAGGGTCATTTATGGTCTCCTACAGAAGCTAACATTCCAGGCTGAAGTGGAAATTCACTAATAACCAGAGTAACTACTGTATATGGTTCCTAACAAACTGTCCTCATTAATACCTGCGGGGGAAGTTAATGGTGCTGCTTTTTTTCTGTTGTTATATATATATGTATAATTCGGGTGCTTCAATCTCTTTTCTTTGTTACTTGATATATGCTTTCTTTTGAATGAAAAGAGACCCAGAATAGATGGTATTTGTCCCTTTTCATTTGTTTAAAGATGGTTTTTATTTATACATTATTTACTAGCAATGTCTCAAAGGACACAACTATTTTCTACATCCACACAGCTGCCAGTGAAGTGAGAAATAGGGCATTCTATGATGTCAGAAGGTGCATTCTATAACATCAGAAGTTGGGCATTCCATGACGTCAGAAGGCACATTCTATGATGTCAGAAGGTGGCATTCTATGACATCAGAAAGTGAGCATTCTGTATGACAAGGAACTGATGGCCAAATGTTGTTGTCTGTGTTTTATAGATCTAATTCCTCTTTTATCATTCCATGAATGATTTTTGTATATATCTGGAAATGGTTTGTGACTGGGTGGTCACTTACACACTAGACTCAGGATTTCCCGCTACCTACCCGAACATTGGTGTGTTTTGTACAACAACAAATCTTTCATTTGGATTTCCCCACCTCCAGGTCTGTCCATATAATAAAGACAGGGATGGGACCATAGCATCATTCTCTCCCTACATGTTTATACAGATACTGATCAAGCTTCCAAATGAAATAGATGTAAAAGAAATGTATTTGGACAATGTAACACTCCTGCATGTACAAACAGGGATATTCATTGTGTCTGCTTACCCTAACCATTTCAGACGAGAAGCTGAGAGTGAAATGTGCAGCTTGGTCAAATGAACCTTTAGCTTTTACTCATTTAGAAAAGTTTACAACTTTATGGCATTTAGGAAAACTAATTGAATATCACCAACATATTCTGTTTTATTGTTCAAACACAGAAGTGGTTTGTAGCAAACAGGCTCAATATGCAGAATGAATGAAGTCAAGATGACGGGGCAGTTGGTATTCCTGTTGTGATCCTCTGTAAAGCCTTTAAGACAAAACACAAAACCCTGATTGTCAGCTGTCCTATTGAGGGAATGAATTAGTAATGAATGAAGTATGATACCTTCATTTATTACCCACGGAATAGAAAGTGTCCATTGACTCTTGGGTAGTGATAAACGGCATGTACAGAAAAATAGTACATACTGAAAAATCAGTGTGTATCTAAGTGAACTGATATCAGTATGCCACTTGTAAGGAAAAGGTGGATGATAAATACAATATAGACTGGTTTCAGATAAAAGCAGTTGTATGCTCCTCAGAGTTGACTCTGCTCCATATTCATGCATGCACTTGGATATTATGTGTCAACTCCTTGGAGCATACAATCACTTATATCTGAAACCAGTCAATATTGTATATATGGTGACAGGCAATGGCATGCAAAGAACTATTGCTGGACAAATTATCAGACATTCATGAAGACCTTTCTCTTTTTTTTCTATGTAAGACTTAAACTCAACCACTTCTTGCCAAGCGCCAGAGCAGATTCAGATTTGCTCTGGTGGAGTGCGATCCATGGCCACCTTGACTGCCACTCTCCCAGCTGATATCCTTACCAACTGAATCATAATCTCTGCTGGAAGAGTGAATTCATGTAGATCATTCTCACAGCAGATGTTTTGTTGTGCTTGGAGACTGTATTGAGGTGTCAGTGTTTTCCTTTTCTTTTTTGTGTATTTTGAAAAAGAGACCAGGAAGTTAGACTTTGTTATCAATTAGCTAAGCTAATAATGTTTTAAAATAAGTATTCATAGGTTATGTTCACGATTTCCTAAAGTCAGGAGCAGGTTTGTGGCCAGTCTCCAGATATGGTTACTTTGTCGCTGGTCTCCCTGAAAGGAATGCTAGGTACTACATCTCTTCAATCTCCAAGCACTCTTGCTATCTCCTTGTGTAAGCCAGGAGAGGGAAATGCTGTCCTTTTTAGTCATCTTGCTTGGCTATAGGTTTATGCAGCTTAAGGTCACATGGTCCTCATAGGAAGGTCATTGTTTGACCTTTCAGTTGTCAAAATGAAAAAGATTAAAACCCCAACTATAAGTTTGACTGAAGTCTGCAGTTTGTGCTGGGGTTCTGTGGACGTTTCCTTTTCATGCCATTCTAGTCTTGTGGATTTTGTAAAATACAAACATTTTTCTGTGCGGATAGTGATGTAACAAGTTGTACAGATGTAGCGCCTCCGCATTGTAGGTTGAGTAGATGTTTAATTGGAGTAGGCTTGACAATTTTCTTTTTTAGCTCGGTGTTTAAGACCTTTTACAGTGTTTTTATTGGGCTGGAGAGAAGGGGCAGACTGTCAGGCAGATAGAGGGGGGAATCACCCCAGGTGGTGTACAGAGGGGCAGACAAGTCCTGCTATATCGGTGAAGAAGACATTTCTGTAATCCGAAGAAGTGTCTGTGAATGGGAGTTGACTCAGGATTTTGAGGTGGCTCTATCACGTTTGGCTAGTGCTGGTATTGACTGTTTTCATGTATTTTTTTCCCAATTTCTTATTTTTATTAGTTTTTGATCAATATTGAATTAAGAGAGCAGTGTATTTTTTTCATTATTGAAGCAGTCCGCCTCATGTATATATACAACTTTAGTCCGCAGGCCTGTCCCTGTACCAGGACAGTTTATGACATCATACCAAGGTCTGGCAGGCCTCTAGTGTGCAGAATGTGAACCAGCAGAGCTCTTCATCCAAACCTATTTCCTGGATTTTCCATAGTTAATTTTCTTTTGTAAAAGGTAAATGCTGGAGCAGTCTCAGATGGGTAATAGCCTGGTTTAAAGTTTCCTAAATTAACGGTGACAGGAAGTTTCTTTGTAGGACCACTGGGCCTCTCAGTATATCATATAGCAGTATTGTGATTCTAAGTTTTGGGCATGGCTAGGGTTGCCATGCTGGTGTTTTCACTGTGATTTGTCTATTTTTCCTGTCCTCTATTGTTTCTGATTGTGCAATATAACAGGACACCTTGAGGTGATGACATTGGTATTTCCCATGCAGCATCCTGCAGTGTCACATGATCACAAAGGTACCATCCACATCATTATCAAGGCACTGCAGGGGGGTGTCCCTATTTTGATGTTACCACACCTTTTAATTTCATATCAGTGCATTCTTTTTATCTGCTAGTCGATACCGCTTTTTTGTTGTTGTGGATTTTATCATATTTAAATGTAAATAGAGCCAAACTACACGGTGATGTACAATGTCAAATACGAGCCAAACATTTCTGTTTTTATATCCGTGTTAGAAAGGGAAGAACCTCCAAGAAGTTTGCCATTTACTGGATTTCTTGTATCGGGAGTGTTTTGAGAAGCTGTGTGCCACTGCTGCACATTACAAACTGCCATCTGAACACTCCTTGTTGATGTGTCAATCTCTTTTGTAAACTTCACCGGGAGCTATGTGTATTCACCCAAACAGACAGACAACTGCTGTCAGTGTTCATAGACTTACGTAGTAGCTAAATTATCATGTAATACTTCTACTCAAAGTATTCCATCAGTCGGTTAGAGTTGAGGAAACGAGACATAAGTGGAAAACATTAAACTTGCTGTGAGTGGTGCATATTTCAGATGTTTTAATTTGATACCCATTGATCATGTCAAGCTTTATACAATACTCCTGACTAGAGGATGGTTTTTACCCTGTATCTAAAACCCAGTGTGCAGAGGGTGCTAGCAATTAGATGTAGGGTGTTAATTCATGCAGGGTTTATATATGTAACCGACTTGACAAACTTCCATTGTTCTAATTCACAACATATATGCCAAAACGAATCGAAAGAAAATCCACCAAATTTGTTTATCATTCATATGAGAAAGACGCGTGAAGAATTTTCACAATTTTGTTGACCTGTGACGTCAGAGACGCTGTGAAGTCAGAGACGCCGGCGCCTGTGGTGCATGCACAGATGATGAATTTCTGACCGACGACTGGTATCCTTACTTTGTGTGTATGCTGATGTGTAGCTCCAACAGGGCAAGCCCCTGTTACTATGGTAACATGAGTGTGACTGTATCATTGTATAGACTGTTGTGTGGATTGTACAGATGTTTCTGTATATTATTGGAAGTTCACAGACGCAACTAGCAATAAACTATAAACCAGTGACAGATTTCTTTTCCATCTGAATTGCTTTGACTTCTCTTTGTTGTTTGTTTAGATAAACAGAATAACAAACAAGGTAAATGCAAAAGACTACTAATGACACCTGTATCAGCGAATCCAACAAATTTATTCAATTTCTGATAATGAGTGTAATCTGTTTACCAATGGTCTATACTTTCAGTTGTTTTCTTTAATTGCATAATTAGGATGAAATCTGGGATATAAATCAGGTCAGTGCATAAAAAACCCTGTATGTAGTGACAGCTTCGGACAAGCTTATGTGCCCATCACCTGAGGTGCCACTAGTGTGGTTAAAGCTGTAGTTTAACTTAAAATGTAGACACCAAGTAATTTTACCGGAAGGTGATGATCTCGAAATATTGTGGAGCACCAAATTACAACTTAGTGTTTCTAGATCTAGAGAGAAATTTTCGGACATATTCAAATATGAGAGGTATTGGGCCTTATTGCTAGTATTACTAGTTAGCACTACATTATTCACTCACCAGAGGGCACCACCTCCTAGTTTTGGGATTTGGACTCTTACCATTTAATGGGATACCAGTTGGTCAGGGTTGAATCAATTCATGCATTGTTATAAAGTCTTAGCTAGGATTATAACACCCTCTGGTTGTTCTTTGAACCCAAGATCCACAAGATCAGGTTATATGATTTCTTATACAAGCGCTTGTATTGAAACTACAAGGAGCACATTGTCCTTATCTAGGTGAGCTGGCAGATACATGAATTGAAATGTTTACAGTCAAACAATATAACTTTGTCACTCCTATAGTTCTCAGTAGAGGTGGAAGCTAAATGGTTATATTTCTGCAAGACCCTTCGGCCTCCAAGGGTGTTTTGAAAATAGATCATGGGTTTGTAGTTTTATACATCCTAAATCTTCTTGATCCTGGCTTTCTAACCAGGGGGAGCCAATAGAGTGTGGAGAAGTTTGGGTATCTACATGCATGTCATGAATTTCATTGGGAGAGAATTACAAAAGTACACCACATAGGCAGATTCAAATCCAGATATCACAATATAAATACAAAGTAGCATGGAAAAATGTGTATTTAGGACATTTTCTTATAATTTGAGGTTTGCATTTCTGAACACTTTTATCTAATGCATTTCTTACTGCAGGGGCAGTAAAGGTGGCAAAATCTCTGGGATGGAATTACATTCTGTGACATACAAAATTTAGGTTGAAGTGTTATCACTGATTTCCCTCACTCAAAGAAATCTTTTTTAAGTCAACAAAAACCCTCTGTCCCATTACAGAAGACAACAAACAATCTAAAAATGTCCAGGACTAGCAATATATCAATGGATTTTTAAAGAGCCACAGCCCAGGAAGTCATTGACTCCTTGTAATTCCGTCACATTTTGTAATTTCACTTGCTGTATTTGGTCAATCTGTGCATGCGCAGCACTGTAGCAACTACGAAATTTGGAATATCAATACTACAATTGGTCAGCAAATTTCAAAGTACAAGAACATGTCTACATATGTAATATATCTAGAGGCTTTTGACTGGCTGCCTGTGTCACGTTTACCTTGGAATACATGATGTCATCATCTGGCTGTGTTGATATGGCTGGCAATTCTGGCATGTGCTCAACAAACAAGTGTGTTAGAGCTAGGTCTGATAGGTTCCATGGAAGTCCTTCACCCATCCCATAATTCTCAACATGATTATTCTGCTTATCCATTTCCCTGGCTTTATCTCTTCTCATGTCTTGAGCTATAGCTTCTACTGGGTGTCCCTGTTGTTTAAATCTCAATCTGCCAGTACCCACTTGAGTCCCACTTGCTTTCTTTTATCCTATCATACTTGTATGCCTTGCCTGATTCTGTTCTGGCCTTAGCATGTATTCTCTCTTCCCCTTACTATGCCCTTCAATGTTCTGAGTTCTATTTTATCCTACCCCTAATAAAAAAACAAAAAGAATTATCGCTCTAGTGGGATTCAGTTGTCAAATGATGTCATTTGAAAAGCGACCAATGATTATCACTGATTATCGGTGAGTTTTATGTTATTTCTTAATTTGCTGAAGTAATTTAGATGGGGTAGGATAAATTCTAAACCAAACTCGAGTTAGTTGTGTTGTTTATCGCACTCCGGCAATGTTGTGTATCACTGCACTCGTCTTTGCCTTGCGCAGTAAACGCGACATTGCCGTTGTGCGATAAACAACAACACGACTAACTCTCATTTGGTTTCTCCTAAGTATAGCTCCCTACAGTCCCTTGTGATAGAATATTGATCTTTGCTGGGTTCCACTGCTGACAAGGGGAGATTATGTAACCCCACTATTCATTTCCCTGTGTGATATATGCTGGACGAGGTTGTTCACTGTTTCCACTAAATCTGATTGCCTGTCTACTTGTATAACATGTGGGAACCTCTGATTTGTTGGTCCCTGGGACCCATATCACTAGTTTCGTGACATGTCTAGATGGGGTCTAGATGGTTAGACATTAGACTTTGTTTTGTCCGTTCTTGCTTGCGCTGTTGGTGCCACTTTTCATGTCTGTCTAACACTTTTGTCACGAAACTAGTGAAACAGGTCCATGACATGTAGATTTGTTTAATTCTTATGTTTGGGGTCTGTCTTCACCTAAGGGCAGCTACTTGTGTTGTCACGAAACTAGACAACCCCAATGTCTGTATGGTGTCACAGACATGTCACGAAACTAGTGAAACAGGTCCCAGGGAACTGTTTCAATAGTTTTGTGACATGTCTAGATGGCATCTGTGACACCATACGGACAGATCAACACAAGTTGTGGCACTTATGACAAGACAGACCCTAAACACAGTTTCCGGTTTCAAAAGTATTAGACAATTTTACTCACTTTTCGTAAGAATTAAGCAATGACACTTTAACACGAGTAAGGAATACACATAACACATAATCGTTCCAAATATGAAGAAAATTGGCCACTCAGATTCGCTGATATTTGACATCAACTGTGACATGCATTTTGAAACTAGACAAAAAAATTCTGCTGTTGCTTGCACTGTTATTGCCGCTGTTGATGTCTGTCTGGGCCTAATGTCACAAAACTACTGAAACAGGTCCCTGGTCCCTGGGCCTGCTGGAATAGACCGCATTAGTGTGAGGTCATTTGACTGGGGTTTCCCTACGTTCTGATGCCAAACATTGGGATATCCCAGGGGATATCCCTTCATAAGTGCAGCAGTTGGCATTTAGACATCTCAAATTTTTTAATTCTACAGTATATTTAACTCTACTATGCCATGATGCCATGGCACCAAAATGACGTCAGAACTAATGCAGTCTATGGCTGATGTGTACCATATCGTGATGGCGATGGCATGTGTCTGTATCCCTCACTGCCCATATTTACATAGAACTGCATCGAGAATCGTATAAATAGACAATACTCCACGAGTTTGGATGTGCCTGCATCGTCATCGAGGCAAAGCCGAGTGACGATTATGGCACATCCAAACTCGTGGAATATTGACTATTTTACGATTCGAGTGCGGTTCAGGATTTATCTCACCCATTTCTATGATGTTAGATAGTATCAGAATATCAGAACAGCTTGAATATACCTAGCGAATCCATGTGACGTTATCTCAAATTCAATACGCCACGGCCGTGGCGTAGTATTGTCACTTTACGGGGGTGATCGTTGAGTATTTTTTCCTAATGTTATTTCTATGGCGAAGCTTGTACCAGGGGTGAGATAAATGCCTGTTGCCCACAGTTCACTGGCGGGTTCCCGCTCTATCCTTGTGGACCATACCAATTATGCCATTCCCTCTCTGCTGACCCCTACCTCGACCTCTGTAGTTATTTCCCGACTGGCCTCTATTGTTGTTTTAGTATCTTCCTTGATTTTTAGGTCTAGGAGGAGCTAGAGGGCAGCCTCTCTTATAGTGGTTTTCACTACATGTCCAACACTGGACTGTGGCAGGGTTATCAGGACTAGGCAGCTGACCTCGGTTCTGGACATATTCATGCCTGAGATACTTAAGTCTGCTAGTTGGGCAGAAGAGACTACATTCTGGAGGTTCTACAACAGGGAGATTGAGAAGGCAGACAAGGTTACGAATTCTATTCTTGGTCCTGCTTGATGTTGTATTTTTGATAACTAAGAATAAAGAGTCAATAATTGAATGTATGATACTCAACACTTTTTCTTGGAAGTTGCGAAAACTAAGCAACTATGGATAAGAATTTCGTCGCACACTCCATAATTTATATGTACATACGTAAATAAGAAAAGAAACCTTAGAAATTCAGAGAATGGAATATACTATTGAAATGGATGTAATCTGAATGGGTCGTCCTCCCCTTTTCTTTACACAAGTGTTTATCCTTCCCCTCTTCCCCCTTTTAATCTTTTATTCATTTTTTCCCCTGTCTGTTTTGGAATATTTGAGATCAGACTTATCCCCTATTGTTTCCCCATGTCTTGTCTCCCCCCCCCCCCCCCGTGTCTGTCCTATTAGTTAACCTTAAGATTAATACTTCTGAATCTTTTGTAACCACACTAAAGATGAACATTACCTTTTATAAACACCTGAAATAATTTAGTTCTGTAGCACCCATGCTCATACCGTATTTTGTCTGGTGAAGGATCTAAGTATCCATAAAAAATAAGCAGCAATATTTCCAATCTTGTATAACTCTTTATTGTTTGATCTGGTATATTGTAGTTGTTACTAACTGATCTTCCTTTAACATCTTGCAGAAATAATGTCATGGGTATCCCATTGTAATTGAATCTTCTTGATTATTGAAAAGATATATAGAAAAATAACCTCAACACTGCACCAAAACCACCATTTTATTCATATATACGCCATCGCGGAAGTGCATGTATTGGCTGAATATTGACTTGTTTTCATATATATACGCCCAGGCCTTATATACGGACGCGTCTTGGCTATATTTCACACCGGGCGTATATGAGAGGAAATACCCTCTGCCCCCACTGCTTCCCGCCCCTTTGTGTTGGTAGAAGTACAGGTGTCCTCAGTAGGAAGCCCTTGGCTATGGCAGCATGATGCCTCCAGGCATTCCCATGGCTATGGCAGCATGATGCCTCCAGGCATTCCCTGGCTATGATAGCATGATGCCTCCAGACATTCCCTTGGCTATGGCAGCATGATGCCTCCAGGCATTCCCCTGGCTATGGCAGCATGATGCCTCCAGGCATTCCCTTGGCTATGGCAGCATGATGCCTCAAGGCATATTAGAGGCATCATTGATACTTATGTACAAAATTCAATAAATAGAAGAATAATTGTTTGAATAAAAAAAAATGTTGACAAGGTATCATTGACATATTGACCTTTGATTTGGTATAACAAAATATCATCAGTTACCAAGGTAAGTTACTCAAATCATATGACACATCATGTAACATTGCTATTTCGCAAAAAAGCTGCCTGTGGTAGCAGGGTCGTTTATGCAATGCCTGCCGTTAGTGGTGAACAGGGGAACTGCGTGCTGCAGGGAAAGGGCTAAAAAGACAATCAATATTCATTTAATATGACCGTCCGATGACAGTCGTACTACTACCATCTGACAGTCCTAGGAGAATCCTTTCATATATTTAACAGCCCCCAGATATAAGATCAGCTAGTGAACTGGCCAACGAACACAGAGTAACACATCAAGCTTTGAAGGAGATACACCCAAGAGTTACAATCCTCATATAAGTGATATAGCCTCCACATCACAACCTCTTGACATTTTAATGTGTTAAACCGTTATGACATCATTTATATCTATTTATATCAATAACCAAAAGCAGGTATGCTATAATGGGATTAATACAGAGTAGATATGGAGCATAACTGAATATCTACTTCAGAGTATAATCAAATGAATAGATATCAATGGTTAAAGGCTCACTTGACTCCTCAGCGGAGGCTGGAGAATAAGTATCATGTAACCTATATTCCTATATACCCATTTCCGAAACCTCTATAGTTACATACAGCTGTTGGGGGTGCAGTAATTATAAGTTATGTAGCGAGGCTGACATTTTCGTCCCAGGCTGACGTTTTCGTCCAAGGCTGACGTTTTCTTCCCGGCTTGACCACGTGACATAAAGAGCAGCAGGAAGAAAACTTAGCTATTGCAGTTAATCGATAAGGTTGGCCATTTTTCTGGGGCTATCGCAGGAAAAGAAATAATCCTTTTTATTGATATTTGAAGGTATATAGGATTAGGGAAACCAAGTACCGGTAATCAAAAGTCAAAGTTACTCAGTAAGGCTTGGAAGAATTACTGCCCGGGGCCAAGGCCTTGGGCAGTAATTTTTCCCGCGCCTTACCTCGTAACTCTGAACTTTTGCTCACCGGAACATAGTTTCCCTCTAATCATAATCCCGACAATCAATTAGGAAGAGTCATTATGTTGAGGCCCCGTGTAATGTATTGTAATTAGTTTTATATATCTGGCATCTAGAATTGTATCATTTTGCAATTCAGTTAATCATAGTTGGGAGAGCAAAGTGTTCATTAATCCAGTTGAAGGGAGGCAGATAATATCAGATGATTAGGCTTGTGACTTGCCCTCCATCCAGAACACAGGAAGCATCTTTGTAAATGTCTGATAATCATTTTGCAATTTAGCTAATCATAGTTGGGAGAGCAAAGTGTTCATTAATCCAGTTGAAGGGAGGCAGATAATATCAGATGATTAGGCTTGTGACTTGCCCTCCATCCAGAACACAGGAAGCATCTTGGAAAATGTCTGATAGACATAACTGGCACTCTTCACTAAGCCACGAGGAAGTGACCACCAGCACTCCTGACGAATGATGCAGCAAGCAGTGAACATAGTCGCAGCCGTCAGGTGGTAGACCAGAAGCCAAGGGCGAGTGTCCTTGCTGAAAAGATCACAGATGATTGATATCAGGAGATGCATTAGGTTGTTACTCACAACTCTCCTAGTATAAGGTATGGGTTTCTTTTCAGCACCCTGTATACTTGCATCACCTGAAATGTACTACCTGTGAGGACTAATAGACCTATTGTGATGGCTATCGTTTTGTTGAATGTAAACAAATAAGAATAAGAACACTGGAATGTACACAGACTGAATAAGGAATAAGATAAATTAGTTGAACACAGTCAGGATGATTAGATAAGGATGAGTATTAGATAATTTCATAAGAAAATGGAGAGCAACCACAGGCTATTCAGTTATCTAATATATATGTATAAACACCCTTTTTAAACATTTAATTGATCATATTTCCAAGTTTCATTGCAGCGTGAATAGGGGCACTTTGCATTCCGTTACCAAGGTACTGTATAGACAGGTATCAATAAAGATTGTTTACCCAAGATCTGGGAGCTGTTTCAAAACCATAGACTTAACCCACATTTTGAAACAGCTCCCTGGAATCTAGTTTTGTATTAACTGGGATCTGTAGAAGTCATCTGAAGAAGGATTACAAACCAGGGAATATCCGAACCAGCCAATGTAACACCATATAAGGTGTTTAAAAAGGGTGTTTATACATATATATTAGATAACTGAATAGTAAATGACGCACAAATACATGGTACAGACAGCGAAAGGTATGAAGAATGTATAAAAATAAGAATTTCCTAATAATTTGTCCATAATAAATCATAACGCAGAAACTGTATTTAAGTAGGAATTAACACTATAAGAGAGACATACTATGTGATTATGATCAAATATCTGTTCACCATCTTTGTAAATTTGTTGAATTTTCTTCACGGAAGACTGTATCGATCGGAAGAACAATTGTAATGATTGAATGCGAAATAAAAACTTTTTTTTTTTAATTCAACCACTGAGAGGGTTCGGAAAAACCTAAGTACTACCACTTTTGTGAGGCTCCAAAGAGTTTGCTCTACATGGAGGAACACACAGAGTAACCTTACTTACTGCAGACTGGGCCTTATATACAGACCCAATCCGAGCCAACCCATAGCACAGCCATTAATATTAGTATTAATATTAGTATTAGGGATGACATGCCATATAACTTGAACAGAATTGTTATAACTAGTCTGAATCTTCCCACACTTAGGAGGTGTACACTGACATGAGCGACTAGCTTAGAGATAGGTGCCTGCCCCTAAAGGGTTAAAAAGAAAGAGTTGGGGATATCAAGTAAATTCAAACTATCCAAATATTGGTTTGTTATAATAGTTCTATGCCTAAGCTAACCTTTGAAGAATATGCCTTGATATTGCCATGGTCCTACATCTCTGCTTTAGTCAATATCGATATACGTAGATGTACAAAGCTAATATGGTTTAGAGGTTACAGAAACCCCTGTACCTGGGAGCTGTTTCAAAAGTCGGGGGGAGCCAAATGAGAGTAGTCACCCCCAAAGCGAGAGCAAACAATGGCACTTGGAGCATTGCTGTCGAGGTGGAGGTGCCGCTCGGTTATTATCGGTAGCGCCAGAAATGATCGTTATCGAAGTATAAGTAAGAGGGGGTTCTTCACCTTCCTTGGTATCCCGACAAGGTTGTCCGCCATGCTGCCACAACGACGTGACACACTTATCTGACCGCATGCCAGAGGGTATTGGTACCAGTTTTGGTGCCACTTTGATTCAATGTGCCACACGCTGTTGCCAGCCTCTCGTTCTTAAATGCGACGTGCCACTTGCGAGACTTAGCTCGACTTTTGAAACAGCTCCCTGGATAGTAGTGCCAGGCAACACATTACCTCAGATCCATCTACAATCTAGAAACGAGATACATCTGCAAGCTAAATACTAAGCTAAAAAGATTGTGTCATGCCTGGCGAATTTGAGGTGTCGGCTATATGATGGCAAATGCTCAGATTACCAAAATCGGATCAAGAGTGGTGAATCAAAGCATAAGCCTTATCCTACCCCTAATAAAAACGGTCCATAAGCATAACATAGGCAAATTTTATGCTGCATGCAATGACATAAAGTGCGATTTATGCCTCTAGGGGCATACAAAAATCAACCAATCAGCGACCAGATGGTGAAAAAAGTTCCGGTTGGACTCAAAAGTTCCGGTTGGATTTTGGTTTGTCGTTCAATCAATATTTATATTTTAGTAATCCAAAAGGGTAGAGACGGGGTAGGATAAATACGAAACCGAACTCGAGTTAGACTTGTCAGTGTCTATGCCACTCTGCTCAGGTCTGTTCCTCACTACGCTCAGCTAACGCTTCGCGTAGTAATACACAACCTTCCCGTCGTGGCAAAAACACTGACAAGTCTAACTCTCGTTCAGTTTCTACTAACTCTTGGGGCCTATATTTCAGTCATGACCATATGTGATAGTTACCAGTCAGTGACCTATTCAAGAGCATCAGGTTCCAGAGACAAATGGTCATAACAATAGTGACCATTTTGAGGGGTAAAAGGTCTTGATCACTGTTTCATGTTCCAGAGTCGTGACCATTTGGTGACCATTTAGTCCAAATGGTATCCAAAACAGTGACAGGGTCAGACATGTCATACATGTATGATATTCATACTAAAATCTATCTAAATTTAAAGACTTTTGCAGTGGAGGATTCTATATGAATGTAATACCTTTATCACAGATTACATATTTTTCCAATGATTATTTCATCCATAAGAATTGTTTCACCAAAGCATGTGACAACTGCTGACACTGGTCTGCTTGAATACCTTGTTTACTGCAGTGCTCTAAGTTGGTGTGATAGTCTCATGCTACTGATTGGAATATTTCATTTTATACATTGGGTCAAATGAGACAATATTTACTGCGATGAATTATCCATGCCTGTCATATCTAATTCCCAAATTTCATAATTTTCTATTGAGCAATATACAAGTGAGACATGTTTTTGTTTTTGAATGGGCTTTGGACCGACAGTGATCAAAACAGCCCAACAGTGACCGTTTCTGAGGAACACTTTGTGGTCATGATCACTCTTTTGGTCTCCCAAATGGTCAATGTTTTTCGATCACATCCAATAAAGACTTTGCTGTCTGAAAAACAGAGATCTACTGGACCCAAGTTTGAATGACCACTCAGCAATGTCTGCATTGTAAGATTGAATTGTAAGATTGAATTGTAAGATTGAAAACATACTAGATGAACATACTAGACTTTCCTTCTAAAAAAATTGTAACTTCTCCAAAACCCAGAAAGAGGCACTAAAAGAACTAGCAAAGGTCAAGGAAATAGTTATCAAACCAGCAGACAAGGGAGGCATGACAGTCACACAAAACAACATGGACCACATTGCAGAAGCTATGAGACAACTAGCCTAAAATAATCACCTAGCGAGAAACCCTCATAATTAACAAAAAAGCCAACGAGGAGATTGACCAGATGATTGGGAAATCTCAGCAAGTCCAGGGAGCTGTTTCAAAAGTTGAGTGAAGTCTCGCCAGCAGCACGTCGCATTTCAAAGCGAGAGGCCAGCAACAGCGAGCAGCACTTTGAATCAAAGCGGCAGCAAAACCGGCACCAATACCCAATAGCGAGCAGCACCTCCACCTCGACAGCAACACTTCAAGTGCCATTGTTAGCTCTCTCTTTGGCTGTGAGTTCTCTCGTTTAGAACTCTCCTGACTTTTGAAACAGCCCCGGATCAAATCTAACATTCTAATTTATGTTTTATATTACATGGTAGAGATCGATCAGGGGGCTGTTTCACTAGGAGCTACAAGTCTCGCTGTTTGTAAGGCCACTCAAAAAAAAAAAATTGTTTCTCATCACCAAGCCATGAAAAATATGACGAGGGCGCTTTTTTTTTTTTTTTTTTTTTGCTGGGTCAGAAATGGCCTTTGAAGTGTAATAATATGGACTTCAGACACTTATTTAGGTCATATTTGGCAGTCTCGCTGTAAGTTCCTTATATCTCACTCATTTTACTGTGTGTAATGGGAGATTATGTCACAGATGTTAGCCCAATAGTCAATGTGACGGGTGAGATAAATTCCTACATATTTTTTCCGCACATCTTTTCAATTATTTTGAAAAAATTGAGAAAGTCTATGAATTTTGTGGCATTCCTCCTCCCCTGCATGGGAGTGCCTTAAGGCATTCATTGTCCCTGCCTAGGAGTGCCTCAAGGCTTGTCGGAAGGCCCCCAACAAACTTCATGTCGCAGCCTGTCGTGGCCTTGTCGTAGCCTCTTGTCGGGAACTGGGGTCCACCAACGAGGAGCGGGGTTTTACTCTAAAGGGGGGCGTCCACCAACCACGACAAGGCTACGACAAGTGCCGACATGAAAGTTCCAATCGCAGCCTGGTCGCAGCCTTGTCGTGAGAAGAGCAGGGTCGGGACAGCGGTGTCCTGGCGTGTCGTAGACGTTGCTGGTTGCCATTAAAAAGGCGCCCATGGTTCCGACACACTACGACAGTGATAACGAGGAATCCACAACACTCCACGACAAAGGTCTAGTCATAACAAAAATCGAACATGTTCGATATTGTCGTATCCTTGTCGGAAGGCCCCCGACAAGCTTCATGTCGCAGCCTGTCATGGCCTCGTTGTAGCCTCTTGTCGAATTGTTGAATTAGGACGAGGGCGCTTTTTTTTTTTTTTTTTTTTTTTTTTTTTGCTGGGTCAGAAATGGCCTTTGAAGTGTAATAATATGGACTTCAGACACTTATTTAGGTCATATTTGGCAGTCTCGCTGTAAGTTCCTTATATCTCACTCATTTTACTGTGTGTAATGGGAGATTATGTCACAGATGTTAGCCCAATAGTCAATGTGACGGGTGAGATAAATTCCTACATATTTTTTCCGCACATCTTTTCAATTATTTTGAAAAAATTGAGAAAGTCTATGAATTTTGTGGCATTCCTCCTCCCCTGCATGGGAGTGCCTTAAGGCATTCATTGTCCCTGCCTAGGAGTGCCTCAAGGCTTGTCGGAAGGCCCCCAACAAACTTCATGTCGCAGCCTGTCGTGGCCTTGTCGTAGCCTCTTGTCGGGAACTGGGGTCCACCAACGAGGAGCGGGGTTTTACTCTAAAGGGGGGCGTCCACCAACCACGACAAGGCTACGACAAGTGCCGACATGAAAGTTCCAATCGCAGCCTGGTCGCAGCCTTGTCGTGAGAAGAGCAGGGTCGGGACAGCGGTGTCCTGGCGTGTCGTAGACGTTGCTGGTTGCCATTAAAAAGGCGCCCATGGTTCCGACACACTACGACAGTGATAACGAGGAATCCACAACACTCCACGACAAAGGTCTAGTCATAACAAAAATCGAACATGTTCGATATTGTCGTATCCTTGTCGGAAGGCCCCCGACAAGCTTCATGTCGCAGCCTGTCATGGCCTCGTTGTAGCCTCTTGTCGGGAACTGGGGTCCACCAACACAGCAGTGTCATGGCGTGTCGGGAGCGTGTGGGGTGTCCCAGGAGTGGTGTTTTACTCTGAAGGGGCGCGTCCACCAACCACGACAAGGCTACGACAAGTGCAGACATGAAAGTTCCAATCGCAGCCTTGTCGCAGCCTTGTTGTGAGAAGAGCAGGGTCTGGACAGCGGTGTGGTGGCGTGTCGTAGACGTTGCTGGTTGCCATAAAAAAAGGGTCCATGGTTCTGACACACTACGACAGTGATATTGAGAAATCCACAACACTCCACGACAAAGGTCTAGTCGTAGCAAAAATTGAACATGTTCGATATTGTCGTAGCCTTGTCGGAAGGCCCCCGACAAGCTTCATGTCGCAGCCTGTCGTGGCCTTGTTGTAGCCTCTTGTTGGGAACTGGGGTCCACCAACCACGACAAGGTTGCGACAAGGCTTCCAATCATAGAGCTGTCGTGGACCTTGTCGGAAAGCCATTGTCGTAGCCTTGTCGTGGTTGGTGGATGCCCCCCTTAATTGGTTACATGACACCACTTGATGCATCACTTTTGCCAACCATATAACCACAATGAATGCATTCCTTACATCAGGAGCTTTAATTTGATACCAAATACTCATATTTTTCATGATTTCTATCAATGTTTCATCTCATCTATGGAAAAAAAAAAAAAAAAAAAATCTTCTAAAAACGTTTTTGCTGACGCGCGCGGTGATGAGAAACAAGTTTTTTTTTTTAAGTGGCCTTATATGGATGAAGCAAGAAGACAAAGAAATCTAGTAAATAAGCAAATAAAAGAGGGTAGAGAGGGGTATACTCTACAACGGATAAAGATAAATAGGTCAGACCATTTATGTTGCCGTATTTTCATTATTTGTGAGAGTGAGGAAGGAGGAAGACACCATGATGATGCAGAGTGAAGTGTATGTTCCCCTGCTTTCAGTTTCGCAAGTCCTACTTTTAGGTCTCACAACACAGAGTGAATAATAATAGTATCCCATACACATACCGCCTCTCAGACCCATATCTAGAGCGTGAATTCCACCAACCAGACCAAACAAAAAACGTTGTGTGGCGCTTATACAACGGTTGCTGGAAGATCTCATAAAACTTGGTTCGTTTCTGGTTGGTTGAGCAGATGTAGACGTGCACGACGTGCAGGTGTATGTGTATGTGTATGTGTACCGAAAATTAAAAAAGTCCACTACCTCTTCCATGCCCATTGTTGTTTTTAGACCCGCCGACCCCCGTCTCCTGCCACCCCCGTCACCCCTCGACTCCCCCCCACCACCCCACGCCACCCCTAGCCAGCCTCAGTGAGAAGCCCCCCGCTGCCCACCGCCCACCGCCACCGCCCGCCGCCAGCTGCGTTTGTACAGGTTGACTCAGTGGGAAAACCCTCCCCCACCCCCCACCGCCCGCCCATGCCCGCCGCTTCCCGCCGCGAGGTGTTATGGTGTCGGGTACACATGTGCAGCCGCATTCACACGTGTGTGGCCGCATTCACACGTGTGCGGCCGCATTCACACGGGGGTAAGATGATTTCATGATTCAACTGTAAGTTTGAACAGGGCCATTATATACTGTAGCTGGAGTCACCACACCTAGAAATAGTGTTTTAAAGTCAAATCTATTAGAAAAACGGTAAAAAATAAATAAATACAGGGTTTATTATGTGTAATTAATCAATTTATTCTCAATCCGGTTTTATAAATGTTTTATAAAATAAATTGGTAATATAAGATTGTATTTTTCATATAATACAGACTTGGATGGTTAATGGAAAATGAAATATGCTACCAGCAGTGTCCCCAAGTTGCAAAGATCGGAACTCTTGGATGGTGGTGTATATACAACGGAATCAGGCGTATATATGACGTATATAAGACCGCACCATGGACATGTATATACGCCACTAGATAAGGCGTCTACGAGACGGATAACAGGTCGAATTTCTAGACGCAAAATCCTATTGTTAGACGCGTTTCGGATACATATGTAAAGCGGTAGGTTTCGTGCAGTGTAACAATCTTTGATGAACATGATAATTACCTATCATGTTCAAGCTTACAATCAGTTCATGCAAATGTACATGACAAAGGAATAGTAATAGGGATCAGTATTAAGAACTGGAAGCAAATTGTATGTTCATCATCGATTGCATAACGAAACTCAATGAAACCAAAGGTTGCCCCAAACAATTTTGGTCTGTAATCAAAGATTTAATGAGTCCGAATGATACGGTTAGTAATTGTGAGTTGGATTATGAAGGTAAGTAGTGTTTAATTCATTTTTTTACTAAAATTGGACAAAAACTAAACTTGAAGAATTTCAAAAAGTATACCAATAGACTAATTAAATATGAAAGTAGTTTGAATCTTGATGTATATTTAAAGTTCAATACCGAAACAGTTGTGAAGGTGATTAAAGAAATTAATTTATCTAAAAGTAGTGGATTGAAATATGTACCCACGACGATATTAATAGATAGTCTATATACGTTGATATTACCTTTTGTTGACTTACTAAATTGTTCCATTGATACAAGTGTCTTTTCCTCACCATGGAAAGTAGCTACTGCAGTGCCTATCCCGAAAAATGGGAATCTAAAATTAATTGACAATTGGAGACCGATTTCTCTGCTGTGCACTCCGAGTAAGATTTTAGAGAAGCGTATGCATAATATTATTTATACTTTATTAGTGGACTCTGAATTGTTAAATGACAATCAATATGGATTTAGACCACATAGAGGTACAGCTGATGCTATTTTTATGTTTGCTAATAGTTTGTATGAAGCAAGGAATAAGAAAAATGTAATTGCAGCCTGTTTTGTAGATTTTAAAAAGGAGTTTGGTAATACACTTTCAGCGACTAGAGAGTAACCGCTACATTGGTGCCGTGACCAGGATCTTTGGCTGCTTGCACAGCCGAAGATCACTGGAAGAGAGGAATGGCGGATAAGCTGGGTGTAAAAACCCGGTCGAAGATCGCCGTTCAGAGTCCTGCCGCAGAAGGCGCAGCTGGCCCGGAGAAGACACAAGATGTCCGTACTCCGCTGGAAGCTGCTAGCCAGTCGCGGAAGAAGGCTGCAAGGAATGTGGCTGAGCAACTAAGCTCAACCGTACTCCACATGGGGACGCCCAGAGCGGACTCCATGGAAGAGAAGGACCTGGAAGGAGTAGGCCGAATAGGCGATTCCGAGGAGGGTCCTGAGCGTGGGGAAACCCCAGTAACCCGGCCTAAGACCGATTCTCGGATCGATCATGAAGCCGAGCAACGTCAAGCGAAGCAGCGTCTACTCGAAGAGCAAGAGGCTGCTAAGATGATGTTGCAAGATGTGTATTCTCGGGCCAAATACGCCGCTGAGTCACTGCGAGTGCAGAAAGAACAGCTTGCGTTGGTCGAGGATCAAGAAAGGGCGGTATTGGAGCGCACACAGCGCGCAGAGGCAGACTATGCTTTAAAGTATAGGTCTCCACCGCCAGGCTGGCAGAGTGTGACTAAGGATCACGTATACTCCCCACAAGGGAATGCAACGGGTCCTCAGATCTATACGCTGCCACGGATAGATCGGAGACCTCCGATGGTGAACTTTGCTTCCCCAACAGATTCTCTGAGGAACTCTACGCACGCTAGTGATAGGGGAGTACCGTCTAATTCCGCGATAGCAGAATTAGGACTAAACCCTGTGCTTGCGGAGAGTAACGCGGATTGGGTGTTCAATCGATCTCTGGCACAAGCTAGAGATGTCCCGATTGTGAGACCGGCAGAAACGGCCAGACGCAACGCCATCTTTCCGAAGCCTTTTGGTAAAGGAATGGTGTGGGAGCACTGGTTTGCCGGGTTCTGTGAGGATGTCCAGTGCAATGGGTGGAGTACTACCGATGCACTGCCATACCTCATGAGAGCGTTGCGCGATGGACCCAGAGAGGCTGCTTTACGCGTCTACCGGTGTTCAGCTACGCATGGATGGGATGCCCTTGTAGAAGTGGCATCTTATTACTGTGGGCAGCTAGTAACGCTGAACCCTCGTTCGACTTTTCGAATACAGGGTAAGGATGAGTCCGCCCGTGCTTACTGGTTAGCCTTACAGCAATTGCTGATGGAGGTTTACCCCGGTACTCGACTGGACTCACCGGCACTGCATGAGGATCTACAAACTCAGTTTGTGAAGGGTCTCAGAGACGAGGACATCCGTACAGAGGTGGTCTCGAAATGGGAGCCTGGTATGACCCTCATACAGGTGTTGAAAATAGTGGACGCCTATGAACAAAGGTGTGCCCTGTTCGGACAGTATGGAAAACCTGCGAGTAAGACTCGGGTTGCCATGCTAACGCCATCCTGGGAACAGGATGAGTTGACGGCGGAAGAAACCAGCGACCCCGAAATAGAGGATGTACTCTCTGCAGTGCAGTCAATGGTACTCGGATGCCGTGGTTTCCGCGGTAGGGGCCGTGGCCGGTTGAATCCAGGGAGACCCAGGAATGGGAATCCTCAGATGACAGAACAGGCCGTGGGTAAGGATTCCAAGGAATCACCTACTGTAACGGAGTTGTTGCTGCAGATCAACGAAAGGTTATCGCAATTGGAGAAAAACCAATTAGATACTCGACGTTGTTGGCAGTGTGGAAAGACTGGGCACATTTCTCCAGAATGTCCCCAGAAGCTGGCTGCTGTAGAAACCACAGACAGTCCTCTAGCTTTGCCTTCCGCTCATGAGGATCCGGTAAACTAGAAAGGGCTACGGTAAGTGGCGAAACAGTAGCCCCAGCAAGTGTACGCCTGATTACACAAACCGGAGAACCAGCGAGTAAAGTGAATCTTGCTAGGACCAGAGAGGAAGAGATTTCGAGTCAGATTGCTACAATTTGTTCTCGCTATCTATCTCTGAAGCATCCCTGTTTACAATGGTTACGCCAGCGTGGATGGGACCTCGGCACCCTCGATGGTATTTCCCGGTTCATTCAGCAGCCTTCTCCTCTAGGAGGGAGACGATGGTATGTACCTGTGAGAATTCAGGGCTTGAGAGTAGATTTGTTGGTTGATACTGGAGCAAGTCGCTCTGTGTTGAATCACAATCTATATAAGACTTTTGAATTTGATCCGGAATGTAAAGTTTCGGAAGCAAGTGCAAGGGCTGCTAATGGTACTCCGTTGAAGTGCTACGGCAAAGTGATTATTCCGATCTCAGTAGGTAACACTGAATTAGTGTGGAGTCCCATAATCAGTGATATCGAAGAGAATGGAATAATTGGAATAGACTTCCAAGCGTTGTATGGAGTGTCATTGGACCTTCAGCAAGGCCTGCTTCGGATTAAACACCCGGAACAGCTGGAAGTAGAATGTTCCTGTAGACGGATTTCTTCAGTGGTCTCTGTCAGGCAGGATGTAAGTATCGCCCCTCAGCAGATGGTGAATGTGCTAATAGCTGGGGAAGGTGACTTGCCGTTGGCAGATGCTATGTTTGAGCCTGATCCAATGTTATTCCCAGACAAAGGATTACAGGCTTGGGACACCCTTATGGGTGGAGCTTGGATCGGATCCATACCCGTGAGTAATCATACCACGGGGAGGATAGTGTTGAAGAAATGCGACGTTGCTGGCCGAGTAATATTGGCTAACTCCGTAGATACAGTGGAGGTCCGTCCTCTAGGTATTTCGCCTATCGACAAAGACCCGAGGGAGGTGAAGATTGGGTGCGTGAACACGAACTCGGAAAAAGATCCTGGGTTTGCAGTTCTGCTCGAGACCCTAGAAACTCTGATTACTGCTGCAGACGCCCTAACAGGTGCGGAGCAACAGGAGTTAAGAGGTATGCTAGGAAGGTGGAATAAGATCTTTGCGCGGCCAGGAGACCCATTGGGTAGAACTGATCGCGCAGAGCACCACATTGATACAGAGGGAAACGTTCCATTTAGACTACCCTACCGGAGACTACCACCCATAAAGCGGGAAGCTTTGGAAGAGGAGTTACGGAAAATGCTTTCTCAAGAAGTGATCATACCCAGTGAAAGCCCTTGGGCCAGCCCTGTGGTGATGGTTACTAAGAAGGATGGTACTTGCCGGTTCTGTATTGACTACAGAAAACTGAACGGTATCACCCGTAAGAATGCCTATCCAATACCACGGATCGATGAGAGTCTCGACTCTCTAGGAGGGAACCAATGGTTTTGTACCTTGGATCTCCAGTCCGGATATTGGCAGGTAAAGATGGCTAGTGAGGATCAGCCGAAAACTGCCTTCACTACCCATGAAGGGCTGTATGAATTTACAGTAATGCCCTTTGGCCTCTGCAATGCCCCAGCCACGTTTGAATCCATGATGGATCAGATGCTGAAAGGATTGCAGTGGAAGAAATGTTTGGTTTATTTAGACGACATAATTGTTTTCGGGAAAACTGTGGATCAATGTTTAAATAACCAAGCGGAGGTCTTTGAACGTATAGAGTCTTACGGCTTGAAACTCAAACTTCAGAAGTGTAAACTGTTCAAACGCTCAGTGGAGTACTTGGGTAGGATAGTTTCGGGTGATGGTATCTGCGCTGACCCATCTAAGTTGGATGTAGTGGCCAAATGGCCTCGACCCCGGAATATAAAAGAAGTGAGATCTTTCCTTCGATTCTGTTCATATTATCATGACTTTATCCCGGGTTTTTCCGAAACTGCCCATGCTTTGCAACAGTATGTAGTCCAAGATAAAGCCGGAAAGTCTAAGGATATCCTATGGAATTCCGCGACCGAAGAAGCTTTTTCGGGACTAAAAAGAAAGTTTGAAGAGACTCCGGTCCTCCATTATCCATTGCCTCAGGGTCGGTTCATCCTTGATACTGACGCAAGCAATGACAGTATTGGAGCGGCGCTGTCACAGATACAGAACGGAGTAGAGGTTCCCATCGCCTTTGCAAGCAATAGCTTGAATAAGGCACAGCGGAACTACTGTACTACAAAGAGAGAACTTCTCGCTGTAGTAGTACACGTAAGGAAATATCGACACTTCCTCGGAGGTGGAGATTTCACATTACGTACGGATCATTCCTCGTTGAAATGGCTCTTTAACTTTAAAGATGCCGAAGGAATGATCGGAAAATGGCTGGCAGCTTTATCTGAATTCGGACTCAAGAACTGCCAGATACAGCACAGACCCGGTAAATCACACATCAACACGGATAGTCTCTCCAGGAGACCATTGCGTAAGTGTCGGCGACCCAACTGTGTAGACTGTGGGGAACATGATGCTATCTTGGCTGCATTGCACCAGATGGGTAATCCTGATCCCGCGTGGACACTGGTACAGATCCGAGAAGCTCAACAGAGTGATCCGGAAATGTCCTGGTTGATTAAACTGGTAAAGAATGGCCTCCATAGACCACGGGGAAAAGAACTCTCAATTGAAAACCGGGAGTTTCAGATACTCTGTAGTCAGTGGGCGGAGTTGACTGTGAGGGATAACGTGTTATATAGGATGAGAACCACAGTGTGTCCAGTAAGGAGACATTTACAGTTGGTTGTACCCATAGCACTGCGTCCTGGGCTTTTGACTCTGTGCCATGAGCATAGAAGTTCGGCACATTTCGGAAAAAAGAGGACTGCCGCTAAAATAAACGGACATTACTACTGGCCCGGAATGAACGCCGACATAGAGCGATGGATTCTAGAATGCTCAGTCTGTTGTAGGGTTAAGCCCGGCGAAGGCATAGGGAAGATGCCCTTACAACAAGAGCTATTTGGAGTCCGGTTTGCCCGCATTGCTCTCGATATCATCTCTGGTATCGATGAGTCCGATGACGGAAACACGTGCATGATGGTGGTGATGGATTACTACGCAAAATATGTGCAGATCTATCCCATGAAAGATCACAAAGCTGCTACCTGCGCGGAGGCACTTGTGAAGAATTGGGTGCTATGTTTCGGAGCTCCGAGTATTTTACATTCCGACCAGGGGAGAGAATTTGAATCTCAAATCTGGCAGGAAATGTGTAGAATATTGGAGATAAAGAAAACACGCACCAATCCGTACAGTCCTCAACCAGATGGGATGGTGGAGCGGTTCAACCGAATGTTGATACAGTGCTTGCGCACTATGGTCAATGAGAGCCGCAGTAACTGGTATGAGTTAGCACCATTTATAGCACACGCTTACAATGGCACTATTCATTCTAGTACGGGGTGTTCACCTAATCTACTTGTCTTCGGAGAAGAGATTGTGATGCCCGCAGACATTGTCTATGGGGTGCCCGGAGTATCTGCTGAGATACCCTGCCCTATAGGTTTCGTGGAAAAACTTCGGGAACGCTTTGTGGAGGCTTACTACTGAGCAAGGCGAGGCCTAGAAAAAGCCGCGGAGTGGCAGAGGTCAGGACATGATGTCCGACTAAAGCCGAGAAAGTTCCAGGTTGGAGACCGAGTGATACGATATCACACACCTTTAGTGAACGTAAAACTCGCCACAAACTGGGATGGTCCATTTGCTATAGTTGAAGTGCTGTCAGAAATGACAGTAGTCATCGAAGACGAATGGACACGGAAGCGCTATAAGTCGCATGTTGCTCGATTGAGAGCATGGCACTGTACGCGCAATAGAGCTGGCTCTGATAACACGGAGTCCCCGCCCCAGCCGGTACCGCTTTCAGTGAAGCCCGCTCGCAGGGCAGGGAAGTCCCGGGTCAAAGCCGGTTAGAGTTGCAAGGGCCCTACGCCAACACGGCGGAAGCCGGGTCGTCCGCGTAAGGTAAAGATACCCCCGTCTGACTCGAGAGAGAAAGACTGGGAGGATTTGAAGCCCGAAGAGAATTGGAAAACAATTCAACCACCCCCCGCAGCGCCGGAATACGAGGCAAGGCTGCGGTCAACTACAAAGAGTAGTGGTGCGGAATTGTTGTCGAAAAGAACACAACGAGAAGTAAACGCTGACCAAACCTGTGAGTCCTAGGGTTGGTTGATTGAACGCGATGACGGTTGAAACCTGATAAAAGACGGACTTATGGCAGCAGTCCCAACGTTGCTCGAAGGGATTCCCCGTAGAGGGCCCTCCAGAGGCTGCATTATTCGCCATAACGTTCTAATTTGATGGTTTTTAATCTCTCGATCATCAACTTATACCTTCTTGAGACACGTAATGGTGGTTAGATAGAAATAGAAACCCCCACGGGCATAGACTCGGCTTGGCGCAGTGAAGCGTGGCCGGTGTCTGTACCCGCTGGGAGAGTGTGAAGGAACGAATCAAATGACACATAACGGCGTCTTTGATCACTTCGCGGTCGAGGGGGCGTGGAGTCGCTCGGATGTTGAACGTCTCAACACCTCTCATTGGTCGAGGACATGACCTCTTTTAATTGGGGTCAACTGACCGTATATAAGGCCTTGTTCTTGGAGATCAGGGAGCTGTTTCACTAGTAGTGGAGTGAAAGTGAGAGGTGAGACCGCAACAGTGGCACCAACAGTGGCACCAACAGTGGCAAGCCCAAATTTGCGTTTCATCAGTGCTGTCGCTGTTGAGGTGGGACTAGCTGTCACTGTTGGCACAGCTGTCGCTATGCACACGCGTTTGACGTTCGAATCTATTCGTCAACGGGCCGCAATGACGTGGAATTTCACCCCTTCCCATAAGAACTAAGCAATGAAATATGGCATATATATAACCTATAATCGTACCAAATATGAAGAAAATCGGTGAAAGCGTTCCGAAGTTATCGGCGTTTCAATTTCATCATAGCAATCATCTGCTCTGGTGGTCAGTCACCCTCCCACCTCCCGATACGCAGTCAATGTCAAGGTCGCTGCATAAATTAGCGAAAAATACACTGGCCACCAATGCAGACGATTGCTATGACGAAATTCAAAGACCGATAACTTCGGAACCGCTAGTCGGATTTTCTTCATATTTGGTACGATTATAGGATATATGTATACCTTACTCGTGTATAAATTTCATTGCTTAATTCTCACGGGAAGTGGGTGAGAGTATTCTATGCACGTAACAAACGACAGGGTAGACCCTGTCGCTTACAGAGGCTCCACAGTTACACTAACAGCGACACCAATTCTCCTGATGAAATGGTCACTGCCACTGTTGGTGTCGCTCCTTTCCCGAGTGCCGTTCATGCTTGAGTGCACCTCCTGATGAAACGCACACTGTCGCTGTGGTGCCACTATTACACAGAGCGACACTTGCAGCTTCTAGTGAAACAGCTCCCAGATCACTCTGGTCAAGTGGCGTCCCCGTGACGCCCCTGGAGTGTGTCGCTGCGTTCAGCCTGGCTGAACAACGCGGAGAGGAGGCCGCCCTTCCCGCGGAGGAAGAGGTGGTCCTGCAGGACTCGGCTTCGGCCGAGGGCCTTGCGAGCTCGGGAGACAGTGCGTCTGTCGGCCTGGGCAGTGGCGATTCCCTCGGGGATTGCCACAGTGGTGACTCGGGTGCTCTGGATTCCGGTCCAGACAACACCCAGTCAACACAGCGCGGAGAGTCCGACCCTTCCACTTCGGTGGCAGAGGCAGGACCCGGCTCGCCTAAGACATCAGTTTCGGCTGAAAGCTCTGGGCAAGTTGCTTCCGTGAAAGGCGGGAAACTAGACCTTTCCCATGTGAAGAGCTCTGGGTATGGGCAGAAGCCAGTTTCGACTGTTCCTGCTGAGCCCAAGGCTTACCGTTTGCCTAAACCGATGTTTACACCGGCAAAAGCAGCGGGTAAGAAAGGAGATGCTCAGCGAGCTATGTTGACTCCCGTTGGCCGTGGCCGCGGGAGGCCAATCAATAAGCCGGATCCTCCTGCTCCCTGGAGTAGTCCAACCAGTCCATGGGACCGGTGGACCCGGGAATTGAAGAATATCACTGATCCTGACATACGCGCTTTGGCTATGAAAGGATTAGTGGATCGATGGGTTGCTAGTCAGGGCCCGGAGAGTGTTGCGCCGGTGGTCTCCCCCTCGAGGGTTGAAGCCCCGGTGGTTGCACCTCCAGCCCCGGCTACTAGCCACGATACGCCCGCCGCTTCGGAGAGTGCTATGGAGGTTGACAAAACCCCTGGTACCTCCACGGAGTCAGTGGAGCCGGCTACTTCCTCTGAAGCAGCAGAGGCCGCTGAAGGGCGTGCCACGGAGAAGGAGAAGCCGGCTGAAAAGTCGACGAAACCTGCCTCCGTGGAGGATAAACGGGCTGAAAAGCCTGAAAGTAGCTCCTCTACTCACAGGGGGAGACACAAGACTCGCGCGGCCAGGGAAGCCACTGCGGCGAAAGCTGCAGCGGACAAAGCGGCCCTCCAGCTCCTCCCGCAAGGGAGGAAAAGGTAAAGGAGTGGGTAAGTCCAGTGCTGGTAAGCTTGTTGCTAAAGGCAAGGGCTCTTCAGATCCTAAACCTAGCGGTAGCAAGGAGACGAAGGGGGCCGGGTCTTCGGGCTCGGAGAAACCCGCGTCTACATCAGCTGGACAGCCGCACGAGAGTGCATCACAAGATTCAGATGAACCATCTGATTCCGCTGTGGTGGACAACTGTGGTCGGGCCGGAGATTGGGGCGAGATCATGGATCTTGACGATGCAAAGCGTCTTGCCCGCGTTTCCAACGCCGATAGTGAAGCCGGTGATTTCGTTCCCGGTGCTAAGCGTGCCCAGAAGCGCAAGGTGGCCCGCAAGCTACCTAGCTGTCTGGTTGGGCGTAAAGCTAAGTGTCTAGAGGACCTCCGCATCAAAGACCGCCATTGGCTACCGGAACCGGTAGGGGAAGATGGCGTGTCTGACGACGAAGAGTGGCTTCAGGACGAGGGCTCCGCAAACACATGGTATATTACCCGTGTGGAAGGAGTCAAGAGTGCCTCCAACCAGAAGTACAACATCTTCCAGAAGGAAAAGTTGAACTTTGCATTGCGACAGTTTACTGCCGGAGGGCACTGTGTCTTTTTGTGTTGCCAGGGCGGGGATGTGAAAACATTGCCTGCCTATGCCACGAAAAGGTTGTACGCGCGACATCTCGTAGAGATGCACTTGGCTGAGTTTCCCTGGTACCGTTGTAACGCGGGCAGGTGCTCAGCTGACTCTGGTTCGTCGCGCCTATCATGGATGATTCGTCACATGTTGGACGAACACTGGATCGGTACTGCCCCGTTGTAGGGCCCCACTTAAGCGCAAGGCTATTGACGGGAAATATACCGTGTCTTGGAAACAGAATCGTAGCTTCGGCACGACTCTGCGGATAATCTCGGCAGATATGGACCGGATGAAGCACTTGCGTGACACCGCGCGTGGCAGCAGCGCGAAACGGGACAGGAGTGTAGACTCCTCGAACCGCAAGCCTGCTGCGAAGAAGACTAAGAGCTAAGTCCAGTAGTGACTCAGACGACGACTCAACGTCGAGCCGGTCAGCACGAAGCCAGACGCCGGGCTCTGTAACTTTGGGGGATGTTCTGAATTCCTCAAAGACGGGCCCAGCGAAGGAAAAGCCTGGCCGGAAAGGGTCGAGTGCACCCAAAGAGGAGAAATCCTCTAAGGGTTCTGTAGAGACAGCGGTCTCGTCTGACGCTTCGGCGTCGACTAGCACTGCTGGTGCTCGCCAGAAGGAAAAGAAAGTCCCCAAACCTGTGTGGCGCAGTTGGTGGCGAGGAAGAGGAGTACCCTTCTCTGCCCCCACCACAGCACCCTGCCCCAAAGGTAGTGACCCAGCCTAAACCTCCGCCCGCGGAAGAGATTAAGCCTGGTAAACACGGGGAAGAGATTGATGTGTACTCCGGTGATCAACGTCTGACACTGGCTACTGTAGCTAAGACAGATTGGCGCCCGTATCATATGCAGACCTACTTGCAACGCGTTGATAAACAGTTGATTATCAATGCTAACAAGTTTAGGATAGCACAGATGCGGGTGGCGGAGTACGAGTGCGTCATCGCTCATCAGCACATGTCTAGCCTCTTGCAAGTGCCATTGGAAAACATGGCTGCAAAGCTAGCGACAGTTGAGGCGTGTTTGGCGCGTTCAGAGCTTGCCCTGCAGGAGTACGACTACAAGTGTCGCACTGTAATGGGGGTGAGCATGTTCGATGTTGAACCGTCTAACATCGCAGCTGGGGGAGCAGCCGGGTTGTTACATCAATGTCGAAGGGGGCGGTATCTCGACTTTGTGTCGACTCCAAACCTGACAATGCAGCAAGCAGGCGCATTGTTGGATTGGGGTCCCGAGAGGGATTACGCCCTAGATGGACAGTCGTCCCAGGCTTTGGCCATGGAGACTGCTCCATGCAACCGGTCTCAGAGTGCTGGTGGAAGTTCCTCGGAATCTCCACAGGTTTCTCTGAGGCAGCCGCCGCCAGTGACCCGGGTCATGACGAGACCAGCTAGCGTGCCTCCCCGGCAGCAGCAAGTCCCGTTTGGCCAGGAGCTGGGAGAAATTGGAACTATGTTCCCCCCGTTGCCTTTCACCTCATCAGTAACGTGGGATTCTCCCGGGATCACTGACGATATCAGTACGGCTGACCTCAATGCGGTGATGGCAAGGTTCAGTGTTACAGATCCACTGTCACCACCACCAAATGTTGGTCAGCAGGCTGCCGAGACGAGGCCCGCTACCCCGTCGACTACAGTTGCCCCTCCAGCTGAAGACCCCGCCGAGGAACAACCCGGTTGTTCCGGCGAGAGGCCAGCTGGCTGAAGGGCCTGTAGTAGGCAGCATCGGTCCATCCTACGCTGAATCTAGAGAACCCACGGAGGTTCCCCGGTATCACTGTAGGATGGAGAGAGGCGGGACAACTCCTGCCACAGAGGATGGATCGACATATTCAACCTTAGTTGTCTGTGTCTGTCCGTCCGCCGGCTCCTCAGATATTAACTCAAGCAGTTCTTACCTGGGGATCACCCACACCTGAATTCAGTTTCAGGTGGAGAGGGTGACTGGTTTGGTCCCCCATATAAGTGGTGCTTCGATCAGCAGCCCCCGTGGTCGCTGGGAGGGGTAGTACAGGTGGATCAAAAATAGAAAAGCGATCTCGGGTTGGGCCGTGGAGAATCACCCCTGTGGTGAATTTTCGCTGCACAACTTGAGTTTCAGAAGGCTGAAGGGTCTCTCGATGGTAGCCCCGTTGTAGGGCCCCATTGCGAAACACTCCGGCCTGTGGTGCTTTTCGCGGGTTAGACTCCGGTTTGACACCGCGGAAAGTGAAGAAGAGATATGGGGGCTGAGACCCGGCTTCGGCAAGTGGTTTCGGTTCCCTGTGGGGTAATTCACGCTGGACTCGCTTGGTCTTTTGCCAGTGAGGGAAGTGTGAATCACCGTGTGGATAGGGGTTGGGGCCTTCAGTGGTTCCTGCAACTCCTATCCAAGAAATGGATATAGCGCGCCACGCTATAAGGACGCTGATACCAGTTTTTACGGAGATGGGAACTCCTTCACGGAGAGAAAAGGAACGTTCTATCTTTTTCTTTCTCCTTTATACACATTACTTCTCTTCAACTTCATCAGAAGATCTACCCGCGGGACAGGCCGTTTTGATGTTGTCAAGGTGGGGGGGGTTCGCGGAATTGCTCCCCCTAACTACGCTGGAGCTGTGCTAGGAAGACAGTCGGAAGCCTGGTGCCCGGAAGCAGGGGGCTGGATCGAGTAGGTCCCCATGCTGACGGGTCTGCCAGGCTCGACACTAATACTACATTATCCCTGGCTTACAACTCCGGAACAGTGGGAGGCGGAGTGCTCACTGGTGAGGGCTGACCCCTTGTAGGTCCGAACCGGCGGGTCCTCTCCGCCCAATACTCAAGGAAGCCAGGGAGAAGCCAACGACATCGGCGAGACGGGCGATATTGTTACATTTATATTTATTACCAAGGTGGTAGCGAGGCTACTCCGTTTTATATACCGTATCCCCCTTATGTCCTCCTTTTTCAGCATTAGAAATGTGTGATTTTCACTTTCCCATCTCAACCTTATCATATATCGGTATCAGTTAAAAAGATTCTTTGTGAACGTTGAATGGTTAGACACTTATTCAGAACTGCTCGACTTAGTTATTAAACTTTTCCGGGATGTCCTCTTAGCAACACAATGGTTGCCGGTCCCCCCTCGTAAAAGCTGGGAGGGATAATGTAGGGGCCAGGGCAGTCGAGCAGCGTTGTTTCACTCTAGAACTAGGTGGCGCGAGTGCCGATCCCTGCTGTGCGGTATGGCCGGCGGACCCGCAGTATGCAAATGCTACGGGTTCACCCGCATTGCGTAACTCGGCCACTATATAAGGTCGAGTCCACAGCAGGTTGACAGGACTTCTCACGGTGCCTCTTTACAGAGTGAACGTCTGGAGCCTCACGAGTTGGTTAGGTTGTGTTGAAACACTTATCAACGTTGAAGAGACCAGTATCTCTTCCCGCGCTAGTTGGTGCCCAGCAGCACCAACGGATTGTGTATACTATCCAGAAATAAAGAACGGTGAACTGAAACAGTCCGGAGTCTGGTTTTCTATTCGCGGTTAAGCGGTAGTTGGTAGATCTTGTATCTCCCTCCCTTTTCCAGTGGGTAAAGCCGAACCCACCTGTATTGGCATGGTAAGTACAGGGTAGCGACTAGTCTCGGAACCTCTTGTCGACTGACGATCGTGGAGAGTGGTAATACACTTTCAGCGACTAGAGAGTAACCGCTACAATACTAAAGCTAGAAAAATTATTTAAAATGCCTAATAATGTGTTGAAGTGGATCGTAAACTATTTAAAAGACAGGAAACAACAAGTTTGTATTAATGATTCAGTGTCAGAACTGGCTGGTATCTCTTTTGGAGTACCCCAAGGTTCTGTGTTAGGGCCTCTTCTCTTTGTATTGTTTATAGATGATTTAGGTAAGTGCTTCAAACATAGTCGATATATACAATATGCCGACGACCTTGTGTTTTATGTGGAAGATGAAAACTATTTACGGTGTACTGATAAATTACAAACCGATTTAAACTATTTAAGAACCTGGTGCCTTGAAAACGGTGTAACTGTAAATACTGGTAAAACTAAAACAATGTGGCTGTGTAATCAAACTCAACTTAGACAAGCACCACCAATGAATCTGAGGTTAAATGTTTTTTTTAAATTTGTCATTCAAACAATTCTTTCACAAGAAAGTTCTTCCACTGTAGGTATACATCGAACACCAGTTACAACAGGGTACATCGAGATATGTAGGTGTATTTACGAGGCGTATCTAATACTCACGTCCTTCTCCTACCGCTTGCGACCACGTAATAGAGAGACAAGGGAAGCGGACATGGGGAAGTTCCCGCATCCTGCTGCGTACCCTACTTTCAGCACGTTTGATTGGCTGAGGCGTGCACGTGACCCTCAGTGCCGTGTTTCATTGGATGCGAGCGCTCGACGTGTGCCGCCGGCGTTCGACTATGCGTCTGAGTTCGCTTGGACTCTAGGCGCGGTGATGTTCGACTATATGACTGAGGCTGACTTGTGTGTATGGCCACACAGTTCCACAACGGATTCTCTTGTAGCAGAGAAACCACAGTGGGGAAGGACGCATTCCCTACTGGCCCAGCTTTGTTCAAGGCTGGGAGGAGACGCCTAATGTTTGTACAGTCATTAAGCTGACACAAACCAAGTCTGTCAGTGGTGACGTAGTCGTTACGTCAAATGGGGAAATATTTTCACTCCCTACTCTATGTGGCGTTGTTTCTTCGTTAGTTGGTGTTCTGCCCGACTCAAACCAAGTAGTGCCGGGTAGGAGACTGCGGCGACCAGCGCCACAGTGTTCGTCTATCTGGGTTATTTAATTTGTCTCGTGGTTTCGACTGTTCTCCAGTCTCGTCAGGCAAAGTGCGGTAGGTGTTTTCTTCTGTGGTCTTTCCTACGGGCGCGATGGCCGTAGGGGGATACTCCAGTCCCTATATTTTCTTGTTTTTTCGGTCGAAAAAAACAGTGTGAAAACGCGTCTCTCTATCAGATGTAGTCCTAATAGCTTTCGTGACTGTCCCCTTGTCTTTGACCGATATTATTGCAATTTTTGTCCTTTCCGCTTTGGACGGAACGGACAAAAATTACAATAATTTCATCGAGATATGTAGGTTCATTATAATAATTATTTAATTAACATAATTTTAAGATATATCTAGCTAATATATATATTGTATCGAGTAAGATATAAAATAGTAAATGATGGTAATGATGGGAAATGAAATTAGGACAGTTTCATCGTAGTTCATAGGCAGAGTAGATCTTTTTGATTTCTCGTTTAAAGGCAGCTTTACTGTCAAGTAGTTGGATCTTGGGATCCAAGAGATTCCATAGTACAGTGGCTCTATACATCGGCGATTTAAAGTAATGATTACAGTTGATACGACATGACTTAAACTTGACCTTGCTCGAGCTTCGGGTGCGACCTAGTGAGTTGTCGAGCAAGTTCACATTCTTTGACTTCTTATAAATTACACTGAGTAGCTGCATACTCCTTCGTACATCTATATAATCAATTGCGTGGTCTTGATGCAATTTGGATACCCGCTGATGCCTTACTCTTTGGAATTGTATTACACGCAATGCCCTGTTTTTCAGTTTCTGTAAGGCCTCGATTTCAAGTTTAGTAGAGCAGTCGATTACATATGAACAGTATTCTAATTGAGGCCTAACAACAGTCTTATAAATAGATAAGGCTACCTCTTTACTTACCTGAGATCTCAATTTACCCAGTTTAAAAATCTTGTGGCTAACATTTTTCTTTACTTCACGTACATGAGCTTTAAAAGTCAGCCCACTGTCAAGCAGTATACCTAAATATTTATAGCTTTTGACCATTGCTAAGTTGTTGTCCTCACAGTCAATATTTAGGTCAGGTAAATAACAAAGTCGCTTCTCTGAGGCATACCAGCATGTTTTAGTTTTTTCTTTATTTATCGTCATGCCATGAGCACCAGTTCTAGATATCATTAACAGCAATTTGTAGGGTTTCTTGTGTACAGATCGGGTCTTCATTCCTACTAAACACCACAAGATCATCTGCATATTGATAACAAGTACAACCCCTTATTTGATTACACATGTCGTTTACAAATAAATTGAAATACAGGGGCCTTAGCACACTCCCTTGCGGGACACCAAAATTAACGGGTACTAATGACGAGGTAACTCCGTTTATGATCACTTTTTGTTTTCTATTAGTCAGGTAGTCCTGAGTCCATAAAATAAGGTTGGGAGGTATAATAATTCCATTTAATTTCTGTAGTAGTAGCTTATGGGGGACGGCATCGAAAGCCTTCCGCAGATCAAAGTAACAGGAGGCAACAACATTTCGCTCATTTCTAGCTCTAAATAAATCATCAAGGTAGTTGAAAACAGAAGTTCCAAGTTTCTTCCTGAACCCATACTGAGAACAACTTAATAAATGGTTTTCTTCAATATAATCTGGCATAAATTGATAAATAATGCGCTCTAATATTTTTGCCGGACTACATAGTAATGTGATGGGGCGCCAATTACTTATCTTGGTTAGATCACCTGATTTAGGTATCGGGACCACTAGTCCAATTTTCCATCGATCAGGAACAACCCCAACATCAAGAGAACACTGAAAGAGGTATGTGAATTCGTTACATAATAGAGACATACAATCTTTGATAAAGCGCCCAGAAATATTATCTAACCCTGAGCTCTTATTCACATTAAGCTCTTTTATGTGACCCATAACAATCTTCTTAGTTACCCTCGCTGGTATTGAGAGAGTCTCATTACGAGTTTCTTTCAATCCATTCAGTAAATTCAAATAACCTCGGGAATCGCGTTGATTAAAAAGTTTCTGGCCTATACCACTAAAGTAATCATTAATAAAGGATGCGGTTGCCTCGACGGGAACTTCCACATTATTTTCTTCATCTACTAAACGACAATCAGTTTCATCTTTGTTACCATGTAGCAGAGATCGGATGTGTCTCCAAAAATCATTGGGCTTATGAACCACACGCTCTAACTGATCCAGGCAAAAGGCATTCTTAGCTTCTTTAAGGCATTGTCTGATTTCGTTACTCAATCGTCTTGAGTTTACCAGGTCTTCCCGTAATCCATTTATTTTATAATCTCTAATATGACATCGTCGTAGTTCAATTTTAGTATATATTTCATCCGTTACCCACGGGTCTTTAGCCCTATTAAATGACATATATTTCAGAGGACAGACTTCATTTAAGTAATTGTTTAGTACAGTATCAATAAACCCCCATAAGTCATTTGGATCATGACAGCCCCAATACCCAGTCCAATCCACCATTGAGAGGTAATCTGATAAGTCATGGATAGAATAATTACGATATGAGCGTCCCTTACATTTGATCTTTTTCTTTGGTTCCTTAATTTTTTTCCGCATGACAAAGGTTGGTAAGTGATCAGCAATTAGGTCATTTAGTACACCTGAGTCTGAAATATGGCAACAGTTAGTAAACATGAGGTCTATGATGGTTCCTGTATAATCATTAGGTTGGGTTACGGAATTGATCAATTGTACAAGTTTGAAGTCCCTCATACAGTCTAGTAGTTTGGTTTTTTGTGTGTTGCCCCGGGCTTTAAGATCGCAGTTGAAATCACCAACTATCCAGATCTCAGAGTTCCGAGCGATTTCAGATTCCAGAATATCTGTGAGAACTTGGAGGTGAGTTTCGATATTAGTATTTGGCGGGCGATAAACAGTTACTAACAGCAAATGTCTTAGGCCAGGCTTCCGCAGGCTAACAGTGAGTACCTTGATTTCATTAAGAGTGAGAGAAGTAGGGAGCAAGCTCGTGAGAGATGAAACAAGCAACACCACCACCCACTCTATTCAATCTATCTTGTCTGAAGATTTTGTCACCAACTAATTGTATCATCGAGCTATCAAACCTCTCACTTAGCCAAGTTTCAGTCAGGCCTATCACATCGTACCGACTAAACAGGAGTCGTACTTGGTCAAGGTTACAATATAAACTATGTATGTTGCATTGAATAATTCTAAATCCTTGCCTATCCATGAATCAAGTGGGGATGAGATGGGTGAAGAATTTGGTGGGAGACGAGTGGAGACTACCCCAGCCGGCTCCCGATGAAAAGAGTCGAACAGTGTCAAGTAAGCATCGCCCAACCCGAGAAAGAGTTTGAAAAAAAATTTAACTTATTAATTTAGAGTGAAAAGATAATAAAAAAATAGGGAGAGGAACCTGGTGGAGAGAGAGGATGTAACTCTTAATGAATGTTTTAGATATAATTATTTAGGTGTTGATATTGATTGTAGTCTAACCTGGACACCTTTTGTTAACAAACAAATTAAAACGCTAAGCTTCCGTTTATTTAAATTTCGAAAATTGCGAAATTGCCTATCACGTGATGCTGCTATTAATGTCTATGTTAGTAGCATTCTTCCTATTGTAGCGGTTACCCTCTAGTCGCTGAAAGTGTGTTACCACTCTCCGCGATCGTCAGCCGACCAAAGGTTCCAAGACTAGTCGCTACCCTGTACCTTCCGTGCCAATACAGGTGGGTTCGGCTTTACCCACTGGAGAAGGGAGGGAGATCCGAGATCTACCAACTACCACTTAACCACGAATAGAAAACCAGACTCCGGACAGTTTCAGTTTACCGTTCGTTTATTACTGGAAGTAATACACAATTCGTTGATGCTACGGGGCACCAACTAGCACGGGAAGAGATACTGGTCTCTTCAACGTTGAAAGGTGTTTCAACACAACCTAACCAACTCGTGAGGCTTCAGACGTTCACTCCGTAAAGAGGCACCGTGAGAAGTCCTATCAACCCGCTGTGGACTCGACCTTATATAGCGGCCGGGTTACGTAATGCGGGTGAACCCGCAGCATTAACATACTGCGGGTCCGCCGGCCATACCGCACAGCAAGGATCGGCTCTCGCGCCACCTAGTTCTAAAGTGAAACAACGCTGCTCGACTGCCCTGACCCCTACACTATTATAGAATACTGTTGTTTTTTAACTGATAGTTTTAAAAAATCAGACATCAATAGGATTGAAAAACTGCATAATCAGGGCATTAGGTGTGCACTTGGTCTTGGTAATAATAGAACTTCTATCGTTAAAATGGAAAGGCAATGTAATATTGAATCACTATGTATACGGAGACGAGTCCAACTTAGTTGTTTAATGTTCAAGTATAGATATCATACAGAGTGGTTGAATACAACAGAGAGAATAACAAGAGCCAGTAAGAAAATCCTATATAAAATCTATCGTTGCCTCCTGAAGCTCATCAGTGTAAAACAAAAGATGATCTGAAAAGGCTGCTTTGATTGATTGTGCAGAGTGTTGTGATAAAAAATCTACTACTGTGGATACTCAGCCTATGATTGATGCTATGTTATTTCATTACCATCACATCTCATTTGTACATTAATTTGTCTTCTCTTGTACTTAATTCTAGTGTAACCAAATTGTTACTGGAACAAATGTGTACCTGCTTTGCGAGTGATCTGAAAAATTCCCTATAGTGAGATGACACTCTGTGCACAAATAAAAAAACACAAAAAAAACAAATGAATGAGTGTGGAATTATCAACACAAAAAAAACAAATACTTAAAAGGGTTATATTGTATTCATTAAATGGGCCATTTTCTGTAAACCATTTGCACTCAGTGAACTTGCTATGTCTACAACTGCAAGAAGTAATGAGGGTGTGGTCGTCGCCGCCTGTTTAGCAGGTTGGATGACCCCAATCCGGAATGCTAGTTCCAGGCAGGATCCCACCCTACGTCCTCTACGTAGGTTGGTTCAGTTTTCGGTTAGTTTGCACAGACCTAGTCACACATAACACAACAACGTCTTTTAATAAACAGAGATGTTTATTATTCACTACTTCCCGGAAAGATCTGGAAGATCTTTCCCACAAGTACAGTACCCCAGCACGTATGTGCCAGGTAATGCTGGAGAGGCTAATCTGGAAGACTCACCTAACCACCAGGAAGGTTACGAGAACCCACCTACAAAGTGAGGGCCCAAGGGTCTGTTCCGTAGAAGAGACGCGCGAGGACAGCCTGTCGACCTACTGTGAACGCTGAGTATATATACCCAGCGTTACGTAATCCCGGTCTCCGCCGCGCCACTCTCGTGTGCGGCGTTGCCCGGAATCACTACACAGTAAGGATCGGCACGTCGCGCCACCTTCCGTGAAACATACGAACACTGCTGGATTCCCACCCCACTACATTACCCATCCCAGTTTTTACTAAAGGGGGGATCAAGGCAGCCATTATGCTGCTAGGGGACAACCCAATTAAAAATTACAACATAAATCCAGCAGTTCTTGGTCTACTCTCTAGCTTCCTGGCATTCACAAGAATTCACTGATACCGATGTATAAGTGAAAAAGGTGGAATTGTAAGACGGAGAAGTTATTATAAATATGGAAGATACAACATTTAGGAAAGAAGAAACAACATTTGAAGTAAAAAGGACTAGCCTCGCTAGCACCTTGAGAAAATGTGATATTCACCCATCTTGAGCCGGGGCGCGGATTCTTGAGCGTTGGGCAGGGAAGACTCGACAGTCACGGACCTACAGGTGGTCAGCCCGGCCTGTCGAGCACCCTGCCTCCAGCCGTTCCGGATCTTGTTGAAGTCCATTGTAGGCTCCCGGCGGGTGATGTGTCGTTCTCTTTCTTATCTTGGAGTATCGAGCCCAGCTGGCCCACTGGCGTTGCAGACCTACTACATTCAGCCCGATGCCAGCGGGTGCTGGGCTTCCCACTGTTCTTCAGTTCGGAAGCATCCATATGTAGAAGAAGGGTCAGCCTCGCTTGATACCTCCCTAGTTTGTAAGTTTCCGAATACGGAAATAACAGCCAAAAAGGCAAAAACAATTCTCCATCCACCTGGTAAGAGTGTGTGGTATTAGTGTTCTTTTATTCGGCTCGAGCTATACTGGCATGTTTCCTTCGGCTTAAATCAAGAACCAATTAAGGCCCCAATTTTTAGCCGGATTCAGAACTTACGATCATCGACCCAAGGTAGAAATAGTCGGTGCAATCCAACAGAACAGGGATTGCGTCTACTATCTCATTATCGAGTCGACGAACTCAGTTCCGACACAGACCCGGTAAGTCAGATCCATACCCGAGAGGCATAGTCTTCCTTACCCGGTACCACAGACTGGTGTGGACGCAATCCACACCACAGGCCGGAGGTTATTGCGATGGGAGCCTATTACGGGCCTACAATCGAGAGAACCTTCAGCCGTCTGAAACCAGGGTTGTGCCTCGGGGAAGTCGTTTATCGACTTTCCTCAGCCCCAACCCGGGATCGCTTATCATAGGTTACTCCTAACTTTTCCTCTACCCCTCCCAGCGATCTTTGCGGTTAGCTGAGAAAGTGCAGAATTCCGGTCAGGAGGCCACACGACGATCTATCGAGATTAAGTAATTATTCTTGAGAGACCATCATGGAAGTAGCTAGGTCGGGAAAAAAATTTCCTACCCGGGACTTCCCGTACCCGTCTGATCTCGGATCCAGGAGAGTTGTGGACTCTGCCAGTTCCGAGCTCGGACGGCGTATCCCCGGCCTATCAGGCACCGATCGAGCCGGTCGTTCTCAACCCTAGATATCCTCTTCAGAGGATATCTTGAGGTCGAGAATTTCCGACTGACTGGGCATGGTAGTCGTCGGTGGAACCGACATTACCGGGGCGGTTCTCTCTGGTCGCAGTGGACTCAGTGCAGACGTAGGCTGGAACTGAGACATCAACTGCTGCAGAGAGGTTGGTCCGGTATCTAAAAAGATTCTGGACTCCAACGGGATGATGTTGGCATTCATCCCCATTGCTCCACCCTGTTCCCCGGGTTGATCAACCGGCTTAGCCCGGGAGGGCTTTGCCGATGTTTCAGCCCGCGTCACGGCTGGTGGCCTTCTCGGCTGTAGGATTTCAGTCTGATCTTGTTGGACCTGACCTTGTCCCGACAGCAGAGTGTCTACACTGACATCCATAGGCTGGGCCGCACTGGATGTAGTGTCCTGTTGGGAAGTTTCTTCCACGGATTACCACCCTAACATGTCGGCGAGTTGCCAGCGTGTCGGGTCTGGTCCTTCTGTGGTGAACTGAAGAAATCTTCCCCGGCTCCGTTGTCGGGCCAACCACGCTTCCTCAAGGGCTTGCGGGTCGTCACTGATGTCATAGAGCGACATACCCAAGTGCCGAAGACAACGTTCATCTTGGCGATGGGTCTGGGCTTCCGCCCGGGCAAACCTCGATTGAGCCGTGGTTTTCGCAATACGTGCGTCCTCTAAGTCCGACGCGTACTGCGTAGCCAGGCCCTTCGTGGCTTCCCTAACCTCGTACCGGGCTAGGTTGACTAGCTCCTTAACGAGGCTCTCATGGAGAGACTGCGCGCCCCTTAGGACGTGGCCTTCCAACGTGCTACCTATGTGCGACTCTAGTTGATCCGCCCGCTGGACGTATTCAACCGATATCGCACAGGGAGAGGAAGTTACTTTTGACGCAGCGGGAGGCTGTGTCGTCGGTTTCTTCTTCACCTCAACAACCGGGTTGGCTGGTGGTGGTAGTGCCGGAAAGGCTTCATCACTCACAACTTTCCCGGGTGCTTGGGTAGCACCTTTGCCAATCGGGGTAACTCCCGGGAGGCTTGAGCTAGGACGAGTCCAGGCTGGTTTCTCCGCGGGTCCTTCTGCTTTTGAGGCAGTTTGAACTTTCCCGTCACTCTTGGCTGAGAGGAGTTTTAGTCCCTCAGTCAAATTTGGCGTAGCCTGGTAGGCAGCTTCCACCACGTCAGCGATGGTGTGCCTACTAGGGGCCAACTTCTTCTTAGGTTTCCGACTGGATCTCCCAGAAGTATCATCCTGGCTGGACGAGGATGACGAAAACTTCTTAACCCGTCGTCTAACCTTCGAGGAACCCTTTGACGGTTCCCGGCTATGGGACCGTTTGTTCCTCGATTCTCGTGACATCCGACGATGGTTCGAAGCGGATAGCATCAGACTACCGAACCAGCCAGGATTCTTCTTCCATCCGATCTTGAACAATCGACCGTCAGTCACGCAAGTTTCGGGTTCCAGTCTGCCTTTCTGAGCATCGGAACCTAAGTCGATGAATCTCTGCCAAAGATTCATGACCCTTTCCCGAGCTGCAGCTCCAGCAGTCTGGTGTTCCCGGGTGATGTGTCGTACAATACACGATCGCCGTGAACTGGCACACCCGGCCTGGCAAGAACCACCTTTCTTACCTAGGCACTGTACACTGCACGAAACTTACTGCTTTACATATGTATCCGAAACGCGTCTAACAGTAGGATTTTGCGTCTAGAAGTTAGACCTGTTATCTGTCTCTTAGACGCCTTATCTAGTGGCGTATATATACGTGTCCATGGTGCGGTCTTATATACGTTATATATACGCCTGCTTCTGTTTATTTACACCAGTAGCCAATAATTCCGACCTCTGCCACTTGGGGACATCAGTGGTAGCATATTTCATTTGCCATTAACCATCCAAGTCTGTATTATATGAAAATTGCAATCTTATTTTACCAATTTATTTTATAAAACTTTCATAAAACCTGATAGAGTATAAATTGATTAATTACAAATAATAAACCCTGCATTATGTTGGTTTTTTTCTACCATTTTTTAAATAGATTTTACTTTCAAACACCACTCTTCTGTATGATACTGGATGTAAGCCTTTATAAGCGTTTGAGAACTTGACACTATAGACATTGAAGCCGCCGCCCGCCGCCCGCCGCCCGCCGTCCAATGCTTTCACACGTGTGTGGGAGAGGTCGCCCCCCGCATTCACACATGTGTGGGGGAGGTCGGGTGATAATGTAGGTATAATTTTTTCGTTCCGTTTGCGCCTGTCGGTGCTACAGTAGGAGGTCGGGTGATACCTTGTCTATACACACACCTGCCCGACCTTGGATTTCCCGTCGACATACACTGCAGGGAGCCGGGGGTCGTGTACTAGGGCTTCACTGTGGGTAGAGTGATGTAGGGAGGTGGGGTGGTGAGGTGTCGGTGGGGCGGTAGGGGGTGGGGTTGGGAGGTCGCTGGTGGCGGGTCAGTGTTGGTGTATGCTCTACCAACACCCAGAGCAATTTAAATTTTTTTTGTATCATATATACGCCTGGCGTATATATATATATTGTGCAGAGTATATTTTATCTTAAATACGCCAGGCGTGAAAGACAGCCAAGTCGCGCGCGTCTACATATGTAAACTGTCTCGTAGACGCCCGAAACGCAGACGCGTATAAGAGGTGTATACAAGTATAAACAGGCCACGATACAGCCGATACGTGCGTTATCGCAATGGCGTATATATATGTAAAATAGTGGTTTTCGTGCAGTGGTAGCCATGGTCGCTCAGCTAGGTGGGCCTCGACGAGGTGCCTAGCGTAACGACCTGCAGTTGCATAGGTTGGTGACAATTTCTTGTCCCTTCCATGGCAACTCAAGAAGACACAATGATCGCCGTTACCAAACTTGTGCCACGCAAACGCGATCCGGTCTTTAACCTGATCGTCGTACTTCAGCCGGCTGACGCTTGACACCCCTTTCACCCGGTCGATGTACCAGGTGTTGGGAGAGCCTTCGTCAACCAACCATTCTTCGTCGTCAGACGTTCCATCTAAACCGACACCATTAGGAATGTAATGCCGGTTCCCATGACGGAGATCTTCTAGGCAAGTGTAAGTCTTGCCCAGCAAAGAGGCGGGCAGCTGTCGAGCCACCGTTCTCTTCCCAGCCCGCTTTACGCCAGGCTGGAAATCACCGCCATCACTGTCAGGGTCGGATTTGGACAGGGGTTTAGTCCTATCCATCTCTGTTCCCCAACACTTGACTTCTCCGCCACCCAAGCACCCGTGGAGGTGCTTGGTGTAGCGTCAGTCGCATTCGGCCCAGCTTGTGCAGCGGGTTTGTCTGAGCCTTTCGACTTAGCCCCCTTAGACTTTTCTTGCTTCTCGGGTTTGGGTTTCCCTTTACCCGAGTCACGCGAGTCTAGCCGGCCTTCTTTTCTGGCCAACTCGGCCTCAGCCCGCTCCCGGGCAGCACGACGGAGTCGCTTCCTTTGCTGCTTCGACAGCTGCGGTTCAGTTTTGACACCTCAGTGTTGCTCTCAGACTTCCCCGGCTCGGGTTTAGCCGGCTGTGACACCGGTTTATCACCTTTGCTGGACAGCTCCGTTAACACAGAGTCGCCCCCAACTGACAAACCAGTCTCCATGGCCGCCTCTGCACCAGCTTCGGCCCTCTCAGGCTTAGCCACCGGACACGGGGCCAAAAAGGTCCCGGTTTCCGCCGACTTCACCTTAGGAGGAGTCCAATGCTGATACATTGACTGAACCATATTTCGCGTCTTGGGATCTGGGATCCCTGCCAACATTTCTTCCAGGCTATGAGTTGTAAACTCAGGCCCGGACTCTAGCCGCTCGGAGAACTTCCTCCGAGAGTGACGACGCGGGCGGGCTCGGCCTCGCCTCGGTGTCTCACGCTCCGATTCGGAACCTACGGCTTCTACCATGATCACATCCGAATCAGAGACCTCGGTTTTCACCGAGCTTGTCTTCGGACGGGCACCAGAAGAACCCTTAGCGGCCTGGGCCGCCTCGGACTTCTTCCCTTTGCGACCTTTTCCCTGTCTCGGGTCTCCCCAAGAAGAACAGAGTCCTCAGACTCGTCCCCTTCCAGGTCAAAATCACCATCATCTGACTCGATGAGCAAAGCATCATCGTCCAGATCTGCCCCCCGCTCGGCCAAGGCCGAGGATCCCGGCAGCGGAGAGGGGAGCTCGCACTCACCCTCCGTAGACGGGGCACGGTCAGCCATGCTGCTACCGCCCGACTCCCGTGGTGCTAGGCACCACTCCGAACACAGAGTGAAGACCACTGAAAAAACAGGGTCTTATTTACTCCTAGTTGACCCAGATTCACGGTCGCAAACCAATCAACCGTGCTGAGACTGGCTCATCTTGAGCGTCTCAACACCGCATGAGTGAAGAAACCAAAGGTCAGCGTTACGCTCGACTTGATTCGTTCACACCCTCAATCGCCCAGCGCAGGTTCCGAAACCTGGGGAAGCCCTTTTTGAGCTCCACCCCGAGTTCTCTACCGTGTGGGGTTTCTTACCGCCTTCGTGCATCACATCGATAGTATGGGAGACTGTGTACAATTTTCATATAAATGGATCTGACCTTACAGAGCGTTCGGCAATTCTGCAGCCTCTAGAGGGTCCTCGATGGGGTCCCTTAGAGCAACGTCTGGGCTGCGGCAGCACACAACGACTGGTTCTAAGGTAACTGTTTGATCAACATTCACGTATAATTGACACGCCGCTGACTTTCAATGATTTACACTTCGTACCATTGCTTCTCGTTGTGTTTTCGACAACCCCGGCACCACTACTCTTTGTAGCTAACCACAGCCTTCAATTTTAATCGAGAGCTGTGGCGGGGTTTTGAGTCTATTTTAGACTCCATTCTACATCTCGAACCATGTTTATTATACACAGCTCGATATGTAGCAAATTCGGACTTATCCGTATCAGGCTTTTCATCTACCCACACCTTCCTTTTAGGGTTAGTGTAAGTAGGAATCACCTTCCGCGGACGTCCCGGTTTCCGTCGTGTTGACGGGCACCCACTCGGAACCCCGGTAACCTTTGACTTCCCTGTCGGGGTCTGCCACCGCCGTGTTGACGGGTGTTTGACACCCGGCTTCCCGGCTCTTTGAACCCGGGACCTCCCTGGTACCCCAGTCGGGCCCGCGGTCAGTGACACATCCCGCGTTGTAGCAGGGTGTGAAACTTCAAAGCCGGAACTTTCACGCTTCCCTTCCCATAGTCGTAAACAAGTTACATGGGATTTGTAACGCCTTCTTGACCATTTGTCTTCTATCACTACTGTCATTTCTGACAATATTTGAACAATTCTGAATGGTCCATCCCAGTTAGGAGAGAGTTTTACATTTACCAACGGAGTGTGGTATCGTAAAACCCGGTCTCCTATTCGGAACATACGTGGTTTAAGATCGACATCATGGCCAATCTTTTGCCACACAGCAGCTTTTGTCAGGTTCCGTCTCACGAGGTAATATCCCTCTACAAAACGTTCCCTGAGCTTTTCGACAAAACCTTTGGGACAAGGATCATCCGTAGACATTCCGGGAACCCCATAGACTATGTCAGCGGGCATTACTATTTCCTCTCCAAAGACGAGCAAATTAGGTGAACACCCCGTACTTGAATGAATGGTTCCATTATAAGCGTGAGCTATAAATGGTGCCAATTCAACCCAATTCTTCCGGTTTTCATCTACCAGGGTCCGAAGACACTGGATCAATGTCCGGTTGAACCATTCCACCATACCATCTGATTGAGGACGATATGGATTAGTATGCGTCTTTTTAATCTCCAGTATCCTACACATCTCTTTCCAGATCTGGGATTCAAATTCCCGTCCCTGGTTGGAATGTAACATACTCGGAGTTCCAAAAGGCAGCATCCAGTTTTTCACTAAAGCTTCCACACAAGTGGCAGCTTTGTGATTCTTCATGGGATAGATCTGCACATATTTTGTGTAGTAATCCATCACCACCATCATAACTCCAAACAGTTCCTGTTGTAGCGGCATCTTTCCGAGCCCTACCCCGGGTTTGACTTTGCCACAGACGGAACATCCAGATATCCATCTTCGAATATCTGCACCCATTCCAGGCCAATAGTAACGACGCCTTATTCTGGCTACCGTCCTTTTCCGTCCTAGATGAGCTGCACTCCTATGTTCATGACATAGGGTCATTAGCCCAGAACGTAGTTCTTGAGGGACCACTAATTGCAGAGCACGTTTAAGTGGTTGCAACGTAGTTCTCCATCGATATAATACTCCATCCCGGACTTCCAGTTCTTTCCATTGACCACACAGATTCTGAAATTCTCAGTTTTCAGGCGAGATTTCGGGCCCTGTAGGTCTATGGAGCTCATTTGCTACCAGTTTTATTAACCAGAATAGATCTGGGTCAGCCTGTTGACTTTCCTTAATCTGTTCCAGAGTCCACTGATAGTTCTGGGGCGGTTTCACTTTTTGGGAGCGTAGGGTAGCTATTACAGCTCTTTGCTCACCACAATCTCGGCAATCTGGACGTCCACATTTCCGCACTGGCCTCCTTGAGAGACAATCCGCATTAATGTGAGACTTTCCAGCCCGGTGTTCGATCTGGCAGTTAGTTAATCCGAATTCGGAAAGGGCTGCCAGCCATCTTCCAATCATTCCCTCGGGATCTTTAAAGTTAAAGAGCCATTTGAGAGAAGAATGGTCTGTACGCAAGATAAAATCTCCACCCTCTAAGAAGTGTTGATATTTTCTTACATATGCCACAACTGCTAAGAGTTCCCTCTTAGTGGTACAGTAGTTCCGCTGGCTTTTGCTTAAGCTATTGATGGCAAAAGTTATTGGAACCTCTACACCATCTTGGATCTGAGACAACGCTGCTCCGATACTCTCATTACTAGCGTCAGTATCAAGAATGAACTGACCCTGGGGCAGAGGGTACTTCAACACTGGAGTCTCCGTAAATTTTCTTTTAAGTCCCAGAAAAGCATGTTCAGCTTCCGAAGTCCATTGGATCTCTTTTGGCTTCCCTGGCTTATCTAGTACCACATACTGCTGCATGGGATGTGCAATTTCAGAAAAACCCGGAATAAAGTCGCGGTAGTACGAACAAAATCCTAGGAAAGACCTTATATCTTTTATATTCTGGGGGCGTGGCCAATTAGCTACTACCTCCAACTTGGAAGGATCTGCCCGGATTCCATTTCCAGAAACTATCCGTCCCAAGTATTCCACAGATCTGCGAAACAGTTTGCATTTCTGAGGTTTGAGCTTCAATCCATAAGATTTAATCCGCTCAAATACCTCTCTCAGGTTTTCTAGGCATTCAACATAATTCTTTCCGAAGATGATTATGTCATCCAGATAAACCAAACACTTCTTCCACTGCAAGCCACGCAACATCTGATCCATCATGGATTCGAATGTCGCTGGAGCGTTACAGAGGCCAAATGGCATTACGGTAAACTCGTAAAGCCCTTGATGAATGGTGAACGCCGTTTTAGGCTGATCGCCACTGTTCATCTTTACCTGCCAATACCCAGATTGGAGATCCAGAGTACAAAACCACTGGTTCCCTCCTAGGGAGTCGAGACTCTCATCGATCCGTGGTATTGGATAGGCATTTTTCCGGGTGATACTATTCAGTTTTCTGTAATCAATACAGAACCGGCAAGTACCATCCTTCTTAGTAACCATTACCACAGGGCTAGCCCAAGGACTTACACTGGGGACAATTACTCTCTGGCTCACCATTTTTTCTACTTCCTCTTCTAAAGCTTCCCGTTTTACCGCGGGTAGCCGTCGATAAGGAAGACGGAAAGGTTGGTGTCCCTCAGTGTCAATCGTGTGTTCTACTCGATCAGTTCTTCCCAGAGGATCTCCTGGTAGAGCAAAGATTGACTCCATTTTCTTTAGAAGTATTCTTAATTCATGTCGTTCCCCACTATTTAGTGTGTCTGCCGTCTGAACTAAGGCTTCTAGAGTTTCATGCAGCTGACTCGGAACTGGAATGTATCCTGTTCCTGAATCAATAGCACTAACTCAAACTTCTTCATAATCAATTCCCTCGAAGTCCAGTATTCCCGGTTCGGATTTTTCATCTTCCCCGTTTATTTCGGAAACTGGAACAGGTGTGATTCCCTGTGGACCGGAGTCTACTAGGCCATCTACATGAGCTAGGGTTGCCCAGCCCAATGTATCACCTTTCTTCAATTTAATCAACCCGGAGGTGTGATTACTTATAGGAATTGATCCTTCTCTAGCACTTACGATCAAAGTATCCCAGGCATGTATTCTTTTGTGGGAAAACAATTCCGGGTTTGGCTCGAAGAGTGCATCTCCACGTGGTAAATCACCTTCCCCAGCTATCAGGACATTAACCATCTGCTGAGGTGGGATGCCCACATCTTGTCGAACAGAAATCAAAGAAGAAATCCGTCGACAACTACATTCCACCTCCATTAACTCAGGAAATTTGAGTCGGAGAGTGCCATCTTGTAGATCCACAGAGCCTCCATAGAGGGTGAGAAAATCTACGCCTAATATTCCACTCTCTTCAATATCACTTAGTATGGGACCCCATACAAATTCAGTGTTACCTATTGAGACTGGAATAATCACACTACCATAGCATCTCATTTGAGCGCCATTAGCAGCTTTTGCCAAAGCCCCAGGAACATGACATTCCTGTGCGAACCCGAGAGATTGATAGAGTCCATTGTTCAACACAGAGCGACTTGCACCAGTATCTAATAATAGATCTATCTTTCTTCCCTGGATTCTAGCCGGCACATACCAACGTTGCCCACCTAAGGGAGACGGTTGTCGTATAAACCGTGAGATGCCATCTAAGGTTCCAAGATCCCATCCGCACTGACAAAGCCAATGCAGACAGGGGTGCCCGGGTGAAAGATACTTACTACAGATCATTGCGACCGTAATTCGTATCCTTCCCTTTTCTCACAGGTTTGTGTCTCTTGGCACATCTCTTCCCGGACCACAGTGTTGCCACTCGCTACAGTCCTTCTTTGTTTTCCGGTTCACTTCTAGAAGAGACCGTCAACGCAGGCAGACTACGAGGTGTCTCCACCGTAGTGACGTTCCAGGTTTCTGGACAATCTGGAGAGATATGTCCCATTTTGTTGCACCGCCAACAACGTCGGACGTCCAGCTGGTTTTTCTCAACCTGGTTCAGTCTTTCGTTGATTTTGGTCAACAACTTCATTACCTTGGAAGAGTTTTCCTCCGGTTCTGCAGTTTTGGGTTTTGCCTCTGCCACAGAAGGTACATCACTGTTCCTTCCAAAGCTGGGGGTTCGACCTCTCCCACGTCCCCTTCTATGGAAACCTCCCCTTCCAAGTACCATTGAACGGACATTAGAGAGTATATCCTCTATTTCCGCTTCCTGACACTCGTAGGTATCTTCCTCTTCTACTTGTGACCAAGTAGAACCTACTACGTTAACCCGGGAAGTTTTTCCTGGATTAGCATATTTTCCCAATAGTATACACCGTTGTTCATAAGCGTCCACTATTCGCAACACCTGCATGAAGTTCATACCAGGCTCCCATTTAGAGATGACTTCCGTTCGCACGTCATCATCCCGAAGCCCTTTTAAAAACTGAGTTTGCAGATCTTCATGCAGCGCGGGAGAATCTAATCCCGTTCCCGGGTAAACTTCCAACAACATTTGTTGTAAAGCTAGCCCATAGGCCCAAGTTGTCTCCTCTCTACCCTGGATCCTCTATAGAAAAGTGGATCTGGGATTCAGCATTACTAGCTGACCACAATAATAAGAGGCCACCTCCACTAACTCATCCCATACCGTACCACCGGAACGGCGAAAAGCACGAAGTGCGGCTTCCCCGGGTCCATCTCGTAGCGCTCTCTTCCAGCCGTTACATTGTATATCCTCACAAAATCCCGCAAACCAGTGTTCCCACTCCATTCCCTTTCCATAAGGTTTTGGAATGACAGCGTTCTTCCTGGCTGCGTTCTCTGGACACATGATCGGAACCTTGTCGGCTCTTGCCATCGACAAGTTGAAGATCCAGTCTTGCTCCCTTACTTGGTTAAAAGAGTTGAAATCTAGTTCGGCTATAGCTTTACTAGTGTGTTCAGAACTCTGAGAACCCAGTCTCGACTCTGAAGGTAGCCGGAAGCTAACCAAAGGAGTCCTCGCACCCCTTCTTCCAGGTATGAATCTGTTAGGGGTCTTTTCAAGATCTTCCACCTTCCCGGGAGGGGAGTATAGATGATCTCTTACATTACTCCAGCCAGCTTGTGACATAGGCATCCTTCTGGATGATTCTGTCTCTGCTAGTCAAGCCTGGTCCTTCATGTGGTGTACATGTTGGTCCAATTGCTCGATCCTTTCTAGAGTTTCAATCTCGCGAACCGAAAGTTCTTCCAAGTTATGGTGCCGTTTGGCTACCTCCTCGGCGATCTCTCGATTGCGAGCTTCTAGTTCCCGACACATATCTCGGGCCTCTCTTTTCCGATCAAACTTGGCTAAGAGTTCTGGTCCAAGAAAGCCTTCGGGAACCTCATCGGAAGGTGCCTGAAAGGTGTCTTCCATTCCATCCCGGGGAGTACTAGACTCTCCAGGACTATCTGTCTGAGACCCAATTTTACTGAGTCCCTCCAGATCCCTCGCGGGGCCATGTCGGCTGTCGGCTGCCGGACTGAAATTCTTCAGGACCGTCGAACTCAGGTTCTGAGCGGCGGTTCTCTTCCGAGATTTCCCCTTACCGGACTTCTGGGTATCACCCCCTCCCTCCGGTTTTGGTGACTTTTCGTCATTCCGGGCCGGAAGAGTTAGTTGAGAAGTTACCTCCCCATCCTCACTCTCCTGTTCAGCCTGGGATCTGGTTTTTATTCCTGATCCGTGCATTCACCGAGAATCCCGGGTTGTGCAAGCAACCTAGGATCCTGGTCACGGCACCAATGTGGTGGTCGCCGCCTGTTTAGCAGGTTGAATGACCCCAATCCGGAATGCTAGTTTCAGGCAGGATCCCACCCTACGTCCTCTACGTAGGTTGGTTCGGTTTTCGGTTAGTTTGCACAGACCTAGTCACACATAACACAACAACGTCTTTTAATAAACAGAGATGTTTATTGTTCACTACTTCCCGGAAAGATCTAGAAGATCTTTCCCACAAGTACAGTACTCCAGCACGTATGTGCCAGGTAACGCTGGAGAGGCTAATCTGGAAGACCAACCTAATCTGGAAGACCAACCATTGCTAACCACCAGGAAGGTTACGAGAACCCACCTACAAAGTGAGGGCCCAAGGGTCTGTTCCGTAGAAGAGACGCGCGAGGACAGCCTTTCGACCTACTGTGAACGCTGAGTATATATACCCAGCATTACGTAATCCCGGTCTCCGCCGCGCCACTCTCGTGTGCGGCGTTGCCCGGAATCACTACACAGTAAGGATCGGCACGTCGCGCCACCTTCCGTGAAACATACGGACACGGCTGGATTCCCACCCCACTACAAGGGTATAAATCACATTCATAACGCCGTTTGTGATTGTGACAATATAATCAACTAACAAAGCATATAGGTCATTGGGTTAGCATTTCCCGTTATATCCATTTATATCATGAAGACCATATAACATAAGGTTTCTATCTTGGAGCGACAATCAAGCTAACTAAGCGTTCAAATTGCATACTCTAAGTTCTGTTCAACTATGACACTACTTTTCTCCTATGCAAAGAAAAGGTTATATGCATGATATTTGCAATATTATTCACTAATATTTTAAATTTTCCTTACATAAGCAAACCCTAATAATTTCTGCCCACATACGGTGATCAAATAACATTCACCATCCCCATGTTCATTTAGCTGTGGTATATTTGATAGAAGGATCAATCTTTACACTATAGATGCTATAAAGACTGTTCACATGCCTCCTTTATTTGGGGGATTGAAAAGGACTCAAAATGTACTTTCATCAAACCCTTCACCACTGGTTTTGTACACCTAGCCTACATATAAATTTCCTTATTTCAACATCCATTACGTTATGAAAGTTCGGCTACACATTTGTGGGTATCACACTTTCAGAGCAGATGAACATTTGTAGCTTCAAATTTACAAGAGGTCTTCAAAATCTGGTTATACAGGTTCCATCTATGAATTTTGAGCTTAAATGCCTATTTTAGGGGTTTGTCAATTTTCCTCAAAGATATAGTATATGAAAGTGGGGTTCCCATGCTAAATCTTTCATTTTTACATACTCTAATATCGTTTCCGAGACTATAAAACGATATATAAATATGAAAACGACCCTTTGAATTATTGGTCACCATACGTGGGTATCAATCACAGTCTAGGGGAATTGACCATATATCTTAATTTTATGAAATTCAATTAATCATGGTGTAGGATCATTCATATATTAATGTAAGCATTCACATATGAAGTTGAATAGATGCAGATGCCTCAAGCATCAGATGATTAGGCTTGTGACTTGCCCTCCATCCAAAACACAGGGAGCATCTTGGAAAGTGTCCGATAGACGTAACTTGTACTCTTCATTAAGCCACGAGGAAGTGCCCACCAGCGCTCCTGACAAATGATGCGGCAGGCGGTAAACATAGTTATAGCCAGGTGGTAGAGCAAAAGCCAGGGGGGGTCTCAGTGCTGAAAAGAATAGATAATTGATATAGGAAATGTCTATAGATTCTTACTATAGGATATAAATTTTATTGTTCCAATATCAAATTGTTACTGTTGCAAGTTACAAGAGTAAGAACATATCATAAGATAAAAGAAGAAATGAGACAAGGAGGTAAGATAACAGAATAGTTTGAAGGAGGCCCAGCAGAGATTCTGTTAGAATAAGGCTGGTTCTCTTGTTTATCTGGTGCACTTGTATGTATAGTGTTAGGAAAATTAGTGTGCATGTGTTACATATTTCTATTATCTCTTCCTATTATTGTTAATGAGGGCTTTCATAAGTAGTGCCCGGATTAAACTGAGTGCCAAGCACCACAAAAAATCCCTAACCACTTGTTAGTTTTTTTTCCAAAACTACACATGATAATTTCTGATAAGAGATTCCCGATATATTTATTTTTGTAAAGTTTAAAAACATATAAATTTATTCAACTGAAAAGCTGTTGTAAGTGTTACTCACATGGAGATTATCCTTCCCATGTCCTCTCGAGCTTTTGGGCTCCAGTTGAAATAATCTATTATAGCTGATCGATAGAGAACTCCTTTGTCTGCAAATACAGAAAGAACATGATGTCCTATCAAATAGTGATATGGGGAGCAACTCCAGCCAATCAGCATCTCTCTATCAAATAGTGACATATGAAGCAACTTCAGCCAATCAGCATCCCCCTATCAAATAGGGCCAATTCCAGCCAATTAGCATCCAGATCTTCCAGACACTAACAGTCTATGAAGGGGACTGATTGAACAGAAGAAAACATAACCTATGTGCAAACCTATAAACCCTCAATATTTTGTAATATATACAATGACATTTAGAAGGTAAGACTTAAGAAGAAACCATCAGGATTTGATGTGGAGTGATATAAATCAGGCAACAGATAAGTGAATATCACGTAGCATTCAAACAAGTTGGAGAATGACTTCTTAGACGAAAGCAAGTTGCTTTCTGTATTTATCTCACCCCTGTACACACTAAAAGACTAGATGACACAAAGGTTATAGACCATGGAGAACAGACTGGAATACTTGTATACTTACCATTCAAGGGAAACAGCAAGTCAGCCATTACCAGTGCAGTCACATTCACCACAAAACTGTGTTCCCTCCTTTTTGATAAGAATGTTTCATGAGCAACACGCATGGCCTCCATGTCATCCAGATCGGGGATGTGACGGAGAAGGTTTCTCCAGATGACGACATCCTTCAGACCCACAGTCATCCCAGCCCCAGTGATGTGGTGCCTCATGTTGAGGGCATCTCCCAGTGTAATCAGCCCCTTACGAAATGATGCCTCCGCAGCCATACCTTGTACATTTGCTTTGATAATTGGGGCATCGTCTAAACTGTCCAATATGGGTTGACGAAATTCATCTAGAATGATGTAATTTAAATACAAATCTTTACATGTCAGTGGAAATACCAGAATAAGCATTGCATCTTTTCCAACCAGGGATATTACATTCCACGGAATGAAAAATATTTTAAACAGAATAAGGATCAACACTAATGCAATGATAGCTAGCATGTAATTGTTCAGATTCTCATCCTATTTACTATAGTGGTTACATATGAAGGACATTTTGTACCTAATTCATGAAGAAAGATTACATCAGTCCATCTTGAATATCTTTAGATTCTCTATTCAATTGATTTATTTTCAATTACTAACGGATTTACAGCTAAGTTTGTGAAATAGATATGAATGATATACATACATAAACAGAACCAGGTTGTGTCAGATAATCAACAAATAAGCAAAATATTGTATTTCCAATATCAAAAGTTGTAAAGCAAATAATTCCCATTCTTGTTCTACACTTTGGATGGTTATGTGTCATAATATTAGAAACCTATTGCTAAACATTTCATGGTTACATTCTGTTGTTATGGGTGCAATAACTATATGTTTCATAAACAGGGGTGGGTGTCACATGACAGAATCTAGAGCAATCAGATTGTAGCTTTGTGATACAAGCTTCATATTATTGTTACGTGGCAAGGGTGGGTATGGTTTCTCAGTTGATCTGCTTTTTTATATAAAGATTGGCATTGCTCATCTTTATTTAGAGTAAAAAGTTGTCCTGGAACGTAAGGCACAACCGTTGAGGCACATTTGGAATCCAATGTCAAAAAATAAATTAACAAATACAAATCAGTAATACTTTAACTATGCTAGTCTAATATCGCATTATTGTCTGTTCATAGAAATGACTGAAATCAAAATTTAGTGATTAATGAATGAATTATGGAGATGTTCATCAACTGTCTCCTTTAATTATATTTGTATTGTATTGCCATACATACAATACATTCATTCTGCAATCAATGACTCACCATCAATATACTTGAGCTGTTCCTTCATATATCCTCTTATATCAACTGGACAATTTTCCTCTTTGATAACGGCAGAGTAGCGCACCACATTATCACTCAGGTGGTTCATATACACTGTGTTGTCATCTGTGAAGAAGTATGGGAAAGTGTATGAAGATTTGCCTGCCCCATTAGCTGAAGCCTTCACTAGGCTCCCTTTAAAGAGTATCGACACTACAGTACCATACTCTGTAGGTTTCCCTTTCACGTTGGCTTTCCTCAAGCGTGAGTAACCACCATCAGCTAGAACAGTTAGTTTAGCTCGTAATTCCTAAAATGAAATGCTTCCAGATTAGCTTCCATTTCACAGCATGCATAATATATGAAAACAAGGAGTCCAGTAAAACAATTCCACGATGTATTTATGAGTTTACTATAAATCATCAATTATATTCTTATGTTATCATATTCTGTCAATTGACAGTGACAGAAAAATTCCTTTATGCAAGCTGTGCCTCAGGATGAATAATTTTTCAGGGCCCATTTCTATTGATGATAGTCTGCTGAAATAAGCATTATATAATGGATCTTCAATTACCTCTCTTGTATCCGAGCCCTTGCGACAAAATACAACACCTACAACTTTATCTCCTTCTTCTATGACACTTGAAACTGATCCCTCGATGTAGGTGCATCTAAACAGTAAACATACAGTTTATCGAATAATATCAGGCAGCAGAAATTTGAAATTTGATTAGCCTAAGTCAAGGCCCTGTTCCATCTACTACTCTCCGGCTGTATTCTGGGCCGATTCACCACCTATTCAAACTCAGTCATCACTGGCAGGTCTCTTCAATTGGGTAATTTATATTTGGTCTGGGTATGAATAACTTGGAAACCTTGTTCTATTGGTATTAAGTATGACAGGTTGACCCTCTAAGCTAGTAGACCGCAAAAACCATTTATAAATCACCCGTGGATTCCGCTGAGTAGGATGCAACCCCCACTTACCATATATTTCCATTCCAAAAATATAGCAACAAAGTAAGAAAATATATGAAATTCTAAGAACTACCACCCAGCAGAAAGAGACAAGACCAGTGGCAAGTTGAGAGTTCTCTGACCAGTTGGTAAATCTGGGGCCTGTTTTTTAGTCATGAGTGCTGTTCATGACTAATATTACAAGGAGTTGAGTAGAGAGAAATAGTTTCTTCAGGAGACAAACTAACCATCCATTCCCAGTTCTTTGAGTGAATTGATGCCACCAGCTTGGAGCACTTCACCATTGACGCGATCTGGGGGCTGCATGCTCCGCTCAATGACTGTCACATCACGGCCGTCATCAGCGAGTACAGTGGCCAGTGCTGAGCCGAGCACCCCTGACCCAACAATTACTACAGTATTTTCTCCAGACATGATTCTTTATAGTTATCCTGATGTAATACCTGAAATGTTCATATACAAAATATTAACTCAAGTCAAGAAAGCTATTCTGGAAGGTGGGGTTTGGAAATCTACAATGTGGACCTATACCACCCAGACTTTTTGACATCAACAGGTCAAGAAGAATGCCTAGAGAAGGCACGAGTTCATCGACAAAAAAGTGTATCATCGTTGAAAAGTGAGCCGGTGGGCAATAAAGCAAGGATGCAGGCACTTCAAAAATCTATGGACATATTACTTGAAATGTTCAATGTAATAGAGACACAAATACAGAACTTGGATGATAAGGTTGACAAAATCAATGACAGTCTCGAAGAGAAACTGGATTCGTTGAAAACCAGAGTTGATAAAACTGAAAACAACATCGAATGTATCACTTCAAGGCTTGATGATCTAATAGACGTGCAGACAGAACTAGAAATTGCTTCAGAAAAATTGACGTCGAAATATGACAAAATGGAAGCAAGATTCAAACATGTTGAAGAGACACTGAGATTTTTCTATAGAATACCACCTTTATACCGTATATGTAACAGGGTCTATGTAACCAGGTACACTAGAGTCTAACCACGGAGTGCCCTATAGAATACCGCCTTTATACCGTATATGTAACAGGGTCTATGTAACCAGGTACACTAGAGTCTAACCACGGAGTGCCCTATAGAATACCACCTTTATACCTGTATGTAACAGGGTCTATGTAACCAGGTACACTAGAGTCTAATGACGGAGTGCCCTATAGAATACCACCTTTATACCTTATATGTAACAGGGTCGATGTAACCAGGTACACTAGAGTCTAACCACGGAGTGCCCTATAGAATACCACCTTTATACCGTATATGTAACAGGGTGTATGTAACCAGGTACACTAGAGTCTAACCACGGAGTGCCCTATAGAATACGACCTTTATACCGTATATGTAACAGGGTCTATGTAACCAGGTACACTAGAGTCTAACCACGGAGTGCCCTATAGAATACCACTTTTATACCTTATATGTAACAGGGTCTATGTCACCAGGTACACTAGAGTCTAACCACGGAGTGCCCTATAGAATACCACTTTTATACCGTATATGTAACAGGGTGTATGTAACCAGGTACACTAGAGTCTAATGACGGAGTGCCCTATAGAATACCACCTTTATACCTTATATGTAACAGGGTCGATGTAACCAGGTCCACTAGAGTCTAACCACGGAGTGCCCTATAGAATACTGCCTTTATACCGTATATGTAACAGGGTGTATGTAACGAGGTACACTAGAGTCTAACCACGGAGTGCCCTATAGAATACCACCTTTATACCGTATATGTAACAGGGTGTATGTAACCAGGTACACTAGAGTCTAACCACGGAGTGCCCTATAGAATACCACCTTTATACCGTATATGTAACAGGGTGTATGTAACCAGGTACACTCGAGTCTAACCACGGAGTGCCCTATAGAATACAACCTTTATACCGTATATGTAACAGGGTGTATGTAACCAGGTACACTAGAGTCTAACCACGGAGTGCCCTATAGAATACCACCTTTATACCGTATATGTAACAGGGTGTATGTAACCAGGTACACTAGAGTCTAACCACGGAGTGCCCTATAGAATACCACTTTTATAAATTATATGTAACAGGGTCTATGTAACCAGGAACACTAGAGTCTAACCACGGAGTGCCCTATAGAATACCACCTTTATACCGTATATGTAACAGGGTGTATGTAACCAGGTACACTAGAGTCTAACCACGGAGTGCCCTATAGAATACCACCTTTATACCAACCATTGACCATCATTCAATAATTACTGTAATCATTGTTCTATTGTACTGGTACGACTCTGTACATAACTTGATACTTATCTGATTGTGACACTTTACTTGCAATTGTTAGACATGATCTGGCCTGGATTGAAAACCAAATGTAATGTTTGAATCTATGACCAATAAACAAATAAAAAAACAAAAAACATATGTAATATATCTAGAGGTTTTTGACTGGCTGCCTGTGTCACGTTTACCTTGGAATACATGATGTCATCATCTGTCTGTGTTGATATGGCTGGCAATTCTGGCATGGGCTCAACAAACAAGTGGGTTAGAGCTATGTCTGATAGGTTCCATGGGAGTCCTTCACCCGTCCCATAGTTCTCAACATGATTATTCTGCTTACCCATTTCCCTGGCTTTATCTCTTATCATGTATTGAGCTATATCTTCTACTGGGTGTCCCTGTTGTTTAAATCTCAATCTGCCAGTACCCACTTGAGTCCCACTTGCCCTCTTTTATCCTATCATACTTGTATGCCCTGCCTGATTCTGTTCTGGCCTTAGCATGTATTCTCTCTTACCCTTACTATGCTCATCAATGTTCTGAGTTCTATTTTATCCTACCCCTAATTAAAAACCAAAAAAATTTATCGCTCTAGTGGGATTCAGTTGTCAAATGACGTCATTTAAAAAGTGACCAATGATTATCACTGATTATCGGTGAGTTTTATGTTATTTCTTAATTTGCTGAAGTAATTTAAATGGGGTAGGATAAATTCTAAACCAAACTCGAGTTGGTTGTGTTGTTTATCGCACTCTGGCAATGTTGCGTAGCACTGCACTCGGCTTTGCCTTGCGCAGTAAACGTGATATTGCCGTTGTGCGATAAACAACAACAACAACTAACTCTCATTTGGTTTCTCCTAAGTATAGCTCCCTACAGTCCCTTGTGATAGAATATTGATCTTTGCTGGGTTCCACTGCTGACAAGGGGAGATTATGTAACCCCTCTATTCATTTCCCTGTGTGATATATGCTGGACGAGGTTGTTCACTGTTTCCACTAAATCTGATTGCCTGTCTACTTGTATAACATGTGGGAACCTCTGATTTGTTGGTCCCTGGGACCCGTATCACTAGTTTCGTGACATGTCTAGGTGGGGTCTAGATGGTTAGACATTAGACTTTGTTTTGTCTGTTCTTGCTTGCGCTGTTGGTGCCGCTTTTCATGTCTGTCTAACACTTTTGTCACGAAACTAGTGAAACAGGTCCATGACATGTAGATTTGTTTAATTCTTCTGTTTGGGGTCTGTCTTCACCTAAGGGCAGCTACTTGTGTTGTCACGAAACTAGACAACCCCAATGTCTGTATGGTGTCACAGACATGTCACGAAACTAGTGAAACAGGTCCCAGGGAACTGTTTCAATAGTTATGTGACATGTCTAGATGGCGTCTGTGACACCATATGGACAGATCAACACAAGTTGTGGCACTTACGACAAGACAGACCCCAAACACAGTTTCCGGTTTCAAAAGTATTAGACAATTTTATTCACTTTCCGTGAGAATTAAGCAATGACACTTTAACACGAGTAAGGAATACACATAACACATAATCGTTCCAAATATGAAGAAAATTGGCCACTCAGATTCGCTGATATTTGACATCAACTGTGACATGCATTTTGAAACTAGACAAAATAAATTCTGCTGTTGCTTGCACTGTTATTGCCGCTGTTGATGTCTGTCTGGGCCTAATGTCACAAAACTACTGAAACAGGTCCCTGGTCCCTGGGCCTGCTGGAATAGACCGCATTAGTGTGAGGTCATTTGACTGGGGTTTTCCTACGTTCTGGTGCCAAACATTGGGATATCCATAAGTGCAGCAGTCGGCATTTAGACAAATTTTTGAATTCTACAGTATATTTAACTCTACTATGCCATGATGCCATGGCACCAAAATGACGTCAGGACTAATGCGGTCTATGGCTGATGTGTACCATATCGTGATGGCGATGGCATGTATCTGTATCCCTCACTGCCCATATTTACATAGAACTGCATTGAGAATCGTATAAATAGACAATACTCCACGAGTTTGGATGTGCCTGCATCGTCATCGAGGTGAAGCCGAGTGACGATTATGGAATATTGACTATTTTACGATTCAAGTGCGGTTCAGGATTTATCTCACCCATTTCTATGATGTTAGATAGTATCAGAATATCAGAACAGCTTGAATATACCTAGCGAATCCATATGACGTCATCTTGTCACTTTACGGGGGTGATCGATGAGTATTTTTTCCTAATGTTATTTCTATGGCGAAGCTTGTACCAGGGGTGAGATAAATGCCTGTTGCCCATAGTTCACTGGCGGGTTCCCGCTCTATCCTTGTGGACCATACCAATTATTCCATTCCCTCTCTGCTGTCCCCTACCTCGACCTCTGTAGTCATTTCCCGACTGGCCTCTATTGTTGTTTTAGTATCTTCCTTGATTTTTAGGTCTAGGAGGAGCTAGAGGGCAGCCTCTCTTATAGTGGTTTTCACTACATGTCCAACACTGGACTGTGGCAGGGTTATCAGGACTAGGCAGCTGACCTCGGTTCTGGGCATATTCATGCCTGAGATACTTAAGTCTGCTAGTTGGGCAGAAGAGACTACATTCTGGAGGTTCTACAACAGGGAGATTGAGAAGGCAGACAAGGTTACAAATTCTATTCTTGGTCCTGCTTGAATGTTGTATTTTTGATAACTAAGAATAAAGAGTCAATAATTGAATGTATGATACTCAACACTTTTTCTTGGAAGTTGCGAAAACTAAGCAACTATGGATAAGAATTTCGTCGCACACTCCATAATTTATATGTACATACGTAAATAAGAAAAGAAACCTTAGAAATTCAGAGAATGGAATATACTATTGAAATGGATGTAATCTGAATGGGTCGTCCTCCCCTTTTCTTTACACAAGTGTTTATCCTTCCCCTCTTCCCCCTTTTAATCTTTTATTCATTTTTTCCCCTGTCTGTTTTGGAATATTTGAGATCAGACTTATCCCCTATTGTTTCCCCATGTCTTGTCTCCCCCCCCCGTGTCTGTCCTATTAGTTAACCTTAAGATTAATACTTCTGAATCTTTTGTAACCACACTAAAGATGAACATTACCTTTTATAAACACCTGAAATAATTTAGTTCTGTAGCACCCATGCTCATACCGTATTTTGTCTGGTGAAGGATCTAAGTATCCATAAAAAATAAGCAGCAATATTTCCAATCTTGTATAACTCTTTATTGTTTGATCTGGTATATTGTAGTTGTTACTAACTGATCTTCCTTTAACATCTTGCAGAAATAATGTCATGGGTATCCCATTGTAATTGAATCTTCTTGATTATTGAAAAGATATATAGAAAAATAACCTCAACACTGCACCAAAACCACCAGTTTATTCATATATACGCCATCGCGGAAGTGCATGTATTGGCTGAATATTGACTTGTTTTCATATATATACGCCCAGGCCTTATATACGGACGCGTCTTGGCTATATTTCACACCGGGCGTATATGAGAGGAAATACCCTCTGCCCCCACTGCTTCCCGCCCCTTTGTGTTGGTAGAAGTACAGGTGTCCTCAGTAGGAAGCCCTTGGCTATGGCAGCATGATGCCTCCAGGCATTCCCATGGCTATGGCAGCATGATGCCTCCAGGCATTCCCTGGCTATGATAGCATGATGCCTCCAGACATTCCCTTGGCTATGGCAGCATGATGCCTCCAGGCATTCCCCTGGCTATGGCAGCATGATGCCTCCAGGCATTCCCTTGGCTATGGCAGCATGATGCCTCCAGGCATTCCCTTGGCTATGGCAGCATGATGCCTCAAGGCATATTAGAGGCATCATTGATACTTATGTACAAAATTCAATAAATAGAAGAATTGACCTTTGATTTGGTATAACAAAATATCATCAGTTACCAAGGTAAGTTACTCAAATCATATGACACATCATGTAACATTGCTATTTCGCAAAAAAGCTGCCTGTGGTAGCAGGGTTGTTTATGCAATGCCTGCCGTTAGTGGTGAACAGGGGAACTGCGTGCTGCAGGGAAAGGGCTAAAAAGACAATCAATATTCATTTAATATAACCATCCGATGACAGTCGTACTACTATCATCTGACAGTCCTAGGAGAATCCTTTCATATATTTAACAGCCCCCAGATATAAGATCAGCAAGTGAACTGGCCAACGAACACAGAGTAACACATCAAGCTTTGAAGGAGATACACCCAAGAGTTACAATCCTCATATAAGTGATATAGCCTCCACATCACAACCTCTTGACATTTTAATATGTTAAACCGTTATGACATCATTTATATCTATTTATATCAATAACCAAAAGCAGGTATGCTATAATGGGATTAATACAGAGTAGATATGGAGCATAACTGAATATCTACTTCAGAGTATAATCAAATGAATAGATATCAATGGTTAAAGGCTCACTTGACTCCTCAGCGGAGGCTGGAGAATAAGTATCATGTAACCTATATTCCTATATACCCATTTCCGAAACCTCTATAGTTACATACAGCTGTTGGGGGTGCAGTAATTCTAAGTTATGTAGCGAGGCTGACATTTTCGTCCCAGGCTGACGTTTTCGTCCAAGGCTGACGTTTTCTTCCCGGCTTGACCACGTGACATAAAGAGCAGCAGGAAGAAAACTTAGCTATTGCAGTTAATCGATAAGGTTGGCCATTTTTCTGGGGCTATCGCAGGAAAAGAAATAATCCTTTTTATTGATATTTGAAGGTATATAGGATTAGGGAAACCAAGTACCGGTAATCAAAAGTCAAAGTTACTCAGTAAGGCTTGGAAGAATTACTGCCCGGGGCCAAGGCCTTGGGCAGTAATTTTTCCTGCGCCTTACCTCGTAACTCTGAACTTTTGCTCACCGGAACATAGTTTCCCTCTAATCATAATCCCGACAATCAATTAGGAAGAGTCATTATGTTGAGGCCCCGTGTAATGTATTGTAATTAGTTTTATATATCTGGCATCTAGAATTGTATCATTTTGCAATTCAGTTAATCATAGTTGGGAGAGCAAAGTGTTCATTAATCCAGTTGAAGGGAGGCAGATAATATCAGATGATTAGGCTTGTGACTTGCCCTCCATCCAGAACACAGGAAGCATCTTTGTAAATGTCTGATAATCATTTTGCAATTTAGCTAATCATAGTTGGGAGAGCAAAGTGTTCATTAATCCAGTTGAAGGGAGGCAGATAATATCAGATGATTAGGCTTGTGACTTGCCCTCCATCCAGAACACAGGAAGCATCTTGGAAAATGTCTGATAGACATAACTGGCACTCTTCACTAAGCCACGAGGAAGTGACCACCAGCGCTCCTGACGAATGATGCAGCAAGCAGTGAACATAGTCGCAGCCGTCAGGTGGTAGACCAGAAGCCAAGGGCGAGTGTCCTTGCTGAAAAGATCACAGATGATTGATATCAGGAGATGCATTAGGTTGTTACTCACAACTCTCCTAGTATAAGGTATGGGTTTCTTTTCAGCACCCTGTATACTTGCATCACCTGAAATGTACTACCTGTGAGGACTAATAGACCTATTGTGATGGCTATCGTTTTGTTGAATGTAAACAAATAAGAATAAGAACACTGGAATGTACACAGACTGAATAAGGAATAAGATAAATTAGTTGAACACAGTCAGGATGATTAGATAAGGATGAGTATTAGATAATTTCATAAGAAAATGGAGAGCAACCACAGGCTATTCAGTTATCTAATATATATGTATAAACACCCTTTTTAAACATTTAATTGATCATATTTCCAAGTTTCATTGCAGCATGAATAGGGGCACTTTGCATTCCGTTACCAAGGTACTGTATAGACAGGTATCAATAAAGATTGTTTACCCAAGATCTGGGAGCTGTTTCAAAACCATAGTCTTAACCCACATTTTGAAACAGCTCCCTGGAATCTAGTTTTGTATTAACTGGGATCTGTAGAAGTCATCTGAAGAAGGATTACAAACCAGGGAATATCCGGACCAGCCAATGTAACACCATATAAGGTGTTTAAAAAGGGTGTTTATACATATATATTAGATAACTGAATAGTAAATGACGCACAAATACATGGTACAGACAGCGAAAGGTATGAAGAATGTATAAAAATAAGAATTTCCTAATAATTTGTCCATAATAAATCATAATGCAGAAACTGTATTTAAGTAGGAATTAACACTATAAGAGAGACATATTATGTGATTATGATCAAATATCTGTTCACCATCTTTGTAAATTTGTTGAATTTTCTTCACGGAAGACTGTATCGATCGGAAGAACAATTGTAATGATTGAATGCGAAATAAAAACTTTTTTTTTTTTAATTCAACCACTGAGAGGGTTCGGAAAAACCTAAGTACTACCACTTTTGTGAGGCTCCAAAGAGTTTGCTCTACATGGAGGAACACACAGAGTAACCTTACTTACCGCAGACTGGGCCTTATATACAGACCCAATCCGAGCCAACCCATAGCACAGCCATTAATATTAGTATTAATATTAGTATTAGGGATGACATGCCATATAACTTGAACAGAATTGTTATAACTAGTCTGAATCTTCCCACACTTAGGAGGTGTACACTGACATGAGCGACTAGCTTAGAGATAGGTGCCTGCCCCTAAAGGGTTGAAAAGAAAGAGTTGGGGATATCAAGCAAATTCAAACTATCCAAATATTGGTTTGTTATAATAGTTCTATGCCTAAGCTAACCTTTGAAGAATATGCCTTGATATTGCCATGGTCCTACATCTCTGCTTTAGTCAATATCGATATACGTAGATGTACAAAGCTAATATGGTTTAGAGGTTACAGAAACCCCTGTACCTGGGAGCTGTTTCAAAAGTCGGGGGGAGCCAAATGAGAGTAGTCACCCCCAAAGCGAGAGCAAACAATGGCACTTGGAGCATTGTTGTTGAGGTGGAGGTGCTGCTCGCTTATTATCGGTAGCGCCAGAAAGGATCATTATCGAAGTATAAGTAAGTGTGGGTTCTTCACCTTCCTTGGTATCCCGACAAGGTTGTCCGCCATGCTGCCACAACGATGTGACACACATATCTGACCGCATGCGAGAGGGTATTGGTACCGGTTTTGGTGCCACTTTGATTCAATGTGCTTCTCGCTGTTGCCAGCTCGTCGTTCTGAAATGCGACGTGCCACTCTTTTGGTGTCTCAAATGGTCACTCTTTTTCGATCACAACCAATAAAGACTTTGCTGTCTGAAAAACAGAGATCCTCTGGTACACTGGACCAAAGTTTGAATGACCACTCAGCAATTTCTGCCACCAAAAAAGGGATCTGCTATCAGCTGGGCACAAATCTATAGTCACCGATCCTTTATGAATTGTAACACTGAAAACATACTAGATGAACATACTAGACTTTCCTTCCCAAAAAATCGGAACTTCTCCAAAACCCAGAAAGAGGCACTAAAAGAACTAGCAACAATCAAGGAAATAGTTATAAAACCAGCAGACAAGGGAGGCATGACAGTCGTACAAAACATCATGGACCACATTGCAGAAGCTATGAGACAACTAGCCTGAAATAATCACCTAGCGAGAAACAGAGATAGACCAAACCCACATAATTAACAAAAAAGCCAACTAGGAGATTGACCAGGGACCTGTTTCAGTAGTTTCGTGACATGTCTAGATGGCGTCTGTGACACCATACATACAGATCACAAGATTGCAGTCGATGACACACAGAGTTTCACTCACTTCTCGTAGGAATTAAGCAATGACACTTTAATATGAGTAGGGGATACATATAATCTATAATCGTTCCAAATATGAAGAAGATTTGCCACTTCGATCTTCTGATATTTGCTAGTCTTTTTCCGCTGTTGCTTGCACTGTTGGTGCCGCTGTTGATGTATGTCTAGGCCTAATGTCACAAGACTACTGAAACAGGTCCCAGATGATTGGGAAATCTCAGCAAGTCCAGGGAGCTGTTTCAAAAGGTGAGTGAAGTCTCGCCAGCGGCACGTCACATTTCAAAGCGAGAGGCCGGCAACAGCGAGCGGCACTTTGAATCAAAGCGGCAGCAAAACCGGCACCAATACCCAATAGCGAGCAGCACCTCCACCTTGACAGCAATGCATCAAGTGCCATTGTTAGCTCTCTCTTTGGCTGTGAGTTCTCTCGTTTAGCACCCTACCGACTTTTGAAACAGCTCCCGCATCAAATCTAACATTCTAATTTATGTTGCATATTACATGGTAGAGATCGATCAGAACTTTGGATGATGGGATGCTGTTGCTAGCATGTCTTGGGTGCAGGTTTCTGGGCATTGGGAATTGATTCTCTTCTCATGCATGACTGTGTATGGTAGCCCTCGATAGGATGGTTTGGCGATAGAGCTGATTTTAATTAGTCAGTATTCGTTCCGTGTGGGCATTTATTGAACTTTGCTTGTTCTTGGTTATTCTAGGACAGTTTTCCACGATTTATTCATAGTTCATAGAAATTTCTCTGTTTGGCTTGGACTTGTTAGTGTGTGTTGACTCCAAGCTACTCCTGCTGGCTCCTCTCCTTTCAAACTACAGACCTGGGACCTGTTTCAATAGTTTGGGGAGTAAAAGGGAATAGCCACCACAATAGTGAGAGCAATCAGTGGCACTAATGGTATAAAGTCTTGTTTCAGATGTGGTGTCGCTGTTGAGATCCCGGTGCCATTCACTATACCAGCATGACAAACGGGACATTCAATAGAACTCTATGTAATGAATAATTCAATAGTTCCAAATTATTCCTCGTTTTTCCCCCACATTTCTTTTTTTATTTGACGTATCTATGTGCATTTTTGACTGAGTTCTGATGCCCAACACTATAGCTCTCGTTTGTAAGACCACCAAGTGAGACCTTAGGGTCGAGAGTTGCAGTGGGATGTGTGTGTGAACAGGCTGAGTGGTGCAGTGAATGCAGTTCTTAGTTTGAATAATATAATAGTTCACAAAAAGTAGTTGAGTACTAAAGAATTATGAAAATCAATATATAGTTATAACATGGATATAAAATTGTTCGGAGCATGTTTTAGTTTAATCAAATATGTTTTAATATTGAATAAAATGTGATTTAAAATTGTTGTTATGATCAGTACGAGAAGGTAGACCTTCGTGAACAGTGGCAGTAACAGTGGCAGTAACAGTGAGACCTCACTAACTATGGAAACAGGTACTACCACTGTTGGTGCCACTCTGGTCCATAGTGCCACTAGCTGTTGCCATCCTGTCCTATTGAAACGCAAAGTGCAGCTATTTGGTAAGTGAGAGCAACTACGAGAGTTTTTTCAACTACTGAAACAGCTCCCTGATTTCTTTTTTTTTTAATAAAATATTGCATTACTCACATGGCAAGCATCCTACCCAGATCATCCAGAGCTTTGGGACTCCAGATGAAATAGGCAGTTACAGCTGATCGATAGAAAACTCCTTTATCTGCAAGTACAGAAAGAACAAAATGGAGATGTACAGAGCTGTTTAGATGGTTAGAACAAAATTCTGTTTTGGTTTCATGTTTGTCTTTAAATTTCAGTGTGGGTGTGACTGCTGAAATATACAATGAGATTTAGAAGGTAAGACAAAATTCTACTTACCATCTGAGGGATACAGCAAGTCACCCATTACCAGTGCCATCACATTTGGTACAAAACTGTGTTCCCTCCTTTTTGAAGAGAATGTTTCATAAGAAACACGCATGGCCTCCATGTCATCCAGATCGGGGATGTGACGGAGAAGGTTTCTCCAGATGACGACATCCTTCAGAGCCACAGTCATCCCAGCCCCAGTGATGTGGTGCCTCATGTTGAGGGCATCTCCCAGTGTTATCAGCCCCTTACGAAATGATGCCTCTGCAGTCATACCTTGTACATTTGCTTTGATAATTGGAGCATCATCTAAACTGTCCAATATGGGTTGACGAAATTCATCTAGAATGATGGAATTCAAATACAAATGGTTCATGGAATGAATGAAGTTAAAATCAGAATAAGGATCAAGACCAATGCAATGATAGCTAAATTCTCATTCTATTAATGTGTCAAGTTCCGACAGAGATATGACAGATGTGGAATGTGTCATGGAGTGCAAAGGGGCTTCCCCTGCCGGGGAGGCTAATGGTATAAAAGAGAATGTAACCCTCAATAAAAAGAGAATCCTCTCTGGTACTCATAATGACTACTACTGTGTTGGACTTCTCTTCATTGTGGTTCTGACAGCAGACGGCCTGAACTCTGCCCATTGTACTACTCTCTCTCTGAGATGTGGTACGATGGGACACCCTGTAAAGAAGATACTCCAAATATTTGGTATACCTAGAATTTCAATATGTGTGAACTTTTTATGGAGATGTTCATCAACTGTCTCTTTTAGTTAAATATGTATTAGACTGCTGTTTTTTCCTTTAAGTAAATGGAATACATTCATTCTGCAATGAAGTTGATTTACTCACCATCAATATATTTGAGCTGCTCCTTCATATAGCCTCTTATATCAACCGGACAATTTTCCTCATTGACCACTGCAGAGTAGCGCACCACATTATCAGACAGGTGGTTCAGATACACTGTGTTGTCAGGTGTGAAGAATAATGGCAAAGTGTATGAAGATTTCCCTGCCCCATTAGCTGAGGCCTTCACTAGGCTCCCTTTAAAGAGTATTGACACTACAGTACCATACTTTGTAGGTTTCCCTTTCACGTTGGCTTTCCTCAAGCGTGAGTAACCACCATCAGCTAGAACAGTTAGTTTAGCTCGTAATTCCTAAAAGGAAATGCTTCCAGATTAGCTTCCATTTCACAGCATGCATAATATATGAAAACAAGGAGTCCAGTAAAACAATTCCACGATGTATTTATGAGTATACTATAAATCATCAATTATATTCTTATGTTATCATATTCTGTCAATTGACAGTGACAGAAAAATTCCTTTATGCAAGCTGTGCCTCAGGATGAATAATTTTTTAGGGCCCATTTCTATTGATGATAGTCTGCTGAAATAAGCATTATATGATGGATCTTCAATTACCTCTCTTGTATCCAAGCCCTTGCGACAAAACACAACACCTACAACTTTATCTCCTTCTTCTATGACACTTGAAACTGATCCCTCAATGTAGGTGCATCTAAACAGTAAACATCCAGTTTAACAAATAATATCAGGCAGCAGAAATTTGATTATCCTTAAGTCAAGGCCCTGTTCCATATACTAGTTGATTACTTTAAGTCAGTCCAGCAGTCTCCAGCTGTATTGCAGGCCAATTAAACCCCATTTCTAACCCAGTCGATGTTGGGAGGTCCATTCCATTGGCTACTTTATATTTGGTCTGGGTCTAAATAAATCTGGAAACCTTGCTCCACTGGAATTTAATATGATCGGGTGGCCACTCTGGGCCAGTAAACCCCAAACACCATCCATGATTACCTGGTGCCGTATGGGTAGTAAAGTAGGATCTAGACTTTCACCATGACCTTGTAATTTCTCCAAACCTTTCATAGATAAAAATTTATCTACCTACCTGGTATGACAGCCAAAAAGTAGTATGAGCTTTCACTTTCCCCCCCCATCATGAACATAGTATGAAGTAAGACATAAAAAATACTATATCTTTACCTAGAAATAGGTCATGTACTTCTATATGTACCATAGCTGAACAATTAATATAGTGATGAATCCACCTTTTTTCTATCTGAGCTCTCTTGCGTAAAGCATCCACAAATTTCCCATTGCAGAAGCTGAGGCTCTCAACACCTTCAGGAAATGGCACCACAACATTGCTCCCTGTTATACTGTCAGACATCCTGATAGCTTGTAGTGGTACACCCTCCGTCCTTAGCAGACAATCTGTTGTAAGAATCAACATGTTCACAAACTGTATTGGACCACACTGACACATGACTATAGAACTATTCCTAAGACTAATGTACTTGTGACAAGAAGGCTTTCTAATCTTGAAAATGGAATGCTTGGTATATGATTGACTTTGTATTGAAATTATGTAGCCATGTCTCACAGAAAAATCTCAACATGCTTATCTCCATGTAAATATATGATCAATGATTATTCATAAAGGCCAATGCACACTTAGCAATATTTTTCCTTGTGATATGTTTGCGATATCGAAAGGAGAATATCTCAAGGGCAGGGTAGTTTGCGCAGCAGGGAAGGGTAAAAAGTCACCGTAAAATGTACCTCAGGGTTCGGCCTCCACAGCGGGCGAGGTGCTTCATATCGAAAGGCATTTCAAGGAACACCTAGAGATATTTTGTTTTGATATTATCCCTGAACCAAGGAACAATGTCGCAAGGATGGCTGCTGAGGTGTACTATATCCCTTATATGGCATTTAATGGAGTTTTAATGGGCCCTGGGACCGGCCTCGCGGCCAACCCAGCAGGTGGTTGCGTAAAAACGGTACAATATTGCAAGGCAAAGAATTGACATTTCAATTCCCAAAGTTGCATGCGACTTTCTCCCTTTTGGAGGACAAATATCGCATGCCACTTTGTACCTCAGTGGGGGGTAAAAGGGGGTTCAAAAGGGGTGGTGCAATATCGCAAGGAGTCCAAGGCACACTTAGAGATATTGTACCTGGAAAACATCTCAAGAGGAGTTGTATGCCGACTTTTCGCTTGCAATATGCTAAGTGTGCATTGGTCTTTGGAACTAGATTAATAGTAATAGTACAGATCATACTTAAATAGACAAGCCACTGTCAGAGATTCATCTCTGCTGAACATCTGACCCTTACTCATCTGTATTACTATTTACTATATACCCATGCCGTATGTACTGGAAATATGTACCGTCTTGATGTATAACATGTAAAGGTCTGCCATGCTGAAAAGTGGTCAGTATTTTCTTGTACAGAACACATGGTGGACTAGTTGCCATGTGTACCATGACATGATTTGCAAGTTGATATGAAGAAATATCACATTCTGATTGGCTGAGAGGCCAGGAGGCCTCGTATTGGCAGATAATTTCAAAATAGAAGATGCCATTGCGTACGATTGAGTACGATTGCATAATGCGAAGATATCAAGGCATTTAACATGGGCTGTTCAAGTAATACAGTCTTAGATAGCACATATAGGACAAAACGATTGATAACAAGTTCACTTGATAGGATCTACGGTGGTTGACCCACAGAAAGACTGGAAGTCAGCATAACCACAGATATAACCATGGTGGCATTAACCATGGCAATAATCATTCTCCTACCAGATCTTTCATGGCACTTACAATTCCACATTGCAAAATTATAGCTTTCTGACTGTCTGTGCTTCGCCCACTGCGGGTCCTGCCATGTTAATGATTGCTTTAGCATATTTGAGCTATTTAAACTGTATCAGGTGGGTGCCCCATGTTATATACCTTGATAGTTGGTCATTGCAAACTTTTAGACATTATGGGGATTTGTAAAACAGCTCTGAACTCATCAAGTGTTACACTTCTAACCTAAAATATGCGAAAATATGTTAATTATGTAGCAAAACCCCTGGTCGCTGAAAGTGTAGAACCACTCTTCCCGCTCTGCAGTCGACGAAGGGCCCGAGACTATAGTCGCTACCCTGTACTTACCGCGCCAGTACGGGTGGGTTCGGATTGACCCACTGGAAAGGGCAGGGAGATGCGGGATCTACAACCTATCGCTACCGGTGGACACAAAACCAGACTCCAGACTATTTCAATATACCAGCTTTTATTCGGTACATATAGTGGATACAGTAAGTTGGTGCTGCAGGGCACCAACTAGCGCAGGAAGAGATTCTGGTCTCTTCGTCATTGAAAGGTTCCGAACCAACCTTACCAACTTGTGAGGCTCCAGGCATTCACTCTACAGGGAGCTACCACGAGGAGTCCTGTCAACCCGCTGCGGACTCAGTCTTATATACTGACTGAGTTACATAATGCGGGCGACCCCGTAGTATTGCATACACGGGTCCGCTGGCCATACTGCACAGGAGGGATCAGCATTCGCGCCATCTAGTGTAAAGTGAAACAACGCTGCTTGACTACCCAGACCCCTCCCAGCTTTTACCGGGGGGAACCAGGCAACCATTTCGTTGCAAGTGGACTTCCCAAAAAAGTTCCTATATATAATATAGAACATTCTTTTTCTCCCTTGGTGGAGTTCCCATCTCAATGGTGTAAAAATTGGTATCAGCAACCTTATAGCGTGCAACGCTATCTCCTTCTCCATGGATAGGAGTTGCAGGAACCACTAAAGGCCCCAACCCCCATCCACACAGAGATTGACACTTCCCTCACTGGCAAAAGACCAAGCGAGTCCAGCGTCAATCTCTCTACAGGGAACTGAGACCACCTGCCTAAGTTCCCTCACTGCCTCATGTGCTCCCACAGAGTCAAAACGGAGTCTGGAAAGCGCTCACAGCCAGAGTGTTTTGCAATGGGACCTGTTACCGGGCTACCATTGAGAGACCCTTCAGCCTTCTGAAACCCAAGTTGTGTTGCAAAAATTCACCCGGGGGTGATTCTCTGCGGCCCAACTCGGGATCGCTTATTTATCTCGATCTCCCTGTACTACCCCTCCCAGCGACCACGAGGGCCGCTGGTTGAAGCACCACGTTGATGGGAGACCAAGCCAGTCACCCTCTCCACCTGAAAGTTAATACCTGAGGAGCCGGCGGACGGAGGGGCACAAACAACAGTGGTTGAATGTGTCTCGCAGGCCCAGTCGCGGCAGCCTGCTGACCTACGTTGGGTGGTGGGCTTAGCGGATCAGTAACTCTGAACTGGGCCATCACCGCGTTAAGGCCAGCCATGCTGATGTCACCAGCGACACTGGGAGAATCCCAGGTCACTGTCGAATGGAACGGCAATGCTGGGAGCGTACTCGTGATATCTTCCAACTCCACACCAAACGGGACCATTGGCTCTTGTGGTGGTATAAGAGAGGGTCTCGTCATAGTGCAGGTCACTGGTGGCGGCTGCCTCAGAGACAACTGTGGAGATTCTGAGGAACTTCCCACAGGAGCACTCTGAGTGCTAGTGCACAGAGCAGTCTCTATAGCCGAGGCCTGGGATGACTGTCCATCCAGGGCGTAATCTCGCTCTGGACCCCACTCTAACAACGTAGCGGCTTGCTGCATTGTCAGGTTAGGGGTATCCAAGAAGTTGATATACCTCTCCGACGTTGGTGTAACAACCACGCCGCTTCCACAGCAGCGATGTTAGACAGCTCAACGCCGAACATTCTAACTCCCAGCATAGTACGACACTTGTAGTTGTACTGCAGCAGAGCCAGCTCTGACTGTGTCAGTAGTGCCTCTACTCCTGCCAGCTTGGCTGCCATGTTCTCCAAAGGAACCTGCAACAAACTGGACATTCTCTGCTCTGCTGAGAGAACCTAAACCTGTTAGCGTTGATAATCGTTTGTCTATCAACACACTCCAGGTAGGTCCTAATGTGGTATGGGCACCAGTCTGTCTTAGCTACAGTAGCCAGTATCAGGGTCTGGTCCTCGGAGTACACATTTATCTCATCTCTGTGACGCTTCGGCCGCACTCCTCCCACGTAGGGCGGTTTGGGCCTAGGCTCAGCCTTAAGGGCAGGGTGCATCGGTGGGGGCAGAGAAGGCGAGTTCTCCTCTCCACCTACTGCACCACTGTCCTTCTGAGGCTAAGAGTCCTGCTGCTTCTTCTTGGCTCGAGTTCCAGCAGTGCTTGTCGACGCTGAGGTGTCAGACGAGACCGCTGTCTCCGCGGAACCCTTAGAGGATTTCTCTCCCTTAGGCTCGCTTGACCCCCTCAGGCCGGACTTAGCCTTCGCTGGGCCTGTCTTCGAAGAATGTAAAACATCCCCCAAAGTTACAGACCCCAGCGTCTGGCTTCGGCTCGACCGGTTGGCCTCGAGTCGTCGTCTGGACTTAGATGAACTCTTAGTCTTTTTTAGGGCAGGTTTACGGTTTACTGAGTCGTGACTCAGGTCCTGCTTCGCACTACCCCCACGCGTTGTCTCATGCATGTCCCGCATACGGTCGAAGGGCGCCGAGCTCAGTCGCAGAGTTGCACTGAAGTCGCAATTCTGCTTCGAACACACACACGGCCTTGCGCGCAGGCTTGCTCCCCTTCGTCCGGGCCTCAGAAGCTAACCCCATGAAAAGCCGCATGGTCCTCTCCCTACCATGAACTGCACCGAACCCCTGTTCGTTCAACATGTGACAAATCAACCAGGACCGGCGAGACGAGCCTGACTCAGCCGAGCAACGTCTCCCGCTACAAAGGAACCATGGAAACTCAGCTAAATGCATCTCTACCAGATACCTCACATACAATCTTCCAGTGGCGTAGGTGGGAGACGTTTTCACATCCCCACCGTGGCAGCCCTGGAAGACACAATTCCAGGCAAACACAATCTTCTCCTTCTGGAGGATGCCATACTTCTGATAAGAAGCGGACTTAACTCTGTTTACACAGATGATGTACCATGTGTTCGCAGAGCCCTCGTCCTTCAGCCACTCCTCGTCGTCGGACACACCATTGTTGTCTACCGGGTCCGGTAGCCAATGGCAGTTGTTGACGCGGAGGTCCGACCAGACAGCTAGGCAGCTTGCGAGCTACCTTGCGCTTCTGGGCACGTTTGGCACCGGGAACAAAGTCACCGGCGTCACTGTCAGGGTCAGAGCCCCGGGCAAGACGCTTTGCATCATCAAGATCCCTACCTGACCACAGTCTCCTACCTGACCACAGCCCTTAACAATGATTGCCCCAGCGCTGGACTTTCCTACACCCTTTCCCTTTCCTTTGCCCTTGCTAGAGGCAGAGGAACTGGAATGAGAGCGCTCATCGAGGGTCGCTTTAGCTCCCATGGCTTTCGCCTCAGCAGCTTCCCTGGCCGCACGAGTCTTGTGTCTCTTCCAACGGGGCTGGGTGCTATTCTCAGGCTCGTCACTGACCCGCCATTACGTATCACATGAAGGCACAGATTTATGATCAAGAGAAATTAAACCATTAAATGAACGTTATGGCAAGTATGGCAGCCTCTGGAGGGCCCTCTATGGGGACTCCCTTCAAGCAACATCGGGACTGCCGCCATAAGTCTACCAATCATCCCTTCAGTGTCTTTAAAATTAAAGAGCCATTTCAATGAGGAATGATCCGCACATAAGATGAAGTCTCCACTTCCCTGGAAGTGTCGATATTTCCTTACATACACAACTACCGCCAAGAGTTCCCTCTTTGTGGTGCAATAGTTCCGCTGTGCCTTATTCAAGCTATTGCTCGCAAAAGCTATCGGAACTTCAGGAATGAACCGACCTTGAGGTAACGAGTAATGGCCTCCATACTAGTTCAGTGTTACCTACCGAGAATGATCTCCTTGCCATAGCACCTTAATGGAGTACCATTAGCAGCTTGTGCACTTGCTTCAGGAACTTTACATTCCTGATCAAACCCAAAGGTTTTATATAGATCATGATTTAACACAGAGCGACTAGCCCTGGTATCAACCAACAAATCTACTTTCAACCCTTGAATCCTCACAGGTACGTACCATCATCTCCCACCTGCTGTATAAACCGGGAAATGCCATCGAGGGTGCCGAGGTCCCATCCACGTTGACGGAGCCATTGCAGACAGGGGTGTTTCGGGGATAGATACCGAGAACAGACCGTAGCAATCTGTAGCAATTCAATAACTCTTCCTCTCTGGCTTGAACAGGATTCCTCCTGATCATCAATTCCGCAGTTTGCATACTCTGGCTTACAGTTTCCTGGGCTATTGTCTTGCCACATACTGCAGCCCTTTCTAGTTTTTCGTATCCTCATGTGGAGAAGGTAAAGCTAGCAGGCTAGTTGGAGATTCGACAGTAGCCAACTTCTGAGGACAGTTTTTCCACACTGCCAGCAATGCTGGTTGTCCAATTGTTTTCTCTCCAACTGGGCCAATCGCTTGTTGATCAGCAGTAGCATTTCTGCCACAGTATGGGGTTCCCCTGAACCTTTTCCCAAAGCCTGGTCTTTCACCTGGGGATTCCTATTCCTGGGTCTCCCTGGATTCAGCAAGCCACAACCCCTACTGCGGAAGCTGCGGTGTCCAAGTACCATTGACCTCACTGCGGAAAGTATTTCTTCCACTTCAGGGTCGCTGGTTTCTCATGCCTCAAACTCATCCTGTTTCAGAGATGGACTTAGCGCAGCTACCCGGGTTTTACCCACAGACTTGCTGTAATAACCGAATAGAGCACACCTTTGTTCATAGGCGTCCACTATTCTCAACACCTGTATGAGGCTCATACCGGGTTCCCATTTCAAGACCACCTCGTTTCGGATGTCCTCGTCTCTGAGACCCTTTACAAACTGAGTTTGCAGATCCTCATGTAGTGCTGGCGAGTCCAATCGAGTCCCGGGGTAAACCACCATCAGCAGTTGCTGTAAGGCTAACCCATAGGCACGGGCGGACTCATCTTCCCCCTGCACCCGGTTTAAGAAAGTCGAGCGGGGGTTCAGCATTACTAGCATAAAAAGACGCCACTTCTAGAAAGGCATCCCATCCGGGAGTAGCTGAATGTCGGTAGGCGCGTAAAGCAGCCTCTCCGGGTCCGCCGCATAACGCTCTCATGAGGTACGGCAGCGCATCAGTGGTACTCCACCCATTGCACTGGACATCTTCACAAAACCCAGCAAACCAATGTTCCCACACCATTCCTTTGCAGAATGGCTTTGGAATGATGGCATTATGCCTGGCGGTTTCTGCCGGTCTTCACGCTCAGGACATCGATAGCGTGGGCCAGAGAGCGGTTAAACACCCGATCGGCGTTACTCTCCGCGTGGATAGGGTTTAAGCCCAGTTCTGCTATTGCAGAACTAGACTGCAATCCCCTATGTCGCGTAAAGTCATTCGGAGAGTCCAACGGAGAAGCAAAGTTCACCGTGGGAGGTCTCCGATCTGACCAGTGGCAATTCCTACGGGGGAACATACATGGTCCTCAGATACGCCCTGCCAGCCTGGCGGAGGAGTCCTATACCTTAAAGCATAGTGAGCCTCAATGTGCTGGGTGCGTCCCACTGCCGCCTTCTCTTGCTCGTGTGCCAAAGCAAGCTGTTCTTCCTGCACACGCAGGGCCTCAGCCTTTCGTTTGGAACAAGCGTACAGATTTTTAAGCAAAAGCTGAGCATTCTGTTCCTCATCAAACAGACGCTGTCGTTGCTGCTTCCTTTCAGCCTCATGGTTGATCCGACGATCAACCATGGGCTGCACTACTGGGGTTTCCTGTGCCCTGGCATTAGGGCCTTCCTCAGGGTCGCCTCTCTGACTAACCCCTTCCAGGTCCTTTCCATCCATGGGAGGCACTCGGGGCATTCCCATGTGGAACACGGTTCAACTTAATTGTTCAGCCGCGTCCAACGTCTTCGTCCGCAGATTGGATTCAACCTCCTGTGGAACCCGGACATCTTTTGTCGGCTCCGGGCCAGCAGCACCCTCTTTCACAGCAGGGTCTTGTGCTGCGGCCTGCGACCGGGTTTTCACCCCGTGCTGGTCCGCCATTGCATCCTTCCAGGGATTCTCGGCTGTGCAAGCAGCCAAGAATCCTGGTCATGGCACCAATGTAGCGAAACCCCTCGTCGCTGAAAGTGTAGAACCACTCTCTGCAGTCAACCAAGGGCCCAAGACTATAGTCGCTACCCCGTACTAACAGCGCCAGTACGGGTGGGTTCGGATTGACCCACTGGAAAGGGCAGGGAGATGCGGGATCTACAACCTATTGCTACCGGTGGACACAAAACCAGACTCCGGACTATTTCAATATACCAGCTTTTATTCAGTATATATAGTGGATACAGTAAGTCGGTGCTGCGGGGCACCAACTAGCGCAGGAAGAGATTCCGGTCTCTTCGTCGTTGATAGGTTCCGAACCAACCTTACCAACTTGTGAGGCTCCAGGCGTTCACTCTACAGGGAGGCACCGCGAGGAGTCCTGTCAACCCGCTGCGGACTCAGTCTTATATACTGACTGAGTTACATAATGCGGGCGACCCCGTAGTATTTGCATACACGGGTCCGCCGGCCTTACTGCACAGTAGGGATCGGCACTCACGCCATCTAGCGTAAAGTGAAACAACGCTGCTCGACTAACCTGACCCTTACAATTATATCTTCACTCACCTAGCAGATATTTGGCTGCTATCTGGCAAGCATGGGTTTAACAGAAGATACATGACTGGAGACAAACGTTCAGTATATCACTCTCCAGACACATTCTCCACTGTGTCCTAGGCTTGTATGCTTGGAGATTGATGAGGTCACACATCGATCAACATAAACCCATACCATGGTGGTTGGACATGCTCTGAGTGTTGGTGAAGTGAAAGACTCAATTGAATTTGAGATTTTATGCAAATTTAAGGTAAAAACCCAACAAACTTGGGTATATAGTAAATATGTAACACCCTATCATGCAAGGTACAAAGCTCGATGAAAATTGACAGTAAATACAGATCTCATTTTGCACCTTGTACAACATGTTCAAGACATTCTATATAGGTACTTCCCAACACAAACTCCTTCTGTGCAAGAACATAAATGGTTTTTGTGCTCTGGAACATAAAATCTACATGTATGAGGAAGTATAGCTGTGCAGTTCAAGACTAATATTACATGGAGTTGAGCAGAGAGAAATAGTTTCTTGAGGATACAAACTAACCATCCATTCCCAGTTCTTTGAGTGCATTGATGCCACCAGCGTGGAGCACTTCACCATTGACGCGATCTGAGGGCTGCATGCTCCGCTCAATGACAGTCACATCACGGCCATCATCAGCGAGTACAGTGGCCAGTGCTGAGCCGAGCACCCCTGACCCAACAATTACTACAGTATTTTCTCCAGACATGACAGCTGTTCCAGCGTAATATCTGAAATGTCCATATATTGATGCATTTACCTTAATATTATAATTCTACAATGTTAACCGATAACATCCAGGGAGCTGTTTCAAAAGTCGAGTGACGTCTCACAGGTGGCACGTCACATTTCAAAGCAAAAGGCCGGCAACAGCAAGCAGCACTTTGAATTAAAGCGGCAGCAAAACCGTTACCAATACCCAATAGCGAGCGGCACCTCCACCTCGACAGCGACACTTCAAGTGCAATTGTTTAGCTCACGCTTTGGCGGTGAGTACTCTTGTTTAGCACGCTCCCGACTTTTGAAACAGCTCTCTGATCTTCACCTCTTCACAATGCTAAAGAATATATGAGGATGATGTGAGTGAATTGACAATAAGAGAAAAAAATATGCTTTTTCATATAGTCCAGCTGATAAGCTCCAAAATATAGCTGAATTGTGCATCTGATGAAAGAAAGCAATGGGGTGCTTTTCAGTCACGACAGTCATAGGGCAACGATTGTTTAAGATCACCTAACGAATTTACAACCCAGTCGTAACGTGCCATGGGAGATCAGTGACAAAACGGTCGTTCGGAATGATTGTCTTAGAAAAACCACAGTAAGGCCACTAAAAAAACCAAACTTGTTTCTCATCACCGCGCGAATCAGAAAAAACGATTTTAGATTTTTTTTTTTAAATAGGTGAACTTTGATAGAATTTATGAAAGGTATGTGTATTTAGTATCAAATTAAAGCTCCTGATGTCAAGGATGCATTAAATGTTTAACTAATAAAAATCTGGAAACCCTTTGTAAGCAGACACCGTGCGTAAGCGGCCCTTTGGCCTGGATCGGAGGGTGACCGCTTATGCGGGGTTTTACTGTATGTCTGAAGTCCATTTTATGGCACTTCAAAAGCCATCTTTAATATAGCAAAAAAAAAAAAAAAAAAGCGCCCTCGTCATATTTTTCATGGCTTGGTGAAGAGAAACAAGTTGGTTTTTTTGAGTGGCCTAATAGGTTTGGTGTTTTATAGTCATGTCAATCGTTATAAGCGAAGCATTGCAGTAAGTTATCCAAAAATCAGCTGAGTGGTGCAGTGCCTGCATTTTTCACAATCAGACCAATATTATGATAGAATGTATAGAAATTCTAAAAAGTTGAATAGAACTAATGTCACTTTCTATAGAGTTTGATAGAATATAGTAAATATGTAAAACTACACCTTTAAGTACTAAAAAGTATAGGTCATCGCTCTTGCTCTTGAGTAAATAAAAAGAAAACCATATTTTTTTGTACATTTCTTATGGAGCTGAAACTAGTGTAAATTGATACAATTTACTATATACCCATGCTGTATATACTGTAAATACGCACCATTTTGACCTATGACGTGAAAATACTGTACGGACCACTGGTCCGTACACTGAAATACGGACCACCTAGAAATACACATTTATTAAAATTTTGGTTGTTAAGAAAAATTGAGTTGATTTTTTTTTAAATTTCGGGCATATAGTAAATATATAACGTCCAACCATGCTTGTACAAATCACAGAACTCGATGCTTATTTACCGTTTGTACGGAACTCGGCGTAAACGCCTCGGTCCGTACAAACGGTAAATTAGCATCTCGTTCTGTGAATTGTACAGCATGGTAAGGACGTTCTATATAATTACCAATTGAGTGAGGTCAGACTCGCTAATATATTATACATCACTCATTTGGTATTTGAATAAGACCAGGGACCTGTTTCAGTAGGCTCGTGACATTAGGCCTAGACAGACATCGACAGCGGCACCAACAGTGCAAGCAACAGCGGAAAAAGACTAGCAAATATCAGCAAATCGGAGTGGCCAATCTTCTCCATATTTGGGACGATTATAGGTTATATGTATCCCCTACTCAAGTTAAAGTATCATTGCTTAATTCCTTCGGGAAGTGAGTGAAACTCGGCATGTCATCGATTGCAATCTTGTGATCTGTCCGTATGGTGTCACAGACACCATCTAGACATGTTACGAAACTACTGAAACAGGTCCCTGGGACTTGTTTCACTAGTTTCGTGACATGTCTGTGACACCATACAGACATTGGGGTTGTCTAGTTTCGTGACAACACAAGTAGCTGCCCTTAGGAAAAGACGGACCCCAAACACGGTGTGTCTGGTTTCATAATACAATGTCGGGATGTGAAACGTGACTTCGTTTTGTCCGTTCTTGCTTGCACTGTTGGTGCCGCTTTCATGTCTGACTTAACACTTTTGTCACCAAACTAGTGAAACAGGTCCCAGGGGTCCACTTACTACGATAGACATTTTGACCTACTGATACAGCTCCGAGACAAAAAGCAAATATCGGAGACATATCGGAAGGTAAAAATTGCAGACAAATGTCTAGACAACCTACTTCATATGGGGACTTCCCTGAGATAATTACTCTCTGTGGGAATCACGCATAAAACCCTCAAAATGAAAATCTTCAATTTGATGGAATTACCTACAAAAACTCTGAAAATGAGAGTATGGAATATACATATGGTCCAAACCTAGCATGGCATTATTTTCATATGATTAACTCCCATTTTGATACAATGTGTCCATAAAGGATTATAGAAAGAAGGTTGAATAGTTATCACCAGACCTAATAAGGTTAATGGAAGAAAAAGGTGGAGGCCTCATAAACGCAAAGCGCACTCACTCAGAAGATGACCGAAATATAGCGAGACATTAGGGAAAATATGCTAAATCACCAGTACCCAAAGCAAAAAGCAAATACTTCAAGAAATAATTCAATGATAACAAAAATAACCTCAGGACTTTCGGGAAAAGGAAAAGATATAGCAAAATATAGCAAAAACAGCACAAGTGCAGCTTACTAATTCAGAGATAAGAACAGAAGAAAGAGCAGACTGCATCAATTCCAGACAAATTAATTCTCAAATCCAGACAGACCGTGTAACATAAACCCTCCAAAACCAGGGACCTGTTTCACTAGTTTCGTGACATGTCTGTGACACCATACAAACATTGGGGTTGTCTAGTTTCGTGACAACACAAGTAGCTGCCCTTAGGAAAAGACAGACCCCAAACATAAGAATTAGACAAATCTACACATCATGGACCTGTTTCACTAGTTTTGTGACAAAAGTGTTAGACAGACATGAAATGCGGCAGCAACAGTGCAAGCAAGAACGGACAAAACGAAGTCTAATGTCTAGTTCTTATGAAACCGGACACACCATTTAGACGCCATCTAGACATGTCACGAAACTAGTGAAACAGGTCCCACATCGATATTTATACACTAGGCAAATTGAGGAAACAGAAGTCATAAGGGAACGTAAATACAGTTAAGCTTTCCTACCGTTTAGGGAATGTTTAAATAAATTACTCCACATTCTTTCTCGTAAAACACACTTACTGCACGATTTATGATCTTACCTAACAGACTCAGCTATTGCCCGACTATATAAGCGCCCGATACTCTCCTACCGACACAATGTAGACCCTATCTTTCAAGAAGGGCCAAAAAGACTTGAACTTTAATCTGAACAAACTATGATTAAAGAAAACTTTAAAACTGTTAAAAAAATCTACCAAATAAAAATGTCGTTGATACTTATGGCCACAAGGTTTTATGAACAACGTCTACTAAAGGTGCCTTAGGAACCAGACACAGTCCATATGATAAGGTGTGGTACAGAGTCCAGTTTCAAACCAGTTGCAATAATCCTTGTTCTGGCTTCACGATCATGATATCCTAAGACCTGTGAACTTTCAGCCAACACTTCAGCTTCTTGACCTAAACACAAACGGTTCATTTTTCATAGTTAGCTTCTGTACTGGCTCTGCTCTCTCTGGTATTTAGTGCCCACAATAACTTTTCTTTTGGGGGGGGGGGATTTTTATGGGAATATTGTGTTACACAATCACCAAATTCAGTGATACAGCCATTCGTCCCTTCAGGCCCTTGCCCCTACTCCTCATTCCTCTGGCAGGTGCTAAGCCGAATGGGCAGTGGGTACCATTTTTGTGTAAGTCTTATATATGACCCGATTGGGGTTTGAACCCACAGCCTCCGACCCACTTGGCCACCGAACTTGGTAATAATTGACAAACCCTAACACTAAAACTCTGAACCTCTATTGCTGATTCTGGCTCCCAAGCTCCCTTTTTAGACTTCTCCTCAGCTGGAAAGATGCTCCTATCTGTCAATTTGTGACCCACGAAAGTCATCTACTGATTATTCTTAAAATAACTGCCAGGATCATTTTTTTGTTTTTTTTTGTTTTTGTTTCATAGGAGATTTATTTCGTTTAAACATATAATACATCGAGAATTCAATGCTGCTTATTACTACCTTAAAAACTAATTACATAATTCCTAGAGTACATCTTGTGTACATTGATACTAGCCAATAAATTAACCTGAAACTGAATACATAGACAATACATGTATGACATATGCTACATATTACTGCCAGGATCATTGATGAAATTTATCATTACCCTCCAACGAAAACAGGTGATGTACCACAGCAGAATTATTCACCGAATATATGTGAAACGCATAGTCATTTTCATCTTCACCTGTACCAACCTCCATGACCCTATCAGGCTTCTGACTTTATCCTACCCCTAATATAAAATCCCATAAGCCTAACATTGAGTTAGGGCACACACTAAAATACGGACCACCTAGCAATACACATTTATTAAAACTTTGGTTATTAAGAAAAATGAAATTGATTTTTCTTTTTTTAATTTTGGGTATATAGTAAATATATAACGTCCAACCATGCTTATACAAGTCACAGAACTCGATGCTAATTTACCGTTTGTATGGAACTCGGCGTAAACGCCTCGGTCCGTACAAACCTTAAATTAGCATCTCGTTCTGTGACTTGTACAGCATGGTCAGGACGTTCCATATAATTACAAGTCAATCAACGAAAGACAATTTGTGTTGCAGATAAGTCAGAGTAGATAGGGATATGGATAAGTTGCCACACATTTACCTTTCTATCTTATGGTGCTCCTTTGCTTGTAAGTTGTCTGCTCTCTGCTCTCCTGATTCATGTCTAACCTACTTTTAAGCCTGGCCGATTATTTTACTTCTTATTGGCAACCAGGCAGGAAGTATAAAGATATGAGTCAGTCAGGGGGAATAGTTTGTGTTCATCCTTTAATTGAGATGTATGTCACAATTCATGTTACCACTTGGTCTAGTCTAGATTTTAAGAACTTTTACCATCAGTTGTGCCCAGCTTAAGGACTTTGTTACTCTCCTTTAGATTAAAGGTTTTTCGTGAGGTTACACTAAAGTGCTGATTCCAATAAGCACCCAAAACTTGCCAAAATGAAAATCGGAAAATTTCGTAAAAGCATAGCTGGCGGTGGAAGCACACATTTTTTTCTGGTAATTTCAGACGCGTATACGATTTATCGTGCAAGAAAATTCACCATATAAGATATTCTTTGATACATTCCAAGGACTTCAGAAACTTTCCTATAAAGCATCTAGTTTGGTGGAATCACCACTTTATTCCAAATTTACCTGCTTATCTTTCCCAAATCTCCACTCAATCTCCACTCAAACTCCTCTTTACTCGCTCCCAGTCCTTTTTATCTGAGGGTAATAACTCATAACAATTGTTGTTGAATGTAGGATTTGGTCTGCCTGGAAATCTGTCCAGTTAAGTTTTCAACTGTCAAGGTTTTAACCAGCCTAACTTCTCTGCCATGTTAAGGTGGATGTTGTTTCACCTTGTAAAAAATACTATATATAATGCTTTTTCATTGTTCATATGTCATTCTGAGGACTCAAATCCCTGTTCTCTTGTTCAGCGCACAGTATGGTGGTACCGTAGTGCCTCTAGTAGTTATGAAAGATCTTAAAGGTATGATCCCCAAAATGGGAAAACACAGGCTGATTGAAAAATTTCATTATTGTGGCCTTACGCATCCTTACATTTAATTTAAGGATGGGTTCTTTAAATGTTAATGTGCTGGGAGACAGAGTCAAAAGGAGAGCACTGTTTGCAAAAATAAGGGATCTGAAGTATCTGAAGTATTTGAAGTATTTGAGTCTGTACTTCATAAATAACTGTACGTAAATGTTATTAATGTTATATGTATTTTTATAATTCCTGATCACAAGTTACTATGTGAAATATAAATGTTATGAGTAATAATAAACTGTCACATGGGTATGCTGACTTTGCTTATGCCCCAGTCACACTGGCGTAAAAAACGGCATTTTGCCATGTACACACGTCTACGTTCTTCTACGCATTTTGAAATATGCCGCAAAACGCAGAGATATGTAAAGGAAAGTCGGAATGCACCGAAAAACGCCACAATACGTACAGAAGTGTAAATAAGCGTTGATGAACGTTGAGAGGCGTACTAAAATGTTAAAGCAAAGCAAACAGATATGTTCCAAATCCGTAGCTAATACATGATTCCCATATATGTGTGTGACGCGGCTATTGGTTGTTCCACATACCACTTTTCAAAAGTCTGGTAACCCCGGATGAACGAAAAGAATTACAATAATCCATGATTCCTACCAATTCAAATACCTACAAGAAACGCCAGATTTTACGCCAGTGTGACTGGACCATTAGCTAGAAATGGCGCCATAGTTCTTTCTATCTCAAAATATAACCGATGTTGTGTTCTTAGTGGTTTATTAGGTCAGCTCAAAGTGAGGTGTACACTCTGTGTGTGTACCAATTACAAACGTACACTCTCCCCTCTTTGAACAACACGTTAGCATAACATAGCAGATAATGGTAAAACGAGATATGATAAAAAATTAAATATCTGTTAAGCTCTAGTAATATCGGCAGTGTCTTTGGTATATCTTGTTTGTAATGAGCTCTTGGTAATGTTCATGTTTTCTTATATCATCTTTAGTTTCGGCAAGGTAATAGCACCATAATGTCTTTTGATCTTGGCTCAGTATAACTTATGATATCATGCACAATGCATCATAAGTTTAGACTTATATATATCTGAGAATAACATACTTAAGTAGATTTAAACTAAGGACTATGCCTATTTATACTTAAAATACTTATGATATGTTTTCTATCTAAGAAGGGAGCGGTTGCTAGCACATCACCTTCGCTAGTGAATCTTTACCATTCACTCTCCCTATGTGGTCCAAACTTTTGGATCCTTAAACCATTTATTTGGGATGGCAGCACGCCCAGATGATCTGGTTTCAGGCTGGCTCACACTAGCTGGAGCTGTAGCTGTCACCTGAGGCATTGCAGGCCTCACTGGCTTAGTGGGCGATTGTCTATTCGCTGGTGATAGCGGAATGGCAACTAGCTGCTTTTGCGGTGTTGGAGGTGACGGTGGTAAATCGCTGTTAAACCTCGGTTCCGGGGCTCTCACAGGCTCCGGTTCATCTACTGGCAGTGGTTGCGGCTGTGGTGCTAGCGCAACTTGGGGAGGTATTTCAACTCCTTCCTCGGGTAGTGGTGTGGTTTCACCTGTTTTCAGTAGATGATCAGTGGTCAGGGTTTATTTACGTTCCGTACAACCGTAAATTGTCATCTCGTTCTGTGACTTGTACAGCATGGTCAGGACGTTCTATATAAATACCCAAATCTATTTAAATACTACCGTAAATATAGGCGAAAATCACCTTTTCACGAGTCCATTTGGACACGCCCCCCATGCGGAAAGTCAATACACTGTGGTACGTGTTTACCTTTTTAAGTTTGTGACGTAAATCTGTGACGTAAATGCGTGACGTCACACATTTCCTACCGCATATCTAGTAGTTATTAACGTTATTGAATCTGTTTGGAGAGTGATTGATTTGGATTTCAATCTTCACCGTAGCATAGTTAACGTTATATAGTTAAGTTGTTAAATCTATGTTAGGAGAGTGTATTGACCATTTACGGGTGGCACCATCTGCCTGTTTTATCGGAACCAATATTGTATCGACTCGTGGATTATAAGTGGCTTCTCAAACAACGGAATCTTTTGGAAAACATCATATATTAAGTTAAGTATATTTACATATGTTATTCATAATTAATTCTATTTAATCTTAATAAGAGTTCAAGTTATAATTATAGTTAACGAAATATAAGTTATTTATTAAAGACAACAATGTTTTATTTCAACATTTCATATTTTAACGTGGTCGTTTCACGTAGCAAAGTGTCCATTTTTCAAGTCCATACACTTGACAACGTCTCTACCAGGCGGTCCGTACACTATTATACGGTCTTGAAGTCCGTATATTCAAATTACTTTATATGCCAAAACAGTGCGTATTTACAGTATATACGGCATGGGTATATAGTAATTATATAGAACGTCCTGACCATGCTGTACAAGTCACAGAACGAGATGCTAATTTACGGTTTGTACGGACCGAGGCGTTTACGCCGAGTTCCGTATAAACCATAAATTAGCATCGAGTTCTGTGACTTGTACAAGCATGGTTGGACGTTATATATTTACTATATACCCGAAATTAAAAAAAAAAACTATTTATTTTTTTTAACAACCAAAATTGTAATAAATGTGTATGGGTAGGTAGTCCGTATTTTGGTGTACGGACCGCTGGTCCGTACAGTATCTTTACGTCATATGCCGAAACGGTGCGTATATACAGTATATACGGCATGGGTATATAGTAATGTGTATTATTATATACCTATGCACAAACTCACTATCAATACTGACTGCTCTTAGGGTTACAGTAATAATATCATATAACCATGGCACTCTGTCTAGCTTAGTACGCATCGCCTTTGGAATTGACATACGGAGTGCTTTAAACTACATACGGAGTGCTTTGAAATACATACAGAGTGCTTTGAAAATAACGCAATCTGATTGGCCGAGATGCTGAAGCACTTGGTTGGGCGGAAAATTTAAAAATGGCGGACGTCATCGATTACCGAGTCTGACGATGTGTTATACATGCTTACCGACTAGATACCGAGGCATCTAACCTGGGATATTCATGTGATACAGTTTCGATAGCGTAGATTATAGTATAGTCGAGGGGCAGTATGGTGGAGGGGCAGTGTGGGAAAGAGGCAGTATGGTTGAGGGACAGTATGGTGGAGGGGCAGTGTAGTAGAGGGGCAGTATTGGAGAGGGGTAGTATGGTGGAGGGACAGTATGGTGGAGGGGCAGTATGGTGGAGGGGCAGTGTAGTAGAGGGGCAGTATGGGAGAGGGGCAGCATGGTGGAGGGGCAGTGTAGTAGAGGGGCAGTGTAGTAGAGGGGCAGTATGGGAGAGGGCCAGTATGGTGGAGGGGCAGTGTAGTAGAGGGGCAGTATGGTGGAGGGGCAGTGTGGGAAAGGGGCAGTATAGTGGAGGGGCAGCATGGTGGAGGGGCAGTATGGTTGAAGGAAGGTATGGTAGAGGGGCAGTATGGTTGAGGGAAAGTATGGTAGAGGGGCAGTTTGGTGGAGGGGTAGTATGGTGGAGGGGCAGAATGGTGGAGGGGCAGTATGGTGGAGGGGCAATATAGTAGAGGGGCAGTATGGCGGAGGGACAGTATGGTGGAGGGGCAGTATGGTGGAGGGGCAGTATGATGGAGGGGCAGCATGGTGGAAGGGCAGCATGGTGGAGGGGGAGCTTGGTGGAGGGGCAGCATGGTGGAGGGGTAGCATGGTGGAGGGGCAGTATGGTGGAGGGGCAGTGTAGTAGAGGGGCAGTATAGTAGAGGGGCAGTATGGTAGAGGACAGTATGGTTGAGGGACAGTATGGTGGAGGGGCAGTATGGTAAAGAGACAGTATGGTGGAGGGGCAGTATGGTTGAGGGACAGTATGGTGGAGGGGCAGTATGGTGGAGGGGTTGTTTGGTAGAGGGTTAGTATGGTGGAGAGACAGTATGGTGGAGGGACAGTATGGTTTAGGGACAGTATGGTGGAGGGGCAGTATGGTGGAGGGACAGCATAGGTTGCGGATGGGCCGCACAGTGGTAACGATAACGCGATATGACCTTAACGAGTTAGAATGGTAATGTGGTAATGTAGTAATGGTAACAAGATTAAGATGTAATGCAGATAGAAAGATAACACGGTAATGGGCTTTACCATGGTAACATGGTAAGGCCTGGCGTCCACCTACTACGATATGGCACCGATATGGTCTACGATTCACCTCCTGATAGAAATTAAAAATTGACCAAGTTTCTATGATTAGCACGGTTACGCGTAACGCGGTTAGTATGTAACGCGGTTAGAACGGTAACGCGTAACGCGGTTAGAATGTAACGCGGTTAGAACGGTAACGCGTAACGCGGTTAGTATGTGACGTGGTTAGAACGGTAACGCGTAACGCGGTTAGTATGTAACGCGGTTAGAACGGTACCGCGTAACGTGGTTAGAATGTAACGCGGTTAGAACGGTAACGCGTAACGCAGTTAGTATGGTAACGCGGTTAGAACGGTAACGCGTAACGGGGTTAGTATGGTAACGCGTAACAGGGTTAATATGGTAATGCGGTAACTGTGATGCAGTAACAGGGTTAGGATGCTAACACGGTTAGAAGTCTAATACTGTAACAAGGTTAGATTGGTAATGAAGTAACGGTAACGTGGTAACGATAACGCGATAACAGGGTTAGGATGTAATATGCTCATAAATATAACGCATTCTTAGGTAGCGTAACGCAATTAGAATGTAACGCGATTTGATCAGTAATGTTTTCTTAGGTAGCGTAACGCGGTTGAATGGTAACGGGAAGTAACGCTATGTTACGCAAATGCGGTAACACATTTTTTAACCAGGTTTTGATAGTTATGGACATTTTTTGATACTTATGGACATTTTAATAGTTATGGACATGACGAATGTCCATAAGTCTCAAACCAAGTCATTTTTGATAGTTATGGACATTTTTGATAGTTATGGACCGCACACACCCTGCCTCCAGCTGTTCCGGATCTTGTTGAAGTCCTGGAGGGCTCCTGGCGGGTGATGAGTCGTCTTCTTCCTCATCTTGGAGTATCAAGCCCAGCGGGCCCACCGGCGTTGCAGACCTACTACATTCAGCCAGATGCCGGCGGGTGCTGGGCTTCCCACTGTTCTTCAGTTGGAAGACGTCCATATGTGGAAGAAGGGTCAGCCTCACTCGACACCTTCTCGGTTATGAGTTTCCGAATACAGAAATAACGGCCAAAAGGCAAAAACAGTTCTCCATCCACCTTGTAAAAGTGTGTGGTATCAGTGTTCTTTCATTCGGCTCCAGCTATACTGGCATATTTGCTTCAGCTTAAATTGAGTACCATTTAAGGCCCCAATTTTAGCCGGATTCAGAACTTACGATCACTGACCCAAGGTAGGAATAGTCAATGTCATCCAACGAAACAGGGATGACGTCTACTATCTCACTGTCGAGTTGACGAACTCGGTTCCGACACAGACCTGGTAAGTCAGATCTATACCTGAGAGGTATAGCCTTCCTTACCCGGTACCAAAAACAGGTGTGAACAGATTCCACACCGCAGGCTGGAGGTTTTCATGATGGGAGCCTATTACGGGCTTGGCCATCGGAAGAACCTTCAGCCGCCTGTGCCTCAAGGAAGTCGTTGCCGACTTTCCTCAGCCCCAACCCGGGATCGCTTCTCATTGGCTACTCCTAACTTTCCCTCTACCCCTCCCAGCGATCCTTGCCGTTGCTGAGAAAGTGCAGAATTCCAGTCAGGAGGCCTCGCCACGATCTACCGAGATCAAGTGATTAACCTCAGGAGACCATCATAAAAGTTTCCAGGTAGGAAAAAATTTTATTTTTCCTACCGGGTACTTCCCAAACCCATCTGATCTCGGTCCCATGAGAGCGGTTGACTCTGCCAGTTCCACGCTCGGACGGCTCATTCCCGGCCTACCAGGCACCAGTCGAGTCGGCCGTCATCCAACATAAATATCCTCATCAGAGGATATCTTGAGGTCGAGAACTTCCACCTAATGGCCGCCGTGCTATAGACGGTGTCGTAGCCTGCTGCCTATGATCGGAGCTCAAAGTGTCGGCCTTCACGACAAGTAAAGAAATGTCTTAAGTTCTATAACACATCACTGTGCGTATATAGATGATTTATCCACTTCCCAACGTAATTAAGCGATGAAATTTTAACACGAGTAAGGGATATCTATAACCTATAATCGTACCAAATATGAAGAAGAACGGCCGTATCGTTCTGAATATATCGGGTTTTGAATATGAAACATTGAGCTATCGATCAAATATCGTACACGCACTCACCTAACAGATCTTTCACTGTATAGCAAGCAGAATCTCTGCTGGGAGAGTGAAGTAAGCGCAGTCGATGTCAAGGTCGCCGCATAAATTAGATCACGTGATGGTAGGGGTACACTGGCCACCAGAGCAGCATTTGGTATGACGAAATGCAATCGCCGATAACTTCATAATGGTGTGGTCGATTTTCTTCATATTTGGTACGATAATAGGTTATATGTATACCTTACTCGTGTTCAAATATCATCGCTAAATTCAAACGGGAAGTATAGTTGCGCATTCGCTACGACATGTTCAGAATGGTCTTAGATATCCGACACTATGACCCCTGTTTCCGCTCCATTGGCCACCGACTGTCGTGACTATAGCACACCTTTTAGCTCTCTAGATGTCGTGGACACCCCATATTTGTCGTAGGGTCTAAGATCGTGGCTCTATAGCACACTGACGCCTAGAAGATGTCGCCAATAACGATTGTCGTGACTAAAAAACAAGGCCCAGGATTCTCGGTATATGCACGGGTCTGGTATAAAAACCAGGGAGCTGTTTCCCTAGTAGTGGGGTGAAAGTGAGAGGTGAGACCGCAACAGTGGCACCAACAGCGGCACCAACAGTGTCAAGGCCAAAATCGCGTTTCATCAGTGGTCTCGCTGTTGAAGTCTCACTCTTGCCTACTGCCGCTCATATTCAACGGCATAGTGCACTTAGTACCAAATATGAAGAAGAACGGCTGTATCGTTCCGAAGTTATCGGGGTATGAACTTCGTCATAGCAAATATGAGCACTTCCCGTCGGCCTCCGGGGGAGACAAAAAGAACAGCCGAAACTCCACCGCACTACGGAGGGAGTGAAAAAGAACAGCGACCAACTCAAACGCACGGAGGGAGTGAACAATTCAAACGCCGATATCTTCAGGACGGTGTGTCCGATCTTCTTGATATTTGGTACGATTATAGGGTATATGTATACCTTACTCGTGTACAAATTTCATTGCTTTATTCTTACGGGAAGTGGGTGGGAATATTCTATACACGTAACATACAGCAGCTCCACAGTGGCAGTAACAGCGAGAGCCACTGCACTGATGAAACGGGTTCTGCCACTGTTGGTGCCGCTTGTGTCCCAAGTGCTGTTCACGCTTGACTGCACCTTTTAATGAAACGCAAACTGCCGCTTTGCTGCCACTGTTACAAACAGTGAGACTTATAGCTCCTAGTGAAACAGCCCCCAGGTCCCAGGCTGTAGAGGAGAGTGAGGATATGGAGGTAACTTCTCAACCAGCTCTTCCGGCCTGGAATGATGATACGTCACCAAAACCGGAGGGAGGGGGTAATACCCAGATGTCCGGCAAGGGGAAATATCGGAAGAGAACCGCCGCTCAGAATCTGAGTTCGACAGTCCTGAAGAATTTCAGTCTGGCAGCCGACAGCCGCCATGGCCCAGCAAGGGATCTAGAGGGACTCAGTAAAATTGGGTCTCAGACAGTTAGTCCTGGAGAGTCAAGCACTCCCCGGGATGGAATGGAAGATACCTTCCAGGTACCTTCCGATGAGATTCCTGAAGGCTTTCTTGGGCCAGAGCTCTTTGATCAGAGAAGAGAGGCCCGAGACATGTGTCGGGAATTAGAAGCTCGCAATCGAGAGATCGCCGAGGAGGTAGCCAAACGGCACCATAACTTGGAAGAACTCTCGGTTCGTGAGACCAAGGCTCTGGTAAGGATCGAGCAATTGGACCAACATGTACACCACATGAAGGATCAGGCACGACGACAGGAGACGGAATCATCCAGAAGGATGCCTACGTCACAAGCTGGCTGGAGCAATGTAAGGGATCATCTTTATTCCCCTCCCGGGAGAATGGACTCCTTTGGTAAGCTTCCGGCTACTTTCCGAGTCAAGATTGGGTTCTCAGAGTCCAGAACATACTAGCAAAGCTATAGCCGAGCTAGGGTTCAGCTCTTTTGACCAAGTAAGGGAGCAAGATCGGATCTTCAACTTGTCAATGGCAAGAGCCGACAAAGTTCCGATAATGCGTCCAGAGAACGCAGCCAGGAGGAACGCTGTCCTTCCCAAACCTTATGGAAAAGGAATGAAGTGGGAACACTGGTTTGCGGGATTTTGTGAGGATATACAATGTGAGGATATACAACGGCTGGAACAAGGTCGATGCATTGCCATACCTCAAAAGAGTGCTACGAGATGGACCCGGGGAAGCCGCACTTCGCGCTTTTTGTCGTTCCGGTGGTACGGAATGGGTTGAGTTAGTGGAGGTGGCCTCTTATTACTGTGGTCAGCTGGTAATGCTGAATCCCAGATCCACTTTTTTAAACAGGATCCAGGGTCGAGAGGAGACAACTCGGGCCTATGGGCTAGTTTTACAACAAATGTTGTTGGAAGTTTACCCAGGAACGAGATTAGATTCTCCTGCGCTACATGAAGATCTACAAACTCAGTTTGTAAAAGGGCTTCGGGATGATGACATGCGCACTGAAGTAATCTCAAAATGGGAGCCTGGTATGAACTTCATGCCGGTATTGCAGATAGTAGACGCCTATGAACAACGGTGTATACTATTCGGAAAATACGCTGATCGAGGAAAAACTTTCTGGGTTAACGTGGTAGGTTCTACTTGGCAACAAGTAGAAGAGGAAGATACCTATGAGTGTCAGGAAGCGGAAATAGAGGATATACTCTCTAATGTCCGCTCAATGGTGCTTGGAAGGGGAGGTTTCCATAGACGGGGACGCGGGAGAGGTCGAACGCCTAGCTTTGGAAGGAACAGTGATGTACCTTCTGTGGCAGAGGCAAAACCCAAGACTGCAGAACCGGAGGAAAACTCTTCCGAGGTAATGAAGTTGTTGACTAAAATCAATGAAAGACTGAGCCAGGTGGAGAAAAACCGGCTGGACGTCCGACGTTGTTGGCAGTGCAACAAAATGGGACATATCTCTCCAGATTGTCCAGAAACCCGAAATGTAACTACAGTGGAAACACCTCTTAGTCTGCCTGCATTACCGGTTGCTTCCAGAAGTGATCCGGAAAACACGGTAGGACTGTAGCGAGTGGCAACACTGCGGTCCGGGAAGGTATGTGCCAAGGGACACAAACCTGTGAGATCGATAGGAAGGGATTAATCCCAACCTTCCCAGAAAAGGGAAAGATACGAAATACGGTCGCAACGATCTGTAGTAAGTAACTCTCACCCGGGCACCCCTGTCTGCAATGGCTATGTCAGCGCAGATGGGATCTTGGAACCTTGGATGGGATCTCACGGTTTATACGACAGCCGTCTCCCTTAGGTGGGCGACGCTGGTATATGCCGGCTAGAATTCAGGGAAGAAAGATAGATCTATTACTAGATACTGGCGCAAGTCGCTCTGTGTTGAACAATGGACTCAATCAGTCTCTCGGGTTCGCACAGGAATGTCATGTTCCTGGGGCTTTGGCAAAGGCTGCTAATGGCGCTCAAATGAGATGCTATGGTAGTGTGATTATTCCGGTCTCGGTAGGTAACACTGAATTCGTATGGGGTCCCATACTCAGTGATATTGAAGAGAGTGGAATATTAGGCGTAGATTTTCTCACCCTCTATGGAGGCTCTGTGGATCTACAGGATGGCACTCTCCGACTCAAATTTCCTGAGTTAATGGAGGTGGAATGTAGTTGTTGACGGATTTCTTCAGTGATTTCTGTCCGACAAGATGTGGGCATCCCACCTCAGCAGATGGTTAATGTCCTGATAGCTGGGGAAGGTGATTTACCACGTGGAGATGCACTATTTGAGCGAAACCCGGAACTGTTTTCCCTAAAGGGAATACAGGCCTGGGATACTTTGATCGGAAGTGCTAGAGAAGGATCAATTCCTATAAGTAATCACACCTCCGGGTTGATTAAATTGAAGAAAGGTGATACATTGGGCTGGGCAACCCTAGCTCATGTAGATGGCCTAGTAGACTCCGGTCCACAGGGAATCACACCTGTTCCAGTTTCCGATATAAACGGGGAAGATGAAATATCCGAACCGGGAATACTGGACTTCGAGGGAATTGATTATGAAGAAGTTTGAGTCAGTGCTATTGATTCAGGAACAGGATACATTCCAGTTTCGAATCAGCTGCATGAAACTCTGGAAGCCTTAGTTCAGTCAGCAGACACACTAAACAGTGGGGAACGACATGAACTGAGAGTACTTCTAAAGAAAATGGAGTCAATCTTTGCTCAACCAGGAGATCCCCTGGGAAGAACTGATCGGGTAGAACATACGATTGACACTGAGGGACACCGACCTTTCCGACTTCCTTATCGACGGCTACCACCGGTAAAACGGGAAGCTTTAGAAGAGGAAGTAGAAAAAATGGTGAGCCAGAAAGTAATTGTTCCCAGCGCAAGTCCTTGGGCCAGCCCTGTGGTAATGGTTACTAAGAAGGATGGTACTTGCCTGTTCTGTATTGACTACAGAAAACTGAATAGTATCACCCGGAAAAATGCCTATCCTTTACCCCGGATCGATGAGAGTCTGGACTCTCTAGGAGGGAACCAGTGGTTTTGTACTCTGGATCTCCAGTCTGGGTATTGGCAGGTAAAGATGAACAGTGGCGATCAACCTAAAATGGCGTTCACCACTCATCAAGGGCTTTACGAGTTTACCATAATGCCATTTGGCCTCTGTAATGCTCCAGCGAAGTTCGAATCGATGATGGATCAGATGTTGCGTGGCTTACAGTGGAAAAAGTGTTTGGTTTATCTGGATGACATAATCATCTTCGGAAAGAATTATGTCGAATGTCTAGAGAACCTGAGAGAGGTATTTGAGCGGATTAAATCTTATGGATTGAAGCTCAAACCTCAGAAATGCAAACTGTTTCGCAGATCTGTGGACGGATAGTTTCTGGATATGGAATCCAGGCAGATTCTTCCATGCAGCAGTATGTGGTACTAGATAAGCCAGGGAAGCCAAAAGAGATCCGATGGACTCCGGAAGCTGAACATGCTTTTCTGGGACTTAAAAGAAAATTTACGGAGACCCCCGTGTTGAAGTACCCTCTGCCCTAGGGTCGGTTCATTCTTGATACTGACGCTAGTAATGAGAGTATCGGAGCGGCGTTGTCTCAGATACAGGATAGTGTGGAGGTTCCAATAACTTTTGCCAGCAATAGCCTAAGCAAAAGTCAGCGGAACTACTGTACCACTAAGAGGGAACTCTTAGCTGTTGCGGTGTATGTAAGGAAATATCGACACTTCCTAGCGGGTGGAGATTTTATCTTACGCACTGACCATTCTTCTCTCAAATGGCTCTTTAATTTTAAAGATGCCGAGGGAATGATTGGAAGATGGCTGGCTGCTCTTTCCGAGTTCGGATTGACTAATTGTCAGATTGAGCACCGGGCTGGAAAGTCTCACATCAATGCGGATTGTCTCTCAAGGAGACAAGTGCGGAAATGTGGACGTCCAGATTGCCGAGATTGTGGAGAGCATAGAGCTGTAATAGCTGCACTACGCTCCCAAAAAGTGAAAACGCCCCAGAACTATCAGTGGACTCTGGAACAGATTAAGGAAAGTCAACAGGCTGACCCAGATCCGTTCCGGTTAATAAAGCTGGTAGCGAATGGGCTCCATAGACCTACAGGACCCGAGATCTTGCCTGAAAACCGAGAATTTCAGAATCTGTGTGGTCAGTGAAAAGAACTACGTTGCAACCACTTAAACATGCTCTGCAATTAGTAGTCCCTCGAGAACTACGTTCTGGGCTAATGACCCTATGTCATGAACCTAGGAGTGCAGCTAATCTAGGACGGAAAAGGACGGTTGCCAGAATAAGGCGTCGTTACTACTGGCCTGGAATGGGTGCAGATATCCGAAGATGGATATCTGGCTGTTCCGTCTGTAGCAAAGTCAAACCCGGGGTAGGACTCGGAAAGATGCCGCTACAACAGGAATTGTTTGGAGTCAGGTATGCCAGAATCGCTCTAGATATCATATCTGGTATTGACGAGTCTGAGGAAGGGAATACCTGTATGATGGTGGTGATGGATTACTACACAAAATATGTGCAGATCTATCCCATGAAAAATCACAAAGCTGCCACATGTGCGGAAGCTTTAGTGAAGAATTGGATGTTGCCTTTTGGAACTCCGAATCTCAAATCTGGAAAGAAATGTGTAGGATACTGGAAATAAAAAAGACACATACAAATCCATATCGTCCCCAATCAGATGGTATGGTGGAAAGGTTCAACCGAACATTGATTCAGTGTCTTCGAACTCTGGTCGATGAAAACCGGAAGAACTGAGATGAATTGGCGCCGTTTATAGCACATGCTTATAATGGAACTATTAATTCAAGTACGATGTGTTCACCTAATTTTTTTAATTTTTTTTATTGCGATCAATTCGCCTTAGTCAGGCGGTCTTCCATTGTGCATACAGTGTTTCAAATTTTTAGTCATACATATTCTTCTCATAGAGTCTAGTTTGAAAAAGATAAATATACATGTAGTACAGTAATTGTGAGGTTTAAAGGATTTGTACATAGATGGTGTTGATGAGGATGATTTTAGTTTACTAATGATCATAAAACAGAAATTTTTGAGGCGATCAACTAGTAACGTATACATAGTCTCCGGGCATTAGCCCTCTAACCAGTAGTACCACTTATGTTACCAAAGTCAAAATTTTTGATCGCTCGCTTGAAGGCGTTCTTGCCTGGTAATGATTTAATAGTTTCGGGCATCTTATTCCATATCTGCCTACCCCTATAAGCTGGTGATTTCTTATAAAATTCGCTGTGAGGCTTTACCATCTTAAATAAGTGTTGGTTTGATGACCTTAGAGTCCTTTGACACTCAATAGCTGGGAGTTCAGTCGTTTCAATGTCACCATACAGTTTTATATAAACCTTTCTGATATAACCGACAAGGAGTTCAGCATGTCTTTGCCACAACATTGGAACTTTTACTTCGCTATGTAACGCTTCAGTGGACAGGGTCGTTTCAGTATCTTTTAGGCAAATGCGTAGCGCCTTGTTTTGCAGTCGCTGTAGTTTGGAAACATTTTCCTTGGTTGCTCCGTCCACAAAAACTGACGAGTAGTAAAACTTTACGGCAACAGTTTTAGTCATTTTACATATATATACGCCATTGCGGACTCGATTAAACTGAAAGAGCTTGTGTCCTACCTTTCTTATTATGTTTGGTATTTGTTTTTCAAAATTCAACACAGTGTCTATTTCTATTCCTAAATAACAATAGGAATCAACCGTTTCAAGTTTGGTCATCCTGCTAAAGAGATCTACTTTGTCACTGACCATTACCTTCTTTTTCCTTGTTTGATGACATGTACCAACATACTTTGGTTTTCCTCGTATTTATTTTTAACAGATTTAACTCACACCAGTCCATTAGACTGTCAAGTTCGTCTTTGGCGAGGAAATAGTAATACCCGCAGACATAGTCTATGGGGTACCCTGAATGTCTACGGATGATCCCTGTCCCATAGGTTTTGTCGAAAAGCTCAGGGAACGTTTTATCGAGGGATACTACCTCGCGAGACGGAACCTGACAAAAGCTGCCGAGTGGCAAAAGACTGGCCATGATGTCAATCTCAAGCCACGCATGTTCCGAGTAGGAGACCGGGTTGTACGGTACCACACTCCGTTGGTAAATGTTAAACTCGCTCCTAACTGGGATGGACCATTCAGAATTGTTCAGGTATTGTCAGAAATGACAGTGGTGATAGAGGATGAATGGTCACAAAGGCATTACAAATCCCATGTAGCTCGTTTACTACTATGGGAGGGAAAGCGCGAACGTTCCGGCTTTGAAGTTTCACACCCTGCTACTACGTGGGATGTGTCACTGACCGCGGGCCCGGCTGGGGTATCAGAGTGGTCCCGGGTTCAAAGAGCCGGGAAGCCGGGTGTCAAACCCCCGTCAACACGGCGGAGGCAGACCCCGACGGGGAAGTCCCGGTCAAAGGTTACCGGGGTTCCGAGTGGGTGCCCGTCAACACGACGGAAACAGGGACGTCCGCAGAAGGTGGTTCCTACTTACGCTAACTTTAAAAGGAAGGTGTGGGTAGATGAAAAGCCTGATACGGATAAGTCCAAATATGCTACAAATCGAGCTGTGTATAATAAACATGGTTCGAGAGGTAGAATGGAGTCTAAAATAGACTCAAAACCCTGCCGCAGCTCTCGGTTAAAATTGAAGGCTGTGGTTAGCTACAAAGAGTAGTGGTGCCGGGGTTGTCGAAAGCACAACGAGAAGCAATGGTACGGAGTGTAGATCATTGAGTCAGTGGCGTGTCAATTACACTGCACAAAAATCACTATTTTACATATGTATAAGAAACGCGTCTAACAGTAGGATTTTGCGTCTAGAAGTTAGACCTGTTATCCGTCTCGTAGACGCCTTATCTAGTGGCGTATATACATGTCCATGGTGCGGTCTTATATACGTCATATATACGCCTGATTCCGTTGTATATACACCAATCTCAAAAAGTTGCATTCTCTGCCACTTGGGGACACTACTGGTAGTATATTTCATTTGCCGTTAACCATCCAAGTCTGTATTATATGAAAATTGCAATCTTATATTACCAATTTATTTTATAAAAAACCTAATTAAGTATAAATTGATTAATTACACATAATAAACCATGTATTTGTTGGGTTTTTTACGGTTTTTCTAATAGATTTGACTTTAAAATACCATGCCTATGTGTGGTCAATCTTGACTTAGCATATAAGCACCCTCTTCAAGGTTGTAGCTAACTACTGAAATCATCTTACCCCCTGCGAATGCGACCGCACAAGTGTGAATGCAGCCGCATTCACACCACACGTCTACCCGGCCCCCGCCGACACCATAACACCTTGCAGCGGCCAGCGGGGGGCATGGGCGGGCGGTAGAGGGTGGGGGAGGGTTTCCCATTGAGTCAACCTGTACAAACGCGGCTGGCGGCGGGCGGTAGGCGGTGGCCGGCGGGCAGCGGGGGGCTTCTCACTGAGGCTGGCTGGGGGTGGCGTGGGGTGGTGGGGGGGCGGTAGGGGGTGGGGTTGGGAGGTCGCGGGTGGCGGGTCAGTGTTGGTGTATCCTCTACCAACACCCACAGGCCCGGGTGGGCTGCGGGTCACACTTTTTTTTTTATATCATATATATACGCCAGGCGTATATATATGTTGCGCAGAGTATATTTTATCTTAAAGACAGCGCGCGCGTCTACATATGGAAACTGTCTTGTAGACCCCCGAAACGTAGACGCGTATAAGAGGTGTATACAAGTATAAACAAGCCACGATACAGCCGATACGTGCGTTATCGCAATGGCGTATATATATATGTAAAATAGTGGTTTTCGTGCAGTGTTATACGTGAATGTTGATCAAAAGTTACCTTAGAATCAGTCATTGAGTGCCACAGCCCAGACGTTGCTCTAAGGGACCCCGTCGAGGACCCTCTAGAGGCTGCAGAATTGCCGAACGCTCTGTAAGGTCTGATCCGTTCATAAGAAATTGTACACAGCCTCCCACACTATCAATGTGATACACGACGGCAATAAGAAACCCCCAGGCGGTGGAGAACTAGGGGTGGAGCTACCCCGGGTTTCGGAACCTGTGCTGGGCGATTGAGATGTGTGAGCAAATCAAGTCAAGCGTAACGCTGACCCAGTCTCGACGGGGTTGATTGGTTCGCGAAAGCGAATCTGGGTCAACTAGGAGTATATAAGGCCCTGTTTTTTCAGTGGTCTTCACTCTGTGTTCGGAGTGGTGCCTAGCACCACGGGAGTCAGGCGGTAGCAGCCTGGCTAACCGTGCCCCGTCTACGGAGGGTGAGCACGAGCTCCTCTCACCGCTGCCCGGATCCTCAGCTTCAGTAGAGCGGGGGCAGATCTGGACGATGATGCTTTGCTCATCGGGTCAGATGACGGTGACTTTGACCTGGAAGGGGACGAGTCTGAGGACTCTGTTCTTCTTGGGGTAATCCGAGATGAACAACCTGGACAGGGAAAAGGTCACGCAGGGAAGAAGTCCGAGGCGGCCCAGGCCGCTAAGGGTTCTTCCGGTGCCCGTCCGAAAACGAGCTCGGTGAAAGCCGAGACCTTGGATTCGAATGTGATCATGGTAGATGCCAGAGGTTCAGATCCGAAGCGTGAGACGCCGAGGCGTGGCCAAGTCCGGGCCTGAGGTTTCAACCCAGAGCCTAGAAGAGATGTTGGCTGGGATCCCAGATCCCAAGACACGAGCCATGGTACAGTCGATGTTCCAGCATTGGACTCATCCTAAGGGGAAGCTGACGGAAACCGGGACCTTTTTGGCCCCGGGTCCGGTGGCTAAACCTGGGAAGGCTGAAGCTGGGGCAGAAACGGCCATGGAGACTGACTCGTCAGTTGGGGGCGACTCTGTGTCAACGGAGCTACCAGCAAAGGTGATAAACCGGTGTAACAACCGGCTAAACCCGAGATGGGGAAGTCCGAGAGTAAAACTGAGGTGTCAAAACCCAAAGATGCTCCCGGTTCTGAACCGCAGCTTTCGAAGCAGCAGAGAAAGCGACTCTGTCGCGCCACCCGGGAATGGGCTGAGGCGGAGTTGGCCAAGAAGGAGGGCCGGCTGGACTCGCGTGACTCGGGTAAAGGGAAACCCAAACCCGAGAAACAAGAGAAGTCGAAGGGGGCTGAGTCGAAAGGCTCAGACAAACCCGCGGCGCAAGCGGGGCTGAGTACGACTGACGCCACACCGAGTACCTCCACGGGTGCCACGGGTGGCGAAGAAGTTAAGTGTTGGGGAACTGAGATGGATAAGGCTAAACCCCTGTCCAAATCTGACCCTGACCCGGCGTTTACACTAGACAACTAAAAATGCGGCGACTGTAGATCGTCAGCCAATAGTCGTCAGGCTGTGGCAATGTCCACCGCAAGAGTCATCGACCTCAGAATTTACCCGGAACGGAGGATGTCCGCTTATGCGGGGTTTTACTGTATATATATATATATAAAGCCCCCTGGAGATAAGATAAACAACCCTTGCCCCTAGTGCCCAATATAAATCCCTGCCCAAATAATACAAAAATATCACTCCCTCCCCCAACACAAAAGCACCTGGAAAATTGCAATTATAAATCCCCCCCACCCCACCTCCACCTATCCTCCACCCCCACTTACACCCCTCGAAGCCCCCCACCCCCACCCACCCAAACCCCTACCCCCCGATGCAAAACACACGTTTTGTGTCCAGAGTGCAGGGCCACGACGACTCTGTTTTCACAGAATCGCCGCCTATGTAGACGACTATTTCAAACTGGCTTTAAATAGTCGCCAGGGCCAGAGCGTGTCCAATAGTCGTGAGGTGGTGCCGTATTGTGTAATGTGATATAATCAGACGATCTGCAGTCGCCAAGCGCCTGGCGTATACATTAGACGACTTCTAGCATTTTACGGCTGAAAGTCGTCAGCCGCTGCTAAATTCAAGAATCGCCGTCTATAGTCGTCCAGTGTAAACGTCGGGTGACAGTGATGGCGGCGATTTCCAGCCTGGCGTAATGCGGGCTGGGAAGAGAACGGTGGCTCGACAGCTGCCCGCCTCTTTGCTGGGCAAGACTTACACTTGCCTGGAAGATCTCTGTCATGGGAACCGGCATTACATTCCCAATGGTGTCGGTTTATGTGGAACGTTTGACGACGAGGAATGGTTGGTTGACGAAGGCTCTCCCAACACCTGGTACATCGACTGGGTGAAAGGGGTGTCAAGTGTCAGCCGCCTGAAATATGATGATCAGATCAAAGACCGGATCGCGTTTGCGTGGCACAAGTTCGGTAACGGCGATCATTGTGTCTTCGTGAGTTGCCATGGAAGGGACAAGAAATTGTCACCGACCTACGCGACTGCAGGTCGTTACACTAGGCACCTCATCGAGGTCCACCTAGCCGAGCGACCAAGGCTACAGTGCCTAGGTAAGAAGGTTGGTTCTTGCCAGGCCGGGTGAGCCAGTTCTCGGCGATCGTGTCTTGTCTGACACATCGCCCGGGAGCACCGGACTGCTGGAGCTGCAGCTCGGGAACGGGTCATGAACCTTTGGCAGAGGTTCAATGACTTAGGTTCCGATGCTCAGAAAGGCAGGCTGGAGCCTGAAACTTGTGTGACTGACGGTCGATTGTTCAAGATCGGATGGAGGAAGAATCCTGGCTGGTACGGGAGCCTGATGCTATCCGCCTCGAACCATCGTCGGATATCACGAGAGTCGAGGAACAAACGGTCCCATAGCAGGGAACCGTCAAAGGGTTCCTCAAAGGTTAGACGACGGGTTAAGCAGTTGTCATCGTCCTCGTCCAGCGAGGATGATACTTCTGGGAGATCCAGTCGGAAACCCAAGAAGAAGGTGGCCCCTGGCAGGCACACCATCGCTGACATGGTGGAATCTGCCTACCAGGCTATGCCAAGTTTGACTGAGGGACTAAAACTCCTCTCAGCCAAGGGTGACGGGAACGTTCCGACTGCTTCCAAAGCAGGCAGAACCGCGGAGAAACCGGCCGGGACTCGTCCTAGCCCAAGCCTCCCGGGAGTTACCCCGATCGCACAAGCTAAAGGTGCTACCCAGGCACCCGGGAAAGTTGTGAGTGAAGAGGCCTTTCCGGCACTACCACCACCAGCCAACCCGGTTCCTGAGGTGAAGAAGAAGCCGACGACACAGCCTCCCGCTGAGATCCCAAGTCCATTCGGAATCATTTTTTAAGGAGATCTCTGATAGGTTTTGTTACTTCTGCAAGATTCTCTAGGAACTTCATTTGCTGATTGACCATGCCAAGGAATCGTCTGACATCTGGGACATCTTTGGGCTAAGGCATGTCAATGATTGCTTTGACTTGATTCCATCTGCATCTATCACCTGACCAAGGTAGCGAAGTTTGTTTGAGGCGAAGACACACTTGTCCTTGTTTAAAGTGATCCTGCTGTCTTGCAGTCGGTTCACTACTTTAGTTAGACGTTCATCGTGCTCTTGTTTGTCTTTGCCGATCACGAGGATATCATCCATGTGACACAACACTCCTTGTAGGCCTGTCAGTTCTTTGTCCATTCGCTTGGGATCTCCCACAAAAAGCAGCATTCAACAAACTGAAGCAAATGCTGGCTTCCGACAAAGCCCTTGCTTTATACGACCCGGAAAAAGAGACAAGATGCAAGTAGTTATGGTGTAGGGGCCGTGATCAGACAACGCCAGAAAGATGGGAATCTCAAGGCAGTTGCTTATGCCAGTAGATCAATGACAAAGACGGAGGACAGATATGCTCAAATTGAGAAAGAAGCATTGGCGACCGCATGGGCACTTGAACACTGGAGCGATCTCCTTATTGGCATGAAGTTTCATGTGGAAACTGACCATAAGCCGTTAGTGCCACTATTCTCAACCAAATTGATCGACGAACTACCAATCAGGATCCAACGATTCAGACTCAGACTGATGAGATTTGACTTCACAATCAATCATGTTCCTGGAAAACTCTTAACCACAGCAGATGATCTCTCGCGAGCACCACATGAAGAGTCAAGAAGCGATCAGCAAGCAGTGGATCTTCAACATGAAGTTGAGGCATATGTGAATGCTGTCATGGTATGCCTTCCAGCATCAGATAAACGTCTAGATGAGATCCGCCAAGCACTAAAAGAGTGTTGTCATACACCATGTAGAACATGGATGGCCAGAAGCTAGACGTGACATATCTGGTCCACTTGTGAAATACTGGACTGAAAGAGGGAACCTCTCTCTACATGAAGGGTTACTACTACGTGGTAGACAACTCATTGTGCCAGCTAGCCTGAGAGTTGATGTCTTACGAAAACTGCATGATGGTCACCAAGGACTAACCAAGACTAGAGCCAATGTCAGCTCCTCAGTATGGTGGCCTGGAATAACCAAAGATGTTGAGAAGACAGTGAAAAATTGTGTCACTTGTGAGAAGCATAGGAGAGAACGGGTCGAACCTATGAAAGGAACAGAATTCCCTGAACGTCCTTGGTCAAGAGTGGCAGCCAATTTTTTCTATCATAAAGGGCTGACATACCTACTTCTCGTTGACTATTACTCAAGAGATATTGAAGTGTGTCAAGTGACTAAAAATGTTGATTCGGCTGAGACCATCGCTAAAATGAAGAGGATGTTCTACCATCAAGGCATTCCTGATATTCTGTTTAATGATAACGGACCACAATTCGCATCAGCAGAGTTCAAACGCTTTGCAGATCACTACAAATTTGAACACCTTACATCATCTCCAAGATATCCTCAGTCAAATGGTGAGGTAGAGAGAACTGTTCAAACCATGAAGGCAATCTTGAACAAGACAGACGATGAATACCTTGGCCTTCTCTCATACAGGAATACACCACTGCAAAATGGATTTTCACCAGCCCAGCTCAACATCGGGCGTAAGTTGAAAACCAGAGTTCCAATTCACCCGGATGAACTGAGACCCTGCACACCTGATGCCGATCTTGTCAGGAGGAGAGAGAGAGACTATAGGAAACAAATGCATATCAACTACAATCGTCGTCACAGAGCCACTGAAGCCAATGAGTTATCGCCTGGAGACAGAGCATGGCTTCCAGACCTGAAAGTGGAAGGAAGGGTTGTTGGCAAAGCACAGAGCCCTAGGTCATATATCATATCAACACCAAATGGACTAGTGAGACGGAATCGACGGATGACAAGAAACCTAGGCCCTGGTCCCAATATACCACCAGTTCACCAGAGTGATCCAGCCACAACTACAACAGTGGTTACACCAACTATTACTCGTCCACCACCCGTGGAGATCACTGATGCCCATCCAGTGGTCACTTCACCAACTCCTGATCTAGGTGCCACCCCTAGCGTACCTGATCCGGAACCGAGAAGATCAAAGTGACAGAGATCTTCTCCTAAAAGACTGATAGAAGAATACTAATGACTCTTCTCTTTCAGATTACTTATTATATTACTTTATAAGTTAGAAAGCATTTAAAGTTACCAAAGAACATTTGATCATATTATTTCATATTCAAAGACAATGAAGTCCATTTACTTATAGAGACTTTCATATACATATTGACTAATAAGAGACTTATAGAGTTACTAGTATATCATAGAGTTATCTCATATATGAAAAACTTTGAGAAATAGTATTATCTAAACGATAACTCTCTTGCAAAGGGAGATGTAGTGTTATACGCGCACGCCGCCCTGGTGGCGTTTCTTGTAACTAACATATGTAAAAGTTGTCTGGGACTACTACCAGTTACAGCCCGGTTACAGGAAGTGAAATCTGGTCATGCTTGAATACAACAGTTAACAAGAAGATGAATCAGAAGTTTTACAAGAGTAACTTCCTCTCCCTGTGCGATATCAGTTGAAAACGTCGAGCGGGCAGATCAACTAGAGACGCACATAGGCAGCACGTTGGAAGGCCGCGTCCAAAAGGGTGCACAGTCCCTCGATGAGAGCCTCTTTAAGGAGCTAGTTAACCTGGCCCGGTACGAGGTTAGGGAAGCCACGAAGGGCCTGGCTAGGCGTCGGACTTAGAGGACGCGCATATTGCAAAAACCACGGCCCAGTCTAGGTTTGCCTGGGCGGAAGCCCAGGCCCATCGCCAAGATGAACATTGTCTTCGGCATTTGGGCATGTCGCTCTATGACATCGGTGACGACCCGCAAGCCCTTGAGGAAGCGTGGTTGGCCCGACAACGGAGCCAGGGAAGATTCCTTCAGTTCACCACGGAAGGACCAGACCCGACACGGCGGCAACTCGCCAACATGTTAGGGTGGTCATCCGTGGAGGAAACTTCCCAACAAGACACTACATCCAGTGCGGCCCAGCCCATGGATGTCAGTGTAGACACTCTGCTGTCGGGACAAGGTCAGGTCTAACAGGATCAGACTGAAACCCTGCAGCCGAGGAAGCCACCAGCTGTGACGCGGGCTGAGACATCGGCGAGGCCCTCCCAGGCTAAGCCGGTTAATCAACCCGGGGAACAGGGTGGAGCTGAGGGGATGAATGCCAACATCATCCCGTTGGAGTCCGGAATCGTTTTAGATACCGGACCAACCGCTCTGCAGCAGTTGATGTCTCAGCTTCAGCCTACGACTGTGCTGAGTCCGCTGCGACCAGAGCGGAGCGCCCTGGTAACGTTGGTTCCACCGACGACTACCATGCCCAGTCAGTCGGAAATTCTCGACCTCAAGATATCCTCTGACGAGGATATCTAGGGTTGACAACGACCGGCTCGATTGGTGCCTGATAGGCCGGGGATACGCCATCCGAACTCGGAACCGGCAGAGTCCACAGCTCTCCTGGGTCCTAGATCAGACGGGTTCGGGAAGTCCCGGGTAGGAAAAAAAAAATTTCCGACCTGGCAACTTCCATGATGGTCTCTCGAGGTTAATCACTTAATCTCGATAGATCGTCGTGTGGCCTCCTGACTGGATTTCTGCACTTTCTCAGCTAACCGCAAGGATCGCTGGGAGGGGTAGAGGGAAAGTTAGGAGTAACCTATGATAAGCGATCCCGGGTTGGGGCAGAGGAAAGTCGGCAACGACTTCCCCGAGGCACAACCCTGGTTTCAGGCGGCTGAAGGTTCTCCCGATGGCCAAGCCCGTCATAGGCTCCCATCGCGAAAACCTCCGGCCTGTCTCTGGTACCGGGTAAGGAAGACTATGCCTCTCGGGTATGGATCTGACTTACCGGGTCTGTGTCGGAACTGAGTTCGTCGACTCGACAGTGAGATAGTAGACGCCATCCCTGTTCTGTTGGATGACGCCGACTATTTCTACCTTGGGTCGGTGATCGTAAGTTCTGAATCCGGCTAAAATTGGGGCCTTAATTGATACTCGATTTAAGGACCAGACCCAACTAGAAATATGCCAGTATAGCTGGAGCCGAATAAAAGAACACTGATACCACACACTCTTACAAGGTGGATGGAGAACTGTTTTTGCCTTTTGGCTGATTATTTCCGTATTCGGAAACTTATCAACTGGGAAGGTGTCAAGCGAGGCCGACCCTTCTTCTACATATGGACATCTTCCAACTGAAGAACAGTGGGAAGCCCAGCACCCGCTGGGCTTGATACTCCAAGATGAGGAAGAAAACGACGCATCACCCGCTGGGAGCCTACAAAGACTTCCACAAGATCCGGAACAGCTGGAGGCAGGGTGCTCGACAGGCCGGGCTGACCACCTGTAGGTCCGCGACTGTCGAGTCTTCCCTGCCCAATGCTCAAGAACCCGCTCCCCGGCACAAGATGGGTGAATATCATATTTTTTCAAGGTGCAAGCGAGGCTAGTCCTTTCTCTTCAACATATGTCGTTTCTTCTTTCCTAAATGTTGTATCTTCCATATTTTTATTTATTTCTCCATCTTACAATTCCACCTTTCACTTATACACCGGTATCAGTGAATTCTTGTGAACACCAGGAAGCTGGAGAGTAGACCAAGGACTGCTGGATTTGTGTTGTAAATTTTAAACGGGTTGTCCCCTAGCAGCACAATGGCTGCCTTGGTCCCCCCTTAGTAAAAACTGGGAGGGGTAATGTAGTGGGGTGGGAATCCAGCAGTGTTTGTGAGTTTTACGGAAGGTGGCGTGATGTGCCGATCCTTACTGTGAAGTGATTCAGGGCAACGCCGCACACGAGAGCGGCGCGGCGGAGGCCGGGATTACGTAATGCTGGGTATATATATTCAGCGTTCACAGTAGGTCAACAGGCTGTCCTCGCAGAACAGATCCTTGGGCCCTCACTTTGCAGGCGGGTTCTCGTAACCTTCCTGGTGGTTAGGCGAGTCTTTCAGATTAGCCTCTCCAGCGTTACCTGGCACCTATGTGCTAGGGTACTGTACTTGTGGGAAAGATCTTCCAGATCTTTCCAGGAAGTAGTGATTAATAAACATCCCTGTTTATTAAAAGACGAGTGTTGTGTTATGTGTCACTAGGACTGTGCAAACTAACCGAAAACCGAACCAACCTACGTAGAGCGCGTAGGGTGGGATCCTGCCTGGAACTAGCGTTCCGGATTGGAGTCATCCAACCTGCTAGACAGGCGGCGACCACCACATATCTAAGACCATTTGTTGAAGATAATTTCATAAAATGCATCTAAATTGTATGATGATATTTTACTATTAACAGATAGAAATGTAAATTATTAACTAAATAATTACCACAATTGGTAAATTCATCTGTAATATCATCTGTGTGATCCCCAATAGTGCAGGGGGCAACCTTTTGGACAGTTATTATCGGCACTGGCATTGATATGGGTGCAGCCGCAGGTGTCTGTCGCAGACTTACTGGATGACAGAACGAGAGTTTTCATTTTTTAGGAGCTGATGACTTGGATGATGTAGAGTGAGAAGGACCTCCTTCTCAGTCTGGTAACACTCGAAAATCCTTCTTCTGCCTTCATGGACGAATTCTGCTTCCTTGCCTTCCTACCCATGATATGAATGGAGCGATTTTCCCAAGGAAACATTCGTTAAAACATTACCTACGAGCAAATTTAAATTTCACAGGTCCTGCTTGTTAGATTTACCAAGGCAGAGTAAGTAGTTCCCAACCATTACGCATCAATAGAATTATTGACGTGGTCATCAATAGGCCACGCCCCAAAATGGTTACCCTATGGTTATGTGCTTAGCAATAATGCTGATGACTGATTATATAATGATGACTGATTATGTATAAGCTATGGTAGTAATACATTTATATATATGATTTAATACAATTTCTTCAAAAGTCACGCATCAAATTATATATCTAAGACCATTTGTTGAAGATAATTTCATAAAATGCATCTAAATTGTATGATGATATTTTACTATTAACAGATAGAAATGTAAATTATTAACTATATAATTACCACAATTGGTAAATTCATCTGTAATATCATCTGTGTGATCCCCAATAGCGCAGGGGGCAACCTTTTGGACAGTTATTATCGGTACTGGCATTGATATGGGTGCAGCCGCAGGTGTCGCAGACTTACTGGATGACAGAACGAGAGTTTTTCATTTTTTTAGGAGCCGATGACGACTTGGATGATGTAGATGATGTGCATGATAGAATAGGTATAGATTACCTGGATACACGTAGGGAAATACAGCTACTACAACATATGTTTAAGTTATCAAAATGTGTCGATTCGATTGAGGTGCCTATACGGGCAATTCGTAGTTCTACTAAAATCAAGTTGCGGACTGTACGGCCTAAAACAAGTCTGTACCCGGAATACAGGGGTAACAAATTATGGGACAGTCTAACTGAATCTGTGCAAAAATCTGAATCAACCAAATTATTCAAAAGCATCAGTTAAACAACAAAGCTCAGTGTATGATTGGCGGTAGGAGGGTTGCGTAGTTATGTAAGTACTTTTCTCTAGTTTATTTGGAATCACAGTTATACTCATCATCACCCTTCATCAGTGTAAATATTTTGTATATATGTAATTGTGTTCAAATGTTACTGCAAGTAAAGGGAGACTTCGATGTATTACAAGATGCAGTGGAAGATCTGTCCTGTGCAGAACTGCCTTTGATTAAAAAATAAAATAAAAATAGAGGTGGAGGAAGATGAGGCCTCCATGGCTGCTGGGAGCTGTTTCACTAGTAGTGGAGTGAAAGCGAGAGGTGAGACCGCAACAGCGGCCTCAACAGTGGCACCAACAGTGTCAACCCCAAATTCGCGTTTCATCAGTGGTCTCGCTGTTGAGGTGAGACCAACTCTCACTGTTGGCACAGGTCTCGCTATGCACACGCGTTTGACATTCAAATTTATTCGTCGACTGGCCGCGATGACGTGGAATTTCACCCCTTCCCATAGGAATTAAGCAATAAAATTTTTACACAAGTAAGGTATATATATAACCTATGATCGTACCAAATATGAAGAGAATCGGTCACCGTTTTCAAGATATCGGCGTTTGAATTTTGTCATAGCAAATACTGCACTTCCCGCCGGCCTCCAGGGGGAGAAAAAAAGAACAGCCGAAACCCTGCCGCACTACGGAGGGAGTGAAAAAGAACAGCGACTAACGCAATCGCACGGAGGGACAACAAAATTCAATCGCCGATGACTTCACAACGGCTTGGCCGATTTTCTTCATATGTAGTACGATTATAGGTTATATGTATACCTTACTCGTGTAAAAATTTCATTGCTTAATTCTCATGGGAAGTGGGTGAGAGTATTCTAAACACATAACAAACGAGAGGGTAGACCCTCTCGCTTACAGCAGCTCCACAGTGGCACTAACAGCGAGACCCAATTTGCTAGTGAAACGGTCACTGCCACTGTTGGTGCCACTTGTGTCCCAGGTGCTGTTCACGCTTGACTGCACCTTCTAATGAAACGCAAACTGCCGCTTTGCTGCCACTGTTACAAACAGCGAGACTTGTAGCTCCTAGTGAAACAGCCTCCAGGTTCATTGTTCACAGATTCGTTAGGCAGGAGGTTGGAGGTCGATGCAGCAGAAGAAGATTTCCCAAGATTTAATAGCGCATTTTGCAAACCACTGGATTGACGTGTGGGGGAACAGATGTTGCGACCGTGCCATCAATTCCCAGAATAATAATGATTTTCAGAAAATAATTATTGTTTCCTATTTATTTATTTATGACAAAATTGATAATGTGATGTCTGGTAGAATGTAAAATGTATGTATGTGTGTGGTTATCAATTATCTATATCTAATGATTTTATATTTGGTAGACGTTCTTTTCATTGAAACATACTAAACGCTTTGTGCAGTGGAATCTTCTCGTGCTTCTCATTCTATCCGTGATCATTACAATATTTGTCACCCATAGTTGTCAAATTATTGTTATATATTAACTATATAATATACAATAATAATAATGATAATATAAAATGTAGATTTACTTACCACTTACTATTGTATGACCGGCATACTCTAATGCTATAAGTTCAAGTTTGTTCAATGGTCCGGGTATCCAGCAGCACCAGTCTGTTTACCATGATTGGACTATTTATTCTAACTATTTAAAAAAAATAGTTAGAATTTTATAACATCTTTTAATAGATTTGTATATAAATTTTACGTGATTTTAGTCGATATTGTACCTTTTGCTATCAAATAATGAATTGTGGTTGCCTTATGAAAACCAGCTAACATACAACATTGTTGTATCAGAATAAACTCCCTAAATGCGAGAGATAACAATAAAGAAATAACTCAATCCCCCAAAATAATATATATATACATATAGATAAAACCAGGAATAACCTACATGAGATTTCGATTCTGAAATGAAATGCGTCAATTTTTTGCGACATTCCGCCACATTTCTATGGAATGGTGAGACTGCGTTGAAATCATCTAAATAAAAATTAAAACAAAATAGCAACAACTGAATATTCATTCATAATATTGAATACATATGAGCATCAAAACCTTATAAAATAATGATAATTTACTACTGTGACTGCAGACCCCCATAGGAGCTCTCAACTATATGTACCTACAAACATCATTGAATGACCTACTTGAAGAAAAGAGAGAAATCCACACAAGACAACATGATGCTAAAACTTTCAAGGTAACCAAACCCAACATCGAAGCTTATAAAAGGAGCGCGCTGTACAGAGGAGCGATTAGTTGGAACGGTCTCACATCGAGCATGAGAAATACAGACAGTTACCTATCTTTTAAATTTAAACAAAAGATCTGGGCTTTGTCCAAGAACCAGATAGTTAGATGTTTCCTACTTGACTCCGTAGTGCACACCCCCCAATTTTGTCTTGAGTCAATGTAATAGTGTAAGAAATTTGAAGCTATTCGAGATCTTATTAACCATGTCCTGCTACTAGGAACTACTTGTATTATACAAAACTAGTAGTTATTCAGAACTTCATAACGGTTAGTTTTAGTATTTGATCTTTTTGCTGTTGTATACACAGGCACTCAGCTGATAATTTCTGTATAAATAACCCTGCTTGTAGTAATCACCATGCGATGGACGACAATTGTGGTCGCCCGTAAGCTTTATGATATTGTCAAACTTTCGCTATGACCATGACTGTATATGGTCAGTGTTATCTGCTTCGCATAAAAATAAGGTGAAATTACTGTAACTCCTGTATCTGGGAGATCCACTCAAAAAGGCTCCCATGCCTATGTATCCCCCAGGATAAATAAAATTCTTTAAAAAAAAACAAAAAAAAAAAACCCTCGTTCGTCTGATGTTAAACAGACCCCAGGATATTTTTCTTTTTTAAATTATTTATTGCAATCTCTCGCAATGCAAGTTTTTCAGTTACAATCTTCATGGAATCAGCAATACAACTTGTAGACACAGTAAATACAGAACCAAGGAGGATAGGTGAATGATTTAACCCTTTAACTGCAGCATGATGCCTCCAGGCATTCCCCTGGCTACAGCAGCATGATGCCTCCAGGCATTCCCATGGCTACCGCAGCATGATGCCTCCAGGCATCATAGAGACATCATTGATACTTGTATACAAAATTCAATAAATGAAAAAATAATTGTTTGGATTGAAAGAAATTTTGACATAGTAAAAACGTCATATTGACCTTTGATTTGGTAAAACAAGATATCATCAGCTACCAAGGTAAATTACTCAAACCACATGACACATCATGTGACATTGCTATTTTCCAAAAAAAGGTGCCTGCTGTAGCAGGATCGTTTATGCAGGCAATGCCTGCTGTGTAATGGTAAGTAGGGAAACTGGGTGCTGCAGGGAAAGGGTTAAGTATGAGGTATCATGATGTGAAATGTATGAGTGATACTGAATCTATCGGTTTTTTATCGATTCTTTGAACATTCTGGATCTCTACAGGTTAATTGTCCCATGTTTGGACTCCTCTCCAAAGGGAGAATCTTTAATTGACGCTAACTTAGGACAAGGAAGCTTAAATTTAACCTTGGAACTGCTCCGGGTTCTGCCACCCCTGGTGTCCAACCAATTGGGGTTCAGTGATGCCTTATACATGGTAAGCATCAATTGTCGGCGCCGTCGAACCTCGGGTGTATCGAGCTAACAATGTTGGTATAGGCTCACGGTCAAGGCACCAGATACGCCTCTATGGTTGAGGACAGATTATTAATAGAAATAAGCCAGGATGCTATACACTACATATTAACATATTATATGTTGAAACACACTAAAAAAACTACTGTCAATTGAAGTATTACATTATCCTGTTATTATTGAATTTATAGATATTATATTCATACCCATTATCCTCTGCCATGCCGCGTCTTTGCTCTCTCTACCACCTCCGGAGCCCTTGACGTTAGATTTAAGAATTGTTTTTTGGCGTAACACTGACTGAAGCAAGGCCTCTAACTCCTATGGCTTCCACACAGGCCTCCTTTTCTGATTGTTTGCAGATGGGCTGGCTTCGGTTGCCATTTCTAAATAGAATAAACATATAACATAGCTATATATATGTGTGACTGTGTGTATGTACATTGACACTGACAGGCACGGACACTACGATAGCCTTTTGAGCAATAATAGGGAATATCGTTTTCACATTTTTTATGCTTATAAATAAATGTACAGGATAGCGATTAGATTTAGATACATAGGAACAATCATATTATAGCAACACAGTAGAGATAAACAAGCGACACTTTAAAAAAAAAAAATTTACAACAGTTTATTGAAGTAATTCACATAGTACATCTCAACGTCAAGTTCAAGTTACATGATGGTCGAAGCCTGTGTTGTCTCTGGTTTCCGTTTACAGTAATTATTTTTAATTCATAGTTTCTTATCATACTGCTTTTTTTAATATGAAAGATAAATTTGATTATAAACATGAATATACCATAAACTCCTTTGTCTTTTAATATGATCCCAAGATTTGGGTTAAGGTAGTACAAAAGTATTATGGTGAAACATGGTAGTGCGAGGATGAGATGTTATAACATGGGACAGAAAAATTGAACAGAGGACGAAAAGGTTAAAATATAAATCCTGACACATAATCAATTCATTAACATGGGTGAAAACTCACAACTTTTTCGTTTTACACTTAACAGTAATACTACAGTTGAATAAGTCCTAACTCCATTCCACCTATGTCCATCCATTTTGTGTTCCTGCTTCAAGATTAGATTTCACCAGCTTTCCTTCGTAGATCTACTGCAGGTGAGGGTTACTAGGATAGGTATGAGTTGTTCCCGTAGAGCTACTGGGTACATTGGTAGGTATGGGCTGTTCCTGTAGAACTACTGGAAGCAGGCCCTAAAACAGGCCCTATTACAAATATATGATCTGGTACCACATTACCAGGAGAGAACCATTAGGATTCTGTCCCATTTCTTAAATTTTTCCTTCCGGCCTTCCAGAGAGCATATATATTTTTCTCTTTGTAGCGCTGCTTTGAATTCAAGTGACCAGTCATATACAGAAGGGCGACTTTCATTAAACGATTTCTGTTTATATATGTAAAACTTCACGGATAAGCTTATAAAGTTGAAAATACATGAACTGGTATCATTTTCATGAGCTCCTAACAATAAACACGTCATACCTCTGTCGAGGTTTATACTTAAGGTTTTCATGAGCCAGTTCTTCAACTTAAATCCAGAATGTACTACATACTGAGAATTCAATGAAATAATGTTCCACAGTATCCTTAACCTTACATATAGAGCACATGGGGGTGTCCACAATTTTTCTTCGATATAAATAAGATTGGGTAGGGATAATTCTGTTTAAAATTCTGTACTGGAAGGATTGTATTTTAGTTTCTTTCACAGCTAAATGTTCTTCCAGAGTGTTACATCAACCAAGGATAACTTATACTCACGACACCAGAAAATTTGACTTGTGGGTGGGCTTGTTTTGTAGGAGTTAATGATCCTGTAAATTTCTTTGTTCTTACAACTCAAAATATTAGCAACCAAATGAATAGAGTCATGCATAAAAATGGGAGTAATATGTGTTTTGACTGTTTCAAAAGTCATCGACGCCAACCAGGGGATTGAACGTCGTAATTGTAACACATTGAGAAAATTACATGGGATTTTGTAGATATGCGCTATCTCCTGATTGGACATGATACGGTTGTGCAACACAAGGTCTGCTATGCAAGTTATTCCAGCTTTTGACCAGGATGATTCCATCTCACAAGTGTCCTTAATCCTAATAAATTTATTATTCCACAATGGTTTGTATTGTCTATCTAATTCTGTTAAGGGTGGTCTGATATAAAGCTTTCGCCAGATTTGTAGTAGGTTCTTGTAGAATAGAGGGGTGGAGTCCTCATATTTGTTGGTCGTTTGTCCCTTATCAAACCATTTAACCAAATTCTGATATTATTCACGAGCTCATCTTTATAGAAAAAGGCAACCACATTTAGCCAATATTCGTCCTCAGACCTGAGCAGGCGATTTATCCTTTTGATTCTAGCTGCATCATGAAGAGTTTCTAAATCCAAAGGATTCAACCCCCCCTTCGGAGACCTCCTGAGTAAGGGTAGCAAATGCAATTTTGTTAGATTTGCTTTGCCACAAAAATTGGTTAATTATCTTCTTGAATTCTATAAAAACTTTTCTGGGAGTGTATATGACTGAAATAGTATACAGCATAATAGGGATTATTAAGCTATTAATTATCGTAATTTTACCCTTCAGTGAGAGCTTTCTATTTGACCATCGTGAACATATATTTTCGCATGTTTGGAGCTTATCTTTAAAATTAAAAGTGTGGTATTCTTCTTCAGTACATTCATTTGTGAATATTTTCATTTTAAGATATGCTTGAACCCCCTGGTCACGACACCAATGTAGTAGACCGCTGGTTCTTAGGGTTCTAAACCCACTTCCCGAGATTAGATTATTCTATCTGGTGGAGTGAGACGAGTCGCTACCCTGTGTGATACTCAGCACAGGTTGGTTTAGGTATTCTCAGTAATCTACAACTCGATGCGGAATCTACAACTTTACACTCAGCCAAACACAAGACCAGACTCGCACCAATTTCAGGTACAAGTTCTTCATTGATACCTGGCGTATCACAGTCGCTTAGCATGGAATGTGCCTGGTAGCTTAAAGTGATAGGTTCTGTTCTCTCAACTGCTGAAAGGCTTTGCGAAGAAACCTGTATGAGGCTCCAAGCAGTTCACTCGATGCGGAGGAATGTACAAGTAACCTGTCGACCCACTGTGGACATGGCCTATATATACTGGTTGAGTTACATAATGCGGGCAACCCGTAGTAGTTGCATATACGGGTCTGCCGGCTTCACCGCACAGCAAGGATCGACACTCTTGGCACCTGGCATAAAGCGAACTAACCACTGCTTGGCTACCCTGGGCCCCATTTCACTCGTAATGGACGATACAATAGCTGGACGATACGAGCTATCGAACGATGTATGGGGTTTGCCACGATCCATGGCCAATGTCTTTACATAAAGCACATCGTAGGCAAACACGGGAATCGTTCTTAGAAATTATTGTATATTTGACCCAGATCGTACAATACGACAGGTTGGACGACAATCGAATAGAACCAGGTAAGGTGCCCGTTTTTTGCCAAACTCTCCGTTCACAATTCTAGTTCCGGTAAACGCGTAGTGTGTCCTTTCTCTCTTCGACTACGCTTCGCACGAAAACGCATTCTGCAATTTCGGTAAGATTATTAATACTACTGATTTATTATGACTTCCTATAGCTTAATTACACATCATAGAAGATTAATTGAAACTTAGATATAGTTGTCACCACCTAATATGTTAGTTGTTCGACGATTTATTCTATGAAAGTGCAAAATCCCCTTTTATCGTCCATTGGTTCAATGCCTAGTGCTTTTACTGTGGGTATTCATACTTTCCTTACACTTTACGTTATATTCTCAGAGATGTCTGACAACAAGGAAAATAGCCCCAAAACAAGGTACAGGCTTTAATGCACGCCGCAATTCGTGATTGCGTAATATTGAAAGGCAACTTCAAGGGTCCGGGTGGTGGATGTATTCAAAAAGAGGAGGCTTGGACGCGTGTCACTGGTAAGCATATATATATATACTTAATTTTGAAATGTTTTTATAATGAATTAATATTAATATTATAAAATTTTAATGGTATTAAAATATAGCCTGAAGTATGAATTTTTTTATGATATAATGGAATTCATAAATGAATTTCCCCACATATTTGATATTCAATAATTTCAGCCCCACCCCAATTAACCTTGTAGCATTTGTTTATCATCCAGTATTAATCTCACCCATGTGTTTCAATATATTTTATTTCAGATGCAGTTAACATTGCCTCTAGGTACGTCCGTTCAGATATGGAATGCAAAAAGAAATTAACACACTTTGTATCCGAGTGCAAATCACATGTAAGTATTTAAATAAAATGACATTGTATTTAAAAAAATTATCTTATCATCACCTAATGTAAAATAAATAGAGGATGATTTTATTTGTAATGCATACAGTTATGATCGCAGATTATCAGCTCAAGCACATGAGTAATGTTAAATAATAACCACAAAATACATATTATTAGCCGTTCACTGCTAGTGCACCCAACAGCTGTTAGAAATAGTAGGGTCTAGGGTGAGAGGGAGTAGTCTTTTCAAAATTCATATACTATCAATATTTAATTATTTAAATTTTTCTTTTAGAATAAAAACTGAAAAACCTTTAGAATATGACTGGTGCTGCTTACACTGACGAAATTGGGCCTCTCAATGAGCTTGAGGAGCTGTGTTTGGAATTCGCTGGGGAGGAGACAGTCAATGGTATGTATATAAATGACCAGAAAAATATAATATTAAATCACAATGATGTAATTAATTAATGTGTATTCATCTAAGAAATATATATATATAACTAGTATTGCAGCGTGAACATGAATATCCACAATATTTTATAAAATTGTCGCCCTTATGTGTATAGTAAGAAAAGATCAGTCGTTTCTAACCAGTCTTGCCAGAAATTTGTATCTGAGTCCTTTTTTGTTGGGTCTGTTTTTAAATGTAATTATATCATGGGTAAATATTTAATGAGATAACAATAAAATTCAATAAAATACCATTTTTCTTACAATTCATTTTTAGGCATTCAGGGTGGTGTTGAGACTAATGCGATGCAGTGCAGTGCGTCGAAAAAGAAAATCGACAATCTACCAAGTGTCTCTGTAGTCTCCTCAGGGAAAAATCAACCGTCAGCAACAGTCAGTGTTCCACCTGATGATGGTGACGATGTGTCCTCGGTTAAGATACCCAGCAAAACAAAATCGTCTGGAATAGATTCCTTGTCACAGATTACTGTGGAGGCCGAGGTTCATAGTCGTGATGCAACGCCGAGTGAAGCCTGCTTTGTATCTAATGATGAGATTGGGACTATTGAACCAATCTCCAACGTCCTCAGCATCGATACTTCGCTGCCATACATGTGTGGTGGTCGCCGCCTGTCTAGCAGGTTGGATGACCCCAATCCGGAACGCTAGTTCCAGGCAGGATCCCACCCTACGCACTTACGTAGGTTGGTTCGGTTTTCGGTTAGTTTGCACAGACCTATTCACACATAACACAACAACGTCACTTAATAAACAAGGATGTTTATTAATCACTTACTTCCCGGAAAGATCTGGAAGATCTTCCCTACAAGTACAGTACCCTAGCACATAGGTGCTAGGTAACACTGGATAGGCCAATCCGGAAGATCAGCCTAACCACCAGGAAGGTTACAAGAACCCGCCTGCAAAGTGAGGGCCCAAGGAACCGTTCCGTAGAAGGGACGCGCAAGGACAGCCTGTCGACCTACTGTGAACGCTGAGTATATATACTAAGCGTTACGTAATCCCGGTCTCCACCGCGCCACTCTCGTGTGCGGCATTGTCCGGAATCACTGCACAGTAAGGATCGGCATATCGCGCCACCTTCCGTGAAACAAACGAACACTGCTGGATTCCCGTCCCACTACATTACCCCTCCCAGTTTTTACTAAGGGGGGAACCAAGGCAGCCATTTTGCTGCTAAGGGACTACCCAATTAAAAATTACAACATATATCCAGCAGTTCTTGGTCTACTCTCTAGCTTCCTGGTGTTCACAAGAATTCACTGATACCAACGTATAAGTGAAAAAGGTGGAATTGTAAGATGGAGAAATTATTAAAAATATGGAAGATATGACATTTAGGAAAGAGGAAACGACATTTGAAGAATGAAGGACTAGCCTCGCTAGCACCTTGAATAAATGTGATATTCACCCATCTTGAGCCGGGGAGCGGGTTCTTGAGCGGTGGGCAGGGAAGACTCGACAGTCGCGGACCTACAGGTGGTCAGCCCGGCCTGTCGAGCACTCTGCCTCCAGCTGTTCCGGATCTTGTTGAAGTCCTCTGTTAGCTCCCGGCGAGTGAAGTGTCGTTCTCTTTCTCATCTTAAAGTATCGAGCCCAGCTGGCCCATCGGCGTAGCAGACCTACTACATTCAGCCCGATGCCGACGGGTGCTGGGCTTCCCACTGTTCTTCAAGTTGGAAGACATCCATATGTAGAGAAGGGTTAGCCTCGCTAAACACCTTCCGAGTTGAAAGTTTCCGAATACGGAAATAACGGCCAAAAAGGCAAAACAATTCTCCATCCACCTGGTAAGAGTGTGTGGTATCAGTGTTCTTTCATTTTGACTCCAGCTATACTGGCATATTTTTTTCTCGGCTCGAATCGAGTACCAATTAAGGCCCCAATTCTAAGCTGGATTCAGAACTTACGATCACCGACCCAAGGTAGAAATAGCCGGTGTAATCCATCAGATCAGGGGTTACGCCTACTATCTCACTATCGAGTCGATGAACTCAGTTCCGACACAGACCTGGTAAGTCAGATCTGTACCCGAAAGGCACAATCTTCCTTACCTGGTACCACACCACAGGCCGGAGGTTTTCGTGATGGGGGCCTATTACGGGCCTGACCATCGAGAGAACCTTCAGCCGTCTGAAACCAGGGTTGTGCCTTAGGGAAGTCATTTTACTGACTTTCCCCAGCCCCAACCCAGGATCGCTTATTATTGGTTACTCCTAACTTTCCCTCTACCCCTCCCAGCGATCCTTGCGGTTCGCCGAGAAAGTGCAGAATTCTGGCTAGGAGGCCACATTCTGGAAGTAGCTAGGTCGGAAAAAAAAATTTCCTCCCCGGGACTTCCCATACCCGTCTGACTTCGGATCCAGGAGAGTTGTTGGCTCTGCCGGTTCCGAGTTTAGACGGCGTCTTCCCGGCTTGTTAGGCACCAGCCGAGTTGGTCATTGTCAACCCCTAAATATCCTCGTCGGAGGATATCCTGAGGTCGAGAAGGTCCGACTGGCTTGGTGCGCTAGCCGTCGGTGGAACCGACGTTGCCAGGGCGGTCCTCTCTGGTCGCAGTGGACTCAGCGCAGACGTAGGCTGCAACTGAGACATCAACTGCTGTAGAGAGGTTGGTCCGGTATCTAAAAAGATTCCAGACTCCAATGGGATGATGTTGGCATTCACCCCCAGTGCCCCACTTGGTTCCTCGGGCTGATCTACCGGCTTAGCCCTGGAAGGCTTTGCTGATTTTTCAGCCCGTGTCACGGCGGGAGGCCTCCTCGGCTGTAGGACTTCAGTCTGATCCTGTGGGGTCTGACCGGGTCCTGACAGCGGAGTATCTACACTCACATCCATGGGCTGAGCCGCTATGGATGTAGTGTCCTGTTGGGAATTTTCTTCCACGGGTGACCATCCCAACATGCCAGCGAGTTACTGACGTGTCGAGTTTGATTCTTCCGTGGTGAACTGAAGAAATCTTCCCCGGCTCCTTTGACGGGCCAACCACGCTTCCTCAAGGGCTTGCGGGTCGTCACCGATGTCATAGAGCGACATACCCAAGTGCCGAAGACATCGTTCATCTTGGCGATGGGTCTGGGCTTCCGCCCGGGCAAACCTCGACTGGGCCGTGGTTTTTGCAATACGCGCGTCCTCTAAGTCCAACGCGTATTGTTTAGCCAGGCCTTTCGTGGCTTCTCTTACCTCGAATCGGGCTAGGTTCACTAGCTCCTTAACGAGGCCTTCATGGAGAGACTGCGCGCCCGTTCGGACACGGCCCTCCAAGGTGCCACCTATATGCGACTCTAACTGATCCGCCCGTTGGACGTATTCAACCGACATCGCACAGGGAGAGGAAGTCACCTTCGACGCAATGGGTGATTGTGTCGTTGGTTTCTTCTTTACCTCAACAACCGGGTTGGCTGGTGGAGGGAGTGCCGGAAAGGCCTCTTCTTCCTCAACTTTCCCGGGTGCTTGGGTAACACCTCTGTTGAGCGGGGAAACTCCCGAGAGACTTGAGCTAGGACGAGTCCTAGCTGGTTTTTCTACGGGTCCGCGGGCTTTTGAAGCTGTTGGAACGTTTCCTTCACTCAGGTCTGAGAGGACTTTCAATCCCCCAGACAACTTTGGCCCTACCTGGTAAGCAGCTTCCACCACGTCAGCGATGGTGTGCTTACCCGGAGCCAATTTCTTTCTGGGCTTCCGACTGGATCGCTCAGAAGTGTCAGTCCCGCTGGACGAGGACGATGACAGCTTCTTGACCCGTCGTTTAGCCTTCGAGGACTTTTGAGACGGTTCCCGGCTAAGGGACCGTTTCTTCCTCGACTCTTTTGACATTTGTCGATGTTTTGACGCGGATAGCATCAGAGTCCCGAACCAGCCAGGATTCTTCTTCCATCCGATCTTAAACAGTCGACCGTCTGTCACACAAGTCTCGGGTTCCGGTTTGCCTCTCTGAGTCTCGGAACCTAAGTCAACGAATCTCTGCCACAGATTCATGACCCGTTCCCGAGCAGCAGCACCAGCAGTCCGGTGTTCCCGGGCAATGTGTCTGACTAGACACGAACGCCTGGAACTGGCACACCCAGCCTGACAAGAACCACCCTTCTTGCCAAGGCACTGTAGCCATGGTCGTTCGGCTAAGTGTACCTCTACGAGGTGCCTAGCGTAACGACCTTCAGTCGCGTAGGTCGGTGACAATTTCTTGTCCCTCCCATGGCAACTCAAGAAGACACAATGATTGCCGTTCCCAAACTTGTGCCATGCGTACGCGATCCGGTCTTTGACCTGATCCTCGTACTTCAGCCGGCTAACTCGGGAAACTCCTTTCACCCGGTCTATGTACCAGGCGTTGGGAGAACCCTCGTCAACTAGCCACTCCTCATCATCTGAGGTTCCATCTAAACCGACACCATCGGGGATGTAATGTCGGTTTCCATGACGGAGATCTTCTAGGCAAGTGTAAGTCTTGCCCAGCAAAGAGGCGGGTATCTGTCTAGCTACCGTTCTCTTCCCAGCCCGCTTTACGCCAGGTTGGAAATCACCGTCATCATTGTCGGGGTTGGATGGGACCAGGGGTTTAGCCTTGTCCATCTCCGTTCCCCAACACTTGACCTCTCCGCCACCCGTGGCACCTGTTGAGGTACTCGGTATAGCGTCAGCCACACTAGGTCCAGCCTGTGCCGCGGGTTTGTCCGAGCCTTTCGACTCAGCCCCCTTCGACTCCTCACGCTTCCCGGTTTGAGGTTTCCCTTTCTCCGAGTCACGTGATTTCGGCTGACCTCCTGTCCTTTCTAGCTCCGCCTCAGCCCGTTTCCGGGCTGCACGACGGAGTCGCTTCCGGTTCTGTTTCGAAAGCTGCAGCTCAGTCTTGTCAGCTTCCCGAGGTTTTGACACCTCAGTCTTACTGACAGACTTCCCCGGCGCGGGTTTAGCCGGTGTTGACACCGGTTTCTCACCTTTGCTGGACGACCCTTTTACAGAGTCGTCCCCAACTGACGAATCAGTCTCCATAGCCGTCTCTGTCCCAGCCTCAGACTTTCCGGGTTTTGCTACCGGACCCGGGCCCAAAAAGGTCCCGGCTTCCGCCAGCTCCACTCCGGGTGGAGTCCAATTTTGGTACATTGACTGTACTATGGCACGCGTTTTGGGATCTGGGATCCCAGCTAACATTTGTTCCAGGCTCTGGGTTGAAACCTCATGCCTGGAACCCATCTCTTCGGAGGACTTCCTCGGAGAGTGACGACGCGGGCGGGCTCGGCCTCGCCTCGGCGTATCACGCTCCGATTCGGAACCTTCGGCCATAAACACATCCGAGTCAGAGGCTTCAGTTTTCACTGAGCTCGTCTTCGGACGGGCACCAGAAGAGCCCTTAGCGGCCAGGGCCGCCTCAGACTTCTTCCCGGTGTGACTTTTTCCCTTTCCGGGTCGTTCATCTCGGGTTTCCCCAAGAAGAACAGAGTCCGCAGACTCGTACCCTTCCAGGTCAAAATCACCATCATCTGACCCGATGAGCAAAGCATCATCGTCCAGATCTGCCCCCCGCTCAGCCGAAGCTGAGGATCCGGGCAGGGGTGAGGGGAGCTCGCGCTCACCCTCCGTAGACGGGGCACGGTCAGCCATGCTGCTACCGCCCGACTCCTGTGGTGCTAGGCACCACTCCGATCACAGAGTGAAGACTACTGAAAAAACAGGGTCTTATATACTCCTAAGTGACCTAGATTCACTGTCGCGAACCAATCAACCGTGTCGAGACTGGCTCATCTTGAGCTTCTCAACACCGCATGCGTGAAGAAACCAAAGGTCAGCGTTATGCTCGACTTGATTCGTTCACGCCTTCAATCACCCAGCACAGGTTCCGGAACCCGGGGAAACCCCTTTTCGAGCTCCACCCCGAGTTCCCTTTAGTGTGGGAATTCTTATCGCCGTCGTGTATCTCGCTGATAGTATGGGAGGCTTGTCTAATTTCCATGTAAATGGATCAGACCTTTCAGAGCGTTCGGCAATTCTGCAGCCTCTAGAGGGTCCTCGACGGGGTCCCTTAGAGCAACGTCTGGGCTGCGGCACATAACGACTGATTTTAAGGTAACTATTTTATCAACATTCATGTATAATCGACATGTCACTGACTACCAACGATCTACATTTCGTACCATTGCTTCTCGTTGTGTTTTCGACAACCCCGGCACCACTACTCTTTGTAGTTAACCACAGCCTTCGATTTTAATCGAGAGCTGCGGCGGGGTTTTGAGTCTATTTTAGACTCCATTCTACATCTCGAACCATGTTTATTATACACGGCTCGATTTGTAGCAAATTTAGACTTTTCCGTGTCAGGTTTTTCTTCTACCCACACTTCCTTTTTTAGGTTAGCGTAAGTAGGAATCACCTTCCGCGGACGTCCCGGTTTTCGCCGTGTAGGCGAGCACCCACTCGGAACCCCGGTAACCTTTGACCGGGACTTCCCTATCGGGGTCTGCCTCCGCCGTGTTGACGGGGGTTTGACGCCCGGCTTCCCGGCACTTGAACCCGGGACCTCCCTGGTATCCCAGTAGGACCCGTGTTCAGTGACACATCTCGCTTTGTAGCAGGGTGTGAAACTTCAAAGTCGGAACATTCACGCTTTCCTTCCCATAGTCGTAAACGAGCTACATGGGATTTATAACGCCTTCTTGACCATTCGTCTTCTATCACTACTGTCATTTCTGACAATAATTGAACAATTCTGAATGGTCCGTCCCAGTTAGGAGCGAGTTTTACATTTACCAACGGAGTGTGGTATCGTACAACCCGGTCTCCTACTCGGAACTTACGTGGTTTAAGATTGACGTCATGTCCAGTCTTTTGCCACTCTGCTGCTTTCGTCAGATTTCGTCTCGCAAGGTAATATCCCTCTACAAAACGTTCTTTTTCGACAAATCCTATGGGACAAGGATCATCTGTAGACATTCCAGGAACCCCATAGACTATGTCCGCGGGCATTACTATTTCCTCGCCAAAGACGAGTAAATTAGGTGAACACCCCGTGCTTGAATGAATGGTCCCATTATATGCGTGAGCTATAAATGGTGCTAATTCATCCCAATTCTTCCGATTTTCATCTACCAGGGTCCGAAGACACTGGATCAATGTCCGGTTGAATCTCTCTACCATACCATCTGATTGGGGACGATATGGATTCGTATGTGTCTTTTTAATCTCGAGTATCCTACACATTTCTTTCCAGATCCGGGATTCAAATTCCCTTCCTTGTTCGGAATGTAGTACGCTCGGAGTTCCAAAAGGCAACATCCAGTTTTTCACTAAAGCTTCCGCACACGTGGCAGCTTAGATCTGCACATATTTTGTGTAATAATCCATCACCACCATCATACAGGTATTTCCTTCCTCTGACTCGTCGATACCAGATATGATATCTAGAGCGATTCTGGCAAACCTGACACCAAACAGTTCCTGTTGTAACGGCATCTTTCCGAGTCCTACCCCGGGTTTGACTTTGCTACATATGGAACATCCAGATATCCATCTTCGAATATCTGCACCCATTCCAGGCCAGTAGTAACGACGCCTTATTCTGGCTACCGTTCTTTTCCGTCCTAGATGAGCTGCACTCCTATGTTCATGACATAGGGTCATTAGTCCGGATCGTAATTCTCGAGGGACCACTAGTTGTAGAGCACGTTTAAGTGGTTGCAATGTGGTTCTCCATCGATATAATACTCCATCACGGACCTCTAGCTCTTTCCATTGACCACATAGATTCCGAAATTCTCGGTTTTCAGGCGAGATCTCGGGTCCTGTAGGCCTATGGAGTCCATTAGCTATCAGTTTAGTTAACCGGAACAAATCCGGGTCAGCCTGTTGACTTTCCTTAATCTGTTCTAGTGTCCACTGATAGTTTAATGGCGGCTTCACTTTCTGGGAACGTAGAGTAGCTATGACTGCTCTATGCTCGCCACAATCCCGGCAATCTGGTCGTCCACATTTCCGCACTGGTCTCCTTGAGAGACAATCCGCATTAATGTGTGACTTTCCAGCCCGGTGTTCAATCTGGCAGTTAGTCAACCCGAATTCGGAGAGAGCTGCCAGCCATCTTCCAATCATTCCCTCGGCGTCTTTAAAGTTAAAGAGCCATTTGAGAGAAGAATGGTCAGTACGTAGGATGAAATCTCCACCTGCTAAGAAGTGTCGATATTTTCTTACATACACCACAACCGCTAAGAGTTCCCTCTTAGTAGTACAGTAGTTCCGCTGACTTTTACTTAAGCTGTTGCTGGCAAAAGCTATTGGAACTTCTATACCATCTTGTATCTGAGACAAAGCCGCTCCAATACTCTCATTACTAGCGTCAGTGTCGAGAATGAACCGACCCTGGGCTAGAGGGTATTTCAATACGGGGGTCTCTGTAAACTTTCTTTTTAGTCCCAGAAAAGCGTGTTCAGCTTCCGGAGTCCATTGGATCTCTTTTTGCTTCCCTGGCTTATCTAGTACTACATACTGTTGCATAGGGTGTGCAATTTCAGAAAAACCCGGGATAAAGTCGCGGTAATACGAACAAAATCCTAGGAAAGACCTTATGTCTTTTATATTCTGGGGGCGTGGCCAATTAGCCACTACCTCCAACTTAGAAGGATCTGCCCGGATTCCATTTCCGGAAACTATCTGTCCTAAGTATTCCACAGATTTGTGAAACAGCTTACATTTTTGAGGTTTGAGTTTCAACCCATAAGATTGAATACGCTCAAATACCTCTCTCAGGTTTTCTAAACATTCAACATAATTCTTTCCGAAGATGATTATGTCGTCTAGATAAACCAAACACTTTTTCCACTGTAGACCCCGCAACATCTGATCCATCATGGATTCGAAAGTTGCAGGGGCGTTACAGAGGCCAAATGGCATTACTGTGAACTCGTAAAGCCCTTGATGAGTGGTGAACGCCGTTTTAGACTGGTCGCCACTGTTCATCTTTACCTGCCAATATCCAGACTGGAGATCCAGAGTACAAAACCACTGGTTCCCTCCCAGAGAGTCGAGACTCTCATCGATCCGGGGTATTGGGTAGGCATTCTTCCGGGTGATACCATTCAATTTTCTGTAATCAATACAGAATCGGCAAGTACCATCCTTTTTAGTAACCATTACCACTGGACTAGCCCAAGGACTTGCACTGGGGATGATTACTTTCTGGTCCATCATTTTCCCTACTTCCTCTTCTAAAGCTTCCCGTTTTACCGGAGGTAGCCGTCGATAAGGAAGGCGGAAAGGTTGATGACCTTCAGTGTCAATCGTGTGTTCTACTCGATCCGTTCTCCCCAAGGGATCTCCAGGTCGAGTAAAGATTGACTCCATCTTTTTCAAAAGAATCCTTAGTTCATGTCGTTCCCCACTGTTTAGTGCGTCTGTCGTCTGAACTAAAGTTTCCAGAGTTTCGTGCAATGGACTCGGAACTGGAAGGGATCCCGTTCCTGTATCGATAGCACTAACCCGCACTTCTTCATAATCATTTCCTATTAAGTCCGACCTTTCCAGTTTAGATTGTCCATCTTCCCCGGTTATTTCGGAAACGGGAATAGGTGTGATTCCCTGTGGACTGGAGTCCACTAGGCCATCCACATGAGCTAGAGTTACCCAGCCCAATGTATCACCCTTCCTTAATTTAATCAACCCGGAGGTATGATTACTTATAGGAATTGATCCTTCTCTGGCACTTCCGATCAGGGTATCCCAGGCCTGTATTCCTTTTTTAGAAAACAGTTCTGGGTCTGGCTCGAAAAGTGCATCTCCACGTGGTAAGTCACCTTCCCCAGCTATCAGGACATTAACCATCTGCTGGGGGGGGATGCCCACATCTTGTTGGACAGAAATCAATGAAGAGATCCGTCGACAACTACATTCCACCTCCATTAACTCAGGAAATTTGAGTCGGAGAGTGCCATCAGGTAGATCTACAGAGCCTCCATAGAGGGTGAGAAAATCTACGCCTAATATTCCACTTTCTTCGATATCACTGAGTATGGGACCCCATACGAATTCAGTGTTACCTATTGAGACTGGAATAATCACACTACCATAGCACCTCATATGAGTACCATTAGCAGCTTTTGCCGAGGCTCCAGGAACATGACATTCCTGCGCAAATCCAAGAGACTGATAGAGTCCATTGTTTAACACAGAGCGACTAGCACCAGTATCCAACAATAGATCCACTTTTCTTCCTTGAATTCTAGCCGGCACATACCAACGACGTCCTCCCAAAGGGGACGGTTGTCTTATAAACCGTGAGATTCCATCTAAGGTTCCAAGATCCCATCCGCGTTGACAAAGCCATTGCAGACAAGGATGCCCGGGTGAAAGATACTTACTACAAATCGTTGCGACCGTATTTTGTATCTTCCCCTTTTCTGGTAAGTTGGAAATATTTTCCTCCTTATACATCTCACTGGTTTGTGTTTCCTGGCACTTTCCTTCCCGGACCGCAGTGTTGCCACTCGCTACAGTCCTCCTTTGTTTTCCGGTTCACCCTGAGAGGCAACCATCAACGCAGTCAGACTACGAGATGTTTCCACCGTAGTAACGTTCCGGGTTTCTGGACAATCTGGAGAGATATGTCCCATTTTGTTGCACCGCCAACAACGTCGGACATCCAGCTGGTTTTTCTCCACCTGATTCAGTCTTTCATTGATTTTGGTCAACAACTTCATAACCTCTGAGGAATTTCCTTCAGGATCAGTGGTTATTGGTTTTGCCTCTGCCACAGAAGGTACATCGCTGTTCCTTCCAAAGCTAGGGGTTCGACCTCTTCCACGTCCCCGTCTATTGAAGCCTCCTCTTCCGAGTACCATCGAGCGGACATTAGAGAGTATATCCTCTATTTCCGCTTCCTGACACTCGTAGGTATCTTCCTCTACTTGTGACCAAGTAGAACCCACTATGTTAACCCGAGAAGTTTTCCCGGGATTAGCATATTTTCCGAATAGTATACACCGTTGTTCATAGGCATCTACTATTCGCAATACCTGCATGAAGTTCATACCGGGCTCCCATTTAGAGATGACTTCCGCTCTCACGTCATCATCTCGAAGTCCTTTTACAAACTGAGTTTGTAGATCTTCATGCAGCGCAGGAGAATCTAATCCCGTCCCTGGGTAAACCTCTAACAACATTTGTTGCAAAGCTAGCCCATAGGCGCGAGTTGTCTCCTCTTTTCCCTGGATCCTCTTTAAAAAAGTGGAACGGGGGTTCAGCGTTACCAACTGACCACAGTAGTATGAGGCTACCTCCACTAACTCATCCCATTCCGTACCACCGGAACGGCGAAATGCGCGAAGTGCAGCTTCCCCGGGTCCATCTCGCAACGCTCTTTTGAGGTATGGCAATGCATCGACTTTATTCCAGCCATTACATTGTATGTCCTCACAAAATCCCGCGAACCAGTGTTCCCATTCCATTCCTTTCCCGTAAGGTTTTGGAATGACAGCGTTTTTTCTGGCTGCGTTCTCTGGGCGCATCATCGGAACCTTGTCAGCTCTCGCCATTGACAAGTTAAAGATCCGATCCTGTTCCCGGACTTGGTTGAACGAGTTGAACCCTAGTTCAGCTATAGCTTTACTAGTACGTTCGGAACTCGGAGAACCCATTCTTGACTCAGAGGGTAGCCGGAAGCTAACCAAAGGAGTCTTTACACCCTTTGTTCCAGATATGAATCTGTTAGGGGTCTTCTCTGGATCCTCTACTCTTCCTGGTGGGGAATATAGATGATCTCTCACATTACTCCAGCCAGCTTGGGACATAGGCATCCGTTGGGATGATTCTGTCTCTGCTAGTCGAACTTGGTCCTTCATGTATTGTACATGTTGGTCCAAACGCTCGATTTTTTCTAGAGTCTCAATCTCGCGAACCGAGAGTTCTTCCAAGTTATGGTGCCTTTGGGCTACCTTCTCGGCGATCTCACGGTTTCGAGCTTCTAGTTCCCGACACATGTCTCTGGCTTCCCTTTCCCTATCAAACTCGGCTAAGAGTTCGGGTCCAAGGAAACCTACAGGAGCTTCCTCGGAAGATACCCTTAAGGTATTTTCCGACCTATTCCGGGGAGTACTAGACTCTCCGGGACTATCTGTCTGAGACCCAATTTTACTGAGTCCCTCCAGATCCCTTGCGGGGCCATGTCGGCTGTCGGCCGCCGGACTGAAACTCTTCAGGACCGTCGAACTCAGATTCTGAGCAGCGGTTCTCTTCCGAGATTTCTCCTTGCCAGACTTCTGGGTTTCACCCCCTCCCTCTGGTTTTGGAGACTTGTCGTCATTCCGGGCCGGAAGAGTTTGTTGAGAAGTTACCTCCCCATCTTCACTCTCCTGTTCAGCCTTAGATCTGGTTTTTATTCCAGATCCGTGCATTTACCGAGAATCCCGGGTTGTGCAAGCAACCTGGGATCCTGGTCACGGCACCAGTGTGGTGGTCGCCGCCTGTCTAGCAGGTTGGATGACCCCAATCCGGAACGCTAGTTCCAGGCAGGATCCCACCCTACGCACTTACGTAGGTTGGTTCGGTTTTCGGTTAGTTTGCACAGACCTATTCACACATAACACAACAACGTCACTTAATAAACAAGGATGTTTATTAATCACTTACTTCCCGGAAAGATCTGGAAGATCTTCCCTACAAGTACAGTACCCTAGCACATAGGTGCTAGGTAACGCTGGATAGGCCAATCCGGAAGATCAGCCTAACCACCAGGAAGGTTACAAGAACCCGCCTGCAAAGTGAGGGCCCAAGGATCCGTTCCGTAGAAGGGACGCGCGAGGACAGCCTGTCGACCTACTGTGAACGCTGAGTATATATACTAAGCATTACGTACTCTCGTGTGCGGCGTTGTCCGGAATCACTGCACAGTAAGGATCGGCATATCGCGCCACCTTCCGTGAAACAAACGAACACTGCTGGATTCCCGTCCCACTACACATGGAAGGATGCAAGGTGTATGGTATGTATTTCTTTATTTTATCATATACCGGTGCACGATTGTCTCAGGTTTATGCCCCAGTAGTAATGAATTCATTTAATTTCATACCTCAATTTTTTGGTCAGAAATACTCACCTCATTCCTCGAATACGGTGAGTATTTCTGACCAAAATATCTCTGAACAGATTCCATTCAGACACACTAACCATGTTTTTCTATATTATAAATATATAGGATTATAAATGAAAATCTAGTGAAGCATAATTTATTTTCTGTAGACCCTGTGGGGGTTTGGTTACCTCTCCACAACAGCTAGATTCAGTCACTTGCTCGATAGCCGCCTTGGACGCCTGATTCATAATCTACTATAATTTATTGTTTATTTTATATATATCCAAATATATTAAATTTTTTTGGTTCTATTTTTTATTTAGATCTGTCTCTGCCATGGGACAGATATTTAAGTATGCCGAAAATCAAATCACCTGTAAAGGATGCCATGAAGAATTGTCTCCTGACGATCTCCACATGCCAGCAGGAAATCACAAACACCATTAAGTCGGTATTGACTACAAGCATGGAAGGTGAATATATATATTTTATTTACATCAAATATTTATTTAATTGGCTATATAATGCTTATCATATATCAGCCCACCGTAGGCTCACAGTAAGCCTGTCGCCAGAGCATCTACACTTACTGGTGTCAACCCTTCTCAGCGGTGGAAGATCTTTTAATTGAAAGAACCGTCTGTTTGTAATAAATACAAAATACAAAAAATAAATATCTATTGTTTGCAGCAAAAAAAAAAGTCTATAGGCATTATAATATATTATGTCTTATTTATACAGTGACACAAAATCTACAAAAGATGGAGGCTACTTCGGGAGAATTGCAGCGTGAAATGCTTCAGATGCTCAAGATGATACAGACAAACACCCTAAAGATTGCCAAAGTACAGGATAAAATTCTGACAGGTATTAAATCAATAATTAATGATATATTCATATAATCTATATACAATATATATGAGAAATTTCGTAATTAGATTTAAGATAATTTAAAAGGGAATTATTATCCAGAACCTTCGTACATTTTTTCACTGAGAACCACAGGTCAGCCAACTAAATTAATAAATATGATAACATTTCTTTTAATTATTATAGTTTTGCAGTCAATGACCATAACAAAACAGTACAAGATCATCCCCCAGGAATGCAAGACTGTAGAAATTGTGGATCATACAGAAGAAGATGAAGATGAAGATGAGAATGATTCTATCGCCGAACAGGATGATGGGGAAAGTAAGCGACCTTCTTCACCCCCACCGACACCATCACGCAGATCCAAGAGATCAAAGAAGAATGTGACCAAAGTGAAAAATGTTTGACTTATTGGAGTATTTACTTTTTTGGTAAAAAAAGAAACATTTTTTCAGAGATATTCCTAATTCAAGTGTTACAATGTTATTTAGAAATGTTCAGTGATGTATCTTTGACGTTTGGCATGTGCAACACGGCCAACAGGATCATCATTAACTCTAGGTGGTGGTTGTTGTCGATTTCTTGCACAAAGCCTTTCCATTTCATCTACTTCATCTTCTAGATGGGGCAGTCTGCGATCAATGCAGATGTTGTGTAATACACAACATGCAACGATTACTTGCGATGCCTTTTTTGGGTCGTGAATTAGGTAGCCAGCACTTGTATCAAGGCATCTAAAAGAAAAAATTGAGAGATAAATTTTAATGTTATTTTTCATAACTGTAGTTAAGCATGATATCACCATCAATAAGAAAAAAACATTTAGTGGTAGCCATTTAATTCTAGAACTATTTATGGTTGGCGTGCATTATTATAGTAATAATAATAATGATTTTGTGTTTGTAAGGATGTGGACGTATAACCTTGTTTTCTTGATGAAAATTTGATTAATATTCAGTTAATGTTTCCTACCTGAAACGTTGCTTCAACAAACCAAAGGTTTGTTCCACAATCGCTCGGGTGTGCATATGCCATTCATTGAAACGGCGCGTTTGTTCATCTTGTGGGTTAAGTACAGGAGGAATAAGGTACTCCATCATGGGATATCTTAAAGGAAAAATGATAAAAAATATAATTCACTCTTTGGGTTATTGTTTTAACCTGGAAGGATGTTCGAAAAGATTGCCAAAATATTTTGTTTATAAATATCATAGCTAAGTTTTGTTTTGGGCATTCTGTTATGAAACAAAATATGTTCAATAAAATCATTGTTTGAACACAGTCAATGGTTATTGTGTTCTTTTAGTAAAGATTTAGATAAAAAATTAATATTTACCTAGAATCTCCTAGTAGGAAGTAGTGTCCAAAGTTGGCCAATTCTCCTAATGTGAAGATCTCAGAGTTCTTGAATACATGGGTATCATGGCAACTCCCCGGAAAACGTGTATTTACAGCAGTGATTTTCCTATTAGCATCAGCGATCATCTAAGGAAGAGATCATAAAGATTAGATTATTATAACTACCTTTAATAGATATGAAATCTAAATATTTCATATAATTTTGTCAATATATAAATGCTATCACTAATATTTTTTATCTTACCATAACGTTTAGGCTACTGTATTCTTTGCGATTTATGTAGCTAGCTTGAAGCTCAGGAGGCGATTTTACCGCAATGTGTGTTCCATCTACACATCCTATACAGAGTGGTTTGTTGTTGAACTTCTCGTAGAAATCACCAGCGGTTTGTTGCTTTTGCTCAATGCTTCTTGGCCATATAATGAAGTCATCTTTTATGGAGACCAAATAATCCACCATATCTTTCACACATCGAGATACTGCTGCTTTAGATACTCCTTGGGCATCTCCCACAACGCTAAAGTTCGCAACTGTAGCTAGGTACCTCAATCCAAGACAGAACTGAAAAAAAATTAAAGCAATGGTTATATTATAAATAGGAATGATCCACTCATAAACATTTAATAAGTTATATAATAATAATCTAATAACATATTAGATATACTAAACATGAACTGAGACATTGGAACTAATGCCGAGGATACACCAAGGGAGTAACGAGAATGATCTCCAGAATCGCCAACAGAAATTTGTGTGTATATGTGCGATATCATTTCATAGTAATATCTCCCACCGATAATATAGCCTCTCTGAGAAGAAATGTTCAGGCAAAATATGACTAGCTCACATACACACCATTTTGTGAGGGTGAGAGGAGTGTCATTTATCCTACCCCTAATAAAAAACTCCATAGGCTTAACATTAGCGGACTGTATTTGGTAAATGAAAATTCATCGCTCTAGTGGGATACAGTTGTCAAATGACATCATTTGAAAAGCAACCAATGATTATCACTGATTATCGGTGAGTTTTATGTTATTTCTTAATTTGCTGAAGTAATTTAGACGGGGTAGGATAAATTCTAAACCAAACTCAAGTTAGTTGTGTTGTTTATCGCACTCTGGCAAAGTTGCGTATCACTGCACTCGGCTTCACCTCGGTTTCAGATGAAAGCAGTCGTATGCTCCTCGGAGTTGACTCTGCACAATATCCTCGCTCACACTCGGATATTATTACTCGTCAACTCCTCGCAGCATACGGCCTCTTGTATCTGAATCCAGTCAATATTGTGTATGTATCAACACATAGGCTACAACACTGTTAATCATGGGATTAATTTGGTGTATACTTATGGCAGGTATACAGTTCGCTATTTGTCTGTGTTATATAATATGAAAGATGTTTTGTGTTCATGCTTTCAGATGGTAAATAAGAATATTATGACTGATTATAAATAGTTAAGATTAAATGAACATTCAAGACACTTGATTTGAAGTACATGCTATTTTGACCCCATTATGGAGAGATTCCGACCTGCCAGAATCTCTGGGTAGAGAATTCCAATGTGCTCTATACATTTCCAAAGGAGACTTTGTATTAGGTGGGTAATAAAATGGAATCTCTCTGTGTGTTGGGCGGCCAGGGGATCGTTTTGACTGAGATACTGTTCACTGGCTAAAGAGGTCGGAATGTCCTGATAAGGATGGATGGGGGAGTGAGAAAGTTGGAAACAGACCTGACTGGGGGACGGGGGGGGGGAGGGTGGGTGTCACTGAGTTATCTTTGGGTGGATTCTTGTGCGGTGTGGCTGGATGGATACTGTCTCATGTTAAAGTAATAATATGGTAACACAGTGCTATATATTAAGTGTTTATGAAGCTATGACTGTGTTTGATGTTATGCCCCTGCTCGGAGAGTGAGCGAATTGTTGAATGTATAACGTGATCTAAATCACATATATAGAGGAGGGTGACGCAGATCGCGCACAAGGCAGTTGCTGTAAGGTGTATATTTACGGCAGGTATACAGTTCGCTATTTGTCTGTGTTATATAATATAAAAGATGTTTTATATTCCTGCTTTCAGATGGTAAATAAGATTATTATGACTGATTATAAATAATTAAGATTGAATAAACATTCAAGAGATTCGATTTGAAGTACATTCTAGTTTAACCCCATTGGTAGCTCATGGCCCGTAGGGTCAGGAGCGGTCATTGCTCCACCTAGCGCACTCCCCCTGTACTAGCGCACCCTGCGCGCCCCCGCGTGCGAGTCACGTGAACTAATAGGTCATGTGGCGAAGCACGCCCCAACGCTCCATCTCATTCTGTTCCTGCGCTTCACTCCGCTCATACCTATTACCTTTTTCTCCTTGGCTCCACGCTGTTCGCGGCACCGCATACTCCACGGGTATCGGTCCAAGGCCGTCAGGGCAAGAGTTTAAAAGTACGGGTGATAGCACGAAGACAGGTTCATGTGAAGATGCCTAAAACGCGAGCGGGACCGAGCACGTCTCAGGCTCAGGAGGTTTCGTCGGAGTCGACCATGCGGCCGTCCGACGAGCACCTGGAGTCGGCCTCCGAGGTCGGGAGCGTGAAAACCACCCGCCTCGTGGCCGTTGAGGTAGGCCTCGCGGCCATGAAAGAGGACATGAAGACTCAGATCAGCGGAGTCCTGGCCGCCATCAACCGCTTAGCCGAGCAGAGGGCACCGGAGGCAGCGTCTCGACCGCCGACCGTTCAATCTGCCGCTGAGAGACGGACGCAGGATTGGGCCGAGGACCAGGCGGCACGTGTTTTGCCCGCACCACGACAGCTACGGGAGAGGTACGGCGCAGACTCGTACATCCAGCGCGAGCTCGACCGGGAGGCGATAAAGCACGATAGGACGGCCGGTAAGCTCCATTCTGATTTAAATATCGCTAGGCTTACCAGCAAGCCGTACATGTTTATCGACCGTGAGGGTGTGTACACCCTCGCACAGAAACTGGAGGTGAGGGGGTCCCTGGGACCTATGGAGTACGTGAGTGCTTTTCTAGGACTGCTGGGGGATCACCGAGCCGTAGAGCCCGAGGACAGGGATCATATGTTCAAACACCTGCACCAGGTGTCGATCGACTCACAGTTCCGGCCGTGGGCCGGAGTGAGGAGATGGAGCCAGTTCGTCTTCGACCAGGTTGAGACCGGGAGGATCAGCTGGTCGGATTATGCTCTGATTCAGGAGGAGCGGGGATACCTGGGACCCGCGACCGATACCCAGGGGGTCCCAAATCATCCCAGCGCTACGGCTTTTCCCACAGAGGTAAGCAAGTTTGTAGCTAAGGAACTCTCCTTCTCCAATCTACTCGGGCCGTTCGCAGAGGCCCCGTTCACTCCGTGGTGCCACGTCTCTCCCCTGATGTCCCGGGAGAAACGGGACTCTGATGCCCGGAGGGTGATAACGGACATGACCTTCCCCCGGGAGCGGAGTGTCAACGCCTACGTAAGGAAGAACTCTGTGTACGAAGAGGAGAGGGAGCACAGTCTCCCGTCTCGGGTCCCTCGAGCTACATGGCCTCCATCGACATCGCGAGGGCCTATAAGAATTTCCGGTGTGACCCCCTCGACTGGCCCCTCCTGTGTTTCATGTGGGACGGCGGGTACTACTGCGATACGGCGATGCCATTCGGTGCCCGCGCGTCCTCGTATCACATGCAGTGTGTTGCAGATACGATAGTGGAGATTCTCGCCGGAAAGGGGGTGGAGGCGGCCATGTACCTCGACGACCTGATCCTGCTATCGCCGTCAAAGGAGAAAGCCGCCGCCGACTTCGCGACCGCTCGGGAGCTCTTCCGCGAGCTAGGATTGCCCGAGGCCCGAGACAAGGCCCAGGAACCGTCGCAGGTCGTCCATTGGCTGGGCATCAACATCGATGCCCGAAACATGACTCTGTCGGTGCCCGAGGATAAACTCCAGGACGTTCGGCAGCACGTCGCGGCCGTCGCGCGGAAGCGCTCACTCACCAAGCGGCAACTCCAGTCGGTGCTGGGAAAAATCCTGCACGTGGCGAAGTGCATCCGCCCGGCAAGGCCCTTCGTGAGCAAGATGCTGGAAGCCCTGCGTGGGATGTCCGGATTCTACCTCAACATCTCCTCGGACATGCGGCAGGACCTCGACTGGTTTTCTAGGTTTGCGGAGGGCTGGAACGGGCGTGCCTTGATTCCCAGGGGCCCCCCGACGAAATGCATTACTGTTGACGCCTGCCTCACCGGGGTCGGAGGCACCGACAGCCGCCTGGCCTACTCCGCCCAGGTGTGCCCGGTTGCTGACCCGGTGAATTGTATATCGGAGCTGGAAGCCCTCAACACGATATACGCCCTCAACACGTTCCTGACCGACCGGGACCGGGGGACGCGAGTTGAGGACTTCTGGGACAACATGGGCACCGTCCAGGCACTGACATCGGGGCGGGCACGGAACAAGGTGCTGGCGGAGTGTGCCCGCCAGGCCTGGATGGTGCAGGCCAAGCTCCAGGTCGAACTGGTGTACACCCACATACCGGGGGTCCTCAACTCGGTCGTGGACGCCCTCAGCCGGTCGCACCTCACCTCCAGTGATTATTCCAAAGCTGTCCTCACTTAACCTCAGAGCTGTCGCACCATGTAACCACGCCTCATTTGTGCCTGTCCTCCGGCTTTACTGCAGATCCGGCGCTACGCTGTCTCCAACAGAGGGCATCTGCGCGTTCTGCCGGAGGATGGGCGTGGACCCTCAGCAGCTGACCGTCAGCCTACTCACCGCGTACCTGGAGTACGTCCGGGACCACGCCCCCTCTCCAGCGACCGTAGCCAACCATCTGTCTCACCTACGGTCGCATCTACGGCTGTCAGGAGGGAACATCGCGGCAACCGAGGACGCCCGCGTCAAGCGGGCACTAGACGCAATGAAGAGGGACAAGGCGTACCAGCCAAACGTGAAGCCTCCTATACCTATGGAGGCCCTCAGAGGCGTCCTCTGCGGACTAACGGCCACGCCCCTCGACCGATCGACCAGAGCGGCGTGCCTCCTCATGTTCTTCGCCGCCCTGCGGCAGAGCGAGGTCGAGCCGCCAACCATCAAGAGCTTCGATCCTGTCCGGCACCTCACACGGGGAGACGTGAGAGTCACGTCTACTCACGTCGACGTGAGGATCAAGGCTGCAAAGAACCTCCAGTGTGTTGGAGAAGAGAAACACGTATCTCTGCAGCCCTCCCCGGACCGGATGTCTTGCCCTCTGCGGGCAGTGAGAGCGATGATCGCGGCCGTGCCTACAGCCGACGACCGCGATCCCTTCCTCATGAACGAGAATCGCTCATCCATCACGACTCATCATATAACATATCTACATATGTATATCCTCCTCCATAAGATATTGTATCATATTTAATATCTTATTTTATATGGACCTCATAAAATTCAAATAAATTTTATTTGCCCATATCTGTCTCATACTTTTGTGTTGCGGGTTAGGGGTAATGATGGAGAGATTCCGACCCGCCAGAATATCTGGGTGTTCATAATAACAGGTCACAGGGGATCGATCAGAATGTCCTGAAAGTTGGAAATATACCTGACTGGGGGGGGGGGGGGGGGGGGTGTCACTTAGTCGGCTTTGGGTGGATTCCTGGGCGTTGTGGCTGACTGGTGTGTATACTGTCTCATGTTAAAGGGTGTCCGTTGAACAAATATCTATATGTATGTGAATAGTACTAAATAATGTTGATACAAAATATACTTAAAGATTATGAGTGACTGCACGTGGGATGTGGTATTTGGAAGTTTAGTTTTGGTTTAAAGGCATATTGGACAATTTGACTTGAAAAACTAGAACCCAATGTAAAGTCTAAGGCCTTACTTGCACTGCACGAAAACCACTATTTTACATATATATACGCCATTGCGATAATGCACGTATCGGCTGTATCGTGGCTTGTTTATACTTGTATACACCTCTTATACGCGTCTACGTTTCGGGCGTCTACAAGACAGTTTCCATATGTAGATGCGCGCGAATTGGCTGTCTTTCACGCCTGGCGTATTTAAGATAAAATATACTCTGCGCAACATATATATACGCCAGGCGTATATATGATACCAAAAAAAAAAAAAAAAAAGTGTGACTCGCGGCCCACCCGGGCCTGTGGGTGTTGGTAGAGGATACACCAACACTGACCCGCCACCCGCATCCTCCCAACCCCACCCCCTAAATACTTATTCTATGAGACTGTGCACCTGAAAATAAATAGTTTATCTTTTAAATTACTTGAAAATACCATCTAGAAGTTGTTTTATGTCTATTTGTCCTAACTGAAATGCACTGTGAAGAAAAAAATTGTATTGCAATACAGGTGTTGCCGTTCAGCGCCGCCTAACGGCCCACTGCTTAGTTACGCGTCCGCTCGGACAAACCTGGCTGAGTCTGGCTATATGTGTATAGAGAACACAGCAATCACACCTAAGGTGTGAACGGTGGGTGTGATTGCAGCATTGTTGTTTTCCGACAGATTAAATTGCTGGAACAAATTAGAGTATTGTATCAACGAGTCTGAGCTACCTAAACTTTATAGTTGATAATTGTTTTGGTTTAAATTTGGAGAAAGATAAGCATATTATAGCTAGGCCTGCCAAGGTATTACTGTGTGTGCAGTTTCGGTGTCCCTGAGTTATCTAAGGTATATCTAAAGTATCATTGAGGTGATATACATGTATGATACATCAAATTGAAGCTGGAATACCATAGAATGCGATTAAATCACTGTTATTTCTCTGCAAATGATAGACACGGGTATTATCAACGTATTACGCTCATATACTGAGTGATCCAATGCTAAAGAATACGTTGCCAGGGGTATGTTTGGCTGCAAGCATTGCGCAACCAACCAGATAAAGTGTGACACCGAACTATGGAAAAAGGCCTATTTGTGGTGGGTCAAACCCTAAATTGACTAGACTATGAGCGAAAGGCGTCATGCTCTGAAAAATATTGTTTTCCAACCCTTGAAGCATAGTTTTCTTTTATACGTAAATTGACCTGGACCGAGACTCATATAAGTATTATATACCTGTGGCTGTATGAACTACGTATACTACCGGCTCCTACCCACGGCGTATTAATATCCGTACGCAACACTGTGACGTACATGGTATGTGATCACGTTGTAAAGATCTGCAGTCGATAATTCTAACTTTGTGGTATTTTTGCGTTGAAAAAGCAGCATTATTAATTATATTATATATGTTAAATCTATTCTAAATTCTTTCCCCCAAATCCAAGATGGCCGACACTGGCCAGGCTAATTGGTCCTCCCTGCTGTAGCTATAATCCCCCCTTTGAACCCGGCTTTGGCCGGCGGTTGTTTGTGAACCCAACTTCCTGGAGATGCGGGCGCGCACGTTGTTACAAAGATGACGCTAATTGGCGCCTAACACGACCGCCCGTATTATAAGCGTCCCCACCTGGAGACAGGCGTCCCACTGCTATAAAACCGAACCGCATTAAACCCAGAGTATTCAGTCTTACCTGGATTCTGTTACCTACAACATCTATGCGTTGACTTCAAACCTCTATTCTACGTATATAGACCGCTAGGAGCAGAACCGCTAATGGTATAGCCTAGGAACTTTACAACGTGACTAGGTAAGATTTCGCCATCTTTAGGTATATAATAATACGAAAACAGGCTGACTGTCTTCGTACGTCAACATACTTGGTAAACATATTGATCACATACATCCCTCTGCCTACGCCATCAGGATGTATGTGGTCAACAATTTCACCACGTATTTTTAACGTACGAAGACAGTAAGCCAGTTTCCGTATAATACATAATACAGGGGAGAGATAATGGTTAGATTTTTATTGTCGGTGGTGTAATGGGTTTGATATAGCTTTCTGCTTTATTCTTCTCCTTGGACTGAAATGTCTCAAGCAATTGATAAAAATTGTGTATTTATCAAAAACTCGGAAAAAAAGCTACTCTTGCCGAAACGTTGTGTACCACTCTTCATACCCATAATTTCACACATGACAGCGTTCTGAGAAAAAATATAACCTAAAGAAAAACACACACCAAGTAGTAGAACGGGTTGTATGCTTCACTGCTGAGTACACTACTGCATCGTCTACTTTCTGGAGAGAGGTATGTAAGACATTCCACATCTAAATAGTCTTTATCCTGAAATTATATCTTATATGAGATCACGAACATTTCCCTCATTTTCAGATAATCAGGCATATAAAATCAAGATTTCAAAAATATTCCCATTACGCCAACCCTTAATAAATTGGCAGATTTTGTGTGACTTTGGCTGGGGTCGGCAGGCAGATTTCAGCCACTTTGATGTAGGGATGTGGGGATGTAGGATGTGGGAAGTAGGATGTAGGGATGTAATGATGTAGGGATGTGGGGAAGTAGGATGTGAGGATGTATGGATATATGGATGTGGAGATGTAGGATGTAGGGACGTAGGATGTAGGATATATGGAGGTGGAGATGTGGGAATGTAGGATGTGGGGATGTATGGATGTAGTGATGTGGGGATGTGGAGATGTGGGGATGTAGGCTGTTTTGATGTAGGATAATTGGATGTGGAGATGTGGAAATGTAGGCTGTAGGGATGTAGGATGTATAGATGTGGAGATGTGGGGATGTAGGATGTAGGGATGTAGGATGTAGGGTAGTATAGTGGAGGGGCAGTATGGTAGAGGGGCAGTATGGCGAAGGGGCAGTATAGTGGAGGGGCAGCATGGGAAAGGGGCAGTATGGTGGAGGGGCAGTATGGGAGAGGAGCAGTACAGTGGAGGGGCAGTATAGTTGAGGAGCGGTGTGGGAAAGAGGCAGTATGGTTGAGGGACAGTATGGTGGAGGGGCAGTGTAGTAGAGGGGCAGTATTGGAGAGGAGCAGTATGGTGGAGGGACAGTATTGTGGAGGGGCAGTATGGTGGAGGAGCAGTGTAGTAGAGGGGCAGTATGGGAGAGGGGCAGTATGGTGGAGGGGCAGTGTAGTAGAGGGGCAGTATGGTGGAGGGGCAGTGTGGGAAAGGGGCAGTATAGTGGAGGGGCAGCATGGTGGAGGGGCAGTATGGTTAAAGGAAGGTATGGTAGAGGGGCAGTATGGTTGAGGGAAAGTATGGTAGAGGGGCAGCTTGGTGGAGGGGCAGTATGGTGGAGGGGCAGTATGTCGGAGGGGCAATATAGTAGAGGGGCAGTATGGCGGAGGGACAGTATGGTGGAGGGGCAGTATGGTGGAGGGGCAGTATAGTAGAGGGGCAGTATGGGAGAGGGGCAGCATGGTGGAGGGGCAGTATGATAGAGGGGCAGTATTGTGGAGGGGCAGTGTAGTAGAAGGGCAGTATGGTGGAGAGGCAGTATGGTGGAGGGACAGTATAGTCGAGGGGCAGTATGGTGGAGGGGCAGTGTGGGAAAGAGGCAGTATGGTTGAGGGACAGTATTGTGGAGGGGCAGTGTAGTAGAGGGGCAGTATTGGAGAGGGGCAGTATGGTGGAGGGACAGTATGGTGGAGGGGCAGTATGGTGGAGGGGCAGTGTAGTAGAAGGGCAGTATGGGAGAGGGGCAGTATGGTGGAGGGGCAGTGTAGTAGAGGGGCAGTGTAGTAGAGGGGCAGTATGGGAGAGGGCCAGTATGGTGGAGGGGCAGTATAGTGGAGGGGCAGTATGGTGGAGGGGCAGTATGGTTGAGGGAAAGTATGGTAGATGGGCAGTATGGTGGAGGAAATTCCAACAAATATAATTGAATCATTTTTAATCATAGTTGTAAGTGTGATTTGTAGTTATTATTGTTCCTTATATTGACATCGATAAGTTATGAGAAGGGTTATGATCTGGTAGGTATTGAATATGTAATATGTGTACAAGTGTAATATGTAGGCCTATGCAAGTCTATTCCGTACCGGTATATTATGTATAGTTAAAAAATTGAAATCTTGAAAAATTAAAAATTAAAAAATCTCAGATGTGTGTGGGGGGTTGAAACCTATCCTCTGTTTTTTATTTCGTGTTTCTACGACCATTATTAACATAGTAATCGTCCGTCTCTGGTACCAATGCAGTTGACCACGTTTCTATGATTAGCACGGTAACGCGTAAAGGGGTTAGTATGTAACGCGGTTAGAACGGTAACGCATAATGCGGTTAGAATGTAAGGCGGTTAGAACGGTAACGCGTAACGCGGTTAGTATGTAACGCGGTTAGAACGGTAACGCGTGACGCAGTTAGAACGGTAACGCGTAACGCGGTTAGTATGTAACGCGGTTAGAACGGTAACGCGTAACGCGGTTAGTATGGTAACGCGGTTAGAACGGTAACGCATAACGCCAACGCGGTAACTGGGTTAGAATGGTAACGGTATGCTGTTATGGGGTTAGAATGGTAACCCGGTTAGAACAGTAATGTGGTAAAGGTAACATGATAACGGGGTTAGAATTGTGACGGTAACGCGGTAACTGTAATGATACCAGATCAGTAACGTTTTCTTAGGTAGCGTAATGTGGTTTGAGTAACTCAATGTAACGCAAATGGGTAACGCATTTGTTAAAGCAGGTTTTGATAGTTATGGACATTTTTTTATACTTATGGACATTTTGATAGTTATGGACATGACGAATGTCCATAAGTCTCAAACCAAGTCATTTTTGATAGTTATGGACATTTTTGATAGTTATGGACCGCACAGCCTACACCCAACACCTCACGGCTACGTTTTGCGACAACAGAGGTACGACACATCGCGCCACTGTAAGACACTAAAAGACATACCAAGATATACCACGGCAAATCCATCGTGTTGGTGGAATCAGCCCTTAAGTGGGGGACGCTGGGGACACGGGGGAAGGTTAGGTGGTGGGAGGGACTAGGACTTTTCCAGCTACTAGCCTTGTGATACATCAGAGGGGTCGGAGGGGGGCGGGGGAGGCTCGCTATTCTTTTTCTCTTTTTTCTATCAGTATACATATATGCCTAACGTATATAACATGTATACGACTAGGGTATACGTGTTACGCAGAGGATATTTCCTCTCATATACGTCTGGTGTGAAATACAGCCAAGACCCAGGATTCAGCCGATACATGCACTTCCGTGATGGCGTATATATATATATACATACATATATATATATACATTTTTTTGAAAAAATTGGTTTCATCAAGTTATCAGTTTACATTCATTTACATGTATAAATTTCTAAATCTTGATTAACAATATCCTGTTGGTGATACTTAAGAACTACATTCTCTAGGTTTATTGAAACATTCAGGATACCTGATTCCTGACCAAATGAAATTGACTCAAATAAATAATTTCTTATTATATTCACTTAATCTTATTCGATGAGGTACTTTAGGTGTACCGAGCTACCGCACTATTCCATTATAAATGTAAATAGCGTAGCGTAGACTGGCTCCAGTCCCTCCATCCTATGGCTAGCCTCCTTGCTGGGATACAGTTTGATTCATAGGTCTGTCATGAACTTTAATTCTGATTGTGTTTAATCATTTAATGAATGTGCATAATCAAAGACTTGAGCAAGTCTAGCTGTGGCGTTACTAAGACGCGTTAGTGACTGGTTGACCTATGTCTTGACAATTACAGATTGTACGTCCTGTTTCTGTAATTTGAAATTACAACACTCCTTGTACCTGGTTACATACACCCTGTTACATATAAGGTATAAAAGTGGTATTCTATAGGGCACTCCGTGGTTAGACTCTAGTGAACCTGGTTACAGAGACCCTGTTACATATACGGTATAAAGGTGGTATTCTATAGGGCACTCCGTGGTTAGACTCTAGTGGACCTGGTTACATAGACCCTGTTACATATACGGTATAAAGGTGGTATTCTATAGGGCACTACGTGGTTAGACTCTAGTGTACCTGGTTACATACACCCTGTTACATATACGGTATAAAGGTGGTATTCTATAGGGCACTCCTTGGTTAGACTCTAGTGTACCTGGTTACATACACCCTGTTACATATAAGGTATAAAAGTGGTATTCTATAGGGCACTCTGTGGTTAGACTCTAGTGTACCTGGTTACATAGACCCTGTTACATATACGGTATAAAGGTGGTATTCTATAGGGCACTACGTGGTTAGACTCTAGTGTACCTGGTTACATATACGGTATAAAGGTGGTATTCTATAGGGCACTCCGTGGTTAGACTCTAGTGTACCTGGTTACATAGACCCTGTTACATATACGGTATAAAGGTGGTATTCTATAGGGCACTCCGTGGTTAGACTCTAGTGGACCTGGTTACATATACGGTATAAAGGTGGTATTCTATAGGGCACTCCGTGGTTAGACTCTAGTGGACCTGGTTACATATACTGTATAAAGGTGGTATTCTATAGGGCACTCCGTGTATAAAGGTGGTATTCTATAGGGCACTTCGTGGTTAGACTCTAGTGTACCTGGTTACATACACCCTGTTACATATAAGGTATAAAAGTGGTATTCTATAGGGCACTCCGTGGTTAGACTCTAGTGTACCTGGTTACATAGACCCTGTTACATATACGGTATAAAGGTGGTATTCTATAGGGCACTACGTGGTTAGACTCTAGTGTACCTGGTTACATACACCCTGTTACATATAAGGTATAAAGGTGGTATTCTATAGGGCACTCCGTGGTTAGACTCTAGTGTACCTGGTTACATAGACCCTGTTACATATACGGTATAAAAGTGGTATTCTATAGGGCACTCCGTGGTTAGACTCTAGTGGACCTGATTACATATACGGTATAAAGGTGGTATTCTATAGGGCACTCCTTGGTTAGACTCTAGTGTACCTGGTTACATAGACCCTGTTACATATACGGTATAAAGGTGGTATTCTATAGGGCACTCCGTGGTTAGACTCTAGTGGACCTGGTTACATAGACCCTGTTACATATACGGTATAAAGGTGGTATTCTATAGAAAAATCTCAGTGTCTCTTCAACCTGTTTGAGTCTTGGTTTCATTTTGTCATATTTCGACGTCAATTTTTCTGAAGCTATTTCTAGTCCTGTCTGCACGTCTATAAGATCATCAAGCCTTGTTGTGATACATTCGATGTTGTTTTCAGTTTTATCAACTCTGGTTTTCAACGAATCCAGTTTCTCTTCGAGACTGTCATTGATTTTGTCTACCTTATCATCCAAGTTCTGTATTTGTGTCTCTATTACATTGAACATTTCAAGTAATATGTCCATAGATTTTTGGAGCGCCTGCATCCTTGCTTTATTGCCCACCAGCTCACTTTCCAACGATGATACACTTTTTGTCTGTGAACTTGTACCTTCTCTAGGCATTCTTCTTGACCTGTTGATGTCAAAAAGTCTGGGTGGTATAGGTCCACATTGTAGATTTCAAAACCCCACCTTCCAGAATAGCTTTCTTGACTTGAGTTAATATTTTGTATATGAACATTTCAGGTATTACATCAGGATAACTATCAAGAATCATGTCTGGAGAAAATACTGTAATAATTGTTGGGTCAGGGGTGCTCGGCTCAGCACTGGCCACTGTACTCGCTGATGATGGCCGTGATGTGACTGTCATTGAGCGGAGCATGCAGCCCCCAGATCGCGTCAATGGTGAAGTGCTCCACGCTGGTGGCATCAATGCACTCAAAGAACTGGGAATGGAAGGTTAGTTTGTATCCTCAAGAAACTATTTCTCTCTACTCAACTCCATGTAATATTAGTCTTGAACTGCACAGCTATACTTCCTCATACATATAGATTTTATGTTCCAGAGCACAAAAACCATTTATGTTCTTGCACAGAAGGAGGTTGTGTTGGGAAGTACCTATATAGAATGTCTTGAACATGCTGTACAAGGTGCAAAATGAGATCTGTATTTACTGTCAATTTTCATCGAGCTTTGTACCTTGCATGATAGGGTGTTACATATTTACTATATACCCAAGTTTGTTGGATTTTTACCTTAAATTTGCATAAAATCTCAAATTCAATTGAGTCTTTCATTTCACCAACACTCAGAGCATGTCCAACCACCATGGTATGGGTTTATGTTGATAGATGTGTGACCTCATCAATCTCCAAGCATACATTTAGGGCTAGGACACAGTGGAGAATATGTCTGGAGAGTGATATACTGAACGTTTGTCTCCAGTCATGTATCTTCTGTTAAACCCATGCTTGCCAGATAGCAGCCAAATATCTGCTAGGTGAGTGAAGATATAATTGTAGGGGTCAGGGTAGTCATGCAGCGTTGTTTCACTTTACGCTAGATGGCGTGAGTGCCGATCCCTACTGTGCAGTAAGGCCGGCGGACCCGTGTATGCAAATACTACGGGGTCGCCCGCATTATGTAACTCAGTCAGTATATAAGACTGAGTCCGCAGCGGGTTGACAGGACTCCTCACGGTGCCTCCCTGTAGAGTGAACGCCTGGAGCCTCACAAGTTGGTAAGGTTGGTTCAGAACCTATTGACGACGAAGAGACCAGAATCTCTTCCTGCGCTAGTTGGTGCCCCACAGCACCAACTTACTGTATCCACTATATGTACCGAATAAAAGCTGGTATATTGAAATAGTCTGGAGTCTGGTTTTGTGTCCACCGGTAGCGATAGGTTGTAGATCCCGCATCTCCCTGCCCTTTCCAGTGGGTCAATCCGAACCCACCCGTACTGGCGCGGTAAGTACAGGGTAGCGACTATAGTCTCGGGCCCTTCGTCGACTGCCGAGCATGAAGAGTGGTTCTACACTTTCAGCGACCAGGGGGTTTGCTACATAATTAACATATTTTCGCATATTTTAGGTTAGAAGTGTAACACTTGATGAGTTCAGAGCTGTTTTACAAATCCCCATAATGTCTAAAAGTTTGCAATGACCAACTATCAAGGTATATAACATGGGGCACCCACCTGATACAGTTGAAATAGCTCAAATATGCTAAAGCAATCATTAACATGGCAGGACCCGCAGTGGGCGAAGCACAGACAGTCAGAAAGCTATAATTTTGCAATGTGGAATTGTAAGTGCCATGAAAGATCTGGTAGGAGAATGATTATTGCCATGGTTAATGCCACCATGGTTATATCTGTGGTTATGCTGACTTCCAGTCTTTCTGTGGGTCAACCACCGTAGATCCTATCAAGTGAACTTGTTATCAATCGTTTTGTCCTATATGTGCTATCTAAGACTGTATTACTTGAACAGCCCATGTTAAATGCCTTGATATCTTCGCATTATGCAATCGTACTCATTACAGAGAGACATAAAATGTCTCCGAAGTCACAAAGCAATGGCGTCTTCTATTTTGAAATTATCTGCCAATACGAGGGCTCCTGGCCTCTCAGCCAATCAGAATGTGATATTTCTTCATATCAACTTGCAAATCATGTCATGGTACACATGGCAACTAGTCCACCATGTGTTCTGTACAAGAAAATACTGACCACTTTTCAGCATGGCAGACTTATACATGTTATACATCAAGACGGTACATATTTCCAGTACATACGGCATGGGTATATAGTAAATAGTAAATTAATCACTGACAGTGGCTTGTCTATTTAAGTATGATCTGTACTATTACTATTAATCTAGTTCCAAAGACCAATGCACACTTAGCATATTGCAAGCGAAAAGTCGGCATACAACTCCTCTTGAGATGTTTTCCAGGTACAATATCTCTAAGTGTGCCTTGGACTCCTTGCGATATTGCACCACCCCTTTTGAACCCCCTTTTACCTCCACTGAGGTACAAAGTCGCATGCGATATTTGTCCTCCAAAAGGGAGAAAGTTGCATGCAACTTTGGGAATTGAAATGTCAATTCTTTGCCTTGCAATATTGTACCGTTTTTACGCAACCACCTGCTGGGTTGGCCGCGAGGCCGGTCCCAGGGCCCATTAAAACTCCATTAAATGCCATATAAGGGATATAGTACGCCTCAGCAGCCATCCTTGCGACATTGTTCCTTGGTTCAGGGATAATATCAAAACAAAATATCTCTAGGTGTTCCTTGAAATGCCTTTTGATATGAAGCACCCCGCCCGCTGTGGAGGCTGAACCCTGAGGTACATTTTACGGTGACTTTTTACCCTTCCCTGCTGCGCAAACTACCCTGCCCTTGAGATATTCTCCTTTCGAAATCGCAAACATATCACAAGGAAAAATATTGCTAAGTGTGCATTGGCCTTTATGAATAATCATTGATCATATATATACATGGAGATAAGCATGTTGAGATTTTTCTGTGAAACATGGCTACATAATTTCAATACAAAGTCAATCATATACCAAGCATTCCATTTTCAAGATTAGAAAGCCTTCTTGTCACAAGTACATTAGTCTTAGGAATAGTTCTATAGTCATGTGTCAGTGTGGTCCAATACAGTTTGTGAACATGTTGATTCTTACAACAGATTGTCTGCTAAGGACGGAGGGTGTACCACTACAAGGTATCAGGATGTCTGACAGTATAACAGGGAGCAATGTTGTGGTGCCATTTCCTGAAGGTGTTGAGAGCCTCAGCTTCTGCAATGGGAAATTTGTGGATGCTTTACGCAAGAGAGCTCAGATAGAAAAAAGGTAGATACATCACTGTATGAATTGTTCAGCTATGGTACATATAGAAGTGAATGACCTATTTCTAGGTAAAGGTATAGTATTTTTTATGTCTTACTTCATACTATGTTCATGATGGGGGGAAAGTGAAAGCTCATACTACTTTGGCTGTCATACCAGGTAGGTAGATAAATTTTTATCTATGAAAGGTTTGGAGAAATTACAAGGTCATGGTGAAAGTCTAGATCCTACTTTACTTACATACGGCACCAGGTAATCATGGATGGTGTTTGGGGTCTACTGGCCCAGAGTGGCCACCCGATCATATTAAATTCCAGTGGAGCAAGGTTTCCAGATTTATTTAGACCCAGACCAAATATAAAGTAGCCAATGGAATGGACCTCCCAACATCGACTGGGTTAGAAATGGGGTTTAATTGGCCTGCAACACAGCTGGAGACTGCTGGACTGACTTAAAGTAATCAACTAGTATATGGAACAGGGCCTTGACTTTCTGCTGCCTGATATTATTTGTTAAACTGGATGTTTACTGTTTAGATGCACCTACATTGAGGGATCAGTTTCAAGTGTCATAGAAGAAGGAGATAAAGTTGTAGGTGTTGTGTTTTGTCGCAAGGGCTCGGATACAAAAGAGGTAATTGAAGATCCATATAATGCTTATCTCAGCAGACTATTTTCAGTAGAAATGTGCGCTGAAGAAATTATTCATTCTAGGACACAAATTGCACAGAATATGAAAATATATGAATATATTTGAAGATTTGTATTCAATTCAATAATCTACCTAAGTTTGGACTAGGAATAGTTTTACTGTACTCCTTATTTCGCTACATGATAGGGGTTATGAAATGGAACCTAATCTGGAAGCATTTCCTTTTTAGGAATTACGAGCCAAACTAACTGTTCTAGTTGATGGAGGTTACTCACGCTTGAGGAAAGCCAACGTGAAAGGGAAGCCTACAAAGTATGGTACTGTAGTGTCGATACTCTATAAGGGGAGCCTAGTGAAGGCCTCAGCTAATGGGGCAGGCAAATCTTCATACACTTTGCCATACTTCTTCACACCTGACAACACAGTATATCTGAACCACCTGAGTGATTATGTGGTGCGCTACTCTGCAGTTGTCAATGAGGAAAATTGTCCAGTTGATACAAGAGGCTTTTTGAAGGAGCAGCTCAAATATATCGATGGTGAGTAAATCAACGTTATTGCAGAATGAATGTATTCCATTTACTTAAAGGAAAAAACAGCAGTCTAATACATATTTAACTAAAGGAGACAGTTGATGAACATCTCCCTAAAAAGTTCACACATTTTTAAGTTCTAGGTATACCAAATATTTGGAGTATCTTCTTTACAGGGTGTCCCATCGTACCTCATCTCAGAGAGAGAGTAGTACAGTGGGCAGAGTTCAGGCCATCTGCTGTCACAACCACAATGAAGAGAAGTCCAACACAGTAGTAGTCATTATGAGTACCAGAGAGGATTCTCTTTTTATTGAGGGTTACATTCTCTTTTATACCATTAGCCTCCCCGGCAGGGGAAGCCCCTTTGCACTCTGTGACATATTTCACATCTGTCATATCTCTGTCGGAACTTGACACATTAATAGAATGAGAATTTAACTTCATTCATTCCATAAACCATTTGTATTTAAATTCCATCATTCTAGATGAATTTCGTCAACCCATATTGGACAGTTTAGATGATGCTCCAATTATCAAAGCAAATGTACAAGGGATGGCTGCAGAGGCATCATTTCGTAAAGGGCTGATAACACTGGGAGATGCCCTCAACATGAGGCACCACATCACTGGGGCTGGGATGACTGTGGGTCTGAAGGATGTCGTCATCTGGAGAAACCTTCTCCGTCACATCCCCGATCTGGATGACATGGAGGCCATGCGTGTTGCTCATGAAACATTCTCTTCAAAAAGGAGGGAACACAGTTTCGTACCAAATGTGATGGCACTGGTAATGGGTGACTTGCTGTATCCCTCAGATGGTAAGTAGAATTTTGTCTTACCTTCTAAATCTCATTTTATACACTGCATGAACACCACTATTTTACATATGAATGCACCCAGCGTATATAGCTATGCTTTTGTGTATACATAGTCATCCAATTCCCTGTGTGTATATGACTGATCTGTAGGCGCCTGATTCATATATATGCCTGATTCATATATACGCCTGATTCTGTGGTATTTACACCACTATCCATTAGATCCACAAGAACACAGAACCAAGTAATGGATTTTAGCACTCAGAATTATAGGCATTCAGGCATTTTGACGGGAGGTCTCTTCAACACTTGCTGTCATGGTAATCCGACCACTTGCCAGAGCGACAAGTGGAAATGTTAACCCTTTAAGGGCGGATGATGCCTTAAGGCATCACCCGGCAGGGGGAAGATGATGCCTTAAGGCATCAACCGGCCAGGGGCGGATGATGCCTTAAGGCATCATTTGCTGGATATTTATATAATTGTTTTTCAAAAGGAAATATTTTAACAATCAACTTGAAATTTTCATAGAATGTAGGTGTAATATTACATTTTTGAAATCTAAATAATAGAAATAAAATATTAATAATAGCATATAATATCACGTGATAAATCTTCGAATTTAGAGTTCAGAGGACAACACCCCCGTCCCCTAGAACTATACATAGTCACTAGTAGCCGTCCCCAAGTGTGTAGTTCAACCATAGGCAGCCGTCCTTAAAGGGTTAACTAGAAGGATAGATCTACAAGATAAAGCAATAAAACAAATGTTTCCAGGGGGGTCAGCGGAACTGAAAATTTGGGGTCTTGGCCCAGGAACTAGATGGCGTATATAGGAATAAACTGGTGGTTTTTCGAGCAGTGATATTTCTGCAGTCACACCCACTTTTGAAGATAAACATGAAATCAAAACATAATTTTGTTCTAACTTTCTAAGCAGCTCTGTACTCCTCAATTTTGTTCTTTCTGTACTTGCAGATAAAGGAGTTCTCTATCGATCAGCTGTAACTGCCTATTTCAGCTGGAGTCCCAAAGCTCTGGATGCTCTGGGTAGGATGCTTGCCATGTGAGTAATGCAATATATTTTTTTAAAATCAAATCTGTAGTTTGAAAGGAGAGGAGCCAGCAGGAGTACCTTGGAGCCAACACACACTAACAAGTCCAAGCCAAACAGAGAAATTATCCAAGAACTATGAATAAATAGTGGAAAACTGTCCTAGAATAACCAAGAACATCCAAAGTTGAACAAATGCCCTCATGGAATGAATAGTGACTCATTGGTAATATGACAAAACTTGGTCACTGAGCCCGTACAGGTGGACGTTCGAGGTCATTTGAAGAAAAACGTTTTTTCATTACTATACACCTCCAACTCATTTGAAATACTGTTTCATCAACTTTCCTCGTCAGTGATTCAACCCGCCGTTCCCAAACAATGCCATTGACATTCACTACGGCCCGCTAGCAGTAAAACCCGGCAACAGTCGACGTGGTGCGGACTATGAATTGTGCGACAACTGATGACGCTGGAACTCTGGTAGCCAACATAATTATGACGTCGACAACGCGGAGCGGCGTAACGGGATGCGATCGGACTTGTTTATATCGATTAGTCTCGCATATTTAAGCTATTTAAAGGGTTTTACGTGAACATCACACGTTGACTACCTCGATATTTGGCTATTGCACACTTGGAGTCATTACGTGGATGTCGGAACATGCCTCTGAAGTTATGAGTGGGAGAGAACGACCATTTTGCTTGTTTGTTTTTGACACGGACAATGCTCTCGCTCTATCGCGATATTTTACGTTAGCAGGCCGTAGTGTCTGTAGCAGCGGGACGTACATTTTTACATTATAAAGCCTATGAGAATCATTACGTCCTACTACACAGCGGGCCCGAACAGAATTTATACGATACCCCTAGCAGCAGTTAGTATATCATAGACGTTCGCCCATAGGTGTATGATAATAGACATTCGGGTATCAGCATGGAAAATGAGTGTAACATCAAGCCCCTTTGGAAACAAATGAAAAAACAGTTGTTTTGCCTAATGTACAAATATAGATACCAAGCTGTATGGCTTGAAAGGACAACACGTATCAATAGGTCGGATAATAAAATTATTTTTAGGATTCTTTTTACAAGGAGCTCTGTAGTACAAAATAGCCCGTACATTAGAGGCGTGAAATTGGGGAACCCATTGTCTAAAGCTGCACATCAAAGTGAAACTAAAGAAGAGTTAAAAGAATTCCTTACAGGTTATCTATAGCTACAGTTATATAAGTACCAAATATTGAAATATTTCCTTTCATCTTGTTCATCTATTTTTGTTGCTTCTTCTTTTTTTTTTTGCTGAATGATAACATGAAATCCATTTGGACGACACAGTATTTCAGTGTCTTAAAAACTCACTGTAGTGAGAGACATTTTTTTGTTTATAAAAAAAAAAAATATATATATAACAAAAAATCAGCCATCTCCCCCAAACCATCCTATCGAGGGCAACCACACACAGTCATGCATGAGAAAGTCAACTTCCTGTATATCGATATTGACTGTACCAGAGATGTAGGACCATGGCCATATCAAGGCATATTCTTCAAAGGTTAGCTTAGGCATACAACTATTATCCAATCTGAAAGGACCATGATGATAACAAACCAATAGTTGCAGTTTGAATTTGCTTGATATCCCGAACTCTTTCTTTTCAACCCTTTAGTGGCAGGTACCTATCTCTAAGCTAGTCACTCATGTCAGTGTACACCTCCTAAGTGTGGGAAAATTCAGACTAGTTATAACAATTCTGTTCAAGTTATATGGCATGTCATCCCTAATACTAATATTAATACTAATATTAATGGCTGTGCTATGGGTTGGCTCGGATTAGGTCTGGATATAAGACCCAGTCTGCAGTAAGTCGACAGGTTACTCTGTGTGTTCTTCCATGTAGAGCAAACTCTTTGGAGCCTCACGAAAGTGGTATTCCTTAGGTTTTCCAAACCCTCTCAGTGGTTGAATAGGGGAACTTGCTTTGGCTTGTGACTTACTCCCTTGGCTTTACTTGGCAAATCAGCTGCAGCAAAAGGGTTAAATTATTATAGCCTGAGTATTAGCTGTAATCATGTTCCAAGTTCACAGAGATGTAAATTATCTGAAGTGAATACTTTATAGAGTTAATAGAAATATATTACTATACAACTAATATCTTAGTGTGAGAATTTATAGATATTTCCTTATACTTATTATTTGTGATCTTTTCAGCAAGGAAACTCGCCCTTGGATTTTGCTCTACCACTTGACGGCTGCGACTATGTTCACTGCTTGCTGCATCATTCATCAGGAGCGCTGGTGGTCACTTCCTCGTGGCTTAGTGAAGAGTGCCAGTTATGTCTATCAGACATTTTCCAAGATGCTTCCTGTGTTCTGGATGGAGGGCAAGTCACAAGCCTAATCATCTGATATTATCTGCCTCCCTTCAACTGGATTAGTGGACATTTTACTTCACCACCTTTGATTAACTGGATTTTGTAGTAGATCTTTTGCAAATAATTCAATTCAATATAGAATCTGTGTTCATTGGCCAGTTCACTAGCCGATCTTATATCTGCAGGCTGTTTGATATATGAAAGGATTCTCATGGGACACATTGTTGAATGAGTTGGTCAATAGCTTTCCGTTACAGCTTATCGAAGGAACGAGGGATAGACTGTGGGGAGGGGGCATTGATATAACTGCGGATGAATATCCAGTGAGTACCCTACCTGGGCAAAATCGACTCGGAGTAATGCTTATGAGACTAAGAGAGGAAATAAGACGAGAAAAAATAGCAGAACTAATGAGAGAGCAAGATAAGACAAGGGTAAAATAAAGCAACAAAAAACAAAAAAACAAAAACAACAAAAAAGCAACAAAAATCATAACAAAACAAAGCGTACTCTAGGACTGGGTGTAATATGAAAATGAGTTGTGATTTGTTGTTAGCAGATCTGTAAAATTATTTGCAGTATATAAATGTTTGTATATGTGTTGAAATGATAATTTTCTATGAACTATTTTTCATTTGTACACAAGGAACATTGTATAAAGAACAAGAAAGTCTGTAATACAACAAAAGAACAATGGCGATGCCGTGGCCAAGGTATCTGGTGGTCGGGGACTCAAGAGCGAGAAATGCCCAAGAAATACTAGACAACACCAGGAACTTTGATTGCTGGGTATGTTATCGCGGAGGTGCAAGCCTGGATCAGATGACGGTAATAGCACTCAACGAAATGAAGCGAGCCAAAGACTTACATCATCGATACAATGCGGTCTACACAATTGGAGGGACAAATGTGATCACAGTCAAGACGTATGACCCAGTAAAAATCGGACTGATCGAAGGTACTGTTAACACGCTTGTCAATACAGCACTTGAAGGATTCGAGGATATGTGACTCGCTATTAAAGCAATGGATGGAGACTGTGCCATAGTAGTGGGATCAGTATATGGCTTAGATCTGAATGTAGCTAATCATATATATACAGGACAACATAAACATCAGACGAAACTGGACATTGTGATCAAGGAAATAAATGAAGGGATATCGAATGTGAATATGAACAATCGTGTGTTGACACCATATATGGGGCGTGTTGTACACAAAAACATACCAGGAGGCCCTACCTATCACAAATACCACAAACTTGTAGATGGTATTCATCCGAACTATGATACTCAATGTAAAATGATGGAGTTATTGAGCCAGTGCATTACAAAAAGTGTAGTAAGAGGAATACACTATTGAACAAATCGATGTGCCTAAACAGTATATTAGTATATAATATGCATTGATATGTATAAGTGTAAGTTCCATGACATATAGAAATAATATGGTCAGTAGACCAAGCAGTAAATATTACAGAAGTGATTTTCAGTAAGTGATGATATGAGATTCCTAATGAAATGGATACTGTTTGAATAAAGGTAAACATTAGAAGTAGAGATTTATTTAATATTGAATTACTTATTGATTAAGACTGCTGCCTCAAACATATCTCCTACTCTTATATATATATTAGGTTTATTGAATATGGTGCATTATTATGAAGCTTTGCTAAATTTTTCTCACATTTACTATGGTAAAAGAACTTCTTTCTTCTTTTTTGCACCCACGAAAACTATGCTAATGGTAGAGTGTCAATCTCCACCATGGCTCTGTTGGATAGCATTATCAGTTCTTACCAACAGTGTATTTGCACCTCCCGCCATTGCATGTCTGTATGAATGTGTGAGAATGTGTCAGTTATATTTTGGACTATTATCATATATATATTAATGTTTATAACACCAAAACAACTGAAAGACTCTAAAGGATTGAAATTTGTTGCAGCGAATGTAAGAAGCTTGTATTCAAAAATGTTAGATTTTAAATATAATTTTTCAAATATTGATTTTCTGGCATTAAGCGAAACATGGTTGAACGAATGATATACACAAAATATGCTGGACTTACCAAATATGGTGATTTTAAGGATGGACAGAAACTACACGGAAACAAATATAGGAGGTGGAGTATGTTTATATGTATCTAATCACCTAAGTAAATATACTACAATTATTAAAGATTATAGTGTGTCAAGTAAAGAAATAGAGTGTTTAGCAGTAGAAGTGGTAGAGCCAAATCATAAAAAGAAAATAGTAGTTTCTATGTAGCGTCCACCAAGTGATAATGTGGATGGGTGCTATAAACACTTAGAAAGTTTATTAAAATGTAGAAAGTATAGAAGACATGAAGTAATGATCATGGGGGACATGAATATAAATTTAAATACTAAAAGGAGTGATAAATATAAGAAAATGAAAGACTTTTTATTAGAAAATAAACTAGATGTACTAGAAACAAATGATACCTTTATATATCAAGGAGGCTCTAGTCGTATTGATCACATTTATACCAATAGTAAATATGTAAGTAAAGAAGGAAACATAAATTATTACCTATCTGACCATATTATGATCTATGCTGTTAAAAAACAGAAAAAGCTAAATAAAGAGAGAAAGGTTATAAAATATAGAGATTTAAAGAAATTCGATAAAAATAAACTAGATAATATTCTGAACGATTTCCATTTTAATGAAGAAAATCCTGGAAAAGAACCATGTGAGTCCTATATAGAATATATAAAACATCAACTTGATAGGGACTGTCCTATTAAGAGTAGAGGAGTTAGAATGCAGGACAACTTTTGCCTTCCAAGAAATGTGGCAGTTAAAATAGAAAAAAGAAGAATGTTACTTAAAAAACTTATTAAATTAGACTGTGATAACCCAACGAGAATAGGATTTATAAATGAGATACGACAACTAAGAAAACAAATAACAAAGAGTATCAGGAGATATCAAGCAGAAAAAGATTCAGGAGTGTCTACAAGAAAACAAAAATAATCCGAAACGTTTCTGGCGAAATTTAAATAAGATTTGGGAAAATAAGCAAAATAATGATAAAACGTACCCTATCGAACAGAATGAAATTGAGGAAAGTATAGCAGATAATATGAATAAACACTTTGCCACAATTGGTATATATAATAATAAAGAAGCTAATAATGGGTTGGATGTAATGGGTTTAAACACTAGTCTAGAAACATTGAATAGAAATAACGAAAATGAAAACATTGAATATACAACTGATAGTGAAAGTGTAGCGAGGATTATAAAGAAGTTGGATAATGGTTAAAGTACTGGGTTTGAATATTTACACTCTGAATATCTGAAAAAAATGTTGTTGACGCAAACAGGAACACTAGTTAGACTAATAAATCATAGTATAAAAAATGAATATTTTCCTAATATTTTAAAACATGGTATAATTACCCCGTTACCCAAAGAAGGAGACCTAAGATTATATAATAATTGGAGACCGATAACTGTTTTGTCACTAATATCAAAAATATATGAAAAAATTATGCATAATATCATTTTAGACCATTTAAAACTCGAACCTGTTCTTCTTTTTTGTATTTCTATACTCAGACAAACTTCTTCTCTTATGATTCATTTCACACCATGCCAAAATCAAAGTTTAGTATTGTAGTTTTCTGATCTCTTTTTCTCGTGAGAATCCAATGAGATCTCAACTTTCGCTGGTAGCCCTTTCAAACTCCGCTGATTCCCCCACCCACCAACAGTCTAAGTATTTGGCCTAATTTTTCGGAACTGTCTTTGTGGAGCAGTTAGCAAAGCCTCCGGCTACGGATGCCGACATCGGGTGTTCGAACCCCGCTTTCGGCAGTCCATAATTTCCTTTTTCCATATTTATTGTACTTAGACTCGACGAAGTCGCTAGTACTTATTTAAAATGGCATTTTATTACCGTGATTCAATCCTCCTGTTCCCGTACAAAACCACTGCTATTCACTACGGCCCGCTGTCAGCGGAAAGCACCAAGATGACAAAACGCGTAACGCCATCGCCTTTGTAGATGTTTCATGCACTACATGAAAACCACCATTTTACATATGAATGCGCCCGGCGTTTCCCGTGTATATATGTTTGTCTCATCTGTATGCGGATATTTAATAAGCATTCAGTGATGAGGGCTTCACTGAGAGCAGGCGGGAGGTGGCGGGGGTAGTGGGAGGGGAGGGCTTCCTACTGAGGACACCTTTACTTCTACCGACACAAACGGGCGGGAGGCCGCTGGGGGAGAGGATATTTCCTCTCATATACGCCGGGTGTGAAATAGAGGCCTAATTGACCAAAAAGGCCCTCAGCAGGCGGGTTTTTGCCCTCCAGCCGGCATTTGCCGCCGTGGCCGGCCGCCCGGCCGCCCCTAAACCCCTAAATTCTCCCAGCTGTTCCACCAAAGCCCCACGAGGCGACCAACAGGCGTACACAAGGCGCACGGCGAGCGCCCATAGAGCCGGCCGGACCCGGCGCGGCGATACACTCGCAGCGGGTTTGCTATTGCCGTCTGGTGGACATTGGCGGCACTAACGCGGTAGCCCGCGGTTCTCTATCGATCCGATAGGCGACGCGGTGTGCGGCGATACACTATATCAAAGATGGCTTTTGAAGTGCGATAAAATGGGCTTCAGACATCGAGTGAGACCCCGCATAAGCAGCACACCCTCCGATCCGGGCCAAAGTGACTGCTTACGCGGGGTGTATGCTTACAAAGGGTTTCTAGATTTTTATTGGCTATACATTTAATGCATCCTTTACATCAGGAGCTTTATTTGATACTAAATACACATACCTTTCATAATTTCTATCAAGGTTCACCTACCTTAAAAAAAATTAAAAAAATTCTGATGCGCGGTGATGAGAAACAAGTTCTTTTTTTTTAGTGGCCTAAGTTGCAATTATTTATAGGGCACAGAGTGATTGCTAGTTCTGCCAGGAGAGATAAGATGATGCCACTGTAGTTGGGGGACAACCACTATTTTCTACTGTTATATAGATAATCATGAGAGGATATTAAACCCCTTTTATGGCAACATCCCTATCTAATAGAATCCATTGATAACTGGATCAACCACTTGGTGCTTTGTTGGAGGGCAAGTGTTGACTCAGGTTGACAGGCGAACTTCCAGACGTGTTGGCCATCTTAGAACGTATGAGTATGTGACTAGTCAGAGGACTATCTTTTTGAGCAATAATACAAAACCAAAACAAAGCACTACGAATGCTCCGACATACTGCTATGTAACTCACACAGAATCTCTTATACAGACGTTTTAGGGCGTTTCTAGATGAAGATATGCCACCAAAAGTTCCATAATACTTTGCTTTGTTGCTCCATTGTTTGTTTTAGGAGTGTCATTATCTATAAATTATGCAAATTGGCCTGGACTTAAATGACAGCTAATGTTGATTCCTATGTGAAAATATTGCAAAAATTGGCTATATATGAACAGCTACTACATACAAACTGTTAGAGTTCAATTCAAATAACTACAAGAAACTCCAAATTCTACGCACCAGTGTGACTGGGCCATTAGCTAGAAATGGCGCCATAGTTCTTTCTATCTCAAAATATAACCGAAATAATGACAGATTCTACAGCAAGACTAATGTATTTCGATCTCGTTCAGAACGAATTGTCATACACCTCGAATTAGTATCATCGTATAGGCGTCATAACCCTGTTTTTATATGGAACGTCCTGACCATGCTGTACAAGCTACAAAATGAGATGATAATTTACGGTTCGTATATATATATATGAGTTATAAAGCTACCACGGTTTATAGACATATAAAGAGAATGAGTTCCAGGAATCTACCCTAGGGGTCCTTCACAACGTTGGATCCAGTTACTACCAGGGGACGCTGATATCAACCCAGAGGGCGCTACCTTTTTTTTTTGCCAAGTGACAATTATCAGTTATCATAAACACTATGGTTTATAATAAAACGCTAATCCTATTTACAGCCAACTCGCAGTCATGGTTATTATTATCAAGTTATCCATATATTATATATATATTCATATTATTAATGATTACCTTTATCTTCCACTAGAGCGATGGAACTTACAAAATAGTTTTAACAGGCCTTTCTGAAACACTTTGAATTGTGCTTCTATCTTCATTCTAAGTTTTCAAGAAAAATGGGAAACTTTTTGTCACTATAGAATGACCGTGTTCAGACTGTTTGCCGACATAAAAAAACATCAACATAGACTTTTTATGTAATGACGTTGAATAAATCATGCAACATAAAAAAACTCATGATGTGAAGATGTGGAGTCTTAGGTATTTAAATTTAAGCTCACTTATTAGTATTAAGAGCTCAAAGGTAGGCTTTGTCTAAGACTCCATACCACAAGGGTAGACATGACAATAAACAGCGGTACTGGGATTGGGAACAGACTCCTCTGAGTGGTTTTTGGGAAAGGAGGGAAATAGGGGAGCTCATTTCAGGTAACAGTCAAGGACTTTAGTAGTTAGGTATTTTACCTTAGATAGCTTGTATAAAGATAAATAATTAGGGTAATTAGGTTGAATATTAGTAGTAATGTCAATCTGGATTGACATGCTTGCCTTGGGCATACAGGGATTTAACAATTTTTTCAATAACATCCCTAAAACAGCATCGGAGAGTATACTCGAACAATGTTTACAGGTTTCTCTGTGGTAGATAATCGGAAATGTACATCTCTTTGTGATCAATGAACGGAAGGGATAGGGTTCCGGGGGTCAAAATGGGGAATATCACAATATACATGTTCATAAAAAAAAAAGATTAAAAAAAAGAGAGCAAGCTTGAAGAAAATTGATTACTCAACGACCAAATAGGTTCAATTCATGGTGTATTCTATGTGTCAGTGAAAAAGCATTGTGCCAGAAAGAGCCATCTCTTGATACCTTGTTTTTCTTTCAGAGGCTTTTTTGTTCAGCGTTGGATTGTGCACATGTAGCCAAAAGGATAGTCCATTGTTCATCATTGGAGTGAACACATGTTTACACAGTCGGTTTTACTGAATTATGGAAGTGAGAAAGTATTTTTTGACATGGAGAAAGAACTGACAATTTTGTAAATGTATTATGAGGATGAATAAAGAAGAGTGCTATAAAAAAAAAATCTTTTTAATAAAAAAATAGAAATCTAATGGATAATCTCAAATTTGGACTACGGTGGATTGACACATGTAAGCTACGAGGGATGGTCACATGTAAACTACGAGGGAAAGTCACATGTATAACACATTCTGTGGAATAATAATGAAAATAAAGTGAGCTAAGCTCAAATTTAAAAAAAAAAACCAAAAAAACCATCAAAAGTACTCTCCGAGATGAAAATCTTAGAAATGTCTCAGCTTTATGAAACGTAGCCCTTACAAAATAGTTTTAACAGGCTTTTCTGGGACACTTTGAAGTGTGCTTCTATCTTCATTCTAAGTATTCAAGAATAATGGGTATTTTTCTGTCACCATAGGAAGACAGTATCAAGACTGTTAGCTAACATCAAAATACATCAAAAGTCTTAGCTTTATGAGACCTAGCCCTTACAAATCAATTATTACTCTCTGGGACACTTTCAATTGTGCTTTTATTCTTATTCTAAGTGCCTAGGGAAAATTGCATATTTTTGACAATTTGAAGGCGTCCTGGTGGCCACTGGATATACTACAGTCTAAAAAAAAAGTTCACACGTTAGGCCACTACACGGCGCCGCGGTCGCTGTAGGCGGGTGCGGCACACATCGGCGCCACTCTCATACTCTTATCTACAGGCTGCTTCCAGTCCATAGAGATACACTGTCCATGGCATGGTGACATGCTATTTTTTTTGCATTTTCTATTTGCTGATATATGGAACTTATATTTGCAAAAATCAATAGAATTTAGAAATCACCCAAGTACCAGCATTTGTCTTTAAGAGTGGATGGTTATTAGTCTTCTACACTTTTTCATTCCTCACCAAGTATGTCTCTTTGCTGAGGTTGCCACCTGGTGTGAGCTGTGAGAACTTGTGATTTTGGGTGTTAAACTGCTCGCTGGTGCTGCCACCTGTGGAGACTTTTAGTAACTGCTGCAGTAAATGGCAGTTTGACTCAAGGCAGTGATAAACATAGGTAGTATCCTTGTTCATTGAATAATAATAGAGAAAAGCAGACCCTTACCAGTGGGTTCAATTCTTGCACATAGGATTGATCTGTTTTCTTTTGATGATAATATTCTCATAAGCTGCCATGGACCCAAGCACTCTCCTAGCATAGATCCTGAGCCTTAGTTCCTGCGAAGCTTGTGACCTGCCTGTTTGGGGCAAAATCTGCCCAATGCACCAATTTTTTATGTTTCTTCATTTCGTAGGATCTTCAGGAGTATTTTATAAATCATTTGTATAAAAAAGATGAACACAATATATATGAAAAATACTATAAACTAATTTATTTGTGGTGTGAAGTCAGGAATTGACTGTGGGATTACTTTCTTCAGTGGAAAGCACCTCATGTGTTCATTCGAAGTGGTAGTCCAATTGACTATGGATTAACATTATTGGTTGGTTAAGACCTGAAAAAGAATCGGTTTTGAAGCTCATTTAACACTTCTAGTCTTCCCTAATTTCATAACTTTTGACAGTTACCCTTTTTTTCTAATCTGAAATGTAGTTTCTCTATGTGAGGTCATTTGGTTGGGGCAGAAATAATTAAGTGCTATTGCCATGAAAGAACTGCTGGGAGAGTGGAACCCAAAGAACCCGGAAGTCTCTAATCTGAGGCAGGGTACCAGACAAGATTTTCCCCATTCCAGCCAATCATGTGACTGGAAATATTCAGTGAACTTGCCAAGATGTGCCTAGTCTCAACCTATTAGTCTAAAGTTTTGGTGGAATATAGCATAACATTTTTAGGTGACAAATATACGTTTCTCAAATATTTGAATAAGAATGATGGTTGCTTTATTGACAAAATCTGCTTTCATTATATAAATTTACTGGATTGTTGAAGAAAATTCGTGAACATGGTCTTGCCACAGGTGAAATTCACTAAAAGTGGAAGTCTGTAAACCCTGAATTTCAACATCCTTTCTCCTCTTCTCAAATGATACCATTGATTTGCATAGATAAGTTTGTTACAAATTCCAGCCTTTACTCAGCAAACAACACAATGTTTATGATACATTGACACGTTTATTTATCACAAAATCCTCAAGACCAACGTTGAACTGTTCGCTATCATCAGCAATCATTATCAACCTTTCGATCAAAGTTGATGAATAAAGCTTTAAGAGGAAATGGTAATGTCTGATACCTATATCAAAATCCTCTTCGAAGCAACATAATTTTGGAAATTTTCCTTGTGACACTACATCACATCTGTAGAATTTAATTCTTGAATGCACAGGCATTTTCATGGTAGGCTCGGTCTAGAGCAAAGCATTCTTGTATGAGCAAGAATCATATGCACCCATATATTATGAACTTCAATTACATACCAGCTCCATTGTATACAGAGATGCCAGTGAGGTCATGGGAAAAGATCCATAAAATTCCTGAATCCTGCTTTATCTCCACTCCTTATATCTAATATGATGAAAATTTAGTACACCATGAAATAAAAAAAAACCATGGAAATAACCAGTAAACTGGCATCTCTGTGTATTGAATAAATGATGTGGAGCAAATCTAATTCTGCTGAGGCCGTATCTTCTACGTACTAAGTACATTGATAAAAGGTCACCTCAAAGTATACATCATAGAGGGATCAAGCATGAATAAAAAGGTGCCAGACCTTGGCGACTCTTTTTGATATCAGCTATGCTCCCTGAGTAAGCGCCAGCAATAACTGTTCCCCGAAACTATGCTACTGAACCTCCAGTCTTCTCGTGAGCAGCTCCCTGTGAGAAATGTTACGCGTGGCATGTTACAACATATCCAGGTCTTGAAAACCTCTCTCAATATAATTATAAATGTATGCATCATTGTGAATCAATATCTGCAGATTATGCAGAACTGTTAAAAAGCAAGTGTTTCATAAATACCCGCAAATCCATTGACATCGTAATCTTTTAATATATTGTTATTTATGTTTGATACTTATGGACACGGACATCTGAGGTACAAGTTTTATGTAAACCATCTTATTTCATTAAAGGAACTCATCACTGATCAAGGCAGAGGTGACTGTTCATTAACATAATATAACACACTTCCTTTTTAATATATAACCCTTCTCTGGTTCCTTTTCAAGGAGTGTACAAAAAGCTAGACATCTTGAATAACAACCTAATGTATGAAAATTTGAGAGAATGTGGAAGTATATGCCGTTACAACAAGAAGGTCGAATGTGACTTCTTCGTATCATTTCCTTTCAACAAACCATAAAAACATATACAGCTGCTCTTCTCATACAGATATGTAGGTTTATATATTTGCATATATATATAATATATATATATATAGCATACATCAGAGAAATGACAACATCAGAACCAACACAATTAAGACACCCTTTTTCTGATTAAATAAAACTCCTCATGATGTCTCAGCTCGCCCCTCAAGCGAAGTCTCTGTATGTTTGGCATCATGTTTAATTAAAATCAAAAGAAGTACTTTATTGTATTAAGCATTTTTGTGGAAAGGTTGAGCACTAAAAGCATTAACCCATAGGCACACAACTGTCTTTGGTAAGCTTAGTGTACATTCAATGTACCTTTGCTCAACCAAAGAGTTGGCCCATTTGGTTAAATTCTGTCTGAAGAATTCATCTTTGGAAAGAAAAGCAAAATAAACTACCAGGTCACTGTTGCTAGGCACATCTGAGAGTCTACTGTATCTTCCAAATAATACAGTGCAAATAAAAGTAACAAAGCTCGCATGTAATCCTAGTATGTTGTTGGCACTACAGCTGCCACCACCATTACAGTTTTTGTGACCTTAGGGTTTCTATAGGCCTCTGACCTTAACCAATTGGGTTGAACAAGAGAGGTGGTGCCATCATCACATTTGTTTGGCCTCTCACAGCAGGGTTTACAGTTGTGGTAAGACAATCAGATTCCAAGTCATCAAGCCCCCTAGCAGATGACCAGGGAATCAGCATAGACTAGATTTTATGCTGGTTCCCTGGTCATTTTTAGTCTGATGTAGGATACCAAGAATTTCACCATTCTAGCCAATCATATGGCTGGAAATATTGACTGCGATGAGTGGACTTGCAGAGATGTGTATATTGTAAACTTTTTAGTGGAAAGTTTAAGTTGAACAGAGGTTCCTACTGAGGCTCAATAAACCACAATCAAAGTGGCATATAATCGCTTATGGAATATTTGTGCAAGTTCTATCAAAATGTCTCAATTATATAAAGTTTCTTGATTTGTTGAAAAGGTTGAACACATAAGCTTGCCTCAGGTAGACTCTTGAAAATCCATTGAAAAGTAGAAGTCTGTAAACCATGCATGGAGTTAATTAAAGTCTCTGACCTTAATCGATTGGGCCAAATCATGCTCCTTTTACTTGAGTGTATGAACAATTACCTTTTGATACAGCAAGACCATAACTCAGCTGCATTAAATGATTTTACATTCATGCCAACATGAACACTGTAACATCTATTTTGTGAGCCTGCTACATAATAGTACTTGCTTCTACAGGAAGTTTTTTTCATGTGAATTAAAGGCATACCTCACAATTTAGTTTGAGACCTACATCATTTACCTGGTAATTGAATATGATGGACTCAAAGTGTTGTAGAGCATATTTAACTTCAAAAGGTGGGGGTTACTATGGTAGTTTTTGATCAAGAGATTAGTATCCTAATAATATAATATCCTTTGAACAGAATACAAGTATATACAAGTTTGATATCACATAGTAAATCCCATGTAGTTTTCTTCAAAGTTTCAGAGAATACAGCAAATGTGAAATACTAAATAATTAAGTACTAAAGGCCATTTGACTACATCAACTTCCTTGTTATGAAATAAATCCATATTTTTCAGTTAAAGACAAATGCGGGTAGGTACCGCACTGCCCCCTGGTTTCACACTGGTGCTGCCAGCTGGTGTCATGAAAATATAGCAGCTTCCCATAGACACCAATAGATAAGCACTGACCTTCTTCAGATGGCCTTCCCATAGAAATTAGCATGGTGACATTGTATTTTTTTAGAATTTCTCATTTTTACATGTTCCCAACTATCATAATCCAGAATTATTTGAAGATACCAATAGAACATCAGTGTCATTTAGCAACAAAGTCAAAATATTGTGGTTTCCCATAGACACCAATAGTTTTAAGCACTTTCATTTTCAGATGGCCCTCCCATAGAAGTTAGCATGGTGACATGCTATTTTTTTTGCATTTCTATTTGCTGTTATATGGAACTTATATTATCTTGAGTTATTTGCAAAACTCAATAGAATTTAGAAATCACCCAACTACCCGTATTTGTCTTTAATGTCATACATAAATCAAGTATATTTGAATAGGCCTATTCAAGCTATTGGGGCATGAGACAAAACATCATATTTGACTCTATATGGTATTAGAATAAATCAAGAGGAACCAGGTTGAACTGATAACTGTCATTATCACCAGGTGGCGCCACCGTGAATAGTGAGGTATGCCTTTAAGTGGAGGGATAAAACAACAACATAACAGATGATATATCACCTAGTGGGTCAACATGCTTACTAGACCTGTCTGCTAGAGGGGATTCACTTTCTTATTGCAAATACATAAAATAAATAATTCACATTATACAGCCTTATAATTCCATTCTGCAATCACTGATTCAAACAGCAAAGCACCTGCTTAGTAGAGTCAGCAGCAAGTCAGCATGGAGTTGTATTATTTTCACTGTAGTAGGCTTCAAAGGATCCCAGTGATGAATAGAGATGATAAATCCTATAGAGCACACAGCAGGGGAACAATTAGAAATGAAAATAGTTATAGGGAACCTGGATGGCAACTCATGAGATATAAATAACTTGTTCTATACTCCATCGAGTTTGACTACGTAGTAATTCACTCAGCTTCGCTTCAGGAATTACATAGCAATGGAGTGCTGACCAAGTTATTTTCATCAAGAGGGTTTCTGATTTTATCTCACCCCATATACATGATCCTAAACATTACTACTCAATGAAATAAGTCATGAAACTAGCCATTTAGTATTGGGTACAATACCTTCACGGCTGTGGAGCATGAAATCTCAACATTAAGCCGCTGTAGAAAAATACTGGGGTGAAATAAAATAACCTACCCTAGTTCCCTGGTCATCCGCCAGTGGAGTTGAGGACTAGAATAGAAAAGCCATTTTGTCTTGATGTCTTAGGGCCTTAAGAAATGCAGACTAACTCATTCAGTTCTGAAGTATTGCCCTGTAAGGCCTGAAGGGTCCTGGAGATATTACAATGTAGGGCCTGAAGATATGTGGAGGCATTAAAATGTAGGGCCTGAAGAGGCAATGAAGACTGGGGGTATTACAATGGTGGGTCTGATGTGTTTGTTTGTTTATTTTAACGTCTAATTTGTTCAATTAGGCCCAGGGTCTGAAGATATGCGGAGGTATTACAATGTAGGGTCTGAAGAAGCCTCAGGGCAGTGATATGTTGGGCCTAAAGATGCCTCCAGGCATTTTTTCTGAAGCATTATTCTTATAACTGCAAGTTCATATAAGAAATAATAAATTTGTTATGATTCTTTCACTGATCATAGAAAACATTATCATTGCTCTAATTCACAGGGGCAGGGATGTCAGTTGGGGTCAGGGAAATATTTTTCATGTGGGTTTTTATCCCTCAGAGATACCGGGAAAACTTGGATAATATGTCCATGTCGGTAATGGCATGGGGCTGAGGGTCTGTGGGGAGGTTCAAACCACAGTTTTGTTGGAATAAATGAGGCAAAATCAATATAATCTTTGTTTGACGCAAGGAAAATCAATTACATATACTAAATATGGAAAGGTGGATTTCCACGGAAAAATAAACAACTGACATCTCTGCAAAGGGTGAGGATATCGTAGTCATAGCTATCCTGGGTTCCGTGATAATATTAGGCTTCAGAACTGAATGAGTTCAGGTTGGTCTCCTCTCCTTTGGCGCATGAGGCAGATTCTTCAGTACCTTTGCATCATTAAGCCTATAAGACAGCGACACATCGACCGTTCCCAATCACACCTTTGCCCGACGTATCCGTCGGGTCGGTCAGAATCGTGTCGCTGTACGCACTTCACAGACCTGATTATAATCGGGTCGGGCATTACTAGCGTGGGGGTAATGACCGACTCTGCCCGACCTTAATCTTATCGCTGTACACACTTCACCGACTGTTCCCGATTCAGAGTAGGACTTTTAAACAAGAATGATATGCATTCCCCCGTTCTATATACAAGTATCATATAATATTTTATAGGGGAAATAGAGGCGATGATATATCTGAAAACTGTTTCCCGATATCTTAATTGGATGCAAAGTTATTAAACATTGAACTATTTTCTATGAATCCACACCAGCGGCCCGTGGCTCACCCTGGCTCGGCTCTCTTTCATCTTGCTTGGGTCGCGGTACAAGGCCATAAAGTGGAGAGGTGTGATCGGCAAGCGTCGTTGAGGGTATAAGACAGCGACATTCTTGTTCCCGATTATAATTGGTGAATTGATGATCGGATCAGTGAAAATCTGTGAAAAATGTCACTGTCTTATGGGCTTTATGTATATATCTGTATGAGGGTATAAGACAGCAACATTCTTGTTCCCGATTATAATCATTAATCGGACTGGTAAGAATATGTGGTAGATGTCGCTGTCTTATGGGCTTTATGTAACTCTGGTAATATTCATTTCTTGGGGAGAATGAACACACCTTGCGTAACCGCACAGCGACATTCTACGGAGGATTGCAGGACGTTAGGGCCCACCACCCAAAAGTCAGGACGTTAGGGCCCAGGCGAGACCGGGGGTGAAAAAGCCACAGTCACGCCTCGGCCGCACCGCAATACCGCATTCACACCTGTGGTACCGGGAGCGAGAAATAGCAAAATTAGACGTTAGGGCCCACCTTATTTGCAGAATCGGTTAATGTTCGTTAGCTTGTTAGCGCTCAAATCGATTTTTTTTTGCAAATTTCAGGAAATGTAAGTAATGATTTAAAATGTACAGTAAAACCCCGCTTATGGGGACACCCTCCCTTCGAGCAAAGTGTCCCCTTAAGCAAAGTGTCCCCTTAAGCGAGGTGTCTCCTTAAGCGGGGTTAAAATGAACTAAATAAAGATTTTTGTTCTGAGAAAACTGCCCCCTTAAGTGGGGTGCCCCCTTAAGTGGGGTGCCCCCTTAAGCGGGGTGTCCCAGAAGCGGGGTTTTACTGTATGCATTTTTCGATGATATACCTCGATGTTTTGATAGGTGGACCCTAACGTCCTGATGAGTGGGCCCTAACGTCCCGACTTTCAGGTGCTGGGCCCTAACGTCTATATACCCTACTGAGAAGAGGGGAATAAAACCTGTCCGGAATCGTCAACATGCACGGATCTTACACAATGCAAACAGTCTGCCAAGTTATTCTCAGAGGTGCAAATTATGGTTAGAAAAAGATATCGGGAAGAATGACCATACATAACTGACTGGTAGTGAACCATGCTGAGAGCTGTGGGATGTGTGTATACAGAACAATAAAGATGACTCAATGGCTATCCCCAAATCAAAATGTTAGCATATTCTGGCTGTTGTGAATCAATCAGAATATGCCTATACACAGTTCACCTGTAAATATTGTGGGATTTTAATGAATATGAAAGAAAATCAGTTAATTGTAAATATCCGTAGTTGATGGGAATGCTGACATCCCTTTTTTCAGCCTGTCAGATAGCGCTACCATGATTCGGTTTAGATATGGCTAGGTGCAGCTGACTTGTAGATATTGCAGAATTTTGGCCATTATAAATGAAAATCTTACAATTGTAGAAATCCATTATTTATCAGGATATTTGCATCCCTAACTTGCACTGGGAGCTTAAGGTAGTCGTTAAGAATGTAATCATCTGAACTATAACATCAAGCGTACGATGCGAGCCTAAACCCCATACTCATGTCATTTTAAGAGCGGCCCAAATATTAGGCACTGTTTTTAGTATACTCGGAGCCTTACAATGTCAGTATGATACAGGCCTGAAGTGGGGGCCCCGAAGTGGGGGCTCCTGAAGTGGGGGGCTCCCGAAGTGGGGGGCTCCCGAAGTGGGGGGGCTCCCGAAGTGGGGGGCTCCCGAAGTGGGGCTCCCGAAGTGGGGGGCTCCCGAAGTGGGGGGCTCCCGAAGTGGGGGGGCTCCCGAAGTGGGGGCTCCTGAAGTGGGGGGCTCCTGGAGTGGGGGCTCCTGAAGTGGGGGCTCCCGAAGTGGGGGCTCCCGAAGTGGGGGCTCCCGAAATGGGGGGCTCCCGAAGTGGGGGCTCCTGACGTGTTGGGCTCCTGGAGTGGGGGCTCCTGGATTTAGTCAAATATGAGCCTCATCAAAGGGCTCCTGTCAGTGGATAGTTGAAGAAAAGTTGATCCGTTGACTTGTTGCGTTGATTAACTACCAATACTTAGTATTCAGTAAGTAAATAGGAGAGATGACCTCTGTCAGTCATGTGCTGTTTCCTCAGCAGGCTGCGTATGATAGGGAGCCAAAGTGAACCTGTTGCAACCACAGATAGCCGGTCACAAAATACTATTTCCGGGTATAGGCGCTCAGTACTTTGACTATGTAGGTTCAAGATTATATGTCTCATTCACCAATCTTTTAGATCCAAATTTTCAATAAACTTAACAACTGTCATCGTAGTTTTGAAACAAAGTTATTCAGAGACAATAGTTATAAACTCCACCTGAAAAGTAACAAACAGACCAAAAACATAAGTCTAGCCTCAAACCCCCATAGCTTTAGCACTAAGCCTCGTTCTTACTGGCCACCGGAAATGGTGTTTTGTTGGTGGGTATCTGTGGTTTCGGCGGGTTCACTTTGGCTCCCTCTACAGATGAGTTCATGGACTACATGCCGGGCACGTTTCTTGTGTGTGTGTGTGTATTCATACGCACAGCTACGAGCTTAACTATAACGAAGCAGTTCCCTCCTTCCTAGCTTTGATTTGGCACAGAACAGCTCAGAATGGACCACTGACGTCACTCTATGACGCAGCCGATCGTTACGTCACTTCCGTCCTTGTAGTTGACAACCGGAAGTGGCATGCCCGCCCGTGCTACGGCAGCGCCACTGAGCGGCAGGCAGGGGAGTTCTCCCGCCGAGGGTGATGCTACACCCAATACAGTTCAGCATCCTGGAGAACCCCTCTGCGCATGCCCGAACAGTCGTCCCTGGATACACGGCTGCCCCGAGCCAGCGTCTGTCGTCATTCACGTGGCGTGACGTCATCATTCGGGTATGGTGCCCGAGCTCACGAGAGTTGTCGACATGGTGCGGGCATTCCCAGGTCTCATATCTGTGGAGTAAAGAAGGAATATTATATTATTATTGTGCATAAATAAAAGATGGGTCAGAAAAAAAACATCGAAATATGCGAAGTCGCCCTAATATAGAGGAAATTCTCTTTGGGATGCCTTGGATGTAGAAGTACAAAGAAGTGACAGTGTATCTTCCTTAAAGAGAGAGAAAAAAACTATTCTGAGGTTGTTTTTTATTTGTCTGTTTGAGTAGTTAAATCTCACCCTTACACTTTTACCGAGGTGAGAGTTCTTTCACTTCCCACACAGTATGAGAAGGACTGGCCTTTGGTATAAGCAGTAAATCTACCACTGCTGGGGATGAAGGAGAAAGGTGGCTGCACACCACACCACATAGACATGGTATGAGAAGGATTGGCCTTTGATATAGCAGTAAAGCTACCACTGCTGGGGATGAAGGACAAAGGTAGCTGCACACCACACCATATAAACATGGTATGAGAAGGATTGGCCTTTGGTATAGCAGTAAATCTACCACTGCTGGGGGTGGGACTCAACCCACAAAGTCCTACAACCTTGGGGTTACAAGCCCAGTGCTCTAACCTCTGAGCTAACTCTCCACCAGGGTACACGTATTAGTATGTGTCAAACTCGTGGTTTACGGCCGCTCGATTCTTGGCTACATAAATTGTACAGGACATTTCCAATGTGCTTCGTCAGTAGGGAATTAACCGTGATTGTTAAAGGAAACATTTGGCAACTCCATGTCCCTGATATCAACTTACTGCACCGCTTATTAGCAATTAGTCTCCTTTGTTCTATAGTGGTAGCGCTGACTGCAACTGCTGTAGAGAATCAATACGCTCAGAATATCTTAATCACAGATGCCCAGCAGGTTGGACAATGAGAATAAGTTCTAATTGGATGACTGTTTTCAAGTAATTAATAGAATTTCGACTGTGAAACGAAGTGTTTATTTATTCCCTGAAAATCCAATTAATAAGTAAATAGTTTTTATTACCCACCCAATACTAAGTGTCTATAGAAAACACATAGGGAGTGTGTATCACCATACCTGGAGCATACAGATATATCCACCTAATACAAAGTGTCCATAGAAAACACATAGGGGTGTGTATCACCATACCCGGAGCATACAGATATATCCACCTAATACAAAGTATCCATAGAAAACACATAGTAGGTGTGTATCACAATACCCAGAGCATATACAGATATATCCACCTAATACAAAGTGTCCATAGAAAACACATAGGGAGTGTGTATCACCATACCCAGAGCATACAGATATATCCACCTAATACAAAGTGTCCATAGAAAACACATAGTAGGTGTGTATCACAATACCCAGAGCATATACAGATATATCCACCTTATGCAAAGTGTCCATAGAAAACACATAGGGGGTGTGTATCATCATACCCGGAGCATACAGATATATCCACCTAATACAAAGTGTCCATGGAAAACACATGGGGAGTGTGTATCACCATACCCGAAGCATACATATATTTTGTATGCTCCAGGCTGCAAAAACCTGCGCATACAGGAAAATAGTAAGTTTGCAAGAAATATAGGTATACTTTAATGAACCAATATCGGTACCCCACTTGTCAGGAAAAGGTGGATAATAACTACAATATAGACTGGTTTCAGATAGTAGCGGTTGTATGGTCTTCGGAGTTGCCTCTGCCTAATACTGAGGGCGGATTTTGAGTCAGAGCATTGTGGGTAGCCTTGTTGACAAGTCAGTTTAGAGATCCGGGTGGTTTAGATGATGATCAAGATCAATCAATAATAAACAGGGACCATTTAATCATCAACTGAAGAAATTTGCAAAATACCTATAGACAGGGAAGTCTGTTTTCTTCTTGATCGAAAAGGATAGGAGCGTTCTCTGACTGTCCATCAAACAGTCAGAGATTCTTGGACTACACCTAATCTCGAAATACCACCTAATGTTTGAGTGTAGAAATGTGAAAATAGTACAATACCGCAAGAATTGTTTAAGAGATCACAACAAGAATCCAGATATGTATACACTTATAACATGGCTATAATCAACTGACTGCAAATTATTGTATAGTGTAAGCCAATTCCTCAGGAGGACACTACACCTACTTTAGGTCAACCATCCATTTCAAGATCTGAGTAGTAAGCAAATGATAAAGAAAATAATAGAATCTCTGCTTACAAATGTATTGAATTTCCGCCTACAAATTTATTGTTTTTCATATATTTGCATGTAGCATTGTAGTTTTATATTGAACTCTTCTTTTACTGTCATTACTATGCTCCAAGCTGTTTGTAACACAATCTGAGCTGATAAACATGATTATTATAATTATCATGATTACCATGATTATCACGATTATAAATCATCATTATCACGATTATCATTATCATAATTATTATCATAATTATTATTATTATTACTACTACAGAATATGAATTATTATTATCATTATTATTATTATTATCATCATTATTATAATTATGATTATTATTATCATTATAACTACTACTACAGAATATGAATTATCATTATCATTATTATTATCATTATCATGATCATTATCACCATTATCATTATCACTATTGTCATTATTATTATCATTATTATTATCATCATTATCATTATCACTATTATCATTATCACTGTTATCATTGTTATCACTGTCATCACTGTCATTGTCATTATAGTTATCATTACTATCACTATTATGATTATTATTATGATTATTATTATTATCATCATCATTATTATCATAATTATTATTACTATTATCATTATTATTATCATTATTATTATTACTACTATTATTATCATTATTATTATTATTACTACTATTATTATTATTATTATTATTATTATTATTATTATTATTATGATCATCATCATTATTATCCTTATCATAATTACAGAATATGAAGACGGCTGTACACTGAGCCCCGCTCACACGTAAGGAGCCCTCAGTGAGTGGCCGCACCCCGTACTAGGAGCTGTGTCTGAGAGGACGACGACCTCACACTAGATTTACGACCGTGTATTAAAAGACGTGGCTCTCACTAAGACCGCGGGCTTATTCCTGATAGGTGCCCGGTACCTGCACCACATGTGTTTTGGTTTTTAATGAGTGGCCGGTATGTATTCCTGGTCGAGACGAGGATAACGCCATAATGTGGGTTACAGGGGTCGTAAATGAAATTTATTACACCCGCACCCTGGTTGTGTTAGCTCTCCCCTCGGGCGCTACCTCCCACATGAGGTGAGGCAAGGCCGTGGTGTAAGACAACATATTACAGGCATATCGGGCAATTTATGGTGGCGCCACCTGGTGATTTTTAAACATTGTCAATTACTAGTCAAAACTGAGTTTTTTTTATTCATTTAATGACAAATGTGTAAATTTAAAGTTTTGTCCAGTTTATCCAATAGTAATAGGTAAAATAGGGCGATTTACATTTGTTTGATTTACATAGGAAATGTACTGTGGGTGTTTCCTATTTGTAGTTGACTCTATGCAATATCCTCGCTCACGCTTGGATATTACTACCGGTCAACTGCATGGAGGATACGCCCACTTGTATAAGAAATAGGTCGAAGCAACTTAGTCTTGAAAATTTTCCTTGTGACACTATATTGCATCTGTAGAATTTAATTCTTGAATGCACAGGCATTTTCATGGTAGGCTCGGTCTAGAGCAAAGCATTCTTGTAGGAGCGCAGAGTAATTCACTCAGCTTCGCTTCCTGAATTACTCTGCACTCAAACTTGGTGGAGTATGGACCAGGCTATTTTCATGAGTGGGTTACCTACTTAGTACCGAAGAGGGAGTCCCATTCACGCAGCAATGCATCACTAGTGTAGGCCTAACTTTCCAAGATTACTGGAGAACTTGACCCGAAACAAACTCGACCCGTAGTTGTCAGGAGAACTCGACCCGTAATTGTCAGGAGAACTCGACCCGTTTTGGAGAATTTTATTGGAGAACTCGACCCGTATCAGGTGCTTATGAATAAGACAGTTTCACATAGAAGGAAAGGTCTGACCAGTTAAATTTTAGATGAATAAACCAGCGGATTTGAAAAATAACTCCAGTTGTGTTTAGGGGTAGGGTTAGTGTTTGGGATAAGGTTAGGGGAAGGGTTTTCTGTTTGTTTTCTTCCCCAGAGAAGACCAAATTTGAGGCCAAGGTAACATACTTATTATTATATACCTATGGCCGTTTGACCTACACATACTGCCCGCTGCTACCCATGACGTATATATAGCCGTACGTCACACTGTGACGTATGGGGTAAATGATCACATGACTAGCTAAAATGTTGCCATTTTTAGGTATATAATAATACGTAAACAGGCCGACTGTCTTCATCTGTCAAAATACTTAATAAAATTATTAATCAGATACATCCCTCTGCCTTTTGCATCGGGATGTATCTGATCAATAATTTTACCGTGTATTTTTGACGTACCAAGACAATCAGCCAGTTTTCGTATACTACTAAATATAGTATTTATTCACAATTGTAATAAGATACTTGAGTTGGGAAGATTTAAAATGGGTCGAGTTTGTTACGGGTCGATTTCTTCTATCGGGTCGAGTTTTTTACAGGTCAAGTTCATTACAGATCGGTGTTTTTCTAACTGGTCGAGTTTTTAACGGATCGAGTTTTTTACGGGTCGAGTTCATTACGGGTCGGTGTTTTTCTAACCGGTCGAGTTTTTTATGGGTCGATTTTTTTTACGGGTCAAGTTCTTACGGGTCGAGTTCTTACGGGTCGAGTTTTTTTATGGGTCGAGTTTTTTTATGGGTCGAGTTCATTTCGGGTCGAGTTCGTTTCTGGTCATGTTTCCAGTATTCATTTCCACACTCTGCCACCGGCCGGGCCTAACATAGGCTTTCTCTATACTCGTTGCTTACAGGCCATCGCCACCAATCCCAAGGGCATTGAAGACAAGGAGTACAAAGTGAGTTTTATGAGTAGCTCGCTGAGAATGGTCGAGTTAAAAATAAATATAAAAATGCACCACCGTCGTCTGACTCAGAGAGTTCACAGTCGCTGACCAGGCAATGAGCAGCAGGTGCTCTTCTTTAATTTACTTCTTCTTCATTTACTCCTGACTTTTCTTCTATGGAAGCGAAAGGTCAGCAGTGTATATTACAGCCGGGGAAGTGGCCCGTACTCGTATGAATAATTATTATATACCTGTGGCTGTATGAACTACGTATACTACCCACTCCTACCCATGGCGTATTTATACCCGTACGCCACGCTGTGACGTATTACAATTTAGCCATTTTTAGGTATATAATAATACGAAAACAGGCTGACTGTCTTCGTACGTCAAAATACTTAGTAAAATTATTGATCATGTACTTCCCTCTGCCTACGGCATCGGGATGTATATGATCAAAGATTTCACCTCGTATTTTTGATGTACGAAGACAGTAAGCCAGTTTCCGTATATTATCTCACCCCAGATATTTTTTCTCCATAGACTTAACATAGGGAACTCGTATCTAACACCCATTAGATATTTAGAAAAAATATCCAATGGGGGATAATGTCACAAATGTTAGCCCATTAGTCAATATTATGGGTGAGATAAATTCAGAAACCCATTCAAGTTTAGGGTCAGAGCTCGATCCCATCTCATTTGAATCACATAGCAATTCACGCGGCTTCGCCTTGTGAATTACTACGTGATTCAAACTCGATGGGATACGAGCTCAGACCCTAAACTTTCATGGGTTTCCTCTATAATACTTAGCCTGGGACTCCGCCCAGTCCCGCCGTTCTACTGCCTCGCTAACTGTATTAAGAGAAAACGTGGTTACTGAGCCCGAAGGGGTGGCCGTTCGAGGTCTTTTAATGCCATAAATATGTCCCGACGCCGCAGGCGGAGGGACGTATTTATGGCATAAAAAGGCCGAGAATGGCATCCCTACAGGCTCAGTCACTACGTTTTCTTATTATTACATACCTAAATAAAAAAAACCCGCCATTTTAGATACTTACTAAATGTACCAATTGACCCGATGGTCACAGTGCACCCGAATATTCACTACGGACGCAGTGCGTCCGAACATTATTTATACTGCACCCTTAGTAGCGAGAAGTATTTCATAGACGTTCGACCATAGGTATGTAATAAAAGTGTATTCTCTACTCCAGTATGGGAAAGGTCAGCAGGTGACAAATCCACAAATTGATTACTGATCTTCCTATTACCTAATTATAGGTTTCTGTCTCTTTATCTCACCCCTGGTATATTGGTCTCATAGGCTTAACATCGGGAACTCGTTCTCCATACCCCTATGAGTATTGCAGTCCGTTCTCTATGGTCTATAGCCTGTGCATCGTACATTCTTTTAGCGTGTTCAGGGGTGAGATAAATACAGAAAGCAACTCGTTTTGATCAAAGATGGTACGTGATATTCACTCGGCTATCGTCTCGTTCATATCACTCCCCGTCAAACTCGTAAAGAACGACGACTTTGATCAAAACTTGTTGGTTTCTTCTTTAGTTTGTCTGTCTGTCTGTCTGCCTGTCTGCCTGTCTGTCTGTCTGTCTGTCTGTCTGTCTGTCTGTCTGTCTGCCTGTCTGCCTGCCTGCCTGCCTGCCTGCCTGCCTGCCTGCCTGCCTGCCTGCCTGCCTGCCTGCCTGCCTGCCTGCCTGCCTGCCTGCCTGCCTGCCTGCCTGCCTGCCTGCCTGCCTGCCTGCCTGCCTGCCTGCCTGCCTGCCTGCCTGCCTGCCTGCCTGCCTGCCTGCCTGCCTGCCTGCCTGCCTGCCTGCCTGCCTGCCTGCCTGCCTGCCTGCCTGCCTGCCTGCCTGTCTGTCTGTCTGTCTGTCTGTCTGTCTGTCTGTCTGTCTGTCTGTCTGTCTGTCTGTCTGTCTGTCTGTCTGTCTGTCTGTCTGTCTGTCTGTCTGTCTGTCTGTCTGTCTGTCTCTTCCTCCCCCTCCCTGGAAAGCTGCCATCTTGAGAGAGTGCTTACTAGTTTCACCATCGCCTGCAATGATCAATCTGTTCACCTCTTGGTCGCCTTGCCTCCATGTGGTGCAGGCAGGATATGCTTGCATGCAATCATATCTTAAGTGACCGGGGTGGAAAGGGGTGGACCGGGGTGGATTCTTAATCCTAAATTGGCAGACTTTGTGGGGTCAAGTGCCACATTAGCCCCTTTTCTCGTAGAGAGGTAGAGGTGAGATTTCTACCTAAATTCATGTCATAAATTCAGTCAAACCTAAAGTAAATCTAATAGAATATATTGGACTTTCAAATACCCAAACACACAAACAAACGACCATCATCCACCAGGAAATTGCAAGATAGTGCCATAAACTCAGGGAACAGTTATTATAACCCATAGATAATCATGAAACAAAGCTAAAATCTAACCACGCTACCTGCTGTTTTATTTGGTGTCGGGGGCAAAATGGCCGCCTCCATAACACAATAGCTATGTGCCCTATACCTAGTATGGGAGGTTCGCTGGGCTGGCTACTTACCAGTATTTTGGTATCGAGACAAGGCTTGTTGTCGTTCGGTCTTATCGAAGTACCATACTGTTATAGCGAACCTGAAATAATGTAGAAAAGTGATGAGCGACCAAAAATAAGACGCATTTAAATATATTATAGTTACACCACACTGTTATAGCGAACCTGAAATAATGTAGAAGAGTGATGAGCGACCAAAAATAAGACGCATTTAAATATATTATAGTTACACCACACTGTTATAGCGAACCTGAAATAATGTAGAAGAGTGATGAGCGACCAAAAATAAGACGCATTTAAATATATTATAGTTACACCACACTGTTATAGCGAACCTGAAATAATGTAGAAGAGTGATGAGCGGCCAAAAATAAGACGCATTTAAATATATTATAGTTACACCACACTGTTATAGCGAACCTGAAATAATGTAGAAGAGTGATGAGCGACCAAAAATAAGACGCATTTAAATATATTATAGTTACACCACACTGTTATAGCGAACCTGAAATAATGTAGAAAAGTGATGAACGGCCAAAAATAAGACGTATTTAAATATATGATAGTAACACCACACTGTTATAGCGAACCTGAAATTATGTAGAAAAGTGATGAGCGACCAAAAATAAGACGCATTTAAATATATGATAGTAACACCACACTGTTATAGCGAACCTGAAATAATGTAGAAAAGTGATGAGCGACCAAAAATAAGGCGAATTTAAATTCGGTAAAACTCAGCGTAAGAGGACATATTCTGTTCCGGGCCAAGGTCCAATATGTAAAAATCTATTTTCTATGAATATACTCACACACACACAATTCTATTTCTGGTAGGGTGTTTGTCGGAGGTGTCTGCTTCATTTTCCACACTCTCATCGATTCGATCACCGATTATAATCGGGAACAATTCTTTTCCTGCGATAGCCCCAGAAAAATGGCCACCCTTATCGAGTCACTGCAATAGCTAAGTTTTCGTCCCGCTGCTCTTTAGGTCACGTGGTCAGGCCGGGACGAAAACGTCAGCCCGGGACGAAAACGTCAGCCTCGCTGCATAACTTATAATTACTGCACCCCCAGCGGCATGTAACTATAAAGTGTTCGGAAATGGGTATATATAGGAATAAAAGTACCCCATGAGTGTATATTAAAAGGACTCACCGTTGAGAAAAGTGGATTTCTACGGAAAAATGGAAAACTGACATTTATCTCACCCCTGGGATAAATGTACACAGGCTTAACATTGGAAACTCGTTATCCATGCCTCTACGAGTATTGCAGTCCGTTCTCCATGGTCTATAACCTGTGTGTTGTCCATTCTTTTAGTGTGTACAGCAACTCTTTTTGGTCAAAGAAGTCATTCTCCAGCTCGTTTGAATGCTATGTGATATTCACTCGGCTGTCGCCTTGTTCATATCACACCGCATCAAACTCGTGAAGAATGACGACTTTGACCAAAACTTGTTGGTTTCTTCTTTACTCTGTACTAGTAGGGGCATGGAGAACGAGTTCCCAATGTTAAGCCTATAGGACAAAAATACCAGGGGTGAGATGAAGGGACAGATAAAGAGGGGAGATAGAGATTTGTGAGTTAGACTGGCCTCAGTCCCTGTGTCCTCCTACCCCTCCACCCCTTCTGACTGGCCTCAGTCCCTGTGTCCTACCCTCCACCCTTTCTGACTGGCCTCAGTCCCTGTGTCCTACCACTCCACCCCTTCTGAGTGACACAGGGACTGGTCTCATCTGTAATCGGCCGTGTAGACTGGCGCGATTTTGCGTCACACTCCCCAAGCAGAGGTCTGGCTACTGGTCAGGCTATCTGCTTGGAGATTGATACCCTCTCACTTTGATCTCAATCGAGACATAGTCAGGAGTAGGCAAAATATATTGCTATGACAACACAGGCAGGCAGGGAACTGGAGGAGGGGAGGGGGGAGGGGTAGAGGGAGGTATAGGGTTACAGGGAGTGGTTTGGGGTCATAAACAGGAGATTCTGGTCAGAGTGGACAAGTCTTTGATTCATGGGGCAGTCATAGAAGGACACATACTATAATGAATTGTATTCCGATTTTCTTTAATCATTTAATAAATGTTCATAATCAAAGACTTGAGCAAGTCTAGGTTACAGGGAGTGGCTTGGGGTCATAAACAGGAGATTCTGGTCAGAGTGGACAAGTCTTTGATTCATGGGCCAGTCAGAGAAGGATACATGCTATAATGAATTGTACTCCGATTTTCTTAAATCATTTAATGAATGTTCATAATCAAAGACTTGAGTAAGTCTACACGTGAGTGTATAGTAGAGGGACTCACCGTTGTTTGTAGGCGGCCTGCACCTCGTGCGGGTTCCGCCGGTCTGACCAGAAGAAGAGGAGGCGGTCAAACTTGGGCTCGATGTCGGCGACCCACTTACTTCTCACGTTCTCCGGGAAGATCCGCAGCATGCCGCCGTCCCGCTGTCACAACCAGAAAATAACATTCATAATCTGTCATACTTCATCCAGGTAATTAGCTAGAAGCATATGCAATAAATTGTACTTGGTTTTGTGACTAGTATATGGACCCAGGGATGTCAGTTGGGGTCAAGTCATGCCGCCGTCCCGCTGTCACAACCAGAAAATAACATTCATGATCTGTCATATTTCATCCAGGTAATTAGCTAGAAGCATATGCACTAAATTGTACTTGGTTTTGTGGTTAGTATATGACCCCAGGGATGTCAGTTGGGGTCAAGGAAAACCTATCCGCCGTCCCGCTGTCACAACCAGAAAATAACATTAATAATCTGTCATATTACATCCAGGTAATTAGCTAGTAGCATATGCACTAAATTGTACTTGGTTTTGTGACTAGTATATGACCCCAGGGATGTCAGTTGGGGTCAAGTCATGCCGCCGTCCCGCTGTCACAACCAGAAAATAACATTAATAATCTGTCATATTTCATCCAGGTAATTAGATATGCACTATATTGTACTTGGTTTTGTGTCTAGTATATGACCCCAGGGATGTCAGTTGGGGTCAAGTCATGCCGCCGTCCCGCTGTCACAACCAGAAAATGATATTAATAATCTGTCATATTTCATCCAGGTAATTAGATATGCACTATATTATACTTGATTTTGTGACTAGTATATGGACCCCGGGATGTCAGTTGGGGTCAAGGAAAACCTATCCGCCGTCCCGCTGTCACAACCAGAAAATAACACTCATAATCTGTCATACTTCATCCAGGTAATTAGCTAGTAGCATATGCAATAAATTGTACTTGGTTTTGTGGTTAGTATATGGACCCAGGGATGTCAGTTGGGATCAAGGAAAACCGATCAGTAGCATGCCGCCGTCCCGCTGTCACAACCAGAAAATAATATCAATAATTGGTCATATTTCATCCAGTTTTTTAGTTTTTTTTAAATAATGTTTAATCCACATTCTGTATGATATACAGTTCTTCCATGAGGATCCACAATCCGTGTAACCGAGCATTTTACGTCGATGAGGAGCATACATGAAGTAGGTGATGATAATATGGTGAGCAGACGACAAAAAGCATCGTGATCATTATACACAAAATAGAATATGCTGGTCAGGTCGCATGTCAGTTCACTCACATGTTTATGTTTTGACGAGGTCAATACACATTATCATTACCACGTTAGTAAGACTTTCAGTTAGCTAGTAGCATATGCACTAAATTGTACTTGATTTTGTAACTATTATTATATACCTATGGCTGTATCAACTACTTATACTGCCCGCTCCTACCCATGGCGTATTTATACCCGTACGGCACACTGTGCCGTACGGGGTATGTGATCACGTGACTAGATAAAATATCACCATTTTTAGGTATATAATAATACGAAAACGGGCTGACTATCTTCGTACATCAAAATACTTGGTAAAATTATTGATCACATACATCCCTCTGCCTCCGGCATCGGGATGTATGTGATCAATAATTTCACCGCGTATTTTTGACGTACAAAGATAGTAAGCCAGTTTCCGTATAATACGCAATTCACTCAGCTTCGCTTCGTGGATTACTCAGCCGTCAAACTCAGTGGAGTACAGACCGAGTTATTCTCATCTCGTGAGTTTCCTTCTCAGTACAAGCATGGCAGTTGGTTCTATGTTCATCATATACCCGAAATTAATCAAATCTTACTGAAATGTGGCCTAACAACCATCTTTTAGTCGACACGTACAGAACAGGATTCCGTTCTGTGCCATACGGATCCTTGGTCCGTACAGTATTTTTAGGTCATATGGCGAAACGGTACTTATCCTACCCATAATATAAAATCCCATAGGCTTAACATTGAGTTTCCGTATGCCACGCTGACTGGCATACGGAGTTGCTTCGCCTCGTGAAATCACAAAGCCAAACCCCAGTCGTGGCATACGGTGGCCAAGATTAAAACTCATCCAGTTTTACGATAGTGTTTACAGTATTATCGTAAAACTGGATGAGTTTTAATCTTGGCCACCGTATGCCATGACTGGAGTTTGGCATAGTGACTTCACTTGGCGAAGCCGAGTGAAGTCACTATGCCAAACTCCAGGAGTGAAATGCGGTGGCCAAGATTAAAACGAATCAGGTTTTGATTTTACCCTACCCCGTCTCCTCGATTTTGGAATATTACGTGATAACAATTCTGTATGCCACTATTGGCATATAAAACATCATATGCCAGTCAGCGTAAACTCAATGTTAAGCCAATGGGAGTTTAGGGTAGGGTAAATATATACGCCATACGTATATACGCTTACTTCTCATACAGCTTAAGACAAGCTTCTGATATCATTTTACCTCAGAACAACAATCAGTCGTTTAGATAAATAGTCCTTTTTCACAGTTGCTTGAAGAGCAATAGTTTAAAGCTTTATCCAAAGTGAAAGATAACGTTTTATAAAAATACATATAAAACAAAGCAGACATCTATAATGTCTGCGTTTTTAACAACTGATTTGAAGTGTATAATTTCACGCTGCCATTACTGTTAGTCATCTAACTGATAATGGGGCCAGAGAATGTCACAAACAATGTTGTAAACTCAGACTGAACTAGTCCGAGAAACGTCTGCCTGTCTGGTGAACAGTCAGAGAGTACTTCAATTCTTTTTAAGCAAGAAATAAAACTTCCCTGTCTATTGGTATTTTGCCTATTCCAGTATGTGTTCATGCACCCTTAAGCCTAGACTTGCTCAAGTCTTTGATTATGAACATAAATTCAATGAATACAATAAATTACAATGTGTAAGGATCCTCTGACTGGCTCAGGAATCAAGCCAGGCCAAGACCAAGGGGAGAGTAGGTGGAGGGGTAAGGAGGGCGTGCGGTGGCGGTAGGCAGCAGTAGGAGTAGGACACAGGGACGGAGGCTAGTCTACCTTAAGCCGGGCCCCCACCTACCACGATGGTCTACGACATACTCCCCGATAGGCTACGATTTCAAATGTCCAAATCATAGCCTATCGGAAGGTCCTGGGCAGAATCGTAAAACTATGTCGTGATCCAATCCGTGAATTATACTCGACGTCCACGATATCTCCCTGATAGGCTAAATTGGTGCCGCAAGAGGCACGAGACACCGACCTACACTGGAGCTGGTAAACGGCGGAAACAACGTTGCACGCCGGTCGCCATCCTTGCGAGGTTACTAAATTCCCTAAAGCCCATATGACAGCAACATTTTCAACAGATTCTCACCGATCCGATCACCAATTATAATCGGAACATGAATGTCGCGTTCTTATACCCTTTGCAATGCTTCCCGATCACACCTTTCCATTTTATGACCTTGTACAGCAACCCGATTGAGATCAAAGAGAGCCGCCAGGAGCCGAGCCGGGGTGAGCCACGGGCCGCTGGTGTGGAGTCATAGAAAATAATTCAAAGTTTAATAACTTCGTATCCAATTAAGAAATCGGGAAACGGCTTTCACATATATCTTTGCCCCTCTCTACCCTACAAATCGATATAAGGCACTTGTAAATCGGAGTAGGGGATAGGCAGCATCGCTATTCAAACGGCCTGCTCAGAATCGGGAACAGTCGGTGAAGTGCGTACAGCGACACGATTAAGGTCGGGCAGAGTCGGTCTTTACCCCAAGGCAAGTAATGCCCGACCCGAATAAAATCGGGTCTGTGAAGTGCGTACAGCGACCCGATTCTGCCCGACCCGACGGATTGGTCGGGCAAAGGTGTGATCGGGCACAATGGTCGGGTCGCTGTCTTATAGGCTTAATATTGCCCCAGGTAAGTACAGATCCGCTGCCGACTGGCTAGCCGCACCTCAACCCCCTGTCTTCCGATGAACAATCATCTTCTGATTTATAATCGGAGAAACTGAATATAATTTGGAATGTTTCTGGAGAAATAACTGAAATTTACATTTCTGGCATCGGATTTCCAATTTGAAGATTTAGAAAGACCGTTAAATTGCAATAAATGTGGGTTATGGGTCAAGGGTCTATCACCATACAACGACGGCAACCAGCGAACACCGGATCCTGTAAACAGACTATGGGATATCTCAATAGGGTCTATTGCATTCTCTCAACGTTAGGAGATCCCAAAAATGCAGGATTAGATCCTATTTCAGGCATGGCTAAAGATAAATGGAGAACACCATTGTGTTTTTCGCTGCACGAGAATCTCACTCTCGTGGCACTTCAGTCTCCAGGCGTAGATCTGTTTTACTCTGTCCCTATGTGCGGTAGCAACTCCAAGCGGATCCTTCAGAATTCTAGTGATCTATATATATATATATATATATATATATATGTTAGACTAGAAATATATCATAAAAGAATAAGCAGATCTAAGTGTAGACCTCCAAAAAAAGATAGCAGATTCGGGTTTTCCCTCCACCAGATTCTCACTCTCGTGGGTCTTCATTCTCCAAGCCTAAGTCGTGTTCACTGTGTATCTATGTGCGGGAAAATCTCCAAGCAGATCCGACCAGGGCCCCCTGGGGCCTGATTAATAAACTAGGATCGTACATGTAGACCCTTTCCTGTACCTGGCACAAGACTTATTGTTTGATAATATTTGTGTCTGTAGATGTTTTTGGTGCTGTATTTTATGCATCTATTATCGAGTTTTTCAAGATAGTGCAAGAACTATGTGGAAACATTCTATATTTGTTTCTCTGGTGCGAGGTTCTGGTATGTTTTCTTTTTCCAGTTATTGTTCATTGTTGGAGTGAGCAAGTGTTGTCTATTAGATATACAATTGTGCATCGATGGATTGTTCACATGTTCGTACAGAATACACAAGCTACTACTTTGACCATGTACCTGCTTTTTTCTGGATTAATAAACAGAGTTCAGCTCTCTTATAAAAAAAAATTGTGTCTGTTCCTAACACAGTCTTAGCCGTCCATAAGGTCGTCCGAAATTGTTGAATAAAATTGACCCGCATCGTCCCTGGGTCTTTATGGCATACAGATAACGGTTTACATGTAGGCCTACGACCCTCGATTATTAAATGGGCCCTGGAATCATAGTTTTTTTTCTAGAAATAGTAGGTACACTGCACGAAAATCACCGTTTTATTCATATATACGCCATCACGTAAGTGCATGTATTGGCTGAATATTGACTTGTTTTCATTTATATACGCCCAGGCCTTATATACGACAGACGCGTCTTGGCTGTATTTCACACCCGGCGTATATGAGAGAAAATACCCTCTGCCCCCGCCCCTTTGTGTTGTTAGAAGTACAGGTGTTCTCAGTAGGAAGCCCTCCCCCCCCCCCCCCCCACCCCCCGCCACATCCCCCCGCCCGCTTTCAGTGAAGCCCTGTTCACTGGACACTTATATACGCCTACAGATGAGGTGTATACACACGGGGATTAAGACGACCTTGTAGACGCAAAATACCTACTTATATACGCCCGGCACATTCATATGTAAAATGATGGTTTTCGTGCAGTGGTATTAATGAGTGGGTGTAGCACTGTGACTGAATCCCGTACTCATCATCTCTCATTCCATTACTCATTAATTGGATCCAATTCGTGCTCCGGAACATTGCAATCAGATGTACCGTTCTCTGAATGAACCTCCAGTGGAAGGTCTGTCGAATCTGACAGAACTGGCAGAATATGTAAAAAAAAAGGTTCAACCTGTATTTAAATGCTAAAATGCTGCTGAACTGAACTAATACGAATCTATCAGACTAAAAAGCGTACTTGAGATGTATCATGTAGCAATAGACAACAACAACAACAACAACAACAACAACAACAACAACAACAACAATAACAAAATCAACAACAACAACAACGACAAAATCAAACGTAAAAACCGGAAATATCTAATAATTGTGGAGGAATGTCGGAAGACACTGATTTGCAGTATCTCTACAATCTCTACAACCCTTGTGAAAAATCCACCCATTTTAAGTTCCGACGCTTGTCTGTTAACGAAATTCGTTAAGGATCGATTCTTATGGTAAGTAGATCAAAGAAAGAAGTGTCATTTCGTTATGCCGCTTTAGGATTCGTATTTTCAGCGTTTCAAGGTTAAGCAGACGACATTTGGCCTTGACTCACTTCCGGTGTGGAACGCTGCACGTGCGTCTTCTGTTATCTGAATAAATTACCGTCAGGCAGGATCGAATCGGGAAGTTTTCTGCACGAAGTCACCAGAAATATGCTGGCACCACTTCGGAAAGACAACCACTGTTTTATAATACGGGGATGAACGTTTGGACTGGGGAGAAATATAAAATATTTATAAAAATAATCATTTATAGCATTATTTTCTAATAAAATGGCTATGAATCGATATATAAACTAACGCTGCGAGTGATATCGATGTATGTGAAATGACTGAATTCCGTCATTTGTCGGAAAACTTGCAAACCTGAATTAATATCAAGAAACGTCACTGAATTTCATATGATTATTTATATGGCGTGAGTTGCGGAATGATATCACGAGGCAGAGCTGAGTGAAATCGGAAGACAATGAACGCCATATAAATAATTATATGAAATTTCGTGACGTTTAGATTTTATCCTACCTTGTTACTTGTTTGTAACTTCATATGTCACCCGTGGTATATAGATATTTTATGGCATAGGTGTGGCATAATTACGCCATGTTAAGTCTCTGGAGATTTATATGCGGGGTAGGATAAACAACAAATCTATATGAAAAATCCTGCTGTTTCTAGGTAGCCCTCCATTATCCCCGTGAACTATATCCAGGAAGTCCCTGCCAGAGATATATAAAGACATTCATGGAAATAAAAAACACCCACTGATTTATTAACAGTCAATTTACATGGAAAACCTCAGATATTTCTAGGTAAATCTACATCATTCCCGTGAATTATATCCAGGAAGTACTTGTGATACATATATAGAGACGGTCATATAGAATGGGTTCGAGACCTGTCTTTGATAGCTGGAGTGTGTCTGAGATAAATGTATGCATGCGTCAGCCCCCCGCCCCCTCCCCGCCCGCTCCCCGCCAACTTCTCGGGCCGCCCACCCGCCCAGCCCGGGGAAGTGGCGGTCGTGACCGGCGGCACGATTCCCTCGGCATTCGGCGCCGGCACACGGTGCCTGGGTGCCGTTTAATGTATGCACGGATTCTCCCAGGACTGTCATATCTGGGAGGTGAAAACTAACTTTACTAACACTACACTTCGTTGCCACCCATCAGTTTTCACTTTGGTGAATTGTTCCATTGAATTCCACTACTCATTCATTCTCCAAATTGTCTGATTGCCATATCAGATCATAGAAAGTCTTAGATTGTCCTTCAAAAAATAATATATTCCGGGTGCTGAAAGAGAACAGAAACAGTTAAAGTTGAAATCGAGACACTAGCAATCACTGGCCGTGAAGTTATCTAGTGGCATAAATCATTGTTAGTAAGCATTTCAAATCTATACTAATCTCTGATAAATGTTTGAGTAAACTTATGCATAATGTAGTAATGCTATGAACATGTAAGTCCATGAAATAAAGGGTGAGGTCTTGTTCTAGTAACTTGCAGTTGATATCATATCCGGCATTACCCATGCATATTGAATTCTGTAAAATTAATCACCTCCATCAACCATCACATCAATCACCATCACCTTCAGATCTCGATGTACCAGAGTTCTCGTGAGATATCAAATGTAGGACAGGAAGAACTAGCATGCCAGCTAGATGTTGTCAATAAACAATTAAAAAAAAAAAAAAGGTGGAGGATAATTGACACCTTCCAAAATTCACAGGACAAGGAAGGGTAGACATGGACAGGTTGATATATGTGTAAACAATATGGAGGAAATTAAGTATATAGCAGAGTATGAACTGAGGATCTGACCAGTTAGAAAATCTCATCTTTTACATTTCCTTCTCTAGCCCCTTGAGGGTGCCGAATTTATGAACCTTATTTAGGTTGGCACATGTTAAAGCCCATAAGACAGCGACATCTTTCATAGATTTTCACTTATCCGATCACCGATTATAATCGGGAACAGGAATGTCGCTGTCTTATACCCTCAACGACGCTTGCCGATCACACCTCTCCACTTTATGGCCTTGTACAGCGACCCGAGAGAGATCACAGTGAGCCGCCGGGAGCCGAGCCGCGGTGAGCCACGGGCCACTGGTGTGGATTCATAGAAAACATTTTAAAGTTTAATAACTTCCGATCCAATTAAGATATCGGGAAATATTTTTCAGACCCATCATCACCTCTGTCTCCCCTACAAATCGGTATAAGACACTTGTAAATCGGACTCGGGGAAAGGTAGCATCGCTAGTCAAACGGCCTGCTTAGAATCGGGAACAGTCGGTGAAGTGCGTACAGCGACACGATTAAGGTCGGGCAGAGTCGGTCATTACCCCAAGGCAAGTAAAATGCCAGACCCGATTAAAATCGGGTCTGTGAAGTGCATACAGCGACCAGATTCTGACCGACCCGACGGATTCGTCGGGCAAAGGTGTGATCGGGCACAATGGTCGGGTCGCTGTCTTATAGGCTTTAAAGGGCCTGACGCCATAGGCAGTAAGAAATCAACGACTGACTGAGAACTGGATTCGTTTCGTCCACAGTAAGGATGTTTGCTTATTATCATATACCTCTAATCTATGAATAAACGCCATTTTAGTGACTTAAGTCACAGTCACAGTGGGCACAAACATTATTATTACTGTAAAGTAAAGCGGCGGGTGATAGGAGTGTGGGATATGCTACGCCGCGTCTACCCATAATACTATTACTGTACCCTTATCTTTTCTATCCTTAACCTTTGTTTCAGCTGACCCATGAATCGTGTGATGTCAAGCAGGGAGGTGTTTTTTAGACTAAGAATGATACTGGCTGAACGATTACGATTAGGGCTAACCTCAGGCGATAGTGACCACAGTCGGAGTGTCAGTGCGTTTTTTTAAAAATGTGATCCTCAAAATTCCACGAAATCTTTTGCAGTTGTCATCTATTATTGTTATCTAAGCAGGAGACATTCCGTTATGAAGGAGCTAACACAGGACCTATAAAAAAGGGTAGAATGTGTGGCCTTTTCATCGAGATCTTTCTTCCTGATCGTCTTGTATGATTGTCCTCTATAAAGACGGATAACTTTAAGTAATAGGAATGCAACAAAGATCAATTCTTTTATCGTTTTTAGTTTAAAAAAACACCTCCCATGTCATCCGTCTTAGCTAAACAAAGCGAGAAAGTATTGATAAAAATACCTTCACTAAGGTGTCCCTTGCCAACTAAGATATTGATTAATGAAATATTCATATAAAACCACAGAAAAGAGATCCCAGAATGCAATAGCCAGAGTAATACTATTTCTGAAATTTGAAATGAAATGGTAATATGGTAGTCTTTACTGAACATTATGAAATACTTGTTTATTTGTTCGTTTGGGTAGTTTAACGTCCAATATGTTCTATTAGACTTACTTTGGATTTTATCGAATCTCTGAGGTAAATTTAGGAAGAAATCTCATCCCTACACATTTACCGAGGTGAGCGTTCTTTCACTTCCCACACCACATAGACATGGTATGAGAAGGATTTGCCACTGGGTAGTAATTTACTGAGTCCCCATACATTCTCAATGGGGACTTTGTATATGATGGATAATAAAATTAGAATCAAACCGTTTGCATTGCTAGTATGCACTGGTGCCTGATTGGGCTTTCAATGACCAATGCATGCAGAATTAAGAAGAATTTTGTTCCGATACATGACAACCGTCAGTGTTTATAAACAGGACAAACGTTGTTCCGCCTCCTCCTTTTTATACATATGCGACTGATTTATTTCGATACGTGAGGATTGAATATAATATTAAAGGGAAAGTATGTTCCTGTAAAAGTATGTTAAAGTTACGAGGTAAGGATCGAAAAATTACTGCCTGAGGCCGTTACCGAGGGCGGTAGTTATTTCGAGTCCCAGAGAACACATTTTCTCTGGGACTTGGTTTTCCTATTCGTATATACATTCAATTATCTATATAAATGAAGATATTTGTACCTCTGATAGTCCAAGAAGCCATAGCCACCATTATCGAGTAACTGCGATCGATATGTTTTCATCCTGACGGTTTCTCGCCGGTTTCCTAGCAACAACGGGTGTTGCTATGTGTGTTGATATGCGACAACGTCGCGGTGACGTCATTAAGGCATCGATATTAGATGTTTACATTTTTCAGACTTCGCAAAGATTGCAATCCCATTTATTCCTATTTCTCTCTTATCCTTAAAAAATCATGTTGGTCTTGAACTAGTGAATGAGGCCATCGTTATTACAGTGCGTTAGTCAATAAAAATCATGTGGTCAGCCTGGGATGAAAACTTCAGTCTGGGACAAAAGCTTCAGCTTGGTTGGTTGACTTGTTGGTTGGTTGGTTTGATTTAACGTCCAGTTAACCATTGCAGGTTCTCACCAGACTTTCTCAAGGTTCTTTTACACCACAAGGGTGGTGATGAATCTATGAGATGAATTTAAGTGGAAACCTCACCCCTACACATTTACCGAGGTGAGAGTTCTTTTACTTCCCACACCACATAGACATGGTATGATAAGGATTGGCCTTTGATATAGCAGTAAATCTACCACTGCTGGGGGTGAAGGAGAAAAGTGGCTGCAGTGGGATCCGAATCAACAAAGTCTGATATTACAAGTCCAGTGCTCTTTACCACTAAGCTAACTCCCCATCCCGGTCGCTTTTGTTATGCTTACGTGCAAGCATATCTGGTCTGCACCACGAGGAGGCGAGGCGCCCAAGAGGGCGGACAGATTGGTAATTACTGTCCACCCCAGCAGACCAGCTTGGGGCGAAAACATCCGCCTTGTACATAACTCATAATTACTGTACCCCTAGCAGCAGTATGTAACTATAGATTGTTGGCAATGGGTTTATAGGAATATCATATAGCTATGGCCATATCATCAATGTATACCACCTGCTCCCACCAATATCGAATTTATATCCCCTCGTGATGTATGGGGTACAGCCAGTCTAACGACATCAATAGAAGGTAAATTTCCTTATTTTCAGGTATATAATATCTTATCCCTGGTATTTTGCCCCATAGACTTATCAATGAGAACTCATACTGAACGCCCAAGGAGTATTGTGAAAAAGAATATTCAAAGGGGGGATGATGTCATCAGTGTTAGCAAATTAGTCAGTCATAGGCTGAGATGGAATCTGAACCGCACTCGATCTATAGCTTCTGAAAATATGTCATTCATTTTGGTTTGCTACGTAATCTCACTTGGCTCTGCCTCATTATTACTCCAGAACCAAGACTCGTGGCAGGTTTTCAGTGGCTGTGACTCTTGATGCACTTCATCTTCAAATTATTAAATTCCAATTTCTCTATTTGGGAAACATAGGTGCACCTTCCCTTGGCCTATAAACCGAACCTCTGCCTGGGTCATCGGTTCGTTTTATCGCCAATTTTACCGCGTATCCATCACGTACAGTCACAGTAACCCTGTTTCCGTAACATGTAAGACCTGCATAAACTCTGCGGAGTTGAATTCTTAGAAACGAGACGAGAATATCTAAGCCTTCTTAACGCAGGGATGTCAGTTGGGGTCAGGAATACAAATGGAAATATTTTCCATGTGGAATTTATTGCCTCTGAGAAATTAAGAAAACATGGAAAATACACTGTTATTGGCCATAGAATGGGACTGGGAATCTGTGGGGAGGTTCCAACCACTGTTTTACTGGCGTGAATAAGGCTCAATTTACACTTTCTTTGTTTTATACAAGAAAGATAAATTCTTAAACTGGAAATGAAAAAGTGGATTTCCATGGAAAAGTGGAAAACTGTCATCCCTGTTAACGTCAGAAAATATGCTCTGAAATTAATCCCACCTGTAGATCCCAAAACCCGAAATCAGGAGAAGCACACCATAAAGTTAAGAAGGCCACAAACCTCATTCTTTAAAAGAAGCCCTAGATATAAAATAATGAACGCCTGGAATGTGCTGCCCAAAGATATTCAAACTGGTAGACTGTACTCCTTTAAGAAGCATGTGAAGCTAAAACTGTTCACTCATTAGACGGTATAACAAGATGACCATTACATGTTCATCGGTATTATGCTGCTCGTATATATTATTGGTTATTCTGTTTCATCTCATCTCCATCTCATACCATTTATTCATTCACTGTACAAATTTGTAATTACACTTTGAGAATTGTTCCTGGTTGAAACATATGTAAACCATTGCCGTTTGGCCGTAAGAACTGCTGTGCAGAGGCCATTTATGTACCTGTTATTATTCGTACAAATAAAAAAAAAACACTAAAAAAAAACAACATATGATCACATCTATATACTTGCACCGCACCTACCACAACCACTACAGACATAGATCACATCCGCAACAAATCATAGTTCGTGCATATTCTCACAGCATGGAGACGGCTGAGGTACGCGGACGGAATGCTGAGTTCCGTCGGTACTCGTGATGATATCATAACTGTGGCGTGTGTACTCACACGAACACGTACATATGACACACAGCAGGGTCTTGAAGGGCTCCTTGCCGTGTGTAAGGTCACGTAGGATTAAGACTCGTACGTGTGGAAGCGTACGCACGTGCAATGCACGCGTGGAGCCGTGCACATGCGATGATGGAGGTGTGGCAAGATGATTACCGCGGAGCAAGTTTAAAAAGAAAGAAAAAATTAAATTGGGAATGATTCGATACCCTGTGAAAGTTTTCTTTACAAGAATAAGTTTTTGCTAGGTACATGCTTTCTCGTCTTAGTAATATTAGGAAACGTCCTTACTATGAACGAAACGGTTCCTGTTCAAGGTCAGTCTTTGATTTCATACTGCCTGACGCCATAGGCGGAAGGCAGTATGAAACAAGAAACGTTTCGCCCGCAGTGAGGACGTTTGCTTTTTATTATATACGGTACCTTAGATCAATGAAAAAACGACATTTTAATGACTTATTAAGTCACACTCACAGCGGGCACGAACATTATTATTACTGCACCCCTAGCAGCGGGCAGTATTTCATAGATATTCGCACACAGGTATATAATAATATATACTTTTTCATGCTTTAATTTAGACTGGAGGGTCTACTAGGGAAGTACCCTGTTTTCAGTAGGCTCCAGTGGCCAATCGCTAATGCATTCATTAGCGTTAACCTCATTTTTCATACCTAACATATTTACAGGTAGTTTACTCAAATTCTTTTTTGTGAAAAGAACAATGGCATTCAGTTCCAGTCACACCTAATACAAGATGGGTATATATAATGAAGATAGATTTATCAAAACCAAATTATTATATACCTGTGGCTGTAACTCCTACGTATACTGCCCGCTCCTAACCATGTGGTATTTATGGCCGTACGCCACACTGTGACGTACACGGTACAGCAATAGAAGGTACAATGCCGCCTTTTAAGGTACATGTTAATACAAAAACAAGCCGCAAGTATGTGGTATAATTACCACTGATAGATTATCCCTCTGCCTGCAGCATATTTGACAATTTTACCACATATTTTTGAGGTACAACTAGAGTAATCCTGTTTCCGTATATTACCTTTTTCTTATGACATTTTCTTAGATTTATATCCAATATGTTCTATTAGACTTACTTTGGGTTTGATGACGATTTAATCTATGAGATGAATGTAGATAGAAATCTCACCTGTACACATTCACCGAGGTGAGAGTTATTTTAGTTGCCACACCACATAGACATGGTATGAAAACAGTTGACCTTTGATCTAGAAGTAAATCTACCACTCCTGGGGGTGAAGGAAAAATGTGGCTGCAGTGGGACTCGAACCCACAATGTCCTAAAACCTGCCTTAACCACCGACCTAACCTCCCAACCTTAAACAATCCGTCCATTTTTCATCCTTTTTTTTCCTTTTCAATGTGAAAATCATGTGGAGTTTTGCTCAATAGACAGTAGTGTCATCACATATGGACTCTCTAGGCATTATGTTTGTGACAAGTAATTGTGATAAATCCTAAATGAAAACCCCCCCAAAACTCGTACACCGCAATGGATGCGTAAAAATGTGTTCACAAATATGCTGACCGCCAAATATGTTTTTCTTTTACTTTAGTTTTGCATATAGATCCGTAATAACGTTCAACTTTGCCAAACCAGCCGGGCCACTAAGATCAATATTTACTTTCTGGATTGTTCCCATTGAAACTCATTTTATCCAATCATCGAGCAATTGCATTCCAGAAGGCGGAAATAAAACGGGAGTGAACTATTTGTCGTAGTCAAGTGGTTGTTATGATGGGGATTGTCCGCCGTAGAGAGCGTAGACGGCTTCAGCGGTGCCTGTGGAACTGAGGGGGTTAACCACAACATCGCAGACAGACAATCTCCCCCCAGAGTCTGCCTCTGGAGTCAGTTAACCCTTTGTGAACGGGGATCTCTGACAGAGCCGCATGCGTAGAATACTTATATAGAACGACCTGACCATGCTGTACAAGCTACAATACAAGTAGTCCGAGAGGCTCTGACTGTTTAGCGGTGCAGACAGTCAGAGAGCAGTCCCATAGAGTTCTAGGCTAACAAGTCGACCAAAATTGGCCGTTTTTAGAGCGTGCTTGCACGCGCTAAATACATCATCTAGAGTTTAGAGAGGTCACATTGAACTTTCAGTGTGCTTCCAGAAAACTATCCCTTCACTATCTGCATGTTGTTCAATGTGATAGTGAGAACAGAGCAGGGAGCCAGTGTCTCAGGGTCTTAGAGGTGTGCCCAGCTGACCATGACCAATCAATCAAGACCGAAATACCTCATTGACCCACCGGTGCTTGATATGTTTTGATCCTAGTTAGTCAGTGGCAGAAATAGCAAGTTGACTTGGTGCAAGTGGGATAGAGAAAACTGTCCATAGACTGGATCTAATCCAAACCTTTTAATTGTTATTCACTTATAATTGCACGCTCATTCATCTATGATGAACATACTATTCGCTCCTAGTTCTTATAGATATTGGTTGCATCCTTCTGATTTTGTGGTAGACAGTTTCCTGAGGCAAAATTCAGTAAAATGACAGTAATTTCATAGCTTTGCATTAGTTCTAACTAATGGAACCAATTAATAGAATAATTAACATAATTTGTGTGGTATTCTTCCTGGTGTAATTATGTTTTGGTATCGCAGATACCTCCCCATAATTCAAGAATGTTTCTTGTTATCAGAAAAAATGTGCTTGCTTGATAGTCGCAGTAGCAACCACGTTACTTCCAAATTAACATAATTTGGCCTAATACATAATGTTTTGTTTGACGTGTACGGAACAGTGTTCCGTATTTTGCCGTTTCGCCATATAACGTGAAAAATACCGTACGAACCGGTGCGTATTTACAGTATATACGGCATGGGTACTTGTATAGAACGTCCTAACCATGCTGTACAAGTCACAGAACAATATGGTAATTTACGGTTTGTACGGAACGAGGCTTTTATGCCGAGTTCCGTACAAACCTTATGCCTTTAATGTTTGCACAACTGACCATTTTATCCTACCCCTAACATATATTCCCATTGAGTTTCCGTATGCCACACTGACTGGCATACAGAGGTTTATATGCCACTAGTGGCATACAGAATTGTTATCATGTAATATTCCAAAATCGAGGAGACGGGGTAGGATAAAATCAAAACCTGATTCGTTTTTATCTTGGCCACTGCATGCCACTCCTGGAGTTTGGGCTCCGGACTTCCCTCGGCTTCGCCTTGTGTAATCACTATACCAAACTCCAGTCGTGGCATACGGTGGCCAAGATTAAAACTCATCCAGTTTCACGCTAGTATACGTACTGGATGCGGACCTGACTAAATCTCCCGTCGGCAAGCCTTTGGCATTATCCTACCCCTAATATAAAATCCCATAGGCTTAACATTGACTTTCTGTGTGCGCCCGTATGTCGCATACGGATAAAAAATCGCTCCTAGGAGCGTACAAAAAATGGACCAATCAGAGATCAGCAGCTGAAAGTAGTTCCAAGCGCCTTCAGAGCAGCAAAGGGAGCTATATGGAGGACTTCAGAAAGTTTTAATCATATTTTTTGTTATTATCCTCACATAAAAATATCGTTCACAGGGGGTGGATAAAATCAAAACCTTATTCGTTTTAATCTGGGCTCCCGTATGCGACTCCTGGAGTTTTGGCTCCGGATATCACTCCGCCAAACTCCAGTCGTCGCATACGGGAGCCCAGATTAACCCTCATCCGGTTTTACGATAGTATTATCAGTTCCGGTTGTCAACTTCCGGCATGTCTGCTAACGTACATATCATCTTTGCGAGTTGTAAAAAGTGACTTCGACGTCGAATTACGGTCAGTTTTAGCGAATTAAGACCGAATTAAGGTATATAATAATATGAAATGTACCGGCTCGTTCAGAACGAATTTCTCTGTAACAACTCATAAATCTACCCCCGTATTGGCACCATAACTATGGTTTCACATACTACTGCTTTTATCTGAAACCAGTCTATATTGTATTCAATATCCACCTTTTCCTGACAAGTGGGGTAGCCATTTTAGGTACGCACTATTTTTCCAGATGGAGTTTTTTGCATTATCTCCCATCAGCAAGCCTTTGGCATTGTTATCAGTGTGACTGTAGCAGCAGTAACAAAGCTACTCCTTTATTATCCACCTAATACAAAGTGTCCACAGAAAACAGATAGGGAGTGTGTATGGACATACATATATAATCCCATTGAGTTTCCGTATGCCACACTGACTGGCATACAGAGGCTTATATGCCACTAGTGGCATACAGAATTGTTATCACGTAATATTCCAAAATCCAGGAGATGGGTAGGATAAAATCAAAACCTGATTCGTTTTAATCTTGGCCACCGCATGCCACTCCTGGAGTTTTGGCTCCGGACTTCACTCGGCTTCACCTTGTGTAATCACTATGCCAAACTCTAGTCATGGCATACAGTGACCAAGATTATAACTTATCCAGTTTTACGATAGTTTACTATATACCCATGCCGTATATACTGTAAATACGCACCATTTCGGCATATGACGTAAAAATACTGTACGGACCGCTGGTCCGTACACTAATATACAGACCACCTTGCCATACACGTTTATTAAAATATCGGTTGTTAAAAATTAAATTAATGATTTTTAAAAAAATGTTTGGGTATATAGTAAATATATAACGTCCAACCATGCTTGTACAAGTCACAGAACTCGATGATAATTTACGGTTTGTACGGAACTCGGCATAAATGCCTCGGTCCATACAAACTGTAAATTAGCATCTCGTTCTGTGAATTGTACAGCATGGTCAGGACGTTCTATATAAATACGTACTGGATGCGGACCTGACTAAATCTCCCATCGGCCATCTCTTGGCATTATTATCAGTGTGTCTGTAGCAGCAGTAACAAAGCTACTCCTTTATTGGCCAACTTCCCCCGAGCGGAGGAGAATACATCAGGCTTTCGTAAAGCACCCAGATGACGAGTGGAGACCGAGTGGGCCGCACTCCACAGTTGTGTTTGGTGACTGGGAGAAGCTCGAGATCCAGCTGCGTAATGGAGTGGCTCGTTCTAGGTCTCTGCTTGGAGACTGATGACTGAAGCTGGTTCCCGAGGGAAACTACGTCCTACTGTGAGCAGCTCTGTCCATACCAGCGAGCAGCTCAAAGACCTTCACAATGCTGGAGACGGTGTTGAAATGTTGGCCGAGATGGTTAAGGCCACTCAAAAAAAACAACTTGTTTCTCATCACCAAGCCATGAAAATTCTGACGAGGGCACTTTTTTTTCTTCTTTTTTTTCCTGCTAGATCAAAGATGGCTTTTGAAGTGTCATAAAATGGGCTTCAGACATACAGTAAAACCCTGCATAAGCGGACACCCTCCGATGCGGGCCAAAGTCACGCGCGGTTTCCTGATTTGTACTGGCTATACGTTTAATGCATCCCTGAAATCAGGAGCTTTAATTTGATACTAAATACACATACCTTTCATAATTTCTATCAAGGTTCATCTTATCTTACCAAAAAAATGAAATAAAAAAATTCTAAAATCGTTTTTTCTGATACGCGCGGTGATGAGAAACAAGGTTTTTTTTGGAGTGGCCTAAATGCATGAGATGAATATTATTAACCCTTGAAGGAAGGCCGCCTGTGGCAGAACTACAGGCTTAGGGATAGCTACTTGTGTCTAGGTGTACTTCTAGGGGGCGGATGCATCTTATTACCCACCAAATACATAGTTTCCATAGGAAATGTATAGAGCACCTGGAATCAACTACAGGGAGATTCTGACATGTCGGAATCTCCTGCAGGAGATTCCGGAAAAAAAGTCCCATCCATAATGAGGTCAAATCATCATGTACTTCAAAATAAGTTTTTGGAATGTTCATTCAATATCAATTATTTAAGATCAATCATGACAATCTCATTTACCATCAGAAATCACTGTCATAGCATGCTTTTCACGCTAAAATCATGGGGAAATGGCGAACTATATTATTGGTGTAAGTATACACCGAATTACTGCCAGGCTTGACAGTGCTATGGTGTTTGGAACTAAATGTCTTGCAGAAACATATCTATTGCAATAGATTTGTTATCAATCTTAAAGGTGGGTAATAAATACAATAACGACTGGTTTTGTATACGAGTGACCGTAATCTCCTCGTAGTTGACAAACGTAATATCCTCGCTAATCGCTCGGATATTACTACGCGTCAACTACTCGAAGATTACGGCCACTCGTACACAAAACCAGTCTTTATTGTGTATGTCCTCTGACCTTAGAATTCCAAGGCTCGTCACGTGATATAATACGTTATATTTTATATTTTTATTTCTATCATCTATAAATCAGAAATACTATGATAGGCCTACATTCCATGCAAATTTCAAATTCATTGATACATTATTTCCTTTTTAAAAGAACATTTATAGATATAAACAGGGATGAAAGTCGGGACTGATGAAAAAGTCGGAAACAAAAACACAAAAAAAACTGGGGCGTATTCGGGGGGGGGGGGGGTGTCGCCCCCCCCCCCCCCCCGGTGCCGTCAAACAAAATTTCGGCACTTGACGGAACTCTGACGGCAGTGTCAACGGCCCTTGGCGCGTTTAACTGCCGCCAGAGTACTGACTGCGGAATTTAGTTTCATTTTATGATTTTCATACTTTGTTAATGATCATATTTCAAGATACAGAAATTTCTGATTTCCGTCAATTGTCGGCATCATTTCTCAAAAATATATAAATCCGCATTTAACAAGGAAATAATGGAGCAATATTAATCAAATTTTCACAGAATGTAGGTCTAACATCACAAATAGTACTTCTAATAAAAAAATGAAATATTTAAGTTCATATATCGTATCATGTGATTAAACACTCAAATTATGGGTATTAAGTACCACCAGCACCTGTCCTTAAGGGGGTAGCTCGGCCGCTGGCACCCGTCCTTAAAGGGTTAAGAAACCAACAAGTTTTGGTCAAAGCCATTGTTCTCCAGGAGTGTGATGCAGAGTGATATGAATGAGGCTACAGCAAAGTGAATATCATGTAGCTTTCAAACGAGTTGGAGAACAATGACTTTGACCAAAACGAGTTGCTTTCTGTATTTATCGCACCCCTGTACACACTAAAAGAATGGACAACACACAGGATATAGACCGTAGAGAACGGACTGCAATACCCATAGGGGCATGGAGAACGAGTTCCCAATGTTGAGCCTATAGGATCAAAATACAAGGGCTGATTTAATTAGTAGAAACAGCCCTAGGTGAGAGTCAAATTGGATTTATACAACAAGGCTTGTGTGCGTAGTGATCTTCGTGATGCGAAGACAGAAGCGGTACGGGCCGAGTTACTTAAACCCCAACTGAGTCTCACCGAGGGTGGTTTAGTATTGATCCAACCTGGTCTCCATGAATTTTACATCAAAAGAGTAATTACATTAAAAAACACTTAAATATTTATGCCATCCTCTATCTCCTCCCTCCATGGACTCTCTCTCTATCCCCCATCTCTCCTCTCCTCTCTTTCTGTCCCTCTACACTTCCCATCTCTCCCCCACTCTCCCCTCTTTCTGTCCCTCTACACTTACTATCCCTCCCCCACTCTCCCCTCTTTCTGTCCCTCTACACTTCCCATCTATCCCCCACTCTCCCCTCTTTCTGTCCTCCACACTTCCCATCTCTCCCACACTCTCCCCTCTTTCTGTCCCTCTACACTTACTATCCCTCCCCCACTCTCCCCTCTTTCTGTCCCTCTACACTTCCCATCTCCCCCACTCTCTCCTCTTTCTGTCCCTCTACACTTCCCATCTCCCCCACTCTCCCCTCTTTCTGTCCCTCTACACTTCCCATCTCCCCCACTCTCCCCTCTTTCTGTCCCTCTACACTTCCCATCTATCCCCCACTCTCCCCTCTTTCTGTCCTCCACACTTCCCATCTCTCCCACACTCTCCCCTCTTTCTGTCCCTCTACACTTACTATCTCTCCCCCACTCTCCCCTCTTTCTGTCCCTCTACACTTCCCATCTCCCCCACTCTCTCCTCTTTCTGTCCCTCTACACTTCCCATCTCCCCCACTCTCTCCTCTTTCTGTCCCTCTACACTTCCCATCTCCCCCACTCTCCCCTCTTTCTGTCCCTCTACACTTCCTATCTCTCCCCCACTCTCTCTTCTTTCTGTCCCTCTACACTTCCCATCTCTCCCCGACTCTCCCCTCTTTCTGTCCCTCTACACTTCCTCTCTCCCCCACTCTCTCTTCTTTCTGTCCCTCGACACTTCCTATCTCTCCCCCACTCTCCCCTCTTTCTGTCCCTCTACACTTCCTCTCTCCCCCACTCTCTCTTCTTTCTGTCCCTCGACACTTCCTATCTCTCCCCCACTCTCCCCTCTTTCTGTCCCTCGACACTTCCCATCTCTCCCCCACTCTCCCCTCTTTCTGTCCCTCTACACTTCCCATCTCCCCCACTCTCCCCTCTTTCTGTCCCTCTACACTTCCCATCTCTCCCCCACTCTCCCCTCTTTCTGTCCCTCTACACTTCCCATCTCCCCCACTCTCTCCTCTATCTGTCCCTCTACACTTCCCATCTCCCCCACTCTCTCCTCTTTCTGTCCCTCTACACTTCCCATCTCCCCCACTCTCCCCTCTTTCTGTCCCTCTACATTTCCTATCTCTCCCCCACTCTCTCTTCTTTCTGTCCCTCTACACTTCCCATCTCTCCCCCACTCTCCCCTCTTTCTGTCCCTCTACACTTCCTCTCTCCCCCACTCTCTCTTCTTTCTGTCCCTCGACACTTCCTATCTCTCCCCCACTCTCCCCTCTTTCTGTCCCTCGACACTTCCCATCTCTCCCCCACTCCTCTCCCTATCTTTCCCTGCTCTCTCTGTTCCATTCTTAGATCTCCCCGTCCCCTTTCTGTCTGTGTCTCTCTGTCTGTCTCTTTGTCCCTGTCTGTCTACCTCCCTCTCCTTGTCCTCTCTCCATCTATCCCTCTCTGTCTTCTCTCCATCTGTCCCTTTCTGTCTCCCTCCCTCTCCCCTCTCCATCTGTCCCTGTCTGTCTCCCTCCCTCTCTCTGTCCCTGTCTCCCTCATTCACTCCTCTCTCTTTATCTGTCCTGTCTGCCTTGCTCCCTCTCCCTGTCCCCTCTCCATCTGTCCCTCTCAGTCTCCCTCTCTGTCCTCTGTCCATCTGTCCATGTCTGCCTCCCTCTCACTTTCCCCTGTCTATCTATCCCTGTCTGCCTTGCTCCCTCTCCCTGTCCCCTCTCCATCTGTCCCTCTCAGTCTCCCTCTCTGTCCTCTGTCCATCTGTCCATGTCTGCCTCCCTCTCACTTTCCCCTGTCTATCTATCCCTGTCTGCCTTGCTCCCTCTCCCTGTCCCCTCTCCATCTATCCCTTTCAGTCTCCTTCTCTGTCCTCTGTCTATCTGTCCCTGTCTCCCTCCCTCACTCCTCCCTCTTTATCTGTCCTGTCTGCCTTGCTCCCTCTTTCTGTCCCTCTACACTTCCCATCTCTCCCCCACTCTCCCCTCTTTCTGTCCCTCTACACTTCCCATCTTTCCCCCACTCTCCCCTCTTTCTGTCCCTCTACACTTTCCATCTTTCCCCCACTCTCCCCCGGTCTCCCTCCCTCTTCCCTCTTTATCTGTCCCTGTCTGTCTTGCTCCCTCTCCCTCTCCCAGGGCCCTCTCTGTCCCTGTCTGTCTTTCTCCCTCTTCCTCTCACCTGTCTATCTGTCCCTATCTGTCTCTCTCCCTCTCTCTGTCCTCTGTCTGTCTCTCTCTCACTCTCCCCTATCTATCTGTCCTCTGTCTGTCTCGTTCCCTCTCCCCTGTTTATCTGTCCCTGTCTGTCTTTCTCACTCTCCCCTGTCTATCTGTCCTCTATCTGTCTCGCTCCCTCTCCCTCTCCCCTGTCTATCTGTCCCAGTCTCTCTCCCTCTCCCTCCCTCTCCCCTGTCTATCTGTCCTCTATCTGTCTCCCTCCCTCTCCCTCTCCCCTGTCTATCTGTCCCTGTCTGTCTCTGTCTCTCTCCCTCTCCCCTGTCTATCTGTCCCTACCTGCGTCGTTCTCTCTCACCTCTCTCTGGGCGCTGGGTGGCGGGTAAAGGTGAGCTGCTCGTAAACAAGGGGTCTGACAAGGAGCTCACGCACCCCCCCCCCCCCGGTCCCCCGGTCTGGTATGCATCGCCACCTGGTGAACTGTGCTCCCAGGGCAGAGCGGGGCCAGGGGAGGGACGTCTGTATTCACAGTATGCAGCTTGGCAACGACCACCCCCGTCACACCAAAAATAAACTCATAAAAATACCAACCCTGTCACACCAAAAATAAACTCATAAAAATACCACCTCTGTCACACCGAAAATAAACTCATAAAAATACCACCCCCGTCACACCAAAAATAAACTAAAATAAAAACCAACCCTGTCACACCAAAAATAAACTCATAAAAATACCACCTCTGTCACACCGAAAATAAACTCATAAAAATACCACCCCCGTCACACCAAAAATAAAATCATAAAAATACCAGCTCTGTCATACCAAAAATAAACTCATAAAAATACCACCCCCGTCACACCAAAAATAAAATCATAAAAATACCACCTCTGTCATACCAAAAATAAACTCATAAAAATACCACCCCCGTCACACCAAAAATAAACTCATAAAAATACCACCTCTGTCATACCAAAAATAAACTCATAAAAATACCACCCCCGTCACACCGAAAATAAACTTATAAAAATACCACCCCCGTCACACCAAAAATAAACTCATAAAAATACCACCTCTGTCATACCAAAAATAAACTCATAAAAATACCACCCCCGTCACACCAAAAATAAACTCATAAAAATACCACCTCTGTCATACCAAAAATAAACTCATAAAAATACCACCTCCGTAATACCAAAAATAAACTATAAAAAATACCACCCCCGTCACACCAAAAATAAACTCATAAAAATACCAGCTCTGTCATACCAAAAATAAACTCATAAAAATACCACCCCCGTCACACCAAAAATAAAATCATAAAAATACCACCTCCGTAATACCAAAAATAAACTATAAAAAATACCACCCCCGTCACACCAAAAATAAAATCATAAAAATACCAGCTCTGTCTTACCAAAAATAAACTCATAAAAATACCACCCCCGTCACACCAAAAATAAACTCATAAAAATACCACCTCTGTCATACCAAAAATAAACTCATAAAAATACCACCCCCGTCACACCGAAAATAAACTTATAAAAATACCACCCCCGTCACACCAAAAATAAACTCATAAAAATACCACCTCTGTCATACCAAAAATAAACTCATAAAAATACCACCCCCGTCACACCAAAAATAAACTCATAAAAATACCACCTCTGTCATACCAAAAATAAACTCATAAAAATACCACCTCCGTAATACCAAAAATAAACTATAAAAAATACCACCCCCGTCACACCAAAAATAAACTCATAAAAATACCACCCCCGTCACACCAAAAATACACTCATAAAAATACCACCCCCATCACACCAAAAATAAACTCATAAAAATACCACCTCTGTTACACCAAAAATACACTCATAAAAATACCAGCTCTGTCATACCAAAAATAAACTAAAATAAAAACCCACTCTGTCACACCAAAAATACACTCATAAAAATACCAGCTCTGTCATACCAAAAATAAACTAAAATAAAAACCAACTCTGTCACACCAAAAATACACTAAAAGAAAAATACCACCTCTGTCACACCAAAAATACACTCATAAAAATACCAACTCTGTCATACCAAAAATAAACTCTAGAAAATAGCACCTCTGTCACACCAAAAATAAACTCATAAAAATACCACCCCCGTCAAACCAAAAATAAACTCATAAAAATACCACCTCTGTCACACCCAAAATAAACTAAAAGAAAAATACCACCTCTGTCATACCAAAAATAAACTCATATAAATACCAACTCTGTCACACCAAAAATAAACTAAAAGAAAAATACCAACTCTGTCACACCAAAAATAAACTAAAATAATACCACCTCCGTCACTCCTAAAATAAACTTTAAAAAAATACCTACAAAAAGAGAGGAAAATACCTGTAAATGAGACTACCGCCCATAACGCTGCTTCCCTCACCTTTAGTCAATTATATTTTTCCTTCTCTCTCTTCATATGCCTTAGCTGCCTCCTGTATTGTATACCTATGTCATAAAATACTATAAATACCAACCACTGCTTGAGAAGTGGTAATTGACACTACCACCATGCTATGCTTTGAATATGATTGGTTGCACTTAACACGGAAATACGCAAATAAAAAAGAAATAGATATCATACCGACTATAAATTCGTACCAACAAATTCAAAATAATGTTATGATTACAAATAACACAAAGAAAATCATTTTAAATTTATTTTACAAAGATGACGTTTGAACATGGCACTGAGTGACGTTCACCCAGCACACTTTGAAGAATCAAATGTCATCAATTTATGATAAATATTTAAGTAATTATCAATATTTATAGGTATATGATACAAGTGAAACATATTAACCTTCATGGGACGTCATCTCGTACCTTGTTTGTTCGGATAAAAGTCTTCCACTCACTCTACGATCTCGTGGAATATTTCTATGCAAACTAACGCGGTACGAGATGCCGTCCTGAGAAGGTAAACACGTTTCACTATAGTATACATTCCCGTCGCCCTACTGCACAGTGCTGCAGGTAGGTGTTGTTTTTGTGATGGCTGTGAACTGGTGGTGGCTGCTCTAGACTTGCTCAAGTCTTTGATTATGGACATTCGTGATAAAAAAAACAAAGAAAAGATAAAGTATGTTGCAGTGTGACTGGTCCAGGAATCAAAGACTTGTCCATTAGGAACAAAACCGACTGTAAATTGCAACTCCAGCCACTCTGTGTTTGTTTGTTTGTCCGAAGAAAGTAGTCCCTAGCGCGAGTAAGAATTGTCTGTTTGTTTGTTTGGGTAGTTTAACGTCCAATTTGTTCAATTAGACTTACTTTGGATTTGACCGAATCTATGAGATGAATGTCGGAAGAAATCCCACCCCTACACATTTACCGAGGTGAGAGTTCTTTTACTTCCCACACCACATAGACATGGTATGAGAAGGATTGGCCTTTGATATAGCAGTAAATATACCACTGCTAGAGGTGAAGGAGAAAAGTGGCTGCAGTGGGACTTGAATCAACAAAGTCTGACAACATTAGGATAACAAGTCCAGTGCGCTTTACCACTGAGCTAGCTCCACACCCTGGTCGCTTTAGTTAAGGTTGCATGCAAGTATATCTGGTCTGTACCACGAAGAGGCGAAGCGACCAAGAGGGTGAACAGATTGCTAATTTCTGTCCACCCCAACAGGCCCCGCTCCGTGTAACCCTACACCTCCTCCTACAGCTCCCCTCCTCTAGTTCTCCTCCTGGGTGCTATGTTATCAGAGTAATAAATCCCGCCTGTGGACTGTGAGTTAACAATTATTATCTCACCCCAGTATTTTTCTCCATAGTCTTAACGTTAGGAACTCGTACTCCATGGACATGAAAGTATTGTACCCAATACTAAATGGCTAATTTGGCGAGTTATTCCAGCAATAAATGATGTTATAGGGGATGACATAAAATCAGAAACCCACTCAATGAGAATAACTTGGTCTGTACTCAACCTCGTTTGACCGCTACGTAATTCATTCAGCTTCGCTTCGTGGATTACTCCACAGTCAAACTCGGTGGAGTACGGACCAAGCTATTCTCATCTCGTGGGTTTCCTTCTAAAGACCCCTGTATCCCCCTCTCTGAGCAGCCCCTACATGGAGAACATCAATCTCCAAGCAGATATCCTGCCCAGTAGAAAGGAACTCTGCAAGGAGAGTGCTGGACAAGTTTGGTGCTAAAGCCCGGTTCCCACTAAGCGATTTTGGGGCATTCAGAGGGAAACCGTCGCCGACTATCAGCCAAGATTTCTAGGAATTTGCTGAGCCGCTAAATGGGAACACAAAATGACAATTGCCCTACCCCCTGTTTTTCGGGCTTGAGTCAGCGACTGGATTTTCTCTAAAAAGGGCACCAGTCTCTTGCGATTCAATTTCAAACATGTTTGAAATATATCAGGGCATAGTCGCGGACTGCCCACTGTGCGACTGGCGTTTCGAGGCGATTATGCCTAGCAGTAGTCTCAGGGGCAGGAATCGCCAATTGGGAATGGGCCTTTATTATCCACCTAATACAAAGTGATTTTGTATGGACATACCCGGCGCATACGGATATGTTGTATGCTCCGGGTATGCATACGGAAAAATAGTGCGTACGGAAAAATAGTGCATAACTAAAATGAACTGATATCGACATGCCACTTGCCCAGTAAAGCTGGATAATAAATACAATATAGACTGGTTTCAGATAAAAGCGGCTGTATGCTCCTCGGAATTAACTCTGCGCAATATCCTCGAATACGCTCGGATATTACTACGCGTCAACTACTCGGTGCATACGGCCGCTTGTATCTGAAACCAGTCAATATTGTGTATTTACCAGCACCAGAAATCGGACACCATTACCCATTTGACCAGTCCCTGTATCGAGGAGAGGAGGGGTGGGGTAGGTGGAGGGGTACAGGGACTGGGGCCAGTCTAGACCAGTCCCTGTATTAGGAGGGGTGGGGTAGGTGGAGGGATGCAGGGACTGGGGCCAGTCTATGGCTGCTCCTGTGAAGCGTTATCGCTGTTAACAGATAGGTGCCCCGCTGGTGGGAGGTGTTATCATTGTAAGTCGATGGTGTCATTGACTCTGGGAGTTCAGACAGTGTTTCTGGATGTTTCACATGCAATAATAAATAAAAAATGTTAAAGAAAATCCATAACAAAACGTTCGCGCAGACAATATTTCATAAGAAGTGAAGAAAGTTTCACGGCGCAAAAATACACACAAGAATATATCCCCAAACTAAGCAAAACAATTGCTTTTCAAAGGGTTTGGTTTTTGTTGGGGTAGTCTAACGTCGAATATGTTCTATTTTTAAAGGGTTTGTAAATAATACCTAGATGGGTTTCTATATAAAACTGCTATTAATATATTCTTCTAGCTGTCTCTCTCCGGCCCGAGGTTTAGTGTACGTTAAGGAATCCCCAAACCTCTACTCTGCTTGGCTGAGGAATTAGGAGAAACCAAACGAGAGTTAGTCGAGTTGTTGTTTATCGAGTTGTTGTTTATTGCAGTGAGGAGCAGACCTTGCTGGAGTGCAATAAACAAGACTCAACTAACTCGAGTTTCGTTTAGAATTTATCTTACCCCGTCTATATTACTTCAGTATATTAAGAAATAACATAAAACTCACTGAAATCCAGTGAAAATTGTGTGACACTCCATAATGTGTGCTTGTTGATAATTTTGATATCCCTCATATCTTGCTCGCTCATTGGTCATTTTTCACATGACATCATTACACAAATGTATCCCACTAGAGCGATAAATTTCATTTTTCTGCATACTCGCCCAAATACAGTCGGCTAATGTTAAGCCTATGGAGTTTTTTATCAGGGGTATGATAATATGGAGAAACCAAACTCGAGTTAGTTGTGTTATTGTTTATCACACTCCGGCAAGATCATATATTACTGCGCGAGGCGAAGCCGAGAGCAGTAATACGCGATCTTGCCGGGATTTAGAATTTATCCTACCCCGCCCGTCTAAATTACTTCTACATTAACAAATGACGTCATTTGTCAAGTGTATCCCACTAGAGCAATAAATTTCATTTTTCTGCATACTCGCCCGAATACAGTGACCCAATGTTAAGCGTATGGAGGTTTTTTATCAGGGGTAGGATAAAGAACCCTGACCACTATAGTGGGCCCGCTGCAGATATGGGGTTCATAAACACAGACTGCTGGCAGTGTCAATACCACCCAGCTGACAAGTATTTTCAGCTGGTGCAAGAAGATCTGCTCAGGTTGCACCCGGTTTCCCCAGCCCGGCTCAGAAGAGGCAGGACAAGGTGTGACATGGAGAGCGACACAGAGCAGGTGGGGGGAGAGTGTAGGTACTGAGCCACTCCAAGTAGCTGGAGATGTATGTGAGGAATGTTGTATCATTATTTATGTACTTCTCTGTAAAAAAAATGTAAAAGTTTCTTTGATAAGAAGGTATTTTATCAAGTGGTCTACAGCCTTTATTTGCACATATGTTATATGAGGACCAGCGTTACCAAATACAATGCCTTACAAACTTTTTCCTGATATATTCTCTGTTTTTGAAGTAGTTTAAGGTATGCGTAAGGAATCGTCGCTGCGAGAATCAGGATGAAGATTTTCTATGACATACCTATAGCCAGCAAAACTAATTATATCACTGCCGGGGGTGAAGGAGAAAGGTGGCTGCACACCACACCACATAGACACAATATGAGAAGGACTGGCCTTTGATATAGCAGTAAATCTACCACTGCCGGGGATGAAGGAGAAAGGTGGCTGCACGCCACACCACATAGACATGGTATGAGAAGGATTGGCCTTTGATATGGCAGTAAGTCTACCACTGCTGGGGGTGAAGGAGAAAGGTGGATGTACACCACACCACATAGACATGGTATGAGAAGGACTGGTCTTTGATATAGCAGTAAATCTACCACTACTGGGGATGAAAGAGAAAGGTTGCTGTACACCACACCACACAGACATGGTATGAGAAGGACTGGTCTTTGATATAGCAGTAAATCTACCACTACTGGGGATGAAAGAGAAAGGTTGCTGTACACCACACCACACAGACATGGTATGAGAAGGACTGGTCTTTGATATAGCAGTAAATCTACCACTACTGGGGATGAAAGAGAAAGGTTGCTGTACACCACACCACATAGACAGGGTATGAGAAGGACTGGCCTTTGCCACTGCTGGGGATGATATGAAAGAGCAAGGTGACTGCACTGTGATTCGAACTCACTAAGGTTCTAACGAGCCTAGGTACACTGATGAGTGCCCTCGGGTAGCAGGGACCCACCATCCTTCCCCATAGAGCCACATAAAAGAATATAATATTGAACAAGGATTATGGCAAAGTTTATTGATTTCATAGGCAATTTTATTTCGAGATTTATTTTTTCCCCAACAAATAATAATTAATTTCGGTATACGCGCTCTCTCGACTGATTACTCCGCTTTATCCTACCCCTAATAAAAAACGCCATAGGTTTAACATTGACTCAATGTATTTGACGGAGCGTTGGATAAAGTGTTATTTATGCACCGAGGTGAATAAAAAAACGGACCAATCAGGGACGAGATAACGAAAGTAGATCCGGCAGCATTGATAACTACTAACATGGATATTTACAAATATTCTCTGTATATCGGTGAGATGGGGTAGGATAAATACGAAACTGAACTCGAGTTAGCCTTGTCAATGTTCATACCACTCAGGTCAGGTCTGCTACTCACTAAACTCGGCTAACGCCTCGTGTAGTAATACACAACCTGCCCATCGTGGCATAAACATTGACAAGGCTAACTCTCGTTTGGTTTCTACTAATTATCATCTCCCTGCTGCCCTAGGGCTATGAGGAAAGTAGTCCCTATGGCGAGATAGAACTCACAAAGGCCCACAACCTTGTGATGACTGGCCCAGCGCTTTCACCACTGACCATCCTGCCCAGCCGCGTGTGGCAGCCCTTCACAGCCTGTCGCGCTCGCTGAGGTTCATCACTCAGAGCGGTATTTTCGTCGTGACATTTGGCGGGAATCCATGTCTACCTGAGACGTAACCCACAGGTGATAAACATGTCACATGGCCAGCACGTGACGCGGAGCAGCCATGCTATCTTCACTCCCCACCCTGAAAAAATATCAAAAAATCAGAAAAAAGGAGAAAAAAAGGAGAGAAAAAAGAGGTAAAAAAAAAAACCTAAAAAAATCTGTATACGTGTAGAGCCCCTCCACATGGGCGAGGTAAACCCACTTCTCGTTTATTCCTGGAGAAAACGATCCGGAGATGGGAGAAACTGGGGGTTGTTTCATAATCTAGGAACTTTTTCTGTACCTGTACAAGGGTTATCGTCTAATAATATGTAAGTCTGTTGACTAAGACAATATTGGCCGTCCATAAGGTCGTCCATAAATGTTGAATGAAATTGACCCGCATTGTCCCTGGGTCTCTATGGGGTAAAGAAAAGGGTCTACATGTACGATCCTGGGTTATGAAACGGGCCCCTGGCTCGGCGGGTGTGCACCACCCATAGATAGGACTCGTAAACCCAGTTCGTTTGTAGACTGCCTGCGGGGAGGTGGGGGTATCTATTTCCGATCTCCCTCTCTCTAAAGAAAAAAAACCCAAAAAATAAAAAGGGAAGCTCATATATCTCGGCGTTATGTTCATGTTGTACTAAAATATCAATAAAATCGTGTCTGTTTTCGATTTATCGTAAGTCTACCATGCATCAGTGTCCTAGATATTATTATGTAGCTATGCACGAATGTCTCACTTTTACTGACCAGGAGCACAGATTCCGTTTGTCACTTAGTAAGTTAATGATGTTCACATGTTCCTCTGTACCACATGACTTGTTTTAATACGGCGTCTTTAATCATTTCCATGTATCTAATAATAAGGAGACATGGGGAGTGTGTCTGAATTACATCTGTTCCTTGTTGTTTTGGTCGGAAATATTCACATCGTTCTTTGAACTTGGGGAATATAGGATATCTAAATATAGGATGTGATGGGACATCTTATACGAATTATCGAGCTATGGCTGTTTCTAGAGGTCATTTACAAACTATTCACATGAGCACAAGAAGGTGCAAGAGACTTTCAGATATAGAATGCTCATGAGTGTGAACAACCTAACAGATATTGGTTTATCTGGTCAGACTCCGGGGGGTCTCTGTCCAGACAGGTATTTTCCTCTTTAGTCCTACACTTAAGTTTCTAAGGTTCTAAAAAAAAAATTAATAAAAATTAAAGGATCACAATTATCAATCGTCTATGATACAAATTGTAGCAGTCCGCCGGTTCTAGGAGTACTTAACTCACTACCCGAGATTAGATTAGTCTATCCTGCGGAGTGAGACGAGTCGCAACCCTGTGTGGTTTCCCGCACAGGTTGGTTTGGATATCCTTCGGTAAGTAAAAGGAGATACAGGATCTACAACTTTACACTTAGCCTACGGACACAAGACCAGACTTGGTACAATTTCAGGTATATCAGCTTTTATCAATACCAGGCGTATCACAGTCGCCTAGCACGGAATGTGCTAGGTAGCGTAAGGTGAGGGATCTGTTTCCTCAACCGCTGAAAGGCTTTGCGGAGAAACCTAGCAGTGTGGGAGGCTCCAAGCAGATCGCTTGATGCGGAGGAACGTACAAGTAACCTGTCGACCCGCTGCGGACTCGGCCTATATATATATTGACCAAGTTACGTAATGCAGGTAACCCCGTAGTATTTGCATACATGGGTCCGCCGGCCTTACCGCACAGCAGGGATTGGCACTCGCGGCACCTGGCGTAAAGCGAACAAACCACTGCTCGACTACCCTGACCCCTACAAAATGTTAAAACACAAAATCTTGTATGATTGTACCACAGTATACCACAATGTACCAGGATGAATCAAACAAAACAAAACAAATTGGCGGTCATTGTATAACATCTCAGGGGCCCCTGAGAGTACATAAGGACTATCTCAAGGTTACACCACATGATGAAGACAGATGAGGAGGAGGGCCGGGCATTGCCCTTCACGGGACCCATTCAGTGGGAGACAGCCACGTATCACTTAGAGACACGGGGGTCTGTTCTTTGTACGGCGACATTGAACCTAATTGAATGCTACACCCTGTGTGTGGCACTCAATGGCTGTGTGAAAACATCCGGCCGCTAGAGGGCTGTGTGTTTTGTGTGTGGCTGTCACGCGCGTCACTGATTGTGACAGTGATGGGGGGAGACTGCGTGACGGGGACTGTGGAGTCATGGACCGTGACCGCGAGATCACTCTCCCAGCAGAGATCCTGCACTCTGCGGCTGCTTTAACCATAGTAGAAGAGTAAAGAAGAAAACATCATTTCTGGTTAAAGTCTTTGTTCTTCACGAGTTTGATGCGGAGTAATATGAACCACTATATTAACGCTATCTTTTAATTTCTTAGTGGATGATGGCAGAACTAGCCTGATTATATTTCTATTAATTTTTACAGATTAGTTAGCCTTGGAATACTGACATCCTACCTTCTTGTAGATCCTGTAAAATATTCATAAATCAGGGATGTCAGTTGGGGTCAGGCAAGAAAGAGGACATTTTTTTCATGTAAAATTTACTGCCTCAGAGAGTGTTGAGAGAACATGGAAAACACATCAATGTTGGCCATAAAATAAGGGTGAGGGTGGGTGGGGAGGTTCAAACCACTGTAATATGAAGTTCAATTTATACTTTCTTTGTATTATACTAGCGACTTTGTCGATTCGTATTTAGCCTGTAGTGCGGCCACAGAGTATCTCTCTACTCCTGGTTCGGCCACCATTCACCAGACAGCGTGTTCATGGTGTTTATTATTCCGCATGACACAGGTGCTTGAGCTGATCATTAGCAATGAAAACTGTTTGGATCAATACCAGCGAAAGTTGGGATCTCATTGGTTTCTCACGAGAACAGTAGATCAGAAAACAACAATACTAAACTTCCATTTCGGCATAGTTAGAAATATATCATAAGAGAAAAAATATGCCTATGTATAGATCTACCAAAAAGAAGAGCCGGTTTGAGTTTATCACTAAACGAGAATCTCACTCTCATGGCCTGGGGCTCGTTCACTCTGTCTCTATGTGCGGGAGCATCTCCAATCGGATCCTACGAGAATTCTAACGTTTTATATGTGGTAGGTAACAAGAAAAATAATTTCATAAACTGTTAAGGGTATCAAGGATGTCCTTGGAAAAAAAGGAAAACTGTAAAAGAGACAAATATGTCCAATACAAAACAAAGATCTGTAAACCATCGTATACATGAGGAGGTACAAGGAAGAGAAATCCAACAATGTGGGTTAAGTGCCAGAATAAACAGCCGAAACGCCTCTGTATCTTTAGGAACAGGCCCCATGTAAACAGGAGGGTGGGGTTCGTGTGTATAAATACGCCGCACCCCTTCAGCACAGAACCCATAAACACAAGCGCATCAGGCTCTGTGATGCCTAAAGCCCTGTCTCCACTGTGCGGTTCTAGGTACATAGGTACGCCCAGTCTGAGACCGGGCGTACCTATGTACCTCATAAATCATAATTTACTGTTATCAGACTGCTGTGGTTAATACTTTTCTAAGTACATGTAGGCCCTAACTGAAGTGTAGGGTCTATTGCCTGGAAGGACCAGGCAATGTACTGGTTTTTATAATTTTTCAAAAATCTTGGACTCCCTAAGGAATCCAAGAATTTCATTCTTACCAGTGTTGTGGAACACACTGTGCATTGATGTTGCGTTTTTCAGGAATGTTTCCCTGCTTTTCCGAGTTAACTGACAATGAAGCATGAGATGAGTTTGTATGGCGATTCAGGAGATCGCCGCCTTGACTCACTTGGTGTGTCCCCAGATTTAGGCCACTAAAAAAAAAGACTTGTTTCTCAACACCGCGCGCATCAGAAAAAAAAAACGATTTTAGAAGATTTTTTTTTAAAATAGGTGAACCTTGATAGAAATTATGAAAGGTATTTGTATTTAGTATCAGATTAAAGCTCCTGATGTCAAGGATGCATTAAGCAGACACCCTGCATAAGGGGCCACTTTGGCCCGGATCGGAGGGTGTCCGCTTATGCGGGGTTTTACTGTATGTCTGAAGCCCATTTTATGGCACTTCAAAAGCCATCTTTAATATAGCAACAACAACAAAAAAAGAAAAAAAAAGGCGCCCTCTCATATTTTTCATGGCTTGGTGATGAGAAACAAGTTTTTTTTGAGTGGCCTTATACCGACACACGATTTCCGAAATCGCTAACGCAAATAGCCTGAATGTGAACTATTATTTCACATTTCTCCTGAGTATTACTTCTGAAACGCTAAATCATCGGTGGGAGATATTAATATAAAATCATATCTCACATAGATTATTTTTGTGTTGGCTATTCCGGAAATCCTGCTGGTACTCGCTTGGTGTGTCTCTGGCTTTAAAGCCGGAGACAAACCAAGCCAGAAACACAGCGATTTCTGGAATCGCCGACACAAAATGGCGTGTATGTGAGCTGTTATTTCAGATTTCACCTGATTATTGCTTCAGACATGCTGAATCATCGGTGGGAGATATTACTCACATACTATCGTAAAACTTGATGAGTTTTAATCTTGGCCACCGTATGCCATGACTGGAGATTGGCATAGTGATTTCACGAGGCGAAGGGAGTGAAGTCCACAGCCAAAACTCCAGGAGTGGAATGCGGTGGCCAAGATTAAAACAAATCAGGTTTTGATTTTATCCTACCCCGTCTCCTCGATTTTGGAATATTACGTGATAACAATTCTGTATGCCACTAGTTGCATATAAAACTCCGTATGCCAGTCAGCTTGGCATACAGAAACTCAATGTTAAGCCTATGGGATTTTATATTAGAGGTAGGATAAACGCAAATCTCTGTTGGCGATTTCATAGATCACTATCGGTTCTTGTTTGGTGTGTCACAAGCTCAAAGATAAATGCTGGTAGGTATCGCAGTGCCCTCTATATCTATAATCAGAACTTATCTTAAACAGGTTCTGCCATCTGATTTCATGAAAATATTGCCCCATAGACATTGTTTCCCATAGACACCAATGCTTAAGCACTTCTCCAGATGGACTTCCCAAAGAAGTTAGCATGGTGACATAGTATTTGCCTAGCTTTTCTCATTTGTATATATTCTCAACTATCATAATCCAGAATCATTTGAAGATAGAAATAGAACATCAGTGTCATCTAGCCACGATGTCAAAATATTGCAGTTTCCCATAGATACCAATAATTAAGCATTTATCTTCTCAGATGGCCCTCCCATAGAACTTAGCATGGTGACATGCTAATATTTTTTTGCATTTTCTATTTTCTGATATATGGAACTTATATTATCCAGAGTTATTTGCAAAAATCAATAGAATTTAGAAATCATCCGACTACCAGCATTTGTCTTTAAATGGGATGCCAGTTGGGGTCAGAAGAAATACTTTTTATTGCAATACAGGGTTTACACATTACATACCATTGCAGAGGGAATCAAGGAATCAAGGGAAAGCTCAAGTTTTTACATGGGTCACTGGGGAGGATCAGAAGGGGATCATGGGCTGTGGCTGAATTAGGCAATTTAGCAGTTGGTATATCAACATTACACAAGGAAAAATATCATCTATTCTAAAAATAAAAACATGAATTTCAATGGAAACATTGAAAACTGCTATCCTTGAACTTTAAGGTAGCGTCTATGAGCATGTGATCCACGCTAAAAAACATATAGCAGACGTTACGAGCGGGGCAGTGTGATGAGTGGAGTTGGGCGACGGGAGGCGGGTCAGGGGTGGCAGGATCACCCTCCGCGGGCCACCGGCGGGCGACTGGTTTTTGTGGCCCGTGTGGATGTGATCCTCTCATTACCGTATACAATCTCCAGACACAGTCTCCGCCGTTCTGCTAAGGGACGAAGGGATGTACTCAAAGCAAACCTCTGGTGGAGAGTGATCATATCCGGTTACTCCTGGACTATGATATATTGATTGAGCTTGTAATTGTATTGTCGGGAAACGAAAACGTCACGGTCGATATCCTGTCGTAGGTCCCACTTCGCCACTTCTCTGTCAGATATTTGTGTGTTTGTTTGTTTGTTTCTTTCTTTGGGAAGTTTAACATCCAATTTGTTCTATTAGTCTTACTTTGGGTTTGATTGAATCTATGAAATGAATCTAGGTAGAAATCTCACCCCTACACATTTACAGAGGTGAGAGTTCTTTTACTCCCCACACCACATAGACATGGTATGAGAAGGACTGGCCTTTGATATAGCAGTAAGTCTACCACTGCTGGGGATGAGGGAGAAAGGTGGCTGTACACCACACCACATAGACATGGTATGAGAAGGACTGGCCTTTGATATAGCAGTAAATCTACCACTGCTGGGGATGAAGGAGAGAGGTGGCTGTACACCACACCACATAGACATGGTATGAGAAGGACTGGCCTTTGATATAGCAGTAAATCTACCACTGCTGGGGATGAAGGAGAGAGGTGGCTGTACACCGCACCACATACACAAATGAATATGAAAACAAGAATTTCCTTGGGAAATAGGAAAACTGCCATCTCTGGGACTCAATCAAACTTCGTTAGAAGAAACACTGTTATTGGAAACTAATTTGCCAGCTTCCAATTCTTTCCTATGCATTAGAGACAATTTGAGTGACACTTTCGCTCAGTGAAGTAAGAATTCTGAACCAATATCTAGTATGAATCTCAAAACCTTAAGAGACAGATAGTAAGAGAATTAGAGAGAGAGAGAGAGAGAGAGAGAGAGAGAGAGAGATAGAGAGGGAGAGGGAGAGATAGAGAGGAGAGAGAGAGGGGAGGGAAAGGGAGAGAGAGAGGGAGAGAGATAGAGATAGATAGAGACAGGAAGAGAGAGAAAGGGAGATTGAGAAACAGAAAGAGAAATACTGAGAGAAAAGAGATAGCAAGAGATAGAACGAGAGATATAGAAAGAGAGATAGAAACAGCGAGAGACAGAAAGCGAAATAGAGAGAAAAAGAGACAGAGACAGCGAGAGACATAGAAAAAGAGAGCGAGAGAGAGAGAGAGAGAGAGAGACAAATAGTCGGCCAGAGACAGAGAATATATACACAATAATGACTGGTTTTGTGTACGAGTAGCCGTAATCTCCTCGTAGTTGACGCGTAGTAATATCCGAGCGATTAGCGAGGATATTACGTCGTCAACTACGAGGAGATTACGGTCACTCGTATACAAAACCAGTCGTTATTGTATTTATTACCCCCCGAATTACTGCCACGCTTAACAGTGTTGTGGTGTATGGAACTAAATGTATTACAGAAACATTTTTATTGCCATAGATTTGTTATTATCTTGTAGGTGGGTAATAAATACAATAACGACTGGTTTTGTGTACGAGTGGCCGTAATCTCCTCGTAGTTGACGCGGAGTAATATCCGAGCGATTAGCGAGGATATTACGTCGTCAACTACGAGGAGATTACGGTCACTCGTACACAAAACCAGTCATTATTGTGTATTTAACAAAGGGCATCTAACAACAAAGCAGAGCCTCCATACCCTGGAGCTTTGTCACAGCAAGGTCTTAGTCTGCACGTAGACGTCTATCGCTCTCTGCATAATTGTGCCAATCGAATAGTCCGTTCACGCACCGCGCCGCCTTCGGGTTACGGTACGTGAAGGTCTAACAGAGCATGGCTCTGACTGGCCTGCCACCTTTAGTCAGAGGAATTTTGTGGTTGGCTTTTCTATTTATAGCATCAGTTTGACAAGCAGGAATCCCAGACTGTAGTATGTCCTGTTGTCGCCAGGGCACACCCCACTTCAATGTTACTATTTTCTTTTGTGTATCTTTGAATAAAATAATCATTATCAATATGTTTGATAATGAATGTTTTGTATCAAGTTTCTCTACATTATAAAGGCAGACTGAAAAACGCCCTGATAGAGCCTAGCGCCATTCTGGGAATCATTGTAACTCTCCAAGCTGATTTATTTGGTACATGCCCAGTAAAAGCTACTCTAGGACCTCTGCTTGAAGAGTAACATACTGGTTACTGGCAAATCAATCAGGACAGGTTAGTACAAGCGAAGGTAGGAATTCCTGCCTTAAAATGGCAGCGCATAACAGTCTGAGTTTGAGCCTGTGTGCCCTGGGCCTGGCGACAACAGACTGTACTAGAGTCTACCAATCGAACTGCCACCTTCACCTTCATAGGTCAGACTATAATCCATCAGGAGCTCCTTCAAAGGACATGCCACAGCCTAGAGATATGTGATATCCGCTTACATATAAAAACCCGACTAATAATATATGTTATTTGACACACCTATGACCTATTGACCTCCAGGAAGGAGTCCGTGCAGTGCTGCACGTCCTCCATGCCGCTGGGCCCTGGCGAGAGACGGCTGATAGCTCAATCTTGCCGGGTACCAGCCGCCGTCAGGGCTCCCCAAAGCAGACGACAATTTTCCCGCCAATGGAGGGCTCTTACAAGGGACAAGGAGGGTGTCCACATTGTTTCCCCATGAATTATGGGTAATTTGCCGCCCAATCGCTGGCGTGATGTCCCATGAAGCCGGACATAAATTATCTAAAGTCACTCTGTACCAGGGGCCCGTTTAATAAAAGGTATTATCCTACCCCTAATAAAAAAACTCCATATGCTTAACATTGGGTTGCTGTATTCGGTCTGGAGTTCAGAAAAATGAAAAATATCGCTCTAGTGGGAAACACTTGAAAAATGACGTCATTTGTTAATATAGAAGTAATTTAGACAAGCGGGGTAGGATAAATTCTAAACCAAACTCGAGTTAGTCATGTTATTGTTCATCGCACTCCGGCAAGATCGCATATTACTGCTCTTGGCTTAGCATCGCGCAGTGATATCGCGATCTTGCCATCATGCAATAAACAACAACATGACTAACTCTTGTTTGGTTTCTCCATAGGATCGTACATAAAGACCCTTTTCTGCATGCGATAATTAAATGGAACAGAACGAGAGTTAGAAGGTCGTGTTGTTATGTCACGATGGTCAGGTAGCGAATTACTACGCGAGGCGTAGCCGAGCGTAGTGAGTAGCTTATAGGATTTTCCCAAAGTCGGGGTGCGTCTTATACACGGGTTTTTACCCAGAACACTCAACCCCCGGGAGCGTCTTATAGGATTTTCCCAAAATCGGGGTGTGTCTTACAGCAGGTTTTTACCCAAAACACTCAACCCCCGGGAGCGTCGTATAGGATTTTCCCAAAGTCGGGATGTTTGTTTGCTTGCTTGGGTAGTTTAACGTCCAATTTGTTCAATTAGACTTAAATTGGATATGACTAAATCTATGAGATGAATGTAGGTAGATATTCCACCCCTGCACATTTACAGAGGTGAGAGTTCTTTTACTTCCCACATCACATACTATAGACATGGTATGAGAAGGATTGGCCTTTGATATAGCAGTAAATCTACCACTACTGGGGATGAGGGAGAAAGGTGGCTGTACACCACATTACATAGACATGGTATGAGAAGGACTGGTCTTTGATATAGCAGTAAATCTGCCACTGCTGAGGGTGAAGGAGAAAAGTTGCTGCAGTGGGACCCGAATCAACAAAGTCTGACAACCTTGATATTTGTCCAGTGTTGATATTTATATATAACTGCATCGAGAATCGTATAAACAGACACTACTCCACGCATTTTGATGTGCCCGAATCGTCATCGAGGCGAAGCCGAGTGATGATTATGGCACATCCAAACGAGTGGAGTAGTGTCCATTTTACTATTCGAGTGTGGTTCTGGATTTATCTCACCTCTTTCTATGACATTAGATAGTATCAGAATATCAGAATACTTCGAATATACCTAGCAAACCCTTATGAAGTCATCTCAAATTCACTACGCCACGGACGTGGCGTAGTATCGTCACTTTACGGGGGTGATCGTTGAGTATTTTTTCCTTGTGTTATTTCTATGGCGAAGCTTGTACCAGGGGTGAGATAAAGCGGTAAGTCTACCACTGCTGGGGATGAAGGAGAAAGGTAGCTGTACACCACACCACATAGACATGGTATGAGAAGGACTGGCCTTTGATATAGCAGTAAGTCTACCACTGCTGGGGATGAAGGAGAAAGGTAGCTGTACACCACACCACATAGACATGGTATGAGAAGGATCGGCCTTTGATATAGCAGTAAATCTAACACTTTTTTTGTTCATACCTTCACCAGGTTCAGAAAGACCACTGCTCGTCTTCACAAATAACACGACCATTATTCTAAATCTAAAACGTTCTTGTGCCCCTCTTTAGTTCAAAGGTGTCCTTTTAGGCGGCCAAATAATTTCTTCCCACACACTACCCTTTAACCAAAGGCATAGGAGAAAAAAAAAACTTTTTGTGAAAGAAGAATAACAATCTTCCAATTATTCCAAGGAATCCAAAACGTAACATGAAACACCACTCACTGAGCCTCCGCTCTCACATGGTTTCTATTTTTAAATTGTGACCAATGAGATAAGATCAAAAACCGTATTTGTACTATGTTTTAACCACACTCATCATGTGCGGGTTTATCGTCTTCTATAAGACTGTGAGCACGTTTTTATGAATGTTTTTCCTACTTTTTTTTATAAATGCGTATGACCAAAGTGTCCGGCCTACGTGATCTTAAAACAAACACCCACGTCAGTTCTCTGTCATGTGTTTTTATTTCATTTCTTTTTTTTGTATATTTGTCCTTTGTTGTTATGTTTTGCGGTATTTTTCTTCTAGAAACTCGGATTTCTGGATTACTTCCGTGGATAGTAGCACTGCAGCTGTGGTTTCTGTTTCACTGTTTGTGAATATTCCTATGTATACAGAAAAAAAGGAAACATCCTTACTGTGGCCGAAACGGTTCCTGTTCGAGATCAGTCGTCCATTTCAAGGGCATAACCCACCAGGTCGATTTCTCACCCCATCAATTGTTCCTGGGCCCTTAAGAGGAAACTCACGTGTTGTAATTCATTTAATTCTGATAACAATAGTTTAATAAATGACCATTTTCAAAGAATTGAGAAATTCTAGGGCATCCGATAATAATCGGCGATTGTCTTATTACGGAATGGGCTACCGTCGGTCCAGTGGAACACGGCCATCAGACAGCCCATAAGACAGCGACATTTTCCACAGATTCTCACCGATCCGATCACCGACTATATTGGGGAACATATATGTCGCCGTCTTATACCCTTTGCAATGATTCCCGATCACACCTTTCCATTGTACAGCGACCCGAATGAGATCAAAGAGAGCCGCCGGGAGCCGAGCCGGGATGAGCCACGGGCCGCTGGTGTGGAATCATAGAAAATAATTCAAAGTTTAATAACTTCGGATCCAATTAAGAAATCGGGAAACGGTTTTCAGATTTATCTTTGCCTCTCTCTACCCTACAAATCGATATAAGGCACTTGTAAATCGGACTAGGTGATAGGCAGCATCGCTATTCAAATGGCCTGCTCAGAATCGGGAACAGTCGGTGAAGTGCGTACAGCGACACAATTAAGATCGGGCAGAGCCGGTCATTACCCCCACGCTAGTAATGCCCGACCCGATTATAATCGGATCTGTGAAGTGCATATAGCGACCCGATTCTGACCGACCCGACGGATTTGTCGGGCAAAGGTGTGATCGGGCACAATGGTCGGGTCGCTGTCTTATAGGCTGTAAAGGGCCTGACGCCGTAGGCAGTAAGAAATCAGCGACTGACTGAGAACTGGATTAGTTTCGTCCACAGTAAGAATGTTTGCTTATCATTATATTCCTCAAATCGATGAATAAACGCCATTTTAGTGACTTAGGTCACAGTCACAGCCGCACGATCATCATTATAACTACACCCCTAGCAGCAGGCAGTATTAGATAGACATTCGTACACAGGTATATAATAATAAAGAAAAAGTAATCAATGATTTTTGGGGCGGGCAGCCTTAAACCACGAGAGGTTGACACGTAGTAATACATGAGCCATAGCGAATGTATCATGTTGTCAACCTCGAGTGGTTTACACAGGCGACCATCAAAAACCCATTGATTGTTGTATTTCTTTCCTACGGTCATTAATGATAACTTCTATTCCTAGGACTGAGTCCTGAAGGAGGTTATTCAGAACCGAAACGTCGACGACAGGTCCAGAACCTTAATGCCTTCACTGTGATCAGCTTATACCTAATATAAAGTTTTTGAAAATATGACTGCCTAGAAATTGTGGCGTTTTATAAACTTACTCGTATTCTTTTTTTTCAATTGAGCAAAAACCATTTCATTCGTTATTCTCTTTGTTTCATGACATAGGAACAATCCCTTTTCTAGTTTGACAACATCAAGTATACATACCAAATACATAATTTGTTACACTGAATATATTCCATGTCTGGTTTCTTTTACTCCCTTTTTGGGGTTATTTCTATAACCTTAACCCTTAAGCAGGGCTTTACTGTACATACCAATGTTGTTCGAGTTTCATTCACTGAGTTGCTATTCATTGTTAATAGCTAATTGGGGAAATACTACATTCCGATTGGTCGATGCGGATCACACCATAGTACCATAGTCACATAACAACACACACGCCAATAGGCACAGAGCACACAATGAGAGAAATAGAGCCAGTAATAACCATAATTATCTCATATTGATGTTTTACTGGCCATTTATCTACCGTTTGTCGTTCCCATTATCTTTCCTTGTGCTGAGTGATTCACTTATTGTAGAAGCGTTGTACGACAACTGTGCGAGCCTTGTACGAGCTTTTTACGATCACTGTATGAGCATTGTAGGATCACAATACTTTGTTTCTTGGGGTAGTTTAACCTCAAATATGTCTTATTAGATTTACTTTGGGTTTGATGATGATGGAATCTCGGAGAAATGTCACCCCTATATATTTACCGGGGTGATAGTTCTTTTAGTTCCCACACCACTTAGACATGGTATGAGAAGGATTGACCTTTGATATAGCAGTAGATCTACCACTGCTGGGGGTGAAGGAGAAAGGTGGCTGCAGTAGGACCCAAACCCACAAAGCCTCACAACCTTGGAATTACATGTCCAGTGCTCTTTACCACTGAGCTAACTCCCCACCCCGGTCGCTTTAGTAATACAGTAGAACCTCGCCTAACGGACACCCCGCGTAAGCGGCACCCCGCGTTAACGGATTGTTTGGTCGGAACGGTTCCCTATATTAGATGTTTATTTAACCCCGTGTAAGCGGCCACCCCGCGTAAGCGGCCACCCCGCGTAAGCGGACACTTTGGCCCGGAACGGAGGGTGTACGCTTACGCGGGGTTCTACTTGCTTGCATGCAAGCATATCTGGCCTGCACCACCCCATGGCATGGCGACCAAGAGGGGGAACAGATGGATCATTGCTGTCCACCCAAGCGCATTGTTGAATCACTCGATGAGCATTGAATGATCAACCTGAGCTTACCATTAATGTAGGCCCATCAGTGATCGTTAACGGTAGGTTATGACATGAGGGGGCTGTAGCTCAGACAGTAAGGTGTAGGACTCCCAATGTTCTCTTTAGTAAAATTCTCTCAGTCGTCCCTAGCTTTCAATACTTTACTCAACGAATTCCATCTATGATTTATAAAGAGGTTGCTGTAGAAGTCCAATAAAAACAGGTGGTACGAGTGTAGGATAATATAAAAAATGTATCATCCTACAAAGTCAGGCTGTATATCTTTAACTGGAAATACCTATAATAAAAGGAATTCGCTTTGCCTGTATGTATCATCAACTATATATTTTGTAACATAGTCGTGCGACTGTAACTTTGACCAAAAAAACCCAAAAAACTTTCATGATACACATGTATTTATACTTTGATAAAGGTTTATCAATCAGGCAGGCAATGTATTGTTGTTATAAGTGACAAGAAGTGGCTGTAACTTCAATTTTCAAACTGTATATCTGGATATATTCAATATCTGGGAATATTCAACCAGAAAATAGATTGTTCATTTCTTCAAGGGACCTGACATTGCTGGTGACTATAAGTTATGAGCTTTAAATCTTTATTGTTCATCTACCTTGTCTAGGTTTTAATTAAATTATTCGAGTGCCACATCTAGCAAAAGCTCATCTTTTCTGACTGGCCTTCGTCTTTAGGTCACGATACAAAAAAAAAAGAGACAAAACCAAGCAAAACACCAACATAAACTCTGCTTTTCTCAGTGGCGACGGTTTGACCGCCTCTCACTTAATCAACATCTACTGTAAAGGTTACAGTCTGTACCAGATCGCCGATTTCTGCAACCAGACCCTCTGGTTCTGCCTTAAATCATTGGAACGAGAGTGAGAGGTAGCCTAGACTGGGTCTGGAGGGTGTTTTGCAGTTTAGACCTGAAATACATCAAACCGTGGGCCTAGAGAGGTGCATCTAGATGCAGTTGAAAGTGCAGTATAACAGGGGGCCCCATCAGAGAATGTGTTATCCCAAAGGCAGTGTGCCAGGCGACGGACTCAAAGGTCATACTCACATATTAGTCTTTTACCTTGTTCTCTAGGGCGCAAATATATCCCCATGATAAGAACTGCAAGGTCGTCAATTTAAAAATTTTATTCCCCCCCTGGGGTGGCGGGGGGCGGGGAGAAGGTATTACTTTCTTGCAGAGGAGGTGTGAAGCGCAGCGCCCCCTATAGGGACCCAACTCATATATGCCAACAGGGCAGGGTTCAAGGCGCCACTTTCAAACCTGCAAGCAGAGGGGAAGGAGCTCTTGACAATGGACTGTGTGAGGCTTGTAAGCCATAGCCTATGTGAAATAAGGCTGTATCCAACAATACCAAACAGCCATAAAACTTGGAGCTCTATTGTGGTTTGGAGTACATTAGATATCACTCTATCAATATCTGAAAAGATTTTTGATAGAGCTCTAACAGTTTGTATGTAGTAGCTGTTACTAGTTAGCCTATTTTAGTATAGGAATCTCTATTCAGCTGTCATTTGAGACCATGCCAAAACGATAGGGGGCGCTGCGCTTCACACCTCCTCTGACTTTCTATGAAATTCCATGGAAAAATGGAAAGCTGACACTTCTGTTTATACATACGTTAATAGTCAAAAATCTTTTCCGGAATCGATGTTATTAAAATATATTCTCACTTACTCGGTATTGGGATAAATCGTCAATTTTACCAAGTATTTATCACATGCAGACACAGTATCCCTGTTTTCGTATCATTATATACCTTAAAATATCCAATTTTTAACTTTGCTTCTGGGCGTGTTTTTGGATTTCGCCGCCGTACATGCCTCGAACGCCACATACATACCCCGTACGTCACCTAGGTGTCGTATGGATATAAATACGACATGGGTAGGAGGGGCCATGTGTGTAGAATATACTACCACAGGTATATAATAATAAGTAATAAGTCAATAGTGAGGTTTTGTATCCGACATGTTTCGGACTTACTAGGACCTTCATCAGGGTCCCTGATGAAGGTCCAGAATCCCTTTTACTCGTAATGGCAAAGTTTCCACTTTACCAAATCAAGCTATTTTAACTGTTTCCAGTAAGTGATGTTCATTTTGTGCCACAGTCACCTGGAGATATGATGGGAAGCGTATTGACTGTTGTGTCATTATTTGCTGCGCTTTTCACATTTCCAGTGTTAAATCTACTGTGCACAACATTGACCATGTTTTCATGACAACTGACGTCACTTACAGGAGGTAGTACATTAGTTAACTGGAAACTCCCCCATTAGATGGTTAGAAAAATGCATATATCTTCTTTGTATAGGGCACATAGCCATTGTGTTGCCCCCGCTGCCCAACATAACATCAGGTGGCGGGTCCAGTTATCAATGGAGTTGATTAAAGATAAGTTTTCTAGCATGCCATAGAGGGTTTTAACTTGTATTACAATATCAAATGTATTTGATATTGTTCATCTTGATTCCCATGGAAGAGCTGTTTGTACCCTAAACAGAATGGAGATATAAACATTACAAAATAAGTATGAATAAAAAAATATCTATAGATTATGACAGCTGAAAATAGTGGTTGTCCCTGACTAGAGTGGCGCTATCTTACAATTTCTTGGTGGATGATGGCAGAACTAGCAATCGCTCTGTGCCTAGACTGGCTCCAGTCCCTGCACCCTATGGCTACCATCGGTAATGGTGTTAGATTTCTGGCGCTGTATAGCGCCAGTATTTCCAACACTCTCCATACAGATATCATGGCTACTTGTCGGATATCTGATGGGAGATCGATACCCTCTCACTTTGATCTCAATCGGGTCACAGTCAGGAGTAGGATAAATTTATTGCTATGACAGACAACAAAGGCGGCCAGGAAACTGGAGGAGGGGAGGGGGAGGGGTAGGAGGAGGTGTAGGATTACAGGGAGTGGCTTGGGGCCATAAACAGGAGATTCTGTTCATAGTGGACAAGTCTTTGATTCATGAGTAGTCAGAGAAGGATACATACTATAATAAACTTTATTCTGATTGTGTTTAATCATTCAATGAATGTTCATAATCAAAGACTTGAGCAAGTCTACTCTGTGCCCTATATACAAGCCTCAGCGACAATAACTGTAGATAACAATTAAACGGGCAACTGTTAGCGGTATGATGGATACACGGCACTCACTCATTGAGCAATGACTTAGCGGCCGTTTAGCGAGCGATACATGAGCACCTCCCACGTTAACCCTTTAAGGACGGGTGCCTGTGGCCAAGCTACCGCCTAGAGGACGGGGACTAGTGGCACTTTATACCACTAGGGGACAGGCACACAGTCGTTAAAACCCACAGTTCAATTGTTTAATCACTGATATTATATTTAACCTTAAAAATATAATTTCTTTTGAAAAGAAATACTAATAATGGTATTTTACATACATTCTGTGAAAATTTCATTAATGTTCCTCCATTATTATTTTGTCAGTAACGATTTTGTAGATTTTTGAGAAATGATGCCTCAAGGCATCATTTGCCCTAGGCTGGATGATGCCTCAAGGCATCATTTGCCCTAGGCTGGACGATGCCTCAAGGCAGGGATGTCAGTTGTGGTCAGAAAAAGAACAAGGAAATATTTCCCTGGCAATACAGGGTTAGACATCAGATCTATATATACACCAAAAAGACCTAAAATATAGTAGATACAAATAATATTATCACTGCGGAACATGGGTCTGGAGGCAGCTTAATTGGGGAATTTATGAATCATGGTTGATTTGAGTATCTTTTACTTGTTATGTTCATTTTACACAAGAAAAAAGGATATCTTATTCCACAAATGAAAAAACACGGAATTCCGCAGAAACAAGGAAAACTGACATCCCTGTCAAGGCATAATTCGCCCTGAAAGGGTTAAGCAGTCGTTCATTTAGTCGCTCGTTCATCGCTCGTTCAGGATACAGATGGGTGTGTCAAGAGATTACATCGTTCTTATCTGATCTCCTTCCCTTATCTAAATCACATGGCGATAGAGATACATACTCACTAAGTAAAAAAAGATTTTTTAGAGGTGGAGAAAAGGAGCAGAACGATTTGTAGTTCTTAAAAAATTGATTTGTTGTCAGTGGCTGGGAGATTCATCACTGTGTATATTTGTCGCCCCGCCAGAGAATGTGTGGTCCCTGTCGAGCTTAGGAGAGAGTGCAAATTATTGTATACCTGTGGTAGTATATCCTACACATACTGCCCGCTCCTACCCATGTCGTATTTATACCCGTACGACACCTAGGTGACGTACGGGGTATGTATGTGGCGTACGGGGCATGTACGGCGGCAAAATCCAAATATTCCCCAAGTAGCAAAGTTAAAAATTGGATATTTTAAGGTATATAATAATAGAGAAACAGGATGACTGTCTCCGTATGGATAAAATACTTGGTAAAATCGGCGATCAGATGAACCTCTGCCTCCAGCATTGGTTCATCTGATCGCCGATTTTACCTCGTATTTTATCCGTACGGAGACAGTAAGCCTGTTTCTCTATATTATTGTATACCTATGACCATATGACCTCTACATACCGCTCGCTGCTACCCATGACGTATATATTGCCATACGTCACACTGTGACGTACGGGGTGTTACATCACGTGATGTAATTTCGCCATTTTTAGGTACGCTTATTTTTGACGTACGAAGACAGTAAGCCAGTTTCCGTAAAAATACCCTAGAGGAAGCCAGTTTGGGCCAGATTTTTTTGTTGAAATACAGGGTTTAGCATTACCTATAGGGGACAGAGCCAATGTTAGTTCATGAAGCAGTCACTAGGTGGTCGGGGGACAGAACCTGTATTCTGGCTCTTTGTTCTTACGAAATTCAGCTGCCTTTCAATGTTTTACCAAGGTTCCTTTAACTCTCTAAACCGATCCCAGAGCAGGAAGATATAATGCTAAAACCCAGGATATGATGTCTTTTACATGGAACACTTTATTTACATATGTGAGCAAGGCAAGAAAAGTGACATTTCCCAATTATCACTCACTTCTTTTGCACCTCCGATAGTGAAGAACAGCTACTTTTTCACCTCCTTTAGTGAAGAACAGCTACTCCGGGGGGGGGGGGGGGGGTGGGGGGCATCATGGCGGCGCCCACGGATCATAGACTATATGCTGTATACATTACAGAGGGGAATCAAAGGATTAAAGGCAAGCTCAAGTTTTTACATGGGTCAGTGGGGAAGTTGAGTGAGGGATTTTGGGCTGTGGCTGAATTGGGTGATATAGCAGTTGGTATGTCAATATTACACAAGGAAAAAGATTTTTTATCCCGAAAATAAAAACATGAATTTCAATGGAAACATTGAAAACTGGCATCCCTTCGTAATCGGTGGTTTATAACATAAACGCATTGGGTGTGTGTAATCTGCAAGTAGTAGATTACGGATCACGGAGGTCCGTAATCTACTACTTGTAAAAGTAGGAGATTACGGAAAATAATTCCCCAAAACGTCATCAAGCCTCTGAGTGGTGATTGATCAAAAATCGAAATCCGAATTTTGTAATAAACTGATAAGATACTATGTTATAAAATATATCGGTTTTTGGTAATAATGAATGATAAAGCAAAGTATGTAAAATCACAAAAATGAAAGATGATAATATTATACTCTTACTCGTATGACTACACCGAATTACCGTCACGTTGGCTGCCACCTTAGATCAACAAAAGGAAACCCATCGGGTTTAAAATCTTTGGAAATGTCAGAACATGGCAATCACTAGCGAAGAACAGTGTCTGATAAATACAATTTAAACTGGTTTCAGATAAAAGCGGTCATAATCTCCTCGGACCAGACGCTTTGTAATGCGTCTGGTCTTCGGAGATTACGGCCGCTTGTATCTGAAACCAGTTGATATTGTGTATTTATCACAAAACCGAAGCCATTGCTTCTCACAGGCTCTATGCTGTTTTCTGTATCATCAGAATATTCATCTACTAAGAACTGGCTATCGACTCTAAGCCAGCCAGCAATAATAAAGAAAATCTCACTGTATAAAGAAGGTGAGAAAACTGAAAGAAAAAGGCTTTCCTTTGTAGGTCCTCCCCAAACTCAAGGTTCAATCTTTCTCACTGCTTTTACACCACAGGAGTGGTGATCACCTCTATGAGGTGTGTAGGTAGAAATCTCACACCTTCACATATACTGAGGCCTTTGATACAGCAGTAAGTCTACCACTGCTGGGGATGAAGGGGAAAGGTGGCTGCACACCACACCACAAAGACATGGTATGGGAAGGATTGGCCTTTGATATAGCAGTAAATCTACCACTGTTGGGAATGAAAGAGAAAGGCAGCTGTACACTACACCATATAGAAATGGTATGAGAAGGATTGGCCTTTGATATAGCAGTAAATCTACCACTGCTGGGGATGAAGGAGAAAGGTGGCTGTACACGACACCACATAAATATGGTATGGGAAGGACTGGCCTTTGATATAGCAGTAAATCTACCACTGTTGGGAATGAAGGAGAAAGGCAGCTGTACACTTCACCATATAGACATGGTATGAGAAGGATTGGCCTTTGATATAGCAGTAAATCTATCACTGCTGGGGGTGAAGGAGAAAGGTGGCTACACACCACACCACATAGACATGGTAGAAGGACTGTCCCTTGATATAGCAGTAAATCTACCACTGCTTGGGATGAAGGAGAAAGGTGGCTGCAGTGGGACTCACACTGACAACCCTGGGATTACTAGTCCAGTGCTTTATCCACTCCCCACCCCTTAGAGCCACAGAGAAGCTATGAGAAAGATGAGCCCAAAGGGCAGCGTGGTGCTTTGGCGACATGAATCTCGCTAATATCCTGCGACTGGCACATTTCCCGATGAACTGATGCATGGCTGCAGACACATGCCCGATTAAGTGATGCATGACTGATGTGTCCTTGAGATGACCTTGGGAGAAGGAGTCTGATCTGTGTGTGTGCCTGGGCAACGACTGCAGACCCTTCAGCAGACTGAGAGAACTCCTCCTGCCTGTCACTCTCCCAGCAGATCTTTCACGGCACTATCGCTTGCTAATCTCTGCCTCAAGCCAACGCTGGTTCCCTGGGTATCCACAAAGGACACGGGGACCCAGCAAAGATTTGAGATTCAAAACAGTGTAACTGTCAAAAGTTATGAAACTAAAAAAACTCATTTATTATGAGTTGTGAAATATGGGAATTGTTGAATGAGCTATACAGACATTACAACTTTTTCTTTTTCAGCTTTATACCACTTTATAATGTGAATCCAAGGTTGATTAGACTGCCCCTTCGAGTGGGCACATGTGCCTTGTTGACAAAACCAAACCCTGCAACACATGAGGTGCTTTCCACTGAAGAAAGTAATCCCAGAGACTGTGTCTGGTTTGAAATAACAAATAACAGAAATGAGTGTAAATCATTAACCATATAAATATTTGTATCTCTATCTACAAGTAAATACAAAATACTGCCCAAACCATGACAAATTTAGGATATTTGAAAATCTGGCGGATGGGATAGAATCTGTCCCAAACAGGCAGGTCGATGCAGAGATACAAGCGGCCGACGGAAGTAGAGCGCAGAATCTCTGCGTGGAGAGTGGCTGACTGTCTCAGATACATCAGATTATCCACAGTCGGGCCTGACCCTTTCAGCGAGGAGAAGCACTGTGAGCGAGCCATGCCTGTTCTGGTCAGACTGCCTTTTCAGTCGGAGATGCCAGTAAGGTCGAAAAAAAAATCATTAGAAAATATTCCAAATCCAGTTTGTCGCTATTCTAGTATCTGATATGGTGAAAATCTATATACATTAAAACCCGCTTCTGGGACACCTCGCTTAAGGGGTTAGTTTGTCCGCTACTCTATATCTGATATGGTGGAAATTTATTATCTCACCCCTGGTATTTTTTCGCCATAGACTTAACATTGGGTACTCATATCCAACGCCCATGAGATATTTAGGAAAAATATCCAATCGGGGATTATGTAAAAAATGTTAGCCTATTATTCAATGTGAGGGGGAGATAAATTCAAAAACCTATTCAAGTTTAGTGTCAGTTATTCACTTACTCAGTACTCGATTCATAGCAAATTCATCACGTCACAGTGAGCCCGAACATTATTTATACTGCACCCTTAGCAGCGTAGAGGGTAGCATTCCATAGTCGTTGGGCTACAGATATTATAAAAGAAACCGTCTCGTTGAATTGCTACGTAATTTACACGGCTTTTGTGAATTACTACCCGATTCAAACTCGATGGGATACAAGCTCATACCCTAAACTTTCATAAGTTTCCTCTATAGTACACCATAAAATAATCTATAAAAGTAAAAATCCCTGGATACTTAGTAATAAATCATAATTAAAGAGAAAGTAGTTACGTCTCGCTCCATTGCTAATTGGATCTCTGCTTTGTTTGGGTAGTTTAACATCCAATTTGTTCAATTAGACTTGCACCTCTGCTGCAGACTGCAGTGACTGCAACCAGTCAGTCCCAAAGTATACTCAAATCCAGTAAACCATGAAATAAACCGGAACATAATCGGAAAACTAGCTATAAACCATAAACACAAGATAGGCGAAGTGGTGACGCATCATTCCATCTCTCATTACATCTCTATGTCTGGTTGCATCAACTACAGCCCCTCAATTCCTAAGCCCCTCCCCTCCCTCCCCTCCTCACCGCTACTCTTCATCTCTAGTTTGATCAAATCCAGAAAACCATGAAATAAACCGGAAAACTGAAAATAATCGGAGCACTAGCTACAAACCATAAATACAAGATAGACTGCATGGTGACGAATCGCTCTTGCATCTTTGCGTCTGTCTGCATCAACTGAAGCTTGTTAGTCCCAAAAGCCTCTGCCCTCCACACCCCTCCCCACGGCTATTCTTTATCTCAAATATAATTAAAACTAGTAAACCATGAAATAAACCGGAAAACTGAATATAACTAGCTATAAACCATAAACACAAGATAGACTGCATGGTGACGCACCATTCCATCGTTCTTGCAGTTTTGCATCTGTCTGCATCCACTGCAGCCCGCCAATCCCAAAGGCCCTTCCTCCCACCCTCTTCACTCCCTCCCACCCTTCCTCACTGCTACTCTTTATCCCAAATATAATTAAATCCAGCAAACCATGAGATAAACCGGAAAACTGAATATGAACGGAAAACTAGCTATAAACCATAAACACAAAGTAGTGACGCGTCGCTCAATCTCGTATTACATTTCTACATCTGGCTGCAGTTCTGGCTGCATCAACTGCGACCTGCCAGTCCCCGGGGCCCTCTCCTCCCTCCCACTCCCCCCTCCCCCTCCTCCGCTATCTGGTCTTCGGAATATTTCATAAGGTCTGGAGGGGGCGGGAGGAGGGCGGGAGAGGAGGGTGGGAGGAGGGTGGGAGGAGGGCGGGAAAGGAGGGTGGGAGAGGAGGGTGGGAGGAGGGCGGGAGAGGAGGGTGGGAGAGGAGGGTGGGATGAGGGCGGGAGGAGGGCGGGAGAGGAGGGCGGGAGGAGGGCGGGAAAGGAGGGTGGGGGAGGGCGGGAGGAGGGCGGGAGGAGGGTGGGAGAGGAGGGTGGGAGAGGAGGTGGGAGAGGAGGGTGGGAAGAGGGCAGGAGAGGAGGGCGGGGTAGGTGGGCGGGAGAGGAGGGCGGGGGAGGAGGGTGGGAGGAGGGTGGGAGGAGGGCGGGAGAGGAAGGCGGGGGAGGAGGGCAGGAGAGGAGGATGGGAGAGGAGGGTGGGAGGAGGGCAGGAGAGGAGGGTGGGAGAGGAGGGTGGGAGGAGGGCGGGAGAGGAGGGTTGGAGGAGGGCAGGAGAGGAGGGTGGGAGAGGAGGGTGGGAGGAGGGCGGGAGAGGAGGGTGGGAGGAGGGCATGAGAGGAGGGTTGGAGGAGGGCGGGAGGGGTGGGTGGGAGGAGGGTGGGAGGAGGATGGGAGGAGGGCAGGAGAGGAGGGTGGGAGGTGGGCGGGAGGTGGGCGGGAGAGGAAGGTGGGAGGAGGGTGGGAGGAGGGCGGGAGAGGAGGGTGGGAGAGGAGGGTGGGAGGAGGGTGGGAGGAGGGCGGGAGAGGAGGGTGGGAGGTGGGCGGGAGGTGGGCGGGAGAGGAGGGTGGGAGGAGGGTGGGAGGAGGGCGGGAGAGGAGGGTGGGAGAGGAGGGTGGGAGGAGGGTGGGAGGAGGGCGGGAGAGGAGGGTGGGAGGAGGGCGGGAGGAGGGCAGGAGAGGAGGGTGGGAGGAGGGCGGGAGGAGGGCAGGAGAGGAGGGTGGGAGGAGGGTGGGAGGAGGGTGGGAGAGGAGGGCAGGAGAGGAGGGTGGGAGGAGGGTGGGAGGAGGGTGGGAGAGGAGGGTGGGAGGAGGGCGGGAGGAGGGCAGGAGAGGAGGGCGGGAGAGGAGGGTGGGAGAGGAGGGTGGGAGGAGGGCAGGAGAGGAGGGTGGGAGAGGAGGGCGGGAGAGGAGGGTGGGAGAGGAGGGTGGGAGAAGAGGGTGGGAGGAGGGCGGGAGGAGGGTATGAGGGGCGGGACGGGTGGGTGGGAGTATGGCGGGAGGGGTGGGTGGGAGAAAGAAGAACTGGTCGCCGGCAGGCTACACGGATAAAGAGCCTGACGCCGGGAACAGGCTGCGGCTGGTGGGGGGCAAACACTGCCCTGGAGAGGAGCAACCAGTCGATGACTATACGTGGAGGAGCAACCAGTCGATCACTACCACATCCAGCCTGATTTTATTTCACCAGAATGTCGTGGACGCCAACAAGGCGTAACCTACGAGCAAATCAAGTTAGAACCAATTGCCTCCACTCGTATTAGGCCTTTCAGAACTGATGAGATTCTGCAGGCTTTCCCTGGAGGAAATCGAATAAAACTGGGCGGTATTTTCTACTGGGAAAGTCGGGGATGCCTGAAGGCATCATTGCTATGATAAAGCTGGTACATCATTGAGATATACCGAATTCATTCTGCAGGGCATTTCCACCAATGTTTATTTGTTGGTGGGTTGGTTTGATTTAACGTCTAGTTAACCATTAGAGGTTCTCATAAGACTTTCTCAAGGTAATGAATTTAGGTAGAAATCTCACCCCTACACATTTACCGAGGTGAGAGTTCTTTTACTTCCCACACAACATAGACATGGTATGAGAACGACTGGCCTTTGATATAGCAGTAAATCTACCACTGCTGGGAATGAAGGAGAAGTGTGGCCGTACACCACACCACATAGACATGGTATGAGAAGGACTGGCCTTTGATATAGCAGTAAATCTACCCCTGCTGGGAATGAAGGAGAAAGGTGGCTGTACACCACACCACATAGACATGGTATGAGAAGGACTGGCCTTTGATATAGCAGTAAATCTACCACTGCTGGGAATGAAGGAGAAGTGTGGCTGCAGTGGGACTTGAACCAATCATCAATTTTCCCCCCCTCATTATCATAATAGTTATTACTACTATCTCATCTTTGTTATCTTCCACTTTCTTGTCCGTTGTTTAAAGCTATTTATTATTGTTAGGTTGTTATTATTGTTATGATATTATTGATATAGATACAACATGACTCACATCAGACAAATGGTGAAAATAGAACTGCACGCAAAATGTTGTAAAACTGTGATGATGGACGAGCGAGGTTCTGTACCATCGAATCAGTACCCAATAATAACAAAAAAAAAAAAAAAAAAAAAAATGTCCTTGAGGTTACAACCACTTTAAATGCGGCTACACATTACCATGTTCCCATCATGGCCGATTCGGTACATCCGGTTTGACCGTAGCGCCGCGTATGGTGAGTCCGTCTCGGAATACGTCTATAGGAGCTACATTCTCCCTACACTGGCAACCAGAGCTACACAAAATTAGCTCTGGTCGGGTTAAATAAGCGGCCGCCTTGACCCAGTAGCGGTACCTGTTTGCTACTCTCCTACCAGATCTGTGTACTGCTTGGAGAGTGTGTTCAGTCGTAACCTCGAACCCGATTTACTTTTTTGTTATTTCCTGTTGTGTGTATATTTCGAATAGAACCACCATAAAGCTAGATTTCATTATCAATTTGGCTATGAATTTTACCTATCAAGTTCTTTTGTCTTCAGAACCTACATAGAACAAAACTCCCTGGATCGAGGCGCACCCGGACTGATCCCGTGTACATTCTCCGAGGTGCCGTTTTATATAAGCCTAAAAGACACCGAAATTTGTTCCCGATTCATCCCGACCATCGGCTCGGTGAGAGTCTGGAATAGTATTTCGGTGTCTAAAGCCCATAAGACAGCGACCCGACCATTGTGCCCGATCACACCTGTGCCCGATGGATCCGTCGGGTCGGTCAGAATCGGGTCGCTGTACGCACTTCACAGACCCGATTTTAATCGGGTCGGGCATTACTAGCGTGAGGGTAATGACTGACTCTGCCCGACCTTAATCGTGTCGCTGTACGCACTTCACCGACTGTTCCCAATTCTGAGACATTTGAACATCGATGCTACCTATCGCCTAATTTACAAGTGCCTTATACCGATTTGTAGGGGAGGCAGAGGTGAAAATGAATCTGAAAACTGTTTCCGAATATCTTAATTGGATCCAAAGTTCCTTACTCGAACCCAGAAAGTCCTACAACCTTGGGATTACAATTCCAGTGCCCTAACCACTGAGCTAACTCCCCACCCCTCAAATTTCGGTGTCTTATACTAAGTTATAGGCATTATAGGCTTTACAGAAGGCGCCGCGACAAAGCGTTCCCGGGAAAAGTGTCAATATCAGGAGGTGATCGTGGTCACGTCGTCCTTATCGACCGACTGGCCGGCCTCACTCGAGGAGCGATAGAGATTTCTCTTTGTTTTCCTGGTTTCTTTTTTTCTCCCGGCCGCTTTTCTTCACTTCCCTCTCGGAGCGGCGTCCGAGTACACAGGACGCCATTACAGCTGTGTGCGCGCGCACGTAGCAGCGTCTGACTCCTACTGCCCCCTGGTGGCCTCTGGAGGAGTCTTGAGCCCAACACACATCTACCGATTTCGGAACATTCATTGATTTATCTCACCCCTGGAATAAATGTCCATAGGCTTAACATTGGGAACTCCATGCCCCTACAAGTATTGCAGTCCGTTCTCCATGGTCTATAGCCTGTGTGTTGTCCATTCTTTTAGTGTGTACAGGGGTGAGATGAATACAGAAAGCAACTCGTTTTGGTCAAAGTCGCTGTTCCCCATCTCGTTTGAACGCTACGTGATATTCACTCGGCTTTGCCTCGTTCATATCACACCGCATCAAACTCGTGGAGAACGACGACTTTGACCAAAACTTGTTGGTTTCTTCTTTAGTACTTTTGTCGACGACAAACGGACGGTAATTTGTCTCAGGTGGGCAATTCTAAAGCCCAATGCCCATCTACCGATTAAGGGTTGAACGATTAGTTCGCATATCGTATAGGAGTCTTGTCGCAGTCAAATTACATAAGCCTTCGCTCGACTGGCTGACATCAAAGAGAGGGGGTGGTGGGTATTAGTATTAGGACATCTGAAGGAGGTTCACTAATGGTGGCTCACCCTTGCCTAGCTGTCCTACATCTACCGGCTAGTAATGCCCGACCCGATTAAAATCGGGTCTGTGAAGTGCGTACAGCGACCCGATTCTGACCGACCCGACGGATTCGTCGGGCAAAGGTGTGATCGGGCACAATGGTCGGGTCGCTGCCTTATAGGCTTTAGGATGCCTTGGCTGAAACAAATTACCATGAATGTTCCGAAATCGGTAGATGGGCATTGGGCTTTAAGGAGTCGGCCCTAGTCGGTAGATGTAGGACAGCTAGGCAAGGGTCAGCCAACGATTAGTGAAACCACCCGCTTGAGATGTTGTTTGATGTTCTTAAATCGGTCGCCAAAAGTTCATCAACATGTTGATAAATCCAGCCGCCGACAACGGAACATTGGTAAATGGCCCCTGATTGGGTGGCCGACACGGGCCGAGGTTCATGTAATTTGCCTGCGACAAGTTCACCGACTCCTATACGATTTAGGAACTAATCCATCAACCCTGAATCGGTAGATGGGCATTGGGCTTAATCGGTTTCTGGAGATGTCGACCCGAAACCAACTCGACCTGAAGTGGTCAGGAGAACTCGACCCATTTTGGAGAAATCCATTGGAGAACTCGACCCGTTACAGTTGCTTCTGAATAAGACATTTTCATATAGAAGGAAAGGGCTGACAAGTTAGCTATTAGATAAATGAACCAGCGGATATATATAGAAGATAAGTCCAGTAATGTTCAGGTGTAGGGTTAAGGTTAGGGATAGAGTTAGGTTTAGGGGAAGGGTTTCCTATTTGTTTCTATTCACAGCGCCACTGTGAATTGTAGGATATGCCTTTGATTATTTACTGATTAACATATATCATCAATATATATTAAATGTTTTGTTTGTACAAGACTATAAAAGTCGTGACAATTCAAAATGCCACCTACTTCGCGGAAGCTGCTTTCCCAGTACAGGCCGGATTTCTAAGTCACGTCTTCAATTCATCGATCAATATGTATTAATAATATAAATTTAATATTATGTTAATGATCACAAGGAAAGGCACTTCTACATACAGAAAATACAAATATGGATTTCCATGGAATAGTGGAAAGCTGTCGTCCTCGCTACAAACGTTACGTGACATTGCAGGCGCTGGCCACTACTTGGCACAGTGGGCAGTGGGTGGTTGGCTGTAGACAGCTTAATCCCTGAGGATTTGGCTGACAGCACTCTCCCAGCAGATCCTTCGCGGCGCTGCGCTTACTAATCTCTGCCTCAACCCAATGACATCACATACAGAAACTATATATCAAAATCGATGCTAATTTACCGTTTGTACGGAACTCGGCATAAATGCCTCGTTCCGTACAAACCGTAAATTGCCATCTCGTTCTGTGACTTGTACAAGCATGGTTGGACGTTATATATTTACTATATACCCAAAATTAAAAAAATAATCATTAATTTAATTTTTAACAACTGATATATTAATAATGTGTAGGGCTAGGTGGCCCTTATTTTAGTGTACGGATCACTGGTCCGTACAGTATTTATACGTTATATGTCAAAACGGTACATATTTACAGTAAATACGGCATGGGTACATAGTACAGGACAGATTTTTTCCGAAACAGGCAGATTGGTGCAGAGATACTAGCGGGCGCAGGGAGTAGAGCACAGGATCTATGTTAGGAGAGTGGGCTAACAGGCGGTGCCTTGTAATGTATTGCGCCAAGGGCCACTGGGTGAGGATAGCACCAGGAATGTGTGGGTGGGGATGCCCATGGCGATGGGCTTGTATCTGCTATGTTCTGAGACAGGAGTGGTCTGCTGACAGTGCCATTTTGTAAATACCAATCCCATTATTGTGTAGGGGTCAGAGTAGTCGAGCAGCGTTGTTTCACTTCATGCTAGATGGCGCGAGTGCCGATCCCTGCCGTGCGGTAAGGCCGGTGGACCCGTGGTATGCAAATGCTACGGAGTCACCCGCATTACGTAACTCAGTCACTATATAAGGCTGAGTCCACGGCGGTTTGACAAGACTTCTCTCGGTGCCTCTCTACAGAGTGAACGCCTGGAGCCTCACGTGTTGGTAAGGTTGCATTGAACACCTTTCAACGTTGAAGAGACCAGTATCTCTTCCCGCACTAGTTGGTGCCCCAAAGCACCAACATATTGTGACAGAAGTACCGAAATAAAGATTTGTACACTGAAACAGTCCGGAGTCTGGTTTTGTCTTCATAGTTAAGCAGTAGGTAGTAGATTCTGCATCTCCCTGCCCTTTCCAGTGGGTAAAGCCGAACCCACCTGTACTGGCACGGTAAGTACAGGTTAGCGACTGAGTCTCGGAACCCCCGGTCGGCTGTTGATCATGGAAAGTGGTAAGACACTTTCAGTGACTAGGGGTAACGCTACAATTGTATAGGGTCCACCCATAAAGTACATACGCAAAAGTTCAGAAATTTTGGACCCTTCTCTCAACCGCTTTAAAAAAAAATATATTCAAGCAAAAAGAGTACAGCATGCAATCTGCCATTTGGTTTTCATTGCAGTGTTGGTCGTATGTCCACGTAAGGAAATTGTAACTTGTTCCTCTAGCAGGAGGGGTATAAAATTATTATTCAATTTCTTATTATGTGAGAAAATATGACAGTAAGGAATTGGTGGTTGTTCAGGTTCATTCCTTAGTGTTGTACGCAATAGAACGTGAGAATACGCAAAATTTCCAAAAATGTTAACCCCTTCCCCCATCCCCTCAGTGCGTACGTACTTCATGGGTTTGTATTCATACACGGCGTCTTAATGATGTATATATATATCCCTTCAATCGGATGCCCGATTTGGAAATTCCAGGCATTATCTCACCTCGGTGTTTTTCTCCATAGGCTTAACGTTAGGAACTCGTACTCCTCGGCCGTGAAAGTATTGTACCCAATACTCAATGGCTAATTTGGCGAGTTATTCCAGCAATAAATTATGTTATAGGGGGTGAGATAAAATCAGAAACCCACTCTTTGAGAAAATATTGGTCCGCACTCCACCTCGTCTGACTGCTTCATAATTCACTCAGCTTCGCTTCGTGAATTACTCCGCATTCAAACTCGGTGGAGTACGGACCAAGTTATTCTTATCTCATGAGTTTCCTTCTATTTTCTTCATTCACATGCCAGATTATGTCCAGTTTCTCCAGTTAGAAATTGAAAAACGGCGCTTCATCATGGGACCTTTCTCGGCAGTGCGTCCAACTAGTCTAAACCGGATCCTTAGGGTACCCGAGGCGATAATAGGGAGTTTAGTAACGCCTGGAGGGTGTATACAGAAATAACACAATGAAGAATTCCATTTATTTGTTTGGGTAGATTAACATCCAATATTTATCTCACCCCTGGAATAAATGTCCATAGGAACTCGTTCTCCATGCCCCTACAAGTATTGCAGTCCGTTCTCCATGGTCTATATCCTATTTGTTGCCCATTTTTTTTGTGTGTACAGGGGTGAGATAAATACAGAAGGAACTCGTTTTGGTCAAAGAAGTCATTCTCCAACTCCAACTCATTTGAATGCTATGTGACGTTCACTCGGCTGTCACCTCGTTCATATCACTCCGCATCAAACTCGACATATTTTGTTTGGATGGTGATCGAATCTATTGAATTTGGGTAAAAGTGATTAAACTCTGAATTTAATGTGAATATACAATCCTGGAACTGTTCACTGTCTCTACTGATTTGGGTCCAATCAACAATGTCCCCAGGTAACTTGTCTAACACGATTTTCATTGATTTTCTCACACGCTATCTCAGTTACACTGGTCTGGGCAGCGACCGGTGCAGCCGGGAAAGCACGGGGAATTTCCCCAAAAGACATAGAAAATAAACGAGTTTTTTTTGGACAGGCCGCCATAAACCACAAGGGGTTGACGCATAGTAATACAAAAGCGCTAGCGAGTGTATTACGACGTCTACCGCGAGTGATTTACAAAGCTGCCTGTTCAAAACCATCGTGTGTTACATTTATATCCATCTTCTAGAGAGTAAATTACACGCAGTAATCGCCATATTAAATGGTATAACAATTAGGGCAATTTCATTACTCTATAGCACAAAGGGACTATTTTCCTGTATACTATGGCTTTTAGGCCGTACAGCACAGATATGAATCCGCATACCACAGTTGTGGTATCCGACAGGTTTTATATGATGGGTTGTTATTTACTGAGTCCCCATACATTTTCTCTGGGGTCTTTGTATATTCTGGATAATAAGGGCAAATATTTCATGTAAGGCTTGAATAAAGCACTGTTTTTAGAGCGTGCTTGCACGCGCTTAAGACACCATCTAGAGATTACGGGGGTCCATATAGACTTTCAGGTTATTGCACACAAACTATCCCTTCACTATCTGTGTGTTATTCACTGTGATATTGAGAACAGAGCAGGGAGCCAGTGTCTCAGTGTCTTAGAGGCATGCCCAGTTGACCATGACCAATCACTCGAGACCAAAATACCTCAAGACCCACTGGTGCTTGATGTGTTTGGATCCTAGATAGACAGTTGCAGAAATGGCAAGTTGACTGGGTGAAAGTGGGTCGCAGAAAACTATCCATAGACTGAGTTTAACTCAAACCTGTTAATTGTTATTCATAATAGTTGCACGCTCATTCATCAATGATGAACATTCTATTTGTTCCTAGTATATTCAAAACCTGTGGCGGTTAATCCAACCAGGGACCTGTTTTAGTAGTTTCGTGACATTAGGCCTAGACAGACATCAACAGCGGCACCAACAGTGCAAGCAACAGCAGAAAAAGTCTAGCAAATACCAGCTGATCGGAGCGGCCAATCTTATTCATATTTGAAATGATTATAGGGTATATGTATCCCCTACTCGTGTTAAAGTGTCTTTGCTTAATTCCTACGGAAAATGAGTGAAATTCCGTGTGTCATCGATTGCAGTCTTGTGATCTGTCCGTATGGTGTCACAGACGCCATCTAGACATGTCACGAAACTACTGAAACAGGTCCCAGGTCCCTGATAAACGGGCGTCTTCAGAGCCGCACGTAGGCCACCTGTACCACAGACAGCGCCCTCCAGCGGGCCCGGCGGTAACCATGTTAGCTTCCGTCCGTTAAGATCGTGCATATGCTCCGCGAAGCCACCGTCTTTCCCTGCAGTGTCAACAGTGCCTGGAGTATCTCTCCGGGTGAACCCCTCTCATAAAGCCCATAAGACAGCGACATTTTCCACAGATTCTCACCGATCCGATCACCGATTACAATCGGGAACATGAATGTCGCTGTCTTATACCATTTGCAATGCTTCCCGATCACACCTTTCCATTTTATGACCTTGTACAGCGACCTGATTGAGATCAGAGAGAGCCGCCGGGAGCCGAGCCGGGGTGAGCCACGGGCCGCTGGTGTGGAGTCATAGAAAATAATTCAAAGTTTAATAACTTCGGATCCAATTAAGAAATCGGGAAACGGTTTTCACATTTATCTTTGCCCCTCTCTACCCTACAAATCGATATAAGACACTTGTAAATCGGACTAGGGGATAGGTAGCATCGCTATTCAAACGGCCTGCTCAGAATCGGGAACAGTCGGTGAAGTGCGTACAGCGACACGATTAAGGTCGGGCAGAGTCGGTCATTACTCCAATGCAAGTAATGCCCGACCCGATTAAAATCGGGTCTGTGAAGTGCATACAGCGACCCGATTCTGACCGACCCGACGGATCCATCGGGCAAAGGTGTGATCGGGCACAATGGTCGGGTCGCTGTCTTATAGGCTTTAGATCTCACTCTCTAAGTGGTATTCTGTATAAGGTTCTCACTACGCTCTATGGGAGAAGAATTCTTAACGAAATAGGCTTAGAGCCTTGAGAATCTACTGGTACACAGGGTTCCCGCTAGGTGGCATCATTGAGATTATAGGAATCTTTGGGTTGCATTGATCTACGTCTTTAGCAGAGGAGGCAGGCCAGTGGATTCTCAAGGCTCTAAGCCAATTTCATTAAGAATATACATAGTCCATAATCTCTGGTTTAATATGCTATTTTTTTGCAAATCTGTATCTTTTTTACAGCCTAAGTTATGAGAATCTTTGTATACAAAGTTAAAAATAGGTAGTTCTCAGTCCCCCAATATGGTTACGCGGCCTAAAGTGGTGACTTGGGCCTTTCCCTGCATCAGCCAATTCCCTGAAACCATCTCACACCGCAGGCTAGCAACCCTATTGTATTGCGGCTGGAATGAATTGCCTGTTCGGAAGAAATTCCCTTATAGGGATATAGCACAAAAACATCTAAAAAGTAAAAAAGAAAAAAGAAATTCTAGGTAGTAGTAAGTGTGCAACAGAACCACTCTCCCAGCAGATCTTTCGGGGCGCTAGCGCTTACTGATCTCTGTCTCAACCCAACACTGGCTCCCGGGTATCCACTAAGGATAGGGAGAACCAGCCTACATTTCGGATTTAAAACAGAGTAACCGTGAAAAGTTTGAAGCTCAAAATATTATCATTTGAGAAATACTCTAATTGTTAAATGACCTTCCCAGACAGTCCAGCTGTTTCCTTTTCAGCTCTAAGCCACTTTATATGTGAACCCATATTTGATTAGACTGCTCCTAATGCGGAGACACACCGAGCGAGTGAAGGCAGCGATCTCTGGAATCGCCAACACAAATTGGCGTGTATGTGAGATATTATTTCATAGGGATATCTCCCGCCTATATTTTAGCATCCTGGAGGCAATAATCAGGTGAAATATGAAATAATAGCTCACATATAGGCCATTTTGTATTGGCGATTACGGAACTCGCTGCATTTCTCGCTTGGTGTGTCTCCGGCTTTAGGATGAGCACTGTCATGTTGACAAACACATGAGGTTCTTTCCACTGAAGAAAGTTCACCCTATATGCCCCAGTCACACTGGCGTAAAAAACGGCGTTTTTCCGTGTACGCACGTCTATGTTCTTCTACGCATTTTTGGAATCTCAAAATACGCCGCAAAACGCCGCAATACGCGGAGATGCGTAAAGGAAAGTCGGAATGCGCCGAAAAACGCCACAATGCGTACAGAAGCGTAGATAAGCGTTGATGAACGTTGATGAACGTTGAGAAGCGTACTAAAACGTTAAAGAAAAGCAAACAAATACGTTCCAAATCCGTAGCTAATACGTGGTCTCCAACAATTCAAATACGTAGAAGAAACGCCGAATTTTACGCCAGTGTGACTGGGGCATAAGCGTATGCCTGATCTGACATCACAAATAACAGAAATAAGTATATACTATATATCATATAAATATGTACATCCCTATCTACAAGAATGACGCAAAATACTCCTCAAAGTGTACAGAATTTGAAAAACTGGTATATGGGGCATATTTTGCCCCCAAAAAGGCAGGTTGGTGCAGAGTTATAATTTGTTTGTTTGTTAGGGTAATTTAACGTCCAACATGTTCTATTAGACTTACTCTGGGTTTGACCGAATCTATGAGATGAACTCGGGTCGAAATCTCACCCCTACACATATAAGCGGCCACAGGAAGTAGACCACAGGACCTATGCTAGGAGAGTGCAGCAGGAACCCATTTGCGAAGAACCTCTTTCGGATGGAAGCAATAAAAGCTTCATAACCACATCTATCAAAACGGGTGTATACACAATATTACCAGGATTCCGATCTGATTGGCCGTATTCTCTGCCTAGTTGACTCAGAGTAGTATAACACCGAGCGATAGTAGGAGTATTGCTAGAATACATTTAAAAAGAGGGAAATCAATACTTTGTAGCTGGTACAGCGGTATACATATTTTACTTGTCTACCCAGTCGTGGCGGCAGAATTCTGACCACACTTTGGGAATTTAGAGGCCAATGATGCCCTTCATCCTCTCCAGTCACCTTCCGTGTACTGGATACTCCGTGTGTAGCAGGTATTTAACCCTTAAGGCTCTTTATCCAAAATAAATACCCCAAAGGACAATTTCTACTAAACCCTGTACCCCGTGAGGTCAACACTGTTATCTGACGATTTAGCATTTAGAACGATTCCAACACGCTGCCATAGAGGCAAGTGAACGATGCCATCTGCATATGTAAACTGTATCTTTTTTTCTAATATGATTACTCCTTTTGACAGTATCCTGAGGCTTCTTTCTATGGGAAAGTCTGGAGGCATCTTTGGTTCCTTTTATAGGAATGCATTTAGGCATTTTCCCCCTCCATGGGTATGCTTGGAGGCATCTTTCCTCCCCTCTCCCCTTGTCTTGGGATGCATACTATGAATAGATGTCACAAGTTTCAGTTTCTTTATGTCACGCATTGTGTTGGCTCCGTAATCTCACGAGTTGAAGACGAGTGACATTATGGAGCCAACACAATGTGTGACATAAATAATCTCAAACTCAAACGAATGGTGTCTAGATTTGATCCTACCCCATTTCCAAGATTTTTGAATATTAGAAAGAAGTAACAGAAACAACACTTTATGTCACACCCGTGACATAAACAATACAATGTTAAGCCTATTGTGTTTTTTATTAGGGGTAGGATAAAGGTGTTTATCATCTCCTACTTGAGAATTCATGAAGGTACTTTTTATCCCTTCCATGGGAATACATCTTCCATACCTTCATGGGAATGCATGGAGGTATCCTCCCCCCCCCCCCCCGAATGAGAAAGGAAGGAGGTATATTTCTTCCCCTGAATGGGAATACATCTTTCTTACCTCCATGAGAGAGAATGGAGGCATCTTATTTATTACCCACCTGATACGGAGTCGCCATACTAAGCCTATGGAGATTACAGATCGCTACTGAGGAGGATACGGAGCTCCGTACCCTCCTAGGAGGATACGGTTTTTAGAGATGAAAGTAGTCCCAAACATAACTTCTTAATTACGTTGAAAAGTTTTCTAACGATCATATCTATTGCTTAAATCTAAAAATAAGTGAGTAATAAATACAACATTACTATAATTTCGATCTGTGTGGCCGTATTCTCCATGTAGTTGACGCTACGCAATACTCTTCGGTATTACTACGCGTCAACTACGCGGAGAATACGGCCACTCAGATCATGGTAATATTGTGTATATACCCTACATGGGAAAGAATGGAGGCATCTTTTGTCCCCTCCATAGGAGTGCATGAAGGCACCTTTTGTCTCCTCATTGGGAATACATCTTTTGTACCTCCACGGGAATGCCTAGAGGCATCTTTCATTCCCTAAATGGGAATGGAAGAAGGCATCTTTCATTCCCTAAATGGGAATGGAAGGAGGCATCTTTTATCCCTTAAATGGGAATACAACTTTCTTACCTCCATGGGAAAGAATGGAGGCATCTTTCATTCCCTAAACGAGAATGCCTGGAGGCATCTTTCATTCCCTAAACGAGAATGCTAGGAGCCATCTTTCATCCTCTGAATAAGAATGTATGGATGCATCTTTCATTTGCTCCAAAGGAATGCATAAAGGCACCTTTTGTCCCCTCCATGGGAATTCATCTTTCTTATCTCCATGGGAATGCCTGAAGACATCTTCCATCTCCTGAATGACAATGAACGGAGGCATTTTTCTATCCCCTCTATAGCAATGTTGTATCTCTCGTCCCCTCCATGGAAATGCATGGAGGCATCTTTCATTACCTCCGTAGTAATGTATTAAGACATCTTTTGTTCCCTCTATGGGAATGCCCGGAAACATCTTTCATCTTTTAAAAAAAAATTCTTTATCTAACTTGGGAAATTCATCAGGGGTTAGCTGGTTCGATTGAACCTCCCAACATGGAGGATTTTACATCATGTTTCATCTTCTTTTATAACAACAAATGTTGACCCACAATTGGTCATTTCCAATGATTACCGATAGTATAAGTTAAGCCTATACTATTTTATAAGTACACCGTATCATATGATAAAAAGCTAGATACTTCAATACATATAAATAGTCACAAGAAATGGGAAAAAAAAGATTTTCTGTATAACATATCTTCGTGTACATCAACTGTTTGGTCGGCACTTCAAGAGTGTCTTACGTTCTGACTAAAACAGTAGAAGAAGGTGGTTTCAATCCGCTTAATCTCTGTAAACTAGTACACTTAGATTTTTAGTATATACTAAAGTTTCGGTTTTATAAATCGGCCTGGCAGGGTTAAGTCGGTGGAGAGTCTGGTAATGGTTGCATTGTAACGCCAATTACTGAGCGCTGTTTGGTCGCCGAGTCATCGCCGGTGACCGCCGCCGCCGCTCCACCAGTACACGCCCAGTAATTGCCTTGATATATGTCTGGTGGTTGTCTGCATGTAACGCGATCACAATGTACGGATTCCTGTGTGATGTGATACGGGGATGCCAGTTGGGGTCAGGAAAGATTCCTACAAGGCTAGTCTTTGTATCACGCACATGGTGTATGAGACTTGGTAATGTTTTAATAACTCTATTCTCACATGACATATTTTAAGCCAATCAGATGTTAGTATTCTAGTTTGCCCTTGTCTGTAGGAGCATTTCCTACCGGAATCCCACCATCCTACAGCTCTAGGTTGGAGCACTGGGATCCATAGGCCCTCTAACTGAGTGTGCTGGGAGTAGTTGAATTCAGAATTCTTATATATTACAGAACAATTTTTTCTAAGATTTTATCAAAACATACAATTTCTTGAAATTTTAATCTCTTTGAAACTAAACTAAAAATCCTACATCCAAAATCCTACAAACTGGCATCCCTGGTGATATACAGTACACAACACCATTAATCAACTCCACGTCCGGTATACAGACTCAGTGATTGCATCATATAGGGGACAGAGCCATTGTTAGTTCATAAAGCAGTCACTAGGTGGCTAGCAGTATGGCAGGCCCCTTGGGGGGACAGATCTATATTCTGGCTCTTTGTTCTTATGAAATTCAACTGCCTTTTAATGTTTTACCATGGTCCCCTTGACTCTCTACACCGATCCCAGAGCAGGATGAGATAATGATTAAACCTAGGACATGATGTTTTTCACAGTGAACCTTCTTAATACATATGTGAGCAAGGCTAAAGTTGTGACACTTCACAATTATCACTCACTTCTTTTGCACCTCCAATAGTGAAGAACACCTTCTTTTTCACCTTCATTAGTGAGGAACACATACTCGGGGGGCGTCATGGCAGCCCCCATGGCTCATAGGCTATATGCCGTATACTATGGTATTCCAGGTTCCGTTTGGTGTGTCATACAATACTTTATTACCCACCTAATACGGACTCTCCATGCTAAGCCTATGGAGCCTACAGATCGCTACTGAGTAGAACACGGACCACCATTTTATCAAATAAAGTGTAATTGATGATATTTTTGTTTTATACAAAAGAAAACATGATTTTATACTGAAAATGATAATATTATAGACGGCATAGAGGTGCACACTTTTCATAACTTCTCTGCAGCACTAAGCTGTTCTTTTTCTTTAAGGCTTGTCATCCATCTCTGACCAGTGGGATTCATTGATATCTATGATTTATATCTGGTTAGATTTCTGTTTGTTTCTTTAGTTAACGTTCAATATGGTCTATTAGACTTACTTTGGGTTTGACCGAATCTATGAGATGAATTTACGTAGAAATCTCACCTCTACACATTTACCGAGGTAAGAGTTCTTTTACTTCCCACACCACATAGACATGGTATGAGAGGGATTGACCTTCGAAACAGCAGTAAATCTACCACTGCTGGGGATGAAGGAGAAAGGTGGCTTACACCACACCACATAGACATGGTATGAGAAGGATTGGCCTTTGATATAGCAGTAAATCTACCGCTGCTGGGGATGAAGGAGAAAGGTGGCTGTACACACCCCACATAGACATGGTATGAGAAGAACTGGCCTTTGATATAGCAGTAAATCTACCACTGCTGGGGGTGAAGGAGAAAGGTGGCTGCACACCACATAGACATGGTATGAGGAGAACTGGCCTTTGATAAAGCAGTAAATCTACCACTGCTGGGATGAAGGAGAAAGGTGGCTGTACACCACACCACATAGACATGGTATGAGAAGGACTGGCCTTTGATATAGCAGTAAATCTACCACTGCTGGGATGAAGGAGAAAGGTGGCTGTACACCACACCACATAGACATGGTATGAGAAGGACTGGCCTTTGATATAGCAGTAAATCTACCACTGCTGGGGATGAAGGAGAAAGGTGACTGCACACCACACCACATAGACATGGTATGAGAAGGACTGGCCTTTGATATAGCAGTAAATCTACCACTGCTGGGGATGAAGGAGAAAGGTGACTGCACACCACACCACATAGACATGGTATGAGAAGAACTGGTCTTTGATATAGCAGTAAATCTACCACTGCTGGGATGAAGGAGAAAGGTGGCTGCACACCACACCACATAGACATGGTATGACAAGAACTGGCCTTTGATATAGCAGTAAGTCTACCCAACGAGTATAGACATGGTATGAGAAGAACTGGCCTTTGATATAGCAGTAAGTCTACCACTGCGGGGGTGAAGGAGAAAATAATTGACCCTGGTGCATACTTTGCGCTCGGTTTGATTGCGCAGTTTATCCACGAGGTGTCTCATTTTTCTCACTGATTAAAGGCGGGTGAGTATTGCTTGGTTTGGTTGACGTCTGATTATTGCAGGTAACTTCAGTCAGATTGCGCTGGTGAATACTGAAGATGAGACCAACAAGTTTTGGTCAATGTCATCATTCTCCATGAGTTTGATGCAGAGTGATATGAACGGGGCAACAGCCAAGTGAATATCATGTGGCATTCAAACGAGTTGGGATACAACAACTTTGACCAAAAGAAGTTGCTTTCTGTATTTATCTCACCCCTGTACACACTAAAAGAATAGATGACACAAACGGTATATACCATAGAGAACAGACTGCAATACTCATAGGGGCATGAAGAATGAGTTACCAATGTTAATTTTATGGGACAACGATACCAGGGGTGAGATATCTAAAGTCTAGTGTACTTTGCCTGGACCAGGTGTTGCACCGGAATTTATATCTTTTAAAATATTTGAGTCTCCAAGAATTTTATTTCCCCCCCCCCCCCCCCCCAGCTTTATGGAAAACACAGCGCATTGAAATTGCATTCTTCAGGAATTTCTGCCTGCATTTCTTTGTTACCTGACAAAGTAGCAAAAGATGCTCTTCACTTAAGAGAGTGGTGCAAGACAGTGAGAATCCTATGATAATATATTAATCCTAGGACAATAAAGACATCAGCATAAGGCCTGTGAGAAGTTATGACAAGGGTGAGCAGGCATGTCTGCCTGGGCGGTTATTCAGTGACTTCAGTAAATCCAATATTGTATACATATGCCAGAAAATACTACAAAAACCAACCGCTGCTATAGTGGTGGTATTTGAGACGTACCACCATACTGTGACGGTATGGCTTCGTACCACCATACTTTGAATACGACTGGTTGCACTTAACAGGGAGATACATAAGAATAAAAGCAAATCGATATTATACCGTCCAAAAATTGGTAACGTAAATTTCAAAAAAATATTATGATTATGAATATTGCATAAATAATTTTTTAAGCTTTTTCATTTTAATTTTCTATTTTTTTTTTTTTTTTTTTTTTTGGTACGAAAATGCGGTTGGAAACAAAGCGCCGAGTGACATACACGCATGAACGTAGTTTATATCAGAATGTCACTCCCGCCTACCCAGCACACCCTGAAAATCGATACCATTACGTTTTGGTAAATATTGAAATAACCATTGATATGAAACTCTTGTAACTTGTCTCTTTCGATAAATATATTGCACTCGCTCTGCGAACTCGTGCATTATTTTTATCGAGAAAAAAAACCGCGGTACGAGAGGCCATTCCTATAAAGTAAACACGTTTCACTAGAGTACATGTACTGTAATTGTACTACATGCATTTCAGTTTGCCCGCATAGAAACATCATGGAAAGTGAAAGTGCGAGCCACTGCAGCTCTCAATAAAGAGAGATGGTATCAAAGGGATGGGTCCCTTTCAGTCGGACTCCCACATCCTTGTACAGCAGGGTCCTACTGTGTGTAGCAATCATTTCTCATTTTTTTCACCTCAATAGGTGTCATTATACCGTCCTCTATTGCCTTCATGAACGTTCATGAAAGCGGTATGTCTACCTCAGGCTGTGCCTGGGCTTTCAAGTGAAATGGGATCCATAAATACTTATCGCAAGGTAGGAGGGGGCATCCCTTGAATCACAATTCTCAAAGAAGTACAGAAGTTTTGTATTGTTTTGTTTTGTTTGTTTATTTATTCAACATCCCAGGGGACACTGAGGGTATATAGGGACTATCTCATGGTTCAGCTTTTCTCGCTGGTTTTATACCACAAGGGCGGTGATCAAATCTATGAGATGAAGTCAGGTAGAAATTTCCCACACCACATAGACATGGTATGAGAAGGATTGGCCTTTGATATAGCAGTAAATCTACCACTGCTGGGGGGGGGGGGGGGAGGAGAAAAGTGGCAGCAGTGGGACCTGAATCAACAAAGTCCCGTGCTCTTTACCACTGAGCTAACTCCCCACCCACCCCAGTCACTTTAGTTATGGAAATTATTTCTCCCACCACCCCCTCTCTGGTGTCCCGCTGTGATGGCTGCTTGTTGGTCGACCAGAAGCGCATTTTCCCAGAGACAAGTTCGCTAAACGAGTTGGGAACTAATCGTTCAGTCCTAGATCGATATATGTGCATTGGGGTAAAGACATCATGGGCACTGACTTTAATTCTCTTCTTGCTTTTGTGCCCCATTCAATTTGATGAATAACTCATGAGGATCATATAAGATTTAGCATCGGATGTCGAGAGGGCCTCTGATTTGTTTGTTTATTTGTTTGGGTAGTTCAACGTCCAATTTGTTCAATTAGACTTACTTTGGATTTGACCGAATCTATGAGGAAGAAATCCCACCCCTACACATTTACCAAGGTGAGAGTTCTTTTACTTCCCACACCACATAGAGACGATATGAGAAGGATTGGCCTTTGATATAGCAGTAAATCTACCATTTTCACACTAGACTGGCTCCCTGCTCCAATTAAATATGGGACAGGTTACGGCCAGCGAGAGCAACGTGTGATCGACCTTGGACTTTCGCTGGTTCCCTGCTGATTTGCAGTGGCAATGAGAACCAGCACAACCTCTCTCCCTCACGAGATTCCCCAAATACCTTATTTCTACTTGTTTATAATAAAGGATAATAAAAATAAAGTAATGGCAACCTTTCACAAGATAAAAGGTGATTTATTAGAATATTTCTCTAAAAACTGACAGATTCCGCCGAGCCCTCTAGCGGATGAGCGGGGAACCAGCGTAGTACCAGCTGAACGCTGTTACCCATGATGCAACAGAAAAATGGCGGGCATTACCCATAATGCACCAAAACTGTTGGGCGTTATCTGGCCTTATATGTGAGTGAACATCTATACTGAACAAAGGATAATTGTACTATATCTGAGAAAAACGAACTTTATCCAACGGGCCCCAGGCTTCCAGGCGATTTTCACACCTCTTTTTTGCATCGACGGTCCTGCCATCTAGTGTGATCAGATGACACTTGGGCGGTGTTCCTCCGTTTTCTACACTACGGAATGGTGTAACCGGTCCACAAATACGATATCATACTGATATATAGCCGATTGTTGGCCCCTTTTTCTCCGCTAAGATAAATAAAACTCGAACTGGATGAACTTGATAAAATAAATACGGACGACGACTAAAACCTATACGTATCAAATTGATTTAGATTTCCTGGTTCTTTTTGCATGTACTTGAGATAAATCGCGACCTTCCCACTGCTGGCCCGTCTGACAGTTGTTTATCACGACGGAGGTTGGGAGGTTCACGGTGCGTTTACGTCATACTCAGACAATAAACGATGGTTTTGTGGACAGGCGGCTGTAAACTATGAGAGATTGACGCGTAGTAATGTCCGAGCACTAGCGACGTCAACCTTGAGTCGTTTGTTGTATCTATTACTCATTTTCTCGAGTTTGTTTGTTTGGTTTGATTTTACGTCCAGTCAACCATTATAGGTCCTTTCCAGACTTTCTCCAGGTTCTTTAACACCACTAGGGTGGTGATCAAATCTATGTGATGAATTCAGGTAGAAATCTCACCCCTACACATTTACCGAGGTGAGAGTTCTTTTACTTCCCACACCACATAGACATGGTATGAGAAGGATGGCCTTTGTTATAGCAGTAAATCTACCACTGCTGGGGGATGGGACTCGAACCCACAAAGCCTTACAACCTTGGGGTTACAAGTCCGGTGCTCTAACCACTGAGCTAACTCCCCACCCCCATCTTCTCGAGTAAATCTAACCCTGTAATTGTCATAATATAGGGTATAACAATAGGAACTATTTCTTTGCTCTACGGTACAAAGGGACTATTTTCCCATTTAGCATGGCATTGAGGCCGTGTATCACAGATTTGAATCTGTATTCCACAGTTATGGTATCTGACAGGTTTTATATAATTGGTCGTAGTTTACTGAGTCCCCATACATGGAAACAGCAAAAAAACTTTTTTTTTCAACAGGGGACAAATCTCCCATGAACGAAAAAATCAATAAACACAAAGTTCGTTTGTTTGTTTGGGTAGTTTAACGTCCGATTTGTTCAATTAGACTTATAAAAACCACGGGCTCAGTAACAACTTTTCTTCTTGATAAAAAACAAACTTGGGGTATCTTCTTGTGAGTACAGAGGTCTATCGTTCATATCAATAGAGCTAAGGGTACAACGTAGCCACAACGTTCCGCATAGATTAGATTAGACTGGCTCCAGTCCCTGCATCCTATGGCTACCCTCCACGTTGGGATACAGGAACTGGTACAATGGATAATGGTGTTGGATTTCTGGCGCTGTTCAGCTCAAGCATTCCCAACACTCTCCATACAGATATCCTGGCTACTGGTCAGGATATCTGCTGGGAGATTGATACCCTCTCACTTTGATCTCAATCGAGTCACAGTCAGGAGCAGGCGAAATTTATTGCTAGGACGACACAGGCGGCCAGTGAACTGGAGGAGGGGAGGGGGAGGGGTAGGAGGAAGTATAGGGTTACAGGAAGTGGCTTGGAGCTATAAACAGGAGATTCTGTTCATAGTGGACAAGTCTTTGAGTCATGGGCCAGTCAGAGAAGGATACATACTTTAATGAACTTTATTCTTATTGTGTTTAATCATTTAATGAATGTTCATAATCAAAGACTTAAGCAAGTCTAAGATTAGATTTATGTCTTGATGTGCAGCTAGCACGGAGCGGACTGTGGAGCGGACTTTGTCTCGCCTCTCAGTGTCTTAAGTGGGAGCTGTGTTGATATGTCAGTGGGACTGCAATTATAGCCGCCACTGAACGGGCAGGATTCATTTTGTTTTTGTTTTTGTTTGGGTAGTTTAGCGTCCAATAAGTTCTGTTAGACTTACTTTGGGTTTGATTGGGTCTATGAGATGAATTTAGGTAGAAATCTCACCCCTACATATTTACCGAGGTGGGAATTCTTTTAATTCCTACACTACATAAACATGCTATGAGAAGGATTGGCCTTTGATATAGTAGTAAATCTACCACTGCTTGGGATGAGGGGAAAAGGTGGCTGCACACCACTCCACATAGAGATGGCATGAGAAGGATTGGCCTTTGATAAAGCAGTAAATCTACCACTGCTAGGGGTCAAGGAGAAAAGTGGCTGCAGTGGGACCCGAATCAACAAAGTCCAGTGCTCTTTACCACTGAGCTAACTCCCCACCCTGGTCGCTTTCGTTTTGCTTGCGTGCAAGCATATCTGATCTGCACCACGAGGAGGCGAGGCGACCAAAAGGGTGAACAGATTGGTAATTGCTGTCCACCCCAGCAGACCAGGGGTCGCTCAGGCCGCCACACACGTACAAGGAGTCCAAGTAGTATTTATTTTTTTCCCTTATTTTAATCACAACTTATAAAACTAAATACTCCGCAGTATAAAGTCACTGAGCTGCTCAGTACACATATTGGCATACCACGGGGCTGACTGATCGTCACATTACATGCAAGAGGCTCACCCTATCAAACGAGCCCGCCAGTGACCTTTGTGAAGGTCACCAGAGTGGCCTTTGTGAAGGTCAGCAGATGACACAAAACCATGACAATTTGGTCAGAAGTATAAGGACCTACAGGAAAAAGATACCGCTGCTAATGATGAAGGTTACGTGTGTATAACTCGCCTTGCAGATACATGCGACACATGTACACATCAGGAAATTACTGTACGGGACGAAGTGCTAAAGCCCTGCCTCCACTCTGCGATCGAAGGTACATAGGTACGCCCAGTCTGAGACTGGGCGTACCTCCAGGATCGCAACGCGGCAAAACGCACAGTGGAGACAGCATGTACTGGTACACCCAGTCTCAGACGGGGTGTACCGCATGTACCCCAATCGCAAGCGTTTTTAAATATCAACCCTGTTTGATATTTGGTACGCCCAGTCTGAGATTGGGCGTACCTATGTACCTAGGATCGCAAGTGCTCCAGCCGTAAGCAGGGCAGTCTCCACACAGAATCGGCTTTACCTTGTGATCCGAGGTACATGCGATACCCAGGATCGCATGCTATATGGAACGTGGCGCTTGCGATCCTGTACCTCCAGAGGGACATGATCGCAAGCCCCTCAAATCGCACAGTGGAGAAAGGCCTTAAGCCTCATGCAAACCGTCATTTCCCATTGAGTAGCATAGCTTGTACAAGCATGGGAGGTGCTAGTTGGTTTGATTTTATGTCCAGTTAACTATTACAGGTTCTTACCAGACTTTTTCAATGTTCTTTAACACCACAAGGGTAGTGATCGAATCTATGAGATGAATTTTGGTAGAAATCTCACCCCTACACATTGACCAAGGTGAGAATTTCTTTACTTCCCACACCAGCTAGACGTGGTATGAGAAGATGAGAGGGACTGGCCTTTGATATAGAAATAAGTCTACCACTGCTTGGCATGAAGGAGAAAGGTGTCTGTACACCACACCACATAGACATGGTATTTTACGTTATATTACGAAACGGTGCTTATATACAGTATATATTTCATGTGTATATATCAAACTACTTTATCTCACCTCTGGTACGAGTTTAGCCATAGGAATAACGAGAAATCAACATGGAGATTTAAACATTCCTAACGAGATTTACAAAAGTTATTTGAATTCTTCTGATATTGCTATCATAATATCAGTGAAAAGTGTGAGATAAATCTAGAACCGTACTCGAATTATAAAATAAACAATTACCCATCCAGTTCTCTTAAAGGTTCTATGTTCGTTTGGGTAATTTTACGTCCAATTTGTTACATATCATTGACCTTCCATAATGACCTTCCCCGCCCTTGACATTCATCATCGAATCATTTCCATTTGGACAAGCCAATCATATCAGTTACCAATCCGACAAATTTACTGGTCAGGACTTAGTGGACTGCGGAAGTAGGGCAGCTGTCTAGACAGCCAACACCAGTATGACTTCATCATTCTAACTTTGCAAATTAAGTAATTGCTTTTTAAATAGTTTTTTGTATAAAAGAATCATATATACCAGAAAAATTAATTACTTGTATCCAGTTTCATTCTCAGCTGAGACCCCCCACACCCTGCCAAAAAAAAGAATAGAGGGAAACTATGTTCCGGTGAGCAATAGTTCAAAATTACGAGGTAAGGCTGGGAAAAATTACTGCCCAAGGCCTTGGACGCGGGCAGTAATTTTTCCGAGCCTTACCTCGTATCTTTGACTTTTGAGTACCGGTACTTGGTTTCCCTATTCCTGTATACATGTACCTTCAAATATCTATAAAAATGATTATTTCTTTTCCTGCGATAGCCAGCCTAATCGAGTAATAGCAATAGCTAAGTTTTCGTCCCGCTGCTCTTTATGTCACGCGGTCAGGCCGGAACGAAAACGTCAGCCCGGGACGAAAATGTCAGCCTGGGACGAAAACGTCAGCCTCGCTACATAACTTATAATTACTGCACCCCCAGCAGCGGTATGTAACTATAGAGGTTTCGGAAATGGGTATATAGGAACAACGGTAAAACTGGCATCTCAATAATATGATTTAATTTTATATCAATTCAATATCAACTAATGCATAATGAAACATTCATAAATATGTTTACGCTGGTTACGAAGCCACGTGAATTACTCTGTGATACAAACGAGATGGGATCGAGCTCTGACCGTAAACTTGAATTAGGTTTCTGAATTTATCCCACCCTTCACATTGCCTGATTGGCAAACCTTTGTGATATAATTCCCCATTGAGTATTTTTTTAATAATCAATGGGCGTTGGATACGAGTTCCCAATGTTAGGTCTATGGAAAAAATATCAGGGGTGAGATAAAAGCTTGGAACCGTCTACCAATTTCTGTTCAAGAATTAAATACATCAATGACTTCAAGAAAGCAGCACACATATACTATCAGGCTTGTCCTTCCTTACTCATCATCGTTTCATCCCTTTATTCCAGCCGTTTATGGTGAAAATTTCAATATAATTTTACACATATACATCTGTTTATGTTTGGAAAAACTTTTCCGTGTTCCGCCCCCCCCCCCCCTTCCCCATGGAGGTGTCTGGAGTGCAGGCGTTTATGGGGAAAAAATTATACATATGTTTATATTTTTTGTAGATATTCACTAGCGACTTCGTCGATTCATATTTAGCTACCACCTACCCCCTCCCCCCTTCCCCCTATAATTTCTAACTGGTTGGGCCCCTAGCGGGTGAACGGGAAACCATCGTAAACTCGTGGTTATCATTTCGTATGACACAGATGTTTGAGCTGATCATCGGCAATCAGAACTCTACGGATTGACACCAGCGAAAGTTGGGATCTCATTGGTTTCTCACGAGAAAAGTAGATCAGAAAACTACAATAGTAAACTTTGATTTCGGCATTGCTCGAAATAAATCCTAATAGAAAAAGTATGTCTGAGTAGATTAATACAAAAAAGAATAACAGGTTCAAGTTTTTCACTACACGAGAATCTCACTCTCATGGCTCTTCAGTCTCCATGCCTAGGTTTAATTCACCCTGTCTGTATGTGCGGGAGACACTCCAAGCGGATTCTACCAGAATGATAGTTTTTTAGATATGGTAGGTAATAGGCCTTTTTCCACAGGGCGGTGTCGCACCTTATCTGGTTGGTTACGCAATACCTGCAGCCAAACAAGCCCATGGCAACGTATTCTTTAGCATTGGATCTATCAATATATGAGCGTAATACGTTCATAACACCCATGGATCTCATTTTCAGAGAAATAATAATGATTTCATTGTATTCTATGGTATTCTAGCTCCAATTTGATGTATCATACATGCATATCACCTCAATGATACTTTAGATATAGCTTAGATAACACAGGAACACTGAAACTGGATACACAGTAATACATTGGCAGGTCTAGCTATCATATGCTTATCTTTTTCCATGTTCAAATCAAGATAATCATCAACTATGAAGTTTAGACAACCCAGGCTCATCAATACAATACCCTTGTTTGTTCTAACAACTTAATCTGTCAAAAAGCAACACTCCTGCAATCACACCCATCGTTCATACTTTAGGTGTGATTGCTGTATGTCTCTATATGAATACTCCCAGACTCGCCGTGTTTGTCCGAGCGGCCGCGTAACTAGACAGTGGGCCGTTAGGCGGCGCTGAACGGCAACAGCTGTATTACAGCGCATTGCCAACAGATGTAACATGCTCTACCTCGACCAGTATCTGAGTAACTCAGGGTTACTGAGAGATACTTTTGCTAAATTAAAAAAAAAAAAAAATCCCCCCAAAAAACAAAGCTTTGTAGTATCACTATAGGCATATGAACATATACACGGTAGTGCAGCATATGCCACTCATTCACTGCGGACCCTTGAGTAAGCTATAAGAGGCTTCGTGTTGCGGCACTCACCTTCACATCCCAGTCCTTGTTCAGGTAGTAAATACAGGTAATAAGGCGCCCGTCCTCGTTGGGGTTGTCGACATGCCGGAGGTAGTAGGCGCCATTACCAGGATAACAGGCCACCATCGCCTGTTAGAGAAAAACAAACAGGAACAACTCCATGTCAGCTCGGGGTTAACATAATGTTGGCATCAGCGCCCAGAGGTCAGCAGGTAGGATGGCAGAATGATGAGGTATGGTAGGACCCCCGTTAACATGGTATCGTGATACAAAATGGTGTCAGCGCGTAGGATGGCAGAATGATGAAGTATAATAGACCCCGTTAACATGGTATCATGATACAAAATGGTGTCAGCGCATAGGATGGCAGAATGATGAAGTATAATAGACCCCGTTAACATGGTATCATGATACAAAATGGTGTCAGCGCATAGGATGGCAGAATGATGAAGTACAGTAGGACCCGTTAACATGGTATCGTGATACAAAATGGTGTCAGCCAGTAGGATCGTAGAATGATGAAGTATAATAGATCCCGTGAACATGGTATCATGATACAAAATGGTGTCATCCTGTAGGATGGCAGAATGATGAGGCACAGTAGGACCCTTTAATATGGTAATGTGATACAAAATGGTGTCAGCCAGTAGGATGGCAGAATGATGAAGTATAATAGGACCCCCGTTAACATGGTATCATGAAACAAAATGGTGTCAGTGCGTAGGATGGCAGAATGATGAGGTACAGTAGGACCCGTTAACATGGTATCGTGAAACAAAATGGTGTCAGTGCGTAGGATGGCAGAATGATGAGGTACGGTAGGACCCGTTAACATGGTATCGTGATACAAAATGGTGTCAGCCAATAGGATGGCAGGATGATGAAGTATAATAGGACCCCCGTTAACATGGTATCGTGAAACAAGATGGTGCCAGCCAATAGGATGGCAGAATGATGATGTATAGTAGGAGCCGTTAACATGGTATCGTGATACAAAATGGTGTCAGCGTGTAGGATCGCAGAATGATGAGCTAAAATAAACCCCTGTTAATATGGTATCATAATACAAAATGGTGTCAGCGCGTAGGATGGCAGAATGATGAGGTACAGTAGGACCCGCTAACATGGTATCGTGACACAAAATGGTGTCAGCCAGTAGGATCGTAGAATGATGAAGTATAATAGAACCCCATTAACATGGTATCGTAATATAAAATGGTGTCAGCCAGTAGTATCGCAGAATGATAAGGTACAGTAGGACCCGTTAATATAGTAATGTGATATAAAATGGTGTCAGTCTGTAGGATGGCAGAATGATGAAGTATAATAGGACCCCCGTTAACATGGTATCGTGAAACAAGATGGTGTCAGCGCGTAGGATGGCAGAATGATGAGGTACAGTAGGACCCGTTAACATGGAATTGTGATACAAAATTGTGTCAACCTGTAGGATTGCAGAATGATGAGCTACAATAGACCCCCGTTAACATGGTATCGTAAAATGGTGTCAGCCCATAGGATAACAAAATGATGAGTTACAATAGGACCCCTTTAATACGGAACGGTCGGTTACACAGTAAACATGACTGAAACAGCAGCCTGCCCTTCCAAGTGGTCATTAGGAACAGCAAAGTTATCAACATGCCTCATATCGTCTACATCTCCGGTAGTATAAGTAAGATACCATCTCTATTTTGAAAGAAAAAAAGGCTAGAAATAAATCATAAGGGAAAAGGCAAATCTGAGTGAAGAGCTACAAAAAATGAAAAGCAGGTTTAATTTTTTCTGCACACGAGAATCTCACTCAATCTATATGGACAGGTCAAGTCTGTCTGTTTCTATGTGGGGGAGCAACTCCAAGCATATCCTGTCGAAATTGTGCCTTTTCATATATAGGTTATCACTATCTGATGGTAGTCACGAACTCTAAGTATATACATTGTATATTATTTTTTAAATTCATTTATCGTTCCTGGTTATGATACATTTGGTGCCTAGATAAAGGATATTATTATTCTAATTGCTGCTACATGCATTTCAGTGGGTTTTCTTTTCTTTGCCAGACCTGGACTTTGTTTGTTTGGGTACGTTAACCTCCAATATATTCTATGATACCGGGATGAATTGTACGAAAGAAAAAAGACAAAACCATAATCCCCAGACCTCATACATAAATATGAAGGGATTTTATTTTATAGGGCACATAGCTATTGTATTATGGAAGCGGCCATCTCCCCCCCCCCCCCCCGACGCTGAATAAAACATCATGTGGCGGGTCCAGTTATCAATGGATTTTTTTTTTTAAATTAGGGGTTTACTATAAAAGAGTTCTAATCTTGTTTCACGATTATCTATGGATTATGGCAGCAGAACTCGTTTGGCTGTGCAATAATCGTCCCTCGGCTTCGCCTCGATGACGATTGCAGCCCATCCAAACTCGTGGAGTATTGTCTATTTATACGATTCTCGATGCAGTTCTATATAATTAACCAATATCTTATATATGGCAATTTGCATTTCTTTATGCTTCAAAAATGATTATTCCAGAAATGACCAATGCTTCTAAGCAAGGGTGTCAGTTATGATCAGAAATAAAAGTGGAAATATCTTATGTGAAATTTTCTGCTTCGGAGAAACCGAGAAAATGTGGAAAACGCATCGTGTCGACAACAGGACAAGGTTGAGGGCCTTTGGAGAGGTTCAAAACAGTTGTATCTGGGTGAATGAGACTCAATCAAAATTGAACTTTACATACTGGAAATGAAAAAGTGGATACCCATTGAAAAATGGAAAACTGAGACCTCTGACAAAGGCGGCATTCGACTTCGGTATCGCTCTGGTGTTCATTGGAGGAACAATCTCGGTCAGATTACAGTAAAGCGATGCCTGACTGTAGATGGTCAGATTACTTATAGAGAACGACCTAACCATGCTGCACATGCTACAAAACGGGAGGCGAAATTGTGTTATATACAGAACGAGGCCCCAGGCCGAGTTCTGTAAATAACATTTTATTCCCATCGAGTTTTGTAACATGTACAAGCACGGTGGGTCGTTATATATTTATCATATACGCCAAATTAAACATATCTTATCATATATTGGTATAGAAGACATGTCAACATGAAAGCCCACACACTGCTGATGTTTCAACGTGTGCAGTATAACACTTTATCCTACCCCTAATTAAAAACTCCATAGGCTTAACATTGGGTCACTGTATTCGGTCTGGAGTTCAGAAAAAGAAAAATATCGCTCTAGTGGGATACACTTGACAAATGACGTCATTTGTTATTGTAGAAGTAATTTAGACGGGCGGGGTAGGATAAATTCTAAACCAAACTCGAGTTAGTCGTGTTATTGTTCAATTCACTCCAAAACAATAACGAAAACCCTCTTCTCACGACAAGGCTGCGATTGGAACTTTCATGTCGGCACTTGTCGTAGCCTTGTCGTGGTTGGTGGACGCCCCCCCCCCCCCCCTCGATTCACTGATCATGATCATGACAGAGGTCTCAGAATCTAGGCTTCTTTCAAATACATATGGCTAATTAAAGGCGGGCGTCCACCAACCACCACAAGGCTAGGACAAGAGCCGACAAGAAAGTTCCTATCGGCACCTTGTCGCAGCCTTGTCGTGAGAAGGGGGGGGGGGGGGGCGTTACGACAGCGTTGTCGGGGTGTGTCGGGAAGTGCACGCTCAACCAAAATTAACTATCGTAGACCTCTGCGACACACTCCCGACACGCCATGAGTTCCAGTCGTACGAAAAATCGAACATGTTCGATTTTGTCGTAACCTTGTTGGAAGGCTCCCGACAAGCTTCCCAGTCGTAGCCTGTTGTGGCCTTGTCATAGACTCTTGTCGGGAACTGGGGTCTACCAACCATGACAAGGCTACGACAAGTCCTCCAATCGTAGGCCTGTCGTTGACCTTGTCGGAATGCCATTGTCATAGCCTGGTCGTGGTTGGTGGACGCCCGCTTTAAGACAATGGCTTTCCGACAGGGTCCACGACAGGCCTACGATTGGAAGGCTTGTTGTCGTAGCCTTGTCATGGTTGGTGGACCTTAATTCCCTACAAGAGTCTACGACAAGGCCACAACAGGCTGCGACTGGAAGCTTGTCGGGAGCTTTCCGACAAGGTTACAACAAAATGAAACATGTTCGTTTTTCCGCACGACTGGACCCTTGTTCTGGAGTGTCATGGCGTGTCGGGAGCGTGTTGCAGAGAGCTACGATGGGAAATTTTGGTGGAGCGTACACTTCCCGACACGCCCTGACAAGGCTGTCGTAAAACCCCCTTCTCACGACAAGGCTGCCACAAGGCTGCGATCGGAACTTTCATGTCGGCACTTGTCATGGTTGGTGGACGCCCCCCCCCCCCCTTGATTCACTGATTGGATCACACAGAGCTCTCAGAATATGGGCCTCTTTCAAATACATATGGCTAATTAAAGCCAGACTGCATCGTCAGACACATCAGCAGCAGTTGATGTCTTCCTCATCACGTAGCTCTCTCCTGTTATTTGTGCCGAGAGCCCCCTCCTCTGTCGGTGAGTGGGCAGATTTATTTAATGTAAGAGATCGGCCAAACAAGGAGCACATCCCAGTCGCCACGTACAACGTGAAGCGACACGTGTCATGCACAGGTGTGATCATAGAGGAACACAGGTGGCAGAGTGGATCAGCATGTACAGGTACAGTCAGCATAGGGAGATAGACTACTAATACGACATGCACATAGAAAACACGTAGGGAGTTTGTATGGACATACCTAGAGAATACAGATATATCCACCTAATACAAAGTATCCATAGAAAACATATAGGAGTGTGTACCACCATACCCAGAACATACAGATATATCCACCTAATAAAAGGTGTCCATAGATAACCCATAGGGAGTGTGTATCACCATATCCGGAGCATACAGATATATCCACCTAACACAAGGTGTCCATAGAAAACACATAGGGAGTGTGTATCACCATACCCAGAACATACAGATATACCCAAACAATACTAAGTGTCCATAGAAAACACATAGGAGTGTGTACCACCATACCCAGAACATACAGATGTATCCATTTAATACAAAGTGTCCATAGAGGAACACATAGGGAGTGTGTATCACCATATTCGGAGCATACAGATATATCCACCTAGTACAAAGTGTCCATAGAAAATACATAGGGAGTGTGTATCATTATAAACCTAGCATACAGATATATCCACCTAATACAAAGTGTCCATAGAAAACACATAGGGAGTGTGTACCACCATACCCGGAGAATACAGATGTATCCATTTGATAAAAAGTGTCCATAGAAAACAAGTAGGGAGTATGTATCTACATACCTGGAGAATACAGATGTGTCCATTTAATACAAAGTGTCCATAGAAAACACATAGGGAGTATGTATCTACATGTATAGTTGTATACCTGGAGAATACAGATTTATCTACCTAACACAAAGTGTCCATAGAAAACACATAGGGAGTGTGTATCACTATACCCGGAGAATACAGATATATCCACCTAATACAAAGTGTCCGTAGAAAACATATTGGAGTGTGTACCACCATACCCGGAGAATACAGATATATCCACCTAATACAAAGTGTCAGTAGAAAACATATTGGAGTGTGTACCACCATACCCGGAGAATACAGATATATCCACCTAATACAAAGTGTCCGTAGAAAACATATTGGAATGTGTACCACCATACCCGGAGAATACAGATATATCCACCTAATACAAAGTGTCAGTAGAAAACATATTGGAGTGTGTACCACCATACCCGGAGAATACAGATATATCCACCTAATACAAAGTATCCATAGAAAACATATAGGAGTGTGTACCACCATACCCAGAACATACAGATATATCCACCTAATAAAAGGTGTCCATAGATAACCCATAGGGAGTGTGTATCACCATATCCGGAGCATACAGATATATCCACCTAACACAAGGTGTCCATAGAAAACACATAGGGAGTGTGTATCACCATACCCAGAACATACAGATATACCCAAACAATACTAAGTGTCCATAGAAAACACATAGGAGTGTGTACCACCATACCCAGAACATACAGATGTATCCATTTAATACAAAGTGTCCATAGAGGAACACATAGGGAGTGTGTATCACCATATTCGGAGCATACAGATATATCCACCTAGTACAAAGTGTCCATAGAAAATACATAGGGAGTGTGTATCATTATAAACCTAGCATACAGATATATCCACCTAATACAAAGTGTCCATAGAAAACACATAGGGAGTGTGTACCACCATACCCGGAGAATACAGATGTATCCATTTGATAAAAAGTGTCCATAGAAAACAAGTAGGGAGTATGTATCTACATACCTGGAGAATACAGATGTGTCCATTTAATACAAAGTGTCCATAGAAAACACATAGGGAGTATGTATCTACATGTATAGTTGTATACCTGGAGAATACAGATTTATCTACCTAACACAAAGTGTCCATAGAAAACACATAGGGAGTGTGTATCACTATACCCGGAGAATACAGATATATCCACCTAATACAAAGTGTCCGTAGAAAACATATTGGAGTGTGTACCACCATACCCGGAGAATACAGATATATCCACCTAATACAAAGTGTCAGTAGAAAACATATTGGAGTGTGTACCACCATACCCGGAGAATACAGATATATCCACCTAATACAAAGTGTCCGTAGAAAACATATTGGAATGTGTACCACCATACCCGGAGAATACAGATATATCCACCTAATACAAAGTGTCCGTAGAAAACATATTGGAGTGTGTACCACCATACCCGGAGAATACAGATATATCCACCTAATACAAAGTGTCCGTAGAAAACACATAGGAGTGTGAATCACCATACCCAGAACATACAGATGTATCCATTTAATACAAAGTGTCCATAGAAAACACGTAGGGAGTATGTATCTACATACCTGGAGCATACATATGTATCCATTTAATACATAATGTCCATAGAGAACAAATAGGGAGTGTGTACCACCATACCCAGAGAATACAGATATATCCACCTAATACAAAGTGTCCATAGAAAACACATAGGGAGTGTGTATCACCATACCCAGAGCATACAGATATACCCGCCCAATACTAAGTGTCCATAGAAAGCACATAGGGAGTGTGTATCTACATACCTGGAGAATACAGATATATCTACCTAATACAAAGTGTCCATAGAAAACATATAGGCAGCGTGTATGGACATACCCGGCGCATACGGATATATTGTATGCTCTGGGTGGCGCGTACGGAAAAATAGTGTGTATGGAAAGATAGTGCATAACTAAAAAATATTGACATACCACTTGTCCAGAAAAGGTGGATAATTAAATAAAATATAGACTGGTTTTAGAGAAAAGCGGCTGTATGCTCCTCGGAGTCGACTCTATGCATATGGCCGCTTGTATCTGAAACCAGTCAATATTGTGTATATCCACATAATATAACATGTACATAGAAAACACATAGGGAGTGTGTATCACCATGCCCGGAGCATACAGTGATTTATCCTACCCCTAATAAAAAACTCCATAGGCTTAACATTGGGTCACTGTATTCGGTCTGGAGTTCAGAAAAATGAAAAATATCGCTCTAGTGGGATACACTTGGCAAATGACGTCATTTGTTAATGTAGAAGTAATTTAGACAGGCGGGGTAGGATAAATTCTAAACCAAACTCGAGTTAGTCATGTTATTGTTCATCGCACTCCGGCAGGATCCCGTATTACTGCTCTCGGCTTTGCCTCGCGCAGTAATATCGCGATCTTGCCGTCGTGCGATAAACAACAACATGACTAACTCTTGTTTGGTTTCTCCATAATATCCACCTAATACAAAGTGTCCATAGAAAACACATAGGGAGTGTGTATCACCATACCCGGAGCATAGAGATATATGATTGTTTATATGGCATGAGTTGTCTTCGCGGCATGATATCACGAAGCGGAGCTGAGTGATATCTGTAGCGTAAGACAATGAATGGCATATAAACAATTATATGAAATTGAGTGATGTTTAGATTTTATCCTACCCTGTTACATGTTTTTAACTTCATATGTCACCAGTGGCATACACCAGTGGCATACAAATAATGCGTATAAAACTGAAAAATGAACTAATATCGGTACATCACTTGTCAGGTGGAAGGCAGAAAATAAGTACAATGTAGACTGGATTCAGATAAAAGAGGTTTTGATTTCTGATGATTATAGATAATCAATTGAGATAAAAGACAAAGGAATGTACAGCGGCAGTAGCAGCATGCATGACATGAACGAGGAGGCTTTCCTGACCTCTGTGTGTTCCAGGACAATGTTTGAGACGAGGAAGTTAGGATAAAGTCTACAAGTGGGCAGCAAACAGTTGTCACATGGCAACTGAATGACTCAGATTCCGTGTGTCAGTGGGAGGCCCTCCATCCTGCCCCTTCACGGCACCAGATATGAACATAAACAAGAGATACGTGCACGAGAGAAGGAATAATAGCGCGGAGCCTGACGTGGATGAGGCCTGTTCACACTGTGTGACTGGCTCCAGTCCCTGCATCCTATGGCTACCCTCCTTGCTGGGATACTGGCTCCAGTCCCTGCATCCTATGGCTACCCTCCTCGCTAGGATACAGGCTCCAGTCCCTGCATCCTATGGCTACCCTCCACGCTAGGATACTGGCTCCAGTCCCTGCATCCTATGGCTACCCTCCTCACTGGGATACTGGCTCCAGTCCCTGCATCCTATGACTACCCTCCTCGCTGGGATACTGGCTCCAGTCCCTGCATCCTATGGCTACCCTCCTCGCTGGGATACTGGCTCCAGTCCCGGCATCCTATGGCTACCCTCCTCGCTGGGATACTGGCTGCAGTCCCTGCATCCTATGGCTACCCTCCTCGCTGGGATACTGGCTCCAGTCCCTGCATCCTATGGCTACCCTCCTCACTGGGATACAGGCTCCAGTCCCTGCATCCTATGGCTACCCTCCTCGCTGGGATACTGGCTGCAGTCCCTGCATCCTATGGCTACCCTCCTCGCTGGGATACTGGCTGCAGTCCCTGCATCCTATGGCTACCCTCCTCGCTGGGATACTGGCTCCAGTCCCTGCATCCTATGACTACCCTCCTCACTGGGATACTGGCTCCAGTCCCTGCATCCTATGACTACCCTCCTCGCTGGGATACTGGCTCCAGTCCCTGCATCCTATGGCTACCCTCCTCGCTGGGATACTGGCTCCAGTCCCTGCATCCTATGGCTACCCTCCTCGCTGGGATACTGGCTCCAGTCCATGCATCCTATGACTACCCTCCTCGCTGGGATACTGGCTCCAGTCCCTGCATCCTATGGCTACCCTCCTCGCCGGGATACTGGTTCCAGTCCCTGCATCCTATGGCTACCCTCCTCGCTGGGATACTGGCTCCAGTCCCTACATCCTATGGCTACCCTACTCGCTGGGATACTGGCTCCAGTCCCTGCATCCTATGGCTACCCTCCTCGCTGGGTACAGGCTCCAGTCCCTGCATCCTATGGCTACCCTCCTCACTGGGATACTGGCTCCAGTCCCTGCATCCTATGGCTATCCTCCTCACTGGGATACTGGCTGCAGTCCCTGCATCCTATGGCTATCCTCCTCGCTGGGATACTGGCTGCAGTCCCTGCATCCTATGGTTATCCTCCTCGCTGGACTGGCTGCAGTCCCTGCATCCTTTGGCTAGCCTCCTCACTGGGATACTGGCTCCAGTCCCTGCATCCTATGGCTATCCTCCTCGCTGGGATACTGGCTGCAGTCCCTGCATCCTATGGCTACCCTCATCGCTGGACTGGCTCCAGTCCTTGCATCCTATGGCTACCCTCCTCGCTGGACTGGCTCCATTCCCTGCATCCTATGGCTACCCTCCTCGCTGGCATACAGGGACTGGCTTCAGTCCCTGCATCCTATAGCTACCCTCCTTGCTGGGATACTGGCTGCAGTCCCTGCATCCTATGGCTACCCTCCTCGCTGGGATACTGGCTGCAGTCCCTGCATCCTATGGCTACCCTCCTCGCTGGGATACTGGCTGCAGTCCCTGCATCTTAATGCTACCCTCCTTGCTAGGGTACAGGGACTGGTACAATCGGTAATGGTGTTGGATTTCTGGCGCTGTTTAGCACAAGTATTCCCAACACTCTCCATACAGATACCCTGGCTACTGGTCAGGATATCTGCTGGGAGATTGATACCCTCTCACAGGAGCAAGTGAAATTTATTGCTATGACAACACAGGCGGCCATGGAACTGGAGGAGGGGAGAGGGGAGGGGCAGGGGGAGATATAGGGTTATAGGGAGCGGCTTGGGGCCATAAACATGAGATTTGGTCCGTAGTGGACAAGTCTTTGGTTCATGGGCCAATCAGAGAAAGGTATATATACTATAATGAACTTTATTCTGATTGTGTTTTATCATTTAATGAATGCTCATAATCAAAGACTTGAGCAAGTCTAGTTCACACTGTGTGACTGGGGGGGGGGGGGGGGGGGGGGGGCGTTGCTCCACGTTTTGCGGATCATAAGCATTGCTCCAGATTTTTTGCAGATCACATCTTGACTATGTTGCCATCTATATCAAATTAATCATATTATAAAACTTTTACCTATGAGACTGAAAATCCGGTGTTATAAAAGGTAGCGATACAAGATGAAAATAACGATATTACACGACACGATCCGATATTGCCGGAGCAACGCTTCTCCCATATCTCTAGGAGCAACGACCCCCTTGGGGCTTGTGAGCGGGTACCTCTAGTCTAACTAGAGGTACCCTGGGCTTTCCAGATTCGGGAGCCAAATAGCAAGCTACGCTCAAATGTGTGTGTGAACCACCACCCTTACGATTAGAAAACCTGCGACTGGAGGTACTTTAGTACGCCCACTCGGTGACTAGCGGTACCAAATTTTAAACATATTTGATATTCAATAATGCTTGCGACTGGTACCTCCAATCTGAGACTGTGCATACCAGGCATGCCCAGTGTCCGACTAGCGGGAAGCGTGCAGTTCACACTGTGCGTTTTGCCGTGCTACACGCTCACAGGTACCTCCAGTCTGAGACTGGGCATACCTGAGGTAGCTCCAGTCTGAGACTGGGCATACCTGAAGTACCTCCAGTCTGAGACTGGGCATACCTGAGGTACCTCCAGTCTGAGACTGGGCATACCTGAGGTACCTCCAGTCTGAGACTGGGCATACCTGAGGTACCTCCAGTCTGAGACTGGGCATACCTGAGGTACTTCCAGTCTGAGACTGGGCATACCTGAGGTAGCTCCAGCCTGAGACTGGGCATACCTGAGGTACCTCCAGTCTGAGACTGGGCATACCTGAGGTACCTCCAGTCTGAGACTGGGCATACCCAGGTACCTCCAGTCTGAGACTGGGCATACCTGAGATACCTCGAGTCTGAGACTGGGCATACCTGAGGTACCTCCAGTCTGAGACTGGGAGTACCTCCAGTTGCACAGTGTGAACTGGGCATAAAGATGTGAGGATTGTGTATGGGGTTGGTATGAGTCAGGAGGCCAAGATAAATATGTTTTTGTCCACACAAGGATAGGGTGTGTAAGCCGGAAGGTTGTAAGAGACGAACCCGGGGGATAGAGAATACAGAAGATCATGTCTCAGTCTGCAGAGTTATACAAATAGAGGTATTCTTTTTGTCATACACCTAGTACAAAGTGTCCATAGAAAACACATAGGGAGTGTGTATGGACATACCCGGCGTATACAGATATATCCACCTAATACAAAGTGTCCATAGAAAACACATAGGGAGTGTGTATGGACATACACGGCGCATACGGATATGTTGGATGCTCCGGGTGGCGCATACGGAAAGTAGTGCGAAAGGGAAAATAGTGCATAACCAAAACGAACTGATATCGACATGCCACTTGTCCAGAAAAGTTGGATAATAAATACAATATAGACTGGTTTCAGAGAAAAGCAGCTGTATGCTCGTCAGAGTTGCCTCTGCGGAATATCCTTGCATACGCTCGGATATGACTACGCGTCAACTCCTCGGAGCATACAGCCGCTTGTATCTGAAACCAGTCAATATTGTGTATGTATTTCTCAGATTATTTGCTCAATTCCACAAGGTGGATGAAAGGCATGCTGTTCAAAATATACATTAATATCTGACCCCTGGTATTATTTTCCTTGGACTTAAAATTGGGAACTCGTATCCAACGCCTATGGAGTATTTAGAAAAGATACTCAAAGGGGGATTATGTTACAAAGGTTAGCTCATTAATCAATGTGAAGGGCGAGATAAATTCAGAAACCTATACGAGTTTCGGTCACAGCTTGATCTCATCACGTTTGAATCATTGCGTAGTTCACGCGGCTTCGTGAATTACTACGCTATTCAAACTCGATGGGATACAAGCTCTGACCCTAAGCTTTCATAGGTTTCCTCTATGATATCGTATTATTCTTCGATAAACGACAAAACATGCGGAAGTTTTTTAATTGCTTCAGCTGTGAACACAACGTTTTGAAACAGTTGAATATCTCACGGGATGCTTTAGCTGTTGTTTTCTTGTGCTTACTATATACCCATGCCAACTACATTGTAAATATACACCGTTTCGCCATATAACGTAAAAACACACTGTTCCGTGCGCGTTGACTAAAATATTAGTTGTTAAGCCAAATTGAATTAATCATTTTTTCATTAATTTCGGTTATAGATATAGAACGACCTACCATACTTGTACAAGGCACAAAACTTGATAATAATTCCTGGTTCATTAACGGTTTGTACGGAACTCGGCGTAAAGGCATCGTTCTGTACGAACCGTAAATTACCATCTCGTTTTGTATCTTGTACAGCATGGTCAGGTCGTTCTATATAAGTCTGTAACACATAACATATAAAGTAATTTATTACCCACCTAATGCAGAGTCTCCATACTAAGTCTATGGAGCCTACAGATCGCTACTGAGTAGAATACCTAGGAGAATACGGCTTTTTCGGCCATCTGATGGGCATTATAGAAACTATTTTATATAAACAATGCACGGCGACTGCTTCGAATTTCCAATTATTTAAAAGATTTTCCCCTCATAATTAGTCAAAACGTGGGTAATAAATACAACATTACCATGATTTCGATCTGTGTGGCCGTATTCTCCTTGTAGTTGACACTACGCAATACTCCTCGCTATCGCACGGAGTGTTACTACGCGTCAACTACGCAGAGAATACGGCCACTCAGATCAAAACCATGGTACTATTGTGTGTGTCTTCACTAGCAGTGATGGCATCTGCTTAACCTCTCACGATCCTTTACGTTCATTATTGATGACACAAGAGATGCCTGAGAGGAATCCCATCATTTATTGAACACTCTGGATCACGACGGGTACCACAGACGAACGCAGCACATACAGACACCCACTGCTCAGTCCACGTCAGTTTACAGAGTCCGAGCCTAAAGCCCATAAGACAGCGACATTTTCCACAGATTCTCCCCGATCCGATCACCGATTATAATCGGGAACAAGAATGTCGCTGTCTTAAGCCCATAAGACAGCGACATTCACCACAGATTTTCACCGATCCGATCACCGATTATAATCGGGAACAAGAATGTCGCTGTCTTAAGCCCATAAGACAGCGACATTTTCCACAGATTCTTCCCGATCCGATCACCGATTATAATCGGGAACAAGAATATCGCTGTCTTAAGCCCATAAGACAGCGACATTTTCCACAGATTCTCCCCGATCCGATCACCAATTATAATCGGGAACAAGAATGTCGCTGTCTTAAGCCCATAAGACAGCGACATTCACCACAGATTCTCCCCGATCCGATCACCAATTATAATCGGGAACAAGAATGTCGCTGTCTTAAGCCCATAAGACAGCGACATTTTCCACAGATTTTCACCGATCCGATCACCGATTATAATCGGGAACAAGAATGTCGCTGTCTTAAGCCCATAAGACAGCGACATTCACCACAGATTTTCACCGATCCGATCACCAATTATAATCGGGAACAAGAATGTCGCTGTCTTATACCCTCAACGACGCTTGCCGATCACACCTCTCGACTTTATGACCTTGTACAGCGACCCGATTGAGATCAAAGAGAGCCGCCGGGAGCCGAGCCGGGGTGAGCCACAGGCCGCTGGTGTGGATTCATAGAAAATAATTCAAAGTTTGATAACTTTGGATCCAATTAAGATATTCGAAGGCAGTTTTCAGATTCTTTATTACCTCTGTCTCTCCTACAAACCAATAGAAAGCACTTGTAAATGGGACTAGGGGATAGGTAGCATCGATGTTCAAATGGCCTTCTGAGAATCGGGAACAGTCGGTGAAGTGCATACAGCTACACGATTAAGGTTGGGCAGACTCGGTCATTACCCCACGCTAGTAATGCCTGACCCGATTAAAATCGGGTCTGTGAAGTGCGTACAGCGACCCGATTCTGCCCAACCCGACGGATTCGTCGGGCAAAGATGTGATCGGGCACAATGGTCGGGTCGCTGTCTTATACCCCTAACTGAAGGGGCTTCAGGGCTAGCAAATAAATACACAATATTACCATGATTTTGACCTGAGTGGCCGTATTCTCCGCGTAGTTGACGCGTACTAATACTCCGAGAGACAGCGAGGAGTATTGCCTAGAGTAAAGTACAAGAATACGACCACGCAGATCCAAATCATGGTAATGTTGTATTTATTACTCACCTTTCGACTAATTTTTAGAAAAAAATCCTGTAAATAATTAGAAATTTAACGCAAGCGCCGTGCATTGTTTGAATAAATTAGTTTCTATAATGCCCGTCAGGTGACCAAAAAAGCCATATTCTCCTAGGCTTTCCGTATTTTACTCAGTAGCCTGGAGGCTCCATAGGCTTAGTAGGGAGACTCCGTATTAGGCGGGTAATAAAAGGTATATAACGGCTCATTTTAAGGCCACTCAAAAAAAACTTGTTTCTCATCACCAAGCCATGAAAAATATGACGAGGGCGCTTTTTTTTTTTTTTTTTTGCTATATTAAAGATGGCTTTTGAAGTGCCATAAAATGGGCTTCAGACATAGAGTAAAACCCCGCACAAGCGGACACCCTCCGATCCGATCACCTTTCATAATTTCTATCAAGGTTCACCTATTTAAAAAAGAAAAAAAATCTTCTAAAATCGTTTTTTCTGATGCGTGCGGTGATGAAAAACAGGTTGTTTAGGCCACTCAAAAAAAAAATTGTTTCTCATCACCAAGCCATGAAAAATATGACGAGGGCGCTTTTTTTTTTTTGCTTTTTTTTTTGGCTATATCAAAGAGGGCAGACATACAGTAAAACCCCGCATGAGTGGACTCCCTCCGATCCGGGCCAAAGTGGCTGCTTACACGGGGTGTCTGCTTATGTGGAGTTTCCATATTTTTACTGGCTCTACATTTAATGCATCCCTGACATCAGGAGCTTTAATTTGATACTAAATGCACATACCTTTCATAATTTCTATCAAGGTTCATCTATTTAAAAAAAAAAAAAAAAAAAAAAAAATCTTCTAAAATTGTTTTTTCTGATGCGCGCGGTGATGAGAAACAAGTATTTTTTTTTGAGTGGCCTTATTTTGAGTGGCCTTATAGTACGGTTTTATGCGGTTTACCCTTTCCAGCCAAGCAGGTGGGTGGGTAGTAGTATGATTTACTACAGTATATCTAAAGTATCATTGAGGTGATATACATGTATGACACACCAAACAGAAGCTGAAATATCATAGAATACGATACAATCACTGCACTTTCTCTGGAAATAATATACAATGGTATTATAAACGCATTACGTTCATATAATCAGTCATTCAATGCTAAAGAATAGCTGCCTGGTGTTTGTTTGGCTGCAGGCACTGCATAACCAAGTAGATAATGTGCGAACCCAGTCTGTGCGAAAAAAGACTATGGGCTAAAACCACAACATTACCAGGACGATCCCGCAAGATACATTCAAGTACATATACTACAAAACATGACCCGACCCTGCCAGCCAACTAAATCGGGGCAGTGGAACTCAACGCCCACACACTGAGAGAAAGTGTCTCTGTTTGTAAAGCGACGATTTTCCCTTCTCCACCTCACTCAGGGAATTGAGACCTGGGGGTGTCACACGAGGAGACGATATACCAGCAAATAATCTCAGGAAAATTGTCTCAGACAAACGCTACTAGAGGTAGATAAGTCTCGCCGTGTGAATCCCACTTCACTAGTGAATAGTCTCCTTGTGTGACACCACCGTACCCTCAATTCGCTGACACTGATGTGGAGAAGGGGAAACCATTGCTGCCAGTTTCTCCTGCCAAGGTACATAGACTCAAAGCAACTTGTTGAAGTGGGATTCACACGATGGGATTCATGCACCCAACAGGGTGTTTGTCTGAGACAAATCCTGCTGAGATTCTGTACTCAACAAGATCTCTTCGTCTCAATTGTAGGGCTCCATTTCCCTAAGACATGTTTTATTACCCTGCAATTGTTGGCGACATTTACCCCTAAAAAGGAACAGAATCTCATGAGATTTTGAAACATGTTTGTTTGTTTGAACTTTGTGGGGTACACAAGTCTCTCCGTGTGAATTCCGATTAATTGGGATTCACACGGTGGGATCCATGTACCTCACAAAGTGTTTGTCTGAGACAAATCCTGTTGAGATTCGGTACTGGAACACCTCGTCTGAATTATATGGTTCCATTTTGCTGAGACAAGTTTTTTTCCCTTGGAATTGTCCCCGACAATCACCCCAACAAGGAACAGAATTTCATGAGATTTTGACTTTAAACGGCTTTAAGATTTAGAGGGGCATTTTGGTGAAACAAATGTACTTCACACATTATCCCCCAGTCTGTGAGTCTCAGTGGCCCTAAATTACACCTATTCACCTATGAGGAAATACCTTGAGCCTGCGATTGTGTACCCTGTGTACCCTGTGTAGGGGTGCGGGGGGTGTAGGGTATGTTCCTTGTAAGTCTTCCCATGTGAATAGAATCCGCCATGATTCCATGAGACTGTAGAACAACCCAATCTGTGAAACTTTGTACCCAGCAGGAAATTGTTGGTGACTGGTGAAAAGGTGTGAAGTACACCAGTGTCGGGTACATTTGTCCCTACGTGTGAATCCCACTTCAAGTTATCAGAAGATACCTGTCAATGCCCCGTGTCAAAACACACTTCAGATATTAACTGGGTCATCTATTTCTTATCACCAAGACAGGAGGAAGAAAATAAAATGAAATAACTGTCATCGTGGTGAACTGTGAACTGATAAATGATCCACCAAACAGACATATATGGACATAGACTGGCCTCAGTCCCTGTGTGCTACCCCTCCACCCCTTTTGAGTGACACAGGGACTGGTCTAATCCGTAATCGGCCGTTTAGACTGGCGCGATTTTGCGCCACACTCCCCAAGCAGAGGTCTGGCTACTGGTCAGAATATCTGCTGGGAGATTGATACCCCCAGTGTGCTTTACTAGAGTCACAGTCAGGAACAGGCGACAAGTATTGCTATGACAACACAGAATGATACCCTCTACTTTGGTCTAAATCGGGTCACAGTCAGGAGCAGGCTAAATTTATTGCTATGACAACACAGGCGGACAGGGCACTGGAGTAGGGTGGGGGAGGGGTAGGAGGGGGTGTAGGGTTACAGGGGGGGGGGGGGGGCAGCTTGGGGTCATAAACAGGAGATTCTGGTCAGAGTGGACAAGTCTTTGATTCATGGGCCATTCAGAGAAGGACACATACTATAATGAATTGTATTCCGATTTCCTTTAATCATTTAATGGATGTTCATAATCAAAGACTTGAGCAAGTCTAATATGGACATAGACTGGATCCAGTCCTTGCATACTATGGCTACCCTCCTTGCTGGTTCAGCCAGTCAGAGAAGGATACATACTAAAATTAACTTATAGATTCTGGTTGTGATTAATCATTTAATGAATGTTCACAATCAAAGACTTGAGCAAGTCTAATACGGGAATCCCACTTCAAGTTATCAGAAGATACCTGTCAATGCCCCGTGTCAAAACACACTTCAGATATTAACTGGGTCATCTATTTCTTATCACCAAGACAGGAGGAAGAAAATAAAATGAAATAACTGTCATCGTGGTGAACTGTGAACTGATAAATGATCCACCAAACAGACATATATGGACATAGACTGGCCTCAGTCCCTGTGTGCTACCCCTCCACCCCTTTTGAGTGACACAGGGACTGGTCTAATCCGTAATCGGCCGTTTAGACTGGCGCGATTTTGCGCCACACTCCCCAAGCAGAGGTCTGGCTACTGGTCAGAATATCTGCTGGGAGATTGATACCCCCAGTGTGCTTTACTAGAGTCACAGTCAGGAACAGGCGACAAGTATTGCTATGACAACACAGAATGATACCCTCTACTTTGGTCTAAATCGGGTCACAGTCAGGAGCAGGCTAAATTTATTGCTATGACAACACAGGCGGACAGGGCACTGGAGTAGGGTGGGGGAGGGGTAGGAGGGGGTGTAGGGTTACAGGGGGGGGGGGGGGCAGCTTGGGGTCATAAACAGGAGATTCTGGTCAGAGTGGACAAGTCTTTGATTCATGGGCCATTCAGAGAAGGACACATACTATAATGAATTGTATTCCGATTTCCTTTAATCATTTAATGGATGTTCATAATCAAAGACTTGAGCAAGTCTAATATGGACATAGACTGGATCCAGTCCTTGCATACTATGGCTACCCTCCTTGCTGGTTCAGCCAGTCAGAGAAGGATACATACTAAAATTAACTTATAGATTCTGGTTGTGATTAATCATTTAATGAATGTTCACAATCAAAGACTTGAGCAAGTCTAATACGGACAAAAAAATACAAAACTATGTGTTTGTAGACGAGGCGTATCGATTGAGAGATGTGGCATCCACCGCATTACGACCACGAAAATTTTTTTCCAACCACGGATCGGCCAAACGAAAAATGGAACGAAAAAAATACACCAAAAAGAAAATTTAAAAAAACTACAAAACTACATGGACAACTTCGGAATCCATGGAATCACTGTACTCTTAGAAATAAAGGGAACAAATTTAGCCCTGTTCCAACGGCATGTTACTATAAATAGCCCACGGGATCCGCTAGTATAATAGATAGCGGGTAGGGCAGGAAGAAGGAGGGGAGGGCAGTGGGGGTGACATGGGGTGGTGGACGGGAGGGCGGATACACAGTCGGGAGCCAATTGTGAGTCTCATTTCTCGACGTTTGTTTTGGTTTGTGAAAGCAGCGTGGGCACTCTCCCCCCAGATCTTTCGCGGCGCTAGCGCTGGCTTAATCTCTGCCCCAACCCAGTGATGTCATACACTGGTTCTCAGGGTATCCACTAAGGACAGGGGGAACCAGCCAACATTTCGGATTCAAAACAAAGCAACTGTCAGAATTTGAACAAGTCAAAAGACTGACATATCATGAGTATGGAAATATGGGAATTGTTAAAGGAGCTTCACAGACAACTTGGTTGTTTCTCTTTCATACTTAATCCATTTTATAATGGGAATCCACAGTTGATTAGACTGCCCCTTCAGAGGAGCACATACACTGGCAACCAGAGCTACACAAAGTTAGCTCTGGTCGGGTTAAACTGAACAATGACCTTCACATGGCGTGGTAACTGCTATTTCACTGGGTATAGGAAGTTCATTTTGACTATTTCAACGGATTCTTGGGAGCAGCGCCGACGTCATGCAACATAGTAACGGGTACGTCCGGCCGCAAAAACGGACACTGCGCCGCTCGGTTTTCTCGCTTTGCAGTTTGTTTTCCCGAAAGCAGTGCAGTGCACAAGGGACACAGGGGGGTACCGTATGTGATTTAAGCCGACCAACCTCTATATCGTAGAAGGGGTTGGTTGCCAAACTAGGGAGCACATGGCATTGTACACTGGTCCCCGGGGTATCTGCTAGGGGGCTCGGCGGAGATATACCTGCTAGCTCCTAGCAGCAGGGGGAACCAGCCAAATGGCATTGTTGACAAAACAAAGCCCTGCAACACATGAGGTGCTTTCCACTGTAGAAAATAATCCCAGAGACTGTGTCTGGTTTGAAATAAATAATAACAGAAATGAGAGTACTTTATTTACCATATAAATAAGTTCATCTCTATTTACAAGTGGAACACAAAATACCCCCATAAGCCCTCAGAATTTATGATTTTTTTAAACCTGGCGTATGGGCTAAATTTGAGCCCAAACATGCAGGTTGGGGCATAGCCTGGAAGCCTGGCCTAGTTAAACTATAGGCCAGGTAACGGGTTCCAGTTTCGTGGTGCATTATTGGTAACGCCTTCTGGTTCCCTGGTCATCCGCTAGAGGGCCCGGCGGAGTTAGGTGTATGACAAGCGGATACTGGCCAAACCACTAGGCTGGTTCCCGGGGTATCCGCTAGTCACAGGCGGCCACCAGCCAAAGTTGAAGGCCATGCCTGTGGAACCCGTTACCTGCCCCTTATTCATATGGGCAGGGAACCAGTCTAAGCTAACGGGTTCCAGTTTCGTGGTGCATTATTGGTAACGCCTCCTGGTTCCCTGGTCATCCGCTAGAGGGATCGGCGGAATTAGGTATATGACAGGCGGATACCAGCCAAACCACTAGGCTGGTTCCCGGGGTATCCGCTAGTCACAGGCGGCCACCAGCCAAAGTTGAAGGCCATGCCTGTGGAACCCGTTTCCTGTCCCTTATTCATATGGGCAGGGAACCAGTCTAGTTGGGGCAGAGATATATATATAAGCGGCCACAGGAAGTAGAGCGCAAGATCTCTGCTGGGAGAGTGCAGCGCGGGGCGATTTTTCAGTGGGAGCGGTGAGTGCGTGTGGGGGGCGGCGGGGCCGGCCCGCGTATGCCGTCAGTCACGTAGGCCACGGACCGATATTAAGTATGCAACCAGGTTAACTATAAGAGATGTGGCTCTTAGCGCCCCCTCCCGGCGTCCACTCACGTCCTTATCAGCAGCAATTACAACTCACTCTCCTTACTTAAAGGCGTATCTTATTATTTGGCTTGGAAATTAAAACCCATGTTATTTTAATGAAAATTGAATATGATGATCTCTAAGTGTTTGGGTACACAAATCTAACTTTGAAAGGTCGGAGGTTAGCATGCTAGTTCCTGATTTAGAGATCAATATTACGATTTTATAAATGAATATATAAAAACTCTTCAGGAATTGTTTTTCACGTAGTAAAACCCATGGAATTTTCCTCAAACTGTCACAAAATATTGGAGATATTATTCAAAAATCACCAGATGCTGCCACTACAATTACGCTGGTTCCTGGGGTATCCGCTAGGGGGCTCGGCGGAGATATACCCGCAGGGAGAGGCCGATGAAATTGGTCAGCTTTCTGACTAATTTTGTGAGCGCATGCGCGGGCTTCAGAATGTAAATAAACAAGATGGCGTGTCTGAACGATGATTGTCAGCCGAACTGAACTGCGATGCCAGTTGATATATAGACTAATGTAAAAACGGGTATGGGGAGTGAAAATGATGAAGCATAACATCTTTTTTATTGGGTGATGTCATAGAGGTAGTGACAGTTTATTCATAGATTGTATGCACTGCCTTGTCAAGTGAGTGGAGTGGAAGCCACCAGTTTCAAAACAAACAACATGGCGAGTGTGGTGCAAGGGTGAGTAGAGACCACAAATAATAAAAAATGCACACTGTAACTAAATATGTTAAGAAAACTCTATTATGCAAATGAAGTACTATAACCCTGCCTTTGGTTTGGGATGCATTATATATGCTGACAGTCGGTTCCTGAGCAAGATGCACTGTCATAATTAATTGTCAAGCGCCTGCGGCCCCTATTATCGCTCAAGCACTTGTCAAAGTCATCAAAGTTCGTTTTCGATCAATATTTCAGCTATGATATGATAACATCAATTATATTTCTCTCTTTTCATTCAATTGTATCAGTTTAATACTCTGATACAGTTTGTTGCTTGTGATAAACATATCGCAACTATCGCGATGTCCGTTGACAGTTTGAAATTTTAGCTGGTTCCCCAGTCTGTCTACCGCTTCCTATGATGCAATCAAAAACCAGCGTTCAACCACAGCCAGCGGTCCACCCGCAAGTTACTACCTGCCTGTTAGGTAGCCAGCGGCATACACAGGCGGAACCCAGCCAACCACTACAATTTGCGATTGCGCCACCTGGTGATTTTTATAGATCGTCAATTATCAATTCAATTCTATGTATTTTTGGACTTTATCCATGGCCATCCGCAAGGAGAAAAGTTGAAATACCTGAGAGATCTAATTGAGGACACTGACTCTCTCCTAATTTCAAGGCATATCTTACAATTTGCGGTGGTGCCAACTGGTGATGTTACATATATATATCGTCAATTATCAATTCAACTCAATGTACTTTGGACATCATCCATTGATTGCCCATCTGCAAGTCGAAATACCTGAGAGATGTGATTGACAACACTCTCTCTCCTTATTTAAAGGCATGTTATACAATACAGGTGTTGCCATTCAGCGCCGCCTAACCGCCCACTGTCTAGTTACGCAGCCGCTCGGACAAACACCGTGATTCCAGCGGTATTCATATAGAGGCATACAGCAATCACACCTAAAGTGTGAACGGTGGGTGTGATTGCAGGAGTGTTGTTTTTTGACAGACTGAATTGCTGGAACAAACAAGGGAATTATATCAACGAGTCTGGCCTGTCTAAACTTCATAGTTGATAATTATCTTGGTTTGAACATGGAAAAAGATAAGCATTTTATAGCTAGTCCGGCCAATGTATTAGTGTGTATCCAGTTTTGGTGTCCCTGTATTATCTAAGCTATATCTAAAGTATCATTGAGGTGATATGCATGTATGATATACCAAATTGGAGCTGGAATACCATAGAATACGATGAAATCACTGTTGTTTCTCTGAAAATGATATACACAGGTCTCATGAACATATTTCGCTCATATACTGAGTGATCCAATGCTAAAGTATACGTTGCCAGGGGTATGTTTGGCCGCAGGCATTGCGTAACCACCCAGATAAGGTGTGACACCGGCCTGTGGAAAAAGGCCAATTAGCGGTGTCGCCACCTGATGATTTTTATATATCGTCAAATATTGATTCAATTCAATGTATTTTGGACATAATCCATAGATGCCCATCTGAGAGATCTAATTGACAACACTCCCCCTCTCCTTATTTAAAGGCATATCCTACAATTTGCAGTGGCGCTTCCTGGCGATTTATTAAACAGGGATGCCAGTTGGTGTTAAAAAAAAAAGTGGAAAATATTTTCATGGCAATACAGGGTTTACACGTCATTTATATATACATCAAAACACGTCAAATAATAAGATATTTATATAATGATAAAGAACTGCTATAATAAAAAGTAATAGAAATTAAAAAAAAAAAAAACAGAAGTCTCCGATGTGGTCAGCAGCCTTTGGGTTGACACTGACAGAGGTGACATTGTACTATTCCCCAGTCGGCCACGATTGATACTGTGCCGATTTTTTCTGTTTTACTACCATATCCCTCCTTATCATTATTAAATACTTCACATATCCACATTAACCAAATAATTAGCAAAATGGCAGACTTTGTTTCATGTCTCTAGGCCTATTCTAAGCTCTGATACATCGCCTAAATTTTGGATGCTAAATGGGCGATAATAGGGGCATTACACAGAACAGGCTGATAAAAGTGTCAAACACTACTGACTAACACTTAAATACTATGCCTCTGGTTATAATTTTCACATTTGTTGCCTATTTCATGCCATTAGATGTTAAATATTGAAATTACTAACCAAATTCAGGATTCAAGAAGTTGTAGAATTCGACTGTCTGCTAATCCAAAATGGCGGGATACACTGGTACAAGCACCATGTGGTTGGTGACCACCACAATTTAATCAAATCAAAACACGAAGCAGACTATACTTTATGTTTATATTAAGATACAGTTAATGGAGTACCTATTATAATCTCTACACCTATTTTACATACAAATTATATTTCACATGGGCCTTTCATTCCATAAGTTTGGCTGGGGAATTTCGACCAATCAGAGCCCAGGACCCTTGATGCTGCCTGGCTTTTCCATACACGTTTCTGTAGAACTCACTGTCTCATAGAGACCGATGAAGTGTGGAAATCAGATCGGTGCCTGCCTTAGCATGTGGCTGGGGGTCTGTGGGGAGATGTAAGGGCTGTGATCCTTGCTTTGTTGTGGAGTGGTATTGTCTTCTGACTTGGATAACGTAGTCGTTTCAATGTTAAATGCAAACCAAATTTTATTGGGATGAATGAAACTCAAACGACAGAACTTTTATTTACTAAAAAATACTTTTTTTTTTTTTTTTTTTTTTGATAATACAAAAGTGAATTTCCACTAAAAAGTGGAAAACTGGCATCCCTGATTAAATAATATCAATTATTAGCCAGAACTGGTTTCTTTGGATTCATTCTAAATCTAAATGGTTAGATTTACCGTTTTGTCCAATGTATCCAATATTAATAGGTAAAATAGGCTAAAACTTATTGAAATTAAGTATTATTTTCAGGAGGGGATTCTATCCACCATATACCAAATTATATGGGCATTTTGGTTGTGAGAAATATTTCTCTGAACCATCCTATTTCAGTCGACACATATGGGCACTGCAACACTCGGCTGTATTTGCATAACCTACTGCAGTGCTCCCCGAATCTGTATTCACGATTGTCATGACTCTACAACCAGCACTATAAATCGTTCCTGGGAACATCTGCAGTCAAGGTGATGGTGTGAATCATACCATAGCAATGTCCCCCTTTTGTTTGAAACAAGCCTATTGGGGGACAGCCAATACCAAACCAAATAATATGGTATATATTTTCTTAAATATACATAGATTTCGAAGATGTCAGTTCTCCATGCATTGTTGTGGAAATTCTATTTCTCACTGACAAAAGTAAATCTCCCCAGACAATTTACAAAATTCCACTTTTCCATAAAAATTCAATGACCTTGAAAAAAAAAACAAATCGTAGAAACAATGTTCTCTTTTACAATAAGCATTCCTTTTATCCTATGTAGAATCTCCAGGAATGCATGATCTAAAAAGAAGAAAACTTAGTTGTCATGTAAAATAAAAGGAATATAGAAACGGTACTAATAAAAACAACTGTGAGAGGTTTCTACCAAGTCCTACTTAAGATACATGGAATTTGAGCTGTGATGAAAATATACCATTAAGAGATTTTGACTTAGAAATCCTCTTCCGGGTCAAAATTGAGACATGGATTGGATGATTTAATCCAATACCACAAGACCTTAATACAGGTATTGCCGTTCAGCCCCACCTAACGGCCCAGTGCTAGTTACGTGGCCACTCGGACAAACACCAAGAGAACGGCGGTATTCATATAGAGACATATAGCAATCACACCTAAAGTATGAACGGTGGGTGTGATTACAGGTGTGTTGTTTTTTGACAGATAAAATTGCTGGAACAAACAAGGGTATTGTTTTGATGAGTCTGGGTTGATAATTATCTTGGTTTGAACATGGAGAAAGATAAGCATGTTATAGCTAGTCCTGCCGATGTATTACTGTGTGTCCAGTTTTGGTGTTCCTGTCTTATCTAAGCTATATCTAAAGTATCATTGAGGTGATATGCATGTATGATACATCAAATTGGAGCTGGAATACCATAGAAAACGATGAAATCATTGTTATTTCTCTGAAAATGAGATACATGGGTTTATGAACATATTAGCGCATATACTGAGTGATCCAATGCTAAAGAATACGTTGCCAGGGGTGTGTTTGGCCCCAGGCATTGCGTAACCACCTAGATAAGGTGCGACACCGGCCTGTGGAAAAAGGCCAATACAGGTGTTGCCATTCAGCGCCACCTAACGGCCCACTGCTTAGTTACGCGGCCGCTCGGACAAACCTGGCCGAGTCCGGCCATATGTGTATTAATGTACATTCAATTTCGGTGATCCTATGTTATCTATGCTATATCTAAAGTATTATTGCGGCAATATGCATGCATGGCATACCAGATTTGAGCTGGAATACCATAGAATAAGATGCAATCATTATTATTTCTCTGGAAATAATTTAGATGGGTATTATGAACATATTATGTTCATACACTCAGTGTTCCAGTGCTAAAGAATAGGTTGCCAGGTGATTTTGTTTGTAGGTTTGTAGGTTTGATTTAACGTCCAGTTAACCATTGCAGGTTCTCACCAGACTTTCTCAAGGTTCTTTTACACCACAAGGGTGGTGATCGCATCTATGCAATGAATTTAGGAAGAAACCTCACCCCTACACATTTTCCGAGGTGAGAGTTCTTTTACTTCCCACACCACATAGACATGGTATGAGAAGGATTGGCCTTTGACATAGCAGTAAATCTACCACTGCTGGGGGTGAAGGAGAAAAGTGGCTGCAGTGGAACCCGAATCAAGAAAGTCGGTTGCCAGGTGAATGTTTGGCCGCGGGCATTGCGTAACCACCCAGGTAAGGTGCGACACCGGCCTGTGGAAAAAGGCCAATTGGTCAGGAACATAAACAAGACACCCGAGTTCCTGGGCCTGACGGATGAGACACCGGCGAGCTGAGAAAGGCCAGACCACCTCTCTCAGCGCCGCTGGTTTGTAACGCAACTCTCGGCCTACAACTCGCGCATGTATTTAGGTATACTATAACCCCTCTATGTGTGTTGTAACGTACATCTCTTACTATAATACCTCCCACATACATATAGGCTGACCATAACCCTTTAATGTGTTAACGTAATTGTCTTATTACAATACCTCCCACATACATATAGGCGTACCACAACCCTTTTATGTGTTAACGTAATTGTCTTATTACAATACCTCCCACATACATATAGACTTACTATAACTATTTCATGTACATGTATATGTAATTCACTTACTATGATACTTCCCACATACATATAAGCCTACTTTATAGCCTTTATGTGTGTGTTAATGTAATTCACTTAATACGATACCTCCCACATACATATAAGCCTACTATATAGCCTTTATGTGTGTGTTGATGTAATTCTCTTATTACAATACCTACCACATACATATAGGTCTACTATATGACCTTTCTATGTGTGTTAATGTAATTCACTTATTACAATAACTCCCACATACATATAAGCCTACAATATAACCTTTCTATGTGTGTTAATCTAATTTACTTACTACAATACCTCCCACATACATATAAGCCTACTATATAACCTTTCTATATGTGTTAGTGTAATTCACTTATTACAATACCTCCCACATACATATAAGCCTATTATATAACCTTTCTAGGTGTGTTAATTTAATTTATAACCTTTCTGTGTTGATGTAATTCACTTACTACAATAGCTCCCACATACATATAGACGGTTACCATATAGACTTACCATAACCCTTGCAGGGATGAAAGTCAGGAGATGGGATAAAGTCAGAAAACAAAACTTGAGAAATGTTTGCTATCCGATGTTCCCAATCGGGTTCCGTCTAAAACGGTCGGATAAGGGGGCGAGTGGTCGGGGCCTACGGTGTGCTAGCTGCCGGGAGTTCCAGCGAGACAGGGCCGCCCGCTAACTGGCGACAACGGCCATGGTTCAGCACGGTCTATTGTAGACTGGCCTCAGTCCCTGTATCCTACCGCCACCGCCGCCGCCCACATCCCTCCACCCCGCTTGATTCATGGGCCAGACACAGAGAAGGATACATACTATAATGAACTATATTCTGATTGTCTTTAATCATTTAATGAATGCTCATGATCAATGACTTGAGCAAGTCTAGGTCTATTGTAAACTTTGTAAAGTCTTTGATTATGAACATTCATTAACCCATTCACGGCGGGCTCCTACACAGTCATGTATATAGGGGTCGGGTATTAGTACCTATATAGTGCTAGGGAATGGGTATCCACAGGCCCATTATGGTAATTTGATGATGTGATCACGTGATATAACATGTGATAGGGGCCTACTCTGTATCATTTTCCATTTCCATAAACATTTTAAATATGATGCTTTACCTAAACTCTGTGGAAGTTTCATGTATATTGATGAATTATTTTCTAATTTATCACATAAAACAATAATTTTGTAAATATTGGAAAATGATGCCTTAAGGCATCACCCGATCCTGTGTGGTGATGCCTTAAGGCATCACCCGCAGCTAATGGGTTAAATGATTTAAGAAAATTGGAATACAATTCATTATAGCATGTGTCCTTCTCTGACTGGCCCATGAATCAAAGACTTGTCCACTCTGACCAGAATCTGCTGTTTATGACCCCAAGCCACTCCCTGTACCTCCCTCTACCCCTCCCCTCTCCCCTCCTCCAGTTCCCTGGCTGCCTGTGTTGTCATAGCAATATATTTCGCCTACTCCTGACTATGTCTCGATTGGGATCAAAGTGAGAGGGTATCAATCTCCCAGCAGATATCCTGACAAGTAGCCAGACCTCTGCCTGGGGAGTGTGGCGCAAAATCGCGCCAGTCTACATGGCCGATTACGGATGAGACCAGTCCCTGTGTCACTCAGAAGGGGTGGAGGGGTAGGACACAGGGACTGAGGCCAGTCTAGGTCTATTGGTGAGTGGGAGTGTGCCAGTAATGTGTGTTTAACTGCATTTTCTAGGTCTATACAAATTCACAAGACCTTTATATCTACTTGTAGGTGAGACAGAGGCCATCATAGATCTGAAACCTGTTTTCTGATATCTTAAGTAGAACAGAAGTTATCAAACTTTGCTCCCGGCCGCTCTCTTTGATCTCAATTGGTTCGTTTTAAGAGGTTATAAAAGGAGAAGGTGTGATAGTGAAGAAAATATAAGGGTATAACTTATAAGATAGCGACATTATTGTTCCCGATCATAATCGTCAATCTGATCGGTGAGATGTCGTTGTCTTATAGGCTTTATAGGTATAAGACATTAACATTTTATTCCCGATTCTCACCGAGCCGATGGTCGGTGGTTTGTTGGTTTGATTTAACGTCCAGTTAACAACTACAGATTCATACCAGACTTTCCTTAGTGTCTCACGGGATTAAATAATAGGAAATGGCCTCGAGACCGCAGGCCTGCCGCTCAGTACTGCCGGGTGAGTGTTCCCGTTTCCCGGCCGTTGGGCTTCCTCTGCCGCCCTGCCGCCCACCGCCCTGCCGCCCACCGCCCTGCCTCCCACTGCCCTGCCGCCCACCGCCCTGCCGCCCACCGCCCTGCCCTGCCGCCCACCGCCCTGCCCTGCCGCCCACCGCCCTGCCCTGCTGCCCACCGCCCTGCCCTGCCGCCCACCGCCCTGCCCTGCCGCCCACCGCCCTGCCTCCCACTGCCCTGCCGCCCACCGCCCTGCCCTGCCGCCCACCGCCCTGCCCTGCCGCCCACGGCCCTGCCCTGCCGCCCACCGCCCTGCCGCCAACCGACCACCGCCCTGCCGCCCACCGCCCTGCCCTGCCCTGCCGCCCACCGCCCTGCCGCCCACTGCCCTGCCGCCCACCGCCCTGCCACCCACCGCCCACCGCCCTGCCGCCCTGCCTCCCACTGCCCTGCCGCCCACCGCCCTGCCGCCCACCGCCCACCGCCCTGCCGCCCACCGCCCTGCCCTGCCGCCCACCGCCCTGCCGCCAACCGACCACTGCCCTGCCGCCCACCGCCCGGCCGCTCACCACCCTGCCCTGCCGCCCACCGCTCACTGCCCTGCCGCCAACCATGCACCCACTGCCCTACCGCCCACTGCCCTGCTGCCAACCGCCCGGCCGCCCACTGCCTTACCGCCCACTGCCCTGCTGCCAACCGCCAGGCCGCCCACTGCCTTACCGCCCACTGCCCTGCTGCCAACTGCCAGGCCGCCCACTGCCCTACCGCCCACTGCCCTGCTGCCAACCGCCAGGCCGCCCACTGCCTTACCGCCCACTGCCCTGCTGCCAACCGCCAGGCCGCCCACTGCCCTACCGCCCACTGCCCTGCTGCCAACCGCCAGGCCGGCCACTGCCCTACCGCCCACTGCCCTGCTGCCAACCGCCAGGCCGCCCACTGCCTTACCGCCCACTGCCCTGCCGCCCACTGCCCTGCCGCCCACTGCCCTGCTGCCAACCGCCAGGCCGCCCACTGCCCTGCCGCCCACTGCCCTGCCGCCCTGCCGCCAACCACCCACTGCCCTACCGCCCACTGCCCTGCTGCCAACCGCCAGGCCGCCCACTGCCCTACCGCCCACTGCCCTGCTGCCAACCGCCAGGCCGCCCACTGCCTTACCGCCCACTGCCCTGCTGCCAACCGCCAGGCCGCCCACTGCCCTACCGCCCACTGCCCTGCTGCCAACCGCCAGGCCGGCCACTGCCCTACCGCCCACTGCCCTGCTGCCAACCGCCAGGCCGCCCACTGCCTTACCGCCCACTGCCCTGCCGCCCACTGCCCTGCCGCCCACTGCCCTGCCGCCCTGCCGCCAACCACCCACTGCCCTACCGCCCACTGCCCTGCCGCCAACCGCCCGGCCACCCACTGCCCTGCCGCCCACCGCCCTGCCGCCCACTGCCCTGCCGCCCACCGCCTACGGTACACTCCAGTCGAACTCAGGGCTGTGTCTCAATTTTGAGGGGAAAACCCTGAAACCTGATTTAAAACTGGCCAGATGGATGTTGATGAAACTACAGCCTGTGACTGGATATGAGATGATTCTCAGTTATAAAAGTACAATCGTCATATGTCGATAGAAAATTGGTTCTTAGAGCAACCAAAGAAAACCAGCCATAGGCCTGACGACTATTCCTTTTTCTGATTTATGTTCGAAACAAAATCCCTAATTGTTAAAGTATAGTGAACCAATAAAGATTAAAAAGAAGAGACAACAACCAGCAAACCTGGATAATATACGTTATAGATACTGACAGTAATTGAAAATTCTACATACGTACTTTATGGATGGCCCCCTATGCGAAACTAGATGAAACCTATTTGTATATATGTTGCCAAATAACATGGACATACTACGCATCATTGATTTCATCAAATGGAAACCAGCCGTTTGGATGAGTAAGTTCGCCAGCATAACTATAAATGATTTGTTTTTATATATATGGCATTTTATCCCCATAGACTTAACATTAGGAACTCGTATCAAACGCCCATTGAGTATCTAGAAAAAATACTCAATGGGGGACTATGTCACAATTTTAGCGCATCAGCCAATGTGAAGTTTAAGATAAATTCAGAAACCTAATCAAGTTTAGGGTCAGAGACCCCCCATCTCGCTGTCAAACTGAATACTCCAATGACATATTTATACCTAAATAAGTTTGTCTGTTGTTTCTTTTTGTGGAATTGAAAAGCAACTTGATCAAAATTTAAATATATATATATATATATATATATATATATATATATATATATATATATATATATATATATATATATATATATATATATATATATATATATATATAAAGGCAGCCCCTACACCTCAATCTTGAACGAAATAGATCAAAAGAAGAGAAGTATGCAGAATTTCCAATCCCCCCCCCCCCCCCCCCCCAGGATTAAGGGCCATCCATAAAGTATACGTTCATAAGCAGAATTTCGGTGAGAGAGAGGAGAAAAAAAAGGGGAAAAAAGGAAGAAAAATTGCTCCCCTCTCCACCTTGGACGAACTAGATCCCCCCCCCCCCCCCCTCCGACGTTGACCGTACTTTACGGATGGCTCCTTGGATGCTCCATTATGGGCCAGTCTTGGTAAGTTTATTGGTAGCTGCACTCCAGGCTTAGCCTGTCAACTGACGCTGGTGTAAAGTGGGGCGTGTTTATAAGGCAGAATCACGTAGGAGACGTAAAAACAAACCTTGTGTACATAGACGGGCTTTTAAACGTGTGAATGTGCGTTGACAATCCTTGTTTCCTCACATTTCAAAGATCGTATGCCTCCCTAGACTGACTCCAGTCCCTGCATCTTATGGCTACCCTCCTCGCTGTGATACAGGGACTGGTACAATCGGTAATGGTGTTGGATTTCTGGCTTTGTGTAGCGCACTCTCCACACTCTCCATAAAGATATCCTGGCTACTGGTCAGGATATCTGTTGGGAGATTGATACCCTCTCACTTTGATCTCAATCGAGTCACAGTCAGGAGCAGGCGAAATTTATTGCTATGACAACACAGGCAGCTAGGAAACCGGAGAAGGGGAGCGGGGAGGGGAAGAAGGAAGTATAGGGTTACAGGGAGCGACTGGGGGGGGGGGGGGGGGGACATATACAGGAGGTTCTGTTCCTACTGGACAAGTCTTTGATTCATGGGCCAGTAAGAGAAGGATACATACTTTAATCAACTTTATTCTGATTGTGTTTAATCATTTAATCAATGTTCATAATCAAAGACTTGAGCAAGTCTAATGCCTCCCATGTCCGGTTAGAGAGAAGATCAGCTACTATTTTTCCCCCTAAATCTATTTTTGAAAAAATTAAAAGAAATTGTTGTATCTAAAGTGGAATTCACACGATGGGATTTATGTACCTCACAAGTTTCAAAATTTTATGAGATTTGGTTCCTTTTTAGGGGTAAATGTCACCAACAATTACAGGGGAAAAACATGTCTCAGGGAAATGGGATCCTACAATCTAGACGAAGAGATTCTGTTTCAGTACAGAATCTCAGCGGGATTTGTCTCAGAAAAACACCTTGTGAGGTACACGAATCCCACCGTGTGAATCCCGCTAAATCCTTCAAGAGCCACACATTATTCACCATGTACCCATACAACAGTAGGCACCAGAACCAACTGTGGTGTTTGTATGACCGGCTTTCGTAGTCAATCTTATTAGAAAATATTACAAATTTGAAATGTTCTATAAATCTGAATTTTTATCGGAACTTTCTGAAATTTTGAGAAGTTACTGGCAACATATATCCTGTAATTTTCATAGTTCTGCCATAATTTTCCTAAATGTTACAAAGGAACAAATACAGCATTTTTCTTCTATGTCCACTGGAATGCCACATGGCATTGTCCTGCCACGGCCAGGGTGAAGGCCCGATCTCATAGTAAATTCTCACATCAAGTAGTAGTCAGACGTAGTGCGACTCTGTTTGTCCCTCACAAGAGTCGGACTTGAGGTCATGGGCAAACTTTGAGACTGAAGGCCCGGCCCCACTGGTGCGATGCGATCGTCGCAAGTCAATAAAAGGCAATAAACGCCGAGTGAGGGTCATGAAAACGGCGCCGCCCGTCGCATCGCACACATGCGATGCGATGGATTCATCGCATCGCACATCTTGAAATGTTCATGATTTGCGATGGATTCGTCGCACAGGTACAGAGTTCTTCCTATCATATTTGCATAGAAACTGTACCCCACTTAATTGATTCCAGTTAGTTACACAGGATACCCTCACAAATGCCACCTTGGACCTATAACAGTTAATAACTACACAACTGAGGTCTCAGGAGGTGTGAAAGCTGTGAAAATGCCAGGCTATGTCTTTATCCTAGGTGTGATTCTGATACTTTGTTGAGTGTGAGGAATGAAAAGTAATATAATTAACTCTAATAAATATTATAATGAAGCTGTATATCTAGGCCTATACATAGATGCTACCGAAAAAGTTGCGATGAATCCATCGCATCAGTGGGGCATACCATGAATTTTCCCTGCGATTGAGTGCGATGAATCCATCGCAATTGGGTCATAAATCCCGCCCGAGGGGGCGTTTATGGGGCCATAAACCGTGTGCGACAATCGCATCGCACCAGTGGGGCCGGGCCTTGACATCTTCTTCTTTCACAGTCCCTAACATGATCACTGGTAAACAGCTTCATTCAAAATTCAAGGATTCAAAATGGGGGATGTTTGATTGAGGAGCTGCCCCATTGAGAGATTCAGAGAAAGATTTTATATAGAAAAGGGTGTCAACTGCTTGTGATATGAAGTGGGACTTATGATTGTAATGTTTACAAGTTGTTGAATTCAACTGTTTTTTATTTCATGTGACTTCCTCTACAAACGCTGTTGTGCGAACATGTATTTATAAAGAACATCCTGACCATGCTGTACAAGTCACAGAACGAGATGGTAATTTACAGTTTGTACGGAACGAGGCATTTATGCTGAGTTCCGTACAAACGGTAAATTATCATCGAGTTATGTGACTTGTACAAGCATGGTGGGACGTTATATATTTACTAGATACCCAAAATTTAAAAAAAAATCATTAATTTAATTTTTAACAACCGATATGTTAATAAACGTGTTTTGCAAGGTGGTCTGTATTTTAGTGTACGGACCAGTGGTCCGTACAGTATTTTACGTTATATGTCAAAATGGTACATATTTACAGTAAATACGGCATGGGTATATAGTAAAGCATGGTAGGTCATTCTATATCTATTATATACCCAAAATTAATAAAATCCTACCATATATTGGCACAGAAGACACGTCTACGTGAAAGCATATGTGTGCAGTATAAAAGTTTATCCTACCCCAAATAAAAAACTCCATAGGCTTAACATTAGCGGACTGTATTTGGTCTATGGTGCAGGAAAATGAAATTTATCGCTCTAGTGGGATACAGTTGGCAAATGACGTCATTTGAAAAGCGGCCAATGATTATCACTGATTATTGGTGAGTTTTATATTATTTCTTAATTTGCTGAAGTAATTTAGATGGGGTAGGATAAATTCTAAACCAAACTCGAGTTAGTCGTGTTGTTTACGGCACTCCGGCAATGTCGCGTATCGCTGCTCTCGGCTTCGCCTCGCACAGTGAACGCGACATTGCCGTCGTGCAATAAACAACAACACGACTAACTCTCGTTTGGATTCTCCTAAGTACTGCACAGGGTTCAGTTCCCAATTTATACCGCATAGGGAGCAGCAGTACGTAATTATCAAATATACTGCATGGGTATATAATCATATGTATAACTAATCAAGCAGAGATAATTCGGTATCCATATAGTGAGCTGTCAGAAGTTGATACAAAACCCCAATTCCAATATCAATTAATTGGTGGTTTGCTATTTATTACATATAGATAAATTAACTTAGAAAAAGATAATAGTCAGGGATGCCAGTTGGGGTCAGGGAAAAAATTGGAAATATTTTTCATGTGGAATTCTTCTGCTTCACAGAGACCTGGAAAATGTGGAAAACACACCGGTGTTGGCCATGGACTGGGACTGAGGGAGTATGGGGGACACAAATCCGGCTTGATTTATACTATAATTGTTTTATCCTAAAAAAATAATTTCATAAACTGGAATTAAAATAAGGATTTCCGTGGAAAAGTGAAAAACTGCAATTTATTAACTGCCACCTATGAATTAAAGACAACTTGCTCGTGCCTACGAAGCATTACTTTCGTTTTTGTTGTTCTTTATTTAATTAGAAATAAATAATTTCTGCTGGGGCAGCCTTAGCTCTGCGTGCGATTCAAAAGCTGTGCAGTCAATATCACGTTCTTGTTATTTTCTTCCTTTTTCTCTTAGAGAGAACTTAACTGATAGACCCAACCCCTCCCTACTAATCTATAACAGGCTTAAACTAAGAGATCCGCTTGGCGAGTGCATTCCCCGAAACCCGCCAATGGTGAAGAGTGGGGACCGGGTCTGTGATCAGGGGCCAGTTTAATAATCTAGGATCGGACATGTAGACCATTTTCTGTATTCCATAGAGACCACGGGACGATGTGGGTCAACTTTATTCAACACTTATGTACGGCGAATACTGTCTTAGCTAACAAACTTATAGATTATTAAAGGATAACCCTTGTACGAAGTACAGAAAAGGATCATGTACAATCCTAGATTATTCAACGGGCCCCAGTTCCCATGGCTGGATCATATATTGTTTTACACAGTGAACGATACTTACATTGAAATTTAAGAATTTATGAAGTTGTCATTTTTAATGTTGCTTGTCTGGGGATTATCCTTTCGGCAAATACAGACAAATTCTGAAAAATGTGCCCCCCCCCCCCAAAAAAAAACCCACAAAAAAACCCACAAAAAAACCAAACCCAATAACATTACTCCCACCCCCTCAGAGCACACGGGGGTTGTAGATAGTCCCTCCATAATTTGGGATTTTAAACCAAAGTCATTTATGTTAAAACTGCTAATATAACTCAAGTTTAAAAGATATAGACAATAATCGATGGTTTTGTGGTCAGGCGGCTGTGAACTACGAATGATTGACGCTTAGTAATATTAGTATTACAACGTCAACCTCGAGTGGTTTACAGAGCCGCCTGTTCACAAAACCATCGTTTATTTCATTTATTATCCATATTTTCAAATAAATCAAACCCAGTAATCGCCACGTTAAAGGGTATAACAAAAGGGACTATTTCTTTGCTGTATAATACACATGGACTATTTTCCTGTATACCATGGTCTTTTAGAAGGAAACCCATGATCGAATGGGTTTCTGATTTTATCTCACCCCATATAACATAATTTATTGATGAAATAGTTTTTGTGTTTTTTATGAAATAACTCACAAAATCAGCCATTGAGTATTGGGTACACTACCTTCACAGCCATGGAGTACGAGTTCCTAACGTTAAGCCTATGGAGAAAAATACCGGGGTGAGATAAGAGGCCGTATACCACATGTGTGAATCCGTATACCACAGTTATGGTATCTAGCTTTTATGTAATGGCTCGTGGTTTACTAAGTCCCCATACATTTCCAATGGGGTCTATGTATACGATGGATAGTAAGAATTCGTTCGGCATCGCCAGAGAAGCACACACCAGACACCACAGTGCCGCCCATAATCACCAGACTCGAATACCGCGGGCAAGAAAGATCCCTGGCTGCATTCGTAAACCCTCCATTCACATGTCAGCCCGGTGGATGCGTTCGGAAACCATACATATAAATCACCCCAACAATGTACGAGAAACGGTTCCGCGGCATGACCATGGAGGATATTGTGGCTTTATAGGCGAAATGATATAAGGCTGGGCTCCTCTGGGTTAGTATTGTTGGAGTTTTTTTTTTGTTTTTTTTATTTACCACAGCAGGAGGCCCCATGTCTGCAGCGAGCGCTAGTCTCCCTAGACTCTAGTACAGCACCATGGGGTTGTCCCATTACCTTAATTCCATATAAGGAATACAGTAGACCGAGTAGCCAATGACTGCATTCGCAGCAAACCCCGACCTTCACCCTGACCTCCTTACATAATATTTTCTCGCGCCTTGGGACGGCTCTGCAGTCGAAAGTTGACCTCGAATCTTAGGGGCCACAACCACCCTCACAGTCTGTTGTCGCCAGGGCCAGGGCACACAGGCTCAAACTGAGACTGTTAAGCGCTGCCATTTTAAGGCAGGAATTCCTGCCCTCGCTGGTACTAACCTGATTGATTTGCCAGTTACCAGTGTGTTACTCTTCACGCAGAAGTCCTAGAGTAGCTTTTACTGGGCATATACCAAATAAATCAGCTTGGAGAGTTATAATGATTCCCAGAATGGTGCTAGGCTCAATCAGGGCGTTTTTCAGTCTGCCTTTATAATGCAGAGAAACTTGATACAAAACATTCATTATCAAACATATTAATAATGATTATTTCATTCAAAGATACACAAAAGAAAATAGTAACATTGAAGCGTGGTGTGCCCTGGCGACTAGGGTTCCTGCTTGTCAAACTGATGCTATAAATAGAACAGCTAACCACAAAATTCCCCTCACTGAAGGTGGCTGGCCAGTCAGAGCCATACTCTGTTAGATCTTCACGTACCGTAACCCGAAGGCGGCGCGGTGCATGAACGGACTATAGTCTCCCGGGCCTGGGCGGGGCTGGCCCGGTACACCTGCACCGAGCAGAGCGGTCGTTGACCCCAGCGCTGCCGGCGCTCCAAGCGGAGTCTACAGACTCTATCCCTGTGCTTGGAGAGCGACACTGACTCCATGCCTGAACCAGGGGCCCGTTTAATAAACTAGGATCGCGCATGATCGCCCTTTTTTGTACCTCGTACAAGGATAATCGTTTAATGATATCTAAGTGTGTTCGCTAAGACAGTATTTTAGGCGTCCATAAGTGTTGGAAATACTCTTTCATATCGAATTTGCTGTCCCTTGAGAGACCGAGAAAACGTGGAAAATATGTCGGCCCTGACATGAGCTGACTGCATGGAGTTGTCCCTATGCCTTCACTGCCATATAAGGAATAAAGAAGGCATTGATTGACCCAGCAACCAATAACTGCATTTAGAGCAAACCACGACTTTCACCCTGACCTCCTTTACATAGTGTTAATAGCACCTTGGGACGGTTCAATTTTTTTTTTGCCAAACCCACCCTCTTGAGGGTCTGTGAAGGGGTTCACCCATCGCCGTGAAGAAAGCTCAATTCATATCGTCATTCTTTTACACATGGGAAAATAAGTTAATATACTGAAAAATAAAAAAATTTCTTGGAAAAGTGGTTATGTATTACCTCTAATTGATAAACAAAAATTACGCAGTAAATGTATCTTTAAATCAGAAGATCGTGGTAACTCTTTTTTTTTAGCGTGAGTAGTATAGAGAATGTGGCTGTAAATTCAGGCACACAGGGGTGGTCACCAAAAAAATATAAAAAAAAGTATTCTCCCATCCATGTACCACTGTTACGGCGATAGCTGGATGCGCCACTCTGAGACAAACTCCGTCCAAAAAGAGTTGGATGATTATATAGAACTGCAACAAGAATCATATAATTAAACAATAGTCTACGAGTTTGGATGGGACGTAATCGTCATCGAGGCGAAGCTGAGTGATGAGTACTGCCCATTCAAACGAGTGGAGTATTGTTTATTTTAGTCAATCGCCTATAACGTAATCTCGTATTCACTAGGCTAGACTCATATGACTGGCTCCAGTCCCTGCATCCTATGGCTACCCTCCTCGATGGGATACTGGCTCCAGTCCCTGCATCCTACGGCTACCCTCCTCACTGGGATACTGGCTCCAGTCCCTGCATCCTATGGCTACCCTCCTCGCTGGGATACTGGCTCCAGTCCCTGCATCCTATGGCTACCCTCTTCACTGGGATACTGGCTGCAGTCCCTGTATCCTATGGCTACCCTCCTCACTGGGATACTGGCTCCAGTCCCTGCATCCTATGGCTACCCTCCTCACTGGGATACTGGCTCCAGTCCCTGCATCCTATGGCAACCCTCGCTGGGATACTGGCTCCAGTGCCTGCATCCTATGGCTACCCTCCTCGCTGGGATACTGGCTCCAGTCCCTGCATCCTATGGCTACCCTCTTCGCTGGGATACTGGCTGCAGTCCCTGTATCCTATGGCTACCCTCCTCACTGGGATACTGGCTCCAGTGCATGCATCCTATAGCTACCCTCCTCATTGGGATGTTCTAGTCCCTGCATCCTATGGCTACCCTCCTCACTGGGATACTGGCTCCAGTCCCTGCATCCTATGGCTACCCTCCTCACTGGGATACTGGCTCCAGTCCCTGCATCCTATGGCTACCTTCCTCACTGGGATACTGGCTCCAGTGCATGCATCCTATGGCTACCCTCCTCATGGGGATGTTCTAGTCCCTGCATCCTATGGCTACCCTCCTCACTGGGATACTGACTCCAGTCCCTGCATCCTATGGCTATCCTCCTCGCTAGGATACTGGCTCCAGTCCCTGCATCCTATGGCTACCCTCCTCTCTAGGATAGTGGCTCCAGTCCCTGCATCCTATGGCTACCCTCCTGACTGGGATACTGACTCCAGTCCCTGCATCCTATGGCTATCCTCCTCGCTAGGATACTGGCTCCAGTCCCTGCATCCTATGGCTACCCTCCTCGCTAGGATACTGGCTCCAGTCCCTGCATCCTATGGCTACCCTCCTCACTGGGATACTGGCTCCAGTCCCTGCATCCTATGGCAACCCTCGCTGGGATACTGGCTCCAGTCCCTGCATCCTATGGCTACCCTCCTCGCTGGGATACTGGCTGCAGTCCCTGCATCCTATGGCTACCCTCCTCGCTGGGATACTGGCTGCAGTCCCTGCATCCAATGGCTACCCTCCTCACTGGTAGACTGGCTGCAGTCCCTGCATCCTATGGCTACCCTCCTCGCTGGGATACTGGCTCCAGTCCCTGCATCCTATGGCTACCCTCCTCACTGATAGACTGGCTGCAGTCCCTGCATCCTATGGCTACCCTCCTCACTGGGATACTGGCTCCAGTGCATGCATCCTATAGCTACCCTCCTCATTGGGATGTTCTAGTCCCTGCATCCTATGGCTACCCTCCTCACTGGGATACTGGCTCCAGTCCCTGCATCCTATGGCAACCCTCGCTGGGATACTGGCTCCAGTCCCTGCATCCTATGGCTACCCTCCTTGCTGGGATACTGGCTCCAGTCCCTGCATCCTATGGCTACCCTCCTCACTGGTAGACTGGCTGCAGTCCCTGCATCCAATGGCTACCCTCCTCGCTGGGATACATTCTGGGATTGATTCTTGGGCCAGTCAGAGAAGGATGCATACTTTAGTGACCTTTATTCTGATTGTGATTAATCATTTAATGAATGTTCATAATCAAAGACTTGAACAAGTCTATCACTACGCCACAACTATGGCGTAGTATTGTCACTTTACGGGGGTGATCATTGAGTATTTTTTCTAAAGTTATTCCTATGGCTGAACTTGTAGCAGGGGTGAGATAAAGCACGGTATTGTAACGTGTTTATCAGTATAATTTTACATGTAATGTCAAAGGACTAAGAAATTGATGAGTGTTTGGTTTATGTACCCATTCCCCATCGAGTTTGGAATGTGCAGTGATATGAACGAGGCAATAGCCAAGTGAATTTTCTGAAGCACTCCTTACAAGATGGCAAATGGGGACTCAGACCAAACATGAATATGTTTCTGATTTTATCTCAGCCTGGAAATATGTATCTGTTTCCTACCCATTGAGTATGAGTTACCGTACTCGCAACCTGTTGAGTACGAGTTCCTAATGTTAAGCTTTTTGAAGTTTATACCAGGCTAAGATATAATGTGTACTAAGATATACTTCATATGGAACTCGGCATAAACGCCTAGTTCCGTATGAACCGTAAATTATCATCTCGTTTTGTAGCTTGTACAGCATGGTCAGAACGTTCTATATGAGTACTCAATGCCCAAGGAGCATTTAGATAAAAATACTCGATAATAATTAACGATTTGTATGGAATTTGTTCCGTACAAACCGTTAAATTATCATCTCGTTTTGTAGCTTGTACAGCGTGGTCAGGACGTTCTATATTATTACGATTTCGGAACATGAATGAATGATAAAAGAACAATCGTAAACTCAGGCCTCAAAACGGAAAATGCCCCCCAATGACATGTACTTTTGTCACCGATGAACTGTAGTCGGATATTCAGATATTGTGACCAATAAATTAAGGTACATGTTCCTTCCCGTTGCCGTAGACAACAAAGTTGATAAATACCCCCCATGGTGTATTCTGATAACGGCCTGTAATTATACAGAACGTCCTGACCATGCTGTACAAGCTACAAAATGAGATGATAATTCACGGTTCATACGGAACGAGGCGTTTACACCGAGTTACATAGAAACCGTAAATTGTTATCGAGTTTTGTGGCTTGTACAAGCATGGCAGGTCGTTTTATATTACTATATACCCGAAATTGATACAAAATATTGATTTAATTTAGCCTAACAATTAATATCTTAGTCAAGCGTATGGAGAAGTGTTACGTATTTTCCCGTACGGAACACTGTTCCGTACGAAATTTGTACGTTATATGGCAAAACGGTGCGTATTTACAGTATATATGGCATGGGTATATAGTAATTAGCATATTTAATGGCAGGGTTAAGAGTTGTTGGAGGTGCCACACAGAGATAAGTGGTCAGATGGTAGCCAATTATACCCCAAAGTTGACTAACAACTAGACCTGTGACACAGTTGGTGGGGTAGAAAATTGTAATAATATCGCATGGTGTAGAGAGAATTTTTTTAGGACTAGCTCCTACCATTCCCTTTCTGGTATCAGCTGTGATTTTTTTTCCCTTCTTTTTTATTTAGAAGCAAAAACAGTTCTTTCATTCGAAAGATCTTCCAATATGATGGTCGACGCCCTGGGCAAATTCGCCTGAGACACATTAAGTGTAGCTTACGATTAATGGAGTTAATCAGTGGAAACGAAATGGTACTTATATAGAACGTCCTGACCATGCTCTACAAGCTACTGTTCCGTACAGTAGTTTTACGTTATATGGCGAAATGGTGCGTATTTACAGTATATACGGCATGGGTATAATGTTAAGTGTGTTTTCCACTCTAGACTTAATATCAATATCTTAATAAACGTGTATGGCAAGGTGGTCCGTATTTTCGTGTACGGACCACTGGTCCGTACAGTATTTTTACGTTATATGGCGAAACGGTGCGTATTTACAGTATATACGGCATGGGTATATAGTAAACATCTTTATCTTAGCCTGGTATCAACGTCCATAGGCTTAACATTAAGAACTCAACAGGCTTGCAAGTGTGGTAACTCATACTCAATAGGCAATTAACAGATAAAAATTCACAGGCTAAGATAAAATCAGAAACATATCGTGTTTAGTCTGAGTCCCTGTTCACCATCTCGTTTGGAGTACTTTGAAATATTCACTCCGCTTTCGCTTCGTTAACTCTATACCTATGCCGGTACTTTTGCCGGCAAAACAGTTATCAACCTTAGCTAAGGTATTGGTATTCTTGACATACCACCTGCAAAGTGTTGCGGTGTTGCAGAAAATACGACATTTTGAATACCCACGTCAATGTTCGTCCATACAGCACATATTTATATCAGGTTTAATGATGTGAATGGGGCTCAATTGATAATGTCTATGTTTCACACAAAGAAAACGAATTTTACCCATTGAAAATAAAAACGTTGATTACCGAAGTAAAAAAAAAGAGAGAAAAAGTTGGAAATAAGATCTAGAAGGAAAATGACTGGTCTGTGTAAGGATTGACGAATATAACCTGCTGAGGGCTGTGGGAATAGAGTACATGTATATCGATCATTTACTGGGTTTCACTCGCTTAACAAAAATCAAAAATAGAAGTTGGCACCATCCACCAGCCCAGCGTTCGGCACTTTAGGCGAAAGTTCAATGAATTATCATATTTCAATGAGCTAAATACATACATGGTAAATTATCTAAATGTTCTTCTAGATTTTATTTACATATACAACCCCACCTGATGGACACCCCGCGTAAGCGGACACTTTTGCTCGGAAAGTAAATTTTATCCTCTATTTATAGAGATTTATTTCAACTCTGTGTAAGCGGGAAACCCCTGTAAGCGGTCACCCCGCGCTAGCTTACATCCCTCGTAAGCGGACAGTTATTTCGGTACAAAAAGCCATTGAACCCCGTGTAAAAGAACCCCGTGTAAAGGGCCACTTCGGAGGGACACCCTGTCAAATATGGCTTAGGATGATCTGCTGGGAACTGAGCCGGGGTGAAACACAGGCTGTTGGTGTGTATTCATAGAAAATGATTCAAAGTTAAATAACTTCAGATTTAAATAAGATATCAGAAAATAGTTTTCAGATTTATCATCGCCTTTGTCTCCCATATATCGACATATATCATTCGTACGTCGGACTGGAGACAACTTGAAAACCCTGTGTAAACGGACACCCCGTGTAAGCAGACACTTTGGCTTAGAACGGAGTGTGGCTGCTTATGCGGGGTTATACTATCTTAACTATCCTAGATATCAATTCTAATGTATCATTAAGCAAATCCAGTACTATGTGCCCCTTTCATGACTCTCTTTTCTTATATAAAATCACATTAAAACATTTTGACATGATCCCAATATAGTGTCTTTCTCCTACACTGCACTGCTTTATACACACTTTCACAACCAACCCTCTTAGTTTGACTTGGATTAAAACAGCTGAAAAGTGTGTTGAATTGTCTGCAATATAATAGATCTTGTACTCGCTGCTTCAGAAAAACTGAGAAAACTTGTCGGTGTCATCTTCAGTGTTGAGATAAAAGTGCAGATCCATGGTCCCTGTCTTATAACATACTACATAGGAAATGTCAGTCAATCTACCTTATCTATTTATCATAATACGTTTGGGCGGCCCATACTCACTAATCAAACATTCTGAATCATATTTCATCTCTCTTACAATGTAATCATGGAAGCAATATTGGTTCTTCCGCTCTAATATATATTTAGAAGCTTTCAAATCCGTCAAGTTTCGCATGGTGTTTTGAACACAGCCGCACTATTAACATAGGGGTACTGGGGACTATGTATTGACATATGGAAATTAGTAATATCGTAAAACCGGATGAGTTTTAATCAGGGCTCCCGTATGCGACGACTGGAGTTTGGCGTAGTGATATCACGAGGCGGAGCCAAGTGATATCCGGAGCCAAAACTCCAGGAGTCGCATACGGGAGCCCAGATTAAAACGAATAAGGTTTTGATTTTATCCTACCCCCTGTGAACAATATTGTTAAGTGAGGATAATAACAAAAAAACACGATAAAAACTTTCTAAAGTCCTTCATATGCTCTCCTTGCTGCTCTGTAGGCTCTTGGAACTACTTTCAGCTGCTGATCTCTGATTGGTCCATTTTTTGTACGCTCCTAGGAGCGATTTTTATCCGTATGCGACATACGGGCGCATACGGAAAGTCAATGTTAAGCCTATGGGATTTTATATTAGGGGTAGGATAATAGGGAACACTTTAAAAATACTCTCAAAGAAGGAGTTGTCAAAGGAGTTATTCAACTGGTCTGAGATATATATAAAGTTCAACTAAACTGGCCAAAAAGTGAAAATAATAAGAGTATACTATCAGAGTTGAAATTCATAGTGAGTGAATCGACACCTAGTCAATGCTATTGTTGTTTGTAACTTATTTCTGTTTGATGTATGTTTGAATACTGTACTAAGCTAGAAAATATGGGGTATATAAGGTTGAGCAACCTGTGTAAGTAAGAGATAATTGAGTATATAATACAATGGTAAAAGCCTAGATACCCTATGTATTGAAGGAGATTGTCAAGTCTGAATGGAAAGAATAAGGGTTGAAATAACACCTCTTTTGTAGTAAAGTTGTAAGTGAGTATGATTATGCACTAGACTTGTCTAATGAAAAGATTTGAATCATATTGTGTGCTGCTGTAGATATTTATTTAAATACTTGTATTATAATCGTACGACTATCTCTTTGTAAAACACCTATTGAAGGTGAAATTGATTGTCGATAATAAAATTAAAATTAAAAAAAATACCACCTGAACATAGATCAATAAAACAGGGAGTCTACAAAAAAAGAAATCAATTCTACTGTAACTATATTTACCTTCGTTCTACCTCCTAGTTCATGTCGGTGGAATTTTTCATTGCAGGCCATCATTAAATTGTCCAACCTTCCCATCAGAAAACTAGTTTGATCCTTTCCTGTTTCTCCTCTTTCTACCCACGTTATCTGATCTCCTCGGATCGCCTGTTGTCGTCCTTGGGCAGAAATCAGTTGACCATCCTCAAAAATCCCTCTCGTATGAAGCCCAAGTACTTCTTCATATATAGAGTTCCCTTTGGCCTGTCCTAGAAATTCATCTACAACACAAATACCATACTGAGTTAGACACTTGACGACATAGTCTGCCAGGCTCCTTGTAGCACTATCTGGTTCTGGCATGGTTTGTGTATTTGGCGTTGACTGAGCCATGTTTGCACCACCAGACTTCAGTTTTCGTTTGGCGGATTTAGCCTTCGCCTTTACGGTTTGTGCTTCTGGATGCTGTTGGGGGGAACTATCACCGGAGGCATCTGGACTATCAGAAACATCATTATTCAGCGTCATTTCTGTCCCTTTCCTGGCACAACTGGCTCCTGAACTAGAAGTAGACGTCTTGTCGGTGTGGCCAGTTGACTTGGCTCCCTTTTGCTTCTCCGTTGAGCCTCCCTCTGTCTTAGATGTACCCGATATATGCTCACTCGTAGTGGCACTGTTGTTGTGATCACTCACTCCTTCCACACCACCACAAACAGCTGTGTCAGTGCTGGAATTTCCACTGGGCTGCGACTGTTTAAATACCTTTTGTTCGCTTTCGTCAGCACGTATCGTACATTGATTTAAATCGACACGTGACTCCTGATCTGAGCTGGGGGTTGACACTTCTCCGTTCGGGTGGGCCACTCTTGTGTTCACGGAAGTTTCTTCAGCACTGTTCCCGACTGGAGTGGTCGACCCCTCCTTGGCTTGACCGCATTTACTTTTCGTCGACCTGCAAACAGTTTTGTGTAGTGACCAGTGTGTTCGTTGGTGGTCCTTGCAGCAGTACCAGGCATCCTTACATGCAGCACATATTTTAAGGCCCTCAAAGCTTCCACAAAGTTCACAGACGGGACAGTTTCCCTCTGAGGAGACAGATAAGTTGTCAGCATGAGACTCATCACGTACGCCTGCGTCCATGTTGGACGATCGGTCGATCCCGTTTACCTCATGTTCCGCAAGGTGGCGTGTTCGGCAGCAACTGCGTTCCCAAGGCAGGCTACAGCAAGCCGTTTCTTATCTCACCCCTGGTATTTTTGTTCCATAGACTTCAGATTGGGAACTCGTTCTCCATGCCCCTATGAGTATTGCAGTCCGTTTTCCATGGTCTATATCCTGCCTGTAGTCAATTCTTTTAGTGTGTACGGGGATGAGATAAATACGGAAAGCAACTCGTTTTTAGTAAAACTCGTTGTTCTCCAACTCGTTTTGTGAATGCTGCGTGATATTCACTCGTCTGTCGCCTCAATCATATCACCCCACATCAAACTCGTGGACAACGACGACTTTAACCAAAACTTGTTGGTTTCTTCTTTATTCTTATCACACCATGGTATTTTTCTCTAAAGGCTTAACGATAAGAACTCATACTCCAGGGCCGTAAAGGTAGTGTAGAAAATACTCTATGGATAATCCGGTGAGTTATTTCATTAATAAATGATGTTATGTCCCTATATCTATTGTATTGTCACCTGTACTAGTCTTGTTTGATAACGATGTACAAGCTATGTCTTCATCTTGTCACAGTCTAACAGATATATGAGTACAAAATGTCCCCATATCTCCATGTCTTGCGTGTATAAAACTGGAGAAAAAAAGAGAGTGATAACAATATAGACAGAAACAAGTACATGTATGTATTAGAGAGTTACTGATGCATAGTCCAAGTGAAAGAAACTAGATACCAGTTTATGTACTAAAAGTGAGTTAAATGTTTTTAGAAATTTTATAATAGCACCATATGAATACTATGAGGAAGATATCAGGAATATGATTATAGAAAGCAAAATATCAAATCGTATATACACGAAATCAATCTGTACTGAACCATCATATATGTGTAAAGTTTGTAATCTGAATTAAATAAAAGAGCTTCGCTCATTTAAAAAAAAAGAAAAATGTTATACGGGTTAATCAGAAACCCATTTAATGAAAATAACCTCGTGTAAACTCCAGCTCTTATGGGTTTCCTTCTATTAAAATACTCAATTATGTGTGGATATTGTAATCTTATTTCCAACTTAAATCGTGACCGTTTGATTAGAATTAATAGAATATTCCTGAAGGGAGTAGAGATCTATGTTGCAGACGTTATTCATTACCTCCCCTTGTGAGAATAGTAAACTATTCTGTCTCAATCTCAGAGATTAAAATGGCTTCCTACCCAATGACTAAGCAGGTTTGTGCTAACTTAATGATTTATTCGCCTACAGGCAGTAAAATAGCAGTCGTGCTATTGCAGGATCAAAACACGGCATTTTGTGTTTTGTATAAACTTGCCATCGAATACATCGTCCGCGAAATCCTTTAGATTTGGTAGCCAAAGTGAATAACAAAGTAAACTACGAACTTTGAATGACAAACTCAATTTTAATGGGAAACAGTTGACAGGGTGTTAGAAAAGAAGTGAGTAAACTGTAATTCAGTTTGGCTCCCGAAACGGCCGTCCATAGTAGGATCCACGAGAAACTGGGACAACAACACAGTTAGTCTTCAAGCAGATTGCCGGTAATTGATATAAGCAGTTGGAGGTAAAGTAACTGCTTGAAGAGTGTATTGCTGCGACCCGACAAGTACCACATTTGAATTTCTTAATGGGTGGTACAAGCATAACTGGGTAATTCTCGTATTAAATTCAACTCTTCAATATCTATCATTTAATGTTTATATAACCTAAAAGCATAGATATATGTTAAATTGTATAAAACCTTAAAGATCTTGAATAATTTACAATATTGTACTATTAGTATTACGAAACTATATGACGAACCAGTAAGCATACTGACCCGGTGTGGTTGACATTTCGTCAGTCTTGAAGTGAAAAACGTGTTAACTTCACTATCCAAAGACCAACATGAAGCTTGTGACGTGCAAGAATAACCAACCTATAGGTGAGTTTTCGTTTTACATGAGTAGGTTTTCATTTATCAACTAGATTCTGTAACCAGAGTGGGGAAAATGCTAAATTTTAGATGGCATGGCCCAGGGCAGATGGTGGTTCCGAACCTTGGACGAGTTTCAGCTTCACAAGATGAATCGGTCTCGGCACTGCAGCCAAAGAACCGTAGTTGTTATTCCCATTCATCTGTATGACACTGGGTGTTTATGTTCTAGGGCATAACACGTCGCATGACTCAAATCCCTTCAGTAGATCAATGACATGTATGATGAAGGAACCCCTACTCTCAAGTAAAGCCAGTGTTCCAAACCACCAGCCCTGCCACATGGGAGATAAGGGGTGGAACTTGAAGTCTAGACTTGGCCTGTGTCACACTCACTAGATCTAGATCTAGTGTCACAGAGTGTGTAAGGGATCTGTCGAAGTTGTTCTGAACAGGATAGGTATAGTGACATTTCGTAATATATTCACAGAGTCAGTGAATCGCCATCCCTTCAGTACATGTATATTAGTCCGAGAGGCTCTGACTGTGAAGCGGTGCAGATAATCAGAGAGCAGGCCCATAGAGACCTAGGCTAACTGGTCTCAGCTCAATAGCCGTTTTCCTTATAAATATAGGTTGAATCTTTCTGATTTTGTGGTAGACAGTTTCCTGAGGCAAAATGCAGTAAAATGACAGTAATTTGCAGTAGTTCTAAGTAATAGAACAGCCACTGTTTGTAAAATCCATGTCAATGCATTCTGCAGACGCCAAAAATAACATTAACAATAAACCTGTTTCAAAAGTGCAGGACATCCTACACAGGGGATTGCCAGGAACCAGCTTATCAAATATGGCCGACATGAGATGGAAGTCTTGAAATGTGGTTAAAGAAGTTGCACAAAAAGGCTCCCAAAAGTAACACAAAGGAACAAAACAGAAGTTTTATCATCAAAAAGGAATTATTATGCATCTCTGAAGGTAAGGGAGCATAAACATGCACTGACATTGGCAGGATTACTTAGAACCAGGGACGTGCTTTTCTGTACTATGGGAATAAGCGGCTGTGCTCTCTGACTGTCCGCTAGGCAGTCAGAGTTTCTCGGACTAATGTATAGCAGATTCTTTTTCCTAGTCAACAAGACTAATCAATTTTTTTTTTTTTATTTTTTTTTTTTTTAGAAGTGTATATGCCACGTATTATTAAAACAAGACTAATCAATTGAACATCAAAATTTTTTTTTTACATTTTCAAAGTTCCTCTGGGGCGCTGACTTCCACATTTAAAACACTTTTTCTGACACTAGCTGACATCCGTGCCTATAGAAATGGTGCAGGACTTCATTACCTTAACCTATGTGGCATACAAACGGGCAAAGTGTGATCTTACTCGATGTTTCATCATCATTTCATCAGATCTCTGTAATGCGCACTTATCTTCCTGGGAGATAAGGGGCATATAATTTTATTTCATAGAAAGATAACGGCATCAGACAAAAATGGGATGAAATGAGGGTGACATTCATTATCTATGAACATATTGTGTTCTCCTGTAAACCATAACTACTCAGTTTGAAAAAAATGTTGTGGATATTGATGAAACACCAGAGAGAGAGTTTCAAGGCAGTTTAAGAAAAAATTAATATAAAGGCCATGCTCCATTGCGCCTATCCACTAGAGATTGATTTGGTCACCAACGGATCGGCTCCCAGTCGCTGGTAGTGGAGCTGTAGTGGAGCAGGAGTCCCGATCCCCCTGACAGTCGGTGCTCAAACTCCTAGTGGTGCTCCATACCAGAGATTGAGAGCCAATCCACTGGGGACTGGGGAAAACCCTGTCTCCAGCCGGTCGCCGAGGTGGAGCAGCAGCGCTGACCGAGGTAAGATGATGGGAAGAACCGAGGGCAAGAACTATCGGAGAACGGAAGGAGATACGGTCAAGAATGGTCGGCGACCATCAATCTCCTGTGGATCGGTGCAATGGAGCACGGCCTTAAGAGCAACCAAAGTCTGCTTTGTACCCAAACCCACAATATCATTTTCGAAGATTAAGTTGGGCCATGTGATCCATAGACAAGCAGCACATTTCCTCCACAAGCTCATTTTCAATATTTAGGACATAATTTCACGATGGAAACCAGTCAGTATAATTCTATACCATTCCACCAATACTGTCTGTAATTCCATGTTCAAACATCAGGGAAGTAGGAATTGAAATTGAACAAAAGAGTTAGTAAAAGCTAAAATAACGTAGGCTCAAGATTTAGATATTAGTGAGATAATGTGCCTTCAAATTCTAGATGTGTTTAAATCTCTTGTCAGTGCACAGCTTTCTCATGATGAGTGAAATTGAAACCCCAAACTCCGCGTTATGATTTGTATATATTTGCCTCGCTGGAACCCCCGGCAACTTGGGGGTGGCAGCTGCCGACCACTTCTGTCCTTTTCCCCCCTTTTTGGACGGCACCCGATCACACTTCCTCCTTTTATAACCTCGTAAATTACCCGGGATAAGAGCAGAGTAACTTCAGGTCTATTTAAAATATCAGAAAACGGTTTTCAGATCTATGATCGCTTGTGTCTCCCCCACACATCGATATAAAGCACTTGTAAATCGGACTGGGGGATAGGTAGTATCCCTGTTTAAATGGCCTGCTCAGAATCGGGAACAGTCAGTGAAAGTGCGTACATCGAAATCTTAAGGTCAGGGAGGGCCGGGTCATATCTGACATGGTAGTAATGCCCGATGCGTCGGGAAAAGAAATATAATCGGGTCGGTGAAGTGCGTACATCGACTTAATTGATGCAGATTGTAACAGACCCGACGAATCCGTCGGGGAAAGGTAGAATCGGGCACAGTGGCCGGGTTGGTGTCTTATACAGGGATGTCAGTTTTCCTTGTTTCCACGGAATTCCGTGTTTTCATTTTTGGAATAAGATATCCTTTTTTCTTGTGTAAACAATTAAAAAATACTCAAATCAACCATGACTCATAAATAATATGACTAATAACCTGCCTCCAGACCCATGTTCCGTAGTGATAATGTTATTTGTATCTACTATATTTCAGCTCTTTTTGATGTATATATAGATCTAATGTCTAACCCTGTATTGCCAGGAAAAATAGTTCCTTGTTTAATTCTGACCCCAACTGACATCCCTGCTTATAGGCTTTACTGTTATATATTTTTTTAAGGTTTTTGATTTACGACTTTTTCCTTTTTCCCTGACTTTCATCCCTGCTAATTATACACACTTTACAGGGGTGCTCCTGGCTATCGAGCATGTCAAAGAGGATGTCACTCTTACTGTGGAGGAAGGCCAAGCCAACAACCTGGTGGTGAACAGGTAAGTGCTGATCTCGTCATACATTTAGCGCCATGCTACATCAGTTGTAGTATCATTCCTGTAGTGACGCGACCTCACTCACTGCATGTTTGCTCGGCTCAATTGTGTTTTTTATCAGTCTTTCTTACAGAGCTGTTCATAGATTATCCTCCCCATGATATTCTCTGCAGAGATCTCATAATAGTTTGGTCAGATGTATTTTTGATCGGGGTGGGGAGTTAGCTCAGTGGTAAAGAGCACTGGACTTGTAATCCCAAGGTTGTCAGACCTTGTTGATTCAAGTCCCAGTGCAGCCACTTTTCTCCTTCATCACTAGAAGTGGTAGATTTACTGCTATATCAAAAGCCAATCCTTCTCATACCATGTCTTTGTGGTGTGGGAAGTAAAATAACTCACCTTGGTAAATGTGTAGGGGTGAGATTTCAACCTGAATTCATCACATAGATTCGATCACCACCCTTGTGGTCAAAAAGAACCTTGAGAAAGTCTGGTAAGGACCTATGATGGTTGACTGGACATTAAATCAAACCAAACAAACATCTGTTGTTCATACGCCTCGTGCAGACTGTTAATTGTGTACGAGGTTGATAATAAAAGCTATAAGTTGACTCGTAAACTACCATTAATTGTATGTTTTTTTCGGTTGTATTTACGCCTCGTGCAGACTGTTAATTCTGTATGAGGTGGATAATAAAAGCTATAAGTTGACTCGTAAACTTCCATTAATTGTATGTTTTTATCCGTTGTACGTATGCCTCGTGCAGACTGTTAATTGTGCATCTTGGTGCTGTTTCAGTAACGCGACGTTCAACTCTCCAGCCTCGATCCTGCGTTACTTGGCGCGGGTGGCGCCTGCCAAGGCCTTGTACGGAGCCGACAACCTGCAGCGCTCAGAGGTGACTCCAGCTTACATCTTCTAACAGCCATTTTATTTTCAGTTGAAAATACGAGGCAGGAACACTTCCGAAAGAAAAAAAAAATTATGGGGGGGGGGGGGGTGGGAGATTAGTTTTAGGTGATTCAACCACTAAACTTATAAATTCTTAGTTTACTTTTTCTCATATTTAGGGATAACAGTATTTTTTTAAAGATATTTATTAGAGCATGCTCACATTCCTATATACATTGCCTAAAGGCTAGAGTGGTCACATATAGAATTCCAGTGCACTGCAAAAAACTGTCCCGATACTATCTGCATGCTACTCACTGTGATATCTGGAAAGGAGCAGGGTACCAGTATCTCAGGGTCTTAGGGACATGCCCAGCTGACTATGATCAATCGCTCAAGACCGAAATACCTCATTGACCCACTGGTACTTGATATATTTGGAACCTAGACTCAGGCAGTTGCAGAAATGAAAAGTTGACTGAGTGGAACTGGGATACAGAAACGATCCAAGGACTGAATGTTATCCAAACCTTTTAGTTGTTATTCATTTATAAGTACACGCTAATTTATACCGTTTGCTTCTAGATTATACTGGAATGGCATTCAGTCTCTCCAGGATAATTATGTCTAATGGCATTAAAACTGGAATGGCATTCAGTCTGTCAGTGATAATTATGTCTTATAACATTAATACAGCATCCAACATATTTACAGTAAAGTAAATAATTTGGGGGGGGGGGGGGGCAGAAATATTGGAAATTTTGCGTATGCTCCTTCTTTGTTCTGTTGTGTACCAGATAGGGAAGGGGGGGGGGGGGGGGTGGATACTTTATGGATGGTCCCTAACGAATATACTCCGGTGACTAATTTCAGGTCGATCACTGGCTGGAGTTCAGCTACGGGCGTCTCTCGTGCGCGACCGAAGCTAAGGAAGCCATTCTGTACCTGGACCATGTTCTCGGTCCAATCACCTTTCTCGTCGGTCACTCCGTCACTCTCGCTGACATCGCAGTCTGGGGGACTTTGAGAGGTAAGTGCCTGTAAATTCACCGCTGGTTCTTACTAGAAGAATCCTTCTCCGTTTAACAAATGGCAGATTTCCATTATTCCACGGAAATACACTTTTCATTTTCTCATTTCCAGCAGTGTTTTAGCACCTCCCTGCTGTGTGGTCATGAATGTATGGTATTAGTGATAAGGAGTAGGAGACAATCACAGTTGATTTCGGTTAAGGAACAATAGACCGCATTAGGCCTGACGTCATTATCAGGTTTTTCCATCTATCAAATGACATTCTGAGTGAAGCTTGCAGTTCGTTCGGTCGCAGCTAACGCTTGAATGACCAAAAAAAAAAAAAAAAAAAAAAAATTACATGACATTCTGGTGCCAAACAAGTCCAAACTCTGCGAAGCACTGCAAAAATGACGTATCGGCACGAGTCTCCTGCTGTCAATAAATGAATGTTTTCAGTGGTAAATCAGCAAAGTTAAAGAAAGTTGAGAATGTATTTAGCAGGAAACATATTTTTGGGCTGAGCTGTGACTGCAATATTGGTATGTTTGCTGGTAAAGCCCTGTCTCCACTGTGCGATCCAATGTACATAGGTATGCCCAGTCTGAGACTGGGCATACCTCCAGGATAGCAACGCGATGAAACGCACAGTGGAGACAGCAAGTTTCCCTCCAGTCTGAGACTGGGCGTACCAATACACCCAGTGTCAGACTGGAGAGAGACTGTACCCGGGATCGCAAGCATTTTTAAATATCAAACATGTTTGATATTTGGTACGCCCAGTCTGAGACTGGGCGTACAGCATGTACCTAGGATCGCAAGCGCTCCAGTCGCAAGCGGGGTAGTTTCTACACATCAATTATTAACAAAGTTCTGACATAAATTTAAAAAAAGCGTCATGTCCATAAGTCAACCGCTGAAAACCGAGGTATGCTGGCTACGAAACAGGGCGTCCAGATACCGAACCAGCATGCTACTGCGGGCACCTGCTGTGATAGGATTAATTGATTGAAGCTTTCCATTTTTCCATTTTTTCTTGTGTAAACTATTACAGGTAATTAAAGGCGATACGTTTATGTAGTTGAGAAATTCTTCTTGCAGGAAGCCAGGTTTGGACAGAGCTTCTCGCTTCGGGAACTGCCCCCAAGAATGTCGCGCGCTTCTACAACTTTCTGGCAGCGCAGGAGAAATTTGTCGCTATCGACAAAAAGATGCCACAAATTAAAGCACAGCCCAAGAAGCCACAGGTATGCATCACATTCTCAACCACCAGTTTAAATTTTTTAGTTATCTTTTTTAACATGATTGCATCACATAGAAGATATTTAACAGAGATCCAAGTAATATAAAATGAAAGAAAATGTCAATGTATATCATTTATGTCTGATATTTTGTTTCTTTCGCAACATTCTATGTATTCCGTTGAATGTAAACCTGTGGTTGAACATCTATGAAATACAACCCGTGGCTAGGGCTGCAGTATTAAGTGCTGATTCCACCAACAGGATACATTTGCCTTCTTATATATATGTGTTGGTGTATCTTGTTACATCTTACAGTGTCGGGATGTGTCGTATCTCCTATGTCACAAAACGTAGCCGTGCGGTGTCGAGTGTATGTTTTGGTGTTCCACCACCGCAACACCTCAAGAAATATTGCGACAATTAGGCACGCGATTATTCAAACCTAGCCCAGTTTAACAAGACAACCAAATCGGGACTAATCTCTCTACATCTTGTGTGTTGGTGGAATCAGCACTTTACACGGAAACAGAGTTACTGTTTCTGTATGTGATAAATATGTAGTTATATTGACGATCAGATGAACTGATGCCAAAAGCATACCTGTTTTGATATTATCATATACCTTAAAACTACCTTTTTTTTTTACCTTGCTTTTGAATGAATTGTCAGTTTCGCCTCCGTGAATAACCCATACGCCGCATACATACGCTGTATGCCACATACATGTTGTACGGCCATAAATATGACATGGGTAGGAGCGGGCAGTATACATAAGACATACGGCCACAGGTATTATCGTAGAACTGAATAAGTTTTTATCTTAGCCACCGTATGCCATGACTGGAGTTTGGCATAGTGACTTCATGAGGCGAAGCCAAAACTCCAGGAGTGGCATGCAGTGGCCAAGATTAAAACGAATCAAGTTTTGATTTTATCCTACCCAGTCTCCTCGATTTTGGAATATCACGTGATAACAATTCTGAAGGCCACTAGTGGCATATAAGACTCGATATGCCAGTCAGCGTGGCATACGGAAACTCAATGTTAAGCCTATGGGATTTTATATTAGGGGTAGGATAAATGATTCAATCGTACATGATGAGATCTACACTCAGGCCGAAACGTTGTGTCTAACTAAACCACAGATAATCTTCTTGATATAGTTATCATTTAAACTGCGAAATGAGACCTTAAAAACTGGAGTTTGTTGGTTTTATGAAAATTTCAATCGGATTTTATCTTAAGAAAAATAATCAAGTTGTGCACTGGACTAGAATACCACGGCCCTGACATTAACATTTTGATTGTAGCAAAAGGAGCGTAAAGAGGAGGGAAAGTTCATCGACCTGCCCGGAGCGGAGAAGGGGAAGGTGGTGGTCCGCTTCCCTCCGGAGGCCAGCGGGTAAGCATGGATAGGTTTATCAACCTCTCAATACCAATAATCACAGAAAGATTAATTTCTTTCTAGGTACCAAACAACATTGATAAACAGAGATGGTAATTTTTCCATTTTTCAGTGGAAATCCACTTTTTCATATTCAGTATATATGTAATTTCTTTTCCTTGTGACAACTGAAAATAATATTGATTTAGCCTCATTTACACCAATAAAACAGTGGTTTGAACTTCCCCATACACCCTCAGTCCTATTCCATGGCCGACAAGGACATATTATCCAAGTTTTCCCGATCTCTCTTTTTTTCCTGACCCCAACTGACATGCCTGGATAGAAGTCAACGTAACTTATTTTCCTATGGAAAAATATCTGCTTGATATGAAAAAACTAATTACTCTAAACCAATTGGTATTGATCCCCAAATGAAAACACCAATTTTGTTGACCTCTTTATCAAAGTATATTTTCTAAACTCATCAATCTGGGAGCAACATTAGGTCATTATAAGGAAAGTTTGTAGACATGTTGCATCGACAGTTATACACCTGGAAAAATCATCAAGAATAGCATTTTGTTCATGGTTAAAAATCAGAATGAATCTCACGAGATGAATGATATATCAAGAATTCATGGGAGACGTGGCATGTAGTTTAGGATGCAGCAAAAAAAAAAAAAATTTGAGATGAATGATATATGCTGTAAAAAAGATAAAGTAACACCGTTAAAGAATTTTGTCAAATATTTCGCTCTTGGTAGTTTATATTTGTTCATTCTCATATACTAACATCAGTATCCTTTACTCTGTTGCAGCTACCTGCATGTGGGCCACGCCAAGGCCGCTCTGCTCAACCAGTATTATCAGGTCTCCTTCGAGGGGAAACTCGTGATGCGCTTTGACGACACCAACCCTGCGAAAGAGAGCTCAGAGTTTGAGGCGGTAAGCAGGCTACTGTAAACGTGTTCCCACTTTATCTCTTATGTTAGAGTTTATTCCTTTAGAAGAGATGGCAGCTTTCTATTTTACCATCTAAATCTCTTTCTCTTAAAATTTTCAGTATTTATATAGAATGTCCTGACCATGCTGTACAAGCTACAAAACTCGATGCTAATTTACGGTTCGTACGGAACGAGGCATTTATGCCGAGTTCCGTACAAATCGTAAATTATCATCGAGTTTTGTAGCTTGTACAAGCATGGTTGGACGTTATATATATACTATATACCCGAAATTTAAAAAAAAACAAATTCAATTTGCTTAGCAACCAAAATTTTAATAAACGTGTGTGGGAATGTAGTCCATATTTTGGTGTACGGACCACTGGTCCGTACAGTATTTTTACGTCATATGCCGAAACGGTGCGTATTTACAGTATATACGGCATGGGTATATAGTAAATAAGATCCTTTTTCTAAATGTAAAACAGAAATGTCAATTTTCCACTTTTCCATGGAAATCCACTTTTTCATATTCAGTATATGCAATTTTTTAACTTGTGTCAAACAAAGATGATATCTATTTAGCCTCATTTACACCAATAAAATAGTGGTTTGAACCTCCACACACACCCTCAGCCCCATGCCGTGGCAGACAAGGACATATTATCCAAGTTTTCCCTGTCTCCCTGAGGCAGTAAAATCCACATGGAAATAGTTCCACTTTTTTCAAAGGGATAAAATAAAGAGATATTGATTGATAAATAATTTTTTTTTTTTTTATACCAACTGACTTTGATTTTAGCCTAGCCTTGCATCCCTGATTGTGAGTTTCTCGGTACACAGTATGTAAATCTTTGCGTGTCTAGGTGATCCTTGAGGACCTGAAGATGTTGGGCATCAAGCCGGATGTGTTCACTCACACGTCTGACAGTTTCGACCTCATCCTTTCGTACGGCGAGAAGATGATCGCCGCAGGCACTGCGTACTGCGACAACACCGATCCCGAGATGATGAAGAAGGAGCGAGAGGAGCGCTTCGAGTCAAAGCATCGTAGCAACAGTGAGTTCCCCGTTATACAATTAATATTTTTATGACACCAATGCAATTAACCCATTCCCTGCTGGTGAAGCCCTTAGACCTTGCATCCCATGGTATAGTAAACGATATAAGGCGGGTGTTCCACTGGGATGGTGGTGAATGATACTATGGAGAAACCAAACAAGAGTTAGTCGTGTTGTTGTTTATCGCACCACGGCAAGATCGTGTATTACTGCGCGAGGCGAAGCTGAGAGCAGTAATACGTGATCTTGCCGGAGTGCGATGAACAATAACATGACTAACTCGAGTTTGGTTTAGAATTTATCCTACCCCGCCCGTCTAAATTACTTCTACATTAACAAATGACGTCATTTGTCAAGTGTATCCCACTAGAGCGTTATTTTTCATTTTTCTGAACTCCAGACCGAATACAGTGACCCATGTTAAGCCTATGGTTTTTTTTGTTAGGGGTAGGATAAAACGTCAGGCGTCTACCAAACATACTTATGGTGTATAAACCCGCAGGGGAATCCAAAGGCTGACATTGCAATGTGGCCATATGGGCTACACTTGTAGGCATCCGACAAAGCTATTTTATAAGGTTTTATGGACCATAACTTGTTGCACTGTCTTCCTCCTCCACAACACCGATTGCTATAGGGAGCCAAAGTGAACCTGCTGAAACCACAGATACCCACCTACAAAACACCGTTTCCGGTGGCCAGTAAGAACGAGGCTTAGTGCTAAAGCTATGGGGGTTTGAGGCTAGACTTTCGTTTTTGGTTTCTTTTGTTACTTTTGAAGTGTAGTTTACTACTATCATCTCTGAATAACTCTGAAACTACGATGACAGTTGTTAAGTTTATTAAAAATTTGGATCTAAAAGATTGGAGAATGACGCATATAATCTCGAACCTACATAGTCAAAGTACTGAGCGCCTATACCTGGAAATAGTATTTTGTGACCGGCTATCTGTGATTGCAACTGGTTCACTTTGGCTCCCTATAACCACCTGACAACAGGCATTGTGTAGGCGCCATGCGGGTGTCATAGCGAGCCACACTGAACCCGCTAAAGCTGTAGATTCCCATGCACAAAGCAGCATTTCCAGATGCCAGTAAGAATGAGGCTTAGTGCTAAAGCTATAGGGGCTCATGGTTAGAATTTTGTTTTTTGTCCTATTATTGCTATTGACGTATAGTTTATTTACGACTATCATCTCTGAATAAGTCCAGTTCAAAGCTACGATGACTAGTGTTAGGTATATCAAATATGTAGATTTACAAAAATGGAGGTCGAGATATATAATCTCAAACCTATATAGTCAAAGTACTGAGCGTCTATCTCAGGAAATAGTGTTTTGTGAACGGGTATCTGCAGTTTCAGTGGGTTCAATTTGGCATTAAGTTAACACAGTGGTAACAAGCACTGGACTCATGATCCCAAGGTTGTTGCACTTTGTTGATTGGAGTCCCACTGCAGCCACTTTTTTCCTTCACCCCCAGCAGTGGTAGATTTACTGCTATATCGAAATCCAGTACTTCTCATACCATGTCTATGTGGTGTGGGAAGTAAAAGAACTCTCACCGCGATAAATGTTTAGGGTTGAGATTTCTACATAAATTCACCTCTTAGATTTGGTCAAACCCAAAGTAAGTCAAATAGAACATTTTGGACGGTAAACTACCCAAACAAACAAACATGGCTGTAACGATATTTCCCCAATTGCAGCTCCGGAGCAAAACTTTGCCATGTGGGAGGAGATGAAGAAAGGCACCGAGGAGGGTCAGAAGTGCTGTGTCCGTGCGAAGATCGACATGAAGTCTGACAACGGGTGCATGCGTGACCCCACCATCTTCAGGTGTAAGAACGAGACCCATGTGCGCACGGGCACCAAGTACAAGTGAGTATTATTGTAAAACTGGATGAGTTTTAATCTTGGCTCCCGTATCCCACGACTAGCGTTTGGCGTAGTTATATCACGAGGCGGAGCCGAGTGGTATCCGGAACCAAACGCCAGGAGTGGCATATGGGAGCCAAGATTAAAACGAATCAGGTTTTGATTTTATCCTACCCCTCTCTACAATATTTTAATATCAAAATCATGAATGAAAATCATCGAAATTCCGTATGCCCCTAGTAGCATACAAACGCCCGTATGCCAGTCAGCGTGGCATACGGAATCTCAATGTTAAGCCTATGGGATTATATATTAGGGGTAGGATAATAACAAAGAAATGATGAGTGTTTGGTATGTGTCCCTGTTACCAATTGAGTTTGGAGCGCGCAGTAATATGGACAAGATGATAGCAAAGTGAATATTTCGAAGCGCTCCAAACGAGTTAACGAATGGGGACTCAGACCTTACATGAATATGTTTTTGATTCTATCTGAACCTAGAAATATCTGTTTATTACCTTGAGTATGAGTTACCATACTTGCAAGCCTGTTGAGTATGAGTTCCTAATGTTCCGCCTATGGACGTTTATGCCAGACAGAGATAATATTACACCACTTGCAGGGAATCTGGTTCACTAGCAGCTTTTCATGATTTGTGAAGTTTCATTGATCAGGACTACCAGAATTTGCAAACCCGTTCTTGCTTTACAGAGTGGTCGCGAGTGGTAGAGTGTGAATCTGTTCATTCCCATTTCTACACGATAGCAGACTACACTTCAATAGCAGGAAATGAGACCAAAATCGAAATTCTACCCTTGAACCCCAAATAGCTTTAGCACTAAGCCTCATTCTTACTGGCCTCCAGAAATGGTGTTTTGAGCACAGGTATCCGCCATCTTAGCGGGTTCACTATGGCTCCCTATGGCATAAAAGGTGGTGAATCATCACCACTCTAACCTCCACTCATTGTGAAAATAAACTCTGAAAATAATTTGTGTACTGCTTCTAAAACACTTTAAGAAGAAGAATTACAATTTGTAAATGATTGAAATATGTGGAGAGCTTTTTAAAACTAATATTTTTTTTTATTTCGCTGCAGGGTGTACCCGACGTACGATTTCGCCTGCCCAATCGTAGACAGCGTGGAGGGCATTACGCATGCGCTGAGAACCACCGAGTACCACGACCGTGACGTTCAGTTCTACTGGTTCATCGACCAACTCGGTGAGTATGCAAACAGTTCAGCCTGGGGATGATCCATAAAGTATATACGCAGAATTCCTGAAATTTTGGACCCCACCTCCGCTCCTAATCTTGTACACAATAGAACAAAAAAAAAGGAGCATATAAAAAATTTCCAAAAATTTGTACCCACCCCCAACACTCCTCAGTCCTTACATACTTTATGGATGGCCCCCCGCACAGATGTCACCTTTCCATGGATAGTCATGTTTTCATCACCAGTTTCCACAGAGATGTCAGAAGGCAGGCAAATCTCTGAAATCAGTGATTTTTATAAATCACTTTTTTTCATTTAAAAAAAAAAAAAAAATCCGATGGTAGCAGTTTTGTGATTGATTCCCGGACTTAGTTAATTTGTAACCTAGCCACAAAACCAACATTTCCACACAGTAATATGAAAGGACTTCTTTTCCCTCTACACTCACATAATACTAGGAGAAAACGCCCTAACTGTGGCCGAACTATGTCTTAGTTCGAGGTCACCTATCGCCGACGTTCGCCCCGACGCCGCAGGCGAAGGGGCGAACGTCGGCGATAGGTGACCAAGAACTAAGACATAGTTCTGGCCACAGTCAGGGCGTTTTCTTATTATTACATACCTTAATTCGATCAGAAACACGCCATTTATCGAGTTCCTAAGTCACAACCGCTCCATGTTGACACTGTCTGCTACGAACCGGAAGTTGCGCAGGATCTGTGTTTCGCGCATGCGCGATAGGCCGTCACTCGCCCAGCGGATGTTTGGCCTCTATTTGGTACGCGTGCCGTTAGCAGAAGATACGATTGGAGAGCGTTAGGCGTGTATGGAGGCGGACATACCGGGAACCAGCGTAAGCGTGTCTGTGCGTCCCCCGCTGCGGATCATGTTGTTATTATCGATGAATTTCGCATATTTGAGCAATTTAAACGGTGTCAGGTGAGAGCCAAACGTTAGCTACCTCGAGGATTGGTCATTAGGAACTTGTAGTTGCTACGGGGGGCGTGTATCGCAAGGTTCAAGTCGCGATTCGACGTACTCCGACATCTTGGTTTTGGTTTCGATGACGTCGAATACGCACGACTAGCGCGTTGCGTGGAGTTAGTTACATACACGTTAGAATCTTGCAGTACGACGAAACGCACCATAGTGGGCCGGAGTCACGATATACTACACCCCCGTGAGCGGTTAGTATATCATAGACGTTCGCACATAGGTATGTAATAATACTTAAAATGTGTCACTAAGTTCAGACAATAACACTTTTCCAGTCTGATCGCCTTGATATCCACAAAACTTACAAAGATGCCTGATGAGCCGCTTCCGGTGAAACCATTACAAATTATCCCACATGCACATAATAGCAGATATTATAACAGTATAATACTGTCCACCATCCCCACAGATCTCTGTAGGGACTCCAGGGAGATGGTCGTTGACACTATGATGTCACAACTGACAGTGCGTTATGGTTACAGTGGTTAGGGGCAGTTCTAAAAACTGCCATACAAGGTAGCATCGCTAGGAGAGAAGGACTTCGCCTCGTCCTGCATTGATTTTTATAAATCACAGAAATAAAGTCCTCAGTATTTACTTTTATGATTTTCAGGGTTTTCCCTGACAAGCTGCCAATAGATAAAGCATGGATGAAAATCCCTGAAGGGCTGCTGACACCCCTGACAAAAAATCTATAAAACGTGAAGTTGTCTTGAGGAAAAGATCCATTAAACATAGATTGTTAGTGATCTGCCTTTTCTTAATAGAATTCGTCTTTACCTGAAAACAAAGCTAGACATTTGATATTTTATAACAATTTGATACGTATATATCCTTCCATAGGACTACGGAAGCCTTACATCTGGGAGTATGCACGACTCAACCTACAGAACACTGTCATGTCGAAGCGAAAACTCACCTGGTTCGTCAACGAGGGACTTGTCGATGGCTGGTAAACTTCTTTTTACTTTGTGATCATTGTCATGATTTATTTAGATGAAACATTGTTATGGATGCAAACTTTCCTATGAATTATAACTATCCGAAATTTCAACATTTTCAATGTGCAGTCAGGCCACTGTGATTCCTGTTTGTCTGTCATCCTCATAGATGTAATCTTACATTGATATGACCCTGGCTGTTTCTATGCCATAAAACACCATCATCCATCTTACTATATTTGAGACTTGTGTTAATGGTACTGGTAAATTAGGGCCATCCATAAAGTACACACACACCCTGGGGGGTCAAAATTTTTTTAAATGTTTCTGTATGCTCCTTCTTTGTTCTATTGTGTTCGATTGGGTTCGATTTTATTTTTTTAGATCGATTTATTTAACTTGAATAAGAAAAGGCAAATACATGCCTGTTTACATTCATATCCAGCACCTGGTACTCGTAATACGCATCTCTCACAGAGAGATAACAGCAACTAGCTAGCTAAACATACAAGCAATACACAATAGAGTTAACACAAGTAAATACCAATATTGGGAGAGGGGGTGGGCGGTAAAAAAATTCAGATATTCTGTGTGCATACTTTATGGATTGCCCCTTACTGAAAGTACGATTCAAATTATGATTAGTCGAGTGTGATACATTTTTACAAAGCATTGGGATGAAAACCAGTTCAGTTTCCAGTTACAGTGTTGTAATAACTTATTGTTGCCTCTTTTCTTAAATACCTTTTATTTATTCTGTTTCGGTACGAATTTGTCATAAATAAATGTGAAACATTTTGTAACTTCATTTCATGATCACCTTACCATTGGTGGTAATATGACTAACTGTTACATTGTTATAAGTTAAATTTTTTTTGTTTTTTTGTTTTTTTTGTTTGTTTTGAGATAACACTTAGCCTCGTCTAAGTTATAAGTTAGACTTGTTGTATAAAGTATGGTGTTCTGTTTGTGTTCAGGGATGATCCCCGCTTCCCGACTGTTCGTGGAGTTCTGCGACGAGGGATGTCCGTCGAGGGTCTCAAACAGTTCGTCATTGCTCAGGTATGTCACTCAAGGCTGATACACAGGCACCTCATGCAGGGTGAAATACATAGACAATAATCGATGGTTTTGTGGATAGGCGGTCATAAACCACGAGAGGTTGACGCGTAGTAATACACGAGCGCTAGCGAGTGTATTACGACGTCAACCTCGAGTGGTTTACAGAGCCGCCTGTCCACAAAATCATCGTTTGTTGCATTCATTATCCATCTTTTCGAATAAATTAAACCCAGTTATTGCCATATTAAAGGGTATAACAAATATGAACTATTTCTTTGCTCTATAGCAAAAGGGACTATTTTTCCCGTATACCATGGTTTTGAGGCCGTATACCACAGATGTGAAACCGTATACCACAGTTATGGTATCTGACAGGTTTTATATAATGGATCGTGGTTTACTGAGTCCCCATACATTCTCAATGGGGGCTTTGTATTCGATGGATAATAAAACCCATGTACCAGCAATGTCACGTGGCTCTCTCCAAGGTTGTCAGACTTTGTGGGTTTGAGTCCCACTGCAGCCACTCTTATCCTTCATCCCCAGCAGTGGTAGATTTACTGCCATATCAAAGGCCAATCCTTCTCATACCAGGTCTATGTGGTGTGGTGTGCAGCCACTTTTCTTCTTCATCCCCAGCAGTGGTAGATTTACTGCGATATGAAAGACCAGTCCTTCTCATTACATAGGTAAATATCAAGAAAAACGGCATGTAATGTCCTTATTTTATGTACCTATTTGGCCTCATACACTCACTATGGCCAAAGTGCGCCCAAATATTTACTACGGGCGCAGTGCGCCCGAACATTATTTATACTGCACCCCTGGCAACGGGTAGTATTTCATAGACGTTCGGCCATTGGTATGTAATGATAAACAAGCTCTCACCTCAGTAAATGCGCAGGGGTGTGATTTCTACCTGAATCCACCCATTTTTCCGGATAAATCCACTTTTTATATCAGTATATGTAATTGCTTTTCTTTGTGACAAACAAAGATAATATTGATTTTGCCTCAGTTACACCAATAAAACCCTGGATTGAACCTTCCAAAAGACCATCAGCTCTATGCCATGATCGACAAGGACATATTATCCAAGTTAACCTGTCACACTGAGGCAGAAAAATCTACATGGAAAATGTTCCCACTTTTTTCCCTGACTCCCAACTGACAGGCCTGAAATATTAAAAAAATATCTAATATTAAAAAAATCCAAAAAACTGTAATATTATTTTTGAACAATGACTCTGTGACTGAAATCTGCTCTTTTCTGCTCGGTCAGGGTTCGTCGCGGTCTGTGGTGATGATGGACTGGGAGAAGATCTGGTCCTTCAACAAGAAGGTGATCGACCCCGTGGCCCCGCGCTTCACCGCCCTGCAGCAGGCGGGGGCCATCGAGGTGCGAGTCTCGGGGGTTGGTGAGGAGAAAAAACAGGTCCAGAAACACCCCAAGGTGAGATACTCATGTGGTTACTATAAGAGGAAACCTTATTGTCAGAGCTCGTATCCCAGCTTTAATCGCTTAGTAATTCGAATGAGATGGAATTGAGCTCTGGCCGTAAACTTGAATAAGTTTCTGAATATATCTCACCCCTCACATTAACTAATTGGCTAACATCTGTGAATTAATCCCCATTGAGTATTTTCTTATAAATACTCCATGGCCTTTTCGCCATTGTTAAGCCTATAGGGAAAAAATACCAGGGGTGTGATAATAAATGCTACCCCACTAATTTAGAAAAGCAAAAAAAGCACATTTCGCACTGGAACCATCTGGTAATTTTTATGTTCTTATTGAAATTTTAAATGTTCTTCTTTATACCTCTTTGTGTTCTTCTTTATACCTCTTTTCGTCTGCTTTTATTGTACTTTTACAATAGAGGTGATACTAACATTAAACTACCAGATTCTTCCAGTGTTAAATTGGGATATTGTGATAAATCTTATTCATAATCAAATAATTAGATTTTAAAACCAAATTAGATATCCATTCTCTTGTGTGCAAAATTCACAGAAGAGTAAAAAACAACAACTGACAATTGTGGTTTTACTGGTTTTACTGAAAATAAGTAAAACCAGGAGATTTGAAAATATTGAGTGTCAGTTTTGACGATTGTAGAAAATGAGCAAAACCAGGAGATTTGATGATATTGAATATTAAGGTTAATAAAGAAATTCTATATAAATTTTTTTTTTTTAAATGTCAGTTTTGACTTGCTGATGTTGAATGCCATAAGATATTTGACGTGTAGAGTGTGTGACTGTGGTATTTGTGAATGCTATCAGGTATTTGAGGTGTAGAGTGTGTGACTGTGGTAGTTGTGAATGCTATCAGGTATCTGACGTGTAGAGTGTGTGACTGTGGTAGTTGTGAATGCTATAAGATATCTGACGTGTAGAGTGTGTGAATTTAACAGAACGTGGAGGTGGGGATGAAGGACGTGTGGTACGGACCCAAGGTCATGATCGAGGGCGCAGACGCCGTCGACTTCACCGAGGGCGAGAATGTGACCTTCATCAACTGGGGAAACCTCGTCATCAAGAAGATCCACAAGTGAGTGGTGCAGATGCGCAGTCAGCCTTTTTATCAGAGATGGCGGTTTTCCTCCTTCTCAAGGAAATCCTTAATTTCATTTTCAGTTTAGAAAATTGTTGTTTCTTGTGTAAAACAAAGAGAGAATAAATCTGGCCTCATTCACACCAATAAACAGTGGTTCAAACCTCCCCACTCACCCAACCTCATTCCATGGCCTGTAACAATTTGTTTTCCATGTTTTCTCAGTCCCTCTGAGGCAGTAAATTCCACATGGAAAATTATTTTTTCATGACTCCAACTAACATCCATGTTTTTTTGGAAAAGGGTTCTATTATTCTAGGACAAAAGCACACGTTGCAAGAGTTGGGAACTTTCCATCTTTCCATAAAATTCCAGTTGAAAAATTTATAAAAAATTAATTTTCTGTATAGAAAATTCTCTCCACTTTTTTTTCTACAATCGTGACTGGATTATATTTCCCAATAATCAATGGCTTTGAGGTCCATATTCAATGGATCTCAAATCTGTAATCAATAGTTCTGACAATATAGAAACAATGGATAGTGGTTTAAATGAGAGCTTCGTAATAGATGGATAATAAAAAGTTTTCCTCTTTCACAGGTCTGATGGAAAAGTGACATCTATCGATGCCGATCAGAACTTGACGAACACTGACTTTAAGAAGACGATGAAGGTGACCTGGCTATCCGTGACCGACCGGGCTGCTCTCGTACCAACGGTCTGCGTCTACTACGATAACATCATCACGAAGCCCGTCCTGTCCAAGGAGGACAACTTCAAGGACTTCGTGAACAGAGATACAAAGGTCAGTAGATGAACAGTACACTCTCACTGAGGATGGGGAGTTAGCTCAGTGGTTAAGGAACTGGACTTGTAATCCAAAGGTTGTAGGACTTTGTGGGTTCAAGTCCCACTGCAGCCACTCTTCTCCCTCCCCACCCCCAGTAGTGGTAGATTTACTGCTGTATCAAAGGCCAATCATTCCCATACCATGTCTATGTGGTGTGGGTACTAAAAGAACTCTCACCTCAGTAATTGTGTAGGGGTGTGATTTCTACTTAAATTCATCTCATAGATTCCATAAAACCCAAAGAAAGTCTAATAGAACATATTGAATGTTGAATTACCCAAACAGACAAACAAGCAAAACTATAAAAATTATATGCACAAGAACATGTATATGGCATTATAAACAGAGAAGAATAGTGCATGTAAATGTCCTTGCCTGGACCCTCCTGTGCTGAATGTTGATAGCTATACTTCACGTTGTAGACCGAGACGGAGATGCTCGGAGATCCCATGTTGTGCTGCATCTTAATAACTATACTTGACGTTGTAGACTGAGACGGAGATGCTGGGAGATCCCATGTTGTGCTGAATGTTAATAACTAAACTTCACGTTGTAGACTGAGACGGAGATGCTGGGAGATCCCATGTTGTGCTGAATGTTAATAACTAAACTTCACGTTGTAGACTGAGACGGAGATGCTGGGAGATCCCATGTTGTGCTGAATGTTAATAACTAAACTTCACGTTGTAGACTGAGACGGAGATGCTGGGAGATCCCATGTTGTGCTGCATCTTAATAACTATACTTGACGTTGTAGACTGAGACGGAGATGCTGGGAGATCCCATGTTGTGCTGAATGTTAATAACTAAACTTCACGTTGTAGACTGAGACGGAGATGCTGGGAGATCCCATGTTGTGCTGAATGTTAATAACTATACTTGACGTTGTAGACTGAGACGGAGATGCTTGGAGATCCCATGTTGTGCTGAACGTTAATAACTATACTTGACGTTGTAGACTGAGACGGAGATGCTCGGAGATCCCATGTTGTGCTGAATATTAATAACTGTACTTCACTTTGTAGACTGAGACGGAGATGCTTGGAGATCCCATGTTGTGCTGAACGTTGATAACTATACTTCACTTTGTAGACTGAGACGGAGATGTTGGGAGATCCCATGTTGTGCTGAACGTTGATAATTATACTTTACTTTGTAGACCGAGACGGAGATGCTGGGAGATCCCATGTTGTGCTGAACGTTAATTTCTATACTTCACTTTGTAGACTGAGACGGAGATGCTTGGAGATCCCATGTTGTGCTTAACGTTGATAACTATACTTCACTTTGTAGACTGAGACGGAGATGCTGGGAGATCCCATGTTGGCCTCCTTGAAAAAGGGTGACGTCATTCAGCTGCAGAGGAAAGGATTCTTCATCTGCGACAGTCCCTACGAAGAGACCAGGTATGTGTGCCTCAAGACACTGCTTTATCCTACCCCTAATAAAAAACGCCATAGGCTTAACATGGGATTTGTTTATTTCACGGGTGTGACATAAAGTGTTGTTTATGCCACTACTTTCTGATACTGAAAAAATATGGAAACGGGGTAGGATAAAATCTAGACGCCACTCGTTTGAGTTTGAGCTTATTTATGCCACTCATTTTGTTGGCTCAGTAATGTCACTCGTCTTGGACTCGTTATGGAGCCAACAAAATGCGTGGCATAAATAAACTCAGACTCAAACTCGTGACGTCTCTTGATATTCCTCAACATTGTCCGGGTGTGGGGAGTTAGTGGTGAAGGCATTGAACTTGTAATCCCAAGGTCGTATGACTTTATAGGTTCAAGTCCCACTGCAGCCACTCTTCTCCTTCACCCCCAGCAGTGGTAGATATGATGACTTGGACAGTAACAGCCCTGTATCAGAGATGGCAATTTTCCACTTTTCCATGGAAATCCTTGGTTTAATTTCCAGTTAATGAAACTATTTTCCTTGGGTAAAACAAAGATAGTATAAATCAAGCTGGATTTGTGTCCCCCATACTCCCTCAGTCCCGTTCCATGGTTCCATATTTCTGAAGTAGTAAATTACACATAAAATACATATATATACTATTTTTCCTGACTCTAACTGACAACCCTGCTGTATATAAGCGTAGTTGGCGTAATTACTTACGACCCTATGTTGACTCGTGCAGTCGTTACAGTGGACATCACAGCCCTGTATATAAGTGTAGTTGGCGTGGTTACTTACGACTCGTATGTTGACTCATCCAGTCGTTACAGTGGACGTCACAGCCCTGTATGTAAGTGTAGTTGGCATAGTTACTTACGACCCTATGTTGACTCATCCAGTCGTTACAGTGGACGTCACAGCCCTGTATATAAGTGTAGTTGGCGTAGTTACTTACAACCCTATGTTTACTTGTGCAGTTGTTACAGTGGACGTCACAGCCCTGTATATAAGTGTAGTTGGCGTAGTTACTTACGACTCATATGTTGACTCGTCCAGTCGTTACAGTGGACGTCACAGCCCTGTATATAAGTGTAGTTGGTGTAGTTACTTACGACCCTATGTTGACTCATCCAGTTGTTACAGTGGACGTCACAGCCCTGTATATAAGTGTAGTTGGCGTAGTTACTTATGACCCTATGTTGACTCGTGCAGGCGTTACAGTGGACGTCACAGCCCTGTATATAAGTGTAGTTGGCGTGGTTACTTATGACCCTATGTTGACTCGTGCAGTTGTTACAGTGGACATCACAGCCCTGTATACAAGTGTAGTTGGCGTAGTTACATATGACCCTATGTTGACTCGTGCAGTTGTTACAGTGGACGTCACAGCCCTGTATATAAGTGTAGTTGGCGTAGTTACTTACGACCCTATGTTGACTCATCCAGTCGTTACAGTGGACGTCACAGCCCTGTATATAAGTGTAGTTGGCGTAGTTACTTACGACCCTATGTTGACTCGTGCAGTTGTTACAGTAGACGTCACAGCCCTGTATATAAGTGTAGTTGGCGTAGTTACATACGACCCTATGTTGACTCGTGCAGGCGTTACAGTGGACGTCACAGCCCTGTATATAAGTGTAGTTGGCGTAGTTACTTACAACTCATATGTTGACTCGTCCAGTCGTTACAGTAGACGTCACAGCCCTGTATATAAGTGTAGTTGGCGTGGTTACTTATTACCCTATGTTGACTCCTGCAGTCGTTACAGTGGACGTCACAGCCCTGTATATAAGTGTAGTTGGCGTAGTTACTTACGACCCTATGTTGACTCGTCCAGTCGTTACAGTGGACGTCACAGCCCTGTATATAAATGTAGTTGGCGTAGTTACTTACGACCCTATGTTGACTCGTGCAGTCGTTACAGTGGACGTCACAGCCCTGTGGTGCTCATCAACATTCCCGACGGCCACGTCAAGGATGTCCACCAAGCCGGCTCCAAACACAAGGGGGCGCCACCTGCTAAGGCTACCAAGACCCCTAAGGCTGATCCTGCGAGTGCCAAAGAGGTAAGATTATAGAAATAAATAAAGGGTTCTAGGGAGTGGTAAAACTCTTGTTATTAGATTCTATGGTTCATATACTTCTCCACACATAGCAATGATCAATCTGCTCACCCTCTTGGTCACCTTGCCTCCGCGTTGTGCAGGCCGGATATGCTGGCATGCAATCATAACTAAAGCGACCGAGGTGGGGAGTTAGCTCAGTGGTAAAGAGCACTGGACTCATATTCCCAAATTTTCCAGACTTGTGGGTTTGAGTCCTACTGCAGCCACTTTTCTGCTTCACCCCCAGCAGTAGGAGATTTACTGCTATATCAAAGGCCAATCCTTCTCATAGCATGTCTAAGTGCTTTGTGAAGTAAAAGAACTCTGATCTCTGTAATTGTGTAGGGAAGAGATTTCTACCTAAATTCATTTCATAGATTTGGTCAAGCCCAAAGCAAGCCTAATAAAACATAGGTCATTAAACTACCCAAACAAACAAATATCCCCACAATACATAGCTATGAGAAGGGCTGGCCTCTGATATAGCAGTGAGTCTACCACTGCTGGGGATAAAGATGAAAGATGTTTGGAGTGAGACTCAAACTTACAATTTACTGCTATATCAAAGGCCAATCCTTCTCATACCATGTCTATGTGGTGTGGGAAGTAAAAGAACTCTCACCTCGGTAAATGTGTAGGGGTGAGATTTCTACCTAAATTCATTACGTAGATTCGATCACCACCCTAGTGGTGTAAAAGAACCTCGAGAAAGTCTGGTAAGGACCTACGATGGTTAACTGGATGTTAAATCAAACCAACAACAAACCAAACCTACAATCTATATAACTATTCCAATGGTTTAACCACTGAGATAACTCCCTAATCCCATCATGTCAGGAATGTTTATGTTAACTGTATGATTTTCTCTTCTTGTAGAAGGCGCAGTCTAAGAAAGGGAAGCAGGCGGAGAAGTCGCCGCAGGAGGAGCAGAGTCCGCCCATCCCAGGCAGCGTGGCGGAGATCGACTGTCGCATCAAGGCACTCGGTGACAACATCAGGAACCTGAAAGCACGCGGTGCGCCCAGGGTACGTTCTAGGAATTTATCCTACTCCATATATAAATCTCCGTAGACTTGACATGGTGTGACTGTATGCCACGGTCATGCCATATGATATTTATATGCCATGGTAACATATGCATTTGAAAACATGTGACTGGGTAGGATACAATCTAAACGTCACTCAGTTTCATATAATTGTTTACATGGCATTCATTGTCTTCTGCTACAGATATCACGAAGCGGAGCTGAGTGATATCATTCCGCAAAAACAACTCGCGCCAAATAAACAATTGTATGAAATTTCGTGACGTTTTTTTTTCTATATTATTCTTCATTTTTGATCAGAGATGACAATATCCAGTTTTTCAATGAAATTTCTCATTTCAAGTTCAGGAAATTATTTTTACTTGTAAAAACACAAAGATGCTACAAAATGGGCCTCGTTCATGCCAATAAAACAGTGCTATAAAACCTCCTTACACACCCTCAGCCCCATTCCATGCCCAACACTGGTTCTTTTCTGAGGCAGTAAATTCCACGTGAAAAATATTTCCACTTTTTTCCCTGACCCGAAAAGACTTCCCTGATTTTATGTAATTGATTGATGTTTCCCCATATTTGTAGGAAGTGAGAGAAATACATTACCCTGGTGCCAGACCAAACTTTATCATTAAGGAGTAACCTTTGTTTATAACATTAAAATTTTACCATGTATGAAGGAACTATTATTCCCACTTGTTAAGTGATAACAGACTCTTGTACAGAGTTCTCAAAGCAGATCTTTTATTTTTAGAATAATTTATATATCCGCAGATGTCAGTTTTCCACTTTTTCGTGGAAATCCACCTTTCCATAGTCGGTATATGTAATTGATTTTCCTTACGTCCAACAAAGATAATATGAGAAAACGTGGTTACTGAGCCCGTACGGATGGCTATTCGAGGTCATTTGATGATGAAAATACGGCCCGACACCGCAGGTCGGAGGGCCGTATTTTTTCATCATATGACCGAGAACGGACAGCGTACAGGCTCAGTCACTACGTTTTCTCATTACTATACACCTCCCAATCATTTAAAACGCCCTTTTATTAACTTTACAAAGACTACTGCAGTTCACTACGGCCCGCTGTCACAGCGGGCGCGAACATTATTTATACTACACCCCTAGCAGCAGGCAGTATTTCATACATGTTTGGCCATAGGTGTATAGTAATATTGATTTATGCAAAAAATGTAGTGATTTGAACCTCCCCACAGACCTTCAGCCCCATGCCATGGCCAACAAGGACATACTATCCAAGATTTCTTGGTCATTCTGAGGCAGAAAAATCTACATGAAAAATATTTCCACTTCTTTTCCTGACCCTAACTGACATCCCTCTTTATCCTGGATCATGATCGGTTGTTAACCGGTTTGACATCGTGTCCAGCCATAAGTCATACACGTGTAGTTTCACCTGGTTTTGAAACGTCCTCAGACATGGACTTAAGCATAATACAAGGGTTTGGTACATTACTTTAGATAAGCATACTAGCGACTTCGTCGAATCATATTCGACTACCAACCCCCCAACCTCCACGCCCCACTCCGTTCTTAAAGCCGGATGGTGCCGGCAGCCTACCGGCAAACAGTATAGTTCTGAATGGGCTATTATTTGACATGACACAGGTCAAATCTCAGAGGCTTCTTTTGCGGTAATGAGATCGGAAATCCACAACATTTAATCCTGTTTTCTGCATGGCTATACATATATTACGAGATGAGAAGGATAGCTGAGTTAAAAACTACAAATAAGAACAACAGCTTCAAGTTAGTTTCTCCACGAGAGTCTCACTCTCGTTGGTCTTCAGTCTCCAAGCCTAAGTTAGGTTCACTCTGTGTCTATGTGCGGGATGAACTCCAAGCAGATTTTAACGGAATCGTAGTTTTTTAGATATAGTAGGTAACAATTGATAAGTATTGAAAATTCAAAAGTAATAATAAAGTCTGATACACTGCATCCCAGCACACATCCTGGTACTTTGAGTTGCCTTTACTTGGCAAAGAGTCCAGTTCGTAGTCCATTTGATACTGCAGGAGTTTGTATCCTCCTTTGTTTGCTGATATTGGCATATTTCACGTATGTAGAGTTCTCACAATAATATATGTATAATTTTCATATACTACTAGATGTAACACTATCAATTGCACAGCTTACACAATCATATTCCCATCACCGATTCTTTCACTCAATAATGATTTTTTTGTTATTTTTATATTTTGCGTAACAGAATGAGATTGAAGTAGAGGTTGCTTGCCTCCTGGCTCTGAAAAAACACTACAAGAGTGTCACTGGTACAGAGTGGAAGCCGAGCGCAACCCAAGCCCCTGCATCCAACGCTCCACAAAGTGGTGGAACCGATGCCGCTGCGATCGATGCAAAGATCACAGCGCAGGGCAACAAGGTTCGCGAGATCAAGGGCGCCAAGGCTCCCAAGGTACGCAACTTAGTGCAAGATGATATAGGAAAACTGTCTTACATTGGTTGTACAAGAATAATAATGGATTATAGTTATTGAAAATCTGGAGCTGCCATCCTTTTATTATCATGTACCATGTGATCCTTGTGGTTGGTATAGACAAGGCAGGAAAAAAAAGGATTAAAAATGAGGTTCATTTGAAGATTTTCATATTTAGCCATTTAAGTCAAGGTTCTGATAATTAGGCTATATCATACACATTCGGATTTTAAATAGATATTGATCTGAAGATTCTGATTGTTGATAATTAAATATTATTAAGGCATAGGATTTCCCTTGATTTTTCCGATGTTACAGATTTTTTGACATCTGAAGGATAATTTTTGAGGTTACTGTAAATTCAAGGAGAAAATCCCTTGGCCAATATAAAAGACAATTTTAGCTCTCAGCTGAGGACCAAAATCCACTTACAAGTTTTCCGACAAATGACAGAAATCCGATATTTCATATATACCAGCAACGCTAGAATATATATTGATTCATAACCATTCTGTTCCAAAATAATGTTATAGATAAAGCCTTTTTGAGAAGTGTTTTGAATTTCCGATATTTTTTCTGATATTTTTTCTTATATCCCTGTACTTAGAATAGCTGAAAATGCAGGCCCCGATCCTCAGGCAGGCTTTTCTATCTTTATTCTGTTATTTTCTAATCCCATGCCTGATAATTGGAATCTTTGAGCAGGATGAGGTGCAGGCTGCGGTGAAGGTTCTGCTGGACCTGAAGGCTGAGTACAAGAAGGTGGCGGGTCAGGACTGGAAAGCTGGTGCTTCGCCCGCCCCGGCAGCCAAACCTGCAGCTGTCGCAACACCACCAGCAGGCTCTGAGGCTGCAGCCGTTGATGCCAAGATCACTGACCAGGGGAACAAGGTTCGCGATCTGAAGGGCAAAAAGGCATCCAAGGTAAGAATTCTTGTAACCGTGAAGGTTTTCAAATTCAGAGATGTCAATTGTATGGTTACTTACTCAGGGCTGACTAGACAAGAGTGAATGCTATGAAATTTATGAACCCTCAATCGTGCAGCGGGTGGCGGCAGGAGGGCTCCCTTTTGCGGAAACTGCAGGCGGGACACTTGTACTGGACAGATCTGCCGTGTGACTGATCAATGTTTAGAAGTGTCAACAGGACACAGGCTTCCATTCCATATGTTTTATCTTCTATAAATTTAGTCCAAATTCGTTTATATATTCAATCTTGCCAGCATTTAGAATATGACTTTTTTTGTGAGGAATTCTAGCTCTCAATTGAGGACCAAAATCCACTTACAAGTTTTCCGACAAATGAAGGGAATCTGACGTTTCATATGCACTGGCAACGCTAGAATATATATCGATTCATAGCCATTCTGTTCCAAAATAATGTTATAAATACTTCCTTTTTGAGAAGCATTTTAAATTTCCGATTTTTTTCCTCAGTCCCGACTTTCATCCCTGCACATAGATAGCTGAAAATGCAGGCCCCGATCCTCAGGCAGGCTTTTCCGTCTTTATTCTGTTATTTTCTTATCCCATGCCTGATAATTGGAATCTTTGAGCAGGATGAGGTGCAGGCTGCGGTGAAGGTTCTGCTGGACCTGAAGGCTGAGTACAAGAAGGTGGCGGGTCAGGACTGGAAAGCTGGTGCTTCGCCCGCCCCGGCAGCCAAACCTGCAGCTGTCGCAACACCATCAGCTGGCTCTGAGGCTGCAGCCATTGACGCCAAGATCACTGACCAGGGGAACAAGGTTCGCGATCTGAAGGGCAAAAAGGCATCCAAGGTAAGAATTCTTGTAACCGTGAAGGTTTTCAAATTCAGAGATGTCAATTGTATGGTTACTTACTCAGGGCTGACTAGACAAGAGTGAATGCTATGAAATTTATGAACCCTCAATCGTGCAGCGGGTGGCGGCAGGAGGGCTCCCTTATACGGAAACTGCAGGCGGGACACTTGTACTGGACAGATCTGCCGCGTGACTGATCAATGTTTAGAAGTGTCAACAGGACACAGGCTTCCATTCCATATGTTTTATCTTCTATAAATTTAGTCCAAATTCGTTTATATATTCAATCTTGCCAGCATTTAGAATATGACTTTTTTTGTGAGGAATTCTAGCTCTCAATTGAGGACCAAAATCCACTTACAAGTTTTCCGACAAATGAAGGGAATCTGACGTTTCATATGCACTGGCAACGCTAGAATATATATCGATTCATAGCCATTCTGTTCCAAAATAATGTTATAAATACCTCCTTTTTGAGAAGCGTTTTAAATTTCCGATTTTTTTCCTCAGTCCCGACTTTCATCCCTGCACATAGATAGCTGAAAATGCAGGCCCCGATCCTCAGGCAGGCTTTTCCGTCTTTATTCGGTTATTTTCTAATCCCATGCCTGATAATTGGAATCTTTGAGCAGGATGAGGTGCAGGCTGCGGTGAAGGTTCTGCTGGACCTGAAGGCTGAGTACAAGAAGGTGGCGGGTCAGGACTGGAAAGCTGGTGCTTCGCCCGCCCCGGCAGCCAAACCTGCAACTGCCGCAACACCATCAGCTGGCTCTGAGGCTGCAGCCGTTGATGCCAAGATCACCGACCAGGGGAACAAGGTTCGCGATCTGAAGGGCAAAAAGGCATCCAAGGTAAGAATTCTTGTAACCGTGAAGGTTTTCAAATTCAGAGATGCCAATTGTATGGCTACAGTGATGGCAGCTTTCCATTTACCCAATAAAGTCCGCTTTTTCATTATCAGTACATAAGATTGGTTTTTCTTGTGTAAAAGATAGATAATGTTATTTAAGACTGCTTCACGGCAATAAAGCATTAGCTTGAACCTCTAACTCAGCAACTTTCACATAAAAAATATTTTTGCATTTTTTCTGACCCTGAATGATAACTCTGTTAAATATTGTTCTACAGTTTCATCATTTATAGAGATAAAGATTGGACATAAGCAGGATTTAAAAGTTTTCTGCTATTTTTCTTAGATTTGACTGGCAAATATCAGATTGAAATCGCTGTTCTGTATTTTTTTAGCTGTTTTTTTTAAAAGTTAATTTTAGCTAATTATACCCAGGACTCACTAGACAAGAGTGAATGCTATGAATTTTGTGAGCCCTCAACCGTGCAGCAGGCAGCAGGATCAGGGCTCCCGTATGCGGAAACTGTGCAGGCGGGACACTTGTACTGGACAGATCTGCCGCGTGACTGATCAATGTTTAGAAGTGTCAACAGGACACCGGCTTCCATTCCAAATACTTAACCTTCTATAAATTTAGTCCAAATTCGTTTATATATATTCAATCTTGCCAGCATTTTGAATTTGACATTTTCTTGTGAGGAATTCTATAGGTATTTGATATGTGTATTTGCAGGATGAGGTGCAGGCTGCAGTGAAAGTTCTCCTGAACCTGAAGGCTGAGTTTAAGAAGGTGACAGGCCTAGACTGGAAGCCCAGTGCACTTGCTACAAGTACTCCTGAGGCCGCAGCGCTTGATGCAAAAGTCACCGAACAAGGAAACAAAATCCGCGACATCAAAGCCAAAAAGGCACCAAAGGTAAGCGCTTTTAAAAATTTTTGTACCTGAGCAAATTCACTTCAAGGGTGGTCTTCCATTTGTAGACTGTGTGGGTCACATTGTTTCTGTAGGTACCATAATGGGTATCATCATTTACTATATACCCATGCCGTATTTACTGTAAATACGTACCGTTTTGACATATAACGTAAAAATACTGTACGGACCACCTTGCCAAACACGTTTATTAACATACCGGTTGTTAAAAATTAAATTAATGATTTTAAAAAAAAATTGGGGTATATAGTATATATATAACGTCCAACCATACTTGTACAAGTCACAGAACTCGATGATAATTTACGGTTTGTACGGAACTCTGCGTTAACGCCTCCGTCCGTACACACCGTAAATTACCATCTCGTTCTGTGACTTGTACAGCATGGTCAGGACGTTCTATATAAATACATGGATGGATGTAGTACTAGATACAGGAATGCCAGTTTTCAATGTTTTCATTGAAATTCATGTTTTCATTTTCAATTATTTTTCCTTGTGTAATATTTGCATAGCAAATGCTAAATCATCCAATTCAGTCACAGCCCATGATCCCCCACTGAACCTCCCCACTGACCCATGTAAAAACTTGAGCTTTTCCTTAATCCTTTGAACCCTGCTGTAATGTGTATGTAATGCATTTATAAACCCTGTATTGCATGTTTTTTCTTGGCCTCAACTGGCATCCCTGTTAGATATAACTATAGGAAGAAGTTATGCGAATAGTGAAGCAACAAGTAATACAAAACACAGAATTATGATAATATAGTCCTCCACTATCTTCCATAATTGATATTATGAGTAAATGTTCCTTAAGAAGCCAGGGATGCCAGTTTTCCCACTTTACAGTTGAAATCCACTTTTTTTATTTAAAAAACTTTGTAAACAGTCCGGATTTGTATTATACTTATAATGGAAGACCACCTACTTTAAGGTGAATTATATGTGAAATAAAAAAAAAAAAAAAAAAAAAAAAAAAAAAAAGTTACTTAAGTCAGAAACACAGCGCCAGTCCAACATAGCCAAAAATATTTCAATGTTCTGACCCCAACTGGCGACCCTGATTATAGGACGAGACCCAGGCTGAGGTGAAAGTCCTCTTGGGGCTGAAGGATGAGTACAAGAAGGTGACAGGCCTGACCTGGAAGCCTGCTCCTGCCCCGCCCCCAGCTGCCCAACAAGCACCACCTGCTGCAGCGGCCACACCAAACCCTGACGGTGCAGCAATCTCCGCCAAGATCACTGAACAGGGAAACATCGTCCGTGACCTCAAAGGCCAGAAGGCACCAAAGGTGAGCAGATTATTTCTGATTACTATTTTACATATTTTAGTACTGATGATGCCTATGGGAGTGTTTTTATTTCTGATTACTGTTTTACATATTTTAGTACTGATGATGCCTATGGGAGTGTTTTTATTTCTGATTACTGTTTTACATATTTTAGTACTGATGATGCCTATGGGAGTGTTTTTATTTCTGATTGCTATTTTACATATTTTAGTACTGATGATGCCTATGGGATTTTTTTTATTTCTGATTATTATTTTACATATTTTAGTACTGATGATGCCTATGGGAGTGTTTTTATTTCTGATTACTGTTTTACATATTTTAGTACTGATGATGCCTATGGGAGTGTTTTTATGGTGAGGGAGGTGGAAGTGATATTGGATGCTTTCTTTGATTTCTCATCGGAAACTTGGCATCATTAAATTTTGATAAATGAAGAAAATGTTCAAATTCAACATGTTGAGTTTGTAATGGCATGGTTAGAACTTAATAATTGTCTCATCATGGGAAGAGTAATCAGTATTTCAAGAAACCATAAATATGTTATATTTCAATGTTGTCATCTACAAGTGTTAAATCTATGCAGTGTCTAGAAGTTGGTCACACCTTGCCACCAAAAAGATTCTGAAATGTGTTTTTGATTCGCAAGAGTCTCCTTAGCTAATCTGTATATACATACATCCCACGAATTTTGACCAACATTTGACAAGCATCCTTGAGTAATACCTTAAGAACTTTGTTTCCTAGTTAAGAGAAGTTTACACAATAGGGAGACAATTTCTTATTTCGTGATTTCATAAACTACTTCTAGTTAGAGCTTCTTTTTAAGGTAACGATTAAGGGTGCCTGGGGATTTAATCTCATGTATATCTGTTGGGACCATGCTGTACAAGCTACAAAACGAGATGATAATTCACAGTTCATACAGACCGAGGTGTTTACGCTGAGTTCCGGACAAACCATGAATTATTATCGAGTTTTGTGGCTTGTACAAGCATGGTAGGTCGTTTTCTCAGTCTCTCTGAGGTAGTAAATTCCGCATGAAAAATATTTCCACTTTTTTCCCTTACCCCAAATGACATCCCTTGATACTGATGCACTTCTCTTTTCTTGACTAGGATCAAGTTCAAGCAGCTGTGAAGATTCTTCTGGATCTGAAAGGAGATTACAAGAATGCTACTGGCCATGACTGGAAGCCCGACGCGCAGCCTGCGCCCGCTGTGGTGAAGGAGTCTGCCCCTGTGACGGCCTCAGCCCCGGCGACCGGCCAGTCTAAGGTAAGCCAGCCACAATCTCAGAACTGCTTCTTATCCTAGTCTTGTATAAACGTTCATAGGGAGCCAAAGTGAACCCGCTGAAACCACAGATACCCACCTACAAAACACTATTTCCGGTGGCCAGTAAGAACGAGGCTTAGTGCTAAAGCTATGGGGGTTTGAGGCTAGACATATGTTTTTGGTCTCGTTTGTTACTTTTGAAGTGAAGTTTATAACTGTCGTCTCTGAATAACTTTGTTTCAAAACTACGATGACAGTTGTTAAGTTTATTAAAAATTTGGATCTAAAAGATTGGAGAATGACACATATAATCTCGAACCTACATAGTCCAAGTACTGAGCGCCTATACCCGGAAATAGTATTTTGTGACCCGCTATCTGTGGTTGCAGCGGGTTCACTTTGGCTCCCTATAGATTTAACACAGAGTACAATGCACATCAAAAGATTCGGGGTTGAACGATTAGTTCCCAAATTGTATAGTTGTCGGTGAACTTGTCGCAGGCAAATTACGTAACCTGTCAGCCTGTGTTGGCCATCCGAATGGGGGGTATTTTCAATGTTTCGTTGTCGCCGACTGGATTTATCAACATGTTGATAAGCTTTTGGCGAGCGATTTAGGAACATCGACTGACAACCTGCTGGTGACAAAAGAACATCTCAAGTGTGGGGTTCACTAGTCATCGGCCAGAGGAGGTGTGAAGTGCAGCGCCCCCTATAGCGACCCGACTCATATATGCGATCGCGGCAGGGTTCAAGGCACCACTTTCAAACCTGCCAGCATTGGGGAAGGAGCTCTTGATAATGGACTGTGTGTGGTCAGCAAGCCCTAGCCTATGAGAAATAAGGCTGTATTCCACAACACCAAACAGCCATAAAATGTGGAGCTCTATTGTGGTTTAGAGTACATTAGATGTCACTCTATCAATATCTGAAAAGATCTTTGATAGAGCTCTAATATATTGTATGTAGTAGCTGTTACAAGTTAGCCTATTTTTGCATAGGAATCTACATAGAGCTGTCATTTGAGTACATGCCAAAACGATAGGGGGAGCTGCGCTTCACACCTCCTCTGGTCATTGGCTGACCCTTGCCTAGCTGCCCCACATCTACCAACAAGGGCTGACTCTGTTAGGATGCCTGGCTTTAGTGAGTGTTCTTTATCGCCCCATAATTGAAAGCATTACCATAGGGTAGAGCCGGCCATGGCCATTGCGGGAGCGCAAAATAAATGAGCATGCACCTCAAAGGACCTGTAGGGTGACTGACCGATGAAAACAGTCTATACAACAAGGAAGGCAGTTGGCGCGGGTTATACAAACCTGGGCCCGACACCCCATTCTCTCTATAGTGGTCGCAAGTGGTAGGTCCTGGATGATACGCCTTGTGTACACACTACAAACAAACATCCCTATCATTTTTTCCCCACACACTTAACAGTGGAAACTCGTACTTAATGCCCATGGAGTATTGAGAAAAAAAATGCTCAATTTATGTCACATATGTTAGCCAATTAGTGAATGTGAGGGCTGAGATAGAGTCAGAAACCTGCTCAAGTTTATGGTCAGAGCTTGATCCTATCTTGTTTGAATCGCTATGTGATTCAAACTCGTTGGGGTACAGGCTCTGACTAAACTTTCATAGGTTTCCTCTATAGACTGATTATCTATAGATCATAACAGCAGATAATAGCAATTGTCTCCTGACTACAGCGCTGCTATCATACAGTTCCTGGTGGATGATGATGGAACTGTCATTCATTCGGTGCCCTATATTGTGGATGGTTCTCTCCAGTCTCTATCAAGGGCAGGTCCTTCAGTTGGGACCTGTTCTATAAACGCAACCAGTTAGTTGTGAGAACTAGTATCACAGGCCTGCTGGGGTGGACAGCAATTACCAATCTGTTCACCCTCTTGGTCGCCTTGCCTCCGCGTGGTGCAGGCCAGATATGCTTGTATGCAAGCATAACTAAAGCGACCAGTGTGGGGAGTTAGCTCAGTGGTTAATAGCACTGGTCTCGTAATCCCACCGTTGTCGGACTTTATTGGTTTTGAGTCCCACTGCAGCCACTTTTCTCCTTCGCCCCCAGCAATGCTGCTATGAAAAGGCCAATCATTCTCATACCATGTCCATGTGGTGTGGGAAGTTAAAGAACTCTCACCTCGGTAAATGTGTAGAGGTGAGATCTCTACATAAATTCATCTCATAGATTCAATCAAACCCAAAGTAAGACTAATAGAACATATTGGATGTTAAACTAGCCAAACAAACAAACTAGTATCACAAGTTAGTAGGTTTTTATTTAACTCCTCGTATTTTTGACCCGTAGGCCTAATATTGGGAACTCATTTTTCATGCCCCTACGAGTATTGCAGTCCGTTCTCCATGGTCTATATCCTGTGTGTCATCCATTCTTTTAGTGTATACAGGGGTGAGGTAAATACAGAAAGCAACTCATTTTGGTCAGAGTAGGTGTTCTCCAACTCATTTGAATGCTGCATGATATTCACTCGGCTGTTGCCTTGTTCATATCACTCTGCATCAAACTCGTGGAGAATCACGACTTTGACCAAAACTTGTTGGTTTCATCGATAGAGTCCCACTGCAGCCACCTTTCTGCTTTATCTCAAGCAGTTGTAGACTTCCCACTGGGTCAAAAGTCAGTCCTTTCCAACTGACACCTTGGTAAATTTATGAGAGTAGGATTTCTGCAAACATTCATCTTGTCGACACGATCATCACCCCTGTGGTGTAGCTTCCCTATGCTTTAACTGCATTCACATGTCTCCCCACTAATCTACAGTTGTGGTTGACATACCTCACTGTTGTTGGAACTTTTGAGCATCCCCCCTAGTTTTCACATTTCACCGTAGATCAAATGATTCTCACAAAACAGAAGATTTCTGCATCACTGCTTTTTGAAGAAAAGTTTCCCTGCATCGCGTGTTTCTTAATCTCGCAACCCATGCATCTGCTGAAGGAGTGTTTTGACCTGTTCGCTTGGGACAATGACTACTTGAAACCTCCAGCAAGCTTCTCTCTCACCCACTCCATGGAGCCTTCCACCAGTAACTCAACACCTTGTTGACTAAGTTTAGAGACTGGTGATTGTATTTCCAGGTGCAGTAACTGCTGAAGTAACAGACCAGGATACAACATCTACAATCCTTACCAACCGAAGGGCTGACAGGCACATCATTAAAAAAACTCCCATGAGGAAAATGGCTGGTGTCAGTGACCTTTAAAGCACCTTTACTGTCAAGTTCACTTCTAAGAATATATATAGACACTTACGACTGAGACAAAATTGTATAAAGAGAACAACTTCAGAGAAATATAGTGATTGGTCATGGGATCAAAGGAAAAACAATTGCTACACTTTGTCGCAGAAGAATGTTTCATGGAGAAGGTGGTGATGAGCTAAATCAAGCATATTGTTACTGGATTCTCCACCAATGTTACTATCTTAATCACATTGTTACTGGATTCTCCACCAGTGTTACTAGCTTGAACATAATATTACTGGGTTTTCCACCAGTGCTACTATCTTAAGCATAGTGTTACTGGGTTCTTCACCAGTGTTACTATATAGAGCATAATATTACTGGGTTCTCCACCAATGTTACTATCTTAAGCATAGTAACACTGGTGGGTGGTATGATAATAATCTTTTTTCACAATGCTTCAACATCTTTACTTTCTTCTACATAATGACTGGATACTCTCCTTCAAGCTGACTTGGAGATTTATGCTGTGCCTGTAACATCAGCAGCGGCAAAAGAGACTTCATATGCATCCGGAATCCAATTCCTAGGGTAGCATCAGCCCAAGGACAACTGCCTCAATCCAGAAATAATCCCTGTGGAAGAGAATGAACAATAACAAAAAATTTCTCAAAACCTGAATATAAGCACCTGGAGCATTCAACAATGGCCAAAAACAGTGGAAATACTAGTTTTTGTCGCATAGTGCTGTGCTGTGATATGATGTTGTAGTCATTTGATATCATTAGGAAAGTGGTTTGCAACTGACTTCGCATCCTTGCTTCCTTTGCCATCTCCGGACCAACTACAATGATTAGTCTCAGGGTTCACAGACTTCCACCTTTTAGTAAACAGTTTTTGAAAATTAATATAGTTATTATTAAAATAGATTTTATCAATGAAACATCAGCAGTGGCAGATCTTTCGCAAGTGTCTGTTCCTCTAATTTACCTAAATATTCCAGAAACTTTCAAACGTCACCTTAAAGGGCTGATTCCACCAACACAATGGATTTGCCGTGGTATATCTTGGTATGTCTTGTAGTGTCTTACAGTGTCGCGGTGTGTCGTACTTCCGTTTTCACAAAACGTAGCCGTGAGGTGTCGGGTGTATGTTTTGGTGCTCCACCACCGCGACACATCGCGACAAATGGGCACGCGACTATTCAAACCTAGCCCGACTTACCACGACACCCAAATCGTGACCTATCTGGCTATGTCTTGTGTGTCGGTGGAATCAGCCCTTAAGGATCCATAAATTCTGGTAGTTGAACCTCAGTAGAGACTGTGTTCAACTGAAACTTTCAGCTAATATGTTCAGAAGGTGCACATCTCAGCGAGTTCACTCTTCGCCCTGAATCTTTCTAGCCACTTGATGGCTGGTTGACTCGTACCCTGTCACGGACTAGCACTAGTTTCTTGATCTTCCTCTTGGGGGAGTGGGGGGATCTCAACCTTTTACCCCAACTCCAATTGTAGACCTTAGTAAGAGATGCAGGAACCTAGCATGCATGCTTTGGAGCCAGGGATGTCAGAGTTCAGGGTTTTTTCCCTGACAAGCTCCCCATAGATAAGATGAAAGAATGAGATGAGAATCCCTGAAACTTCACACTGTTACCATACAAACCACTTTGAATGCATAGTTAACACAAAGAAGGAGCTTCATACTACAATCTCCCATGCACATATTTGGTTTAACATCAATAGGTCGTGGAAGAGAGGGCTCTGCTTGGAGAGCACAGACTAGTACCAGTCCTACTTACACACTTTTCATCATTTTTGAGTTCCAAGTAAACTTGTTCATTATAATCTAGTGAAATAGAAATAAGAGACAGATCAAAAGTAAAAGAAATATTTATTCAAGGTATTTTCATTTTAAAATAATGGTACAAAACGCTTCCTTTTGTAATGTTTTTTTATTTCTGAAGTCCCAACGTTCATCCCTGCTTTATTATATTGGAAGATTTCATGAATATAGACTTAGCCATTCTCGTATTAATTCACTCAGATAAGTGGGCTATAACGTTTGATGTATGATCTAATTGCGTATTACCAGGAGATTAATAATCAAGGAGTTTTCTATGAGATATATTATTGATATATTTATCGCTAATAAAATCGACCGTTCCAGATTCTCCCATGGCGTTTGTTGTTTTCTGCTACAGATATCACTCAGCTCCACTTTGCGATATCATTATGTGAAGACACCTCACGCCACAAACAATCATGAAATGTTGTGATGTTTCTTGATATTATGTTTCGTGCTCAAAGATAAAGGTTGTGGTGGAAGAGATTTTCGGAAAATTAAGAATTCATCTAGTGGGCACCAGAATGTCTTGGAAACTATGAATTTATCTAGTGGGCACAAGATTGAAAACTAAAGGTGGTGCTCCACTGCAGCGGATGGGGGGGGGGGGGGGGGGTCATTTCATCATGGGGTGATAGGTGCCCAATCTTCCCCCTATTTCTGGTAGTGGAGCTGTAGTGGTGCTAGGGTCGCGATGATTTGTGCATAATCGGCGTATAATCCACTGGTAATCGGAATACGATGTCCTCTTGATCTTCACTGATTCTCGCACCAGTCACGGTACATTTGTTTGACCAAGAGGCGATTCTCCAAGGTTTTCATGCTTGCGATGATATTAGAAAAATCAGATATGGTCTATAGGTTTGATGCAAGTAAGGCTCCCCCAATGACTGCTTCCCCTCTATAATAGGTATTATTATATACCTGTGGTAGTATATCCTATACATATGACCCGCTCCTACCCATGTCGTATTTATATCCGTACGACACCTAGGTGACGTACGGGGTATGTATGTGGCGTATGGGGCATGTACGGCGGCGAAATCCAAAAACTCACCCAGAAGCAAGTTTGAAAATTGGATATTTTGAGGTATATAATAATAGAGAAACAGGCTGACTGTCTCAGTATGGATAAAATACTTAGTAAAATCGGCGATCAGATGAACCTCTGCCTTCGGCATCGGTTCATCTGATCGCCGATTTTACAGCATATTTAATCCGTATGGAGACAGTAAGCCTGTTTCTCTATATTATTGCAAGGGAGGCGGTCAACATAGATTAAAAAAACAAACTCAAGAAAGATAAGATTTTATCTGCTATACCAAAGGCCAATCCTTCTCATACCATGTCTATGTGGTGTGGGAAGTAAAAGAACTCTCACCTCGGTAAATGTGTAGGGGTGAGGTTTCCACCTGAATTCATCACATAGATTCGATCACCACCCTAGTGGTGTAAAAGAGCCGTGAGAAAGTCTGGAAAGGGCCAATAATGGTTGATTGGACGTAAAATCAAACCAAACAAACTATCGGATTGGAGCTAGATAGAAAAAAAAATAGTTTCTGGTATGGATGTCATCTTAGTGGGCTCACACTATGTTTCAAGCTAGGCTCAGATTATTAGCTTTATCTCACCCTGTGTATTTTTTCGCCATAGACTTAACATTGGCAACTCATATGCGACGCCCATGAGATATTTAGGAAAAAATATTGAATGGGAGATTATGTCAAAAATGTTAGCCCATTAGTCAATGTGAAGGATGAGATAAATTAAGAAACCTATTCAAGGTTAGGGTTAGAGCTCGAGCCAATCTCGTTTAAATCGCTACGTAATTGAGGCGGCTTCGCCTTGTGAATTACAACACAATTCACACTCGATGGAATACGAGCTGTGACCCTAAACTTTTATAGGTTTCATCTATAAGATATTACCCAGGAACGTTTTACCGGTATATTGCAATTTAATTAAGGTTATCCAATTAAAAAAGTAGGTTATTAACTCCTTCTGAATTATGAAATTAAAGGGCTTATTATCTCATTACCTGATATATTGATAAATAAATAAAAATAAACATTTGCTAACCCCAGTGATGGTATCAAATGATGAAAGTATGATCAACACACATGTAAGATATTGCATAACATTGTTACCACTACCTATCACTGTTTTGACGGGTTTGAGTGACGCAAGGTTATTGTAATTGTAAGATATTGCCTAACATTGCTATCACAACCTATCACTGGTTTGACAGGTGATGCAAGGTGCGTGTAAGTTGTAGCAGCGTCCTTGCATAGCAACCATTCATCTTTCCGCGGTATACCGTGCAGTCACGTGACCTGGTTGACCTACTTTCAGTCTGTGGGGGGCAGGTGTTTCTCCAAATAAGTGCCCGCTCCTAAAACAGGTCGGAGTAGAAATACTCTTGACAGTCCCTGACTCACACCCATACAGGCATGTTGTTGTGACACGCGCTAAAACCGGCACACAGACAGACACACCGCAAAGTGCGCTTAAAACCGGGTTTAACCGATTCACGATCTACCAGAGTGAGGCGGTTACAGGAACGCTGTCAGGATGGCAGATCCGGCGAAGGTAGGACTTTACAAACTCGGTTTGTGAGCGGGGATATTGTGGAGGGACTTGGAGTAGCTGTGGCTGTGTGTGGGTGAGAGTGGTTCTAAGTCGCCGGGCCGGTTTGACACTACACGTGGCAAGGCCGCGTTCCCTGCGTTCTACACGCTGTCACTGGCTGTGACAGTGTGTCACTGTCACTGTCACTGTCAGTGGTGGCACGTTGTTGATAGTTTGTTGTGATCGGCGATGATCGGTCCTGTTCTGAGATAACAAGCAACATGCGTGGCCCAGACTTGATGAGTGAATGAATGAATTGGGGTTGCGATTTGAGCTCAGTTAGTTGTAAAATAAAAGTTGTGGTTTCCATGTATGGGAATGTTCCTAGTTATAGTCTGGGTGATTGACAGAACCAGGGGGTGATGCAATGTCCCTGATAATACTATTAAATATGATATTGATCTTTTTTTTTTTTAATTAAATAAAAAAGAATAACCAATAATTTAGTTGTTTATGAATTGGATGTATGTATGTGGTTTTTCAGGTATTACAATTCCATTATATAGGAATCAATCTTTGAAGGAATATACATTTATCTAGATCCAACTCTAACAGTAACAGTCTAAGTACTTTGCAAATTTCATTACTACATTGTTATACATGTATTTATCCTACCCCTAATGTAAAACCCCATAGGCTTAACATTCAGTTTCCGTATGCCACGCTGACTGGCATATGGAGTTTTATATGCCACTAGTGGCATACAGAATTGTCATCACATAATATTCCAAAATCGAGGAGACAGGGCAGGATAAAATCAAAACCTGATTCGTTTTGATCTTGGCCACCGCATGCTACTCCTGGAGTTTTGGCTCCGGACTTCACTCAGCTTCGCCTCATGAAGTCACTCTGCCAAACTCCAGTCGTCGCATATGGCGGCCAAGATTAAAACTCATCCAGTTTTACGATAGTATACCGGAGCACAACCATACTGTGCCATATTTAGTATCATTTAGAGAAAACATAGTTAGTGAGCCTGGAGCGATTGCTGTTCAAGGTCTTTTCTCCCATATGATAAAGTATGTCTCAACGCCAGACGCGAAGGGACGTATGCTATGGGGCAAAAGGTAGAGAACGGAATCGCTATGGGTTCACTCAACTACGTCTTCTTAATATAATACCTGATACACATAAAACATGGAAAATACATGTCATTTTATGTACTTGTGAAGTACACTACATGCACAGGGCGGCCGAACATTCAATACGTCTCAGTGAGCCCGAACATTATTCACACTACACCCCTATAACAGCCGGTAGTATTTTATAGACATTCGCCAATAGGTATATGATAATAATAGTGATTTGTACTATTGTTAATGATCAGAATAGCAATAGCTACGGTACCGTAGATGACTATGTTCATGGATATTATATATTAAATATGCTGTCCATGCTATGTTTTATATGAATGCATTCATCATCACTCGATTGAATATCAATGACTTAGCTTTATCCTTCATAATATGTGACTTATGCTATAATCTTACGTTTTTGGTATTTTCTCGATGTGAATTGCATACATATTGCTGAAACAGTTCCATCGTGATCCAAAGATGCAGTCATGCATGTCGCACGATGACCCGTTTCTCAGCTGGGACACCCCCTTTCTGTAAACACCCGGCCCACACTCCACATACCCATGTGGACATGTCACTGTATGCTCGAGTGGGAATCGTAACTTCCCTGCCACCACCTCCCACAACTCCCACATACCCGCCATAGCGACTGCGAAAAAACTATTTATCTAGAAAGTTCTTGTTTTCATTTATAAAATTGTTTAATCTTGTCTTTAAAAGAAATGGGTGAAAAAAGAGTATATATTTGGCCTCATTCACACCACTGAACAATGGTCCAAACTTGCCCGCGTATCCCAGCCTCATTCCATGGCCAATAACGATGTGTTTTCCATGTTTTCTCTGTCTCTCAGAGGCAGTGAATTACACATGAAAAGATATTTAGTATATTTTTGATTTCCCCAACTGACATCTCTAGACCATGAATCCCACTCCATGATCGATCAGTTTCCTTTGATATTCTTCTAACAGGCAGAGTTTTCCGGATTTCCGAGGGTATTTTTACACCTCAAGTGTCATTTTGGAAATCAATATAAATCCGAGCAGACAATTTTACAATGTATGGGGGTTCAAAATAAAAGATGGTGGTCAATATTTGCTTAATGCTGGCTATTTTACTCTCAGCTGAGGCCAGGAATTCAAATGAAATAGCCAAAATACAGGAGCTTCCTAGGCAGGGTTCGTACAGAGCCTGGGAAACCTGGAAAAGCCTGGCATTATGCTTTTGAGTTTTCCAGGCCTGGAAAAGTCTGGAATTCTCACAGAGAGCCTGGAAAAACCTTGAAGAGCCTGGAAATTTTAGTTTTGCATAAAAACAATTTTTTTAGTCTCTGAAGTTCTGATCATTATTAATTATACTTAACTACGCTACCTGACTGCCCATGACATTTCAGTGACTTGGGTTAGATAGTTCTAAAATCCTTTATTTGACGCTGTATTGCTTATTATATAGCATTGTTTTAATTATTTGTCTTCATATTTAAAAGTGGCAATAAAAAGAATTTTGAAGGTATTTATCCCAAACTACTGAAATTCCACAGGTAGTAAGGAACTAAATATGATGATGAATCGGACATGGTTTTTAAATAATGTAACCAGTTGTGCCTGGAAAAGAAATATTAGGGCCTGGAAAACGCCTGGAATCTTATTGGGCTGTCTATGTACGAACCCTGCCTAGGGCTTTGCCCCCCACCCCCCACCCCCCCAACCCCGACCCTGTTGGGGCTGGGCCCAAACCCGCTGCCCAGGATTTCTTTTGGTCAATTTCCCAGTTCCATGCCTGTTCTCGATACAATTGGAAATGGCATGAGTGCGGTGGTTATTGTAACTAGATGTTTCTTATTTCTAAGTTTCTCTTCACGTTTCTCTTGATATTCCAGGTTGAGGAGCTGAAGGCAAAGATAGAAGCTCAAGGCAATACTGTAAGAGACCTCAAAGGAAAGAAGGCTGGTAAGGTAAGTCGGCTAAAGACTAGTTCGGTTTATAAAAACATTTTGAAAAATATGTACAACCAACCTGCGGGGATGCCAATTCTCAGGGAATTTCCAGTTTTAAGGGAATTGTCGCCACTCTCTCTACATCATCCCCAGCGGTGGTAGATTTTCTGCTATTTCAAAGGCCAATCGTTCTCATACCATGTATATGTTTTGTGGGAAGTAAAAGAACTCTCACCTCTGTAAATGTGTAGGGGTGAGATTTCTACCTACATTCATCTCATAGATTTGATCACCACCCTCGTGGTGTTAAATAACCTTGAGAATGTCTGGTAAGGACCTATAATGGTTGACTGAACGTTAAATCAATCCAACAAAACTTTCAGGATGAGATCGACACTGCGGTGAAGACCCTCCTGCAGCTGAAGGCGCAGTACAAGGAGCTGACCGGAGAGGACCCCGCCCCGTCCGGCGGAGCCAGGCAGAAGAAGGACAAGGCCAAGGCCAACAAAGAGAATGCTCCCAAGAAGGAGAAGGAGAAGGCGAAGAAGGAGAAGGAGAACAGTCAGGAGAAAGATGACGGTGCCGGAGCAGGCAGAGAGGTGAAGAAAATGACGCGCCTTGGACTGGAGGCCAAGAAAGAGGAAAATCTCCCCGAGTGGTACTCGCAGGTAAGCGAAATATTTTTAAAGACTTTTTTTTTTAATTTTTCAAAATTTGATTGTTTATTTATTTAATTTTTGTCTCAATATGAGCTCTGCAGACTTCCATCTTCAACCTCGGGTAGCATGAAGAGTTGTGAGAAAAGTTGAATAAGTAATTGAAAAGATTCTTTTTATAGGAAGCCCTATTGCAACCTCGTCTATAACATATTGAAAAAGTAAATAAAAGTATACATAGACTTATATGTTTTGGCATTTACTGTTTAAAAGTTGGAATTACAGTTAACATTGAAGGATAGAAAGAAAAAAAGCTACTACGAGATAAATGTGGTTATAAAATTTTACAAGGGAAAAAATAGAGGTTTGGGAAATAAGTTAGTATTTTACAATGTACTATAAATGTGACGTGGCTATGATACCTCTATGCCAATTAAATTACAATCTGATTTTTTACAACACGGTTCCAACGTCGTCTTGTCATGTAATTTTCCATCTACATTACATATACTATAGTTTTTTTAGTTTATTGTTTATTATTTCGGTTTGACCTGTAGGTCAAGACCGAAATATATTAGGGGAGATGGGGAACGGTTTTTGCGGCTTACATTATAATACATTAAAGTAATGTATTTGAATAATTATACCCTCGATACCGTCGATACCGGTCCGCACCCGGCGACAGAAGTGTATTTTTATATATTGTATAGGCACCTGTTTCGGTTCAGTGTATTTATATATATTGCAACAGGCTTCCACCTCCCTCCCTCCCTCCCTCCCTCCCTCCCTCCCTCCCTCCCTAGCGTGTGGATCCAACGGGTGAGTTCGATCTGTATATTTATGTTATGTTGAGCCTCTGACTATGTCTTATATGCTGGTGACCTATTTGACCTGATTCCCTCGAACGTTGAGGTTCTGACTATGATCCTAGATTATTAAACAGGCCCCGGGTGCGGGCGCCGATACCAGCACACCTGTTGCGGTTCAATGAATACCTACTAGTAGGGTATTTATATATTTTGCAACAGGCTTCCACCTCTCTCTCTCCCTCCCTCCCTCCCTAGCGGCTGGGTTGGATGGAATCAGGGGCCTGTTTAATAATCTTTTTTATTTCTTAAAACATGTATACATTACTTGTTGAAACCGAAATCATGGCAATGCCATGCCAACTTATAATCCTTGTTCTGGAGTTAACTGTGAGGGTCATACAGTCCCTATCTTCCCCAGGCTCCAGTTTTTTCGCCAACCTTGACACACATTTCTGATGAGTATAACACTGTTCTCCTGCTGACAGGTCATCACGAAGGCAGAGATGATCGAGTACTACGATGTGAGCGGTTGCTACGTACTCCGCCCCTGGTCCTTCTCCATCTGGGAGACGGTCCAGGCCTGGTTTGATGGCAAGATCAAAGAGATGGGCTTCCAGAACGTATACTTCCCCATCTTCGTCTCCAACGCTGCGCTACAGAAAGAGAAGGAGCATATTGAGGACTTCGCCCCTGAGGTTGCCTGGGTGACCCGGTCGGGCAACTCTGAGCTCGCTGAGCCAATCGCTATCCGACCGACAAGCGAGACAGTCATGTATCCTGCATACGCCAAATGGATCCAGAGTCACAGAGATCTACCCATCAAACTCAACCAGTGGTGCAACGTCGTGGTAAGTATATATGTTTTTAGATATTCTGTGGCGCGAATCTCTTTCGTCCGGAGATTAAGTTCTAACCCGTTTAACCTTGGTGGCGGTGTTGGGTTCGAGTTTTTGTCTCCGAATTAACGGGAAATTCTTTTTTTTGTGCCTCGTATACTTTGACATTGTTTTAGATATTCTGTTTTATTCACTGAATATTGCTTGTGAAGTTTATGGGTCATTGTTCTAGACATGCCTGTTTTATATGGTGAATTAATTTCTTGTCGTATTAGTGATAAAGACTGAAGATAAGCAGGAATCGGAATTCTGTGGGTTTTTTGCCCCTATACTTCACTGGCATTTCTGTTGTCAAAAACCCATACATTCAGAAAGGAATGACAGAAATAAGATAACATACAGTAAAAAAAAAGTATAGCTATTTCGAACTATATAATAAAAATAGAACCCGAGTGAACAAAATTCTCATCATATTAGAGATAAGACTGAAGATAAGCAGGAATCGGAATTCTGTGGGTGTTTTCTCTATACTTTACTGGCATCTCTGTAGTCAAATCTCATTCATTCAGAAAAGAATGACTGAAATTAGATAACATAGTAAAAAAAAAGTATAGATATTTTGAACTATCTTAAAAAAAATAGAACCCAAGTCCTGTTATTTATGTTTCCCATAAGCTTGCCATATAAAACTTTCAGAGAAATTAAAATGCCCTCTACTAGGTTCTCTATGTCAGTTTTATTTTCACTACTTGTTATAGAATTTATTTTCGCTTGACATAATATCATCAGCGAGAAGCTGAACCCACAGATTGTGATGAGAATCTGAGTCCTGGATAAGAAGACAGTATTTTCATGAGGTGACTTCTTATCTTTTCAGCGGTGGGAGTTCAAACACCCACAGCCGTTCTTGAGGACGAGGGAGTTCTTGTGGCAGGAGGGTCACTCGGCCTACGCCACCTACAAGGAGGCCGAGGAGGAGGTGAGGCAACCACGCACGATAACTATGTACAGAGCACCACGCATACAATGTTATTAAACTAGAAAATTATATCAGTGATTATTCAAGAGAAGGTGAGGAACTGATTCCATATTAAGGAAAAATTATAACAAAAGATTCCGTGAAATTTAAACCAGGCCATACCCCGCCCGAACCCAGGCCAATAAGAGGTAACTGAGAGGCCGCTGAGCGAAGCCTACGATTTTAATTTTAGAAAGCGAATTACTACTGATTTTATTTTCGATGGAATTTTCTAGCTATTGCTTGTACCCCTGGTAGGCACATTTATTACAATGAACAGTTCTAATAATTTCTTATATACTGAAATCAAGTTACGTGATTTCTCCAAAATTAATTAATTTTTCTGAGGTTCACTCCTTGACGATATCAGCATAAGTTGACGTTATTCATGAATTTATGTTGATAGGTCCACGCCATCATCAACTTGTACGAGGAAATCTACGAGCAACACATGGCCATCCCCGTCGTCAAGGGCAAGAAGACCCAGAAGGAGAAGTTCGCCGGAGGAGACTTCACCACCACCGTCGAGGCTTACATCGGTGCTACGGGGCGCGGTATCCAGGCCGCAACCTCCCACCATCTGGGACAGAACTTCTCTAAAATGTTTGACCTGTCCTTCGAGGACCCGGTCAGCGGGGACCGACACTTCGCATACCAGAACTCATGGGCCATCACAACACGCTCCATTGGCATCATCGTTATGGTTCATGGAGATAACAAGGGGCTTGTACTACCACCCAGGATGGCATGTGTGCAGGTAGCGTATTTTATCATCACTGTGACACTACAATAGAAGTCGTTTTGCGCTGGTGCATATACACAATATTGACTAGTTTCAACTACTTAGAAGGAAACTCACGAGATGAAAATAACTTGGTCCACACTCCACTGAGTTTGACTGCGGAGTAATGCGCTCAGCTTCACTTCATGAATGACTCCGCAGTCAAACTCGGTGGAGTACAGATCAAGTTATGTTCATAGTGTAGATGACTGATTTGATCTCACCCTGTATAACATCATTTATTAGCAGGTGGACGGTTGGTCTTTAGGTTATGGCTATAGCCTACTGTAGTACACATGCTTGTAAACTAACTAAGCAACCTGACCACATTTTTGCTGTTTATACCTCACTAAGTAGAGATAGGAATATGATTTCTGTTTTGGACAGAAGGTTTTATGGCCATACAATATATAACAGTTTTAGTATTTTGACATGGATTTTCAGAAAAAAGAGATTTCAGTTGGGGGGGGGGGGACTTTTGGAGTCACAGGTCCATTTTTAAGAACTCCTTTATGGACATATTTCTACCTGTAAAACTGGTTTAATCATACTGGTTTAAACTGGTTTAATACCAGAGTCAAGGATAATGTGTTGTGGACCTTTATAAATGCTTGTCTTATTTTGGCGGCAGGTTGTGGTGGTGCCATGTGGCATCACGAACAGTCTGGCCGAGGCCGACAGGAAGGCGCTGGAAAAGAAGTGCACCGAGCTGGTCACGTCACTGAAGGCAGCCGGCATCCGGGCGCAGGGAGACTACCGAGACAACTACTCACCAGGATGGAAGTTCAACCACTGGGAACTCAAGGTCAGTGTGTGTCACAGCCACTCTTCTTTTCCACCCCTAGCAATGGTAGATTTACTGCTATATCAAAGGCCAGTCCTTCTCATACCATGTCTATGTCGTGTGGTGTACGGTCACCTTTCTTCTTCATCCCCAGCAGTGGTAGATTTACTGCTATATCAAAAGCCAATCCTTCTCATACCATGTCTATGTGATGTGGGAAGTAAAAGAACTCTTACCTCAGTAAATGTGTAGGGGTGAGATTTCTACCTAAATTCATCTCATAGATTCGGTCAAACCTAAAGTAAGTCTAATAGAACATATTGGACATTAAACTACCCTAACCGAGAACTTGCCAGGATTAAAAAATAAAATTTGCTTTCATCGAGTACACAATGTTATCTCACCCCTGGTACAAGTTTAGCCATTGGAATGACATTTAAAAAATGTGTGCAACAATCATGGGCGTGCCTGTGCTCGATAAACCTTGTATCTGTCTTTCCCCAGGGCATGCCGCTGCTCGGTAAACCTTGTATTTCTCTTTCCCCAGGGCATGTTGGTGCTCGATAAACCTTGTATTTTTTTTTTATTTCCCCAGGGTGTGCTGGTGCTCAATGAACCTTGTATTTTTTATTTCGCCAGGGTGTGCCGGTGCGTGTGGAGCTGGGACCACGTGACATGAAGCAGGGCACCCTGGTGGCCGTACGCCGCGACAATGCCGAGAAGACCACGCTCAAGTTAGATGGTGCCACCGCCGCTCTGCAAGGCATGCTGAATACCATGCACGACGACATGTTTGCCAAGTGAGTCCAAGTTGTCGCTACTGTGAGACTGTTATTAGCAGGTGGCCGGTTGGTCTTTAGGTTATGGCTATAGCCTACTGTAGTACAACTGCATGTAGAGTCACTAAGTGACCTGACCACATTCTTGCCTTTTATAGCTAACTAAGTACAGATAGGAATATAATTTCTGTTTTGGACAGAAGGTTTTATGGTGGTACAATGCCATACAGTTTTGATATTAGTATTTTGGTAGGGATTTAAAAAAAATAGTGAATTCAGTTTGGGGGGCGGGGGGGACTATTGTAGTCACAGGTCCATTTTTAAGAACTCCTTTGTGCACATATTTCTATTGTCTTTCTCATTTGAAACACAATAAAAAACAGTAGGTGCTAGGAAGTGGAATTTTCTAGGTAGATTCTATATTTACTGAGATATTCAAGTATTTGTTGAAATTGGGGTGGGGGTTTGGAATTGGCATACTGAAACAAGTTTACTCAATATTGATTTACAGTGAGCATTGGTGTAACATTTACCATCTCCATAAGTGGCACTGACAGTTGCTTACCATCTGGGAAGTGTCATTATTTAGGTTGAACTTGTATTTGGCATGATATTCATGTATTTTTGCCTAATTTCATAGCATGGGGGGTATCAGCCATCTTTGAAATGTAGTGCAGTCATGTTCCCCCAGAGGGCTCTGTGGTTCCTATCACTCTCCAAGCATATTGGCATATGCCCTTTACCTATATCCTTATAAGAACACTAAGTATCTGGTTGAAGCTCAGCCCCACTTTGAACATGGAGCCTGTAGTATGTCAAACTAACACTAGATGGAGCTATAACTAAGTACAGATAGGTATATGATTTCTTTTTACTTGACAAGTTTTATGACAATGCAATATCCTATAGTTTTATTATTTAGTATTTTGACATGGATTTAAAAAAGACGAACTACTTTATGAACTTCCCCAAAAACCTGACAGGCCCAGTAATAAAAGACTTGAAAGATATGCACAAAACTTGTGTAAGTTTCTCCTATGGTAACCCAACACGTCTCTTTCCCCCTCCCCTGTACCTCCAATTCCTGCTAACTCCTGGGGGGCTTCCTTGATCTCACAGTAATAAATTATTGGTGGACCTTGTATTGATCTTTAAATGCGTCAACCTGCTAATTTGGCCTTTAAAGGCCAATATTTCTACTTTAAAATGCACTCTTAGCTCTTGTTGTCACAGAAATAGCAGTTTTCAACTTGTCTGAGGAAATCCCTTGTTAGTGGATGGACGGTTGGTCCTAGAGGTTTTAGCTATATTCCTCCCTCCCTCCCTCCCTCCCTCCCTCCCTCCCTCCCTCCCTCCCTCCCTCCCTCCCTCCCTCCCTCCCTCCCTCCCTCCCTCCCTCCCTCCCTCCCTCCCTCCCTCCCTCCCTCCCTCCCTCCCTCCCTCCCTCCCTCCCTCCCTCCCTCCCTCCCTCCCTCCCTCCCTCCCTCCCTCCCTCCCTCCCTCCTTTAAATATAACATTATGTATGTTGAATGTATTTTTGACAGGGCGTATGAATTTATGTTGATGTATTTTTGACAGGGCGACGAAGGAGCGGAATGACCACATGGTGATTGCGCACACAATGGAGGAGTTCTGCACTGCGCTCGACAAGAAGTGCATGATTCTGGCCCCGTTCTGCGGCGACATCCCCTGTGAGGAGAAGATCAAGGTCCTCTCAGCCAGGTAACTATGGCACCTCACAAGATAGAATCGAGAAGAGTAAGATGCCTGAATCAACCAGGCAGCATACTTTAAAAAAAAACGGTTTTTGCGGCTTATATTATAATACATTACAGTGATATATTCAGGAATCCTGAATAATTAGACCCTCGATACCCTGTGGTGAACTGGTCAGATGTGGTCAGCATGCGGCGACAGTAGTGTATTTTTATATATTGCGCAGGCACCCGTTACGGTTCAATGAATACCTACTAGCGGGTGGGGCTCGCACATGTCAGATGTGGTCCGCACCCGGCGACAGTAGTGTATTTTTATATATTGCAACAGGCTTCCACCTCCCTCCCTCCCTCCCTGTATACATTACTTGTTGAAACCGAAATCATGGCAAGGCCATGCCTACATTTAATCCTTGTTTAGGCTGGACAAAATAAGGCAATCTGCCTGTTTTCAGTTTGGCCCAGCAAGTCGTACTTGGCTTGATTACAGTCAGTATATGGCATTACCACCAGACTGGCTAGCTAACTTTCTTACCTAATAGGTTATGATATATATACACAATGATAGTCACATGTGCTACTCGATAGTTGGAAACATTGTCTGTTCTTTGAAGATAAGCTTGCATGGTATGATTATACATCAAGGTCGCTTCAGTACTAATATTCACATTACTATAAACGTATCTCTTAGCACAGACCTAGAATTATACAGTATTGACAAAATCAAAAAAACATTTTACTATGCTCCAAGTGAACTGGATGTAGTCCCGAGTCCCATAACCACTGGATTGGCCCAGTCTGAAGTTCGTTTACAACTACATTGCCTAATAGTTTAGACGGCTATTTAATAAAAAAAAGTCTTTTTTTTTCGACTTGAATTGGGGGTAAGTTTGTCATGCTACATTGAGAGCAGGAAGAAATTCCTAAAGAATGTGACAACAATGTGCAGTGTTTTCCATAACACTGTCAAGAAAGAAATTCTTGACTTCCTTACGGAATGTAAGATTTTTGATAAGATATAATTGAAAAGAGTTAGATCCCTGGATCAACCAGGCAGCATACCTTGGGGAAATTTGAGTAAAGTAAACCAATGTAAGTCTAATTGATCGAGTTGGACGCTAAACTGCCCAAAAAAACAAACAAACGAAAATCAAGGTCGTCTTAGTAAGGTAACTATTGACTCTTTTTGGGAAGCTGGTTTCGCATTTTATCTGCCTAGTTACATAATTCTTTTTTGATTGGAAATTATTTATATAGAACGATATGGAACGACCTACCATGCTTGTACAAGCTACAAAACGAGATGATGATTTATGGTTCGTACGGAACGAGGCGTTTGAGCCAAGTTCTCTACTAACTGTAAATTATTATCAGGTTTTGGGGCTTATTCAAGCATGGTAGGTCCTAATATATTTACTGTATACCCGGAATTGATAAAAAATAATTAGACGGAAACTCACGAGATGAGAATTACTTGGTACATATGGCACTGAGATTGACTGCGGAGTAATTCACGAAGCGAAGCTGAGTGAATTACGTTGCAGTCAAACGAGGTGGAGTGCAGACCAATATATTTTCATTGAGTGGGTTTCTGATTTTATCCTACCCCTAATAAAAACAGTCCATAAGCATAACATACGCAAATTTTATGCGGCATGCCATGACATAAAGTGCGATTTATGCCTCTAGGGGCATAACAAAATCGACCAATAAGCGACCAGATTGTGAGCTGCTCTGAAAAAAGTTCCGGTTGGACTCAAAAGTTCCGGTTGGACTTTGGTTGGTCGTTCAATCGATATTTATATTTTAGTAATCCAAAAGCGTAGAGACAGGGTAGGATAAATAAGAAACCGAACTCTGGTCAGGTCTGTTCCTCACTATGCTCAGCTAACGCTTTGTGTAGTAATACATGACCTTCCCGTCGTGGCATAAACACTGACAAGTCTAACTCTCGTTCGGTTTCTACTAATTATCTCGCCCCATTTAACATCATTTATTGATGAAATAACTCGCCAAATTAGCCATTGAGTATTGGTTACAATACCATCACGGCCATGGAGTACAAGTTCCTAATGTAAAGCCTATGGAGAAAAATACCGGGGTGAGATGATTAATTTAATTTCACCTGACAACTAAGTCATAGTCAATGCGTCCGTATTTTGCCATACGGAACAGTGGCCTGACTGGCAGGGATGCAAGTTTTCTTACAAATGACAGAATTCCGACATTTCATATACACCGGTAACACTGGCAGTGTTAGAATATTAATCGATTCAGAGCCGTTCTGTTCCAAAATAATATTACACGGGATTCTTTTATACATGCCTTATAAATTCCCAATTTTTTCCTCAGTGCCGACTTTAAAGGCATATCAGACAATTTGGCTCGAAAATTAAAAGCCATGTCAATTTCCTGAAAATTTGATATGATGATCTCCAAGTGTTGTGGAACACATATCTAACATAAAATCCGGGTGTCACCATGCTATTTTTTTATTTATGCATATTGTGATAATTTTATATTAGAATATATAGAAATTCTAAAAGGTATTTTTTCACATAGTAAAACCCATGTCATTTCCCTCAAACTTTCACAGAATATAGTAGATGTATAGTACTTCTTATTTAGGTTTTAAAAATCATAGGTCACCATCCTTGTTTTTGAAAGAATTGAAGAAAACCATATTTTTCAGTAGAATTCCCATGTATATCAAGCAAATGTAAATTGGCCTATTTTACCTATCGGAATCGGAAAAAAACTGGACAAAACATTAAATTTACTCATCTAGAATTAGAATGAATCCCAAGAAGCCAGTTTTGACTAGTATTTGACATTATTCAGAAATCACTAGGTGGCGCCACTGTGGATTGTAGGATATGCCTTTCATACCGGGGTGTGTTTTCGTGTTTTACAGAGATGCCGTTGTCGAGGAGGGAGCTCCCGCCATGGGTGCGAAAGGTCTGTGCATCCCGTTCACACAGCCCGCTGAGATCACCGCCGACATGAAGTGTGTCTGTCCGGACTGTTCACACGCGCCCAAACACTTCACTCTCTTCGGTCGCAGTTACTAAACACAACCAACTCATTGATATATAGTCACTGTTCCATACAGGGATGGCAGTTTTTTCATTTCCAGTTTATAAATTTTTTTATTTTTTTTTTCCCCCCGATCCGAATTACGATTGGAGAGCGCTCACATCAACACTATGTTATTGTTGTGAAGGGTGGTTGTTATGCTGCATTGTTCTTTATGACGCTGCACCTATAGAGATTGCATAGCAACGGTTTGGAGTGACGAGTTATTGTCATATTCAAGGTAGCATCGGTTGGGACCAGAAGTGCTTTTCGCCCCGTATTTTAAATCTTAAAAATATTTTTCATGGATTAAACTAGGATGAAGGTTTTCCGATAAATGACGGAAATCTGACATTTCATATACACCGGCAACGCTAGGATATACATGTATATCGATTCATAGCCGTTCTGTTTCAGAATAATGTTATAAATGCTGCCTTTTGAGAAGTCATTAAGATTTCCGATGTTTTTTTCCTCAGTCCTGACTTTCATCACTGATTGAAGAAAAATGATATAAATTTAGCCTCATTGACGCCAGTAAAACTGGTCTTAACCACCTTGCACATATCCCAAATGCCACTCCATGGGAAACACTGGTTTGTTTTCCATGTTTTCTCAGTCTCTCGGAGGCAGTAGATTCCACTTGAAAAATAGTTCCAGTCTTTTTTTCCCTGACGACCCCAAAAGCCATCCCTGTTTACGATCTGCAAGACTTGCCTTTTTATTAAAGGGCTTTTAGATTCATGTGAATACTGTTATCGTACTTGGGGGTTACCTTACACTTGGTCAGATGTCTTTCATACCACGTTAAAACAACACAGAATTATTTTTAGCGTGGTTCTTGCCGTTATGTTGTGTATTATCATGAATATCTTTGTCTTCAGTGACAAAAAAAACTATTTAGATCTGAAACGATCTTGAGTTCTCACTGTTAAAGATCACTTGTATGTTTTTTTATTTTTTCGTTTCACTTCCACTGTTTAATTATCAAAAAGATTTGGTAACAACTATGAACGGTAACCCAATGATAGCCGAAAAAAAAGACAATAAATCATTTTCATCACATTCAAATACAGTGCATGTGTGTCACATCTTGCAATATTCATTTAAGTTATTGAAGAATCATTGGTATGTGATAGACCAATGAAGGTGATTGAAATAAATGTCAATATTAAGAAATTAATATCAATATTAGAAAATAAATATCAATATAAAGAACCTTGTCTTGAGTGTTTTTTATTTTTTTTATTTTTCTGAAAGTTACAGAGATGGCAGCTTTCCATTAGTCAACTTTTTTATTTTCAGTAAGTAAATTTCTGTCCTTGTGTAAAACAAAGATAATATTAATTAAGCTTGAATCGTGCCAATAAGTGAGCGGTTTGAACCTCTTCAGAGACCCTCAACCCCACGCCGTGGCCGACACTGACATGTTTTTCCACGTTTCCTGCTCTCTCTGAGGCAGCAATCTCGGCAAAATATATCTGTACCTTTTTTTCCGACCCCAATTGAAATCCCTGTATAATGATAAAAATCTGAGGCTACAAAATTTGAAATAATGGCACCACATGTAATCCCAACCTTGTATCGGTATTAATTATTAATATTACAAAAAAAAGAAATATCAGGGACCCTTAGCCCCACACCGACATCTTTGACCCCAACAGGCATCCCTGTGTACTAATTTAAGGGAGACTGAGGTGGAGTGTAGGGGGAGGGGTAAGGGAGACTGAGGTGGAGTGTAAGGGAGGCTGAGGTGGAGTGTAGGGGGAGGGGTAAGGGAGACTGAGGTGGAGTGTAAGGGGAGAGGTAAGGGAGGCTGAGGTGGAGTGTAGGGGGAGGGGTAAGGGAGACTGAGGTGGAGTGTAGGTGTAGGGGTAAGGGAGACTGAGGTGGAGTGTAGGGGGAGGGGTAAGGGAGACTGAGGTGGAGTGTAGGTGGAGGGGTAAGGGAGGCTGAGGTGGAGTGTAGGTGGAGGGGTAAGGGAGACTGAGGTGGAGTGTAGGGGGAGGGGTAAGGGAGACTGAGGTGGAGTGTAGGGGGAGGGGTAAGGGAGACTGAGGTGGAGTGTAGGGGGATGGGTAAGGGAGGCTGAGGTGGAGTGTAGGGGGAGGGGTAAGGGAGACTGAGGTGGAGTGTAGGGGGAGGGGTAATGGAGACTGAGGTGGAGTGTAGGGGGAGGGGTAAGGGAGACTGAGGTGGAGTGTAGGGGGAGGGGTAAGGGAGACTGAGGTGGAGTGTAGGTGTAGGGGTAAGGGAGACTGAGGTGGAGTGTAGGGGGAGGGGTAAGGGAGACTGAGGTGGAGTGTAGGGGGAGGGGTAATGGAGACTGAGGTGGAGTGTAGGGGGAGGGGTAAGGGAGACTGAGGTGGAGTGTAGGGGGAGGGGTAAGGGAGACTGAGGTGGAGTGTAGGTGTAGGGGTAAGGGAGACTGAGGTGGAGTGTAGGGGGAGGGGTAAGGGAGACTGAGGTGGAGTGTAGGGGGAGGGGTAAGGGAGACTGAGGTGTAGTGTAGGGGAGGGGTAAGGCAGACTGAGGTGGAGTGTAAGGGGAGGGGTAAGGGAGACTGAGGTGGAGTGTAGGGGGATGGGTAAGGGAGGCTGAGGTGGAGTGTAGGGGGAGGGGTAAGGGAGACTGAGGTGGAGTGTAGGTGTAGGGGTAAGGGAGACTGAGGTGGAGTGTAGGGGGAGGGGTAAGGGAGACTGAGGTGGAGTGTAGGGGGAGGGGTAAGGGAGACTGAGGTGGAGTGTAGGGGGAGGGGTAAGGGAGACTGAGGTGTAGTGTAGGGGGAGGGGTAAGGGAGGCTGAGGTGGAGTGTAGGGGAGGGGTAAGGGAGACTGAGGTGGAGTGTAGGGGGAGGGGTAAGGGAGACTGAGGTGGAGTGTAGGGGGAGGGGTAAGGGAGACTGAGGTGGAGTGTAGGGGGAGGGGTAAGGGAGACTGAGGTGTAGTGTAGGGGAGGGGTAAGGCAGACTGAGGTGGAGTGTAAGGGGAGGGGTAAGGGAGACTGAGGTGGAGTGTAGGGGGAGGGGTAAGGGAGACTGAGGTGGAGTGTAGGGGGGAGGGGTAAGGGAGGCTGAGGTGGAGTGTAGGGGGAGGGGTAAGGGAGGCTGAGGTGGAGTGTAGGGGGAGGGGTAAGGGAGGCTGAGTGTAGTCACCTTTAGCACAGCTGACGCAAAATTAGTCAATGAAAGTTTGCCAGTGTAGTTTCTGCAACGTGATAGATATATCCGGAAGATGGCAGCACTGTGTGTGTATAGCAGATCACATACGCTGGTTCTCCGGTCAATCGCCAGGGGGCGCGGCGACCCCCAGGCGAGAAGCAGGCAACAGATTAGAGTGTGTCGTCGTCTGGTGAGTGCTGAGGTTTTGAAATCAGATGTGCAGGAACTATTGATTAAAGGCATACGGACAATTTTGCTTGAAAATCAAAACCCATGTAAATTTTTTGAAACTTTAATATGATGATCTCCAAGTGTTATTGGACACATGTATATCTAACTCAAAAGTCAAAGGTCACTGTGCCAGTTTTTGATTTTTAGATCAATATTACGATAATCTTATACTAGAATATATAGGATTTCTAAAAAGTATTCTTTCACATAGCAAAACCCATATCATTTTCCTTTAACTTTCACAGAATATAGTACATGTATAGTATTACTTGTTTAGATTTTAAATAACATAGGTCACCGTCCTTGTTTTTGAAAAAGAAAACCATATTTTTCAGTACTCTTCCTGCGTAAATAAAGCAAATGCAAATTGACCTATTTTACCTACCAAGATTGGATAAACTGGACATAATGTTAAATTTACTCATGGAGAATTAGAATGAATCCCAAGAAAACAGTTTTCACTAATAATTGACATTATTAAAAAAAACACCAGGTGGCGCCACTGTGAATTGTAGGATATGCCTTTAAACTGAGGATATGGCCACAGGGATATTCACAGAGAGGAACTTCACTGTATCATTGTAGAAACTCGGCAATCTCTTTTACGGAGTTGCACAGTGTCATAGACTCTAGTACATCCGATAGTCGCCAGGGTGAGGGCGGTTCGTTGTAACGCAAAGTGTTTTGGTTTGTTTGAGTTCCTTCTGGTGGCGCCACTGTTCCCACCGTCAAACCTGTGGACGCAGTTTGTATACAAGCAGCAAAGAGTTTAATACAGTTGTGAACTCTCTAGGTTCTATGCAAGAAAACTGTGCAACTATGCAAATGAATACACAATATCGACTGGTTTCAGATACAAGCGGTCGTATGCTCCGAGGAGTTGACGCGTAGCCTAGTCATATCCGAGCGCATGCGAGGATATAGCGCAGAGGCTACTCCGAGGAGCATACAACCGCTTTTGATCTCAAATCAGTCTATATTGTATCCATTATCCACCTTTTAATGACAAGTGACGTTTCTGTCATACCCACGCTGCCTATGTGTTTTCTATAGACACTTTGTATTAGGTGGATAAAAACCGCAATAAAATAAACGGTGTGTGTGTGAGGCGGGTAGACTGGTGTCCAGACAATCAGATACCAGGCAACGGCCTATCTAGGTCCCTGTAGGCATCAGGGACCTGTTTCAGTAGTTTTGTGACGTCTAGATGGCGATTGTGAGACCATACGGACAGATCACAAGACTGCAATCGATGACACGCAGAATTTCACTCACTTCCCGTAGGAATTAAGCAATGACACTTTTACACAAGTAGATGATACATATAATCTATAATCGTCCCAAATATAAAGAATATTGGCCACTCTGACCCTCTGATATTGGCTAGACGTTTTTCGCTGTTGCTTGCACTGTTGGTGCCGCTGTTGATGTCTGTCTAGGCCTAATGTCACGAAACTACTGAAACAGGTCCCAGGTGGGCGTCTGTGGGCTGTCTGTACGGTTATATCAGGGTCTCTATACAATGGTGCTACCTGTATACACATTGATAACATATCCATCAGCAGACTGAAAACCCCGCTTAATGGTACACCCCGCTTAAGGGGACATATTGTACGGGACGTGCAGTGTCTCCTTACGCAGGGTTTTATTTTATATTTTGGCATCTTAGACGGTAACTCGTACTCAATGGGTGATGAGCAGCTATATATTTATTATCCATCGTATACAAGCCCCCACTGAAAATGCATGGGGACTCAGTAAACCACTACCCATTGTATAAAACCTGTCAGATACCATAACTGTGGTATACGGATTCAAACCTGTGGTATACGGCCTCAAAACCATGGTATACGGGAAAAATAGTCCCTTTTGTTATAGAGCAAAGAAATAGTTCCTAATGTTATACCCATTAATATGGCAATTACTGGGTTTAATTTATTCGAAAAGATGGATAATAAATGCAACAAACTATGATTTTGTGGACAGGTAGCTCTGTAAACCACTCGCGGTTGGCCTCGTGTATTACTACGCGTCAACCTCTCGTGGTTTACGGCCGCCTGTCCTCAAAACCATCGATTATTATCTATTTCCAGGCTAAGATAAAATCAGAGACATATTTGTGTTTGGTCTGAGTCATTCATCAATTTCTTCTTAGAACCCCTCTTCCAGCAGATATCCTGCGCAAAACTTCCTGTGCCCATTTGTATCTCTGCCCCAGCCTGTTTGGATCCAAATCTGGCCCATACGCCAGTTTTTTAAATATCCTAAATTCTGAGAGCTTTTAGGGGTATTTTGTGTTCTACTTGTAGATAGAGATGAACATAATTTATATGGTAAATAAAATACTCTCATTTCTGTCATTATTTATGTCAAACAAGACACATTCTCTAGGATCACTTTCTATGGCGGAAAGCACCTCATATGTTGCAGGGCTTTGTTTTGTCAACAATGCCCATTTGCTCCTTTGAAGCGGCAGTCTAATCAACTGTGGATCCCCATTATAAAATGGTTTAAGCCTGAAAAAGAAACAGCTGGATTGTCTATGAAACCTTTAACAATTCCCATATTTTCATAGTCATGATATGTGAGTTGTATAACTTTTGACAGTAGCCTTGTTTTGAATCTGAAATGTTCGCTGGTCTCCCCTGTCTTTAGTGGATACCCAGTGAACCAGCTTTGAGTTGAGGCAGAGATTAGCTAGCGTTAGTGCCGTGAAATATCTGGGAGGAGAGTCTCTTAGAACCCAACCTCTTTGTCGGAACAAAGCGGAGACAAAGGTAGCGGCCAATCTACCTGCATATATTCTAATGTTGGCATCTTGCACTCTTTAATACCTCCTTCTCTATGCCACCTCTCATATACACTTCCGCCCATCATTCTCCATACATGTCGTCACTTCCGCCTGACGTCACGTGACTTCCGCCTGACGTCAGCCACGTCTCTGCTTCGCGGCGCGTAATCCGCTGACAAACATGACGTCATTGGGCACACGGCGTCCGCTCACAGCGCCACCTATAGTCACAAACGCACACAGATCGGGACGCTGGGTTGAGTAACGCCCGGTCTCGCGAGAAGTTGTACAAATCTCGCGGGCCGCGCCGTCGCGCCGTCTAGCGGCACGGGGTGGTGTTTTGATTAAATGTAATGGGCGCGACAAGCCGAGTTAATACATTGATCGCCGACTAAGAGCCGACTAAGAGTGAGATAATCTCACACCACACACACCCCACCACACACACACGTCCCTCCATGTTCCCGCCCTACACCGCCCGCGTTGGTAAGAGTGAGATGATATATGACACTTTACTATATACCCATGCCGTATTTACTGTAAATACGCACCGTTTCGCCACTAAAATATAGACCACATTGCCATACACGTTTATTAAGATATTGGTTGTTAACCTAAACGAAATTAATGATTTTTTTTTAAATTTCGGGTATATAGTAAATATATAACGTCCAACCATGCTGTACAATTCACAGAACTCAATGGTAATTTACTGTTTGTACGGAACTCGGCGTAAATGCCTCGTTCCGTACACGCTGTAAATTACCATCTCGTTCTGTGAATTGTACAGCACCGGCAGGACGTTCTATATAATTATCTCACCCCAGTATTTTTCTCCATAGGCTTAACATTAGGCACTCATACTCCATGGTGATGAAGGTAGTGTACTCAATACTCTATGGTTAATTGAATGACATATTTCATTAATCAATAATGTTATACGGCGTGGGATAAAATCAAAACCCACTCGATGAAAATAACTTGGTCTGCACTCCACCTCGATTAACTTCTACGTAATTCACTCAGCTTTGCTTCGTAAATTACTCCGCAGTCAAACTCGGTAGTGTATAGACCAAGTAAGTCAAGATGGTCTTCCCATAGAAATTTGCATGGTATTTGTTTAGTATTTCTCATTTGTACATGTTCCCAACTATCATAATCCTAAATCATTTGAAGATAGCCATAGAACATTAATGTCATTTAGCAACAAAGTCAAAATATTGTATTTTCCCATAAACACCAATAGTAAAGCACTTACATTTTCAGATGGCCCTCCCATAGACGTTAACATGGTGACATGCCATTTCCTTTGCATTTTCTAATTGCTGATATATGGTACTTATTATCCTGAGTTATTTGCAATTATAGAATTTAGAAATCGTCCAACTACTAGCATTTGTCCTTAACAGGTCCACACCGACTGAACTGTCTTCCAAACACAATGACCATCACTGGTGATGATTTCAAACACCTTAGATTCTATCGGTCGTTGGACCAGTCAGTCGGTGATGGCCATATTTCAGAATCTATGCACAATCAATCAGTGAACACTTCTCTGCATGTCTGTTTCCATTCACCGATTTGCCGTTGGTAGTTCCTGACTGACTGCAGATCGGTGGCGAATAGTCGGCCAGTGGGAAATGGCTTTAAATAGAAAAATGAGGCCCATATATAATAAAAACCCCAAAATTCTGTTGTGTCCACTTGGAGTGTCTCCAGTTCATAGAGACAGAGTGAACCAGGTCTAGGGTGGGAGACTGACATGCCAGGAGAGTGAGATTCTCCTGCAGTGAAACAAAATGGAAGCTGCTACTTATTTTGGTAGCTCTACACTTAAAAGTTCTTCTTATCCTTTGATATATGTCTAGCAATGCCAAAAACGGGCACCTATCAGCCCATTTATGTTTATCATTGCGCAAAACGCCTTTTGGGAATATCTGTTATATTGTTGTTCTTTATGTGTTCATATATATAAAGTTCACCCATAGGTTCTTTTATAACTGCGGGAAAAGATGTAGCGCCCAATGTGGGGCTCGAACCCACGACCCTGGGATTAAGAGTCCCATGCTCTACCGACTGAGCTAACCGGGCTGCGATCAACTAAGGTTTATTGATGGAATTGATTTTTGGTTGACTATTTCACTCATCTATTTTGGCAGCAGACCGTTATGATTCAGAATATGTGCTATCAACTCCGTCTAATATCACTACTGGCCATTCTATTGATACCTCACATACTGAGATGGTCTAATCACTGCGTTTGGTTTGCTTCCCTCGCCAATGAACTGTATATTCATATTGTCACAGTAATCCTTTTTATCATATACCCATGACGTATTATAGAGGAAACCTATAAATGTTTAGGGTCAGAGCTCATACCCCATCGAGTTTGAATCGAGAAGTAATTCACAAGGCGAAGCCGTGTGAATTACGAAGCGATCAAGCTCTGACCCTAAACTTGAATAGGTTTCTGAATTTATCTCACCCTTCACATCGACCAAAGGGCTAACATTTGTGACATAATCCCCCTTTAGATATATTTCCTAAATAGCTCATGGGCGTTGGATACAAGTTCCCAATATGTACTGCACATGTTGCCACATGTTGCTATGTGTACTGAACACGTTGACCACATGTTGCTATGTATACTGCTACCCCCTATACCGTAGTCCCTATATTATTATATGCAGCATCCTGTGCCATACACTACTATATGCAACACTTTGAGACGTCAGCAGAATATTGCATACAATATGGATATTCATTTCAATATCGTTTCTACACCAACTTACAGTAACATATTATCAATTTGGGGTATATAATAGATGTAGAACAGCATCTATGGTTGTACATTATACAAGTAGGCCTATTGATGGCGCTGCCTTTATCGTACCCCTAATAAAAAACGCCATAATTTAGAACTGTAGTATTCCGATACCTTTACTCTGAGATCAGCCTCAAAGACCACAACCCTATGCTGGTTCTAAGTGTACCTTTATGAACGCCTATGATCAGTTTATGTACCTGTGTTATACGAAATAATAGCCCTGTCCAATCTACCGCTCACGTGGAGATGTGTGGGCTTCCAGTGTGTAAAATATTGTAATATTCAGCCGAACCTCCACGCGTCCATGGGCTCCAAAACGACGAAGTCGCTAGTATACAACACATAACTATTATACATTGAGATACAGGTAAATATATGATATAATATGGAAATATACACATGTAGATACCAAAATATAAGCATGAATCAATAGATATGATAAAGAGAAGGAAATCCTATCCCAGCCACCCATCTCTCTCAGGTTTTAGATTGTTTATTTTCAGTTTCGAGATCAATGAAACAAAATAACCCTTTGCCTGTAGGTCTTTTTCGTCGCTCTTCCAAGGAAATGTTGACAACAACTTGTACAACATACAATATGCATATTTATAGATCACCTTATAAACAAGGTTCGTGTCAACTCGATATGTCAATTCATGTAGCAACAAGATTTCTAACAGCCTTTTTTTTTTTTTTCAAACTAGCTTTGTTTACTCTGCCTTATAGGTTCCGAAATGGTTTTCCACAGTGTTGATCTTCTTTTTCAGGAACTCAGTTTCAGGACGGGGTAGTTCAAACAGTGATTTTATGTCTGTCGTGGTAGGAACAGCCTCGAACTGTGCGCTCGACTTCGCCGTTCCTACCAGGTGGCCGGTTAGCTCAGTTGGTTAGAGCGTCGTGCTAATAACGCGAATGTCGTGGGTTCGACCCCCACATTGGCCAGACACCTCTTTTGCGATTTCAGATTATACTACAGTAGCCTATCTATCGGATGTTGTAGAACTTAAGGGAATATTGGAGAACTTGACCCGTTAGAAGAACTCGACCCGTTAGAAGAACACGACCCGTTAGAAGAACTCGACCCACTAGAAGAACTCGACCCGCTAGAAGAACTCGACCCGCTAGAAGAACTCGACCCGCTAGAAAAACTTGACCCTTTAGAAGAACTCGACCCACTAGAAGAACTTGACCCTTTAGAAGAACTCGACCCTTTAATCTTGAAGAACGCGACCCATTAGAAGAACACGACCCATTGGAGGAACTCGACCCGTTAGAGGAACTCGACCCGTTGAAAAAACTCGACCCGTTAAAAGAACTCGACCCGAAACAAACTCTTTGACCTGAAATGAATTTGACCCATTAGAAGAACTTGACCCATAATGAACTCGACCTGTTATAGATCTTCAAGTATCTCATAAATACAACTATGGTTAAATACTATGCTTAGCAGCATGTAGGCTATGTTATCTTAGCTTCAAATTTGGTCCTCTTTGGGGAAGAAAACAAATAGAAAGCCCTTCCCCTAACCCTAACCCTATCCCTATCCCTAAACATAACTGGGTTTATTTTCCAAATCAGCTTGTTTATTCATCTAATAATCAACTAGTCATGTCGGACCCTTCCTTTTATATGAAACTGTCTTATCTTTTAGTATTTAAGACTGGTCGACTTTGTGGGTAGAGTTCTCCAAAACGGGTCGAGTTCTCTTGAGGATTACGGGTCGATTCGTTTCGGGTCGAGTTCTCCATTACCTTTCAAGGCTATCCATGCAGTCTTGAATATGAAACTTCTCTGGCAATATCCCCTGTTCCTAGAACTTTAAATTTGATATGACAAAGTGTTAATGTATAATGTGATATTATAGAAGAAACCTATAAGAGTTTAGGGTCTGAGCTCGTATCCCATCGAGTTTGAATCACGTAGTAGTTCACAAGGAGAAGCCGCGTTAATTACTACGTGATTCAAACGAGATGGGATTTTTTTTTAAAGAATTTCTTTATTAACATTGGCATGGTACAAAATCCGTGGTTCCTTTTTTTTTTTTTTTACAGATATAGGTTAACAAAGGGGCGTGGATGTCAGCCATATACATATTGGCTGGTTTTCGTCATCCTGCCCTCGGGTTGATAATAATCCTGTTAGTTTATACATTTTTATGATCAACATGTAATAGAGATACTCACGGATATATTGCATCACAGTAATTACAATATGAGAACATTTAGGGACTAGACATTTACCATGTATTATAATATCAATTTGACACTAAACTTGAATGGGTTTCTGAGTTTATCTCACCCTTAACATTGACTAATGGGCTAACATTTGTGACATAACCCCCCATTGGATATTTTTCCTAAATATCTAATGGGCGTTAGATAAAAGTTCCTAATGTTAAGTCTATGGAGAAAAAATTCCAGGGGTGACATAAGCATATATATGAAGTTGATTCTAGAAATAGAAGAAATACAAATAAAGTTAGAAGAGACTGAAAACAGAAAGCTATAACCATTCGCCATTGTATACTGGAATGCATCTATAGGAGTCTTTATCTGTCCCTATATCACAGTTATAATAAAGACGAATGTAACACAGATCGAAATGAAGTATTTTGGAAAATATAAATTAAATATAGTGTTTGGGATCCACAATTAACATCATTCTGAACCTATGAGCGAATGTCTCACATATACTGACCAGGAGTATGGATTCCGTTCGTCACTGAGCGACGAAATAATATACATACGTCCCTCCATACCACGTGACCACTGTGGAATGGCATTATCATATAGAGACATAGTTAGTGTGACTGAATGGAATCTGTTCCTCGATATTTTGATCAGAAATATTCACTCAGTTCGAAGAATGAGGTGAGTATTTTTGACCAAAATATTAAGGAACAGATGGAATTCAGTCACACTCACTGTGTCTCTTTATTATTATATACATAGAGATCATTAAAATGCCATTCTACAACTCACTAAATAGTAGAGAGAGTGGTCACGTGGTATGGAGGAACATATGGATATTCTTTCATCACTCAGTGACGAACAGAATTTGTACTTCTCGTCAGTAAAAGTAAGACATTCGCCTATAGGTATATAGTAATAATTATTTCCGTGTATATGATGACAGGGAGACAGAGTGATTGTCCCTGAATTTCAACTGTTCCTCGATAGTTTAGTCAAAAATATTCCCGTCGTTCTTCGATCTGGGTGAAAATTTTCGACCAAAATATTACACTGTTTTAAAATAAACATATAATAGAGGGAACCGTTCCGAGCAAAAGTGTCCTTTAACGACAAGTCGGTTTTTAAGATAAATACAACAACTATTGGCCCCAATAGTTCGATAATTAAGAATAATAAATAATTATCGCCAAATATATGATAATTACAAAACGGTCGCTATTAACGATTATACTATATACAAAATGGGGACCTATAATAGCAAAAAAAGCATGAAAAATAGCAATTTTTTCAATAATTAATTTGTATACTTCATACATAAATATATATTTTTTAATTTCTTTATGGTAAACTCTCGCGTTTAGCTAGTGTTTCAGTTAAATATAGGCCTACATATACATGTTTACCTACAGTCACACAGCAATACCAAAGAAACTAGAATTTCTAGTCTCTGTGGTCCTACCCGGCGATATATCCTTAAAGAAGTTAGTGGGGAGTGAAGATAATGGTATAAGTGTGTGGGACAACACTGTTAGCACGCCTTACTGGGCATCGCCTGCACCAACCCCAGCCTGACCTCCGCCGATTTCCTCCCGACTATCGCCACCCGATTGGCATTACCTGCATTTTCCTGAATCTAAATTCATAAACACTTCTGATTCCCCCCTCAACGAGCAACCAAATGGCCTCTTATTCCATTCGAGCCGCGGAAAGTTTCCTTTCATATCAAAAGGAGAGTGCTGTGGACTGGAAACCCGTCTCCGTCGTAACATTCGCTATCTGCTCGAGCCATCTGGAAATTATCCATAATTTTGTGATTTCCGTCGTCGGGAATTCCAGCGGAGCATGCGGGGGAATTATTGCTCGTTTTGTCGCTGTTCTCATACACTTCTCGGTGGGTGGTGGTGTGTGTGGGGCGGGGATAGGGTGCCTTATCGGTGTTTACATTTGGTCGCTCTGTGTGGCGCCATGTGGTACTCGCTGATAGCCATCGCGCGTCCCCAGGAACGCGGGCGTCCCTCACAGACGCTGGCGTTCCTCACAGACGCTGGCGTTCCGGTCTGCACTCAGAAGGCGCGGGGTAGACTGGTTTATGTCTCTTATCCTACCCATAATTAAAAACTCCATATGCTTAACATTGGGTCACTGTATTCGGTCTGGAGTTCAGAAAAATGAAAAATATCGCTCTAGTGGGATACACTTGACAAATGACGTCATTTGTTAATGTAGAAGTAATTTAGACGGGCGGGGTAGGATAAATTCTAAACCAAACTCAAGTTAGTCGTGTTATTGTTCAATTCACTCCGGCAAGATCGCGTATTACTACTCTCGGCTTCGCCTCATGCAGAAATACAAGATCTTGCCGTCGTGCAATAAACAACAACACCACTAACTCTTGTTTGGTTTCTCCATATTATCTCACCCCAAATAAAAAACACCATAGTATAGGCTTAATATTGTGGTATTCGGGCGAGCGTACAGTAAAGTGTTATCTATTGCAGGAGAGTAATAAAAAAAAATTGACGAATCGGAGGCAAGGAAGTGAGCGACGTCACACTGATGCGGACTATGAAATGTTGATGACCTATGGTCTTACTTGGCAATGCAGCAGCATGACTAATTGTTATTCTAAAGTCGTGGAGACAGGGTAGGATAAATAATAAACTGAACTGGAGTTAGTAGTGTTAGTGTTTATCACACTCCGGTCAGGTCTGCTACTCACTACGCTCGGCTAACGCCTCGCGCAGTAAGGTGACCTGCCTGTCGTGCAATAAACACTAACACTACTCATTCTCGTTCAGTTTTTGTCCCTTATCTTAGCCTGGTATAAACGTCCATAGGCTTAAAATAAGGAACTCATACTCAACAGGCATGCAGGTATGGTAACTCATACTCAAGGGGCAATGAACAGATAGATATTTAAAGGCTAGGATAAAACGTGTGTACGTTAGGCGAGGTTCTACTGTACTTTACAAACATGAACAATGGAAGACTATTTTATCCTACCCCTAATATAAAACATTGAGTTTCTGTATGCCACGCTGCCTGGCATACAGAGTTTTATATGCCACTAGTGGCATAAAGAATATTTATCACGTAATAATCCAAAATCGAGGAGACGGGGTAGGATAAAATCAAAACCTGATTTGTTTTAATCATGGCCATGGCATTCCACTCCTGGAGTTTTGGCTCTGGACTTCACTCGGCTACGCCTCGTGAAATCACAATGCCAAACTCCAGTCATGGCATACGGTGGCCAAGATTAAAACTCATCCAGTTTTACGATAGTATGAATCCTTTCAATAAATTTATAAAAAAAAAAGAGTAAATAATCACAGACTTGCGCACGTCTCGTCACGGGCCTGCATGGCTCCCGACTCGCCGCCCACACAGACACAAGCCCGGCCGGACATGTTAATATCTCACCCGCTGCATGTTTCCGGCTGGTGACGACGGGGTGTCTGCCTGCCTGCCCGGGTCCCCGGCCTCTCCGGGCACCCCGGCCTTTCTCCGGGCACCCCGGCCTTTCTCCGGGCCCCACTGGCGGCGGGCGGGCGGGCGGGCGGTCACCCCGGCCTTTCTCCGGGCGGGCGGGCGGGCGGGCAGGCGGGCGATGCCAGGCCTTTCTCCCGGCCTTTCTCCGGGCCCAGCCGGGCGTGCGCCTGTTGTGGCGCGCCGACTGGGTGGCCGGGCGTGGCTCCCCCTATCGGCGCTCCGTGACACGCCGCCCTGTTTTGATATGTTTAACCAGCTCCATAACGCGATAATTGACGCGGCGGGCGGGCAAATGTACACGGCGGAAAGTGATAGCCATCGAGGAGTCAGCTTGGTGAACACACACTGTGGGGGGAGAGTGTAGGCACGGGACATGCATGCTTTAAGTGTAAACTTGTAAGGTAGGGGGGGGGGGGGGCAGGGGGTGAGGGCCCCCTAGACTGGCTCCAGTCCCTGTATCCTATAGCTACCCTCCTCGTTGGGATACTTAGGAGAAACCAAACGAGAGTTAGTCATGTTATTGTTTATCGCAGTTCTGTATCCCACTAGAGTGATAAATTTCATTTTCCTGCACCGTAGACCAAACACAGTCCGTTAATGTTAAACCTATGGAGTTTTAGGGGTAGGATACAGGGACTGGTACAATTGGTAATGGTGTTGGATTTCTGGCGCTGTATAGCGCCAGCATTCCCAACACTTTCCATACAGATATCCTGGCTACTGGTCAGGATATCTGCTGAGATATTGATACCCTCTCACTATGATCTCAATTGAGTCCAGAGTCAGGAGCAGGCGAAATTTATTGCTATGACAACACAAGTGCTCAAGGAACTGGAGGAGGGTAGGGGAGAGGTAGGAGGAGGTATAGGGTTACAGGGAGTGGTTTGGGGCCATAAACAGGAGATTCTGTTCATAGTGGACAAGTCTTTGATTCATGGGCCAGTCAGAGAAGTATACACATTATTATTTATTCTGATTGTGTTTAATCATTTATTGAATGCTCATAATCAAAGACGTGAGCAAGTCTAGCTTTAAGTGTAAACGTGTAGTAGGAGGGGGGGGGGGGCAGGGGGCGAGGGCCCCCAGCAACAGGTGTGTGCTCGCACAATGACCGTGCAGCTCAGTGGTAGCTCGCATGTAGACTTCTACATGGTCCTAATTGATTTGACCTTATTATTGTTGTATCCTATCAGAATGTTCAATTCTTGCAGAACAATTTATTGTTCGCCTCTCAAAGCAAAAGTGTTCAGCATCTGACTGATCTTTTGAGACTCAAACTGGTATTATTCACCAGAGAAAGGTTTTTCTATGGTTTGCACATGTACATGAAAGGTGGTCTTTCAAGTGAAATATTGGGTTGTTCAAATCGTGATGATGTCAATCCTTCCAGATTTAAGTAATTTTGAAGACAAAGATTTTACAAATATGTGGCAGTATCTAAAAATACCTCGATGCAAATTTGTAGAAATGTAAAAATTGTTTTCATGTGTTTTTATTGCAGATAATTCACCAAGATTGGTGGTCAATTATCTAAGGGGGGTAGGATAGAAGGGAAACTTTAATAAATGGAACAATGTGAATACACCACAATACTCTAGATATATCGTGTGCTGGTGTATGAAACGACACGCTTATGTGTACTAAAGAAATATAGGAAATTTGTAAAACTGAAGACTGTATTTGGAAAATGTGAATGAAATAAAAAGATTTGCTCACCACAAAAAAAGAAAAAAATGGTGGTCTTCCATCTGGTGCAAAGAGTACAAAGACATATAGTAAAAATAATATTAATATAGAACAGGATTGAGAATCGTATACATACACAATACTTCACGAGTTTGGATACGCCGTAATCGTCATTGAGGCGAAGCCAAGTGACGATTATGGCACATCCAAACAAGTTGAGTATTTTACGATTAAAGTACGGTTCTAGATTCATCTCACCCCTTTCAATGACATTGAATAGCATCACAATATCAGAATAATTCAAATTACTTAGCAAATCCACATGACGTCATCTCACATTCACTCCACCACGGCCGTTGCGTAGTATTGTCACTTTACGGGGGTGATCGTTGAGTATTTTTTTCTAATGTCATTCCTATGGCCAAGCTTTACCAGGGGTGAGATAGAAGATGAGACATGACATGTATGTAGTATAAAGTTTTCTTGTCAAATAAACAATACAATATCAATATCCATGTGTGTTGTTTTCATACATATTTCTATACATAAATATATCTACGATTGTACTTCGCATGTGGTATCCATCCCATCTATATAGAATGATTCTTTTGAAAGATGATTTCGGTGATGAATTTTTAGTTCTTCAGGCAGAGCATTCCACAGTTTCATTCCCCTGTAAATTGGTGATTTCTTAATGAACTCATTGTTGGGTTTCACTATCTTAAAAAGTAGTTTATGTTGCGACCGTAAACTCCTATATAAGACATCCAGAACGGTTGTAGGTTGATATTTCATCTGATTATTGCTTTTGAGATGCTAAATCATCGGTGGGGGATATTTCTATGAAATATCATCTCACATACACTCCATTTTGCGTTGGCGATTCTGGAAATTGCTGAGTTTCTCGCTTGTGTCTCTGGCTTAACGTTAAGCCCCAGAAGAAAAATACCAGGGGGGGGGGGGGGTAATGGGTGCACTACCTTCAGGGTAGACAGGCCTCAGTCCCTCCGCCCCTTCTGAGTGACACAATTTATTGCTATGACAACACAGGCGGTCAGGGAACTGAAGGAGGGGAGGGGTAGGAGGGGGTGTATGGTTACATGGGGGCGGATTGGGGTCATAAACAGGAGATTCCGTTCATACTGGACAAGTCTTTGATTCATGGGCCAGTCAGAGAAGGACAATTACTATAATGAATCATATTCCGATTTTCTTTAATCATTTAATGAATGTTCATAATCAAAGACTTGAGCAAGTCTAGGTTACATGGGGGCGGCTTGGGGTCATAAACAGGAGATTCTGTTCATACTGGACAAGTCTTTGATTCATGGGCCAGTCAGAGAAGGACACATACTATAATGAATCGTATTCCGATTTTCTTTAATCATTTAATGAATGTTCATAATCAAAGACTTGAGCAAGTCTACCTTCATGGCTGTGGAGTACGAGTTCCCAACGTTAAGCCTACGGAGACAAATACCTCGGTGAGATAAAAGACTAAATACATTTAATAAGGACATGATAAAGACAGCCATAATACAGCTGTGATCTCTACACACAGCGCGTAACGGGGGCTGCTCTAGATGATGAACTCCCACCCCGGGCAGGGTTTATCGTATTTGTGAGCGTTATACGGGAATTAGTGGCCCATCTCAGATCCGACCCGCTTTACACGTTTACACGTACCCCCGCTAAGTATGGACGGTAATCCCGTTAAACCCCGCTCATATAGCCCCCTCCCTGTGATGCTGGCCACCTGCGCCGATACCTGGGACTTAACCGTGGTAGCGCCGATACCACAGGAGTAAACACGGGTATACATACAGTAAAACCCCGCTTCTGAGACACCACGCTTAAGGGGGAAATTTGCTCGGAATAGAAATTTCCCCGCTTGGGGGGTAACGCCGCTTGAGGGGGCCACCTCGCTTAAGGGAAACACCCCGCATAAGGGGACAGTTATTTCGGTACCGAATGCTTCTATTATCTCAGCCCGGAATTTTCTCCATAGGCTTAACGTTAGGAACTCATACTCTACGGCCGTGAGAGTATTGTACCCAATACTCAATGGCTTTTTGAGAGTTATTCCAGCAATAAATGATGTTATACGAGGTGAGATAAAATCAGAAACCCACTCAATGAGAATAACTTGGTCTGTACTCCACCTGGTTCGACCACTACGTAATTCACTCAGCTTCGCTGCGTGGATTACTCCGCAGTCAAACTCGGTGGAGTACGGGCCAAGTTATTCTCATCTCGTGGGTTTCCTTCTAAAACCCCGCTTAAGGGATGACTTTGCAGGGTCACCTTATGAAATCTGACGGGACATTTTGGGGACAACACTCCATGTTATCCTGGTTGCTTGTTTATGGTGTGTGTGAGGCTGGTAGGCTGGTGTCTAGACAATCAGACACCAGTAGACAGCCTACGTAGGCTCCTGTAGGCGTCAGGTAGGCGTGAGAGGTTATAACAGTGTCTCTATGCCTTAGTATCTCCTGTATATATATATATATATATATATATATATATATATATATATATACAGTATAACCCCGCGTTAACGGACACCTTTGCTCGGAATGGTTCCCTCTATAAGATGTTTATTTTAACCTCGCGTAAGCGGACACCCCGCGTAAGCGGCCACTTTGGCCCGGAACGAAGGGTGACCGCTTACGCGGGGTTCTACTGTATGTATGTATCATATACTACATAGCTTAACCATCGACATACTGAAAACCCCGCTTAAGCGGCGTTTTACTGTACACACAGACGTAGACTGGCCTCAGTCTGTACTACGGGGTTAAATATGTCACCTCATCCGTAATCGGCCGTGTAGACTGGCGCGATTTGGCACCACACTCCCCAAGCAGAGGTCTGACTACTGGTCAGGATATCTGCTGAGAGATTGATAACCTCTCACTTTGATCTCAATCGAGGCATAGTCAGGAGTAGGCGAAATATATTGCTATGACAACACAGGCGGCCAGGGAACTGGAGGAGGGGAGGGGGGAGGGGTAGAGGGAGGTATAGGGTTACAGGGAGTGGCTTGGGGCCATAAACAGGAGATTCTGTTCATACTGGACAAGTCTTTGATTCATGGGCCAGTCAGAGAAGGATACTATAATGAATTGTATTCCTATTTTCTTTAATCATTTAATGAATGTTCATAATCAAAGACTTGAGCAAGTCTAACACAGACGCTAAGTGTCGTCATCGTCCAGCGTCTCCGCCCCACGTGACCGGAAGTTAGGAGTGGGTACTTCCGGTAGGCGGCGCTGATCCGCCGACAAACATGGCGGACGACGTCCTAGTTAACGAACTGAGCGCGGTGAGTGGGTGGCCCTTTGATCTCACCGCCACTAATTACAGGTAGACCAGGGATTACAGGTAAAGGGCTGACTCCACCAGGATTTGTTTTTTTTGTCGCGCAATGTCGGATTGTGTCTTGTACAGGAAAACCTGGAAAAGTCTGGAATTATGCATTAGGGTTTTCCAGGCCTGGAAAAGCCTGGAATTCTCACAGAGAGCCTGGAAAAACCTGGATTAGCCTGGAAAATTTAGTTTGCACAAAAACAATTTTTTTAGTCTATGAATTTCTGAACATTATTAGCTTTCCTTAACTACGGTACTTGACTGCCTATGAAATTTCAGTGACTTGGATCGAATAGTTCCAAAAATCCCTTTTGCTAATAATATAGCATGGTTTTGATTATTTGTCTTCATACGTCATTCACTAGCAAGATGGTATTGAGTCACATTGTTATGTGCCTGGAAAAGCCTGGAAGTTTATGGGCCTGTCTATGTACGAACCCTGCTTGTAGCACCTTGCTTCATCTTGATGAATCGGGAAACATCTTGTGAGATCTTGTTTTGTTTTGTTTGGTTGGTTTGTTTTAATGTCCAGTCACCCATTATAGGTTCTTTAATACCAGACTTTCTCAAGGTTCTTGTACACCACAAGGGTGTTTATCGAATCTATGAGATGAATTCAGGTAGAAATCTCACCCCTACACATTTACCGAGGTGAGAGTTCTTTTACTTCCCGCACCACATAGACATGGTATGAGAAGGACTGGCCTTTGATATAGCAGTAAATCTACCACTGGTGGGGGTGAAGGAGAAAAGTGGCTGCAGTGGGACTCAAAGTCCAGTGCTCATTCTTACACTTATCGATGTGTGTGTATCCCTATTATCGCTCCAACGGGGCTATTCCACTGCAGCGATTCAACCTGATATTCGCCCACGATTCATCCTGACCTAGTGAGTCATCAAATCGGGTATGATCGGGATATATCGCACGTCCTGGTGGAATCACCCCTTAAACCAGATGCAGATTACAGGTAAACCAGACGTAGATTACAGATAAACCAGACACAGATTACAGGTAAACCAGACACAGATTACAGGTAAACCAGAGGCAGATTACAGGTAAACCAGGTGCAGATTACAGGTAAACCACAGGCAGATTACAGGTAAACCACAGGCAGATTACAGGTAAACCAGACGTAGATTACAGGTAAACCAGACGTAGATTACAGGTAAACCAGACGTAGATTACAGGTAAACCAGACGTAGATTACAGGTAAACCAGACGTAGATTACAAGTAAACCAGACGTAGATTACAGGTAAACCAGACGTAGATTACAAGTAAACCAGACGTAGATTACAGGTAAACCAGACATAGATTACAGGTAAACCAGGTGCAGATTACAGGCAAACCAGAGGCAGATTACAGGTAAACCAGGTGCAGATTACGGGTAAACCAGAGGCAGATTACAGGTAAAGCAGGGGCGGATTAAACACGCTTTGGTCAAAGTCGTCGTTCTCCACCAGTTTGTTGCGGAGTGATATGAACGAGGCGACAGCCGAGTGAATGTCACGTACCGTTCAAACGAGTTGAAGAACGACTTCTTTGACCAAAATGAGTTGCTGTCTGTTTTTATCTCACCCCTTTACACACTAAAACAGTGGACGATGCACAGGATATAGACCACGGAGAATGGACTGCAGTATTCTTAGGGTCATGGAGAACGAGTTCCCAATGTTAAGCCAATGGGACAAAAATACCAGGGGTGAGATAGTTAAGGTAAACCAAATGTAGATCACAGGTAAACCAGGAGTAGATCACAGGTAAACCAGGGGCAGATTACCGGTAACCAGACGCAAATTACAGTTAAACTAGATGCAGATTTCAGATAAACCAGATGCAGATTACAGGTAAACCAGGCGTAGATTACCTACCCCCAACAACGGGGTTGACGCACTGATCACGTGATCAGTCAGCGCACGCGCGGATGGAGTGGTGACGTACAGCCAGGAGGATTCTAAGTCATCGATTCGGAGCTCAAACAATACGTCACAGTGAGCCCGAACATTATACATACTGCACCCCTAGCAGCGGGGAATATTTCATAGACGTTCGACAATATGAGTGTAAATTAGTGTTCACACCGGCTCGTGGTGAATATTGGAGAACTCGACTTGTAACGAACTCGACCCGTTTTAAATCTTCTCAACTCAAGGGTCTTAACTGTGGATAAATACTATACTGAGTAGTAAGTATATTATCTTCAAGTATGGCCTTTTATGGGGAAGAAAACAAACAGAAAACCAATCCTATACCTAACCCTAACCCTTACCCTATCCCTGACGTTAACCCTAACCCTAACCTTTTCCCTAACCCCAACCCTATTCCTAACCCTAACCCTAACCCAATCCCTGACCCTAACCCTTTCCCTATCCCTAACCCTAACCCTATCTCTCACCCTAACCCTAACCCTATCCCTGACCCTAACACTTTTCCTATCCCTAACCCTACCCCTAACCTTAACCCTATCCCTAACCTTAGCCCTATCCTTAACCCCATCCCCAACCCTAACCCTTTCCCTATCCCTATCCTTAACTCTATCCTCAACCCTAACCTTAACCCTAACGAGTCAGACCTTTCCTTCTGTATGAAAAGGATCTGAAACGGGTCGAGTTCTACAATTGAGTTCTCCTGACAACTACGGGTCGAGTTTTCCAGTGACCGTATGGAGTCAGTACCCGACACTGTTTGAGGACAGGGCCTGGTACACTGGCTGGTAGTGGGTGGGTGGTGGAGGAGGTGAGTTTTGCACCTGTGTGGTCTTAACGTGGCCCGTGCCCCGTCTTTAAGTGCATGTCGGGAATTAAGACTATTAAGGAGGTGGTCAAACATGGCCGCTGACCCCACGAGGTGTCATTAACTCGAGCACCCTCCGCCAGGTTCGCCTACATCGCCACCGAGAAACAGTGACTACACTGGCCGCCAGAGCTACACCAAGCAAACTGCATACACAATGGAGTTAAATATGTCACCTATACTGGCTACCAGAGCTACAATACGTAAACTATGGGGTTAAATTTGTCAGCTACACTGGCTTCCAGAGCTACACTACTTAAACTGCATACTCTACGGGGTTAAATATGTCACCTACACTGGCTACCAGAGCTACACTACGTAAACTACGTACACTACGGGGTTAAATATGTCACTTACACTGGCTACCAGAGCTACACTACGTAAACTGCATGCACAACGGGGTTAAATATGTCACCTACACTGGCTGCCAGAGCTACACTACGTAAACATATACCTAGCCTCTGTAATATATATCAGTTCATTTTAGGTACACACTATTTTTCCGCATGCGCGCTTTATTGGAACTCGTAGCATACAAAGTATCAGTAATGCCTATGCCCTGTGTATCATGATACACAATCCCTATATGCTTTCTATAGACAGGTGGATCAGGTGAATATAAACACAATAATGTTTCTGATACAAGCGGTCGCATGCTCCAAGGAGTTAACGCGGAGGAGCATACAACCGCTTTTCCTGAAACCAATCTATCTTGTATTCATCATCCACTATTTTTAGATATGCACTATTTTTCTGTATGCATCGGCTTTTGCAGCCTGGAGCATACAACATATATCCGTATGCTCCGGGTATGTAGATACACACTCCCTATGTGTTTCCTACAGACACTTTGTGTTAGGTGGATATATCTGTATGCGCCGGGTATGGTGATACTCACTCCCTATGTGTTTTCTATAGACGCTTCGTAATCGGTAGATATTTCTGTATGCTACGGGTATGGTGATACACACTCACTATGTGTTTTCTACAGACACTTTGTATTATGTGGATATATCTGATTGCTCCAGGTATGTAGATACACACTCCCTATGTGTTTTCTACAGACACTTTGTGTTAGGTGGATATATCGTATGCGCCGGGTATGGTGATACTCACTCCCTATGTGTTTTCTATAGACGCTTTGTATTAGGTGGATATATCTGTATGCTCAGGATATGGTGATTTCTCTGGACACTTTGTATTAGATGTGTGATAATCTTTTCGGCCGTGCTTCCCTACGCGGGAGACGTTGAAAAAGAAATGGACACTTTTTTCAATGTAGTCATGTAAGCGGTAGGGGTAAGCCACCAGCCTTGTAGCACCCATACACTTTGTATTAGATGGATAATAATATCAAGAGACGTCACGAGTTTGAGTCTGAGTTTATTTATGTCACGCATTTTGTTGGCTCCATAATTTCACGAGTCGAAGACGAGTGACATTACGGAGCGTGAATGCGTGGCATAAATAAACTCAATCTCAAACGAGTGGCGTCTAGATTTTATCCTACCCCGTTTCCATATTTTTTCAGTATCAGAAAGTAGTGGCATAAACAACACTTTATGTCACTACCCGTGACATTAACAAATCCCTTGTTAAGCCGTTGGAGTTTTTTATTAGGGGTAGGATAAAAGACAATATCGTTCAATCTCTGTCACTCTATCCCTCAACCTATCCCTCCCCTGCTACCTCATATTTTGACCATTCATTTACAAGTAAGCTGCCCTCCTTCACAGACCAACCCTCCTGCCACTCCATAAAAGCATGCACTGTCTTGTTCCCACATTATTATCAAACCTTTTCTTCTAATACATCTCCCTCAAGCTCCAGTCTGCTTGCTTCTGCTTCTTCTCTCTTTTCAAAAGAAATGTTTCCCGTTTTCGAGTGGATCAGAGGGTTTAGCGGGGCAAACAATCGGAACAAATACCACATACAATCGGTGTTCTTTACAACCCAGGCCCGCAGTCAGTTTAGTCGCGGAAAGCTGCAAAGCCTGTGCTTGGTGAGTGCGGGTCGGTTACGTCATACAACGTCACGGCACACATTGTAATGGACGTCAAGCGGTAAGAACTGAGGTCAACAAGACTCAGGCCCGGGTACCGGTCACTACAGGAAGTGAGATGCGGTGGGCGGGGTGACTGGAGAAATAAAACACCTGGGTGACAGTTTTATTTTCTGCGGAATCAGAGTGAGGATTATTGTGTTGGTGACATCGTGACACGCACAGAAAACGGAACTCGTATTGTTATTCACAGACAGCTGGTTTAACTGAGCAACATTGTTCTGTCATGCTGAAAGACAAATGCTGGTAGTTGGGGGATTTCTAAATTCTATTGAGATTTGCAAATAACTCAGGATTATATAAGTTCTATATATCAGCAAATAGAAAATGCAAAAAAAGGCATGTCACCACGCTAACTTCTATGGGAGGGCCATCTGAAAATGTAAGTGCTTAACTATTGGTGTCTATGGGAAAATGCAATATTTTGACTTTGTTGCTAAATGACACTGATGTTCTATTGCTATCTTCAAATGATTCTGGATTATAATAGTTGGGAACATGTACAAATGAGAAATGCTAAAAAATACAATGTCACCATGCTAATTTTTATGGGAAGGCCATCTGAAGAAGGTAAGTGCTTATCTATTGGTGTCTATGAGAAACTGCTATATTTTCATGGCCCCAGATGGCAGCACCAGTGTTAAACCAGGGGGCATTTCGATACCTACCCGCATTTGTCTTTAAAGGTACATCGGATAATTTGCTTTGAATATTAAAACCCCTGTCACTTTGCTGAAAGTTAGATATGATGAAGTCAAGGTGTTGTAGAACAAATATCTAACTTTAAAAACGGGTGTCACCGTGCTGGTTTCTTATTTAGAAATCAATGACTATTTCATGATAGAATATAGAGAAATTATAAAAAGTTATTTTCCACATAGTAAAACCCATGTCACTTTCCTCAAACTTTCACATATCATAGTAGATGTGTAATATTACACATTTAAGTTCTAAAATTCATAGGTCACCGACCTTGTTGTTGAAAGAATTGAAGAAAACTAAATTTTTTAGTACATTGCCTATGCAAATCAAGTGAACGTAAATTGGCCTATTTTACCTTTCAACACTGAATAAACGGAACAAAATTTAGAATAACTTATTTAGAATTGGAATAAATCACAAAGAACCAGTTGTGACTTATAATTGGCAATATTTAAAGATATGTCTTTAAGCTAGTAAAGTCTTCAAAACAGAAGTAGTTTTATAGGTTTAGATGTCAATACCAAAATCAGAAAGGGAGCAAAAGGGAAAGAACACAGAGTAAAGAAGTGTATCAAACATAAAGTCGATGTACAAATACTTTTATGTTCACACCACCGACTGGAATATACTCCATACAAGAGGAAAATAAATTGCTCAAAACAGTTTGCTCAGGGGTAGCCTATAGATGAGTGCTCAAGTATTCACAGTTCGAAAATGGAACCTTTATGTTCTAAAATATCCGAGAGTATTTTTCTGTTGGAAATTAGTCAATGAAAAACACAAATCACGTAAGGAATTTGTCTCTTTGTAGATTTGGTGTATTCCGAAATCTGTTTAATATTAAATAAATATAAATTTTATTTGTGTATCTACTATCTACACTTACACAATGAATCCTTTACGTCAGCTTACTTTATACATTTCCTTTTTTTGTTTAAATCTTTGTTTAGAGCATGCTCGCATGCCCTTTATACATTGCATATAGGTTAGAGAGGTCACATTTAGTCTTCCAGTTTACTGCAAAAAAGCTATCCCTTTGTCTAGGCTTGATATTCACTGTGATATTGGGAAAGGAGCAGAGGGCTTAGAGGTGTGCCCAGCTGACCATGACCAATCACTCAAAACCGAAATACCTGAAGACCCACTGGTGCTTGATATGTTTGGATCCTAGTTGCGGAAATAGCAAGTTGACTGGCTGTAAGTGGGTTACACAAACTATCCATAGACTGAATGTTACCCAAACCTTTTAATTATAATTGCACGCTCATTCATTAATGATGAACATATTATTTGCTAGTACATGTAGTTCATTCTGCCAAAGACAGGTTTTCCATAACGAGAAATACAAGTGTTTTCGTTTTTTTTTGTACATCACAAATAAATACAGGTGATGATGAGTGATGATGAGTATGATACAGATTCTTGTCAGGTTTGCTCATTCATCAATCAGTGTTGACGTTTAAGTGTAGGTCTAAGTGAGAATCGTCTTCTCGTAAAGCCGATAATCACACCTCCAGGAATGCAGCCGAATTAGTTCACATATCACATTAACGGTCATGCTCTATTCAACGGCTCCGTTTCCACACACCAAACTACGCTATTTTAACTGTTTCCAGTTAGTGATTTTGTGTCACAGTCACTTGGAGAAGTGTACAGAGTTTAAATCATTATTCGTAGCACGTTTCACATTTCCAGTGTTAGATCTACCGTGCACAACATTGGTGACGTTTTCATGGCCGTTGACATCACTTACTGGAAGTAGTACATTGGCTGAGTGGACACCCCTCTCATAAGATCTCACACTCTCTAAGTCGTATTCTGTACTCTCACTACGCTCTATAGGAGAAGAATTTTTAACGAACTAGGCTTAGAGCCTTGAGAATCCACTCGCCTGCCTCCCGTGCTCAAGAGGTACATAAATGCAACCAAAGATTCCTATAATCTCAATGATGCCACCTAGCGGGAATACTGGGTGCCAGTGGATTCCTAAGGCTCTAAGCCTAGCTCGTTAAGAATTCTCCTCCCATAGAGCGCAGTGAGAACCTTGTACAGATTACAACTTAGAGAGAGTGAGATCTTATGAGAGGGGTGGAGTGGAAGCCCCCCCCCCACCATTGCGAAATGATGTTATCACACCAAAGCAAATGACTAAAGCAAATCAAGGCATATTTCTCTAGAAATCATTTCTGATACTTTTTTTTTAAATGTCAATGGGTTCACTTTTATCATATACCTTAAAATGATAATTACCTAAATAACTACCGACATCAATGACCTCATTCTCTATCCAAAGTGTGCTGGTATGAACATATTTGTAAGGTCTGTTGCATCTGTTTATTCATCTCTAGGTGGGTGAAAGGAGCATATTCTATAATTGGCATAGTGTGAATCCATTCTGAGTGACTTTTATTTGTAACAAAAAAACCCAAAAAAACCGGCACCCCAACTCTCCACAGGTTGGTGATACACTTATTGCTGATAATAAAACAGTTGGACTCAACACCTAGAGATTTGTTTCTGGTACAATGTCTACCACAAGTAGGTATTTATTATTTTTTTATACCACGCATCTATGTATAAGTGAGTGGGGAGTGTATCATGATTTCCTCAAGGAAGAACTGTTGTAACCCTGACAAAATAAGGAATAAACATGATTAATAAAAGTAAGTAAAAACGCCACAACTCAAAGACAGTCTTATTTTACTCAAATATTTATTATAAGATAGAAGGTTGATCACAGTATAAGCATCAAGTCTACTGGACCTGTCGTCGACGATTCCGTTATAAATAACCTTCTTCGGGTCATATCATAACCTTCTTCAGGTTGTATTATAACTTTCTTATGGTTATATTATAAACTAATCAGGTTACAATATAACCTTCTTCAGGTTATAATATAACCTTCTTAAGGTTATAATATAACCTTCTTCAGGCTATAATAAAACCTTCTTCAGGTTATAATATAACCTTCTTCAGGTTACAATATAACCTTCTTCAGGTTATAATATAACCTTCTTCAGGTTATAATATAACCTTATCAGGTTATAATATAACCTTCTTCAGGTTATAATATAACCTTCTTCAGGTTATAATATAACCTTCTTCAGGTTATAATATAACCTTCTTCAGGTTATAATATAACCTTCTTCAGGTTATAATATAACCTTCTTCAGGTTATAATATAACCTTCTTCAGGTTACAATATAACTTTCTTCAGGTTATATTGTAAACTAATCAGGTTACAATATAACTTTCTGCAGGTTATAATATAACCTTCTTCAGGTTATAATATAACCTTCTTCAGGTTATAATATAACCTTCTTCAGGCTATAATATAACCTTCTCCAGATTATATTATAACATTTTTCATGATTAAAAAACACGAAACATACCCAAGTTACTGGACACTTTATTGCCGACGAAAAACAAAAGCGACAGACTCACTAGCAATGTATTGGGCTTTCTACTGACTAGAATCGCCTCGAGATTGTACCTTGACCCTGCCCAGGAGTCTTTGTCTTTCGTCTTATTTCACCCATGTTTGTGGATAAACTGAATTATACACGCACAATAATCGGATATAATTCGATTAGAAGAGCCTAGAGTTGACTTTTCAACTGGCGAGCCCTGCTGGACTGTGTTGGGTGGTGGTTTTAGTGCTGGTTCTCCGGCTCAAAAAGAGCTGAGTCCTCACCAGAGTACATACTATACACTCTCCGTGGGGCCTCTAAGGCTGTGGATAATCCCTCGTAAGCCGTGGTGTGGGTGATAGGACAGGTTTGTTCTTCCCGGTCCTGTTGAGTCCCGTAATCTCCCCCCCACATGTATACTCACTCTCCTAGCAGAGATCCTGCGCTTTGCTTCCTGCGGCCGCTTGTAACTCTGCACTAGACTTGCCCATGTCTTTGATAATGAACATTCATTAAATTATTAATCGGAATCAGAATAAAGTTTATTATAGTATGTATCCTTCTCTGACTGGCCCATGAATCAAAGACTTGTCCACTATGAACCAAATCTTATGTTTATGGCTCCAAGCTGCTCCCTGTAACCCTATAGGAAGCCAAAGTGAATCCGCTGAAACCACAGATACCCACCTACAAAACACCATTTCCGGTGGCCAGTAAGAACGAGGCTTACTGCTAAAGCTATGGGGGTTTGAGGCTAGACTTAGGTCTCGTTTGTTACTTTTGAAGTGAAGTTTATAACTATCGTCTCTGAATAACTTTGTTTCAAAACTACGATGACAGTTGTTAAGTTTATTAAAAATTTGGATCTAAAAGATGACACACATTATCTCGAACCTACATAGTCTAAGTACTGTGCGCCTATACCCGGAAATAGTATTTTGTGACCGGCTATCTGTGGTTGGAGCGGGTTCACTTTGGCTCCCTATACCTCCTCATACTCCTGCGCCCTACATTCCTCCAGTTCTCTGGCCGCCTGTGTTGTCTGCATGCCGGTTTGTAGCCTGGAAGCCTGGGGCGCGTTTAATAATCTAGGATCGTACATGTAGACCATTTGCTCTATGGTAAGAGACCCAGGGAGGAGGTTGGTCAACCTTATCCTACCCCTAATAAAAAAACTCCATAGGCTTCACATTAGCGGACTGTATTTGGTCTATGGTGCAGGAAAATGAAATTTATCGCTCTAGTGGGATACAGTTGTCAAATGACGTCATTTGAAAAGCAACCAATGATTATCACTGATTATCGGTGAGTTTTATGTTATTTTCTAATTTGCTGAAGTAATTTAGACAGGGTAGGATAAATTCGAAACCAAACTCGAGTTAGTCTTGTTGTTTATCGCACTCCGGCAATGTCGTGTATCACTGCTCTTGGCTTCGCCTTGCGCAGTAATACACGACATTACCATCCTGCGATAAACAACAATACGACTAACTCTCGTTTGGTTTCTCCTAATTATTTAGCACCTATGAACGATCTTATGGACGGCTTATACTGTCTTAACGAACAGACTTAAATATTATTAAACATTAACCCTTGTACGAGCTACAGAAAAGGGTATTCATGTACGATCCTAGATTATTAAATGGGCCCCTGGCCTATATGCTCACTCATATATATAAGGCCAGGGGGTCGTTGCTCCTGGAAAGCGTTGCTCCAGTAATATCGGATCGTATCGTGTAGTATCGCTATTTTCACGTTGTATCGCTATATTTTAAAACACCGCATTTTCAGTGTCATAGATTACAGGTTCATTGGGGTTTTAATTGGATATAGATAGCGACATAGTTATGATGCGATCCGCAAAATATCTGGAGCAACACTTTCGACCTCGGATCGCTATTTTGCGATCCGCAAAACGTGGAGCAACGACCCCCAGGTAACGCCAGCCATTTTCTGGTGCATCATGGGTAACGGCCAACATTTTATGCTGGTTTCCCCGCTAGAGCGTGTGGTGAAACCTGTAATATTTTTAAAACATACATTCTAATACGTATTCTTCTATCTTCAGAAACATTGCCATTCATTTATTGAATATGTCCATGCATTTCAAACGGGTGTAGATAAGTTATTTGAGAAATCTCATGATGCAGAGAATTTGTGCTGGATTTCCTTGCCACTGCAAATCAGCAGCGAACCAGTAAGAATTCAAGAGCGATCACAAATTGCTCTCGGCGGGCGTTACCTGTCCCATAGACTGGTTCCTTGCCCCATTAAACAATGGGACAGGTAACGCCCACCGAGAGCAACGTGTGATCGACCTTGAACTTTCACTGGTACCCTGGTGATTTGCAATGGCAGGGAGAACCAGCACAACCTGTCTCACGAGGTTCCCCAAACAACTTACTAGTATTTGTTTATAATGTGCGATGAGACGAAATGAAATAATATCAACCTTTCAGAAGATAAAAAAAAAGTTTCTTTAAAAAACATATCAGCTTTCCCACGCCCTCTAGCAGGTTAACCCATTGTCTTCTGCTACCTGTATCACTCAGCTCCGCTTTGTGATATCATTCCGAGAAGACAACTCACGCCATATAAACAATTATATGAAATTTAGTGACGTTTCTTGATAATATGTGAGTGGAAACATAGGCAAGGCTTCCAGGCTAGGTTGAGGCAAAGATTAGTAAACACCCGCGCCGCGAAAGATCTTCTGGGAGAGTGCTACACACCGCAAACACAGGAATCGGGAACGGGCGGCAGGTGGCGCAACGATCACGCGGCGTCCTTCCCCTGGCGGCCGCGTCCCGAACTAGCCGTGGGATCCCGTACCACGCATGCGTGTTCACCACGGCGGTCACTCTCCAAACAGATCTTCCGTACCGCTTTGGTTTCTACTAGCCTTGGGGTGTTTTTCAGTCGTGATGATCTTAAGTTGAGACCGTTTGATGGGCAAAGTGTTTTTCAGTTGTGACAATCTTTAGGGATCAGGTGCTAAAACTTATTCAAATTAGAAAATATTTAGAGTGAAAGGTAATAATAATCTGACATACCTATGTCCAAAATTCCAGGTGCCTGTGGTTAATAAGACCGTGATAAACATTTGTCTGGAAATCTGGAAAATGCAGGCACTGCACCACTTAGGTAGCTTGTGTATCCTACTGTGATGCTCGATTTCATTTGAGCAGGGTGAAGTCAAGGTCACTCTAAATTTGTAAATAGCAACAACACCCATTTTAAAGTAAAACATGTCTCACTTATTGAATACTCTACAGAAAATTATAAAATTCTGGGATTGGATCGAATGGACATGGACAATTATTCGCTGTAAATATGGTCTAATATGGATAAGTACAAGTGTCTCAAATCAATCATTTCCGATTGCAGAATCATGTACCTGGCAGGAAATGATCTCAAGTTGAGATCGTTTTAGCTGAGATTCGCTGTGTAGACATGAGACTACATCTGAAAAGGGCCGCTGATCAATCTTAGCGGATCTCAGGTTGAGATCGTCTCGACTGAAAAACAACCCCCTGGAAGCCTGGCCTATGTCTTCACATAATACTGCGAATTTCATTGTGCGAGATGGGTTTTCTCTCTGCGAGTATTTGATGAGATGTCATTCTCTCGGAAAAAACATTGTCACTTACTCGCTAGTTGCGCAGCAGCCTGGTCTAGCATACATGTCTCAACATACTAGGCCAGGTAACGCCCGCCATTTTTCTGGTGCATCATGGGTAACAACGTTCAGTTGGTACTACGCTGATTCCCCGGTCATCCGCTAGGGGGATCTGCGGAATCCTTTAATTTTTAGAGAAACATTCTAGTAAATTATCTTTTATCTTTTGAAAGGTTGCCATTGCTTTAGTTTTTATCATTCTTTATTATAACCATCCTTCATTTTGAATAATATATATATATATATATATATATATATATATATATATATATATATATATATATATATATATATATATATAAAGTAGAAATAAGGTTTGTAGGAAATCTCATGAGGGAGAGAAGTTGTGCTGGTTCTCATTGCCACTTCAAATCAGGAGGGGACCAGCGAAAGTTCAAGGTCGATCACACGTTGCTCTCGCTGGGCGTTACCTGTCCCATACTTCATTGGGGGAAAGGAAACCATGGTCTATGGTTTCTACAAACAATGCGCTGGATATATGCTCGGAGAGTGTACGAGAATACTGGAGAACTCGACCCGCAACGAACTCGACCCGTAAAAACTCGACCCGCAACGAACTCGACCCGTAAACGGAACTCGACCCGCAACGAACTCGACCCGTTTTTTTTCCGGCACTGAACTCGAGTATCTTATAGATGCAAATATGGATATATATGAACTAGAATACTTTGGAAGTATTATCACTATTTATATTACCTTGGCTTCAAATTTTGCCGAAAATGTGAGCGATAATAAGAGTTTTGAGTGTCCATTCGGCACTGACAAATCTCAAGGTAATAAATGAAACATGCTTCATTGGAAAATTTAATACATATTACCCTAACCCTATTCCTAACCCTAACCCTAACCCTATCCATAACCCTAACCCTATCCCTAACCCATACCCTATCCCTAACCCATACCCTAACCCTAACCATATCCCTAACCCTAACCCTAACCCTATCCCATACCCTGATCCTAACCCTATCCCATACCCTGACCCTGACCCTAACCCTAACCCTAACCCTAACCCTAACCCTATCCCTATCCCTATCCCTATCCCATACCCTGACACTAACCCTAACCCTAACCCTATCCCTAACCCTAACCCTAACCCTAACCCTAACAGAGTCACCATCCCTAGGAACTGGTCCTTCCATTTTTTCGTTATTTAAAACTGGTCGAGTTCTCCAAAACGGGTCGAGTTCTCTTTTCAAATTTACGGGTCGAGTTCGCGGGTCGAGTGCTCCAAAACGGGTCGAGTTCTCCTGTCAATTACGGGTCGAGTTCGTTTCGGGTCGAGTTCTCCAGTAACCGTGTACGACAGGGGGTTTAACTCATTAAAGCAACATGTTCAGCTGCCAGCATACACCTTCCGACTCAAACACCATCGACCCCGAACCTCTAAGAAGATCAAAGTACAAATCGAACTTCTTTGCGCCTAATCTAAAATCAATGGCGTCCACTTTACCCAGCGTTGACACAAGGCTCGCTAGGCGCATGCGCGAGTAGACCGGAACGTGAGGACCCCTGTCCCGGCGTGCATTGCGGCCGAGTCGGGCGTGGGTTTTCTGTGTGTATTGTCACTGGTGGAGATCTCCAACAGATGCTTGGGCACTGAATCAGTGACTGGCGAGGATTTGAGACCGAGCCGTGGATAATCCTCCCCCGGACCCTTAGACGAGTAAATCCCGACGCGACCACGACTCGGCACACACAGAAAAGTCGGATAGTGTGACAAGACCTTAATTAGGAATCGACAAAGAATTAACCAAAGCCCAGGCTCCCATGCTGGTACATGCGATGTTCGGATTTAGCCACCAGGTGGAGATTAATAAATATGGAATTATCAGCATTGACATATATGTGTTATAAGTTAATATAAGTGAATATATTATCCTCTAACATATAAGGAGAATGTAATTGTAGGTGTATAGGAATATTATTTTTTAATAGAATATGTAAATTATTTGAATACAATTATCTATCATCCACCTTATACAAAGTATCCATAAAAAAGACATAGGGAGTGTGTATGGACATACCCAGAGCATACAGATATTTATTATCCACCAAATTCAAAGTGTCCATAGAAAACACATAGGGAGTGTGTATGGACATACCTGGCGCATACGGATATGTTGTATGCTCCGGGTGGCGCATACGGGAAAATAGTGCGTATGGGAAAATAGTGCATAACTTAAATGAACTGATATCGACATGCCACTTGCCCAGAAAAGGTGGATAATAAATACAATATAGACTGGTTTCAGATAAAAGCGGTGGTATGCTCCTCGGAGTTGACTCTGCGCTCACGCTCGGATATTACTACGTTTCAACTCCTCGGAGCATACGGCCGCTTGTATCTGAAACCAGTCAATATTGTGTATATCTACCTAATGCAAAGTGTTCATAGAAAACACACAGGGAGTGTGTATCACCATGCCCAGAGCATACAGATATGTTGTATGCTCAGGGGGCGCATACGGAAAAATAGTGCATAACTAAAACGAACTGATATCGTTATTGGAGAATACGACCATACAGATCAAAATCGTGGTAATATTGTGCATTAACCTCTCATCGAATGGAGGAGTGGAGATGAGGATAATCTGGTCCGTATTTTGGTGTACGGACCACTGGTCCGTACAGTATATTTACGTCTTATGCCAAAACGGTGCGTATTTACAGTATATACGGCATGGGTATATAGTTATAATGTCAATGATCATTAGATCAATCAAGGCTAATTCAAAAAGTGGTGTTGAAAGTTTGTATGTGACTATGAATGATTGTAATGTCCATGTCTCGTTGCTGAATTATACTGTATCATTCACTGACTCTTGTAAGGACCCAACAGGCGATTGTTTTTGTATCTATCTCACCCCTGTATACATTGAAAGAATGGACGGTAGGCCTACACAGGATGTATACCATGGAGAACGGACTGCAATATGTAGTATCGTTAGCTATAATCGGATCGCAATTCTATTTTTACGATTACTTTAACGATCTGACTGAAAAAGCATTGCTCCCGTAATATCGGATCGTATCCCTATATTTTCACGGCATCACTATTTTTACGATGCAATTACGATACAACAATTCTGGGGCACATATTGAATGAGACAGGGGAAGATTAATTAGTTCTTTAATCAAATACAGATGGCACAAAAATTCAAACTGATCTGACACCTGGTGGTGTGGATCGCTATTTCCTATAGGTAGAAGAACAAGTGGCGGGGGTTGGTGGTGCCACCATGGATCGATTTAGAATATCAGATTAGGCTGTATTTAACCTACAGCGATACGATCTGCAGTGCTGTGAAGGTCCCCGTAAAAAGTATCGCTAAAAGCAGTATTTTACGTGGCGATGTGCCTATGCGATTACGAAGCAATCCGCAAAAATTCAGGAGCAACGTTTAGGCCCTCGGATCGCTATTCTGCGATCTGCAGCTCTGTCGTAAACGTGGAGCAACGGGGCCCAGGTGTGAGATAATACACAGAGACGAATCAGAAAGTGAACTGCTCAGTTCACTTTTGAGTAAGTCATGAATAGTAAGTAGAGAGGAGACAGAAAGTGAACTGCTTGATTCTCCAGTGAGTGATAAAGAAGAAACCAACAAGTTTCGGTCAAAGTCTTCATTCTCCACGAGTTTGATGCAGAGTGATATGAACGAGGAAATGTTGGAGTGAATTTCATGTAACATTCAGATGAGATTGAGAACGAGGACTTCTTTGACCAAAAGGAGTTTTTCTTGTATTTATCTCACGCTAACAGAATGGACGACAGGATATAGACCATGGAGAACGGACTGCAATAGTAATAGGGGCATGGAGAATGAGTTCCCAATCTTAAGCCTATGGGACAAAAATACCAGGGGTGAGATAATACACATTACTATATACCCATGCCGTATATATACTGTAAATACACACCGTTTCGCCATATAACGTAAAATACTGTACGGAACAGTAGCGCTAACAGTGTTCCGCACGGGAAAATACGGTACACTTCCGTAAACGTTTTTTTTTTAGAAATAGTAAATAGTTGTTAAGCCAATCGAAATTGATGATTTATTTCTTAATTTTGGGTATATATATAGTAAATAAAGGACGGCCTACCATGCTTATACAAGCGACAAAACGAAATGACAATTTACGGTTCGTACGGAACAAATTGCCATTTCGTTTTGTAGCATGTACAGCATGGTCAGGACGTTCAATATAAGAGACGAATGGGAAAGTGAATTGCTCCATTCACTATTGAGTAATTCATGAGTAGTATACAGAAACGAGACAAAATGAACTGCTCAATTTACTATTGAGTAAGTCGTAAGTAGTACATAGAAACGAGGCTTTCAACATGGCGACTACTGCCCCCTGGAGGTGTGAAGGAGAACGAGAATCTCCTCCCAGTTTCCACACGCCATTACCACCACCTTCCCCTCCCCTCCACCCCGCCTCCCGTTAGTGCAAGTGATGGCCACTAAGTGAGGGCAATTGTTCCGTACTGCGGCTTTACCATTGCTTGGGTCAACAGCGCTCGGTCCTGCATTGTCCGGGAGTCCATCGAGACCGGGCTGGGCGGCGTGCGGTCGCCGGCCGCTGAGTCAACAGCCGCCGGCAACACGACGGTCCCCGGCCCGGGGTGCGGTAAGCATGGGCCCGGCGGGGGATGCCAAATGACCGGCCATTTACTAATTAAGGCATCTCCATTGTAAGCACCGCCAGTCGCTTGTGAGCAAATCCAGCGAGCACTTGTGGTAGGATGTTACTAATCAGGATCACCTGGCACTACCGGGGGTATATACAATCACCCCTTTTGGTAGCCAGCCTCCGGGTAAAGTATTGTTCGCCCAACTCCACCATTCAATCATTGGGTCTCTTGCACAAAGGGTACACCTTGGAGTTCGTAGTCTCTGCCTTGGAGCAAAAGTCATCCATTTATCCTTTAGAGCGCTTGCTTTTAGGTGGGACTTGGTCGGAGGGGAAAACATCCGTTCCTGGGTGGTGGGGGAGGGGGAGTATCAATGGAAGGTGTACAGTAGGCGGCTAACCGATCAATTCTACCGTGAGGCTCATTCATTTGAGTCCGCTCAACCCCGCCTACCACAAACACAACCGTTAACCCTTTCCCTGCAGCACCAGTTACCTTACTTAGCATAAGGCCCGGCGTCCACCTACTACGATATGGCTCCGTTAGGCCTGGCGTCCACCTACTACGATAGAAATTTAGACCCACCGATATGGCACCGATACAAAAAGCAAATATCGGAGACATATTGGAAAGATGCAAAATCGTAGACATATGTCTTGACATGCCAATCCACCATGCATCGTAAAGGTGTTTCTTTTCGGTGCCTAATCGCAGAAACGTGGTCAACTGCCCTGATATTAGCTCACCTTCCGACGTGATTTAAATTTTTTATCGGGAGGTGCATCGTAGACCATATCGGTGCTATATCGTAGTAGGTGGACGCCGGGCCTTATGGTCTACGATGCACCTCCCGATCAAAAGTCAAAATTGCGTCGGAAGGTCACCTAATATCGGGGCAGTTGACCACTTTTCTGCGATTAGACACCGATAAAAACTCCATGCGATGCGTGGTGGATTGGGATGTCTAGACATATGTCTACACCTTCCCGATATGTCTCCGATATTTGCTTTTTGTATCGGTGCCATATCGGGAGGTCTAAATTTGTGGACGCCAGGCCTTACACGGCAGACATTACCTGCATAAACGACCCTGCTACGGCAGGCAGCTTTTTATTGGTGGAAAATAGCAATGTCACATGATGTGTCATGTGATTTGAGTAATTTACCTTAGTAGCTGATGATATTTTGTTATACCAAAATCAACGGTCAATATGGCGATTTTAGTATGTCAAAATTTCTTTTAATTCAAACAATTTTTTTTTAATTGTTTGAATTTTGTATATAAGTATCAATGATGCCTCTATGATGCCTGGAGGCATCACGATACGGTAGCCATGGAAATGCCTGAAGGCATCATGCTGCAGTAGCCAGGGGAATGTCTGGAGGCATCATGCTGCTGTAGCCAGGGGAATGTCAGGAGGCATCATGCTGCAGTAGCCAGGGGAATGCCTAGAGGCATCATGCTGCTGTTAAAGGGTTAACTATGACCACTTAATGAACACCTACATAAAGTCTGTATCTTTATCTCACCCCGGTATTTTTCTCCATAAGCTTAACATTGGGAACTCGTACTCCACGGCCGTGAGGTTCGTGTACCCAATACTCAATGGCTAATTTAGTGATTCATTTTATCAATAAATAATGTTATACGGGGTGAGATAAAATCAGAAACCCACTCGATGAAAATAGCTTGGTCCGCACTCCACCGAGTTTGTCTTCAGAGTAATTCACTCGCTTCGTGAATTACTCTGAAGACAAACTCGGTGGAGTACGAACCAAGCTATTTTCATCTCGTGGGTTTCCTTCTTAATACCCATCACTATCCACACCATAACCCTATTATATTTACCATCAGGTATGTTTAGTGTAACACAAACACATCCCCTCACCACTAAAAAAAGTCCCGATACATGAGAATTATACCATTCATATTGAAAGCTACCGATAAAGGGTTATTGACTTTGTTATTACGTAAGCGGCCCCTCCCATATACTCCCTCCCCCTCCTCCTCCTCCTCTCCCACCCTCCTGCCCGGAGTGACGTCGCTTTTGTCATTTAGCCTCGCTAAGTAACTGCAAACACAATTTGTGACATTTACGTAGCTGCCTGTCTAACTGTGGGGGGAGAGTGAGGGGGGTGGGGCTCTGTGGGTAAGTATCCTGGTCGTATTAGTGTTCACTGTACAGGAAGACAACGGAAGTAGGAACACAGACTCCTTATACAGGGGCTTAGTATCGGCGACTGAAGCTGAAAATTACTGTCGGTGCTACTCAGTGATACACCAAACGGTTTCCTTTGTATTCTCGATATTTTTTTAGATAGGATTATTTCTTATTCTGGTTTTGGAAATGCGTTTTCCAGCCGTAAACGGTTAAATAATCTCCCTCTTTTTCTTCTTCATCGTTTTAGAAACTAAATAGAACTAAAGAAGAAACTAGCAATTTTGGTCAAAGTCGTCATTCTCCACAGGTTTGTTGCGGTGTGATTTGAACGAGGCGACAGATGAGTGAATATTACAGAGATTTCAAATGAGTTAGACAACAACTTCTTTGACCAAAAACAAGTTGTTTCTGTATTTATCTCACCCCAGTAAACACTAGAATAATATACGTGGCACAGGATAAAGATCATGGAGAACGGACTGCAATACTCGTAGGGGCATAGAGAACGAGTTCCCAATGTTAAGCCTACCAGGGGTGCGATAATACTGACTGGTTTGAGATACAACCGGCCGTATGCTCTGAGGAGTTGACGCGTAGTAATATCTGAGTGTATGTGAGGATATTGTATAAAGTCAACTCTGAGGAGTATACGACCACTTTTATCTGAAACCAGTCTATATCATATTTATTATCCACCTTTTCTGGACCAGTGGCATGTCAATATCAGTTCGTTTTAGTTAGGCAGGCATTATTCCGTATGCACATTTTTCTGTATGCGCCCCCCGGAGCATACAGCATTTCTGTATGCACCGGGTATGTTCATACACACTCCCTGTGTGTTTTCTATGGGTACTTTGTATTAGGTGGATATATCTGTACGCTCCGGGTATGGTGATACACACTCCCTATGTGTTTTCTATGGGCACTTTGTATTAGTTGGATATATCTGTATGCACCGGGTATTGTAATACACACTCCCTACGTGTTTTCTATGGACACTTTGTATTAGATGGAAGAATACATCCCTTTATTCTACTCAACTCACTTTTTCTTCTTCTTTTTTTTTATTTGCAAATGACAGTTCTACACTAGGCAGATCTTCCACCGTTATTGTAAACACAATACATAGTTTTGTTGAAGGCCCGGCGTCCACCTACAATGATATGGCTCCGATATGGTCTACGATGCACCTCCCGATGAAAAATCAAAATCGCGTCGGAAGGTCACCTAATATCGTGGCAGTTGACCACGTTTCTGCGATTAGGCACCGAAAAAAAACCATTGAGATGCATAGTGGATTGGCATGTCTAGACATATATCTACGATATTGCACGTTCCCGAAATGTCTCCGATATTTGCCTTTTTTATCGGTGCCATATCGGTAGGTCTAAATTTCTATGTAGTAGGTGGACGCCAGGCCTAAGGAAAATAAAGCTTATATATAAACTCACGTTTTGACTAATTATATTAATTCGAGATAGGGGTGGGGCGATTAAGAATTTGCGACGTTTCGTCTTATTTGATTAGTTATCTTTAGGCAGTTTTTACATAAAAAATAGAATGTATAATTAAATAGTTCCTGTCAGTGTCCGTCAGGGGGGCAGAAAAAGCCGTGTTCTACTGAGTAGATTCCAGCTTTCCGTATTCTACTCTGTGGCGATATGCAGGCTCCATAGGTTTAGCATAGAGTCTTCGTACTAGATGGGTAATAAAGGAAATACTCATCTCAGTCAAGTGCCTGCAGTTCTTGTAGTAATATTAGGAAACGTCCTCACTGTGGACGAAACGGTAGGCGGAAGGCGGAAGGCAGTATGAAATCGACGACTGACCGAGAACTAGAATCGTTTCGTCCACAGTCAGGACGTTTGCTTATTATTGTATACCTTAAATCGATAAAAAACGACATTTTAATGACTCATTAAGTCAGACTCACAGTGGGCACGAACATTATTATTACTGCACCCCTAGCAGCGGGCAGTATTTCATAGACATTCGCACACAGGTATATAATAATATCCAAACGCATGCGAGGATATTGCGCATGGATATCTCTGAGGAGCATACAACCGCTTTTATCTGAAACCAGTCTATATTGTATTTATCATCCACCTATTCCTGTCAAGTGCGGCACCCATAGTAGTTCATTTTAGGTACCCACTATTTTTCCATACACACTGTATTTCCTTATGCGCCGGGTTTGGTAGCCCGGAGCATACAACATATCTGTATGCTCCGGGTATGTAGATATACACTGCCAATGTGTTTTCTATGGATACTATGTATTAGGTGGATAATAAATATAACATATCTGTATGCTCCGGGTATGTAGATACATGATGCCCATGTACTTTCTATATGGATACTATGTATTATTAGGTGGGTAATAAAAGAAATACTCTTCAAATATACATGTAAAAGTCTGACCTTTTAGCATGTGACAAAGCTAAGCCTTAACATTTCACTGTCAAAAATGTGGAAGTCTCACTCTTTGGTGTGAAATGATGGCTAAGCCCTGACTTTTCACTCTGGAAAAATGTCAAAGTCTGACTTCTTACCGTGCAATGATGGCTAAGCCCTGACTTTTCACCCTGGACAAATATCAAAGTCTGACTTATTACCATGCAATAAAGGCTAATACCTGACTTTTCACGAACTTTTCGCACGATCACTGTAAATCCAGTGAAACAGACCAATGTCAAATTTTCAGTTCGTCCCCCCTCCTCCCCACTTTCAAAATGTTCTGACGCCCCTGAAGAAATACTCCTCTCGGTCAAGTGCCTGCAGATATCGATGTTGTCAGACAAGGGCGGTGTCAGCGGTCATCTCATCAGCACTGTCAGGTGCGGCGCCCGAGACCACGTCAGCGGGGCATCTTCCACCTGACCTGCCGAGACCTCCTCCCAGAGGTCATCCAGTAAACACAAGGTGCATGTATCGCCTTGTACAGGCACCTAGACTGGCTCCAGTCCCTGCACCCCATGGCTACCCTCCTCACTGAGATACAGGCTCCAGTCCCTGCATCCTATGGCTACCCTCCTCACTGGGATACAGGACTGGCTCCAGTCCCTGCACCCTATGGCTACCCTCCTCACTGAGATACAGGACTGGCTCCAGTCCCTGCACCCTATGGCTACCCTCCTCACTGAGATACAGGACTGGCTCCAGTCCCTGCACCCTATGGCTACCCTCCTCGCTGAGATACAGGAGACTGGCTCCAGTCCCTGCACCCTATGGCTACCCTCCTCACTGAGATACAGGACTGGCTCCAGTCCCTGCACCCTATGGCTACCCTCCTCACTGAGATACAGGACTGGCTCCAGTCCCTGCACCCTATGGCTACCCTCCTCGCTGGGATACTGGGATACTGGCTTCAGTCCCTGCATCCTATGGCTACCCTCCTCACTGGGATACAGGGACTGGCTCCAGGCTCTGTATCCTATGGCTACCCTCCTCGTTGAGATACAGGACTGGCTCCAGTCCCTGCATCCTATGGCTACCCTCCTCGCTGGGATACAGGGATACTGGCTCAAGTCCCTGCATCCTATGGCGACCCTCCTCTCTTAGATACAGGACTGGCTCCAGTCCCTGCACCCTATGGCTACCCTCCTCACTGGGATACAGGACTGGCTCCAGTCCCTGCATCCTATGGCTACCCTCCTCATTGAGATACTGGACTGGCTCCAGTCCCTGCATCCTATGGCTACCCTCCTCGCTGAGATATAGGGACTGGCTCCAGTCCCTGCATCCTATGGCTACCCTCCTTGCTGGGATACTGGCTCCAGTCCCTGCATCCTATGGCTACCCTCCTCGCTGGGATACTGGCTCCAGTCCCTGCATCCTATGGCTACCCTACTCACTGGGATACAGGGACTGGCTCCAGGCCCTGCATCCTATGGCTACCCTCCTCGCTGGGATACTGACTCCAGTCCCTGCATCCTATGGCTACCCTCCTCGCTGAGATACAGGACTGGCTCCAGTCCCTGCATCCTATGGCTACCCTCCTTGTTGAGATACAGGACTGGCTCCAGTCCCTGCATCCTATGGCTACCCTCCTTGCTGGGATACAGGACTGGCTCCAGTCCCTGCATCCTATGGCTACCCTCCTCAAAGGGATACTGGCTCCAGTCCCTGCATCCTATGGCTACCCTCCTCACAGGGATACTGGCTCCAGTCCCTGTATCCTATGGCTACCCTCCTCGCTGGGATACTGGCTCCAGTCCCTGCATCCTATAGCTACCCTCCTCGCTGGGATACAGGCTCCAGTCCCTGCATCCTATAGCTACCCTCCTCGCTGGGATACTGGCTCCAGTCCCTGCATCCTATAGCTACCCTCCTCGCTGGGATGCTGGCTTTTTTCCTGCATCCTATAGCTTCCCGTCTCACTGGGATACAGGGACTTGCTCAAGTCCCTGCATCCTATGGCTACCCTCCTCCCTGGGATACAGGGACTGGTACAATCGGTAATATTGTTGGATTTCTGACGCTACTAAGCTCCAGTTTTTCCAACACTCTTCATACAGGTATCCTAGCCACTGTTCAGGATTTCTGCTGGGAGATTGATACCCGGGACTGAACCTAGTCTTATCAGGGAAATAAAGAGAAGGATCCTGTGTTGCACTGATTTTTTTTATTTTTTCCCCCCCAATTATTTGCAACAATTTCTCCCACAGGGGAGTACTTCCAATTGAGATTGTCTCTGCTTGTTTTTGCACTATGAAAGTATAAGGTACTGTAGACCTCTTAATTACTCTAGCAGACTCAGTCAGGAGCAGGTGAAATTTATTGCTATGGCAACACAGGCGGCCAGGGAAATGGAGGAGGGGATGGGGACGGGTAGGAGTAGGTGTAGGGTTTCAGTGATCATCTGGGAGCACTTGTACAGGAGGTTCTGTCTCTAGAGGACAAGTCTTTTCATTCATTGGCCAGTCAGGCAAGGATACATAATATAACAAACTTTTTTCTGATTTTATCCTATCATTGAAAATGTAATGTCTATGGTTAACTACCCATACTTATTGTTAATTTTTCCTGTTTTTTGTGTGACTTGGACAACCGTCTTGAAACTCTATGTATTACCCGTATTTGTAATCTTAGGTCCGGCGTCCACCGACTACGATATGGCTCCGATATTGTCTACGATGCTCCTCCCGATACAAAATCAAAATCGCATCGGAAGGTCACCTAATATCGGGGCATTTGACTACGTTTCTACGATTAGACACCGATAAAAACCCCATACAACGCATGGTGGATTGGTATGTCTAGACATATGTCTACGATTTTGCATCTTCCCGATATGGCACCGATTTTGACATTTTGTATCGGTGCCATATCGGGAGGTCTACGATTCTATCGTGGTAGGTGGACGCTGGGCCTTATAATGGAAGACCACCTCCTTCTAGGTGAATTATATGTGAATGAAAAAAAAAAAAAAAAATTAATGACTTGAGCAAGTCTAAGAGGCACCTTACCCGGTTATGAGACACAGAGGACATCTGCGCTGTTCCCAGATCCTCCCTCCGGACACCGGACCGGCCCCGGAGCTGCCTACACTAATAGCCGGCAGTCAGGTACCTCGCCGTGTCTGTATTAAGTGACATGCTTCCCCGCGGACATATGTTTACCTTTCTCTTGCCTCGATTGGTTACAATCTTATCAACTTCCTGCGACTGCGCACAGTGTCCCGCGTCCGTGTCGCGTCGAATATTCGCCGCTGCAGTGCGTCTGGAGAAAGGGCGCCATTTTCGCAGCGCTTACACCGACTTGGCTCATAGCCCGTGAAAATAGCCGGCGAAATCTGCGCCGATCACAGTGAGGACGATTAAAGCTTTTGTGGAGAGGGTCATGTGGGGTCGGGCCGGGAGTCAACCACAGGAGACAGGAGTCTGGAGCAGGGACACACCTGATACAGGTGAAAGAGGGGACGCCGGGAACCAACCGCAGGCGCTTTTGTTGAGTTTTGTAAAAAGCAGACGATATTTGGGGGACTCTCCAAGCAGATCTTCCGTGGCGCCAGCGCTAACTATTCTCTGCCTCACTGCAACACTGGTTCCCCAGGTATCCACTAAAACCAGGGGGGGGGGGAGCGTACATTTCTGTATCAAAAACAGGGTTAGGCCCGGCGTCCACCTACTATGATAGGGCACCGATATGGTCTACGATACATCTCCTGATAAAAAATCGCGTCGGAAGGTCACCTAATATCGGGGCAGTTGACCACCTTTCTGCGATTAGACACCGATAAAAAACCCATACAATGCGTGGTGGATTGGCATTTCTAGACATATGTCTACGATTTTGCACCTACCCGATATGTCTCTGATATTTGCTTTTTGTATCGGTGCCATATCGGTAGGTCTAAATTTCTATCGTAGTAGGTGGACGCCGGGCCTAACAGTCAAAAGTCGTTGAACTCAAATAACTCATATATTATGAGTTGGGAAATATTGTTAAATGAGCTTCACAGACAATCCAGCTGTTTCTTTGATTAGATTACCCCTTCGAATAAGCACATGTGTTATGTTGACAAACAAAACCCTGCAATACATAAGGTGTTTTTCACTGAAGAAAGTAATCCCTAACACTATGTCTGGGTTCACATAACAATGATTATTTAAACAGAAATGATTCTTTATAATTTACCATATAAAGATGTGCATCTCTATTCACAAGCAGAACACAAAATACTCCTCAAAGTGTTCAGAATTTAGGATGTTTAAAAAACTGGCGTATGGGACAGATTTTGTCCCTTATCTTACCCCTGGTATTCCCCCCCCCCCCCCATAGAATTAACATTGGGAACTCGTATCCAATGCACATTGAGTATTTAGAAAAAAATACTCAATGGGGGATTATGTCACAAAGGTTAGACCATTAGTCAATGTGAAGGGTGAGATAAGTTCAGAAAACTATGAAAGTTTACGGTCAGAGCTCGATCCCATCTCGTTTGAATCGCTACGTAATTCACATGGCTTCGCCTTGTGAGTTACTACGCGATTCAAACTCGATGAGATACGAGCTCTGATGCTATTTTCTCACCCCTAGTACAAGCTTGGCCATGGGAATGACATTAGAAAAAAATACTCAACGATCACCCACGTAAAGTGACAATACTACGCCACGGTCGTGGTGGAGTGAATGTGAGATGACATCATATGGATTTGCTAAGAATATTCTAATTATTCTGAAATTGTGATGCTATTTAATGTCAGTTCTATATAAAACTTTCATAGGTTTCCTCTGTAAAAAAAGGTAGATCGGAGCAGAGATACAAGCGGCCACAGGAAGTAGAGCGCAGGATATCTTCTAGGAGAATGTCATAAGTCATTACTAAATACCCATCAAAGTGTTCAGAATTTAGGATATTTCAAAAACTGGCGGATGGCCAGATTTTGTCGTAAAAAGGCAGGTCGGTGCAGAGATACAAGCGGCCACAGGAAGTAGAGCGCAGGATCTCTGCTAGGAGAGTGTGTTTTGTTTTGTAAAAGCAGACGACATTTTGTAAAAGCGGACGTCATTTCGTCACCGCGGGGCTGGCGCGCGGGTCACCTGTTTCGCGGGCTTTGCTGCGGCGTGTTGCGGCTGACCAGAGCGGGAATCACGATCTGCGGGATCAGTTTTGTTTACTTTGATGGCAATCTGGCGCCGCCGCCGACCCCAGCGCCGCCTGGCGTAGACGCCCGGCGCGCAACGCCTGTGAATTCACCCAATATCGCCCAATGTCGCACAACAAAGGGCGCTGTTTTACTGCGGTGTTGTGTTTGTGAATGAAAGCATTGTTCTGTATCAGAACCTGTTGTTTTAACGTGAAATAAGTAATATTTAGGTTGCGCACAACTGTATTAGGATAGAGCCATCCATAAAGTATGTTCGCAGAATTTCTAGAATTTGTACCCCCCCCCCCCCCACTCCCAATCTTGTACTCAATTGAAATTGTCTAAACGCACCCCACCCCCTCCAGTGCGTATGTACTTTATGAATGGCCCCTGGGCAAACTTGTACACGAAATATGAATAGAATTAAGGTAGTAGTCAAAAGGCCCAATAAAGCCCTTTCCATTGGCCGACGAAAATAGCGGATATTTTTTTTGTTGTTGTCCTGAAAGTCTATCGGTGGTGCCACTGACTGTATATTGGTATCAATTTATCAGTGAGGGTGTAGTGTATGCACTGTTTCTACTGTATTTTCTAGGTATAGATCATATTGGCATTGTTACATAATCTATGCAAAATTAATCTGTGAGCATTCTCTGCAGGGAGGTGTTTTATAGTAGTGACGATCGTGGATAGTGACCGTTTCCGTTGCACAGTCCAATTATCTTACCTGCGCATGTATGGCAAAGCTACATCCAAATAGGTATTAGACCATCAGTGATCGTTTCAACTGTGCAGGTCTATGCAACACCTTGTCAATACTAGGAGCATATAGTATGTTCATCATAGATGAATGACCATGCAATTATAAATGAATAACAGGTTTGAGTTATATTGAGCCTATGGATAGTTTTCTGTAACCCACTTGCACCCAGACAACTTGCCATTTCTGCAATTGCCTTTCTGGGATCCAAACACATCAAGCATCAGTGGGTCTTGAGGTATTTTGGTCTTGGGTGATTGGTCATGGTCAGCTGGGCACGCCTCTAAGAGACTGTAACACTGGCTCCCTGCTCTGTTCTCAATATCACATTGAATAGCACACAGATAGTGAAGGGATAGTTTGTATGCAGTACCCTGAAAGTCTATATGGACCCCTCTAAACTCTAGATGATGTATATAGCGCGTGCAAGCACGCTCTAAAAACATCTCCCAGGTCTCGTTTCCATTTCCCGATCTGGCGTCAGTGTACCCAAAAGGTCTGATTCCTGTAGGTATGGATATATTCTTTGCCCCGGGTACCAAAAGCCGGCGTATACCTGGAAAGATAGTGCGTATGAAAAACATAGTGCGTCCCTAAAATGAACTCCTATGGGTACTCGCTTGTCAGGAAAAGAGTGTTTGTCTGAGACAAATCCGGCTGAGATTCTGTACTGGAACACAATATCCTCGTCTGAATTCTAGGGTTCTATTTCACTGAGACAAGTATTATCCTCTGTAATTATCGATGACAATTACCCTTAAGTGGAATTCACACGGTGGGATTCATGCACCTCACAGGGTTAAAAACCTCATAAGATTCTGTTCCTTTTAGGGGTTAATGTTGCCAATAATTTCAGGGAGGAAAAACATGTCTCAGGGAAATGGAACCCTACAATTTAGACAAAGAAATTGTGTTCGAGTAGAGAATCTCAGCAGGATTTGTCTCAGAGAAACACCCTGTGGGGTACATGAATCACATCGTGTGAATCCCACTTCAGCAAGTTTCAGAATGATAATCCAATGAGATTTTGATTTCGAACACTTTAAAATTGCTAGGGACATTTTGACCCACTGCTGAGTAGCTGACTAAGTACCCCACCTAGCCACTAGCAGGCCAGCAAGCAGGGGGTTGTTTTTCAGTCGAGAGGATCTCAACTTGAGATCCGCTAAGATCGATCCGAGATCCTGAGACCGTCTTTGAGATCAATGGCGGAAAGTGTTTTTCTACACAGCCGATCTTAGGGGATATCAACTCCAAGGATCTCAAGTTGTGATACCTAACCCTCTGTGTAGAGTGATCTCAAATTCTATAGTGATCTTCCTGCGGGTAACCAGCTTAGGTCTAAAAATTACCTCTAAATCACCTATTATTTTTGTCCCTCATGATACCTTTTGTGAACCGATCTCAAGTTGAGACCGATCTCAAGTTGAGACCAATCTCAAGTTGAGACAGTTTTCAAGCATACCAGTAGGAATTTCACATGCGGCCCAAGTGGTGCAGTGACTGCACTTTTTCACTCTCTTTTCAAATGTTTCTCATGGTCATAATAAGCAAAAGAATAATTTGAAAATCGGTATATAGCTTTGCCAGGTTATTAGTTCGCTTTGCTTTATATATCTTCTAATTAGACTAAGTTTAAGCACCAGATAAAGTATCAACTGGTCTCAAGTTGAGACCGAAGTTGAGATCCTTTCACTTGAGATCCCCTGAGATCACCTGAGATCGTCTCAACTGAAAAACACCCAAAGCACCCCAAACGGTCTTATCTTAGTCTCAACTTGAGATCCCCTAAGATCATCTCAACTGAAAAACACTTTGGCCCTCAAACGGTCTCAACTTAAGATCGTCTCAACTGAAAAACAGGGCCCTGGGACCCGTTTCAATAGAATGCGTCACTAAGCCACTTAGTGACATGACTAGTGACAGCAATAGTGACAGCAATAGTGACAAAATTTAAGTCTCATTTCATAAGGCATGTCACTGTAGGGGAGGTGTGTCTTGTCACTGTTGTGGATGTGTCCCTAGTTTGGGACAAAACATGTGGGGTACCCCATCTCACATATTCATGTCCTACTGGGAACAAGTGCCATCAAGGTGAAAGTCACCGCAGAAATTAGTGACTGGCTTGAGTAATCCTACACTGACCATCAGAGCAACATTTGCTATGACAAAATTCAAATGTGAATATCGTTGGATTGCATGGGCCGATCTCCTTCATATTTGTCATGTTTATAAGTTTTATGTGTCCCTAACTGTGGTTAAAGTTTCGTAGCTTAATTCCTACGGGAAGTAAAGTTACACATTTGTGACAATAGAAGTGAGAGGGTAAACCCTCTCGCTATTTGGGACACAAAAGTGACACCAATAGTGACTGGACATCGGTCTTATGAAATGGGACAAGCCACTAATTGCGCCTGTCTGTTATCCTATGTCCCAGAATCGTTTGTCCCTTAAGTACTGGACCGCGAAGTGCCGCTATTGTGTCACTAGACCCAATAACGGACGTCCTACAGACTATTGAAACGGGTCCCAGGATCACATTTTTGTCACACACCCCCTCCCCTCAAGGTGTCTTGAGTTCCGCTGTGAGTGTTCACTGGGACAGGTGTATCCTGCCATGTGACACAAATTTGCAATTTTTCCTTTAGGGGTCCCTCCCACCTACTACAATTAAGTCTACGATTAACCCTTTGGCCGTGTCGGCGACAAACTGAAAAGTGTCGCCGACAAACTCCTCAATTAGTCAGGTTTTGTCACCGACGAACTCGCTGCGCCGGATCCGTCCGAATCGTGTCGCTGTACTCTCTTCACAGAACCGATTATAATCGGGTCGGGCATTACTAGCATAAGGCCCGTTTCCATTGGCCGACGAAGATTACTTAGATTTTTTTAGTTACACAGAAACTCGGTGGTGCCACTGAATGTGCATCGGAAAAGACAAATCGCTGAGGGTAGTAGATTTCACTCAGTGACCTAGCTTTCACTCAGTGGTGGGTGGTGCCACATTGCATAATCTAAGCAGAAAAACTCGTGGGGCATTTCATGACCTTGGTTGTTTCCATTGACCGATTTTTGGCCAGCAGTGCCAAAAATCCGTTGGTGGATCCTGACTGTAGATCGGTAACGCGAGATCGGCCAATGGAAACGGGCCTTATAAGACAGCGACACACCGAATGTTTCCAATCACAAATTTTGCCCGACGGATCCGTCGGGTCGGTCAGAATCGTGTCGCTGTACACTCTTCACAGACCCGATTATAATCGGGTCGGGCATTACTAGCGTGGGGTAATGACTGACTCTGTCGGAGTGAGATAAAATTGAAAAAACCTAACCACATCCATAGAGTGTCTGGAAGGGTTGTATCATTTATCCTACCTCTAATAAAAATACTCCAAAGGCTTAACATTGGATTTCTTTATGTCACAGGTGTGACATGAAGTGTTGTTTATGTCACTACTTTCTGATGCTAAAAAAATGTGGAAATGGGGTAGGATAAAATCTATACGCCACTCCTTTGAGTTTATTTATGTCACGCATTTTGTTGGCTCCGTAATTTCACCAGTCTTCACGAGTCTTCGACTCGTGAAATTACGGAGCCAACAAAATGCGTGACATAAATAAACTCAGACTCAAACTCGTGACGGCTCTTCATATTATTACCGAGGCTACAAGAACTGGATTTGGACAAAAACTAAGCATTCCGTTTCTTAACACAGTCTTTCCAAAACATATGTGCAACCATTTAGGCATCCGCGTTGTTTTGATTTAAATCAAGAGCAAGGTCCAGCGCTCTAAACTCCATGTTTGAATGCCTAGAGCTGGCTATTATAAGCTATATTTAATGATCTCATTTAAACATCCCCTACCTTACACCTAAGACTACAAGTCTAAGTAGTCTCCAAGCTACTTTGGAAAATTGGCCGTTACGCTGATCTCTTCATTCCTTTCATTCACAAGACCCTTGTATGGATTATGAATCACAGTTCAAACATCTTACCCGCGGGAGTTTCCAAAATAACATCCCTATCGGCCAGTGTGGCCTTTCATAGCATACGTAAACTGTGATGCGGTGGGTGTTAAAACAGTGGGGTGTATTTACGGTATGGATTCTGCCGTAGATGTTAACGATATAGCACGTGGCCTTTTCATTACCAACATACACGGTCTTTCATGTACGGGCGCGCAAGGTGCGATCACAGGTTCCCTTGTTTGTTTTGTCCACAATCCACAAAACGGGGTTAACTTTCTACATTGTGTGGCTGGCAGACACAAAGCGGCACCATTGTAGGCACGGTAACTGTACGGGTTTAATCCTGCCATTGTCGACCCACCACATAAAAAGCCCAGCACGTGTAGATTCATTATTCTAGTAGTTAACACCTGCAAACTCCACCCATTGTTTTGGAGCTGAGCGGAAATAGAGTACCGTTCGTGGTTTGGCGTAAAAACTGCGCCACGCTCCGAAAACCAGCGTCCCATCTACTCAGACTCCACTGCGCGTGCGCGAGACGCTAGTCAGGCGTGCGTTCGATATTTATTCTCGTATCTCAGCTCGCAGCTACCAGGGATTAGGCGCTCCATTTAGGCATCTCTCCAATAAATTCCCCATTGACGAACGTGCGAATTTCACGCTACCCTTGTATATACTAAGAGCTGAATGGATTGAGAAGTGGGGGAGGGGGGTTGGGGGGTGGGAGAGAGCATTCCATCCGCCCCGGGTGCGGGGGGGGGGGGGTGACGGAAGGGGGGGGGGTGACACGCAGCCGCCCCCCCCTAGACTTGCTCAGGTCTTGGATTATGAGCATTCATTATATGATTAAACACAATCAGAATAAAGGTCATTAGGCCCAGCGTCCACCTACTACGATATGGCACCGATATGGTCTACGATGCACCTCCCGATGCAAAATCAAAATCGCGTCGGAAGGTCACCTAATATCGGGGCAGTTGACCACGTTTCTGCGATTAGACACCGATAAAAACCCCATACAATGCGTGGTGGATTGACATGGATAGACACATGTCTACGATTTTGCACCTTCCTGATATGGCACCAATTTTGACATTTTGTATCGGTACCATATCGGGAGGTCTACGATTCTATCGCAGTAGGTGGACGCCGGGCCTTAAAGTATCTATCCTTCTCTGACTGGCCCATGAATCAATACTTGCTCAAGTCTTTGATTGCGAGCAATCATTAAATGACTAAACACAATCAGAATAAAGTTCATTAAAGTATGCATCCTTCTCTGACTGGCCCATGAATCAAAGACTTGTCCACTATGGAAATCTCCTGTTTATGGCCCAAAACCACTCCCTGTAACCCTTTACTTCCTCATACTCCTGCCCCCTACATTCCTCCAGTTCTCTGGCCGCCTGTGTTGTCATAGCAATAAATTTCACCTTCTCCTGACTGTGACCTGATTGAGATCAAAGTGATAAGGTATCAATCTCCCAGCAGATATCCTGATCAGTAGCCAGGCTATCTGTATGGAGAATGTTGGTAATACTGGAGATAAACAGCGCCAGAAATCCAACACCATTACCGATTGTACCAGTCCCTGTATCCCAGCGAGGAGGGTAGCCATAGGATGCAGGGACTGGAGCCAGTATCCCAGTGAGGAGGGTAGCCATAGGATGCAGGGAATGGAGCCAGTATCCCAGCAAGGAGGGTAGCCATAGGATGCAGGGACTGGAGCCAGTATCCCAGCGAGGAGGGTAGCCATAGGATGCAGGGACTGGAGCCAGTATCCCAGCGAGGACTGGAGCCATAGTATGCAGGGACTGGAGCCTGTATCTCAGCAAGGACAGTAGCCATAGGATGCAGGGACTGGAGCCAGTATCCCAGTGAGGAGGGTAGCCATAGGATGCAGGGACTGGAGCCAGTATCCCAGTGAGGAGGGTAGCCATAGGATGCAGGGACTGGAGCCAGTATCCCAGCGAGGACTGGAGCCATAGGATGCAGGGACTGGAGCCTGTATCCCAGCAAGGACGGTAGCCTAGTATGCAGGGACTGGAGCCAGTCTACCGCCCCGCCCCCCCCCCCTACTCCTCGGGAAAAGGGAATTATAGTCAAGCATCGCCCTATCCAAACACGAGCGGCGCAGTGTAGGCCGTTTGTAAGGGCGGTGTGAATGGACTGGTTAAGCATTGTTGCGCCGGGGGTAGATCGTTAAGTGGACTCGGCGACCTCTGCTCCCTGACTGCTGAGCCAGTGGTGGTGGAGGTGGTGTGGGGGGATTAATAGAGTGTAGAATATACCACAGGACGCGTGAACAACCACACCCTAATCCATGCTTAGATGCGGGTGGTCCTACCTCTCTCACACCCCCTCACACACCTCTCACACACACCTCCCACCCCTCCCTCGCCCCACTCACACAATTTGCGGATTTTTTTTTTCATCATCACATAAAGCAGCTTCCTTTGCGCATGCTCACCGGCGCCTTTTTTGGTGGCGCCACCATGCGGATGATGTGATATGAAAATGTGATTATCGTCTCGAGCTGGTATCTGCAGGGCTAAGACTGGGGCTAAGACCGGGGCTAAAACCGGATGTAGAGTGCCCCCGTGGGGTGTACCTCCACACTATGCACGAACAGAGGTCCATGGCTAGCCGCCATATGCTCCTACACACCCGTGGGATTGTGCGTTCACCTACAACAATAACAAAAGTTATCTTTACAACTCTTGTGAACTCATCAATGATGGGAAGGTGGTCGGCTGAAAGAGAATTAAGTTTACTCAGTGCTTTTAATTTTGCACTAGGGTTAAAGCCCTTACATGCTACGCGATTAGTGTACCTTCGGGTATATTTATCGGTGATAAAGAACCCTGCGATTCTTTACAACTTTTGTGATCTCTTCAATGATCATGATGGGATGGCGGTGTGATAAAAGAGAATCCCGTTTACTCTGTGCTTTTAATTTTGTACTGGTGTTAAGGCCCTTACCCGCTGTGTGATTTGTGTGGGTATATTTATCGGTGATAAAGTACCCTGAGATTCGGTGCTGTAACACGATGCCTAGTTGGATACTCTGTGTGATCATGGTATACCTGTGAGAAGTGTACCCCCTTGATGTTGAGAGGTACGTTTGTCACAGACAAACATACCTCTCTCAGAAATAAAGATCTCTTGCGATTATCTTTGAAACATGTTAAAAATCTGCCTGTGTTTCTTGTTGGACCTTGGACCAAAGCCCATTCATGGTGAAGGGAATTGTTGAATTGGGGAGCAGAATTTGTTGGTGACAGGTGCAAGTCAGACAGATGTGGGAACACAATTTGTCAGAGACTAGTGTACCCTGTCCTCTCCTCCTGCTGTGCAACAGGTACATTTATCAGTGACAAGTATACCTCCCTAACATTAAGAGAGGTACTTATATAGAACTCCATCGAGAATCAACCCATCCAAACAAGTGGAGTATTGTGTATTTTACCATTTGAGTGCAGTTCTGGATTTATCTCACCCTTTTCACTGACATTAAACAACATCACAATATCAGAATAATTCAAATTACTTTGCAAATCCAGTTGGTCAATAGCATAACATGATGTCATCTCATATTCACTCCGCCACGACCGTGGCGTAGTAATGTCACTTTATCTGGGTGATCTTAGAGTATTTTTTTCTAACGTTATTCCTTTGGCTAAACTTGTACCAGGGGTGAGATAAAGGAATCTCAGGAAGGGCAGATAAAAGCAAATTAAGTTTACTTTGTACTTTTAATTTTGCGTTGCGGTTAGAAGAGCACCTTACCACAAGGCACCGCCCTTTCTCTTCCTTTGTAGCATGTTTATGTCGGCTTAATAATCACCAAGAATCTCAAAGCGGAACTGAAGTGTATAATTTACTCATCATGGTCCAATTATATAAGGTTTTGACGTCTTATAACTTACATATCAAATGGCCCCGCGGGTGTAGCGCCCGTTTCTCTCTACAACAAAACCTCAAACATCTTTTAAAGGCATATCGGATATATAACGGTGGTGCCATCTGGCGGTTTTTAAATATTGTCAATTATCATGGAAAACTGGTTCCGTGGGATCAACTTTACTTCAAAATGAATAAAATAACATATGCATTTAAATAATTTCTTTAAAACCTATAGGTTTGTCAGCATGTTATGGCGACCCAAGCTTGGGATACCCTGAGGGTTCTACTGATGTTTTTTTGTATCACTGATGCTTATGGAAATAAAGGCTGCTAATAATAAAAAATAAATATATAGCTTTTTTCAGTTTATCCAATCCTAATAGGTAAATTAAGCCGATTCATATTTGATTGTATCACATAGGAAAGGTACTAAGAATAGGATTTTCTTCAATTATCTCAAAAACAAGGACGCTAAGCTATGGGTTTTAAAACTGAAATGTGTAGTACTACACTTACTATAGTCTGTGAAAGTTTAAAGAAAATGACATGGTTTACCTATGTGAAAAGTAACTTTATAGAATTCCTATATATTCTATTATAATATTATCACAATATCAATCTCTAAATGTAAATCTATCACGGGGGTCCCCTTTTTTAATATTGATATGTGTTCTACAATACTTTAAGCTCATCATATTAAATTTTCAAGAAAATGACATGGGTTTTACTTTTCAATCCAAATTATCCGATATGCCTTTAATCGGGTCTAAAGATGAAAATGTAATTTCCCTAAATATAGCCTATGCAACCAAGCGTGGAATGCTACAGAATATAAAGGATGCATAACAATGATCACACACTCTGACTCCAAACAACAGTGATTAACCACTATAATAGAATATCATCTCGATAAATTCGTATACAACACAGCTGAGAAAGAACAATCCTTCCTCTAGAATACAAGGATTACGCCTAAGCTTATAGACAACACACATTATTCCCTTTCTTAATGTGTTACCTACAAGAGGGTTTATCTAATTGTCGGTGAATGTCTTGTTTATACTTGGAGCTTCTTTGATGTGCCCACATCCCCGGCAGAGACTGAGTAATCCCGATGGGCGTCCCATTATCCCCTCATTTGCCCTGGGCGGCACACAATTGGTCAGTTTGTAAACGTATTACCCTCTGTGTCCAGCCTGACCGTGAAATGGTAAGCCGGGCCGGGCGGGCGGTCAGCCACCGTTAGGGGGCGTTCTGTACGTACGGCAAGGGGGGGGGGGGGGCAGTTTTCGTAAATTGTGGGGGATGCTTTTCCATGTCGGCAATTTTTTTAATCTGGTATTCATTTGGGGGTTAAGTTAGTACATATGTACGTATGTATGTGTGTATGTATGTATGTGTATGTATGTATGTATGTATGTATGTATGTATATTATAAATATACACACACACATGCATATATAAAGTATTCCTCTCTGTGTATGTGGGGGGGGGGGGGGGACTTTTTCTGTTATTCTAATTTGAGCATAGTGGTCTTTATTTTCGGAATCTATTTTCCAAACCACTACAAACATGTGAGTTTCCCTTTTAGTCTATATTTTTAGCCTCGTTTTTAAATGTGACCTTGTATTTACCTTGTGATTTTGCCTCATAGTTTACATATGACTATCCCTCGTAGTTTATCTATCTCTCTATCGTATAGTTTATCTATCTCTCATAATTTACAAGTGATTTTCCCTCATAGTTTACATATGACTATCCCTCGTAGTTTACATATGGCTATCCCTCGTAGTTTACATGTGACCTTCCCTCGTAATTTACATGTGACAATCCTCCGTAGTTTACATATGACAATGCCGCATATATATATACTCTATACAGGAGACCCAATAAGTATTTCTATATGCCTCAAGACTTCACTTTATACCTAGGAAGCTAATTTAGCTCTAGGGTAGCTCAGTTTTCGATATGGGGATTTTTTAAACGATCCATATTAAAAAGCGCCCCCCCCCCCGTGTGGTACGTACTGGCTAAGTTTTTTGGGATTAATTTTAACGCTCTATATAAAAAAAAAACGCCCCCGCCCCCCGCGTGGTACGTACTGACCGCTCCCCGGTGCGGGCCCGCCGTCCGGCGACCTGAGAGACAATCCCCCGGCCTATTAAAACGCCCCGCGCCCCGCACTTGAACACCGCCGCTGTTATTCTTTGTACAAACACGCTTTGGGAGGCGTAAATCTGGGGAATCAGAACGCTTTGTCCGACTATACAGGATCTTAACAGATTAATCTCAATAAGGATGAGACGGACTTTGAAGTCGGGGTGGGAGACAGTGAGGCTGAGGGCATTGTCCGGGGGAATGTGGGTAATCCTCAGACCCGGGGGCAGTGTGTATATATATAAACCCTGTTTACATTTACCTACCGATAAACTTGTCGGTGAACACCGAAGGACTAGAAAAAATTCTCTTAAATTTGTAGGTGAAAATATTTAAAAGAAATTTTGAAAAATCGGCAGCCGATTTGTAGAAATCGGTGCCCGATTTCCCATATATTGGAAACATAGTTAAAAAGTTGGCGGTAGTTTAATTTTCCGAATAAAAAAAAAATCACTCCTGATAATTTTTATGCTGACGAATTAAACACAGATTAATTTTGTTGCTGATGAACTGGGACATAGATATTATAGAAAAATTGGTTGGCACGTAAAAATAGGCTACCGACATTAAAAACCGCCGATCTATGTGTGATTTTTAGTGTTCGCAGCATCCTCCCCCTATTTGTATATTTGAAGGAGTGGTTCCTGAACATCACTGATCATTTTGTCAGCAACTCACAATTCGTGACAAAATCAAACCTTGTTGATTTCATTAGTGTAATTTTTGTCGGGAAGTGGTGGCTAAAAAAGCCCCAATTCTGAGCATAATTCAGTCCCCGATTTTTAGAAAATTTCTGTGTTTTCACTTGCTGATTTGGGGCCATCCATAATGTGTGTATGCAAAATTTCCACCCCCGCCCCCACCCCCTCACAATGTAGTACGCAATAGAACAAGAAAGGAACATACGCAAAATTCCTCTTTTTTTATTTTACCCTGCTGAGCCCACCCCCCTTAGTGCCCACATATTTTGTGTATGGCCCCTTTCTGACAAAAATTATTGAAAAGGAATTCGTCGGTAGTTGCCGACAACTCTATCGGGAGGCAAAAGTCGGCAGGTGTAAACAGACCTACAGGTGGCCTGGCTTTGTCCCCAGGTCAAGGTGACCTCTGAGACGGACTCCACCCTCAGAGCTTCACAGAGAAACCTGTAGACCTGTGTACGCTCTAAGTAACGTTAAGTCCGGCCGCTATCTCCACACTCCACACCTCCCATCCGCCCCGTGGCGCTTTCAACAGTCCTCACCGGAAGTAAGCCAGATTGACCCGGGACCAAAGACAGAACCGCCACCAACCCGTTTCAACGCCGCTCCCAGGCGCGAAAATCGGGTGAACTTAGTTTTACTGGTGTCTCGCATTTAGCTCCAACATTGTGCTTATAATTATACCAGTTCAAGAAGTGAAAAAAAAGAATATTTATGCAATCAAAGTATTTGGGAAATTATTGAAATTTGCACGCGTATATGTGTATGCCGATACATGTATATTTTTGTTCTTAGACATATTTCGGTTTATTTCCTGTGGGTATGTATATGTTATTCGGAATTTTGGGGGAGTGGTCTCCGTCAGAAAAAATATTGCCCAATAGTCGCGGTATGTATACATATATTTCTAGCATCGGATTTCCGATGGGATAGAAAATGATGTACAACGACGAGAACCAGCTAACACCAGACCCTGTAAACGCACTGAATTATGGGATACCTTAATATGGTCTATAGACTCATATACAAGTCACCAAATTAAAACAGAAAACATGATTTCAAGGTTAGGCTCAAGGAAAAAGTCCACGAGTGTTTAGTGACTACGTCAGCCCTACACGTCACACGTCACGTGAGCCGTCTGACATGATGACGTCATCATGACGTTCCTATTGCCTCGTTTTGGTTCAGATCAGCTCGGTGTATTAGAGAGACTCAGGACTTGTTTTTTTAAATTTATTTAATTTTTTTATTTATTTCAACAAAATTCACCAAGGTTCTCATCTTGAAGTGATCAGTTTTACGCGGGCTTTACCAGGGATCTCGTCCTAATCAGCTTCCGGTACGACGGGCTGTCAGCTGCCGGTGTGCTGCGACAGTTTGTTACCCTGCAATAAACTGTTATTATCGCCCACTCAATATGCGCATGTGTCTGGACACATTCTTCCTTTGAGCATGGACTTTTGGACATACTACTATTTTCATGTGATTTTAATGTAAATAAAAGAAAAGAATAGTATTTCATCAACAGAAACTGGACTTCAACACTGGGCATGCTCGTGCAGGCGCACCAGATACTAGTGGGCGATAATAACGGTTTATCACAGGGTAACAAACTATTGTACTACACTGGTGACCACCTCTCACTCGCCCTGTCCCTAGACACTCACTCGTCCTGTCCCTAGACACTTACCTGCCCTGTCCCCGGACACCCACTCGCCCCATCCCCAGCCCAAGAACAACACCAACCATGGACACTTACTCACCCTGTAATGGACACTCAATTGTCTTGTCCCTAGCACCGGCTCCGGACACTTACTCGCCCTGTCCCCGGACACTCATTTACCCTGTCCCCGGACACTCATTCACCCTGTCCCCAGACACTCACTCACCCTGTCCATGGACACTCACTCACCATGTCCTCGGACACTCGCTCGCCCTGTCCCCGGACACTCACTCGCCCTGTCCCCGGACACTCACTCGCCCTGTCCCCGGACACTCACTCGCCCTGTCCCCGGACACCCACTCAGCCTGTCCCCGGACACCCACTCAACCAGTCCCCGGACACCCACTCGCCCTGTCCCCGGACACTCACTCCCCCTGTCCCCGGACACCTCCTCGCCTCGTCCCCAGACACCCAATAGCTCTGTTCCCAGCCTTGGAATGTCACCGGCCTCGGACACTCACTCAACCTGTCCCTGGACACTCATTCGCCCTGTCATTAGCATAAGTTCAAGGTCGTTTCAAATCGTGCGTTACCCGTCCCATTATTCATTTGGTCAGGGAACCAGTCTAGGCCAGGCTTACCGCTGCAGCGCCCTCTACTTCCCCGTACGTCAGATCCATCTACGTCACGTGCCCAGCGGGTGGGCGGGGCTTAACGTCACCACCTGTCAATCATCCTGAACTCTCCCTGCAGTGGCGCCCCCTACAGTCAATGAGCCTTGGGATACTTTCCTCCTATAGATTCCCGAGGTCCATAACTATAGTGTAGGCTTCTGTGCGTGTGTATATAAACTACAGTGCATTTATGTCAACGCCAGGTCTAATGCTTTTAAGTAGGTTTACTTTTCTCATGCAGAGTTTGGAGTCTGCATTTAAACGCTGCTGCCATTTTGTATTCGCACAGAAACGTACCTTGACTGGCACTCCTTGTCCCCCAGTGATGTATTAAAGAAGAAACCAATAAGTTTTGGTCAAAGTCGTCGTTCTCCACGAGTTTGATGCGGTGTGATATGAACGAGGCGACGGCCGAGTGAATATTACATAGCATTCAAACGAGTTGGAGAATGACTTCTTTGACCAAAAAGAGTTGCTTTCTGTATTTATCTCACCCCTGTACACACTAAAAAGCATGGACAACACACAAGATATAAACCATGGAGAACGGACTGTAATACTCGGAGGGGCATGGAGAACGAGTTCCCAATGTTAAGCCTATGGACATTTATTCCGGGGGTGACGTATTGACGGATTAATACCGGTCACTAATGGTCTCCAACCCGGAGTAATTTCATTAAATGCCAATTAAACAAACTACTTAGCCGCCCGCAAGCCGCCACCCTCCGCCCCTCGGCACCCGGGTCTCCGATTCAAAAGGCAATGCCAACCGGAGTGTGTTTGCCGTTGTCGGCGTGTTGATCGAAAGGACCCTGCGTCAGAAAGGAGGCGAGAAACAATGCCGCTGGTTTCTCTAGCGTGTCTTACGTCAACAAGCCTGTCCGCGCTGGTCCCCAGGTGATATTTTAACCCTTTAAGGACGAGTGTCCATACGCCCTACAGAGGTTACTAGTCTCCCTATTATCGCCCAGGGTAATTACAAGTTCCGCTCGCGACTGGCTGGCCTCACTACGACAACATGAACCATAGTTTTCCCATTTATATTTGAAAAACCTGAATATAATTTCGGATTTATATGTAGAAATAGCTGAAATTTCCATTATTGACATCGGATTTCCCATTTGAAGATTTATAAAAACCGATAAACTGCAATAATTTCGGGTTACGGTTCAAGGTCTATCACCATACAACGTCGGTAACCAGCGCACACCGGGGCTTGTAAACAGATTGAATTCTGGGATACCTCAATGGGGTCTATGCCTGAGCTACAACCATAGGGACAGATGAAAGTGTTAGTGTATACTCCTAGAGGACGAACACATTATTGGCTAAGCCATAATTCAATGGTTTCTCCACGTAATGCGATGGGTAATCCATAAGATCATGATTTTGCAAGTAATATGATATACTATAATTATATCTAAATTCTCATGTTAAGTTTCATGTTTATTCATTAATTATTTTAATATAAAATCAATATATTAAATATCAGGCAAATGATGCCTTGAGACTTCATTCGGCCTGGGCCGGTTGATGCCTCAAGGCACCATTCATCCTTAAAAACCCTTTAAGGACGCATGATGCCTGGAGGCATCACCGCACTAAAGACGCATGATGCCTTGAGGCATCACCGCACTAAAGACGCATGATGCCTTGAGGCATCATTCTCCCAATATTAAGAAAAATGTTTTAACAAAGAAATGATAGAGCAATATTCATTAAATCTTCAGAAAATGTAGATATAATATCATATTTACTATTTCTATTAAAAAGAAATAAAATATTTATGATTATGTATCATATTGCATGATTACAAACTTGGATATCAATTTTAACTATTATGTGGCCGTCCTGTAGCCAGACACGCTGCCACCAGCACCCGTCCTTATGGGAGTAGCTGGACCCCTGGCAGCCGTCCTTAAAGGGTTAAAGGGTTAATACCACGCCCACTAGGTGGTGTGTGTGGGGGGACAGGCGGCCTGCTATTGGCTGCTGGTGGCGGGACTGAGGTGGGAGGGAGGGAGGGAGGGAGGGGCTGGGGTACACACCTTAGTGGGGTGGTGTGGCAGGGAAGCGCCAGTCAGCTGTTAGACGCGCTACCTGGCGGACTAAAGTCGAACCACGCTTATAACACACATGACTTGTGACCGCGTTTAGATCTAGCACCACACCTGGAGAGAAGGTGAGGGTGAGTGAACCGGGACCCCACACTGCGCTAAGATACTGGAGGAACCAGACCTCCCTCACTCACCACTCAGTATCACCTGGAAGCAGCCACTCGGTATCCACCTCGGACTTGATACTACTACACCACATACTATCACTCCATACGGATACCTAAACCAGTTTTTGTACAAATCAACTTTTGCCGTCACAACACTTCAGTGATTATGGTGAATTAAGTTTCATGAAGGTGTTACAATCGGATCCAGGAAACCTCGCTTATTATTATTATTATTACTACTAAGAACAGGGTCTACATCCATGCCCCGTGTGATCCGGCACTGATCATACGGAGACCCTATACTACATTAACACTGGTAACACGGGACCTACCTACATCTACCTACAAACCCACCTGTAGGCACACACCATGCAGCACTTGTCTTACTACTACGCGGCGGCGGCGGCGGCCGAGAGCTTCAAGCAGCACGGGCTTCCCTCCACTTCCGGCCCGATGCTGGGGGCCCCGCCGCCGTCCAGTCTCTTCTCCATCGACGCGATCCTCGCCCCGCGGCCGCCGCTGCTGCAGCCCCGGCCGGCGCACCCCTACTTCCCGTACGCCGCCGCCGCCGCCGCCGCAGCCGCCGGCCTGCCGCACCACCACCACCACCAGTTCCTCGGTACGTACATTTTAACAGTGTTTGGTCTCAACTGGAGTTTTAGAGTATATGGAGTTATTTAGCACCAGTTCCTCGGTACGTACATTTTTACAGTGTTTGGTCTCAACTGAGGTTTTAGAGTATCTGAAGTTATTGAGCACCAGTTCCTCGGTACGTACATTTTTACAGTGTTTAGTCTCAACTGAGGTTTTAGAGTATATGGAGTTATTAAGCACCAGTTCCTAGGTACGAAGATTTTAACAGTGTTTGGTCTCAACTGAGGTTATAGAATATATGGAGTTATTAAGCACCAGTTCCTTGGTACGTACATTTTTACAGTGTTTAGTCTCAACTGAGGTTTTAGAGTATATGGAGTTATTAAGCACCAGTTCCTAGGTACGAAGATTTTAACAGTGTTTGGTCTCAACTGAGGTTATAGAATATATGGAGTTATTAAGCACCAGTTCCTTGGTACGTACATTTTTACAGTGTTTAGTCTCAACTGAGGTTTTAGAGTATATGGAGTTATTAAGCACCAGTTCCTAGGTACGAAGATTTTAACAGTGTTTGGTCTCAACTGAGGTTATAGAATATATGGAGTTATTAAGCACCAGTTCCTCGGTACGTAGACCTTTACTAGAGTTAAAGAATAACTAAGGGTATAAACCACCAGTTACTAGGTACATAGAATTTTACTAGAGTTAAAGAATAACTAAGGGTATAAACCATCAGTTCCTCGGTATGTAGATTTTACAGGGTTGTAATCTCCAACTGGAGTTATAGAATATATGGAGTTATTAAGCACCAGTTCCTCGGTACGTAGACATTTACTGGAGTTATTTATTGAATATGTAAGGGTATAAACCACCAGTTACTAGGTACATAGACTTTTACTTGAGTTATTGAATTAGTAAGGTTTAATACCACCAGTTACTAGGTGCGTAGACTGCGACTGGAGTTATTGAATATGTAGGGTACAAACCACCAGTTCCTCGGTACGTAGATTTTACAGGGTTGTAATCTCCAATTGGAGTTATAGAATATGGGAGGTTATTAGCCAGCAGTTCCTTGGTAGGTAGACATTTGCTGTGTTGAAGTTTCATGCTGGGGTTATAGAATATGTGAGGGTAGGGTATAAACCACCAGTTCCTCGGTACGTAGATTTTTACAGTGTTTCGTCTCAAACTGTCTCAAACTTTTACTCTTGTAGTCTCAAACACAACAAGTTTGGAATTAAAGAATATGTAAGGATATTAACCACTATTTCAGTGGTTAATATCAGTCTCTGCCCTCAGTGATTAATTGGAAAAATGAATATTAGAAGTAGCTCACTTGTGGTTCGCTACCAACAGTTCGTCAGTACTAAGACTTTTGCTGTGGTACAGGTCTGAGTGAAGAACTCAAATTGGAGTCATAGCGAATGAATTCGGCTATCAATTCATTCCACAACTTTCTAGCCCCAGTGGTCAATTGGAAATGTGAATTTTAGAATTATCGTTTGTCATACCCCTGGTATTTTTCCTATAGACATTCTGAACTCGTATCCAACACCCATTGAGTATTTAGAATAAATACTCAATGGGGGATGATGTCACAAATGTTAGCCACTTAGTTAATGTGAAGGGTGAGATAAATTCAGGAACCTATTCAAGTTTACAATAAGCTAGTTTCTATTTGGCTGCATTTTAATTCAAATGATTCTTAGAATGTATACGGATGTATATGTACTAGAAAGTGTAAAATATCTAAAAATAAATATGTGAATTTGCGTAGCAGTAATGCTTTTAACATCCTTCTTGTAAACGATCACATTTCTCTCCACTGCGTCAAACCACAACGTTATAATACATCACAATCCATCACACAAAATTCACATTCCAAATATATGAGTGCAAATAAGATGAACGGAAGCACACAACTACATGAAGTACAAACTATACGTTTACGGTATATAATCAACCGTAATCCCTAATATCAATCATTGGTTTATATACCGCGGACCTTTCCATCTTTATAATCATTTTATCTTCCCTTTGATTATGGGCGCAAACAACCTGGATCTCTTAGAAGTCGTAAATAAGCCGGTATTTGTTTTGCCTCCTTGTATCTACCCCCTATTCTTAGTTTGTGAATTAGACACGTAAATCATGATTATAAGGAGTTAAGTAATGTTGGGGGTGTTGGGGAATGCCTCGCTGCAATAACTTATATTTATATATACATTATCTATGTAGGTGGGAGTGCAGTGCCATATATCATAATACGCACAGGTACTCAGTGTTACTTTTGCAATAGTGTATTGTGGAGCAAAATTAAAACAAGTGTCGCATATGGTGTATACTGGAGACTCCTATGTACAAAAAAAATATGGAGGTGAAAACAGACCCCTGGGGCAAGCAGAATCAAGAAAAGAATGGGTTTCCGAGATATAAATATAAAAAAAATAAAACCTGCAACTGCAGTGCCAATGAGAATCTCATTAAGCTTTCGACTAAGTGCATGCTTACGGATGCATGCCAAAGGAACAGTCTTTAATTAGGAAAGGTCGGTGATTCTTTCAAAATACCAGTGTTAAGAGTAATTAGGCGGTGTAAATGCACCGCAGGGCAGTGTGGATGACACATCAAACATAACGACAGGCATCAACTAATCTCCACTGTGTGGTGTCAAACATTAGCAGCAAATTAAATCCCTGTTAAAATCTCGTTAGCCTCCTGTTTGTGCAGATCAAAGCTTAAAAACTAAAAACAATAATAAACATGTAAGTATACAGGTATGCATACACAGGTATGCATTTTGTATTTACCTCGCAGTATATCTTGTATGAACATTTGTATATTTTGGTCCACAGTATAGATATGTGTATTCATTAATATACAGTATAGATATGTGTATTTATTAATATACAGTATAGATATGTGTATTTATTAATATGCATTATATATATATATATTTATATATTGAGGCGTATTTATTAATATATATATATATATATATATATATATATATATATATATATATATATATATATATATATATTAAAAACCTCAATGGGGAATCATTATTACGTCACAATAAGTGATAAACGAAAACCAATCGATCAATGTGACCAGAGTGAGATAAATTCAAAAACCTATGAAAGTCTAGGGTCAGAGCTCGTATCCCAACGGGTTTGAAATGCGTAGTAATTCACAAGGCGAACAAGGCGAAGCCGCGTGAAATACATAGGTTTCCTTTATGAAACTTTTGTATGTGTAGTTTTGAACAGGTATATATATATAAGTATATACGTGTATATCATCCATTTACGCATATAGAGGGATACATTTTATATGCGCAAATATCTACGCATTGATACATCCATGTCATATACGCAAATACACGTGTTCATATACGTGATCAAACACATGGTATATCCAAATCCCGGCATCCATATAACACCTCCATACCCACACAGCTCGTGACAGGTGTATATAAACACGCGGCGTATATATCCCCGTATTCCCCAGCACGTACGTATACACACACCTGTACACACCGGGAACTACTTTCTACCTTTAGCCGGCCGCTGGCACCATGCCAACACCTCGTTAACCACTGAACTCTTTGATCCTAGTTAATGGCTAAGACTTAATCACGGGGTTAAGAACACAAGACGGACCACCCCGCGGGCGCCGACGGATGGTGACGGGGGGGGGGGGGGGCACCCCCGGCGCACCCCCGGCCTCGGCGACCCGGGTACCGGGAGGGGGGAGGGTACGGCCCGGGGGAGGGGTGTGTAGGGCGGGAGAGGGGCAGGGATTGTTTGTCAAGTCAGGCGGAGCGGATCGTATTATTTATAGGTGATCTTTTAGATGTGTATCAATTATATTTGTTTATTATTGTACCTGCGGTTATGAGCTATGTACAGTAGAACCTCGCGTAAGCGGCCACCCTCCGTTCCGGGCTAAAGTGCCCGCCTATAAATGCGGGTTGTCCGCTTACACGGGGTTGAAATCCATATCTAATAGTGGGAACCGTTCCGAGCAAAGGTGTCCGTTAACGCGGGGTGTCCGTTAGGTGGGGTTCTACTGTATATTGCCTGCTCCTACACATGTCGTATTGAAGGCCGTACCACACGCACGTGGCGTACGGGGAAGGTACGTGGCGTACGGGGTATGAACGTGGCGTACGGGAACGTACGTGGCATACGGGCTATGTACGTGGCGTACGGGGTATGTATGTGACATACGGCAAAACCCAACAATTCGTCCAAAATTTGAAGGTAAAAATTTGCTATTTTGAGGCATATGGTAATAATACGAAACAGGGTTACTGTGTCTGTGTGTGATACATTCTTGGTTAAATTGACAATCACATATGTACCTCTGCCTTCGGAATTGTTTCATCTGATCGTCAATGATACCACGTAATTATCACGTACAACCAAAATAACCCCGTTTCTGTATAATAAAGGCATTTTCAGGCTTCAACATTTTCCTGTCCGGATCTTATAGGGTCAGAGCTCGTACCCCATCGAGTTTGAATCGTGTAGTAATTTACAAAGCCACGTGAATTACTTCGCGATTCAAACTCGATGGGGTGCGAGCTCTGACCGTAAACATTCATAGCTTTCTAAATTTATCTCACCCCACACATTGTCTAATGGACCAACCTTTGTGATATACATGTATTCCCAAATTCTTTCTAAATACCCCATGGGCATTAGTACGAGTTTCCAATGTTAAGTTTTTATATAGAACGTCCTGACCATGCTGTACAAGCTACAAAATGAGATGCTAATTTACGGTATGTACGGACCGAGGCGTTTACGCCGAGTTCCGTACAAACGGTAAATTAGCATGGAGTTCTGTGACTTGTAAAAGCATGGTTGGACGTTATATATTTACTATATACCCGAAATTTTAAAAACAAATCAATTTCATTTTTATTAACAACCAAAATTTTAATAAATGTGCATGGGTAGGTAGTCCGTATTTTGGTGTACGGACCACTGGTCCGTACAGTATTTTTACGTCATATGCCGAAACGGTGCGTCTTTACAGTATATACGGTATAGGTATATAGTAAATGGGAAAAAATACCATGGTTAATATAATGCATGAGACCTATACTTGTGAGGCTGACATTTGAGTTGACTGATGTTTTCCAGTATCGCGTGCGTGTCACTGGAGTTCCGTATTGCCCTGTCGATCAAAGCGCCACCTGGATTGAACCACACTCGGGATTAGTGTATGATAATTACGACCTGAGCGGAATTACCCACACTTCAGTGTCAGGATGGTCATGATCTATGTGTGGGGATCTCAATTAGACCTCTATATAGGGCCCTCTCCCTGAGAGTTCAGGGGGTAATGTTATCTCCCATTCCATGCATGCTTCCCTAATATAAACCACTTATTATCCACCTAATACATAGTGTACCTAGAAAACACATGGGGAGCGTATATCGACATACCCGGAGCATACAGATATATCCACCTAATACATAGTGCCCATAGAAACCACATGGGCAGTATGTATCTACATGCCCTGATCATACAGATATGTTGTATGCTCCAGGTTGGCACATACATAAAATAGTCAGGAAAAGGTGAAAAATAGATACAATACATGTATAGACTAGTTTCAGATATCCGGGAATATCTGATTATATCTTTTCAAAAATTAGTATTATAGGAAAACTGACTTATCGCGCCTCGATCAATAACCGTTCCGATGTCACTGACTCACACATTCCTGTACCGAGGCGCATCTCAAGGAGTCTTAAACAAATTACAATGAGCAGTCACGTGAACAGTTTCTGTGAGAAAACCCAAACGTATCTGGACTTAAACCCCGCTCTTTTGTGTTCTACGTCACCGAAAGCGTGGGGACTTTGCCTTTGAAGTTCGGCGGATGAATACGCGTGATGTGATGCGGCCTGACGGCAGTTGTTGCGCGTGTGATGCGCCGGAAGAGCGTCTGTGCGCGTATCGGCGTCTGTATCTCACGTCTTCACGAATACGGAATATCATATCTGACAGATATCCAACTAGACTGGCCCCCCAGTCTCTGTACCTCTCCACCTACCCCACACTAGACTTGCTTAAGTATTTGATTATGAGCGTTCATTAAATGATTAAATACAATCAGAATAAAGGTCATTATAGTATGTATCCAAGCGAGGAGGGTAGCCGTAGGATGCAGGGACTGGAGCCAGTATCCCTGTATCCCAGTGAGGAGGGTAGCCATAGGATGCAGGGACTGGAGTCTGTATCCCAGTGAGGAGGGTAGCCATAGGATGCAGAGACTGGAGCCAGTATCCCAGCAAGGAGGGTAGCCATAGGATGCAGGGACTGGAGCCAGTATCCCAGTGAGGAGGGTAGCCATAGGATGCAGGGACTGGAGCCAGTCTAACCCCACCCCTCCTCTCCTAGATTCCTGGATTATAGTCAGAAGAAAGATTCTCTTATTACATTTTTTGAATGATTCAATGAATGTTCATAAGATTTGAGCAGGTCTAATTGCCAGCAGTCCCTTGTAACGTTCTCAGGCAGAATGATATCTGGAGACATGCTTAGGGTGCCTGGATTAAATCTGTCCCAAGCTGTTTTAGTCGGAAATATTCACCGAGTTCGAAGAATGAGTTGAATATTTACACGAGGTGTCATTTAAGCGGGGTTCTACTGTATACTTGTACACCTGTAGCCCAGCTCTTGTATATAACAACCAAGCTTCTACTCCACGTACATGTATGAGCTTCACGTACCTCGAGATGAAAGCCCATATTGTGTTTTTAAAGACACACTTACACCAGTTCGTAGAAGGATGTGAAGCCCATTCCTCTTCGCATAATCATTCAACATCAATCATTTATTTACCTGTAGATGTTTACGTTTCACGTCACTAGTTAAACACCCGGGGACCGCCGGCGTTTTTTCTCCCCGCCTCCACCCCTCCCCAGCCCGTCAGAAAAACACCTACCTGCCGCTCCCCCGCCCCCCGCCTCCACCCGTCCCCAGCCCGTCAGAAAAATACCTACCTGCCGCTCCCCCGCCCCCCGCCTCCACCCCTCCCCAGCCCGTCAACCCTGCACCTACCTGCCGCTCCCCCGCCCCCCGCCTCCACCCCTCCTCAGCCCGTCAACCCTGCGCCTACCTGCCGCTCTCCCTGCCCCCTGCTCCCCGCCCCTTCCCCCCCCCCCCGCTACTCCAACCAGTCGTGAAATTGAAGCGAAACCCAAGCCGTCGAAGCAATCTCACAAGCGCGCGGACGGGGGGACGCACGGCGTGTCGGTGGCGGTGCCCGGCGGCCGGCGCTGGCCCTCACGCCGCCTGCACGCCGCCCGCGGGCCCCGGTCTCCGTGTCGGGGGGGGGGGGGGGGGGGGAGGTGGCCGGGCGCGGGGGGCGGCGGGGAGTTAGCGGGATTCGCCGGCAGGAAACCCGACCGCGCCCGGCAGAAGGTGGCGGCGGTAAACGGGCAGGTGGCGGCGGTAGCGCTAATTTGACTTTTTGGTTGCAGTGTGTTTGTGTGGAGGATGAGGGGGGGGGGGGGGGGTGTCGCACGGGGGGGGGGGAGGGGGGGGGGTGATTGTGGTTGAAATGAGCGCTGATGAAGACGTCAACTACCAGGTGGCGCCACGGGGCGGTAGGTGATGACCACGTGACCGAGAGGGGGGTCATGTGACCGTATGTTGCTACTAACCGTGATTTGTGTGAAAGTTACACCCTGAGAATAGTCAGCCTCAAATAGAGACGAGTTTCTAAAACAAACACACAAAAAACACTCACTGTGATTCACTCCTGGTGTACATAAACAGGGCTCTGCATCAGCGACATAGACATGACTATCTCACCCTTGGTATCCTTTAACATTGGGAGCTCGTATCCAATGCCTGTTGAGTATATATCTCGTTTGAATCGCTACGTAATTTACATGGCCTCGCCTTGTGAATTACTACGCGGATCAATCTCAGGCTCTGACCCTATACTTTCATACGTTTCCTCTATAGTATCTAAATAAGTAAATATGCATATCTATGTATATAGAGAAGAAAAAACATGACTAAAGCATAGCCTACTTGGTAAAAGGAGCGGATATAACATCATGTCTGTTGGAGGCATTGTTTTGGAATTGTTAAATATATATCTCGATCCATAAAGAACGAATGCATAATCTTTGAAATTGTGCCCATCCTCCCACCCAATTCCCAATCATATGCGCCATAGAACAAAGAAGGGGCATACGCAATATTTCTAAAATTTGAGGGGGGGGGGGGGGGTAAAGTCCCCGACAAATTTTGAGGGAAAATTTACTGGTGACGAGAGTTGGATACATCTGAAAAATCATCTGCGAATTTCAGTAATTGTTATTATATTGTATACATTTGGAAACTTATCTGAGAAAGTTGGTATACATTTGCATTGGAGAATTTTAGCTATAGGACAAAGCAGTGTTGATTTTAGAAGTAACTGCAGTTCCTTCCGTGTCTTGTGAATGGGGTATGTTTGTTGGAGTGTGTTAGAGTGTGGTGTGAGGGGTGTGATAGGGGGTGGGGTAGATTTGTTTGGGGTGGAGTGTTAGAGGAGGTGGGGGTAGATAGAGAGGCACCCCTCCAGCTGTCAGCACCACTTTACTGGTCAGATAAACCCCGGACAAAAACACCCCCTGGACGATAAGGACCACGACGCATCGGCCCAGAACCGGGCACCGGTCTCAGGCCGATGGTCCACGGAGATTATTACCTTACCCCTCATAAAAAATGTCCATAGAAGACAAATGGGCAGCGTGTATCTACATACTTGGAGAATGCAGATATATTGTATGTTCTGGGCTGCAAAAGCCGGCGCATACAGAAAAATTGCGCACATGAAAAATAGTGGATGTTAAATACAGTATTTCTAAGGAATATGCACTTGGATATTACTACGCGTCAACTTCTCGGAGCATATGACCGCTTGTATCTGAAACCAGTCGATATTGTGTATACATATATCCACCTGAAAAAGTGTCGATAGAGAATACACGCACAATTTTTCCGTAGGCGCCACCCGGAGCATACAATATATCTGTATGCTCCTACACACTCCCTACGTGTTTTCTACGGACACTTTGTATTAGGTGGATATATCTATTTGTATGCTCCAGGTATGGTGATACCCACTCCCTGTGCGTTTTCTATGGGCACTTTGTATTAGGTGGATATATCCATATGCCGGTACATCCATACACACTCCCTATGTGTTTTCTATGGACACTAGGCGGGAAACAAAACCCGGGGGAGGCGGCCGTGTGACGGGCTTCGGGCGGGGGGCGGCCGGGGACACCCCTCCCGGCGTCCCGTCTACCTGTCCCAGGTCTAACACCCACACCCACACCTACACACCCACATCCATAGACTTGCACAAGATTACGAGCATTCATTAAATAATTAAACACAATCAGAATAAAGGTCATTAAAGTATTATCTTTCTCTGACTGGCCCACGAATCAAAGACTTGTCCACTATGAATGAAATCTCCTCTTTAGTGATAGTGATAGGGTATCAATCTCCCAGCAGATATCCAGACCAGTAGCCAGGGTATCTGTATGGAGAGTGTTGGGAATACTGGTGCTATAAACAGCGCCAGAAATCCAACACCATTTAATACCGATTGAACCAGTCCCTGTATCCCAGCAAGGAGGATAGCCATAGGATGCAGGGACTGGAGCCAGTATCCCAGCGAGGAGGGTAGCCATAGGATGCAGGGACTGGAGCCAGTCTACCACACCCACTAAACGTCGCCTGGCTATCACAAACCCTACCATTACCTGCTGAGATGGTGCCGTGAGGTTCACACCTCGGGACCTGACAGACCCCATCTGACGCCCGACCCCCGTGCGCCGCAATTAGCGTCTCTTCCCGGCGTCACCGAGTCGCCGGGCGCCGTGCGCAGGCGTCAGGGTCATATCCGGCAGCGTCTCGTTGTCGTCTGTGCGTCCCGCGAGGTGTCGGTCCACACGGAATCTCTCGGTCAGTTTGGCCCCGGTCAATTCGTCCCAGAAGGTGTCGGTCCGGTCAGTTCGGCCCGGTCAATGCGGCCTGCATGGTATGGTCCGGTCAGTTCGGCCCTGTCAGTTCGGCCTGGTATATGCGTATCGGGAGGTGTCAATCCGCACTGTCAGATCGGCCCGGTCAGGTCGACCTGGTTATTTCGGCCCGCACAGTACGGTCCGGTCAGTTCGACCCGGTCAGTTCGGCCCAGTCAATTCGGCCCGGTTATTTCGGCCCACGCGATACTGACGCGCGCCGGCGGTGTTAGATTCACACACCGGGCGATAATCGGGGGCAGACATCACGGGGCGGGTTGACGTTAGTGCCTACGTGTCGGGGAGATTGGGGTAGTGGTGGCTCCATCGAGGGGTGGTGGTGTCGCCCGACGCCCGCCCGACGCCCGCCCGACGCCCACCCGACGCCCGCCCGACGCCCGCCCGACGCCCGGCACCCACTGAACGCCCCGCCCGACACATCACCCAAAGCTTGCCCGATTCCTCTTCCGACAACCTTCCTGATGCCAGCCCGACGCCCGCCTGACGCCTTGCCAGACGTCTCACCCGACGACTGCCCATCGCTCATCCATCGCCAACCGATCGTCCGCCCATCGCACTCTGGTCGCCCGTTGTCCTTTCATAGCTCGCTCGCTAATGGCTCGTCCCTCTATCGTTAGTCCGTCCCCTCCGTCGCCCGCCCAGTTCCCGCCCAGTTCCCGCCCAGTTCCCGCCCAGTTCCCGCCCAGTTCCCGCCCTCTATACGCCCTATTGAGGTATCCCATAATTCAGTCTATTTTCAAGTTCCAGTGCTCGCTGGTTGCCGACGTTGTATGGTGTAGACCCTTGAACCGTAACTCACAATTATTGCAGTTTAACTGTTTTTATAAATCTTCAAATTGGAAATCCGATGGCAGAAATGGAAATTTCAGTTATTTCTACATGTGAATCCAAAATTATATTCAGTTTCTCCAAATATAAATCGGAAAACTGTGGTTTTGGTGTGGCCAGCCAGTCGCGAGCGGAACTTGTATTTACCCCGGGCGATAATAGGGAGTTTAGTAACCTCTGGAGGGTCTATATAAACGTGGCGCGAGGTAAACGTTCGCCGCTCGCTGTGACACTCGGCTGAGAACAGATGGTGACGGGCGCGAGTCGCCCGTCGCCGGCGCCGCCTCCTCCCGCCACGCGGAGCCGAGCCGCGCCGAGAACCACCCGTCCGGGTCGTCAAGCCTGACCGGAGAGGCGCAGGTCTCCAGCGTACAGCGGTCAGCTTATATCAACAGTATAGAAGGCCTTTTTCCATTGGCCGACTGTAACGACTTCACTAAACGCAAACACGATGGCAGGTATAATTCTCTGCATGCATCACCTTTTATCGGTACATCCATGGGTAGGAACATCATTAGTCGCGATATGATGGCGTCAGCAGTGCTAAGGTTCCTGACTGTATATCGGTGATGGCCAATGGAAATAGACTATTATATAGGAGAACGCAGAAAATCTACACCATGTTTGTCGGCCAATGGAAACGGTCATATATATATATGCCCGTTGCACTTGTCCCCCGTTCAGTTTTACAACCCAGGCAAAAATTCTTTTTTTATGACAGGATTTGCAAATATATTCATCTTTCATAAAATCAGATATTTTAAAAGTGATATGACCCACAATTCTCAGGAGATCGGTTTGTGCTTGGCTGGCTGCGTATACCTGACAATTTGTCTTGAAAATAAAAACCCATGTCTTTTTCAAGAAAATTGAATATGAAAATTTTAATGTGTTATGGAACGCACATTTTTAGTAAGTAATAAATAGATTACAATGATTTCAGTGAGTAATAAATACAACATTACAATGATTTCAGTGAGTAATTAATACAACATTACAATGATTTCGATCTGTGTGGCCGTATTCTCCTTGTAGTTGACACAACGTAATACTCCGAGCGATAGCGATTACTACGTGTCAACTACGCGGAGAATACGACCACGCAGATCCAAATCATGGTAATATTGTGTATTTACTATACACCCATGTCGCATATCCTGTAAATACTCACCGTTTCACCATGCAACGTAAAAATATCGTACGGAACACTGTTCCGTACGGCAAAATACGGAACACTATTCCGTACGCATCTACTAAAATATTAGTTGTTAGGGCATATTAAGTAAATTATTATATTAATATTGGGTATATCGTAAATATAATGCTTGTACAAGCTACAAACTCGATGATAATTTACAGTTAGTACAGAACTCGGCATAACTGCCTCGTTCCGTACAAACCATACATTATCATCTGGTTTTGTAGCTTCACGGCATGGTCAGGTCGTTCTATACAAGTATCTGTGGGGGGGGGGGGGGGGGGGTGATGACATAACACCATCGCCCCTTCACCATGCCTGAGTTTGCGCGGATGAATATAATAGTCTATGTATATGGCCGAGTGTGTGGTTTAGCGCCGGTAATCTGAAACCGAGGCTTTAGTCTAACTGGACATCAATACGCATGCGCGCGCTGTGCATTGTGGGAAATCATCGATTACCGTTAGGTGGCGCTGGGCTCAATGTTAAATCCAAATATAGGACCACACCTGCAATGCAACTAAATCCGATCGGCGAAGTCCCCTTTGTTCTCTTAGAATATGTCTGTGTGAAATGGGGATGTAAAGTTATACTCGGGCCTGCAGAATCGTGCGAAATGTAAACCCAACTAAGAACAAAACGCGTCAGTAACAGAATATACCGTTTGGATAATATATTCCGCGAGTAGTTTGTTCTTGTATGTTTGTCTTATAGAAGTTGATATAGATATGTGGTTATTGGATTTCACCTCTGTTTTATATGACAGAGCAGTTCAATCAAGTCTCAATATCATTATTATTATCTATTTTTTTTATCAGTAACACAAGGTTAGTTCTTCCACTGTAGGTGTAATATTTTTTTCTTTATTAGGGAAAATATTGTCAAGCCTAACTTAAAGCTGAATTGAATATGTTCCTAGGATGTTCACCATTCAATTGAGCATTATAGAGCATTGGGTAATAAAGTTATTGATTTTGCATCAGGTTCATTGTCATTGGATTTGATTCTAAGCTGACACCCTAGGTTTCAGAGAAATGATGAATTTGTTTGATAAATTTAACCAACGTTTAAAAGGATTAAGGCCCGACGTCCACCTACTACGATATGGCTCCGATATGGTCTACGATGCACCTCCCGATACAAAATCAAAATCGCGTCGGAAGGTCACCTAATATAGGGGAAGTTGACCACGTTTCTGCGATTAGGCACTGATAAAAACCCCATACAATGCGTGGTGGATTGGCATGTCTAGACATATGTCTACGATTTTGCACCTTCCCGATATGTCTCCAATATTTGCATTTTGTATCGGTGCCATATCGGTAGGTCTAAATTTCTGTCATAGTAGGTGGACGCCAGGCTTTAAACTGATTAGGTGAGATTTAGATAGGTAAGATAATTTAGAGCTGTGATGGAAAAATGGAAAATCATCATCTTGGGTAAATCATGTGCTAATAAAAAAAGATAAAAAGAAATACATGTTAAAACATTTGAAGCATTGTAAAACTACATGGCTGAGATTGAAAGGCAAAGCTTATATGGGATTATAGACAAAACAATTGTGTGTGATACTCAAACGAAAAGTATCTTCTATCGGATTCTATTGAGAAAACCACCAGTTTAACATAGAACGCATAACTTCTCCAAGTTCTAAATGGAGAGAAAACATCCTGTAAGTAAAGTGAGTAAGAGTTTCTAATGAATGTGATATTCACGACTCGGGTATGCAAGAACAATGACTACAATTACCCTAACGACCTACCGAAATAAAATAAAACAAAATTAAAAAAGGGGGTGCACCTGTAGAGATAATTATTTAAAATTTTCAATGTACTTTATTAAACCGACCACTCATACAGTCAGTTCTGACTTCTCGGAATTTAGAAAATAAAATAAATTAAACACGAAACAAAGGCGCCGGCTCCGGTTCCTAAAACCGATGTATGTGGTTGTTGCGGTTTTCATTGAGGTATTTAGGTAGAATGAGGAATGGTAATTAAAGAGTAGGACAAAGACTTCAAATCTGACTCCCATGATTGGCAACGTTTAACATTCCTGTGTTCCCCAGCACCATTGTAGTCCCGCAGGTGAGAGAGGGTGGGCAGGGCAGGGGGGGGGGGGGGGGCATATATATAGCCTGCGTACAACAAAATTTTCCTGAAATACTGTTACAACGGTCGCTGGCTTCAGCCTGGGATGTTATCCTAACTTCCCGATAATCGTATATCAATCCAGCGATTGGTGTATTGTTACTTTACATGCAAGATTGAATAACACTTCAATCTTGATTTCACTATTTGTTTTACCTAATAATGTATCATAAGTATATTCTCTGCGAGTTACATGTTTATTGATCCATTATTTCTTGATAAGACAATCATATATATATATATATATATATATATATATATATATATATATATATATATATATATATATATATATATATTGTAAATGATGCCTGAAGGCATCATTTACCCTTCACTGGAGAGTGCCTCAAGGCTTCACTCATCCTGAATGATTCCTCTATGTGTAAGGTAATAGAAAAAATAAAGAAAGATAACCAAAGAGACAGACAGAGAGAGGGAGGGGTGCAGATAAGAGATAGAGATAGATAGATAGATAGATAGAGAGACAGAGACAGACAGACAGACAGAGGGCAAGAGACGTTTTGGTTTGTAGAGCATTCTGCACATGAGAAAGAGTTCCCAATGTTAAACGTATGTTTCAAAAATACCAAGTGTGTGATATTATACACAGTATACAAGGATGGCAGGGGGCCAGTATAAAACATGGCTTCCTCCACGTCTCCTCCCCGTCTCCTCCCTTGTCAACGGGTCACTGATCACTAAACGAGTTGGAGACAACATGAAGCTCATTAACCTTCACTGGTCAACATAATTTACCACACTCTCTAATTAGGCCGCTTTATCTTCCCTCGCCGGTCACCAACATGAAAGGCCGCGTTGGCGTTTGTCACCTCAAGCAGTACATGCTTCATTGTGATCATTGCTCTACCCGTAAGGTGTAAGGGACAGGATGAAAGGCTTATCCCCATATTCCCCATGACCGATGGCGAAGATTAAAGGGATTCTTGTACTCTGAAGTATGCGTGAAATGATGGTTTTGTTTTTGCGGAGTTGGTTGGTTTATGAGTTCGTGAAGTGAGGATGGTGGGGGGTACGGTAGCGACACCGTGTGAGATATCTGTGATTTAATGTGATGTATATACAGAGACAATCAGGCACAAGATTCTTTGCAGTCAAATCTTTATTATCCACTTAATATAAAGTGTCCATAGAAAAAAACATAGGGAGTGTGTATCTACATACCTGGAGCATACAGACATATCCACCTAATACGAAGTGTCCGTAGAAAACATATAGGGAGTGTGTATCACCATACTCGGAGCATACAGATATATCCACCTAATACAAAGTGTCCGTAGAAAACATATAGGGAGTGTGTATCACCATACTCGGAGCATACAGATATATCCACCTAATATAAAGTGTCCGTAGAAAACATATAGGGAGTGTGTATCACCATACTCGGAGCATACAGATATATCCACCTAATACAAAGTGACGTAGAAAACACACAGGGAGTGCATATCGCCATACCCGGCGCATACAGATATATCTACCTAATACAGATATAGGGCGTTCCATATTTTGCCGTAAGGAACACTCTTCCATACAGTATGTTATACGGCAAAACGGTGCATATTTACAGTATATACGGCATGGGCATATATACACAATATTACCATTATTTCGATCTGTATGGCCATATTCTCCGCGTAGTTGACACGTAGTAATGAGTGGCCGTATTCTCCGCGTAGTTGACACGTAGTAGTATTACTACGTGTCAACTACGCGGAGAATACGGCCACACAGATTGAAATCATGGTAATGTTGTATTTATTACTCACCTTTCGGGTAATTATAGGAATCACTGATACTGACCGTCTCTCTTCTCTCCCTGACAGCGGCGGCGCAGGCAGCGTACGGCCCCGCTGCCTTCCCCGGGCTCGTCTCATCCGAGCTGCTCTGTATATAATCACTGATACTCACCGGCTGGTATTATATGCCCGCCTGCATATACTCCCTGATACTGACCGTCTCTCTTCTCTCCCTGACAGCGGCGGCGCAGGCAGCGTACGGCCCGGCTGCCTTCCCCGGGCTCGTCTCGTCCGAGCTGCTCTGTATATAATCACTGATACTCACCGGCTGGTATTATATGCCCGCCTGCATATACTCCCTGATACTGACCGTCTCTCTTCTCTCCCTGACAGCGGCGGCGCAGGCAGCGTACGGCCCGGCTGCCTTCCCCGGGCTCGTCTCATCCGAGCTGCTCTGTATATAATCACTGATACTCACCGGCTGGTATTATATGCCCGCCTATATATATTCCCTGATACTCACCGTCTCTCTTCTCTCCCTGACAGCGGCGGCGCAGGCGGCGTACGGCCCCGCCGCCTTCCCCGGGCTCGTCTCATCCGAGCTGCTCCGAGCAGGTCAGCGCAGGAAGCGGCGACACCGCACCATCTTCACGGAGGAGCAACTGGAGGCGCTGGAGGCCACCTTCACCAAGACACACTACCCTGACGTGCTGCTCAGAGAGGAGCTGGCCATGAAGGTCGACCTCAAGGAGGAGCGAGTAGAGGTGAGCAGTCAACCAATAATTACGGGAATTTTTTTTTCATTTTTTTTTCAATTTTATTTTTCTTAATTTTTTTTCTCATTTTTTTATTTCACCTCAATCTTGTGTTTAGTTTTTTGGCTTATCGTGTTTTTTATTGTTTTTTTTAATTGGTGCAATTCACCATGGTGTTACTATAGAGGAAACCTATGAAAGCTTACGGTCATAGCTCATATCCCGTAAAGATTGAATCGCATAGTAATTCACAAGGAGAAGCCGCGTGAATCACGTCGCCATTCAGAGCTCGTATCCCATCGAGTTTGAATCACGTAATAATTCATAAGGCAAAGTAAGGAGGACATTTTTGTTTGTTTTCTGTTAATTGCATGCAATTTGGATCTGAGTGGCCGTATTCTCCGCGTAGTTGACGCGTAGTAATACTCTGAGCGATAACGAGGAGTATTGCGTAGCGTCAACTACAAGGAGAATACGGCCACATAGATCGAAATCATGGTAATGTTGTATTTATTAATCACCTTTCGATACTCGGTAATCATTATTAGGAAAAACGTCTTGTGAATAAATAGAAATTCGATGCAAGCGCCGTGCGTTGTTTATATAAAATAGTTACTATAATGCCCGTCAGGTGGCCGAAAGAAAAACGTATTCTCCTAGTCGGAGGTATTCTACTTCAGTTAAAATTTAGCTTCCCCCCAGAAAAAAACAACATTCCTATATACCCATTAGCGAACTAACTAGAGTTACATACCGCTGCTGGGGGTGCATTAAATATAAGTTATGTGTCGAGGTTGACAGTTTCGTCCCGCTCTCATGTTTTCGTCCCGCTCTGACGAGGAGCGGGACGAAACAATAGCTGTTGTTGTTACTCGATAAGGGTCGCCATTTTCTTCGGAAGTGTTTTAGGTAAAGAATTAAGAATTTTTATCGATATTTGAAGGTATATAGGAATAAGGAAACCAAGTACCGGTAAGCAAAAGTCAAAGTTACTCGGTGAGGATCGGGAAAATTTTCCCGATCCTCACCTCGTAACTTTTGCTCACCGGAACATAGTTTCCCTCTATACCCGTATCCCAAGAAAGAAACCCCTCCTGGCAGTAAATCGTAGCAGAACACGCCTCGCCCAGTGAACGACCTTACAAAGGTCACTTTCCTTGATTCAGTGTCGTCTGCCTCGCTCCCCTCGGGAAATCTCGCCAAATACCGTGTTACACGTGATCGCCGCTAGGGGGAAGCCATGCAGCGAGTTGCGCGCGCAGCCGGATCTCAACATTATCCTTTAATCAATCTGTTAGGTGGCGCTAGTGGCTTGTAAAGCTGATAGCCGGCAGTGCCTGGTAGTGACACCCCAGCAGCGGCCGCGGCACCAGCGACAGCCACTTGTAACGGCTTTGTGGTGCTGCGTTCCGAGAACTTGCACCCCACTTCCGCCCGGCCACTTAGTCGGCCATTAGATCGTGGCCGGCACTGGGCGGGATTCCGCTCAAATGTCAGTGGCAGGCTGCTTGCCACAATACCACAGTCTTCTAATTAGGAGTAATGCGCGATAAGCAGGCTCACGCCATTGGTCGGATTTGTGCTCAATTCCATTAAATCCTCTTTTTGTATGGGTGTTTTTTCTTTACTCTGTCGCTCTCTCTCTCACTCACTCGCTCTCTCTCTCTCGCTCGCTCGCTTTCTCTTTCACTCGCTTAGACTTGCCTTAGTCCCTGTGTGCTATACCCACCTCTACTTTTTGAGGATCGCAGAATGGTGATCCGAGGTCGAAATCGCTGCTCCAGATTTTTTGCGGAACGCATCTTAACTATGTTGCCATCTATGTATATCCAAGTAAAAATCTAATGAAACTTTCACCATGTCACTAAAAATGCGGTGTTGTAAAAAGTAATGACACAACATAAAAATAACAATACCACAAGACACGATCCGACATTACTGGAGCAAGGCTTTTCCCACATTTCTTTGAACAACGAACACCTGGTGGGATATTTGATTCCTGCGCCTGTAAGAGGAACCATACTTATAAAAAAATAAAAATATTGCAATCCACTCCATCCTGATTAATAACTTTAATAATTCAATGAATTTCGTAATGAGAGACTTGAGCAAGTCTCTCGCTCGCTCTGTCCGGAGGCTAACACTCAGCCTCTGCGGCCTGCCGGGTGAGGGCGCTGTGTGGGGGGTGGGGGGTGGGGTGTGGGGGGGGGGGGTGTCACCAAGTCGAGCTAATCTCTGTAGCAGCCCGTCGACACTTTGTAGGGCCACTCCACACATTTTACACGCAGAGTTAATGCTCTGTGGAATCACACCTTAAAAAATACCCTATCAGATTGTGAGCAATGGGGCCCAGGGTTTCTTCATTCACATACGCAAAATTGTTAGAATGTCGTTATTTTGCTAAAAATTGTATTTAAAAAAATCAATCTGGTCAAAATTATATATTTTCTAAAAATTAAAAGTAGAGGAGCCCGATTTACGAAAATCGGGTCCGATTTACGAAAGATCGGGGGCCTGATATACGAGAAATCGGTCCCCGATTTTTTCCCCAAGGGAGTTCCCATATAACATGTAAAAAATTTCTGGTTGCTCGGAACTGTGACTTGCGCAAGAGTTAACTATGTATGTGTGCATGGTGTGGGGGGATTAGTGAGAGAAAATAAACCCAGAGTCATAGAAGTAATGCAAAGGGTAGCGACAGACTCCGTGAAACAGAAGCCATGCAGTCGTTCTACTCGTAGCAAACACCTCTCAGAGACACGGCTTCAAATAATCACATTCATTACCGCTAGGAGGATTAGGCACGTGTTCTCGCAGTCACGTGATAAATCTCGCGAGACGCCGCGAGATCTAGATTTACATGTTGTCAACACAATCTCCCCCCACATCTTTCACCGAGTAGTGTCAGTAATGGAAACGTGCCGAAATTCATGAAAATTAATAATACTCCTCAAATTCTCCAAATACTTTGGATTAAGTTCTTTGATGGGGATTTTGATTCCGATGTTGGTGGCACCTACTGGTCCAAGGTTCTGCGTTATTACCCGCTCTCGCTCACTGATTAACACTATCTGATATTGATCTTGGCCTCATCTAATATTGGCTGTGTATGCCCGAGTGAACAGCTTTGCGGATTGAAGGCTTACCATGTCTAATATGGCCACAGTGCCGGGGCTAAGTCGGAAGTCCAACGCCTACCCAAATACCACTGCTTTCTTGATTAAGTCGGGCCAAGGCATTATTGGTTCTTTGGAGTTGATCACTTACGTTCGTCTAAGTTTAGAGTATATTGAGGATAATATTGAAGTACATATAGCCTTATATATATATTAGATGTTTATTTAACCCCGAGTAAGCGGTCACCCCGCGCAAGCGGTCACTTTGGCCCGGAACGGAGGGTGTCGCTTACGCGGGGTTCTACTGTATAATCTCTCTCTCTCTCTCTCTCTCTCTCTCTCTCTCTCTCTCTCTCTCTCTCTCTCTCTCTCTCTCTCTATATATATATATATATATATTCCCATTAGGTTCCATTTCCCTGAGACATGTCCCCCCCCCCTGCATTGTTGGCAATATCTACCCCTAAAAAGTAACAAAATTTAATGATATTTTGAACCCTGTGAGGTACATGAATCCCACCGTGTGAATTCCACTTTACGATGAACATTGCAATGACTACCGCGCCCTGCCACTAATCACATACAATAACACGTTAGCTCTGATCCCAAACCCAGCCCCAGGTATTCCACCTGGCCTCGGATTATCTAAATCCCCACCACCCCGATCAGGATTCCGCGCGGGCAGGACCCTAACCGATTGTGTGCCTCATTGTGGAGACCAAATCCTCGATTTTGCACGCGTCCGTCACGGTGTTTGCGCATCACGGACCAATTAGTGTTGAAATCACCAGTCTAATTGTTCGCTAATTCCCTGTCGGCCAACGCTTTGATGTTCTCAGCCGCGGTTTTCTTTTCCTTCACCTGAAGTCCATTAGGGACGTAGTAAAGAGTGGTGAGGCAAGCTATGTCGGGACGGTCCACAGTTATGCCAGTAATCCCAGGAATGGGTCAGGGTCAAACATTGACATAGAGACTGGAGTCACGGTTATATTAAAGGCATATCGGACGATTAGAATTGGAAATTTAAAACCATGTCATTTTCATGAATATTGGATATGATAAGCTCAAAGTATTATAGAACACATATGTAAATTAAAAGTTGGGGGTCACCATACTAGTTTTTGATTTAGAAATTTTATATAGAAATTCTAAAAGGTTGCTTTTCACTCAGTAAAAAGCATTTTCCTATAACTTTTAGTCTTTAAAACCATCCTTAAAAAAAAAAAAAAAAAGGAAACCATACTTTTCAATACATTTCCCATGTAAATCGGTCAAGTATAAATAGATCTTAGGATGGGATAAACTGGACAAAATGTTATATTCACTCATTTGCAAGTAGAATGAATCCCAAGAAACCAGTTTTGACTAATGATTAACAATATTTAAAAAATCAATAGGTGGCGCCACTGTGAATTGTAGGATATGCCTTTAAACCAGATTAAAGCCTAAAGACATTTAACGATACTTCCTGCCACTCATAGTACAAGAGAACGCCACTTATTAGCTAGAAATAAGACAGGGAAGTAATTATTATATCATTACTTATAGATTCGTCATCATTTAATCCCTAAAACAAAGCGTATTTAGTTATTTACTTGAAAGTATCGGCGTCGCAAAATGAGTCGCCGCGCCCTCTACCGAGACGCGCTATAACCCCAAAACGAGGCTAAGGCGTCCCCCGCCCGCAGCGACACCTGGTGGGGAATGTGTGATGTTTGACGCATGACCACAGGTGTCCCCCATTATCGCCCAATTTTACTTGCGTTGAAACGGCTTTGTCTCACTTTTACCGACACTCAAATTGTCTAAGCTATAACAGTACAGCCTGAAGTAGAATAAGTCACGGGCAAATTGCAATCGTGGGCCCGCATTTGGGGATTAATTGGAAAAGAGATCGGCATTTTGGTCATCCGTTTACATTGCGGGAGGTCCAATAAGCCTATAAAGCTGTTAAGTCTCCTGAAGAGTTCCCCATAGAAAGTGGTGCCCTTTGATCTCATTATATTAGTTTTAGGATATTACAGGATTTGGATTAGGAGCAGAGACTTAACCCCACTGTGAATGTTCACATGTAGAGTTTTATCTTCTTCTTTTGAATTAAACTGGATAAAAGGTCCAGGAATATTGTCAAGGTTTCAGGATATGAATGGGAACATATATGGCGATCTATAGTTATTTACTATAAGGATAACTTAGTTTTAATACCAGAATTTACGGTAGAAGATTTAGTGATGAACACGTACAGTAAAACCTCGTATTAACAGAATTTTACACTTCGTTGTAGCCAAGTACTTATTATAACAGGATTTTTTCAACTACAATCTTGATACTCCTCGGTAAACTATTTACATCTGTCAGGTTCTTCACTCAACTATTACAGACATGAATTCAACAGTACTGAAGTATTCTAGAAAATCAAAATTATGTAAGAGGTTTCATTTCCATGATGAAGTATTGTGTCGGAATTCTCCCCGAAAATACTTGGTTATGGCGGATTTTCTGTTCAAAAGAAATGAAAATGAGATGATAAGACTGGCCAGATGTAGCAATGCAATGTTGGTTTTAACAACAGTTTGTTTGTAAAAGAAGTGTTAATCTGGTAACATTAATTATTTACATTGAAATGACACTCAAAGAAAAACAGGGACAGTGGATTTAATTTACACATTCTTTATCTTCCAGGTGTGGTTCAAAAACAGACGCGCAAAATGGCGGAAGACGAAACGCGAGGAAGAAGCGAGACGCCGCGCGTCCGAGTCCAACGGCGATACGTCACTTCCGGCCGACAGTTCAAGGACTCTGCTTGGAGATGACGACGATGACGACAACAAACTGAGCTCCAACGAGGAGATTGACGTCGTTACTGACGACAGTGACGTCGACGACAGGCCCTGCTTCCGGTCCTCACCGGAAACCAACGTTCCCAAACCGGAAGTGGTCTCAGGAATGGCGGCATTCACCAAAAACTCTCCGTTAATTGACAGCTCTCCAGTCGTAGGCTCAAAAGAAGGGCTTGCGCACTCAACGACTGTGGCAGGAGAGCATAGTTCAACGCCCCACGTGTCAACCAATCAGCGATCACCACAGCATTGATTATAGACTCTATATTCATAAGTTATATATATATGTGTGTGTACCTCATGCTACCTCATCTCTTCATGTGTTCCTCACTCACATTTTTCTAGTTTTCATCAGTAAATAATTCATTCTCCATTTGCCATATATTATTAATATTATTATTTGAACATTATCAAACCGGTTTAGTTCGGATAATTTCGTAGAATGCACGGTTCCCATCAAGTTGTTCATAAATATATCCCAAGATGGCGTTGATATCGGCCATCTCTCATTTGGGGCACTGCTTAGTGATTCTATGGAAATTCTTCATGTGGAGTGAAGTCAAATAACGTCTGGGGTTCGTTGCTCCTAGAAATGTGGGAAAAGCGTTGCTCCAGTAATATCGGATCGGATCTTGTGGTATTGTTATTTCACTACTTTTTTACAACACCACATTTTCAGTGACATAGGAGAAAGGTTCATTGGATTTTTAACTGAATATAGATGGTGACATAGTTATGATGCGATCTGCAAAGAATCTGGAGCTACGGTTTCATCCTCGCTATTGTGCAATCCGCAAAACATGGAGCGACGCCCCCAAGCCTTACTAAATTTAATGTTAAACAGTTTTATTCTATATTCCTGTGATCTCGGTGCCCCTGCTGGTTCAACAGGCTAACTATGTGTTGTTCTGCCCACTTCGCCGGCTTGTGTTTGAGTATTGCCTCGGCCAGACCAGTATTCCCATCTGGTGTTAAATCTTGTCGGGATCTCTGTATAGTGTAACCAGTGGATATATGTTCATGTCATATACATCCATTTTGTCGTCGTAGAGAAATTCTATTCATTATCCTACCCCTAATAAAAAACGCCATAGGCTTAACATGGGATTCGTTTATGTCACGGGTAGTGACATAAAGTGTTGTTTATGCCACTACTTTCTGATACTGAAAAAATATGGAAACGGGGTAGGATAAAATCTAGACGTCACTCGTTAGAGTTTGAGCTTATTTATGCCACTCATTTTGTTGGCTCCGTAATGTCACTCGTCTTCGACTCGTGAAATTATGGAGCCAACAAAATGCGTGGCATAAATAAACTCAGACTCAAACTCGTGATGTCTCTTGATATTATTACACATGAATATGCATCATTGCCCATGAATATCCATCCTTACCCATAATTATTCATTCTTACCCATGAATGTGTGCCATTAACTTGCCCTTAGATTGTTAGACTTTGGTTTGTTTGTCACCCACAATGTTGAGTATTGTGTTGCTGTTCTCATGAAATATTATCGTCTGTTTTTACGTTAAAATGATAACATTTTTGTACCAATCAGGCACTATTCAGATTTGTACTCGTACACGAAATTCGGTATTGTTGGTTTAGACGAAATACGGTAGTATTATTACAATGGTAACATTAATGGATAGACGTATACATGAAATAATCTGGAATTGTTACTATAGAGGAAATCTATGAAAGTTTAGGGCCATCGAGTAGGAATCGTGTAGTAATTCACAAGGTGAAGCCGCATGAATTACATAGCGATTCAAACGAGATGGGATCGAGCTCTGAACGTAAACTTGAATAGGTTTCTGAATTTATCTCACCCTTCACATTGACTAATGGGCTAACATTTGTGACATAATCCTCCCATTGACTATTTTTTCTGAATACTCAATGGGCGTTGGATACGAGTTCCCAATGTTAAGTCTATGGGTAAAAAAATACCAGGGGTGAGATAATACAGATAATTGTTGCTTTCTCCTTAGCTTTGAAAGTATAATTTGGAGAAGAAATCTCTTGTTTCACCAGGATGTAAGTTTGTACAAAGCTGTGGCTCCGTATGTTTGTATTTATTTGAAGAATGAGTGATTGATTCTAGAGACGCTCGTGGCAGACGACAATTGTCCGAGTGACGTCACGCCGCGCTAATGTATAGTATTACTCCGCCGTTAATAAAGTCCACCGATCGGTGAACCCAACGCAAGCAGTCTCTGTGAATATTTATGTTCCATTTAGCACAAGTGGTTAGTTGATCCAGGTGCATTTCGCGTGGATTGTACTCCCCCTTCTCCTCCACCCCCCCCCCCCCACCTCCTCCCACCCTTTAGCATCCCCAGCCCACACCCAAACAAACCCAGCCTAATAAGTACCATTGTCCCCCGCCAGGCGTCAGGGTTGGCGCGCGTATGTATACACTGGGGTTAGGCGGTGCTTGGGTGCGGAGTGTTTGTCGTAGAACGGAAGCTGACCGTTTCCAGTTACTACACTGGGGTCCTGCCCCTCCTCCTGTGGTGGCTCCGTGTGTGCTCAGCTGATGGTGGCGACATCTACCGGGAGAGTATTTTGACGACTGCCGCGCACTATATCTCGCGCGTAATGATCCATTGAAACAATAGCGCGCAGGTAGGTGGGGATAATGCGTACTGGGGTGTACGTGATGGGAGGCTGGCTGTGGTGGTGGTGGTGGTGGTGGGTGGAGGAGTAAAACGGCGTGTCAACATTGACTGAAACAAGCGTGCTTTCTCGCTCTTACATCTCTAATGGAAACACTCTTGCGTCACGTGACCAATATTCCGTTTGCGGAGAGTCAGCAAATAGTGGAAGGGTCGTTATAAGGGACAAGAAGCTTTAGTAAATCAGTGATAAATCAGTGTTTTATCTTAGCCTGGTATAGACGTCCATAGCTTAACATTGTTATTTATACCTATGCCAGAAAATACGGCAAATACCAAGCTCTGCTATGGAAGTGGTTGTTGACACGTACTACCATACTGTGCCGGTATGGCAAGGTACCACAATACTTTGAATACGATTGGTTGCACTTAACACGGAAATATGTTTTAAAAAAAAAGAAAATAGATATCATACGAACTAAAATTCCATACCGAGATTTTCTAATATTACCGTTATCATAGATTGCGCAAAGAAAATAATTTCAAAGGCGTATTGGTTGGTTTTTTTTTTTAAACGAAAATGAGGTTGTGAAAATAGCGCCCAGTGACGTCCGCCCAGCACACTTTGAAGAGCAGTTTGATGTCATCAAGTTTTGGGAATTATCCTACCACTAATATAAAATCCCATAGGCTTAACATTGAGTTTCCGTATGCCACGCTGACTGGCATACGGAGTTTTATATGCCACTAGTGGCATACAGAATTGTTATCACGTAATATTCCAAAATCGAGGAGACGGGTTAGATAAAATCAAAACCCGATTCGTTTTAATCTGGCCACCGCATGCCACTCCTGGAGTTTTGGCTCCGGACTTCACTCGGCTTCGCCTCATGAAGTCACGATGCCAAACTCCAGTCATGGCATACGGTGGCCAAGATAAAAACTCATCCAGTTTTACGATAATATCTAAATAATTATCGATATTTATGGTTTTATAATACAAGTAATAGAGGGAAACTTTGTTCCGGTGAGAGAAAGTCAAAGTTAAGAGGTGAGGTTTGGAAAAATTACTGCCAAAGGCCTTGGCCGTGGCCAGTAATTTTTCCAAGCCTTTCCCGACTCGAGACATCGGTGGTGATAAAACTGAAAAAAAGTTTTCTGAAATCTTGAAAAGAACAGAAGTTATTAAACTGTGCATCATTTATGGCAAATCTTTTCTGCCGCATGGTCGTCGGCCGGATGGCACCTGCGTACCACTTTCAGCAGACAGTTCTTTTTACTTTGCATCATTGTCCATCAAGGACCATCCCCCGCCCCGGAGCCCATCCGATCTCAATCGGTTCGTTTTACCAGGTTATAAAGGAAGGAGGTGTGATCGGGAAGAATATTTGAGGGTATAAGACAGCGACATTTATGTTTCCAACTATTAAGAGGGTGTTCCACTGGACCGACGGTAGCCGATTCTGTAGCCAGACAATCGCCGATTATTATCGGATGCCCTAGAATTTCTCAAATCTTTGAAAATGGTCATTTATTAAACTATTATTATCAGAATTAAATAAATTACAATACGTGAGCTTCCTCTTAAGGGCCCAGGAACAATTGATCGGGTGAGAAATCGGCCCGGTGGATTTTGCCCTTTATTGTCGATCCTTGAGTATTTTGGGGTATAGGTGTATAGTACTAGATGTTGCTGTCTTAAGCCTATAAGACAGCGACCCGACCATTGTCCCCGATCACACCTTTGCCCGACGAATCCGTCAGGTCGGTCAGAATCGGGTCGCTGTACGCACTTCACAGACCCGATTTTAATCGGGTCGGGCATTACTAGCGAGGGGGTGATGACCGACTCTGCCCGACCATAATCGTATCGCTGTACGCACTTCACCGACTGTTCCCGATTCTGAGAAGGCCATTTGAACATCGATGCTACCTATCACCTAGTCCGATTTACAAGTGAATCTGCAATGAATGAATTTACAATGAATCTGAAAACTGTCTCCGAATATCTTAATTGGATCCAAAGTTATGAAACTTTGAATTATTTTCTATGAATCCACACCAGCGGCCTGTGGCTCACCCCATCTCAGCTCCGGGCGGCTCTCTTTGATCTCAATCGGGTCGCTGTACACGGTCATAAAGTGGAGATGTGTGATCGGCAAAGGGTATAAGACAGCGACATTCTTGTTCCCGATTATAATCGGTAAACGGATCGGGGACAATCTGTGGAAAATATCGCTGTCTTATGGGCTTTATGGGCTTTAAACAAAACCCTCTTTTTTTGCAGTCACCTTCACATCTGCAAAGCACCACCACACATCAAGAATTCACCGCTGAAACTTCTCCGGCGACTTTTACAATAAAAATAGAGGGAATTAAAACATAGACAAACAGAGGTAGATTGAATCCGTCTAAACAGCAGTAAGTCGTCTAATCGCCACCTCCCCATTCCCACCACGTAGCGGGGTAAGGTGAGACCCGGTAGACCTGCAGATTAGCGGTCATCACCGGCGAGTCCCGGGCCTCCACGCCGCTCATAACAAGCTCCCGTCGGCTGAGTCAACACCGGGGTCCCTCCAAAGTCACTACTACCGTGTGGGGCCCGTCATGCTACACTCTCCACCCATATACCCAGCGCTCTGCTCCTACATGGGGTTCAGAGTCTCTGCTGGGAGAGTGGTGTGGGGCCCGCCCCGCTACACTCTCCTAACATATACCCAGAGCCCTGCTTCTACATGGGGTTCAGAGTCTCTGCTGGGAGAGTGGTGTGGGGCCCGCCCCGCTACACTCTCCTCCCATATACCCAGCGCCCTGCTTCTACGGGGGTTCAGAGTCTCTGCTGGGAGAGTGGAGCAGGTCCCCCCGACACCTGTAAAGCCTGTAAGACAGCGACCCGACCATTGTGCCCGATCACACCTTTGCCCGACCAATCCGTCGGGTCGGGCAGAATCGGGTCGCTGTACGCACTTCACAGACCCGATTTTAAATCTGAAAACCATTTCCCGATTTCTTAATTGGATCCGAAGTTATTATGCTTTGAATTATTCCACACCAGCGGCCCGTGGCTCACCCCGGCTCGGCTCCGGGCGGCTCTCTTTGATCTCAATCGGGTCGCTGTTCAAGGTAATAAAATGAAAAGGTGTGATCGGGAAGCATTGCAAAGGGTATAGGACAGCAACATTCATGTTCCCGATTATAATCGGTGATCGGATCTGTGATAATCTGTGGAAAATGTCGCTGTCTTATGGGCTTAAGGAAGGAGGGGGGGGGGGGGTGCTCCCGGGGTTAGGTCATGATTAACATTTAACCCCCCCCCCCCCCCGATACACCATTCAGACAATGAACTCTTGATAGAGGGAAAATTGTCTGTTCCGAGAAAATTGACTCAGGATAAAACGCCAAAAATCAACAGAGGTATATTTTGTAGTCGTACTGTTTCTTTATCTGAAATGATCATGATAATGATAATAAAAAACTAACAATACTAGAAATGATAATAATAATTTTCTCATCATTATCACCAAACATGGGATATACTAGACAACCTAAAAACAACCCTTCTTTTTCACAATATCATGGATTACTTCTTATATTCAGCAGATTACAAATTCGCCCACCAATCCGGAGAGTCATTCAGACAAGAAGTCCTATCAAAGATTAGAGAATACTTAGCATAGTGTACATACGTGTTAATACGTCTTCTTAGACCCCGCGTCCACCTACTACGATATGGCTCCGATATGGTCTACGATGCACCTCCCGATAGAAAATCAAAATCGCGTCGGAGGGTCACCTAATATCGGGACAGTTGACCACGTTTCTGCGATTAGACACCGCTAAAAACCCCATACAATGCGTGGTGGATTGGCATGCCTAGACATATGTCTACGATTTTGCACCTTCCCGATATGCCCCTGATATTTGCTGTTTGTATCGGTGCCATATCGGTAGGTCTAAATTTCTATCGTAGTAGGTTGACGCCAGGCCTTACAACCTAACTGAGATTTGCAGGTATTGTATAGTACAGTCGTTATATGTTTCATCAACACCATCATTGTATGTACCGTTGTTTTTGCATTCCTCCAGAGGTTACTAAACTCCCTATTATCGCCCAGGGTAAATACAAGTTCCACTCCCGACCGGTTGGGCACACTACGACCACATGAACCATAGTTTTCCCATTTATATTTGGAGAACCTGAATATAATTTCGGATGAACATGTAGAAATAGCTGAAATTTCCATTCCTGACATCGGATTTCCAATTTGAAGATTTATAAAAACCGTTAATCTGCAATGATTGTGGGTTATGGTTCAAGGATCTATCACCATACAACGTCGGCAACCAGCGAACACCGGAACTTGTAAACAGACTGAATTATGGGATACCTCAATAGGGCCTAATGCCGCTCGTTGTGCGGAAGAGTGATGATTGGGTTTGTCGAACACAATTTGGTCAATAAAAAAAACCCAAAAAAACTAATACCTACAAAACTGGTTTGGAAACCCTGTACCATCGTATAAATACCAAAGGGGCCATCCATAAAATACGTACGCACTGAGGAGGGGGGGTCAGACATTTTGGAAAATCTGCGTATGCTCCTTCTTTGTTCTATTGCGTACAAGATTGGGAGAGGGGGTGGGTTCGAAAATTCCAGAAATTCTGCGTACGTACTTTATGGATGGCCCTAAAATATATTATAACAGGTACGCAGGCTATACTGTCAAAACGACTGATTCATTATACAGCCAATGAAAACCAGCTACTGGCTAATTGCTGTCTCTTTGTTGAATCTACTGATGTATGGAACCTTCATCAACGATGTTATATAGAAAATGAATCAATAAAGAAATTTTTTTAAAAAGGACCCTTTTCCCACGAAATTCAGACGGGTACCGGGCCCGGGGAGGGTGGGGGTGAGGGTTACCAGCGTTACGGCGTGCACGCTCCCATGAAGACTGGCCAAGCAGACGACAGGCCAAGGTCAAGGCCGACCAAATCTCACCGGGTCTCGCGCACGACGTGACGCGCGGAGATGTCTTCACATTTCCGGTTGTCGGCGCTCTACACTTGATACCGGTAACGGCTTATCTCTCGCGACCTTGACCTTTGTATATATCACACATTACTTTCTTTGAGGACATCCCCCCCCCTCCCCTCACACACAGATAGTTTACATCGGTTTAAAATGAATGGGAATAAAAAAATGTGGTCAACTTAAAAAACATATAAACATTTTTTTTTATGTTTTGCTAAAAATCCTATTTATACGTAGCATAACGCTGTGTCCGCTGTATCCCCACAGACTTACGGACATAGGCAAACTTTGAGATTCTTTGTGAACCAAACCTTTGTAAAGGAAGTGTCAGGTAATTTAAAAAAAAGGTTGAATTCAACAACTTACATCACAATCTTCAGTCTCACATCATATGAGCATCAGATGTTATCTTTTTTTCTTTACTAAATCCTCCTTTAAATCCCTGAATGGGGAACTCCTCAATCAAACACCCACTTAATATTTATACATGAACATGTATGTGTGTCACTAAAATGAATCAATTCATTGATTTTTACTACATTTGTAATGCAATAAGCTTTTTATTACTATAGACTTGTTATCAATAATCTTGATGGATAATGAATATAATAACGACTGGTTTTGTGTATGAATGGCCGTAATCTCCTCGTAGTTGACGATGTGATATCCTCGTTATCGCTACGATATTACTACGCGTCAACTATTCGGAGATCACAGCCACTCGTACACAAACCAGTCATTATTGTGTATTTATACGACATATAAATATCCTCGCTGTCTCTCGGATATTACTACGCGTCAACTATTCGGAGATCACGGCCAGTCGTACACAAAACCAGTCATTATTGTGTATTTATACGACATATAAATATCCTCGCTCTCGCTCAGATATTACTACGCGTCAACTACTTGGAGATCACGGCCACTCATACACAAAACCAGTCATTATTGTGTATTTATACGACATATAAATATCCTCGCTCTCGCTCAGATATTACTACGCGTCAACTACTCGGAGATAACGGCCACTCGTACACAAAACCAGTCATTATTGTGTATTTATACGACATATAAATATCCTCGCTGTCTCTCGGATATTACTACGCGTCAACTACTCGGAGATCAGAGCCACTCGTACACAAAACCAGTCATTATTGTGTAGTCATGTCTTGCTTTTTGGGTTTCCCGGCAATTTCCTTCACACAAAGCTCCACAAATAAAACGAGATATCAATGGAGCCCGATGAAATGTCCTGACCGGTTCATTTAACGAGTGCAAGTCAGTCATCCTCCTACATTTGGCGGAGATTTAACTTTTTATCATCGTCTAAAACACCTCTAAACCCCGCGCACAAAACGTCCACTGTCTCCTCGACGACGCATGCGTGCAAGCTGTCACAAACCGGATATTCACCACTCTCCAAGCAGATCTTTCGTGGCGCTAGCGCTTGCTAATCTCTGCTGGTTCCCCGATATCCACTAAAGACCGTGGGAACCAGCGAACATTTCAGATTCAAAACAGGGTAATTGTTAAAATTTATGAAACTAAAACAACTCCTATATTGTGAGTTGAGAAATGTGGGAATTGATAAATTAACTTCATAGACAATCCAGCTGTTCACTCTCTTCCTAGATCTCTCGTGGCGCTAGCGCTTAATAACCTCTGCCTCAACCCAACCCTGGTTCCCCGGTATCCACTAAGGACAGGGTAGACCAGCGAACATTTCAGATTCAAAACAGGATAACCGTCAAAAGTTATGAAACTAAAACAATTCATATATTGTGAGTTGGGAAATATGGGAATCGTTGAATGAGCTTCATAGACAAAACAGCTGCTTCTTTTTCAGCTTTAAACCACATTATAATGTGAATCCACAGTTGATCAGACTGCCTCTTTGAATGAGCACATTTGTCATGTTGACATACAAAACCCTGCAACACATATGGTACTTCCCACTGGAGAAAGTATTCCCTAAGACTATTTCGGGTTTAAGGCCCGGCGTCCACCTACTAGATAGAATCGTAGACCTCCCGATATGGCACCGATACAAAATGTCAAAATCGGTGCCATATCGGGAAGGTGCAAAATCGTAGACATATGTCTAGACAAGCCAATCCACCACGCATTGTATGGGGCTTTTATCAGCGTGTAATCGCAGAAACGAGGTCAATTGCCCCGATATTAGGTGACCTTCTGACGCGATTTTGTTTTTTTATCGGGAGGTGCATCGTAGACCATATCGGAGCCATATCGTAGTAGGTGGACGCCGGACCTAACATAACAAATATAAAAAATAAGTGTATATTAAGCACCATATGAATATGTGTATCTCTATTTACACATAGAACACAAAAAACTAAGTGTTCAGAACCTTGAAAAAATTGGCGGATGGGGCGGATTTAGTCCCAAACAGGCAGGTCGGTGCAAAGATACAAGTGGGCCAGGAAGCAAAGCGCAGGATCTCTGCTAGGAGAGTAAGGCCTGGCGTCCACCTACTATGATTGAAATTTAGACCTACCGATATAGCGCCGATACAAAAAGCAAATATCGGAGACATATCGGGAAGGTGCAAAATCGTAGACATGTGTCTAGACATGCCAATCCACCATGTATTGTATGATGTTTTTATCGGTGTCTAATCACAGAAACGTGGTCAACTTCCCCAATATTAGGTGACCTCCCGACGCGATTTTCATTTTTAATCAGGAACTGCATCGTAGACCATATCGGAGCCATATCGTAGTAGGTGGACGCCGGGCCTAAACCACAAAATACTCCACAAAGTGTTCAGAATTTAGGATATTCGAAAAACTGGTGGATAGGACAGATTTTGTCCCAAACAGGTGCAGAGATACAAGCGGGCGCAGAATCTCTGCTAGGAGAGTGGAATATTCACTAGTTGATTGACGCCGCTAACAGAGGGCGCCCTTGGAGCCCCTCCCCCTGGTGGTAGGTGAGCGCGGAGACAAAGACAGGGGCAGATTAGAAAAGGGCGCTAATCCGCCCTCACAGGCGACCCCTGGTGACAGCAGCATATGGCGCAAATCTGCTGAGTCACTGTATCGCAGTACGCATGCGTGGAGTGTCACCTGCCGCGCGCACGCGCACTGAGACGGCGTCTTGTGTGTTGGTGTTAAGCACGGAGGAGTTCATTTAGTTTGATTTCTCTGTCTGTCTCTGTCTGTCTCTGTCTCTGTCTGTCTGTCTCTCTCTGTTGGTTTCTGTCTCTGTCTGTCTCTGTCTGTCTCTGTATATGTCCCCCTCTGTCTATATCTCTCTCTTTTTCTTTCTGTCTCTCTCTTTATTTCTCTGTCTGTCCCTGTCTGTCTGTCTGTCCGTCTCTGTCTGTCTGTCTGTCTCTGTCTCTGTCTGTCTGTATCTGTCTGTCTCTGTCTCTTTATTCAGTATTTTGCTATTCTTCATCTCACATTAAAACGTTATAATAAAAAGTTCTGTGCTCCAGAATTGTTGTCGCTGTTTTCTTTTGTTTTCATTTTTTGTGTGTGTTTGTATGTAGGGGGGAGGGCATCTATAAAGTCCGTTTTTTTTCACCTTTTTTTATATTTTGCGTAGGCTTCTTCTTTGTTCTTCTTTACATAAATTTTGCTTGCATACTTCGCTTCGTTTGACCACAGAGTAATTCACTCAGCTTCGCCTCGTGAATTACTCTGCGGTCAAACGAGGTGGAGTACGGACCAAGCTGGTCGTTATAGCGGGGTGGTCGTTTTAGTGAGCTGGTCGTTATAAAGGGTTGGTCGTCTAAGCTAGCTGGTCATAATAACGGGTTGGTCTTTTGAGGGAGCTGGTCGTTATAACGGGGTGGTCGTCTGAGTGAGGTGGTCGTTATAATGGGGTGGTCGTCTTACTGAGTTGGTCATTATAGTGGTGATGGTCTTCTAAGAGGGTTGCTCATAATAGAGGGGTGGTCATCTAAGTCAGTTGGTTGTAATAGAGGGGTTATCGTCTTAGTGAGCTGGTCATTATAGGTAGGTGGTCTTCTAAGTGAGCTGGACATAATATCGGGTTGGTCGTCTAAATAAGCTGGTCGTAATAACGGGGTGGTCGTCTTGGTGAGATGGTCGTAATAACGGGGGGGTGGTCTTAGTGAGCTGGTCTTAATATCAAGTTGGTCGTTTTAGTGAGCTTGTCGTAATAACGGGGTGGTTGTCTTAGTGAGATGGTCGTAATAACGGGTTGGTCTTCTGAGTGAGCTGGTCTTAATAACAGGGTGGTCGTCTAATTCAGCTGGTCGTAATAACGGGGTGGTTGTCTTAGTGTGCTGGTCGTAATAACGGGGTGATCGTCTTAGTGAGCTGGTCGTAATAACGGGTTGGTCGTCTTAGTGTGCTGGTCGTAATAACGGGGTGATCGTCTTAGTGAGCTGGTCTTAAAAACGGGCTGATCTTCTTACTGAGCTGGCCGTGATAACGGGTTGGTCGTCTTTGTGAGCTGGTCGTAATAACGGGGTGGTCGTCTGAACGAGCTCGTCATTAAGCAGCAGCCTACCGTAATTCATTCACAACGGGGCGTCCACACCTAGTCGCACCCAATCCCCGTACCTCCATATGCTATTGCGTGAACCAATGGGTTCACTGCATCCACTGCAGTTGAGGTCAAGCGACACTTCTTTACCTGACATCCCAGATTAGAAAAATATCTTCACGCGCGTAGGATTTTCATCCCTACTCGCTCTAATCAGTTATCAAAGAGCCTGCCCCAGCCCCGACAATACGCAGATTTGCCGTCCATAATACTCAGCCCATTTTCGAGTTTAAGGTTTATATCTGGCGCCCGAGGCGATGTCGACCACGGGGCTTTCCATGTCCCGGGCTAGACTTGCTTAAGTCCTTGATTATGAATATCTTTTTGTTTATCAATTTTATTAGGGTAATCATTTACACCAAAATAGCCGTGGGACGTGGCGGCCAACGCGACTATCGAGCAAGTGAGAAAAAAACTTTCCACTGAAAAAACTTTCCACTGAATAACTTTCCAGTCCCTGTATTCCAGTGAGGAGAGTAGTCATAGGATGCAGGGACTGGAGCCAGTATCCTAGCGAGGAAGGTAGCCATAGGATGCAGGGACTGGAGCCAGTATCCCTGTGAGGAGGGTAGCCATAGCATGCAGGGACTGGAGCCAGTATCCCAGCGAGGAGGGCAGCCATAGGATGCAGGGACTGTAGCCAGTATCCCAGCGAGGAGGGCAGCCATAGGATGCAGGGCCTGGAGCCAGTATCCCAGCGAGGAGGGTAGCCATAGGATGCAGGGACTGTAGCCAGTATCCCAGCGAGGAGGGTAGCCATAGGATGCAGGGACTGGAGCCAGTATCCCAGCGAGGAGGGCAGCCATATGATGCAGGGACTGTAGCCAGTATCCCAGCGAGGAGGGCAGCCATAGGATGCAGGGCCTGGAGCCAGTCCCTGTATCCCAGTGAGGAGGGTAGCCATAGGATGCAGGGCCTGGAGCCAGTCCCAGTATCCCAGCGAGGAGGGCAGCCATAGGATGCAGGGACTGGCGCCAGTCTAGTCCCGGGCTGGTATTATTTGGACAGGGGCTTTTCACTCTGTCGCCCCTGGTATGGCAGACTTTGCAGGCTTATTTCAGTAAGCTCATAACAACACATGCACCTGGCCCGCGAGATGTAAATTAGAGGAGGTGCTTGCTGGCTCGGCTCGCCGAACAAAGCACGACTTGAGGATCCTTGACGTTATATGGTCCACTTGGCAGGATATTGATAATTGCAAACTTTAGATAGACCCCCTAATTCCATCTAAGTGACCACACTGGATGTGGGGATTTATTTTTTAACCGCCCAATGGATATACAAACAGTAAAAGGCCATCATGGGAGAACAGGGAAAGGTGGGGTGCAGTCGGGCATTGTGTTTTGTTTACCCAAACAGAAGTAAATCTTATAGTCGGAGAAAAGTATAGCGTGTTTACATTCTGTTTAGATGTGAAGGAATTTTTCACACACAAACCACGGGCCTGTTTAATAATCCAGGATATATCGTAGTAATTGTCCTCCGATCGTCCAAAGCCCAATGTTGTATAAATTGTTTTGTCCTAGAGCTAGGACGGTTTAAGGATACGATCTAATCTAGGGCTCAAAATATCGTTGTATAAATTAATCGTTCAACTCTCCTGTGTCCTCCAAGTTGTCCTAAGTCGCCTTAAACTCTTCTATCAAAGCCAAGGACATCTGCAGGGCTGTCCTAGATTAGCTTGTTCTGTAAATATGATAGAGGAAAGTATAGGGTAAGAGCTCGTATCCCATCGAGTTTGAATCGCGTAGTAATTCACAAGGCGAAGCCTCGTGAATTACGTAGCGATTCCAACAGATGGGATGGAGCTCTTACAGGTTTCTGAATTTATCTCACCCTTCACATTGACTAATCAGCTAACCATTGTGACATTTAAACCCCCAATGAGTATTTTGTACTAAATACCCCATGGGCGTGGCGTACGACATTCCAATGTTAAGTCTATGGGGAAAAAATGCCAGGGGTGAGATAAAGTATAATACTGTATTAATACTTTGGTAATCAGCAATTTTGCGATAAAATCACTGGTTTTGGGTTTATAAGAAATGGCTGAGAATCATTTTATTGACAGGAAGGACATTTTCAATGATCTAGATGATTGTAGATTCATTCAACAACACATGAATCTGTCCTGACTCAAGGGACAGTCTCTGAGTAATGTCCTGGGACATGTCCTAATGCATGATCTGTGTACGATCTACTACCTGTATATCTCACCAAGGATTTTTTTATTTTTTTATTTGTACAAAAGAGGTACAAAAAATGACCTCTGCCGAAGCAGGTATTCTGGTCATTCTATAAACATGCGAGAAACCATCAAGATTACTTTTGGATAGCTTGCTGTTTCCTCAATGTTAATTAAACTTGGCAGTGTGGCCTGCACAATAGATAACTTTGTCTCATCTACCAAGCATGCATCAATACAGTCCGTTAGAAAACAACGTTATGTATTTCAGAGAGGCACTTTAGCCTAACAAATTTCTTATAACTATACAGAGAGCTGTCTTGTACGGACAGTGGAAGATTTATTGGACACACCACCCAGGACAAATTTTGTTAAACAATACTACTACATCTCACCAAGGATTGGACAATTCTATGATAAGTCCTACACATATCGTGGGTTTTATCTTATTGTAAACCGCGATATGTTTTCCAGATTATCAAAGAGCACCCTGGGGTCTGTTGAATAACTTATGTGTATGAAAGTACAGTTACAAAGAGACCTCATACGATATCATTCAATAATATTAAAGCTCGTTCGCTAAGACTGTCTTTCCTGACCAAAGGTCACCCATAAGTGTTAAATAAAGTTGATCTACATCATCCCTGGGTCTCTTTGGTCTTCATGTACGAGCCTTATTAAACGGGCCCCATGCAGTCTCCACTGGGTTTTCTCTGAAATAAGATGAAATTAGAAGATTCTGTAAATATCTGATAAACAAGATTAATCAAACACTTACACAATACTGATAAATGTAGACGTGATCGCTTCAGAATTTTTTCCGCCTCCAGTGAACAGCCCCACACCTCCAAGAGGAAGCGAGTTCAGAACTGAAGGCCAGGGAATCATTTTTTCCACAGACTTACACAATACTGACTGGTTTTGTATAGGAGTGGCCGTAATCTCCAAGTGATTGACCTGTAGTAATATCCCAGCGGATCCGAGGATATTACGTCGTTAACTACGAGGATAATACAGCAACTCCTACACAAAATCAGTCGTTATTGTATTCATTATCCACCTACACGATTTATATCAAGTATATTGCAATGAAATTACAGTATGGGACGAAGATGTGATCCGTATGGGAACGGGACCAATCGGAAAATCGGTGAAATCGGCGAAAAATCGGGGGCCCGATTTTCCTACCGAAGGAATTTTTTACAATATATTGCAATTAAATGTTTATTGCACGATATATATGCTTCCAGATCATCCCATGAGGCCCGGCGTCCACCTACTACGATATGGCTCTGATATGGTCTACGATACACTTCCCGATAAAAAATCAAAATCGTGTCGGAAGGTCACCTAATAGCAGGGCAGTTGACCACGTTTCTGCTATTAGCCACCGAAAAAACCATCAAGATGCGTGGTGGATTGGCATGTCTAGATATATACATCTACGATTTTGCACCTTCCCCGATATGTCTCTGTTATTTGCTTTTTGTGTCGGTGCCATATTGGGAGGATTGGTGCACATATTTCTAGACATGCCAATCCACCACGTGTTGTCTGGGGTTTTTATCGGTGTCTAATCACAGAAACGTGGTCAACTGCCCCGATATTAGGTGACCTTCCGACGTGATTTTGATTTTTTTATCGGATGGTGCATCATAGACCATATCGGAGCCATATTGTAGTAGGTGGACGCCAGGCCTTATAGGCTTTACAGTTTACTGGCAGATTCTGACAGAACTAGCAATCGCTCTGTTCCCTACCCTTCCACCAGTCTACACCAACAGATGTGTGATTTACCTGTGGGCATAATTCTGCCCATCCGGTGATCACGTGACCGCACTTGCTGCCACCTGTAGGCGTTAATCGGCGAACAGACCAATATTTAGCCACTCTCCTAAGTGTGAAGATGAGCTCGGGGAACAATCAGTTCGCCACCTCATCCCGCGGAAACAGATGCGCACAAACAAAGAGCGGCAGGGTTTAGCACTGCGGGCTGCGGGGGGAGAGTGGACAGTGGGTGGCTGACCAGTGGGCACTAAGCAGAGGTTTAGGGCATTAACATAACTTGCATTTATAAACCCTGTGTGGGGTTTAAAGGCATATCGGACAATTTATGATGGCGCCAACTGGTGATTTTTGAATATTGTCAATTACCAGTCAAAACTGGTACTTTGTGATAAATTTCAATGCCAAATGTGTACATTTAAGGTTTTAAATCCAGTTTATTAAGTCTTGATAGGTAAAATAGAGCAATGTACATTTGATTGATTTTCATAGGAAATTTTCTGAAAAATATGGTTTTCTTCAATTCTTTTAAAAAGTGACATATGTATTTTAGAATTCATATGTATAGTAGGCCTACTATGCATCTACTATATTCTCTGAAAGTTTGGAGAAAATGACATGGGTTTACTATGTTGAAATCAACTTTTTAGAATTTCTATATATTCTTATCACAATATATCTCTAAATCAGAAACTAGCACGGTGACCCCCGATTTTTATGTTAGACATGTTCTCCACAACACTTGGAGATCATCATATTCAATTTTCAAGAAATTGACTTGAGTTTTAATTTTTTTCCAAGCCAAATTGTCCGATATGCCTTTAAAGCATTAACATAACTTGCATTTATAAACCCTGTGTGGTGTCAGGCCTCAGCCAAGCACCACAAACCTAAACCAATAGAAACTGGAAACTTCCACACAGTGTCATTGTGTTTGCCGTCTTGTCTGTCACGTTGAATTCATCTCTGTGGTATATGCATGCATAAACTAGGACTTATCTGTGTGGGAGGTGTGGTATATACAGTGTTCAATGCATATATGCAAGATTGGTGAAATGTACAGAGCTCTTTCTAATTGAATAAAGGATTTCTGTCCTTAAGAAAGACAGGTGGAATCGTTTATTTATCCTACCCCTAATAAAAAACTCCATAGGCTTAACATTGGGTCACTGTATTCGGTCTGGAGTTCAGAAAAATGAAAAATATCGCTCTAGTGGGATACACTTGACAAATGACGTCATTTGTTAATGTAGAAGTAATTTAGACGGGCGGGGTAGGATAAATTCTATACCAAACTCAAGTTAGTCGTGTTATTGTTCATCGCACTCCGGCAAGATCGCGTATTAATGCTCTCGGCTTTGCCTCGTGCAGTAATACGCGATCTTGCCGTCGTGCGATAAACAACAACATGACTAACTCTTGTTTGGTTTCTTCATAGTATGGAAATTGTGAAGACATTAATTTCAAACCCAACGTTTCGATAATTTGAAAGTCTTTATAAAGGTTTATAATTTTTATGAAGTTTTGTTACATGTAAATGAACATACTGCATGCAGATAGAAATCATGGTGATATTGTATATATATATATATGTATATATACATGCACACAATATCCCCATAATTTCTATCTGCATGGTCGTATCCTCCGCATAGTTGACGCATAGTAATATCCGAGCGGATGCGAGCTACGCGAGGTGTTAACTACAAGGAGAATATGACAATGTAGATAAAAATCATGGTGATGTTGTATTTACACATTTACCAAGGTGAGAGTTATTTTACTTCCCACACCACATAGACATGGTATGAGGAGGACTGACCTTTGACATAGCAGTAAATCTACCACTGCTGGGGATGAAGAAGAAATGTGGCTGTACATCACACCCCATAGACATGGTAGGAGAAGGACTGGCCTTTGATATAGCAGTAAGTCTACTACTGCAGTGGGTGAAGGGGAAAGGTGGCTGCAGTGGGACTGAGGGAATGTGGTAATAACACACTATTACAATAACATACTTACAACAGATAACACTTTATTATCCACCTAATACAAAGTCTCCTTAGAAAATACATAGGGAAAAATAATGCATAACTAAAACGAACTGATATCGGTAAGCCAATTAACCAGAAAAGGTGGTTAACAAATACAATATAGATTGGTTTCAGATAAAAGCAGTTGTATGCTCCTCGGAATTGACTCAAAGTAATATCCTGGCATACGCTCGGATATTACTGCGCATCAACTCATCGGGGCATACCGCCGCTTGTATCTGAAACCAGTCAATGTTTTGTATGCACTTTTAAAGAAACAACTACATGAGAAGCTTTAACATAAGAAGCTACACAAGAACATAGAGACATCTAGGTATTCTTATGAAATGGAAAATAAAACATCCATGACGTAAACAGTTGTGTATAAGGCAGCGACACGCCAATTGTTCCTGATCATACCTTTGCCCTACGCTTCCATCGAGTCGGCCAGAATCAGTGAATTTTTTTTATGTCGCCGTACGCACTTTAAAGACCCGTTGGTTCGGACATTACTAGTAAGGGGGTAATGACCGACTCTGCCCGACCTTAATCTCCTCGCTGTACGCACTTCACTAACTGTTCCCGATTCTGAGTAGGCCGTTTAAACACTGATGATTTTCTTCTTTTTTTAAACTTTTATTTAAACTGGGAACGTACTCAGTCAAACAACACAGGGATCGATTCTGGGCCCGATGCTTTTCATCATTTATATTATTGATCTGGAAAGAGTTTTATGTGAAAGAGAGATATGTGTCCCCCGTTTGATATACAAGTATTACACACTGATTTGCTCTCTATGATCTCCATGGGTTATTTTATGAAGTTATAAAGGGAGGAGGTGTGATTGGGAAGAATATATGAGGCTATGAGACAGCGACATTATAGTTTCCGATTATCAACGTTGATCGGATCAGTTAGAATCGGTGGTAGATGTCGTTGTCTTATGGGATTTAAGCCCAATACACATCTACCGATTCAGGGTTGAAGGATTAGTTCCCAAATCGTATCGCAATCTATCGCGCCAAGAACGCAGCATAGGTGCTTAACCAGACTGATGCATGAGGCAAATATGCATGTGATTATTCAAAACCTAGCAAGATTTAGTAAGACAACCAAATCATGACTAATCTCCCTATATCTTGTGTGTTGGTGGAACGAATACTGTAGAACTCGACCCGTAACGAACTCGACCCGTTTTAAGAACTCTACCCGTAACGAACTCGACCCGTTTTAAGAACTCGACCCGTAACGAACTCGACCCGCATTAAATCTTCTCAACTCCAGTGTGGATAATTACTATATTTAGTAGTAAATATGTTATATAATTGGCTTCAAATTTTGTTCCTCTCTGTGGACGAAAACAAACAGAAAATCCTTCCCCTATCAAAGCCTATCCCTAACCCTATCCCTATCCCTAACCCTAACCTTATCCCTAACCCTATCCCTATCCCTATCCCTAGCCTTATCCCTAACCCTAACCCTAGCCTTATCCCTATCCCTATCCCTATCCCTATCCCTAACCCTAACCCTAACCCTAGCCTTATCCCTAACCCTAACCCTAGCCTTATCCCTAACCCTAACCCTGGCCTTATCCCTAACCCTAACCCTAACCTTATCCCAAACCCTAACCCTGGCCTTATCCCTAACCCTAACCCTAACCTTATCCCAAACCCTAACCCTGGCCTTATCCCTAACCCTAACCCTAACCTTATCCCAAACCCTAACCCTGGCCTTATCCCTAACCCTAACCCTAACCTTATCCCAAACCCTAACCCTGGCCTTATCCCAACCCTAACCCTAACCTTATCCCAAACCCTAACCCTGGCCTTATCCTAACCCTAACCCTAACCTTATCCCAAACCCTAACCCTGGCCTTATCCCAACCCTAACCCTAACCTTATCCCAAACCCTAACCCTGGCCTTATCCTAACCCTAACCCTAACCTTATCCCAAACCCTAACCCTGGCCTTATCCTAACCCTAACCCTAACCTTATCCCAAACCCTAACCCTGGCCTTATCCCAACCCTAACCCTAACGTTAACCCTGCATCTTAAAATAACTTGACTTATTTTCAATATCCTCTGGCTTCTCTTATGTATAGGCTAACTAGTCAGACCTTTACTTCTATGTGAGAATGTCTTATTCATAAGTATCTACAACGGGTCGAGTTCTCCAATCGATTTGTCCAAAACGGGTCGAGTTCTCCTGACAACTACGGGTCGACTTCCTTTCAGGTCGAGTTCTCCAGTAACCGGTTGAACCAGCACATAACGGGTCGAGTTCATTACGGGTCGAGTTTTTTACGGGTCGAGTTCTTCAGTTTGTGGTTTTTCGCGTGTTACAGATCTACCCTTGTGGCTTATTAAGCACCTAGGAACTGGCACAGCGTAGAAAACACCACACCACAAGGGGCCTGTGTTTTATCAGGGGATATCCAGCCCTACCTCTGCACACACACCACCATTTCTGAACTACGGCTTTAGTACAGCACTCCCATGTTTCACTGGGGTTTCTCTGGGCGTTTGATCGTCACCTAGCGATTTAGAACTGGTTCTACGCCCGCTTAGATGCCTCCTTATTGAACGAAGAGCTAATATTGTACTTTGGACATGGGCTTAACACTTCAGATACCCGCGCCGAACACGACAACAAAACGGCACGCCATAATCCCAAATGTCACTCCTGTGGGGTGTGGATTTCAATGGGTTATTTAGGAAAAGGATACATAGCCATTAAGCAATAGGCAGCCGGGTTCTCCCCCGCCCAAGGCTGTTACTATTACGTGAAAGCTGCTAGCAACTTTACACAACAAATTGGTGAGATCACACAGGCTACCGTTAGGCCACAGCCATCGTGTTTTCTTTCCTATTTAAGGGCCCGTAAAGTAATTATTCGTTGGCGATTACTGGGTGAATGTTCGCCTGAACTGGATCACGGGATTATGTGGCGGTATTGTTTGTTTACCAACTTGAATCTGAGTTACTTTGGTCGCAATAATAATGTAGTGTTTGCCGAGGGTAAGTGAGGCTTGTTGGGTAACATGGTTAGCGAGCTAGCTCCAAACGCAGGCAGGCATTGAGCGATGAGAGACCCCATTAGTGGATCTGGCACCTGCTATTTACATGGGTCTTTACGCGGTAAAGCATACTGGACCTGATACAGCACCAGGCTAAATGGGCCTAATCCTCACTGTCACAATATTGACCACCTCTGGCACCCACAGAAAAGCCGAAATCAACGAGTTGGGTGTAAGGACTGTACCACTTTGCTGTTCAACCCTCAATCTCCTTGGCGATTAGGAATTTACAAGATGGCCGATCGATTTAATTCAAACTTTGTAGAGGGCTAACCGATCAGTTATTGCGCCTAGTGCGTTATACTTGTGTGATTCAATAGAGGTGTGAGTGGGTTGGATATATGTACTTATTAAGGTCCTTATTCAAATATATGGAGGAATTATTTGAACGATTGTTTAAGCTGGGGATATACCAAGCGAGAAACGCAGCGATTTCCGGAATTGCCAATACAAAATGGCGTGTAAATGAGCAGTTATTTTATATTTCACCTGACAATTACTAAACGCTGACAATTCCTAAACCTGACAATTGCTGACGATGAGAAATATTAATACACTGTAAAAGAAATTCAGTAATATATACAAAATACTACCGTAAACGTGGACGGTATATTACCGTAATCTTATCTTCAGTTCCGTACCGTATATATTTGGTATCAAAACAACGCAATTCAACTGTAAACATATTCAGGACCGTAAATATGGATATAATAGATACACTTAGAATAACTCCAATATCACCAAAATATCAAAGTAGTGAATGAAATGTCTAAACGATATTCATTAATCTCCAGTGAGCTTCCTGCCATTTAGATCACAATACCTATCGCTCGAAGTATTACTACGCGTCAACTACGCTGAGAATACGGCCACTCAGATTGAAATCATGGTAATATTGTGTATATATTTGTATCGAAAGAAACGTGGTATAAGAGGACTTTCCAACAAAGTTGTTGTTTCTGGAAAAACTTGCCGAGTCCGAGAGTGAACAATAAAGCAAAAAAAAAAAAAAAAAAAAACACATTTCACTAAAGTACAGTATATATATTAGCACCGGTATGCACATAACTAACAAACAATAGACAGAGAACACACGGCTCATAGAGGGGCGAGATCTAAAGAGCCAGCAAACAATGCCTTGTAATTACAACCACAATTACAGACAAACACTGAGACGGTGCTGATTTTTACACTTCTCAAAGACAATACCACGCGAATCAAAGTCATCGGCGAAAAAAAACCATATGATATATGACCATTTATTTAGAATTAATGTCACGATTATATACACCGCATTGTCTCCCTAAAGAGCAGAGTAAGATATAGCACGAGGAGACAAAGGAAAACGACCATAAATATGGTGAAGGTATGGTACAAGGACGGTAGGCTTTACACATTAGCATGTAATATACGGCATATAGCCTATGATCCATGGGGGCCGCCATGACGCCCCCCGAGTAGGTGTTCTTCACCATTGGAGGTGAAAAAGTAGGTGTTCTTCACTAAAGGAGGTGCAAAAGAAGTGAGTGATGATTGGGAAATGTCACAACTTTAGCCTTGCTCACATATTTATATAGAGTGTTCCATATGGAAAATATCATGTCTTGGGTTTAATCATTATGTATGGGAAAAAGACGAGCGATCCGCTTAAGCGACTGCTAGTATGTGACGGCGTTCTCTCGGCCGGCGGGCGGCGAGTGAGTTAATTTATTCCGGTCACCTTCAAAGCACGGCTTCCACTGGTTGTGGTCAGTCACATGATGTTACATGCTGACCCTAATTGGTGCAGATTAAGATAAAGAGCGGCAGGAACCTGTCTCAGCCTATGGTTAGGCCTGTTGTTTATGTGACAGGGTCTCTGTGTGTAGGGTGGGGACCAGAACGTATTGTTCTGGTGGCGCCGTCTGTCTGTAACTGATCTGATTATGGGAAGGGGATCAGAGTTTTGTTCTGTTGTCTTCCCATTTGTTTTCCAGTGTTGTGCAATGTTTCTCCCAGGTGGAAATGTCCTGGGCCATACTAGCAGTTTCAATTGCGTTCAATATCATCAGGCTATGATTGGCCGATCGCCATTATTATTTTAATGTATTTTTGGTGCGTGTGGGTGATTTTGGGGAATGTTTGTTTTCTCGACGCCGTCACATTTCAGTCGCCTCGTGGTGATAGAGTTGAATGTAATTCATGGTATCAAAAATCGTTCTGCGTAACGTGTTGGTCTCGCTATCCCGGGCGTGGGTGTGTTCGACCGTACGTTATTTAGAAAAAAATAACGTACGGTAGAACACACCCACGCCCGGGATAGCGAGACCAACACGTTACGCAGAACGATTTTTGATACCATGTTTAATCATTATGTCTTCCTGCTTTGGGATGGGTGTAGAGAGTCAAGGGAACCATAGTAAAATATTGAAAGGCAGTTGAATTTGGTAAGAACAAAGAGCCAGAATACAGGTTTGTCCCCCGACCACCTGGTGACTGCTTCGTGAACTAACAATGGCTCTGTCCCCTATAGTGAATCCTGTTTACCTTATTGGGATGGCATTTCATGATTTACTGAGCCGCCTGCACACAAAACCAGTCGTTGTTGTATTCATTAACTATCTTCTCAAGTAAATTGCCATATTAACCCTTTAAGGACGGGTGCCTGTTGCTAAGCTACTGCCTGGAGGACGGGTGCTGGTGGCACTGTATACTACTAGGGGACGGGCACACAGTCGTGAAAACCCACAATCCAATTGTTTAATCACGTGACATGATATATAATCTTAAATATTTTATTTCTTTTGAATAGAGATACTAAAAATGATATCATACATATATTCTGTGAATATTTCATTAATGTTCCTCCATTATTTTTTGTTAAAAACGATTTTGTAGATTTTTAAGAAATGATGCCTCAAGGTATCATTCGGCCTGGACTGGATAATGCCTCAGGGAATCATTCGCCCTTAAAGGGTTAAAGGATATAGCATGTATCTGAAAAACTCGTACTACGAGAGATAATGAATTAAAAATAAAGAATGAAAAAAAAAATAGGGGCTATTTCTTTACACTATAGCACAAAGTGAATATTTTACTCGTATACCATGGATTTGAAGACTTTATCCTACCCCTCATATATTTCCATCGACTTAACATGGTGGAACTGTATGCCATGGTTATGGTATAACATATTTATATGCCACGGCTGACATATAAAATTAAAAACATGTACCAGGGTAGGATCAAATCTAAACATCACTCAATTTCATATCATTGTTTTTATCCTAACCCTCATATAACTCTCCATAGACTTAACACGGTGTAACTGTATGCCACAAGTTATGGCATAACATATTTATATGCCACGGGTGACATAAAGTTAAAAACATGTAACAGGGTAGGATAAAATCTAAACATCACTCAATTTCATGTAATTGTTTATATGGCATTCATTGTCTTCAGCTACAGATATCACTCAGCTCCGCTTCGTGATATCATTCCGCAAGACACCTCATGCCATATAAAAAATCAGTAGCCTACCCGTCACATGTATTTAACTTCATATGTCACCAGTGGCATAAAAATATTTTATGGCATAACCGTGGCATACACTCACCCCATGTTAAGTCGATGGGGATTTATATGAGGGAGATAAAACTATCGTAAAACTGGATGAGGTTTAATCTTGTCCACCGTATTCCACAACTGGAGTTTGGCATAGTGATTTCACAAGACGAAGCCGAGTGAAGTCCGGAGCCAAAACGTCAGGAGTGGTATGCGATGGACAAGATTAAAGCGAATCAGGTTTTGATTTTATCCTACTCTCTCTCCTCGATTTTGGAATATTACGTGATAACAATGCTGTATGCCACTAGTCGCATATAAAACTCCGTATGCCAGTCAGCGTGGCATACGGAAACCCAATGTTTAGCCTATGGGATTTTATATTAGGGGTAGGATAAATCCTACAGCACTTTATTTTGTCCCAGCAGTCATACCCTGCAAAAAACAATCGTTGACACTAAAGGTGTGAAAGCATTCCATCCCAATGCTATCCCATAGGTGTGAGGCCAGACAAAGCATCATTTCACCAAGTGGCGGTCTTAACTAAACAATGCCCCGCTAGGTGCGCTGAAGTGTAACTCACCTATTGTCGGGTGGTAACTGTTGTCAGGGTGGTAACCTGCAGATAGCGGACAAACATGGCTCACGGCCATGGAAACCTACCCCCGCGTGTTAAACCACTGACACAACACCTGGTAAAGTCACGTGTCAAGTGTGGGGAGGGTCATCTACTCCACCAGGGGCCTGTTTAATAATCTAGGATTTCTTTAAAAAAAAAATTATTTTCAGTCAAAACAGTTCTGAGGCGAGGTCAGGTGTTGTTCTGTAAGAAGAGCTGACCTCGGGAGGATCATACATGAAGACCCTTTTCTGCTCGTACAAGGGTTATTGTTTGATAATATTCAAGTTGTTTGTTAATATCCATAAACTAGGAGCACATAGTATGTTCATCATTGATGAATGAGCGTGCAATTATAAATGAATAACAATTTAAAGTTTTGGCGTACATTCAGTCCATGGATACCTTTTATTTAACCCACTTGCACCCATTCAACTTGCCATTTCTGCAACCGCCTGAGTCAAACATATTAAGCATCAGTGGGTCAATGGAACTACTCAAGCAGGGGCCTGTTTAATAATGTAGGATTTAAAAAAAATTGTTTTAAATTATTTTTATTCACACAGTTCTAAGACGAGGCCAGGTGTTCCACTGTAGGAAGAGCTTACCTCGTGAGGATCGTACATGAAGATCATTTTCTGTAACTTGCACAATGGTTATTGTTTGATGATATTTAAGTCAGTTGGCTAAGACAGTATTAGCCGTCCATAAGGTCGTCCATAAGTGTTGAATAAAGTTGACCCACCTCGTCCCTGGGTCTCTATGGCGTACAGAAAAGGCTCTCCATGTACGATCTTAGACCATCATCACAAAAACTGGAATTTCCGGCGGTGTATATATATATATATATATACACACAATATTAACTGGTTTCAGATACAAGCGGTCGTATGCTCTGAGGAGTTGACGCATGGCATTATCAGAGCGCATGCGATTATATTGCGCAGAGGCAACTCCAAGGAGGTACAAATTTCGCCGTCTTATGGCATATAATAATATGGAAAGAGGCTGAATGTCTTCGTATATTGAAAAGGGTCTACATGTAAGATACTAGATTATTAAACGGGCCCCTTGTTCTCGTTTTGAATTTCCGTTACAATATATACATATACTAAAGAAGAAACCAACAAGTTTTGGTCAATTCATCGTTCTCCACGAATTTGATGCGGAGGGATATGAACGAGGCGACGGCTGAGTGAATATTAAATAGCATTCAAACGAGTTGGAGAATGATTTCTTTAACCAAAACGAGTTGCTTTCTGTATTTATCTCACCCCTGTACACACTAAAAGAATAAACAACACACAGGATATAAACCATGGAGAACGGACTGCAATACTTGTACGGGCATGGAGAGCGAGTTCCCAATGTTAGGCCTATGGACATTTATTCCAAGGGTAAGATAAATATGTATATGGATGTGTGCCTCTATATAAGAGTAATTGCATTCTACTTACCATTTATTTGAATTGATCTCACCCTGTATGCCATGACTTTCGTTGAGGACCTATGGCACATGAGATTAAAAAAAAACCCCAACCTTATAGATGAATACACAATATTGACTGGTTTCAGATACAAGCGGCTGTATGCTCCGACGAGTTGACGCGTAGTAATATCAGAGAGTATGCGAGGATATTGCGTAGAGTCAATTCCGAGGAGCATACAAACGCTTTTATCCGAAACCAGTCTACACTGTTTTTATTATCCACCTTTTCTGGGCAAGTGCCATGTCAATATCAGTTCATTTTAGTTATGCACTATTTTTCCGTACTCACTACTTTCCGTATGCGCCACCCGGATCGTACAACATATCCGTATGCGCCGGGCATGTCCATACAAACTCCCTATGTGTTTTCTATGGACACTTTGTATTAGGTGGATAATAAAATTTAAAAAAAAACACCAAGGGTTTCATATAGATATTCTCAAAATTACGTCTAACGAAATCCATCTCCAAATTGAGCCGAGCGATAGCCTGAAGGAGTATAATTTGAGTTTAGTAGAGTCGCAGAGACTGTGCTGGAGTCACAGTGCGTGTCATTGCTTTACCCTGTTGTCATAGACTTGCTCAAGTCTTTCATTATGAACATTCATTAAATAATTTAACACAATCAGAATAAAGTTCATTATAGTATGCATCCTTCTCTGACTGGCCCATGAATCAAAGACTTGTCCACTATGAACAGAACCTCCTGTTTAAGGCCCCAAGCTACTCCCTGTAACCCTATACCTCCTCCTATCTGTCCCCCTCCCCTACTTCAGTTCTCTGTCCGCCTCTGTTGTCATAGCAATAAATTTCGCCTGGTCCTGACTATGACCCGATTAAGATCAAAGTGAGAGGGTAGTAATCTCTCAGCAGATATCCTGATTAGTAGCCAGGCTATCTGTATGGAGAGTGTTGGGAATACAGGAGCTAAACAGCACCAGAAATCACCATTACCGATTGTACCAGTCCCTTTATCTCACCCCTGGTATTTTTCCCCCATAGACTTAACATTGGAAACTCGTACTCAACGCCTGTGGAGTATTGTCGAAAAATCTCAATAGGGGATGATGTCACACATTTAAGTCAAATAGTCAGTGATAGGGGTGAGATAAAATCTGAACCGCACTCGATCCATAGCCACTGACAATATGCCATGAGTTTTGGTTGCGGAGTAATCTCACAAGGCAAAGCCGAGTGAGATTATGTAGCAAACCAAAACTCATGGCATATTGTCAGTGGCTATGGATCTCGATGCAGTTCCTTATTAGAGCGTGCTTGCATGCACTAAATACATCATCTAGAGTTTAGAGTTGTCACATTGAACTTTCAGTCTGCTTCCAGAAAAGTATCCCTTTACTATCTGCATGCTGTTCACTGTGATAGTGAGAACAGAGCAGGGAGCCAGTGTCTCAGGGTCGTAGAGGTGTGCCCAGCTGACCATGACCAATCACTCATAGACTGGATCTAACCCAAACCTTTCAATTGTTATTCATGTATAATTGCAGCTCATTCATCTATGATGAACATTCAATTTGCTCCTAGTTATTATATCCCAGCGAGGAGTGTATTTATAGACAATAATCGATGGTTTTGTGGACAGGCGGCCGTAAACCACGAGTAGTTGACGCGTAGTAATACATGAGCGCTAGCGACTGTATTACGAGGTCAACCGCGAGTGGTTTACAGAGCCGCCTGTTCACAAAACCATCGTTTGTTGTATATATTATCCATCTTTTCGAATAAATCAAACCCATTAATTGCCATATTGACGGGTATAACAACAGGAACTATTTCTTTGCTCTATAGCAAAAGGGACTATTTTTCCCGTATACCATGGTTTTGAGGCCGTATACCACAGGTTTAATTCCGTATACCACATTTATGGTATCTGACAGGTTTTACACAATGGGTCGTGGTTTACTGAGTCCCCATACATTTTCAATGGGGGCTTTGTATACGATGGATAATAAACAGGATGCAGGGACTGGAGCCAGTCTACTGTTGTCATGGCAGACGACACTCGCATCCCCTGCCGGAGTCTTAGTACCAGAACATGGCTCGAGGTGGCGTCGTGATCAGATTACCTTTTGGTTCCTTACAATGGCGCCATAATTGAGTGACTTTTTGTCGGGCCAACCGCTGGTAGATTTGTCTAACGGAGTAACACAATAGTTTAGCCGTGGGTGCCGCTCTGTCATGTTGAGTGGGCGGCTGCAATAGGGACATCGTGTGTGGTATGACAGGGGACCAGTCCATCTCGTTATGATCTCATATAGTCTCGCGTAACGTGATCTGGGCGGCCATCTTGTTAGCTGTATAACTTACACACCATTGACAGCGTCCTTGTTGGTCGTCAATAGGGGGCGTGAGTTATGTACGACGCCGCCGATAGGGGTCACTAACGTGTAAACATTGATATAATTCACAACGCCCCCTACCGTGACGTTATGAATTATCGCCCACCTCACTTTGTCCAAATGTCGTCTGCTTTTGGACTTCCTGACCTGCGCAGTTGTGACTCGCTGGTCCGGCTTTTGTGTCCACTCAAATGGGCTTTATTTGAAACCTTCAAAGTGTGATTTATACTCATTAACAAGGTTTTTCCATTAGCTTTAGAAAGAGTAAGTGCATAACGTATGTATCAAAGCATACCGACATCTTTTTTAAAAACCAAACCAGAGACAGATAGATATCTAGAACATATAATTGAGTTTTGTGATCTGTGGTCTATATGCAAAGTTACCCATCAATTATTTTGAATATGACTTTAAGCTTAGGTCTGGTTACGTCCTCTTTATCTTGGGATAAAACTCCGAAGAAGAAACCAACAAGTTTTGGTCAAAGTCACCGTTCTCCACGAGTTTGATGCAGAATGATATGAATAAGGCAACAGCCGAGTGAATATCAATTCGAATAAGTTGGAGAACAAAGACTTTGACCTAGTTGCTTTCTGTATGTTGCTTTCTGTATGTATCTCGACCCTATACACACTAAACGAATGGACAATGCATAGGATGGACAATGGAGAACGGACTGCAATACTTGTAGAAGCATGGAGAACGAGTTCCCAATGTTAAGCCTATGGGACAAAACTACCAGGTGTGAGATAACAAGCAGAACCTGTCGAAAACTTGTTTTTTTATATGTAAGTTATGCACACCAAGAACTTGGTAAGGGTTGGAAAGATTACTGCCCGCGGCCAAGGCCTTGGGGAGCAGTTTTCCCAAGCCTTACCTTGTAACTTTGACTTTCTTTCACTGGAACATAGTTTCCCTCTATTCTGGCTCTTTGTTCTTACGAAACTCAACTGCCTTTCAATGTTTTACCATGGTTCCCTTGACTCGCTACACCCATCCGAGAGCAGGATCACTTTCAAATTAAGCCCAGGACATGATATTTTCACATGGAACATTTAAATACATATGGGAGCAAGGCTAGAGTTGTGAAGCTTCCCAATTATCACTCACTTCTTTTGCCCCTCCATTATTGAACAACACCTGCTTTTTCACCTCCATTTGTGAAGAACAACTACTTGGGGAGCGTCATGGCAGCACTCATGGATCATAGTCTATATGCTGTATAGGCCTTTATCCTACCCCTAGTATAAAATCCCATAGGCTTAACGTTGAGTTTCCGTATGCCACGCTGACTGGCATGCAGAGTTTTATATGCCACTAGTGGCATACAGAATTGTTATCACGTAATATTTCAAAATTGAGGAGATGGGATAGGATAAAATCAAAACCTGATTCGTTTTAATCTTGGCCACTGCATGCCACTCCTGAAGTTTTGGCTCCGGACTTCACTTGGCTTCGCCTCATGAAGTCACTTTGCCAAACTCCGGTTGTGGCATACAGTGGCCAAGATTAAAACTCATCCAGTTTTCCGATATCATGGATATCTGGGGCATTCTTATTAATCCTGTAAGTGGGTAATAAATACCAAATTCTGTGAACAGAAAAAGTTTTTTCAAATAATTACAATAACGACTGGTTTTGTCTACGAAAGACCGTAATCTCCTCATGATTGACGATGCAATATCCTCGCTGTCGCTCAGATATTACTACACGTCAACTACTCGGAGATTATGGTCACTCGTACACAATCGCAGTCATTATCCGTTATATAATACAAGTGAAACGTGTTCATCTTGTCGAGACGTCCCCCCATACCTTGTTTCTTTTGAAAGAAATCATTATACTCGTTCTACAAGCTCGTTTAATATTTCTATGTAAAGAAACCCGCAGTATGTGAGGACGTCCCAACAGCGTAAACACGTTTCACTATAGTATCACAAATGTTTATCAGAAAGACCCTCCCTCCTTATTTTTTTCGTTTTTCACTTTCTTTATCGCAAACTTTAATATGATTATCATTGTGGTAGGGGGCCTCGCCGTGCAGACGGGGGCTTGAGGCGACACACCTTGAGACATGGGGATTACACGACCACCCCTTACCTCCCACGACGCACCCCCAGTCTCCTACTGACCCCTCCCCCCCTCCCTGAAACTCTACACCCCGCATCTCTGAGAAATATGACAGGCCAATTTCTTGTGAAATATGACAGCTGCAACGCTTTTAGACTCGCTTCTTCTGTTCCCAGATTTCGTGATGTGAATGTAAATAGATTGCGGATGGAGTTTGTGTGAACCTGATGGTATCTCCGATTTCCTTCATCTGTTATCTGGGGATGAATCTTTATCTGTTCTGGACATAATACAATTTGCCAAAGTGGATTTCCCGCAGGGTGGGTTTGTTGTTGGCTAACTGTCTACGCACACATTCCTTATGTCCTAAATAGTCTCTGACCATTTCACACTTAAAGGCATATCCTACCCATCTTGGCATAAACATTGACAAGGCTAACTCTTGTTTGGTTTCTACTAATTATTGGTGGCAATTTTTGAATTTTGCAGCACCTGACGACTATCTACCGTAAAAAGCAAGAATAGGCCTTTTTTCACTGCCCGGTGTCGCACCTTATCTGCGTAGATACGCCACAGCTGAAGCCAAACATTCACCTGGCAACGTATTCTTTAGCATTGGATCACTGAGTGTATGAGAATAATATGTTCATAATACCCGTCTACATGTTATCTCCAGAGAAATAATAACGATTGCATCTTATTCTATGGTATTCCAGCTCAAATCTGGTATGTCATACATGCATATTGCCTCAATAATACTTTAGATATAGCATAGATAACATAGGGTCACCGAAATTGAATATACATTAATACATTGGCAGGCCTAGCTATCATGTGCTTATCTTTCTCCAAATTAATACCAAAACAATTATAAACTATAAAGTTTTGATAGTCCAGACTCGTTGATACGATGCATTTAATTGTTCTAGCAGTCCAATCTATCCAAAAACACACTCCTGCAATCACACCCACCGTTCACACTCTAGGTGTGATTGCTGCGTGTCTCTTTATGAATACCGCTGGTCTCGGTCGTGTTTGTCCGAGCGGCCGCGTAACTAGACAGTCGGCCGTTAGGCTGCGCTGAACGGCAACACCTTTTACACAGTGGCGACATCTGGTAATCTTCAAATACCATCAATCATCAATTCAAAACAGTTATTTTGACTTATTCTAACACTAAATACGTGAATTATAACATATTATCGAGTTTGATCTAACCAAATAGGTAAATTAAGCCAATTTACAATTGACCGAATTAGATAGGAAGTGTACTGAAAATTAGGTTTTCTTAAATTTTATCGAAAAAAGGACGATGAACTCCAGTTTTTAAATCTTTAATTTATAGTACTCAACATAAGCTATACCCTGTGAAAGTTTGAAGAAAATTACATGGGTTTTTACAATATGAAATAGAATTTGTTTTAATTCATTTAAATTCTATTATTATATCATCATGATATCAATCTCTAGATTCAAAACCAACACGGTGACCCCCGATTTTAAAAGTAGATATGTGTTCCACAACACCTTGACCTAATCATATCCAACTTTCAGAAAAGTGACATGAGTTTTAAGTCAAATTGTCCAATACACCTTTAACTGACTATTTTCACCGGGGACTTGATGTCCGACTTATCTCGTTACAATATACAGATACCGGCTTAGACACTTTTTTTTCTGCCCGATCAGATCCGAAACCGGGGCCCGATTTAAACCATCCCCAAATAAGCTCAGAGTAAGTCTGCGTAAGGATTCGGCCGCGGGAGAAACTTGTGTTTAAGTCTGGGATTTGTTGCAGTAATCGTGTCTTGAGCATAAGCCCTGAGCTGCATTTAAAATAAGGCTTGGTGAGCTTAATGCTTTAATTCGTCCTGCCTGGAAGACAGCTGAGATGCCGCCAGCCACAGCTACCTTATCTCTGACAGAATCTCCGCACGGATCCTACCTTTCTTTGCCAGGATCTAAAGAGGGAGTCCTGCTGATTCGCCAACAAAATGCCCCGTGACAGAGAAGACATAATCGGCGAGCTTAGTGTCACTGAACAGCAGTAATGTCGGTGTGGTCCACCAGGTGGTGTTGTTGTCTCAAACCTTGGCTTGAACGACGGACAAAAACCCATTGCATTGTGGGTTGGGGGTAGTAGTGGCGTTCCCGCGGCACACTCTCCATGCAGAGATCCTGCGCTCTACTTCCTGCGGCCGCTTGTATCTCTGCAGTGACCTGCCTGTTTGGGGTCAAATCTGCCCCATATGGTACGGATTTTTTTATATTATTTCCAAAATTATGAACAGTTTGAAGAGTATTTTGTGTTTGCCATTAGAAGGAAACCCATGAGATGAGAATAACTCGGTCCGTACTCCACCGAGTTTGACGGCAGAGTAAGGCCCGGCATCCACCTACTCCGATAGAAATTTAGACCTACCGATATGGCACCGATACAAAAAGTCCATATCGGAGACATATCGGGAAGGTGCAAAATCGTAGACATATATCTAGACACGCAAATCCACCATGCATTGTATGGGGTTCTTATCGGTGTCTAATCATAGAAACGTGGTCAACTGCCCGGATATTAGGTGATCTACCGACGCGATTTTGATTTTTTATCGGAAGGTGCATCGTAGACCATATCGGAGTCACATCATAGTAGGCGGCCGCCGGGCCTAATTCACGAAACATTTCATCGAGTGTGTTTCTGATTTTATCCTACCCCTAATATAAAATCCCATAGGCTTAACATTGTGTTTCCATATGCCACGCTGCTTGGCATACAGAATTTTTATCTGGTAATATTCCAAAATAGAGTAGACAGGGTAGGATAAAATCAAAACCTGATTCGTTTTAATCATGGCCACCGCATTCCACTCCTGGAGTTTTGGCTCCGGACTTCACTCGGCTTCGCCTCATGAAGTCACTATGATGAAATGAGATAAGATACAGCAGACCCATATCATTTCACGGTATTATCGTAAAACTGGATGAGTTTTAATCTTGACCACCATATGCCATGACTTGAGTTTGGCATAGTGACTACATGAGGCGAAGCCGAGTGAAGTCAGGAGCCCAAACTCCAGGAGTGGAATGCGGTGGCCACGATTAAAACGAATCAGGTTTTGATTTTATCCTACCCCATCTCCTCGATTTTGGAATATTACGTGATAACAATTCTGTATGCCACTAGTGGCATATTAAACTCTGTATGCCAGTCAGCGTGGCATACGGAAACTCAATGTTAAGCCTATGGGATTTTATATTAGGGGTAGGATAAATATACAAGCTAAACATGTCATAACCACAAATAGGATTTCGTTACCATAATCTTTGGACTACATTTAGGTTCAATCATAGACCGACAATGAGCGTTTCACAACCCGCTTAAAATCCCTCTTGCTGTCCAGTTTCTGTGTCGGCTCATCTAATTCGCTCCATAACACATTGCCACGAAGAAGTGGTGACCCTTTGGCTCCCCATTAGGGTTGAGGCAGAGATTAGTAAGCACGACCACGCGTAAGCTCTGCTGGGAGAGTGACGTCCCCGGACCACCAGCGGGCTGCGACCGACAAGCTTTAGCCTTGGGATTCCAGTTGGCTCGAGGGTGGACTTAATCTGTCAATTTACAGGATCGGGACGGCGGCGTAAATGGACTTAGTCGGGCGTGGCGGGCGGGCGGGCGGGCGGCGGGGTGGTCGGCGTGCTAAGCCGCGTGGTCGGCCCGGGTCCGGGGACTTAGGCCCCGGCCGCAGATGCAACAGCCGCCGGCGAGGGTAGCGGGGCGGGCCGGGAGAGCTACGGCAGCGGGACTCCGGCGTTATTCAACGTTGAAGAATATGCTCAGTCACTCGAGAGTAGATAAGTCTGTGTAGGTCTACAGGGAAACTTAAAAGTCTCTTTGATTGCGAACATGAAAAGCTAAGAGCGGCTGAAGGTCATAGTACGTGTGATTATGACCTTGAGGGTTGGAGAGGTGTACTTCCGGTTTAACACATCTTCGTAGCTATAGAGCTTTCTATAGTGAGAATTATCTCAATATCTGGTATTTTTTCCCTCATAGACTTAACATTGGGAACTCGTACTCAATGCCCATGGAGTATTTAGACAAATCAATACTCAATGGGAGAATTAGGTCACAAATCTGAGCTATGAGGGGCGAGATTAATTCAAAAACCTATTTAAGGTTACGGCCAGAGCTCTATCCCATCACGTTTACCTTACGTAACTCACCTTGTGAATTACTACACTTTTCAACCTCGATTGGGTGCGAGCTCTGACTGTAAACTTTCATAAGTTTCCTCTATATTATGCTCAGGCCATCTTGATATGTTTTCTAACAAATAAGTGCACATGTTCTGTATAGATTGTCCATATTAATGGAAAACAGTTTTAAAGGCATATAGATTTACAATACACAGTGGCACCACCTGGTGATTTTTTAAATGGTGGCAATCATCTTTGCAAATAAGTTCCTAAACAGATTCAAATCTTATTCGGGTTGGTCACGCACCAGCCAGTGCAGTTTGGGCAGGGTAAGGCCCGGCGTCCACCTACTACGATATGGCACCGATATGCCCTACGATGCACCTCCCGATAAAAAATCAAAATCGCGTCGGAAGGTCCCCTAATATCGGGGCAGTTGACCACCTTTCTGCGATTAGACACCGATAAAACCCCCATACAATGCGTGGTGGATTGGCATGTCTAGACATATGTCTACGATTTTGCACCTTCCCGATATGGCACCGATTTTGACATTTTGTATCGGTGCCATATCGGGAGGTCTACGATTCTATCGTAGTAGGTGGACGCCGGGCCTAAGGGTTCAGGGCAAGTAAAGGCCAATGCCCATCTACCGATTTTGGAACATTTATGTACATTTGTCGGCGACAAACGGAGGGTAATTTGTCTCAGCCGAGCCATCCTAATGGAGTCGGTAGATGTAGGACAGCTAGGCAAGGCTACCGAGCGATTAGTGAACTCTCAGTTTCTTTGGTTTTTGCCCTCCCCCAGCGATTAGTGGACCATTTCCCTGATTTTATCAGTGTGCAGGTCGAGCGAGGGGTTACGTAATTTGCCTGCGACAAAGTGACTGACTCCTATACGATTTGGGAACTAATCGTTCAACCCTAAATCGGTAGATGGGCATCTGGCTTTAGGGTTGGTCGCCCGTTTCGTTGACCGAAACTGTCGCAGCAGCACTCCCTGCCGGACTGAAACGGTCATGGTATCGAATTCACAGGTATTCATTCTGATATGCCTCGCTGTGGATCTTCAAGATGGAAGTATCCACCTGGTGATTTGATGATGGCAGAATTAGCAATCACTCTATGCCCTATATATGGTATGACATACTCCCGTTATCTGCGGGTGAATGAAGGCAGGACTAGCAATCGCTCTGTGCCCTATAGATTTAAGTACAGTAGAACCCTGCGCAAGTGGACACCCTCTGTTCCAGGCCAAAGTGTCCCCTTATGCGGGGTGTCCACATACACAGGGTTAAAATAAACATCTATTAGAGGGATCTGTTTCAAACAAAGGTGTCGTGGGATAGCCCCCTATGTGGGGTGTCCATTAGCCAGGGTTCTACCTCTATCCACTGGTGGATGAATGCAGAACAGGATGGCAGAACTAGCAATCACACCTGTGCCCTATAGATGGTCTTACGTACTGCCTCTATCAGCTGGCTGATGATGGCATAATTAGCAATCGCTCTGTGCCCTGTAAATTGAAGTACTGCCTCTATCTGCTGGCAGATGATGGTAGAACTAGTAATCGCTCTGTGCCCTGTACTCGGGTCAGCCTTGTGTGGACTGTATCTACCTACTGGTGGATGATGACAGAACTAGCAATGACTCTGTGCCCTATACCCGGGTCAGCCTTGTGTGGACTGTATCTACCTGCTGATGGATGATGGCAGAACTAACAATGACTCTGTGCCCTGTACCCGGGTCAGCCTTGTGTGGACACTGTCTACCTACTGGTGGATGATGACAGAACTAACAATCGCTCTGTGCCCTGTACCCGGGTCAGCCTTGTGTGGACTGTATCTACCTACTGGTGGATGATGGCAGAACTAGCAATGACTCTGTGCCCTGTACCCGGGTCAGCCCTGTGTGGACTGTATCTACCTACTGGTGGATGATGGCAGAACTAACAATGACTCTGTGCCCTGTACCCGGGTCAGCCGTGTGTGGACTGTGATCTACCTACTGGTGGATGATGGCAGAACTAGCAATGACTCTGTGCCCTGTACCCGGGTCAGCCCTATGTGGACTGTATCTACCTACTGGTGGATGATGGTAGAACTAGCAATGACTCTGTGCCCTGTACCGGGTCAGCCGTGTGTGGACTGTATCTACCTACTGGTGGATGATGGCAGAACTAGCAATGACTGTGTGCCCTGTACCTGGGTCAGTCTTGTGTGGACTGTATCTACCTACTGGTGGATGATGGCAGAACTAACAATGACTCTGTGCCCTGTACTGGGGTCAGCCTTTTGTGGACTGCGCTCTACCTACTGGTGGATGATGGCAGAACTAACAATGACTCTGTGCCCTGTACCCGGGTCAGCCGTGTGTGGACTCTATTCTACCTACTGGTGGATGATGGCAGAACTAACAATGACTCTGTGCCCTGTACCCGGGTCAGCCTTGTGTGGACTGTATCTACCTACTGGTGGATGATGGCAGAACTAGCAATGACTCTGTGCCCTGTACCCGGGTCAGCCCTGTGTGGACTGTATCTACCTACTGGTGGATGATGACAGAACTAGCAATGACTGTGTGCCCTGTACCCGGGTCAGCCTTGTGTGGACTGTGATCTACCTACTGGTGGATGATGACAGAACTAACAATCGCTCTGTGCCCTGTACCCGGGTCAGCCCTATGTGGACTGTATCTACCTACTGGTGGATGATGGTAGAACTAGCAATGACTCTGTGCCCTGTACCGGGTCAGCCTTGTGTGGACTGTATCTACCTACTGGTGGATGATGGCAGAACTAACAATGACTCTGTGCCCTGTACTCGGGTCAGCCTTGTGTGGACTGTATCTACCTACTGGTGGATGATGGCAGAACTAGCAATCGCTCGGTGCCCTGTACTCGGGTCAGCCTTGTGTGGACTGTATCTACCTACTGGTGGATGGTGGCAGAACTAACAATGACTCTGTGCCCTGTAACCGGGTCAGCCTTGTGTGGACTGTATCTACCTACTGGTGGATGATGGCAGAACTAACAATGACTCTGTGCCCTGTACCCTGGTCAGCCTTGTGTGGACTGTATCTACCTACTGGTGGTTGATGACAGAACTAGCAATGACTCTGTGCCCTGTACCCGGGTCAGCCTTGTGTGGACTGTATCTACCTACTGGTGGATGGTGGCAGAACTAACAATGACTCTGTGCCCTGTAACCGGGTCAGCCTTGTGTGGACTGTATCTACCTACTGGTGGATGGTGGCAGAACTAACAATGACTCTGTGCCCTGTAACCGGGTCAGCCTTGTGTGGACTGTATCTACCTACTGGTGGATGGTGGCAGAACTAACAATCACTCTGTGCCCTGTACCCGGGTCAGCCTTGTGTGGACTGTATCTACCTACTGGTGGATGGTGGCAGAACTAACAATGACTCTGTGCCCTGTACCGGGTCAGCCGTGTGTGGACTGTATCTACCTACTGGTGGATGATGGCAGAACTAACAATGACTCTGTGCCCTGTACTGGGGTCAGCCTTGTGTGGACTGCGCTCTATCTACTGGTGGATGATGGCAGAACTAGCAGTCACTCTGTGCCCTGTACTGTGTCAGCCTTGTGTGGACTGTATCTACCTACTGGTGGATGATGACAGAACTAGCAATGACTCTGTGCCCTGTACCCGGGTCAGCCGTGTGTGGACTGTATCTACCTACTGGTGGATGATGGCAGAACTAACAATCACTCTGTTCCCTGTACCCGGGTCAGCCTTGTGTGGACTGTATCTACCTACTGGTGGATGATGACAGAACTAAAAATGACTCTGTGCCCTGTACCCGGGTCAGCCTTGTGTGGACTGCGCTCTACCTACTGGTGGATGATGGCAGAACTAACAATGACTCTGTACCCTGTACTGGGGTCAGCCTTGTGTGGACTGTATCTACCTACTGGTGGATGATGACAGAACTAGCAATGACTCTGTGCCCTGTACTCGGGTCAGCCTTGTGTGGACTGTATCTACCTACTGGTGGATGATGACAGAACTAGCAATGACTCTGTGCCCTGTACCGGGTCAGCCGTGTGTGGACTGTTTCTACCTACTGGTGGATGATGGCAGTACTAGCAGTCGCTCTGTGCCCTGTACCCGGGTCAGCCTTGTGTGGACTGTGATCTACCTACTGGTGGATGATGACAGAACTAACAATCGCTCTGTGCCCTGTACTCGGGTCAGCCTTGTGTGGACTGTGCTCGATCTGCTGGTGGATGATGGCAGAACTAACAATCACTCTGTGCCCTGTACCCGGGTCAGCCTTGTGTGGACTGTGCTCTACCTACTGGCAGATGACGGCAGAACTAACAATCACTCTGTGCCCTGTACCCGGGTCAGCCTTGTGTGGACTGTATCTACCTACTGGTGGATGATGGCAGAACTAACAATGACTCTGTGCCCTGTACCCGGGTCAGCCGTGTGTGGACTGTATCTACCTACTGGTGGATGACGGCAGAACTAACAATGACTCTGTGCCCTGTACCCGGGTCAGCCGTGTGTGGACTGTATCTACCTACTGGTGGATGACGGCAGAACTAACAATGACTCTGTGCCCTGTACCCGGGTCAGCCGTGTGTGGACTGCGCTAAGCCGCGCCCTGCTCTTCAGGCTGATCCGGCCCCAGATTATCGCCACCCGAGGCCTCACCTCGGCCGAGCTGCGGACGTCGTGACAGGCCGCACGCCGGATTTCAACGTGTTTAATGTGACTTACTTCCCGACGTGGGAATAAATGTTATTCCTGCAGATAATCTGGATCAGTCTGGGGATCGAGGTGCTGGGTGGATGAGGGATTCGTCGCAATGCCCGACCACCACCACTGCATGGGTTTCCTTAAAGGCATATCCTGTAATTCCCAGTGGTGCCACCTTGTGTTTTTAGAAATAATGCCAATTATTAGTCAAAACTGGTTTCTTGGGATTCTATCGTAAAACTGGATGAGTTTTAATCTTGGCCACCGTATGCCACGACTGGAGTTTGGCATAGTGACTTCATGAGGCGAAGCCAAGTGAAGTCCGGAGCCAAAACTCCAGGAGTGGCATGCGGTGGCCAAGATTAAAACAAATCAGGTTTTGATTTTATCCTAGCCTGTCTCCTCGATTTTTGTGATAACAATTCTGTATGCCACTGGTGGCATATAAAACTCTGTATGCGAGTCAGCGTGGCATACGGAAACCCAATGTTAAGCCTATGGGATTTTATATTACGGGTAGGTAGTTTCTAATTCTACATGAGTAAATATAACATTTTGTCCAGTTTATTCAATCTTGAACGGTAAAGAAGGCCAATTTAAATTTGCTTGATTTGTAAACATAGGAAATGTACTGAGAAATATGGTTTTCTTCAATTCTTTCGAAAACAAGGATGGTGACTTATGGTTTTTTAAACTTAAATAAGTAGTACTATATATGTACTATATTCTGTGAAAGTTTGAGGAAAATGACTTGGGTTTTACTATGTGAAAAAATACATTTTCTATATATTCTAATATAAAATTATCATAATATTGATCTATAAATCAAAAACTAGCACGGGGACCCCCGATTTTTAAGTTTGATACATGTTCTACAACGCTTGGAGATCATCATATTAAATTTTAAGGGAATTGACATGGGTTTAAATTTTCAAGCCAAATTGTCTGATAAGCCTTTAATGCCCAGCATTTAAATCCGTTTGTTTGTAAACTAGTTGAAATCACATGGAACCGTCTCGAAAATAAGTTCAACAATCAGGATGATTTTAAGTCGATCTTTAAGAACAACAACTTAGCCTGTTGACTTAGTTGATATTGCTGGTGGATAGTTCTGATATAACGCATTATTTAACCCTGAAGCGATAACTGCAATCATGGTAGCTAAATGTACAAAGTGCCCCTTTATATTGTGCTTTTTACTTTAAATTCTAGCCACATAAATGGATATTGAAATTCTTTCTATTTGCCGGATATTGCCACTTATTTACTGCTATTTCAATTTGAAGGTAACAGTATAATTGATATCATCTAGATAAATAACAAATATTTATATAGAACGTCCTGACCATGCTGTACAATTCACAGAACGAGATGGTAATTTACGGTTTGTGCGGACCGAGGCATTTTTGAGGTATATAGGTACACCCAGTCTGAGATTTGGCATACCTGAGGTACCTCCAGTCTCAGATTGTGTGTAGGGGGTACGCCCAGTCTGAGACTAGCGGGAAACTTGCAGTTCACACTGTGCGTTTTGAGGTACATATGTACGCCCAGTCTCAGACTAGCGGGAAACTTGCAGTTCACACTGTGCGTTTTGAGGTATATAAGTACACCTAGTCTGAGACTGGGCATACCTGAGGTACCTCCAGTCTCAGATTGTGTGAACCGGGTACGCCCAGTCTGAGACTTGCAGGAAACTTGCAGTTCACACTGTGCGTTTTGAGGTACATTGTCTTGAGTTACCCAGTCTGAGACTGGGAATACTTGAGGTACCTCCAGTCTGATACTAGGTGTACCCACTGCGCCCAGTCTCAGACTAGCGGGACACTTGCAGTTCACACTGATCAGCCTGGGCGTATCTATGTACTAAAATCGCAGAGTGTGAACTGGCCATAACACCCCCCCCTCCCCCCCCAGACACACACTGTGCTTAGAGCCTGGAGAATTGTACACTCCAACCACAAACCACACACGTCGTAGCAACTTTATTACTTTAATTTTATTTATTATTATATATACATGTATATATTTCAATTTATTTCATTATTAATTGTATCTTTATTCTTCCTAATCATAATTTGTAATATATTTTTTTCAATATATTTCAGATTTTTATCTATTTTTTGTTATTATCTTATTTATTTTTGGACTTATTATTTATTCTTTATTTCTGTTTTTATCATTATATTCAATCTAATTCTAAGTATTACCTTATTTATACTCAACTAATTTATTCATTGAATTTACTGAACAAATTTTCTTATTCTTAAATTATTCATTTCACATATATGTATATTCAGTATTAATTTCTCTTGATTTGTATCTTAATGTTTCAAATTTCTATTCAACATTCTTGAAATAAGGAATAAACTGTTGGCAGTACACCAAGGTAGTACAATATTGTATACCTAAATACAAACTACACCTTAGAGCCTGGGGAATCGTACACTCCAACCACCAACCACACACATCGCAACAACGGATCATCTGCAGTTAGCTTAAAATCTCGAGATCTCAAGAGATCACGCGCATTCTCCAAGAGTTCTCGTGTCGGACGAGAAGTTTATCTTTCCCAGCATAGTCCATTAAACCTGGCCAACTGACTAAGGCTTGATTGAGTGTAGGTAAATAGCACAGGAGGGGTCCTGGAAGTACAATATATACATATGTAACAGGTTCTTCAAAACATGGGTATACTTTAGATACACTCATCAGGTTCTTAGAGTAGAGCCAGCAGAGCTTGTATAGGGGTTCACTAAGTGGATTGATACTGTTACTTAAAGGCACTCTATGTTACCAGGGGATTACAGATAACATTGGATGATCCTTTACAGCTACTTTACAATGCTGCATATCTGAAATATGACCCTCTGTCTGCCATAAATCGTTGTAAGTTGTATAGGCAGGGGGCAGATACATACCTCTCCCTACTGTGATAGTGGTGTAATTAGGCTGTGTGTGTTCACTTCAGGTTTAAATGTGTAAAGAAGATATATAATATATTGTAAACTGATACCTGTTATAGTAGTAACTGCTGATACTTGTCAGAACTCATTATCAACTGCGAATAAGGAGCCAGAATGAAACAACTTGAAAAGTTTTAGCCCAGTTTGAGACTGGAGGTACCTGCCAGCGCCTAGCCCCACAAATCACACAGTGTGAACTGCACGCTTCCCGCTAGTCTGTGACTGGGTGTACTATTTCCAATATCAAACAATGATTGGCATATGATAATTAATAACAGTGGGATAAGAAATTATTTACTTGATCAGAAACAAAGATTTTTTGTGAATAGTGTCATGTCTGTTTTAACTGTTCTGCAATTCGGCGTGCCACAAGGCTCCATTTTGGGTCCACTATTATTTAATTTTTTTTAACGAAATGTGAACTCCTCAATGCGTAAACAATATGCAGACGACCTTGTTTTGTGCACTCGAAAAATTATTTCTCATCACCAAGCCATGAAAAATACGACGATGTACCTCGAATTCTTGAGTGAAACTAAACTGAATAAAACGGGTACGGTGGCAGACCGCTAATTGTAAAAATGGCGAACTGTGAAAGGTTTTGTCTGAGACTGGAGGTACCTGTTTTAAATTGTTTTAAAGAAGATTGTCTATAAGTATGCAAGTAGCTATCATCACATACAAGGTTTTCATAAGACCCACACTGGAATACTGTTCCTTTTTGACAGATAGTGCTTCCAGAAAAAAATATTGATAGTCTGCAAACCACAAAAAAAATCGGGCATTACGCGTTCGTGGTTCCAACATATGAGATATGCATCGATTGTTCAAAATAGACTTCTTAGATTCATGCCGCAGTATACAAACTTTAAATCTTATGTTCAAGAGATCCAAGGATAGAAAACAATTGGTAAAGACAATGAGAAGAACGCGAAGTGATAGGAAGGTAAAATTGAAAACGTTACAGATGAACTGTAATCACTACATGAAAGGCATATCCTACAATTCACGGTGGCGCCACCTGGTGATTTTTAAATATTCCCATTCATATATTGAAATTGATGATTTGTGGCATATTCGAAACTCAAAAGAGCAAAATTTGAGTTTTGCCTAGTTTGACCTAACCGAATCGGTAAAATAGGCCCTTTTTCATTTGCTTGAATTATATAGGAAATATACCGAAGAACATGGGTTTCTTCAATTCGTTCAAAAGCAAGGACAGTGACCTATGATTTTCAAAACCTAAATAGGTAGTACTATACCTGTACTATATTCTGTCAAAGTTTGAGGAAAATGACATGGGTTTACTATGTGAAAATGTAGAATCTATATATATCCTAATATAAAATGATCTTGATATTGATATCTAAATCAAAATCTAGCAGATATCCAGATATCAGACATGAAAATGACCTTCGAGAGATCCATAAGACAGATATATTCCAACTTTGAATTGTAATATCATCCTTTTACTCATTTCCATTATTATTATCATGTGTGTCACAGGAAGACAGGATTTTCCTGAAGGATATCTAGATTTATCCTACCCCTAATATAAAATCCCATAGGCTTAACATTGAGTTTCTGTATGCCACGCTGACTGGCATACAGAGTTTTATATGTCACTCGTGGCATACAGAATTATTCCAATATTGAGGAGACGGGGTAGGATAAAATCAAAACCTGATTCGTTTTAATCATGGCCACCGCTTGCCACTCCTGGAGTTTTGGCTCTGGACTTCACTCGGCTTCACCTCATGAAGTCACTATGCCAAACTCCAGTCGTGGCATACGGTGGCCAAGATTAAAACTCATCCAGTTTTACGATAGTACTCCTGTAATAATTTGTATTTATTACCCCCCTATTACGGAGTCCCCATAGGAAATGTATCGGGCACCTGGAAAGAGCGACCAGGAGATTCTGCAATGTCAGAATCTCCTGCAGGATATTCCGGAAAAATAGTCCTGTCCATAATGAGGCCGAATCATCATGTACTTCGAAATAAGTTTCATGAATGTTTATTCAATGCTAATTATTTAGAATCAATCGTAATAATCTCATTTACCATCAAAAAGCACTGTCATAACACACATTGAGGTGGGTAATAAATACAATAACGACTCGTTTTGTATACGGATGACCGTAATCTCCTCGTAGTTCACGACGTAATATCCTCGCTAATCGCTTGGATATTACTACGCGTCAGCTACTCGGAGATTACGACCACTCGTACACAAAACCAGTCATTATTGTGTATGTAGTACTATACACCTGTGCCTAAAAATACTGCAAATACCAACCTCTGCTATGCAAGTGGTAGTTTAGCCGTACCACCATACTGTGCCGGTATGGTGCCGTACCACCATACTTTGAAAGCTCGATCTCATTGGTTAAGTCAGAAATATGTGAATAAATGATAAACAACCAAAATACGGACAAAAAAATGAAACAGGAAATTAGTGATAATATAATGAGAATATAAATACCAAAGAAAACAATTTTCGAACAGTTTGAATTATATTTATGAAATTGCGGCTGTGAACATCGCGCGTGGTGTGTAGCAGAAAACAACTTCTGCCCTCCCAAGCGAGTTTGATTTTTGGTCTTATTTTGGTGAGTTTTTTTAATATTTACAGAAATTTATAGGTATATAGTACAAGTGAAACTAGTTAACATAATTGGGACAGCTCCTCGTACCTTGTTACTTTTGCTAAAACTACCGCATGAGCTCGGAGAGCGAATGTGGTAGTTTTAGCAAAAGTAACGCAATTAGGTCCCACTTAGGTTAACTAGTTTCCCTTAAATACCTCTTTTGGAATATCTTCCTCTCATTGGGTTATTCCGGCAACGAGCAAAATTCCTACAACTAGTCGTTTTTAGTGAGTAATTTTGACATTGGGGTCCTCAAAAAGTGTTTTTTAGGCGAAGGGGTCACATTGGCGATGTGGTCATATTACTGAATACTTTGTAAAGAGGAGAAACGTTTAGGTCTGACTCAAACTGGTTCTAATCGGGGGATTGGCTTATTAGTGAGGTAGTGGAAAATGGAACCCTTCAATTTATACGAACAGAATCTGAGCAGGATTTGTCTCAAACAAACATCCTATGAGGTACATGAATCCGAGCAGGGTTTGTCTCAAACACCCTGTGAGGTACATGAATTTGAGAAGGATTTGTCTCAAACATCCTGTGAGGTACATGAATCTCAACAGGATTTGTCTCAAACATCCTGTGAGGTACATGAATCTCAGCAGGATTTGTCTCAGAAAAACACCCTGTGAAGTACATGAATCTCAGCAGGATTTGTCTCAGACAAACACCCTGTGAGGTACATGAATCTCAGCAGGATTTGTCTCAGACAAACATCCTGTGAGGTATATGAATCTCAGCAGGATATGTCTCAGACAAACATCCTGTGAGGTATATGAATCTCAGCAGGATATGTCTCAGACAAACATCCTGTGAGGTATATGAATCTCAGCAGGATTTGTCTCAGACAAACATCCTGTGAGGTGCATGAATCTCAGCAGGGTTTGTCTCAAACATCCTGTAAGGTACATGAATCTCAGCAGGATCTGTCTCAAACATCCTGTGAGGTGCATGAATCTCAGCAGGGTTTGTCTCAAACATCCTGTGAGGTACATGAATCCGAGCAGGGTTTGTCTCAAACATCCTGTGAGGTACATGAAACCCATCGGGTGTGACTCCCACCTAAGACTAATCGCGAGATTGGCTTATTAACGAGGCAACAGTTAGGCGAGGGTCTTACGCCTAAGAAACAACCACTTAGGCCGTTAGCTGGTTGAACATTGTTGTGGTGACATTAACCGTTGACCTTGTTTCTGTCTGAGGTGTGTATAGGTCACTGAGACGCTGAGTCCAGCTTCCGGTTTTGACGTCCGTCTTAACCGCTTAGCCCTCGTGTATACACCCAATTATCGCCCACCTAACACTCGCTGGTTCCCGAGAGCCACTTAATAGCGCTACATTGTAGGCCGGACGTTGTTAGCTAACGGACGCACTGAGGCGGGAGCCTACTGAAACGAGCCTAAACCACCTAAAGTGGGTCTAAATAATTAAAACGGGCCTGAACACCTAAAACGGTCCTGACTTCCTATAACGGGCCTAACCAATTAATACAGCCTAACCAGCGGCAAAAACAGGGGCGTATTCAAAATTCTTTTTTCTCTAAGCCTGGTATAAATGTCCATAGGCTTAACATTAGGAATTCTTTCTCAACAGGCTTGCGATTACGGTAACTCATACTCAATGGGCAATAAACAGATAAATATTTCCAGGCTATTAAAAATAAAATCAGAAACATATTCGTGTTTGGTCTGTATCCCCGATAGCCATCTCATTTGAAGCGCTTCAGCATATTCACTCGGCTATCGCCTCGTTCATATCACTGCGCGCTCCAAACAGACATGGACCAAACACTCACCAAGTTCTTTCTTATTATTTATCTAAGACTGGGACTACCTTGAAAGGTCCCCGGTGATCCTAGGCCTCCCAGAAACAAGCGTTGGGATTTCAATATTGTTTTCTTTCCCGGAAACGAACTGTTGTTGTGTATCATCAAAACCTGATGATTTTTTTATATTGTCAAATAAAAGTCAAACTGGTTTCTTGGGATTCCTTCTAATTCTACATGAGTACATATCTAACATGTTGTCCAATTTCTGGTTTTTACAGGGCCAGCCGGCCAGAGGCAACGACTGCACGGTTGCGGGCGACAGGGTTTTCAATGGGCGGGTCCGGCCGATTCCGGCCGATTCCACCAGACAGATTGTCCCAGCCGATCTAACTCAAGCAACGATTTGGGCGGCCGACGTCCACAATTCCTCCACATGGTCATCGTCCGGCCCTAACTCACTCTTGGTGGATCACGTGCTTTAAGTTGATTTCGGGTCCATGTGAATTGCTGGGCTGTCGTATTGTGTGGATATACATGTACCTCTGTATCAGGTAAACGTCCGCCATCTTTCTTTGTTTATTTTGCTCCACAAATATCTTCAGGTCCTGTGGTACAGAGGGACGTAAGGTTAAACTTTTCGTCAGTCGGATATAAGCGTGATTTGTCCTCCCAGTCAGTAAAAGTAAGACATTCAACTATAGGATACATAGCTATTGTGTTATAGAAGCAGCCATGTACCTTGCCCCCGATACTATACGAAACTCCAGGTGGCGGGTCCAGTTATCATTGGATTCGATTAGAAATATCGTCTTTGGTTTGCCATAAAAGGGTTTTAGCCCTGTCTCATGATTATCTATAGATTATGACAGCAGTAAATAGTGGTTGTCCCTGCGACTACAGTGGCGCTATTTTATAATTTCTCGGTGGATGATGGCGGAACTAGCAATCACTCTATGCTCTATAGGTAAATGATGATATTACGGAGGATTGTCATTGACTGGTGGCGCCATCTCATGGGTCATACTGGAACTACCACTAAACCCACTAGCAGATGACCAAGCAAGCAATGTACGCTGTGTACCATGTAGGGAGGGAGGCAATCCGAACCGACTGAAACAGCAGGTACCCGTTCACAAAACATCACTCCCAGATACATACACAATATTACCATGATTTCGATCTGAGTGGCCGTATTCTCGGCGCAGTTGACGTAGTGTCAACTACAAGGAGGATACGGCCACACAGATCGAAATCATGGTAACGTTGTATTTATTACTTACCTTTCGAGTAATCATAAGGAAAGAAATCTAGTATATTATTAGAAATTCAACCCTAGCGCCATGCTTTGTTCATATGAATTAGTTCCTATAGCACCCGTCAGGTGGCCGAAGAAGCTGTATTCTCCTAGGATATTCTGGAGGTCCGTATTCTACTCAGTAGTGATCTGTAGGCTCCATATGCTTAGCATGGAGACTCCGTACCAGGTGGGTAATAAATACACAATATTACCATGATTTCGATCTGAGTGGCCGTATTCTCCGCGTAGTTGACGCGTAGTAATACTCCGAGCGATAGCGTCGAGGAGTATTACGTAGTGTCAACTACAAGGAGAATACGGCCACACAGATCGAAATCATTGTAATGTTGTATTTATTACTCAGTTATTTTTAGATTTAAGCAATAAATATGATCGTTAGAAAACTTTTCAACGTAGTTAAGAAGTTATCTTTGGGACTACTTTCATCTCAAAAATCCGTATCCTCCTAGGAGATTCCGCAGGTTCGTATTCTACTCAGTAGTGATCTGTAAGCTCCATATGCTTAGCATGGAGACTCCGTACTAGGTGGGTAATAAAACTGAAGCTGAGCTCTCAGTGTATCGGTTATTTAGATTATGATGCAAAGGTTTTTTTACAGCAACAATTAGAGACAAATGCTGGTATTTGGGTGATTTCTAAATTCTATTGAGATTTGCAAATAACTCAGGATAATATAAGTTCTATACATCAGCAAATAGAAAATGCAAAAAAAAAGACATTTCACCATGCTAACATCTATGGGAAGGCCATCTGAAAAGATAAGTGCTTAACTATTGGTGTCTATGGGAAAATGCAATATTTTTACTTTGTTGCTAAATGACACTGATGTTCTATTGCTATCTTTGAATAATTCTGGATTATGATAGTTGGGAACATGTACAACTGAGAGAAGCTAAAAAAATACTATGTCACCGTGCTAATTTCTATGGGAAGGCCATCTGAAGTGCTTATCTATTGGTGTCTATGAGAAACTGCTACATTTTCATGGCACCAGATGGCAGTGCCAGTGTTAAACCAGGGGGCGTTTCGATACCTACCCGCATTTGTCTTTAAAATCGTCGCTGTTAATGGTCACGAGGTGAATAATACCAACCAAAATATCAAGATATTTTGATCGGAAATATTCATCCAACTCGACAAATATTTCCGACCAAAATAACCAGGAACAGATTCTATTGAGGTACACTTACCATGTCTTCATAAATCATGCAGATAGACTTTATCACTCAAAAGGGCCCGAATGGAAGACCGGTTCTAAGCCGAGTTCGGAGATTTGTAGGCATTTCTAACCCTGACAAAATCCCTTAAAAGAATCAACAAAAACAAACCAATTGCAAGAGGGATCGGTCAAAATCGTCATGGCATGTTATATACAGGGGCCTTTCTAGAGGACCTGTAGGCTTTGCCAGATCTTCAAAGGAATACTTGAGCGCTGACCGCTTTTGGTAGCCAGTGGTGCAACAGCTCCCCGCCTTCGACCTCAGTAAATATTTCAGGCCAAAATATTGAGGAACAGATTCTATGTCACTAACCATGTCTCCATATATCATGCAGATAGACTTTATCATTCAAATCCATTCTATTTTTAAACCCACAAAAAACAAACCAGTCCGCTGTTCTCCTAAATCTGATACTTAGTAGAAACCAAACGAGAGTTAGCCTTGTCAATGTTTATGCCACGATGGGCAGGTTGTGTATTACTACACGAGGCGTTAGGCGAGTGTAGTGAGTAGCAGACCTGACCAGAGTAGCATAAACATTGAGAAGGATAACTCGAGTTCGGTTTCGTATTTATCCTACCCCATCTCACGGATATATGGAGAAAATTTTGTAATTATCCATGTTAGTGGCCTGTTGACGCTCATCGGAGGATAGCCACATTTATCAATGCTGCCGGATCTACTTTCTTTATCTCATCCCTGATTGGTCCGTTTTTTTAATCACTTTGGTGCATAAATAACACTTTATTCAACGCTTCGTCAAATACATTGAGTCAATGTTAAACCTATGGCGTTTTTTATTAGGGGTAGGATAATACCGTAAAACCGGATGAGTTTTAATGTTGGCCACCATATGCCACGACTGGAGTTTGGCAAAGCGACTTCATGAGGCGAAGTCGAGTGAAGTCCGGAGCCAAAACTTCAGGAGTGGCATGCGATGGCCAAGATTAAAACGAATCAGGTTTTGATTTTATCCTACCCCATCTCCTCAATTTGGAATATTACGTGATAATAATTCTGTATGCCACTAGTGGCATATAAAAGTCTGTATCCCAGTCAGCATGGCATACGGAAACTCAATGTTAAACCTATGGCGTTTTTTATTAGAGGTAGGATAAATTCACCAAATACACTACTTCATATACTTCCCAGACAATGCCTGTGTCAGAGACACAATCTCTATACTACTCACCCAGATAAGGTACAGATCTATCTGTGAGCAACTCTGAGCGACTCGTAGAAGAAAGTGTAGAGAAAGAAAAATTCCCGCAACGTTTTTTACTGTGCAGAAAATTACCTTATTTTTTCTGCACAGGTACTTCAATATTTTGATCTGAGAAGATAATTGCGACCCAACTTTTACTTCTACGAGTCACTGTGAGTTGCTCACAGATAGTAGTATAGGGTTTGTGCCTCTGTCCCAGGGCATCGTGTGAGTAGTGTAGGAACTAGTGTCTTTGGTGAAGGTGCCTGACTTTTTTCTCTTCCTCCCCATTTTTAAAATTTATTTTTTATTATTTATTTCGTTATTTATCCTGCAGGGACTTCGGCTAACCGCCGGTATGAAGTGTCCCTACAGTACAAGGTACAATAATATCAGTGGCCAGTAAACTAAATATCTGTGTACAAGAATAGACAAGTAATACATAAGATTGCACAAATCCAACTCCAACAAAGGAGTAGCTGGCCTCTTACGACCAAAAGAGAGAAGAATTTTGATACCCTCAGTAAAGAAAATGTCCCTTGTGCAAACATGAGCAAACATGTCTCTATTCATCTTAAAAATCCTGTGAATTAGACCAACTAAAACCAGATTTAAATTGTCTGTGGTACGATATTGAACGACATTTTCTAAGTTCTCGTACGCCCTTATTGTTTCATTAATTATTTCGCTTATTTTATCTCATCCCTGGTATGTTTTGTCCTATAGGCTTAACATTGGGAGCTCGTTCTCCAATCGCTTAAGAGTATTGCAGTGCGTTCTCCATGGTCTATATCCTGTGTGTCATCCGTTCTTATACTGTATACAAAGGTGAGATAAACACAGGAAGCAACTCTGCATCAACTGGTAGAGAATGACAACTTTGACCAAAACTTGTTGGTTTCTTCTTTAGTATTATGTTTCAATACTGTAATGTACAGCGAGACTTGTACAAGCGTGATGAAGATACTAGGTGATACCATCATCTAAAGCCGACCAGTGATATTGAATTATGTCCAATAAATAATTCAAAAACAACAACAACAACAACAAAAATGTGTACATTCCACTATCGTACGTGTGATTCTTGCTTTGCAATTGAAAATGAAACCAGACACTATAAGAAGGAAGCTATTATCATGAACACATTGTGGACACGGGCGGTATAAAACATGAAAATCAAATCATATGTGACACTCTAAAAGGGAAGCAATTATGATAAACACATTGTTGGCACGTGCAGTATAAAACATGAAAATTGAATCAGACGTGGTGAAATAAAAGAGAAGCTATTATCATGAACACATCGTTGACCAGCGTGGTATAAACCATGAAAATTAAATCAGGCGTGACACTATAAAAGGGAAGCTATTATAATAAACACATTGTTGATGCGGGCGGTATAAAATATGAAAATAAAACCAGAGGTCTATAAAAGGGAAGCTATTTTCCTATATACCTATGAGCGAACAACCTATGATTACTTAACGCTGTTGGGGGTGGAATAACTTTTGTTTACTGCCCAGGTTGAAGTTACTGCCCAGGTTGACGTTTACTGCCCAGGTTGACGTTTACTGCCCAGGTTGACGTTCAGAGACATTCGGTTTTTATCGATATTAGCCGACAATTGAAGGTATATAGGAATAGGGAAACCACGTACCAGTGGAAATAAGTCAAAGTTACTCGGTAAGGCTTGGAAAAATTACTACCCGCGGCTACGCCTTGGGCAGTAATTTTTCCAAGCCTTACCCCGTAACTTTGACTTATTCCCACCGGAACATAGTTTCCCTCTAATAATAAACACATTGTTGACATGGGCGGTATAAAACATGAAAATTAAATCAGACATGACATTATAAAAGGGAAGCTATTATAATAAACACATTGTTGACATGGGCGGTATAAAACATGAAAATAGAATCAGTCGTGAGATTATAAAAGGGAAGCTATTATAATAAACACATTGTTGATGCAGGCGGTATAAAATATGAAAAAAAACCAGAGGTCTATAAAAGGGAAGCTATTATAATAAACACATTGTTGGCACGTGCGGTATAAAACATGAAAATTGAATCAGACATGGTAAAATAAAAGAGAAGCTATTATCATAAACACATTGTTGACCAGGGTGATATAAATCATGAAAATTAAATCAGACGTGACATTATAAAAGGGAAGCTATTATAATAAACACACTGTTGATGCGGGCGGTATAAAATATGAAAATAAAACCAGAGGTCTATAAAAGGGAAGCTATTATAATAAACACATTGTTGGTACGTGCGGTATAAAACATGAAAATTGAATCAGACGTGGTGAGATAAAAGGGAAGCTATTATTATGAACACATCGTTGACCAGGGTGGTATAAAACATGAAAATAAAATCAGGCGTGACAATGTAAAAGGGAAGCTATTATAATAAACACATTGTTGACATGGGTGATATAAAACATGAAAATGAAATCAGACACTTTAAGAGGGAAGCTATCATAATAAACACATTGTTGATGCGGGCGGTATAAAACATGAAAATGAAATCAGACACTATAAGAGGGAAGCTATCATAATAAACACATTGTTGATGCGGGCGGTATAAAACATGAAAATGAAATCAGACACTATAAGAGGGAAGCTATTATGATAAACACATTGTTGTCACTGGCGGTCAGCACTCCGAATCAATCGTTAATTAACGTAATTAACGCAGGTATTTAATGCGGGTAATTATCCTCTGCCCGTACGTGTCAGTGTGGCGGTGGCGTACGGTGTCAAGGCTCAGTCTCCAACCCGAGGTTTAGCGCCATCTTCTGGGGATGAGCGCACAAATTAGCCAGGCACATTAACTGATGATGCTGCGTCTTGTGCGCATGACTGTCCTCTAATTCCGGTTCCGGACAGACGCCTGTCGCCGGGCGGTGGCTCCCCCTGGTGTGTCTGAGCTTAGATCCCTCCGCTGGTGACTTGTTAATGTAATGGGCGCGACACACTCTCCACGGGGGACCAGCGAAATGAACGTCGATGGAACGCGGATCACCGAACGCTGAAATAATTAAAGTGGCTTTTTCCATCGGAGAAAAGATAGACTTGCTCAAGTCTTTGACTATGAACATTCATTAAATGATTAATCACAATCAGAATAAAGTTCATTAGAGTATGTATCCTTCTCTGACTAGTCCATGAATCAAAGACTTGTCCACTATGAACAGAATCTCCTGTTTATGGCCCCAAGCCACTCCCTGTAACCCAATATTTCCTTCTACCCCTCCCCCTCCCCTCCTCCAGTTCCCTGGCCGCCTCTCAATTGTCATAGCAATGAATTTTGCCTACTCCTGACTGTGACCCGATCAAGATCAAAGTGAGAGGCTATCAATCTCCCATCAGATATCTGACCAGTAGCCATGATATCTGTATGGAGAGTGCTGAAAATACTGGCGCTATAGCGCCAGAAATCCAACACCATTACCAATTATACCAGTCCCTGTATCCCAGCAAGGAGGGTAGCCATAGGATGCAGGGACTGGAGCCAGTCTAGGGGAAAGATTGCGTTGTGGACTTTTTTACTTTGCAGGGGATTCAGGCAGTAATATGTGTGCGGACTGGATAAGTTGAAGGTATTTTTTTTTCTCATATATTTATAAGGTATAGTTTCTTTTTTCATGGAACGTGTAAGCCGGTTTTTAGAACTAAGTAATTTGTTGAAGTGATGCCCGGATCTGGATTGCATTTTCTTTAATGGAACAGCATGGGGGGATTTACTTTAAAACTTTATATAGATCTACACACTCTTAGGGAAATTACGACGGGATAAGAGAACTTAAAAAGTTTGGACACCTCTCTGAAGATCCTAGACACTTACCAAAATCAAAACCACAATCATTTACTGATAAGAAAAACTAACGTTAACTTAATTAGAACCGATTCTAATGAATACATGTAGACTTTAAAAGGCATATATGGACCATGTGGTTTGGGAATAAAATTAAAACAAATGTCATTTTCCTGAAAATTGAATATGATGATCTCCAACTATTGTAAAACACATATCTGAATTAAAAACTGGAGGTCAACTTACAAGTTTTTGATTTACGGATCAATATTATGATAATTATCTAATAGAATGTAAAAAAAATGTTTTTCACATAGAGAACCCATGCATATTCCTCAAACTTTCATAGAATATAGGCGAATTTATATTTAGTACTACACTTTTAAGTTTTAAAATTCATAGTAAAAAATTAGAAAAAAATTAAGAAAACCCTATTTTAAAGATATATTTGAGATCACGTTAAGACCACTTCTTCTAGAACTGAGTGATCTCCCAGGTAAAATTAATCTCACAAGAAAAAGAAAAAAGAACCCGGCCTTTCGTACCTACAAAGACCGGCTTTGTGTACCTGAGAGGGGTGAACTTCACACCTTCCCCCTAGTCTCAGGCAAAGTGCTTTTATCAGTCTCAAGAAAAAATGGCGAATTTGAGAAGTACCTGTGACAACCATGTGATCCTGCGTGCTGGCCTCCTATTGGCTAGGATGGGAACTTAGTCAGCGACTGTTTTTTAAATCTGTTTGAAATAAAAAATCTCATCTTACCTCATTAAGGGGCATTCAAACGATGGGATTCATATACCTCACAGGGTGTTTGTCTGAGACAAATCCTGCTGAGATTAACGTACCTGGCAGGGTGTTTGTCTGAGACAAATCCTGCTGAGATTCTGAGATTCATGTACCTCACAGAGTGCTTGTCTGAGACAAATCCTGCTGAGATTCTGGACCCTGTAAAGTGAGATTCACACGGTGGGATTCATGTACCTCACAGGGCGTTTGTCTGAGACAAATCCTGCTGAGATTCTGGACCCTGTAAAGTGAGATTCACACGGTGGGATTCATGTACCTCACAGGGTGTTTGTCTGAGACAAATCCTGCTGAGATTCATGTACCTCATAGGGTGTTTGTCTGAGACAAATCCTGCTGAGATTCTGGACCCTGTAAAGTGAGATTCACACGGTGGGATTCATGTACCTCACAGGGTGTTTGTCTGAGACAAATCCTGCTGAGATTCTGTACTCAAACACAATCTCTTTGTCTTAATTATAGAACAGTAGAACCCCGCGTAAGCGGACACCCTCCGTTCCGGGCCAAAGTGTTCGCTTACGCGGGGTGTCCGCTTACACGAGGTTAAAATAAACATCTAATAGAAGGAACCGTTCCGAGCAAAGGTGTCCGTTAACGCGGGGTGCCCGCTTACGCGGGGTGTCCGTTAGGCGGGGTTCTACTGTATTCGATTTCCCTGAGATATATCGTTCCCCCGCATTTGTTGGCGACATTTACCCCTAAAATGAACAGAATCTCATGGGATTTTGAACCCAGTGAGGTACATGAATCCCATGTGAATTGCACTTCAGGGGTAATTGTCGGCGATAATTGCAGGGAAAAAACTTGACACAGTGAAGTGGACCCCTATAATATAGATGAAGAGATTGTGTTCCAGAACAGAATCTCAGCAGAATTTGTCTCAGACAAACACCCTGTGGCGTACATCAATCTCAAATGTGTGAATCCCACTTCAGGGGGGCGTCCACCAACCACGACAAGGCTACGACAATGGGTTCCCGACCAGGTCCACGATTGGCCTACGATTGGAGGCCTTGTCATGGTTGGTGTACCCCAGTTCCCAACAAGAGTCTATGACAAGGCCACGACAAGGCCACAATTTGAAGCTTGTCGGGAGCCTTCCGACAAGGCTACGACAACATCGAGCAAGTTCGATTTTTTCCATGACTCTTGACGTTGAGTGTCATGGCGTGTTGGGAGCGTGTCACAGAGGTCCACAATAAGAAATTTTGGTGGAGCGTGCACCTCCCAACACGCCCTCACAACACTGTCATAAAGCCCACCTTCTTTCGACAAGGCTGCGACAAGCGTCAATTGGAACTTTCTTGGCGGCGCTTGTTGTAGCCTTGTCATGGTTGGTGGATGCCACCCTTAAAGCTCTGGTTGTGTTAAATCTGTGGCACCTTGATACACAACCTGTAAGTGTTTGTCACTCTCCCAGCAGATCTTTCATCTGACCTAGACGTATGGTTGGACAGTGTGTCATTTCCTACGCTTGAAGCTTTTCTTCAATTACATGCTCTTATTTCACTTTGTATGTATTTTAAATGAAATTTCCACAAAGGACGACTTTATTATGTGAGTTATTAATATAACTTAGTAAGTATTTCAGCTCTCAGAACAAAATTACTTGATCTGGGAGTGAGAGCACATGAACAAGGCCTTTATTGAACCATACCAAACTTTTAGTTGGTCAGAGTGGAGACAGAGGTGACAGCCAATCTAAGTGAATAGTAGGTTGGCCACCATATCATGATGTTATTCTTCAGATACTAATACAATCAAATTGAAAAAATATAACTATGAAAGAATCATGATTGACCTTTAAACTTAATAAGATAATATCACATTTACACCGATCATATATCTATATGCGGTCTACTTAATTCCAGAATTTCATAATTATCCACTAAGAATTTTACCCGCAAGAGATATTTTCCTATTAAATCTGCTACAATAAGCTGCGATGGGGTACGAAAAATCCAATATTTTGGATTTCATTTGGACCTCTACGATTGGCGTTTTCAATTATCTTACTATCGTGGTATGCGATTATGGAATGACTCGGAATCTGCGGTCCAGCATGCTCCTGATTTGAAGGAGTTCAAGAAGTACAAATGTATGTCAAGCAGAATAACTCAAGTTATGACTGGTGTTAATAATTGATTTTTGGTTTGGAGGTTAACTCTATTCATCACCCTCTCATCATTTCATTTTGTTTGTTATAATTTTGTAATATATTCATATCTGTAATAGAATGTAATTCTATGATGTTTGAATGTTACCTGTTTATCCACACGCCATAGCGGTGGATGATCTTACCTCGGAAAGAACCGTCTATTCAGTAATAATTTTTTTTTAAAAGATGCAGCCTATCGTGGGGTATCGTAGAGTGAATCGTAGAAACCTGTTCCACCTACCACAAGTTTTGCTGACCTCATGATAGAATCAGGGGCCTGTTTCATAAATTAGGCTGATCGTTAACACTAGAACCCAATAGGTCATAAGCAGTGTGTGTGGATGGGAAGAGGGGGGGTGCATAGCTTCCACATAGTAGATTTATGATCCCTTACGATGTATGTCAAAGATACGATAATGTGTACGAACAATTCATGTGTTTCCCTACGATCGGCTTTATGTAACCAAATTGGACGACCATCGTCCACGAGGTCATACATCGTTGGATAGATCTTATTGTCCAATGGTCGTATTGTTCAAAATTTATGTAACAGACCCCTGTATCGTGTCGGGAAGGCAGTCGTAGGGCCTATCGAGACCAGGGCCCCGTTGAATCAAAGATTTTCGTCCGTGAGGCTGGACGATAAGACATATTGAAGGATGGACGATAAATAGATGACAATTTATTTTCAGTGTAGCATAAAACTGGTCGTCCACGTGAGCACTGTCGTCCATGCTTTGTCCGAAAAGTGTTTAGCCGTTTAGGATTTAGACTTAAACACTATGATAATAAACGCTTTACAATTAAACACTTTCTGAAATCTTTTAGTTTGGAATAGATTTAGTGCATGAAAAACGAGTTTGAGTTATTCAACACTAGGCACAACCTTTCATTTTATCGTCTCGTCAAATCCTCGTCCGCCTCCACGATAGTTTTTTATTCTACGCTTTAGCACCAACGAGACTAGTAAGATACTTTTTTTATCGTTCATTCTTTTTATTCAACGATCCTAGATCCTAGATCCTAGATTGTTCAACAGGCCCCAGGGGCCTGTTGAACAATTTAGGATCGTACATGAAGACCATTTTCTGCACCTTGTACAAGGGTCATCGTTTGATGATATTTACTTTTGTTCGCTAAGACAGCATCAGCCATTCATAAAGTCGTCCAAAAGTGTTGAATAAAGTTGACCAACATCGTCCCTGGGTCACTATGGCTTACAGAAAAGGGTCTGCATGTACGAGCCTAGATTATTCAACAGCTCCCAGATTCGTGGTAGGTGGGGTCTGGCCTTTAGTGAATGGTGTCTTACACCGATGCTACTGATTGGGCTCAGTGCTGACCCCTAGTGTACCTTCTTAGTAGCGCCTAGTGATATCAACAGTGAACAAGAACGAGGCTCTGGGCAAACTTTTATCACCCCTGTATTTTAACGGAAAGAAAAGAGAGGAACATCTGAAAGTTGCAGGACAAGCAGCAAGAGAAACATCTTGTGAATGATCCAGGCATAGACTGTATTATTATATACCTATGGGCGAACATGTATGAAATACTGCCCGCTGCTGGGGGTGTAGTATAAATAATGTTCGCGCCCGCTGTGGCAGCGGGCCGTAGTGAACAGCAGTGGTCTTTTGAGGTGCAGAAAAGATAATAAAAACATATTTTTCAACGAGTAGGAGGTGTATAGTAATAAGAAAACGTAGTGACTGAGCCCGTACAGTGTCCGTTCTCGGTCATTTTATGAAAAAATACGGCCCTCTAGCCTGCGGCATCGGGCCGTATTTTTTCATCAAATGACCTCGAACAGCCACCTGTACGGGCTCAGTAGCCACGTTTTCTCATATTATTATATACCTGTGTGCGAATGTCTATGGACTACTGCCCGCTGCTAGGGGTGCAGTAATAATAATGTTCGTGCCCGCTGTGAGTGTGACTTAATAAGTAATTAAAATGGTGTTTTTTCATCGATTTAAGGTATATGATAATAAGCAAACGTCCTCACTGTGGATGAAACGCTTCTCGTTCTCGGTCAGTCGTCAATTTTCTACTGCCTTCCGCCTATGGTGTCAGGCAGTATGAAATCGGCAACTGACCTCGAACATGAATCGTTTCGTCCACAGTAAGGACGTTTCCTAATAGTACAGCCCATAGACCGCATTAGTGTGACGTCATTCTACCCACCAACAGCGGGCTTTCCCTACGCTCTGGTGCCAAACATTGGGATATCCCTTCATAAGTGAGAGAATCGGCATTCCCAAACATCACAATTAGTTTTATTCCTGTAATACATTTAACTGTTCTATGACATCAAATAAGATGCACTAATATGATATCTTTCTCGTGATTGGGTAATTTAGTGTTGTCACCCTATAAAATATTCAAAGAACAACTTGACACAGTGATTGAGACTGGCCTGCAAGGTTGGTGCGAATGTTTTGAAATGAAAATGAGTCTGGCTTTAGTTTTCCTAGCGAAATTACTAGTTTTCCAGTCACAGCTCAGTTCTAAAACATGTTTCCTGTTGAATATATTCTCCACTTGCTTTATTTTTGCTGGATTACCACAAAAAACATTCACCCTTAGTCGGCAGTAGACCTGCCACGATGCTACATCTATGTAAGAAGACGTAGTTTTATTACCCACCTGATACGGAGTCTCCATACTAAGTCTATGTAGCTTACAGATCGCTACTGAGTAGGATACGGAGCTGCGTACCCTCCTAGGAGGATACGGATTTTTGAGATGAAAGTAGTCCCATTATGATGAAAGTAGTCCCAAACTTAACTTCTTAACTATATTGAAAAACGATCATATTTATTACTTAAATCTAAAAATAAGTGAGTAATAAATACAATATAACCATGATTTGGACCTGCGTGGTCGTATTCTCCTCGTAGTTGACGCTACGCATTACACCTCGCTCTCGCTCGGAGTACTACTACGCGTCAACTACTCGGAGAATACAGCCACTCAGATCGAAATCATGGTAATATTGTGTATGTAGCTGCGAGTTTGCGACCACGAGTCAAAAAAATTTTTTTTTCGAATAAATCGGGGCCCGATTTACGAAAAATCGGAGTGCCGATTTTTCCCGAGAGAGTTCCAACGAAACGATGCTACATCGATGCGATACTTTGCGGAGTTTGGATTTGTTTGGCACCAAAATGACACGCGACAGCAGGGGAATCCCGATAATGACGTCAAGGCTAATGCGGAATATTGTCACCAGGGCCAGTCTAGATCCTAGATTGGCAACTTAACCTTTAGTTTGGCAACCAACCCCTGATACAATATAGGGGTGGTTGGTTTAAATCCCATACAGAATCAAGACAGAAAAAGACAGGAAAAGACAGACCCCAAACATAAGAATTAGACAAACCTACACATCATGGGACCTGGGACCTGTTTCAGTAGTTTCATGACATGTCTAGATGGCGTCTGTGACACCATACGGACAGATCACAAGGCTGCAGTTGATGACGCGCTGGATTCCGCTCACTTCTCGTAGGAATTAAGCAATGAAACTTTAACATGAGTAGGGGATACATATAACCTATAATCCTGCCAAATATGAAGAAGATTGGCCGCCACGAATCTCTGATATTTGCTAGTCTTTTTCCGCTGTTGCTTGCGCTGTTAATGCCGCTGTTGATGTCTGTCTAGGCCTAATGTTACGAAACTACTGAAACAGCTGGGAGCTGTTTCAAAACGTGGGTTAAGTCTATGGTTTTGAAACAGCTCTGGTCCCAGTTGCATTAGTTTTGTGACAAAAGTGTTAGACAGTTATGAAGAGCGGCACCAACAGTGCAAGCAAGAACTGACAAAACGAAGTCTAATGTCTAGTTGTTATGAAACCGGACACACCATCTAGATGCCATCTAGACATGTCACGAAACTAGTGAAACAGGTCCCAGAGCTAATGTAGTTTAGACTCTAGTACAGTCTATTGTCGCCAGGGCCAGGTTTTGCAGGCTCAAACTAAGACTGTTAGACCCGGCACCCACCAACGCCGATACATGCTGACGCGCACCGATACAAAATGACCGTATCGGTGCACGTCGGTGCATTATCGTAGAAACCTGACCAACTGCCCCGATATGCGCTACGATTTTGCTACGACTTGGATTTTGTATCGGGAGGTCAATATTGGCGCGCGTCGGGAGCCCGGTGGACACCCCCCCCCCCCTCATGCGCTGCCATTTTGAGTCTATAATTCCTGCCTCCACTGGTATTATCGTAAAACTAGATGAGTTGTAATCTTGGCCACCGTATGCCACGACTGGAGTTTGGCATAGTGATTACACAAGGCGAAGCCGAGGGAAGTACGGAGCCAAAACTCCAGGAGTGGCATGCAGTAGCCAAGATTAAAACGAATCAGGTTTTGATTTTACCCTACCCAGTCTCCTCCATTTTGGAATATTACGTGATAACAATTCTGTATGCCACTAGTGGCATATAAAACTCCGTATGCCAGTCAGCGTGGCATACGGAAACTCAATGTTAAGCCTATGGGATTTTGTATTAGGGTAGGATAATATGCTGCCCTGAGTGATTTGCCAGTAACCAGGGACCTGTTTCACTAGTCTTGTGACATGTCTGTGACACCATACAGACATTGGGGTTGTCTAGTTTCGTGACAACACAAGTAGCTACCCTTTCGAAAAGACAGACCCCAAATATAAGAATTAGACAAATCTACACATCATGAGACCTGTTTCACTAGTTTCGTGACAAAAGTGTTAGACAGATATGAAAAGCGGCACCAACAGTGCAAGCAAGAATGGACAAAACGAAGTCTAATGTCTAGTTCTTATGAAACCGGACACACCATCTAGACGCCATCTAGACATGTCACGAAACTAGTGAAACAGGCCCCAGAGTATTACTCTTCAACCATAGGTCCTAAAATAAGAACAGCCAATCACGAAATTTCTTTCTCCCATCAGGCAGAGGGAACAGTTAAATAGGAGCTGTGCTCTGTTAGACCCTTACGGACCGTAAGATGGTGCGGTCTGTAAACGTTCTGAACGTAGTTTAGTTCTGGCCGCCAGTGCAACCCTGCATGACTCGATCCAGGCAGTGACAAAATAGACACCTGGCGGACAGTAGCAGGGGAGCGGGGTGCTCCCTCTAGTGATTAATAGATGAAATGCTCTTCCCATATTTCCAACAATCACATGATGGTGGCGCCGCCTAGTGTCATCGAGTAGACTTACTGCCTTGCGATGGATTCTTTATGTTTTTATTATTCATGATCTTGAATGGGTCAATAATATCTATATTTATTCAATCTAATAGTCTTTATATGTTTCTAGTGGATAGAACATTTAAGTAGATATTTTAGTGATCCAAGAAATTTAACAAGCTTACACGTTCTTATTTTTAATTACAAGTAATATTTGTGTATAATGTAAACGACAAGTGAAAGAAAACAACAAGAACGCGAAATAGGTAATATAGAATTTAATGTGTCTGCTTACACATGAACAATGACATGGTTTCTTTTTTCCACAAGCGCAAAATTTACATCACAATAAAATCTTGGGTCAATCCTGAAAAGCTTAACCTAAGACAAAGAAAGGCAGTATTTGACCAATGTGCAAAATATCTATTCTTCTTTTCTACGCATTAAACTACTTGATAAGCCACCATATAAAAGGTTACTTTAGTACTATGGGGAAACATATTTACTAAACCTGTATTTATAACTGTTTGAAGTCTCTAGTCCTGTAACTACACCCCGACACCGTAGGCGAAGGGCCAGAGATGAAAGACTGAGAATGGCATCACTACAGGCTCAGTAACTGTGTTTCCCTATTATTATATACCTGAAAATCACAATAAAAAAAAACCCCACCATTTTATCTCAGCCTAACAGTGTAGACTGGAAGCCTGGCCTATATCTCCATATAATAGGCCAGGTAACGCCCACCATTTTTCTGGTGCATCATGGGTAACAGCGGGATTGCAATCAACTGGTACCTGACTGAAACTTGTTGGATTTTACGCTGGTTTACCCGCTAGAGGGCGTGGCAAAATCTGTTATATTTTTAAAGAAATATTCTGATTCATTGAAAGGTTGCTATTACTTTATTTTGTATCATCATTCATTATAAACAAGTACTAGTAAGTTATTTGGGGAACCTCATGAGGGAGAGAGGTTATGCTGCCTCTCCTTGCCATTGCAAATCAGCAGGGAACCAGCGAAAGTTCAAGGTCAATCACACGATGCTCTCCTTGGGCGTTACCTGTCCCATCTTTTTATTGGGGCAGGGAACCAGTCGACCTCACAGTGGGCTGAAGATTATTAATACATCGCACCCTGCAGTGAGGAGTATTTCATTTTACTATATACCCATGCCGTATATACTGTAAATACGCACCGTTTCGGCATATGACGTAAAAATAATGTACGGACCACTGGTCCGTACACTAAAATATGGACCACCTTGCCATACACGTTTATTAACATATCGGTTTTCTAAAATTTTGGGTATATAGTAAATATATAACGTCCAACCATGCTTGTACAAGTCACAGAACTCGATGATAATTTACGGTTTGTACGGAACTCATCATAAATGCCTCGTTCTGTACAAACCGTAAATTACCATCTCGTTCTGTGAATTGTACAGCATGGTCAGGACGTTCTATATAATTACTTCATGCACAGGTATGTAATAATGATATTCCATCACATATATATACACAAAAATGCAGTCTCATCTTTGATCACAAACAGTTTATAAATACCACATGGACCTCCAGGGCCAGTTCAGAATCCATCCAAGAAAATATTTTCATAAACTCTCATATAAAATCTAGATTGTAGTAGAAATATGTACAAAATTCATGATTATATACTAGGTATGATGTCATACATTGTTTCACTGAATAAAAAACTATCAAGTTCTATTTTCATTCAAAGTGTTGTGTGGGGAACAAGCCTTCCTTTTTTCTGTTAATCCAGCTACTGCTTACCATGCATACTCCTGTAGGCATGAATGAAGGTTTCAGTTATACCTTCATCCCCAGACTTTTACGGAATTCATTATTAAAGCCTTTCATAAGACTCGCATCCTAAAACAGAAGTATAAAGATGGTTAGATATGGTGTTACTCGCATACTGACTCAGTATCACATTGTGCTATGAGGAGATTCTTATTATTTTTTTTATTTATTGTCCATTTTTGTGCAGTACAGTTAGATTCGGAAGCATTAGATACCCACTTATGAGAAGCCTATAAGATATCAACACCCATCTTCGATTCTCACTGATCTGATGGTCAGAATGAATTCGCAACAATCAGTGTTGATGTACGATACTCTTGTACGGTAACCTAATTGTGATCAGAGAATGCCGCCGTGGGCTGGGCTCGGCTGAGGCATGTCTCGTAGGCAGAGTCAGTCATATCTGAGCAATGACCGAAGGCCATTGTTGGGGCAATAAAATCGGATCGGTGAAGTGTGTATATAAAAAAAAATGTCACTGATTGTCACCAATACAACAAATTCCTCAGTAAGTCATATTCGAGCAATGACCGAGGGCCATTGTTGGGGCAATAAAATCGGATCGCTGAAGAACACACATCAGAAAAAATATCACTGATTGTCACCGACCCGACAAATTCTTCAGCCAGAATCAGATCGGAGAAAATCGGCAAGTCAATATCTCACAGGCTTAACATGTTTGCTGACCGATACATCTCAGATACGAGTTTTCCTTTTGAAAATTCATCAGAGTTATTACAAATGTTGTCTACAATTTGCAGCTGTCAGAAGCTCTCAGAGGTTTTTCAGTAAGTGTTAGATCCAGGCCGGCGGGATATCACAAGGGGTGAGACCTGGCTCCACTGGTCAATATGTTCCGGAGATGTGGGAGTGTTTTTTTTAAGCAAGCGTGCCTTTCTCCTTCGATATTATCACCTGTGGCTCATATTTGAAGCTGGACTGCAAGCAGGAAAAAAGATGGAAGCATTTAGAAAATGAGCTAAAGGGATAAAGATGAACCTAGATGGTGAACCCTGTTTGTACTGGGTGACTGTGAGAAATCTCTCAGCTCACAGAATTTTCATTTGGTATCTTTTATGTATGATATAATCTCTAACAATAAGTAAGTGTATTGATCTACATATTTTCATCAATTCATTGAAGTTTTTAATATATATGAACATATTAAACTATTATTCTTTTGATTTTTAATCATTGTTGATCTTTTATTTAAGTTGGTACATTTTATATCATATAACATGTTTTTTCACTTAAATATCTTTTATCAGAGTAATACATGTCAGTGTAAATTATTATGATTTGATAATGATATTAAGCAAATTATTGACAAGGCATTTAGTGAAAAGAATTAGAGATTCATGAACAAAGGTTCATATAAATCTAGTTCTCAACTAAATCTATTCTAATCAGAAATGAATTAATTCTTTCGGAGTAGATGAATTAGTAAAGTATAACAGGGGACTATAGACTCCTGTATGTTAAAATATCAGTAGTTACTCAAATTAAAGTGCTATTTCACTCAAAATAAAGTTCTAACCTTTTTATTAGTAAAATATTTATCAATTTTATGGAAGGCTTTAAGAATCCTTCGCAATTCTAAATTATAAAAATTCAACACTTCACTCAAACCAAAGCAAACCAAATGTAATTAGTAACAAACCATATGTGAGTAAATTACTAAATGTGTGTATTCACATTAATCATGTTTATACATAGGATAAAACAAAAATGTGTATTTTTTTTAGTTTCCAAAACATTAAGGCATAGCTAGGTGAGATTTAAGGTTAAGGCCCTATATCCTTGAATTTGGTTAATATTATCTCTGTTTATTTATGGTGTGAAACTAATAAACTAATCAGCAAAAGATGAGTGTTTTTTTGTAAACCATCTATATATTCGTTGGCAGGAGAAAAATGATATTTAAATTCAGACGGTGAAAATCACCAAAAGAATTTTTTTTCTTTCTTTTTTTATATCAAATTATAGAATTATATCAAAATTCCCTGAATTTTACACAGTACGATAAATTGATCTTCCCTTTAGGTTCTTATTTTTGTTTGCATGTTTATTGTTTAGACTGGAAGTAATTGTACAAACTGTCCCTCTCTCCCCCAGGCTCTAGTATTGTACTCATGGTCAGTATGAAGATCTACTGTTCATCTGACAATTGCTTCTACTTTAAATGTCATGAATCGTATTATTTGTTTTACTAATGATTGTGTAATTTTAAAAGCTATTTCCCACAAAGGCCTAAGCGGTATACCCGTGCATCTTTCTCTCTCCCCTTGGTAAACTAAGAGGTAATTTTTCATTTTTACTTCTTTTTTTTTTGGTGGGGGGGGGGGGGGGTAGGGTTACCCCCAGGAATAAAAACTGCAACTATTGATACGTCAACTTTATTACTATTATCATTAATGTTATTTTTTTCATTAATATCTGTAATGGTGTTAAAAATAAACGTTTTAGTTTTCATGGCCAGTAGTTATATAATAGTTATGAATACAAAACAAAATGTTGTGGGTCTAGTACACTGCTTGCCTGTGTAACTTAGTGTTCAGCATTTTAACCAGTGCAGCAATGTTATAAATCGGTAAAAATGGACACCTCATCGTTTAAGGTGTCTAGATATTTTATCCCTCGGGGGAAGACATCCTGAAAGATGTAGCAAGGCTCGGATGAGAAGGATGTCATTGCAAGATGAGCGGCAATGGACAGCAGCAACAGGTATTCTACGGCTAAATAGACTAAAGGAGAAACCAACAAGTTTTGGTCAAAGTCGTCATTCTCCACGAGTTTGATGCGGAGTGATATGAACAAGGCAACAGCCGAGTGAATATCACATAGCATTCAAACGAGTTGCAGAATGACTTCTTTGACCAAAAAGAGTTGCTTTCTGTATTTATCTCACCCCTATACACATTAAATGAATGGATGACACACAGGATATAGACCATGGAGAACGGACCAAAATACTCATAGGGGCATTGAGAACGAGTTCCCAATGTTAAGCCTATGGGCATTTATTCCAGGGGTGAGATAAATTATTATCTATTTTTATTATCCATCGTATACAAAGTTCCCACTGAGAATGTATGGGGACTCGGTAAACCACTACCCATTGTTTAAAACCTGTCAGATACTATAACCATGGTATACGGATTCAAATACATGGTGTACAAGAAAATGGTCCCTTTGTGTTATAGAACAAAAAAAAACACCTATCGATGTAAACAGTAATCAGTGATTATTATAGAAGAAGTTTTGGGTCAGAGCTCGTATCCCATTGAGTTTGAATCTCATAGTAATTCACAAGGCGAAGCCGCGTGAATTACCTAGCGATTCAAATGAGATGGGATACGAGTTCTGACCATAAACTTTGATAAGTTTCTGAATTTATCTCATCCTTCACTTTGACTAATTGGCTAACATCTGTGATATAATCCCCAACTGAGTACCTTTCCTAAATACTCCATGGGCGTTGGATACGAGTTCTGACAGCTTAATGGGTAGTGGTTTACCCTAACAGGTTTTCAATGGGGTTTTCAATGGGGACTTCATGGATAATTGATGGATAATACAGAATGTTAACAGCATTGCATTGAATGTTAGAATGTGGCAGCATACACGAAATATATTACGTCTAGCGAACTATTTTGCAGATCAATATCTAAATTGCATTTAATTTGCATCTAATTTGCCAAAAAAATAAAAGTTTGAATTGCAAATATATTAATTAAAGATCAAAGTATTTTCAGTTATATTATCAAAGGTCAGTTACAGCATTATCACACGAAGAATTAGAAGATAAAATGAAATGAATCCCTCAAAGTAAAATTCAGCTAACTTGTTTTTTTTCTTCAAACTTTTCTAAGTTGCAGATCGTTAAGAAACATTTTAAATGGCAGCAAATATTAACCATGTTATTGAGTTTGCTGAACAAACGAGCGAAATTATCTTCTATACATAATGCAGCAAGTCAGGATTGAAAAAGAAATATTTTGAAAACAGCAATTGCTCAGAAAGCATATGCAAGTGGAACACATTGTCAATCTAATTGCCGATAATTCATAAAAACCTTAAGATAAACTTACCTTCTTTGCGGCGAAATTTTCAGTTTGTTTCATCTTTCCGCAGATATGCTGTGAAGAGAAATAACAATGAAAGGATATTTTGTAGCCAAATGTAAGTAACTGGAAATTTCTGTCATATATATAATGGTCTTTCCCCTGGGGTTTGTTGCTCCTAGAAATGTGGAAAAAGCATTGCTCCAGTAACTTTGGATCGTGTTGTGTGGTTTCATTATTTTCACATTGTATCGCTATTTTTTTTACAATACCACACTTTCAGTGACATAGGTGTAAGTTTCATTGAATTTTTAATTGAATATAGATGGCAATATAGTTATAATGAGATCCGCAAAGAATCTGGAGCAACGATTTCAATCTGGGGGTCGCTATCTTGCGATCCGCAATACATGGAACAACCCTCCCTGTTGCTGTTGCAGTGGAGAAGCACTCGTAATGACATCATAGGCGTTACTAATGGGATTCTCACTTAGTAGCAATGTTAAAAAGTTTGTTACTAATTACCACACTTACAAACAGGAAATATTACTTATGATTATTGGAAATAGGCAGAGTAAGACAAGGTTTCGTACAAAATAGGCTCATCAGGCATCGTGATAGAGTTCTAAAAGAGACAGATACATTTACAAACAGTAATAATAGAAGTTGATAAAAAATAAAAAGATGTCAATTTCGTCTTAAAGTGCTCTTTTTCAAGTTTACACATATTATATTTACATAACTATACTATTTTGCAAAGATGAGATGGGAAAAGTTGTTTAGTATCCAGGAAACTAATGAAGGTGGTTAGGCGTGGCCAATACGCCATGGGTTTGATCGCGTAGTGATTTCATGAGGCAAAACCTAGTGAAGTTACCTGGTGACCAAATGAATAGAGAGTATGTTATGAGGCGATTCCACCAGGACGTGCGATATATGCTAATTATGGCTGATTTTTTGACTCACTAGGCCGGGATGAAATGTGTGAGAATATCTGGTTGAATGGCGGCAGTGGAATAGCCCCCTTTGAGTGATAATAGAGGGAAACTATGTTCCGGTGAGCAAAAGTTCAAAGTTACAAAGTAAGGCGTGGAAAAATTACTGCCCAAGGTGTCAGCAGCGGGCAGTAATTTTTCCAAGCCTTACCGAGTAACTTTGACTTTTGCTTACCGGTACTTGGTTTCCCTTTTTTTTTGTTTTTTTTTTTGGCAATTTTTTTAAGGGAATATTGTGTCAGACAATCACCGAATTCGGCTATATGGCCGTTCTTCCACTCGGCCCTATTCCTATATACCTTCAAATATCGATAAAAGTGCTTAATTCTTTACCTGAAACACTTCCGAAGCAAGTGACCACCCTTATCGAGTAACCACAACAGCTATTGTTTCGTCCCGCTGCTGTATTGTATCACGTGATCAGAGCGGGACGAAAATGTCAGAGCGGGACGAAAACATGAGAGCGGGACGAAAACGTCAACCTCGACACATAACTTATTTTTAATGCACCCCCCAGCACCGGTATGTAACTCTATTTAGTTCAATAATGGGTATATAGGAATAGGTGATCCACACGTGGGGGTAATGTTCTTATAAGATTTGGTGCGATCAAGCAAGATGGAGTGAGATGCTACAAGACACTACCCGACCCTGCCAGGCAAAAATAAAGCGTGTCGGTGGAATCGGTGCTTTAACCAATCCGAATAAAATTCAGTTCTTATTTTATTGGAAAATGATTCGCCAGTTACAGGAACTATATCGATCCAAGAAAAAGAAGAGTAAAATGTGTAAAAAGATACACACAAAAAAATTAAAATGAATGACATTTTAGTTCTAAACAACACTTAAGTTACTCTGTTATACAAATCTACTCATAATGACCTACACCCTGCTATCAGGGTTCTACTGTATGCAGTAAAACCCCGCTTTTGGGACACCTCGCTAAAGGGGGCACCTCGTTTAAGGGGCCAATTTGCTTGTAACGGAAATTTTCCCCACTATTAAGAGTTTATCTTAACCCTGCTTAAGGGGACACCCCGCTTAAGGGGTCAGTTATTTCGGTACGGAATGCCTCTAAAACTCGTTTAAGGGGACACTATGGAAGGACATCCTATCAAATCTGACGGGACAGTGTGGGGACAACACTCCCCATTGCTTGTTTATAGTGTGTGTATGAAGCTGGTAGACTGATGACTAGACGATCAGACACCAGGCAACAGCCTACGTAGGCTCATGTAGGCGTCTGGGTAGGTATCTGGGTGGTGTTTGTGTGGTTATAATAGTGTCTCAATGCCATAGTATCAACTGTATGAAGGTATCATATATTACATAGCCTAACCATCGGCGGGAAGAAAACCCTGCTTAACCCTTTAAGGACGAATGATGCCTCAAGGCATCATTCGGCCGGGACTGGATGATGCCTTGAGGCATCCTTTCTCAATAATTTACAAAATTGTTTTTAACAAAGAAATTATATATTAATGATTATGAAATTTTCACAGAATATAGTTTTAACATCCTATTTTGTATTCTTTTGAGAAAATGAATAGATATCAAGGATGGCTTATTGTACCATGTGATTATACACTCAAATTATAAGATTTGACGAATATGTGCTTGTCCCCTAGCGGTATACACCGACAACATTACCCATCCTCACAAGTGTAGCATAGCCCAGAGGAGGTGTGAAGCGCAGCGCCCCCTATAAGGACCCAACTCATATATGCGATCGCGGCAGGGTTCAAGGCGCCACTTTCAAACCTGCCAGCAGAGGGGAATGAGCTCTTGAGAATGGACTGTGTGAGGCTTGTAAGCCATAGCCTATGAGAAATAACGTTGAATTAAACAACACCAAACAGCCATAAAACGTGGAGCTCTATTGAGCTCTATTGTGGTTTGGAGTACATTAGATATCACACTATCAATATCTGAAAAAGATTTTTGATAGAGCTCTAACAGTTTGTATGTAGTAGCTGTTACTAGTTAGCCTATTTTAGTATAGGAATCCACATTCAGCTGTCATTTGAGACCATGCCAAAACGATAGGGGCCGCTACCCTTCACACCTCCTCTGAGCATAGTCGTTGGTAACAAACCTTAAAGGGTTGAGGGAACACCCTGCTTAAGGGGTCACTTTGATCGGAACGGAGGGTGTCCCCTTAGGCGGGGTTTTACTGTATATTTACTTACCAACACAATAATGAAGGTGAAGCAGGACAGTAGGACAGCTGCTCCAGCCAGGACGATGACGATGAGAATGTAGTTGGGCATCCTCTGAGGTTTGCTCTTGGGCCTGCCGTCCCTGTCGTTGTCGTTGTCCTTGTCGTCGTACGGCGCACCGGGGTCTGGCATACTTCGCACCTGTGGTTGTGCCACGCCGACCTCTAAGCTCTTGGGAATGGGTACAAATGTCTGTGACCCCATGGTCAAGCCGAATGACCTTCGTCTCAGCTGGAAGTGAACAAACAATGATTGTGGTAACCCGATACAAGGCAAGTTCATGTCAGAAATCTAAAAAAAATATTGAGACGGATGTACTTAGTGTTATCTACAGCAGAGGTTATCTCAGCTCCACTACTTCTTCAATTATAAAAGTTTTATGAAATAAAACTAACCCGTTCCCCTAGTTCGACCATTTCCACAAAATATTATAGCAATTTTATGAAATAGAACCAACCCGGTATCCCAGTTCAACCGACCACTTCTACATTTATAACAGTTTTATGAAACAGAACTGACCCGTTCGCCCACTTCCACCACTTCTACAATTACAACAATTTTACGAAATAGAACTAATCTGTTCCCGCAGTTAGACCACTTCTACAATTATGATAGTTTTATGAAATAGAACTAACCTGCTCCTCCAGTTTGAACACTTTTACAATTATAACAATTTTATGAAATAGAACTTACCCGTTCTCCCAGTTCCATTACTTCTATAATCATAACAATTTATGAAACAGAACCAACCCGTTCCCCAAGTTTGAACATGTCATCAATTATGACAGTTTTATGATATAGAACTGACCCATTCCCCCAGTTCCACCACTTCTATAATCATAACAATTTATGAAATAGAACCGACCCATTCCCCCAGTTCCACCACTTCTATAATTATAACAATTTATGAAATAAAACAGACCCATTCCCCCAGTTCCATCACATCTACAATTATAACAGCTTTATTAAAAAAGAACCAACCCGTTCCCCCACTTCCACCACTTCTATAATTATAACAATTTCATGAAACAGAACCAACCCGTTACCCCAGTTTGAACACTTCTACATTTATAACAGTTTTATGAAACAGAACTGACCCATTCACCCACTTTCACCACTTCTACAATTATAACAATTTTATAAAAAGAGGACTGACCCGTTTGCCCAGTTCCAACACTTCTATAGTTATAACAATTTTATGAAATAGAACTGACCCGTTTGCCCAGTTCCACCACATCTACAATTATAACAATTTTATGAAATAGAACTGACCCGTTCGCCCAGTTCCACCACTTCTACAATTATAACAATTTTATTAAATAGAACTGACCCGTTCGCCCAGTTCCACCACATCTACAATTATAACAATTTTATTAAATAGAACTGACCCGTTCGCCCAGTTCCACCACATCTACAATTATAACGATTTTATGAAATAGAGCCGACCCATTTGCCCAGTTCCACCACATCTACAATTATAACGATTTTATGAAATAGAACTGACCCGTTCGCCCAGTTCCAACACTTCTACATTTATAACAGTTTTATAAAATAGAACTGACCCGTTCCTCCAGTTCCAACACTTCTACATTTATAACAGTTTTATAAAATAGAACTGACCCGTTCCTCCAGTTCCAACACTTCTACATTTATAACAGTTTCATAAAATAGAACTGACCCGTTCCTCCAGTTCCAACACTTCTACATTTATAACAGTTTTATAAAATAGAACTGACCCGTTCGCCCAGTTCCACCACATCTACAATTATAACGATTTTATGAAATAGAACTGACCCGTTCGCCCAGTTCCACCACATCTACAATTATAACGATTTTATGAAATAGAACTGACCCGTTCGCCCAGTTCCACCACATCTACAATTATAACGATTTTATGAAATAGAACTGACCCATTCGCCCAGTTCCAACACTTCTACATTTATAACAGTTTTATAAAATAGAACTGACCCGTTCCTCCAGTTCCAACACTTCTACATTTATAACAGTTTTATAAAATAGAACTGACCCGTTCCTCCAGTTCCACCACATCTACATTTATAACAGTTTTATAAAATAGAACTGACCCGTTCGCCCAGTTCCACCACTATGTGCTGCATGTCCTGCGCCTGTTCTGGAACAACGATGAAGTGGAGCTCGACCTCCTTCACGTCTTTATTGTGAACCACCTGTGTGTAAAAAGTCAATGTAGAAACATGTAGCGGGAGGGGGATTTATATGATCTATAGTCCTGACCTACATATTAACTATACTCACTTTGTTGTAATCCTTAATTCTTAATTAAATAATAATTATTCCCTTTAAAAGATGTGGTGCAAAAAGGTTTTTCATATTGCAACCCAGACTGTTTAGCCGTAGAAAGGTTGGAAAGTAATATTTCAGTATAAAATTCAAGGTGATATGCACGCCATGGACCGTTCTTAATCTAATTTAATTATCTCTTTTTATGGATTTTTAAACAAAAATATTGTTGTATTGAGTACTAGCGACTTCGTCGCGTCCTATCCCCCCCTCCCCCCCCTTAGTCTGTTCAAGGGACGTTCCCTGCTAGACAGCACTCAGTGGTGCCCCCTACTATTAATACCTGGAACTATCATTTAGTTCCCGACCATCATTTCATGTGACACCGATTTTACCGACTACCAGGGCAATAGTCTCACAGACCAATCTCATGCCAATGAGATTGGAAAAGTACAGTTCTAAATTATGTTTTCAGTACAGCTAGCAACAAATCTTAAGGATAGAAGTACATCTGTGTAAAGAAACACAAAATAATTAGCAGGATTCAGTTAAGGACTGCACGAGAATCTCACTCTCGTGGCCCTTCAATCTCCAGCCCTAGCTCTGGTTCACTATGTCTCTATGTGCGGGAGCAACTTCAAGCAGATTCGACGGAATTCTACCGTTTTAAATAAAGTAGGTAATAACTAAAATGCAGCGTGATTTCTTAAGTTCCTGATTCTAATGCTACTATTCGTCTGTTTTCAACATGGTAAGTATTGAATTAGCATCCAATAAATGGATCATGATAAAACTTACCTGCAACCTCAAGATATTGTCATCCTCTACACCCAACAACCATGCAAGGGCACGGTGAATCTCTCTGAAAAGAAGTATAAGCGATTAGGATACAAACAAAATACTCACTTCAATATACTGAGATAATTACATAGAACTGCATCGAGAATCGTATAAATACACAATACTCCACAAGTTTGGATGGGCTGCAATCATCATCGAGGCAAAGCCAAGTGACGATTACGGCCCATCCAAACTTGTGGAGTATAGTGTAATTATATAATTCTTGATGCAGCTCTGGATTTATCCCACCCCTCTCACTGATATTAGATAGTATCACAATAACATTATCAGAATAATTCAAACTACTATGCAAATCCAGTTGGTTAATAGCATTTGACGTCTCATATTCACTACGCTACGACTGTGGCATAGTATTGTCACTTTACCAGGGGGCTGTTTTTTAGTCGTGACCATTTCCTATAGTGACCAGTTAGTGACCGTTTGGAGACCTTTGGGTTCCAGAGATAAGTCATCATAACATGTGTGACCATTTAGAGGGGTAAACTGTCATGGTCACTGTTTTGGGTTCCAGAGTTGTGACCATTTGCCCAAATGGTGGCATATTTCATTTTATACACTTCCACTGTATCAAATGAAACAATATTTACTGTGATGAATGTCAAAAGATTAATAACCATTAAAATGATAATATGCATTTTCATGTTAAAATAAAATATCTAGCTGGGTTTTAATATGTGATGTTAACTGAAATACAAAGAAATATAGAACTTTTCAATGGATTATTTCAAATTTGAGCTATGCGTGATTGACACATGTAAACTACTAGGAATATCCACATGTATACTACGATGGAAAGTCACATGTATAACACAAACTGCAGAAAATGTAAGGAAAATAAAGAGAGCTAAGCTGAAATTTAAAAAAAAGAAGAGGAAATCACGGAAAAAACCCACAACTGACACGCCTATGATTTGATTATCTGACTCACCCTCTGAACTCATCGTCGCTGATGTCGTTGTTAGGTCGGTCGTAGGCCATCCTGAATCTCACATCAATGGGTTTCACCGAAGCTGGACAAATAGAAACACAAATCTTCAATACAGTAGAACCCCGCCTAACAGACACCCCGCGTAAGCGGTCACCCCGCTTTAATGGACACCTTAGCTCAGAACGGATCCCTCTTTTAGATGTTTATTTTAACCCCCCCGAAAGCGGACACCCCGCGTAAGCTGGCACTTTTGCCCAGAACGGAGGGTGGCCACTTACGTGGGGTTCTATATTACTCTTTTCAACACTCGAGCAATCTATGGAACACTCATCACTGCCATTACAGGATTCTGGGTAGGAACAACTTTTTGGTGGAGATCAGATGGGAACCACATTGTCAATTCAAACTCAGACTGGTCTGACAAATCGAAAAGTGTGGCAACACTAGAACTATCAATCATAAGCAAGATAATATTATGTTACATTTTTTGGAGTGGCATAGAATTGTTTTATATTCAGTAGAAACAAAAAGTTATAGATGACAATCAGCCATCACGGACTTCGGATGATGAGAGATGAATGTTTGTTGTAAATTCTTCGTTCGTTGGTCAGTGACTCCGTAGTTGGGAGGAGTCACATTTTTTGCTAAGCCACATCAATCTTCATAGACAGTTGAATGTTTACTTCGATTTCCAAAGTGATCAAGAGGTTGCCACTAGAGTATCTTTGAAATGTTGCTCACGTTCTGGCCACTGATTGGTCGATGCTCTTATTACCCTCGTGCAATAAATAGCACTTTACTGATAATAGGGACGGCATGAAATTATCGCATGAGCTCACAGAGCAAATTCGATAATTTTACCGATAGGAGCAAGGTATGATATGCCATCCCAATTAAGTTAACTAGTTTCACTTGTAATATACACCTCCAAATATCTGTAAATATTTAAAAACTCGCGAAAAAGGTGTTGATGCCTAAGTGCTAAGTGCACCATACCGACACAGTATGGTGGTACGCCTAAACTACCACTTGAATGGCAGAGGTTGGTATTTGGAGTATTTTGGGGCATAGGTGTATAGTACTATCATAAAACAGGATGAGTTTTAATCTGGGCTCCCGTATGCGACGACTGGAGTTTGGCGTAGTGAGTGATATCCGGAGCCAAAACTCCAGGAGTCGCATACGTGAGCCCAGATTAAAACGAATAAGGTTTTGATTTTATCCTACCCCCTGTCAACAATGTTTTTCTGTGAGGATAATAACAAAAAACATGATGAAAACTTTTTCCATATAGCTCTCCTTGCTGCTCTGAAGGCGCTTGGAACTACTTTCAGCTGCTGATCTCTGAATGGTCCATTTTTTGTATGCTCCTAGGACCGATTTTTTCTTCGTTTGTGACATACGGGCGCATATGGAAAGTCAATGTTAAGCCTATGGGATTTTATATTAGGGGTAGGATAAATAATTAGAAGGAAACCCACGATATGGCAATAGCTTCGTCCGTACTCCATCAAGTTTGACTGCAGAGTAATTCACGAAGCAAAGCTGAATGAATTACTCTGTGGTCAAACGAGGTGGAGTGCAGACCAAGTTATTGTCATCGAGTGGGTTTCTGATTTTATCTCACCCCGTATAACATTATCTATTGATAAAATGAATCACCCAATTAGCCATTGAGTATTGGGTGCACGAACTTCATGACCGTGGAGTATGAGTTCCTAATGTTAAGCCTATGGAGAAAAATACAGGGGTGAGATAACAATAAAGAACTGACTTACACATGGTACATGCGATCTCGCAGTGGTCCTTGGACAGGTAGTTGTTGGGATTGCCGGAACAGCCGCCATAGATGAAGGGCTCACACTTGTTGGAGGTAGAGTTGTGGAACCATCGTCTCATGGAGGCGAAGCACGGCCCAGCCTCGGGACGGAGATCGCAGGTTCTCCCACGAACTGATTCAAAAATAAACGTAAAGAGATCTATAACACACCAAATACAGAGGACTAGATCCTAAAGATCGCTACCGAGTAGAATACGGAAGTCTGTATTGGGCTAAGAAGGCGATTTCAGATAGATTTCTGCTATGAATTTTTTTTTCTATTTATAAAAAAAATGAAGAGATTATATTATGCCTGTGTGGTAGATTTGTGATATGTTCTTGTTATCGTCTTCACCCACCTTCTCTTTTTGAATTTCTCTCAGTTACCTACCCCTTTTTTCATATAACTCATGAAACTGCATCAAGTTTGACCATGGAGTAATTCACAAAGCGATAAGTGAATTACATGGCGGTTTAAAAAGGTGGAGTGCGGACCGGGTTATTTTCATCGAGTGAGTTTCTGATTTTGTCTCGTTTATTGCCTTTATTATCCATCTTTTCAAATAAATTGCCATACTAAAGGTTATAACAAAGGGACTATTTTTCCCATATACCATGACTTTGAGGCCGTATACCACAGATTTGAATCCATATGCCACAGTTATGGTATCTGACAGATTTTATATAATAGGTCGCGGTTTACTGAGTCCCCATTCATTTTCAGTGCGGTCATTGTATACGATGGATAACAAACAATGGCTCATGGTTTACCGAGTCCCCATACCTTTTTACATGGGGTCTTTGTATACGATGGATAATAAACAATGGGTTGTGGTTTACCAGGTCCCCATACATTTTTACATGCAGTCTTTGTATATGATGGAAAATAAACAATGGGTCGTGGTTTACCAGGTCCCCATACATTTTTACATGCGGTCTTTGTATACGATGGATAATAAACAATGGGTCGTGGTTTACCAGGTCCCCATACATTTTTACATGCAGTCTTTGTATACGATGGATGATAAACAATGGGTCGTAGTTTACCAGGTCCCCATACATTTTTACATGGGGTCTTTGTATACGATGGATAATAAACAATGGGTCGTGGTTTACCAGGTCCCCATACATTTTTACATGCGGCCTTTGTATACGATGGATAATAAACAATGGGTCGTGGTTTACCAGGTCCCCATACATTTTTACATGCGGTCTTTGTATATGATGGATAATAAACAATGGGTCGTGGTTTACCAGGTCCCCATACATTTTTACATGCGGTCTTTGTATACGATGGATAATAAACAATGGGTTGTGGTTTACCAGGTCCCCATACATTTTTACATGCGGTCTTTGTATACGATGGATAATAAACAATGGGTTGTGGTTTACCAGGTCCCCATACATTTTTACATGGGGTCTTTGTATACGATGGATAATAAACAATGGGTCGTGGTTTACCAGGTCCCCATACATTTTTACATGGGGTCTTTGTATACGATGGATAATAAACAATGGGTCGTGGTTTACCAGGTCCCCATACATTTTTACATGCGGTCTTTGTATACGATGGATGATAAACAATGGGTTGTGGTTTACCAAGTCCCCATACATTTTTACATGCGGTCTTTGTATACGATGGATAATAAACAATGGGTTGTGGTTTACCAGGTCCCCATACATTTTTACATGGGGTCTTTGTATACGATGGATAATAAACAATGGGTCGTGGTTTACCAGGTCCCCATACATTTTTACATGCGGTCTTTGTATATGATGGATAATAAACAATGGGTCGTGGTTTACCAGGTCCCCATACATTTTTACATGCGGTCTTTGTATACGATGGATAATAAACAATGGGTTGTGGTTTACCAGGTCCCCATACATTTTTACATGCGGTCTTTGTATACGATGGATAATAAACAATGGGTTGTGGTTTACCAGGTCCCCATACATTTTTACATGGGGTCTTTGTATACGATGGATAATAAACAATGGGTCGTGGTTTACCAGGTCCCCATACATTTTTACATGGGGTCTTTGTATACGATGGATAATAAACAATGGGTCGTGGTTTACCAGGTCCCCATACATTTTTACATGGGGTCTTTGTATACGATGGATAATAAACAATGGGTCGTGGTTTACCAGGTCCCCATACATTTTTACATGCGGTCTTTGTATACAATGGATAATAAACACTGGGTTGTGGTTTACCAGGTCCCCATACATTTTTACATGCGGTCTTTGTATACGATGGATAATAAACAATGGGTTGTGGTTTACCAGGTCCCCATACATTTTTACATGGGGTCTTTGTATACGATGGATAATAAACAATGGGTCGTGGTTTACCAGGTCCCCATACATTTTTACATGCGGTCTTTGTATACGATGGATAATAAACAATGGGTCGTGGTTTACCAGGTCCCCATACATTTTTACATGCGGTCTTTGTATACGATGGATAATAAACAATGGGTCGTGGTTTACCAGGTCCCCATACATTTTTACATGGGGTCTTTGTATACGATGAATATTAAACAATGGGTCGTGGTTTACCAGGTCCCCATACATTTTTACATGCGGTCTTTATACGATGGATAATGAAACTGCTGACTCACCGTCACAAGCCTTCTGACACTCCTCCAGGGTCATGAAGTTGTTTCCGTTGGCGCCACATCCGCCATACATGAAGCGTTCACAGGAACCGGAAGCGGCGTTGAAAAAGAAGCGGGAAAGGGCGGCTCGGCAGCGTCCCACCAGCTTCGGCAGCGAGCACACGTCAGGCTCTGCAAAATAAACTCTTGTATCAGTATCGACAACTGGTAGTATACTAATGAATAAAGTATACCCCAAAACAAAGGCGAAAGTAGCACTATAGACCCTATTGAGGTATCCCAGAATTCATTCTGTTTACAGGTCCTGGTGTGCGCTGGTTACCGCCGTTGTATGGTGATAGACCCTTGACCCGTAACCCACAATCATTGCTTTTTAACGGTTTCTATAAATCTTCAAATGGAAAATCCGATGTCAGAAATGGAAATTTCAGCTATTTCTACATGTAAACCGAAATTATATTCAGGTTACTTAAATATAATTCGGAAAACTGTGGTTCATATGATCGTGGTGTGCCCAGTCACCCGCGAGCGGAACTTGTGTTTACCCTGGGCGATAATCGGGAGATGAGTAACCTCTGGAGGGCATATGGAATACTATTTCATTTATACTATTATCATTATTGTTATAGTCATTAGTATCGTTAAATCATTAGATGGCCTAGCTCATACCAGCGCCTATATATAATGCTACGGGTTGAAAATAATATCCTGTTGCTGATATCTGAATCATGTGGCTAACTCATTTATTCATTAAGTACCATTTCATAAAATTTGATTACACTGATTGTTGTGCAGTCATATTACTATAACTATTATAAATACCACTATAATAAAATGTATTTGTAAAACTCTAGGTATCTATGAAAGAAAATGGTTGATATGAGAACATCCGGATATGTAAAAGGCCGGTTGAAAACCAAATGTAACTATTTGAACTGATGCCTAAAAAAATATTTTAAAATAGAAATACAACATTTCTTTAATTGTTTTTCTAATCATAAGTAGATATCCTTTGAGCAACAATCTATCCAAGTTTACAGCATTAACTCATTTTTCTGTGTCGCGCAGGTATACAAAACGCCTTACACAGTATTGAGTATTCTATACCTATGTCGCAAAGTCCTACAGATACCAACCTCTGCTGTAGTTTTGGTACTTTATCCATCCCAGCATACTATGCTGGTAAGGAAAAATACCAGTACACTTTTTTGAGTTATGGTTGTTGCTCCATTTTAAGAGGTCTTTATTGAGGTATTTAGTTACCCTAACTTCTATTTCTAGATTGGTATAGGTCATTCATTTCCTCTTCATCAAACTTAGCATAGATATTCAAGTTATTGATAACGAAGATCACTGAGTTCTGGGGATGAAATACATAACTGCTCCTTTTTAGCCTACTACAAATTATGTTCTTGATATGTCGTTTTCACTCATGATGAAGAAGAGGAATAAGAAAAAGAAGTAGTGAAAGGAAGATAAATGGGAAGGAGAAGAAGCAGTAGAAGAAAAAGGAGGAGAAAAGGAAGAAGAAAAATTAGAAAAGAAAGAAGAAGAAGAGGAAGAAGAAGGAGGAGAAGTAGGAAAAGAAAGAGGAGAAGAAACAGAAGAGGAATGAGAAAAGGAAGAAGAAGAAGAAGAAGAAGAAGGAGAAGAAGAAGAGGAAGAAGAAGAAGAAGAAGAAGAAGAAGAAGAAGAAGAAGAAGAAGAAGAAGAAGAAGAAGGAGGAGGAGGAGGAGAAGTAGGAAAAGAAAGAGGAGAAGAAACAGAAGAGGTATGAGAAAAGGAAGAAGAAGAAGAAGAGGAGGAAGAAGAAGAAGAAGAAGAAGAAGAAGAAGAAGAAGGAGGAGGAGGAGGAGAAGTAGGAAAAGAAAGAGGAGAAGAAACAAAAGAGGAATGAGAAAGGGAGGAAGAAGAAGAAGAAGAAGAAGAAGAAGAAGAAGAAGAAGAAGAAAAAGAAGAAGAAGAAGAAGGAGAAGATGAGGAAGAATGAGAAGAAGAAGAAGAAGAAGAAGAAGAAGAAGAAGAAGAAGAAGAAGAAGAAGAAGAAGAAGAAGTAGAAGAAGAAGAAGAAGAAGAAGAAGAAGAAGAAGGAGGAGAAAAAGAGGAAGAAATAGAAATAGAACAAGAATGATAAAGAGGAGGAGAAAAAGAAGAAGAAGAAATAAAAGACGAAAGGAAGAAGAAAGAAGATGAAGAACATTAAGGAGAAGAACAACGAGAAGTAGAAGAAGACCTGATAATTATTAGTGTACTTACCAGGTTGTACAACACAGACTGGCTCGGAGAGGCACGGGGGTACAAGGCACTCCACAGACCTCTCTACGCAGGTACTTCCCTTCTCATAGCATATCACCCCCTGTAACACAAAAATCAAGTATATTGAGATTAACAAGACGTGGCAATAACACCTCCCTGACAAGCCGATACTACAAGAATTAATACAAAAAAAAACTAAAATTAAAAGTATGGACATACCCGGAGCAGATGGGTATATTGCATGCTCGGGAGGGGGGGGGGGGCGTATAAGGAAAAATACTACAGACGAAAAAATAGTGCATATTAAACTGAAACGAACTGATATTGACATGCCACTTGTCTAGAAAAGGTGGATAATAAATACAATATAGACTGGTTCCAGATAAAAGCAGTCATATGCTCCTCATAATCGCTTGGATATTACTTGCACATCAACTCCTCAGAGCATACGGCAGCTTGTATCTGAAACCAATTTGGTGGAGAACGGACCAAGATATTTTCATCGTGTGAGTTTTTTTAGAAGTATCAAATTTTGTGTGTGGATTGGTTGATGTCAGAAGTGCTTTCGCCTTGTTTACTGAATCAAAGCTTGGTGGCCAAGCGGTAGGGGTGTTCGCCTTGAGCATGGGAGGTTGTGTGTTCAAACCCTGGTGGGGTCATACCAAAGACTTACCCAAAAATGGTACCCACTGCCAATTTAGCTTAACACCCATCATTAGAATAAGGAGTAGGGGTCTAGGGCCTAAATGGAAAAATGGCCGTATAGCTGAATTCGGTGATAGTGTGACACAATATTCCCTTAAAATTTGCTATAAAAAAAAAGAAAAAGTATTATGAGAAAACGTGGTTACTGAGCCCGTACGGATGGCCGTTCGAGGTCATTTGATGATGAAAATACGGCCCAACACCGCAGGTGGGAGGGCCTTATTTTTTTCATCAAATGACTGAGAACGGACAGGCTCAGTCACTACGTTTTCTTTTTACTATACACCTCCCAATCATTTAAAACGCCCTTTTATTAATTTTACAAAGACCTCAAAGACTACTGCAATTCACTACAGCCGGCTGTCACAGCGGGCGCGAACATTATTTATACTACACCCCTAGCAGCGGGCAGTATTTCATACATGTTCGGCCATAGGTGTATAGTAATAAATGAGTACTTACTTCACAGATATGTTCCCTGCACTCACAGAGCACGCATCCATCCATACCTCTCCTGTAGCCGTACGGACACTTGAGGCCACACTCAGGCATCTTGCACGGCATGGGTGGTGCGGGGGGAAGACACTGGCACATATCACAGCCATGTTGGTCACGCAAGTACCCCGCAGGACACTCAATGTCGCACTTCTTCTCCGGACACTCTCCTTCAGCTCTGCACTCACACGTATTACAGCCAAAGTTATCTTTCATCAAACCATACCTGCAGTACTTGAGACACATGATCTCCTGGCATATTCTCTGTTCCCGGCAATCGCAGGTTTGGCATCCATTTTCATCGGTAAGGTATCCGTTCGGGCATGGCACGCATTTGTACATCGGGCACTCTGGCACTGGTGGTTCATCTAAGCACTCACATGTTTCACATCCATTGCCGTCCTTCTTAAATCCTTCAACGCATGACATGAAGCAGGTAGCTAGAGGGCACACAGGCTGAGGATGGCATTCACACATAAGACATCCATCTGAGCCCGACACATATCCATTGAGGCAATTCAGCCTACAGTCCAATACAGGGCAGGTCAGTGGGATGAGACACTCACATGTGACGCAGTTCTTGGAGTCTCTTCTGAAGCCAAGCGGGCATTCCACGTCGCAGGCAACCGGAGGGCATTCAGGTGCAGGATGGCAGATGCAAGTGTTGCAACCATTAGCATCCTTCTGGAAGCCATAACGGCAGTTGTTCTGGCACTCCTCTCCATTGCTCTCTGGGCATATTTCAGGCTGGCATGCACAAGTATTACATCCGAACCTTGTTTGTACTAAACCACTCTTGCAGGAATCAGAACACATGACCGATGGGCATATTGGATTTCCCTCACAGTCAGAGCATATATCGCAGCCGTTCGGATCTTTCACGAAACCATAGGGGCAATGTCGGGGGCATGGTTCGCAAACTACCATCTCCTCTCCAGCACACTCGCATATCGGGCATCTTGTGAGGTCCCTCTTGTAGCCTTCCTTGCAATCTAATTCACATCTTAATATAGGGCAGATCCGGTCAGGTCTCCCACACACACATGAATCGCATCCATTTTCATCCTTATCAAATCCATATGGGCAATCAAAATTGCAGGAAACTGGAGAACATGTGGGCTTTGTCATGGCACATTTGCAGATGTCACAACCATTCGCATCCTTTTCAAAACCATTCGGGCAGTACATCATACACATAATTGGAGAGCAGGAAGGAGCTGGTGGAGTTGTTGTACGATCCGAAGCACATTCGCAGGTGTCGCAGCCATTCATGTCTTTAGCGAAACCATTTGGACAGAACATCAGACATTGAATAAGAGGACATTTTGGTACAGGCTCTTCGCACTCGCAAAGCTTACATCCATTAGCATTCCTCTTGTAATTCCCAGATGGACACTGGATACGGCAAGGCCTGTCATCACATGTTGTGTTTCGTGGAGGGTTGCATCTGCACACCTGGCAGCCATTCATATCCTTTTGGAAGCCATTCGCACAGTACATATAGCATTGCATTTCTGGACAAGCAGGTTGCCGTTCATCTGCACATTGACATGTCCGGCATCCATAACGGTCATTTTTGTAACCATGCTCACAATATGTTGGACAGGTAACAGTTACACATGGTGTAGTAGTAGTTTTACGCCATCTTGGTGTTGTAGTTCTATTCCATGAAGGCCATCTTGGTGTTGTAGTTCTATTCAATGAAAGCCATCTTGGTGTCGTAGTTCTAGGCCGTGCGCATACACAGATTTCACAACCATTTTCATCCTTCATAAAACCATTGCGACAAAACATTCTACACATGACGGGAGAACACTTGCGACACTCGCATGTATTACAACCATTAGCGTCTGTCTCATAACCATTCTCACACAATTTACCACAGGTGTTTTGCGAACAGCCTTTATCATCACATCGGCACATGGGGCACCCCCACATATTGTATTTCAAAGGGCAGGTCAATGAACAATTGAAGGTTGCTGGGCATCGTGGATTGGTCTGACACTTGCAAGTATCACAACCATTTTCATCTTTCTCGAAACCATATTGACAGAACATCCTGCACATGAACGGAGAGCATTTGCGACATTCACATGTATTACAACCATTAGCGTCTGTCTCAAAACCATTCTCACACAATTTACCGCAGTGGTTTTGTGAACAGCCTCTATCTTCACATCGGCACATGGGACATCCCCACATATTGTATTTAAAAGGGCAGGTCAATGAACAATTGAAGGTTGCTGGGCATCGTGGATTGGTCTGACACTTGCAAGTATCACAACCATTTTCATCTTTCTCGAAACCATATTGACAGAACATCCTGCACATAAACGGAGAGCATTTGCGACACTCACAAGTATTACAACCATTAGCGTCTGTCTCATAACCATTCTCACACAATTTACCGCAGGTGTTTTGCGAACAGCCTTTATCATCACATCGGCACATGGGGCACCCCCACATATTGTATTTCAATGGGCAGGTCAATGAACAATTGAAGGTTGCTGGGCATCGTGGATTGGTCTGACACTTGCAAGTATCACAACCATTTTCATCTTTCTCGAAACCATATTGACAGAACATCCTGCACATGAACGGAGAGCATTTGCGACATTCACATGTATTACAACCATTAGCGTCTGTCTCAAAACCATTCTCACACAATTTGCCACAGGTGTTTTGCGAACAGCCTTTATCATCACATCGGCACATGGGGCACCCCCACATATTGTATTTCAAAGGGCAGGTCAATGAACAATTGAAGGTTGCTGGGCATCGTGGATTGGTCTGACACTTGCAAGTATCACAACCATTTTGATCTTTCTCGAAACCATATTGACAGAACATGGCACACATAACAGCAGAGCATTTGCGACATTCACATGTATTACAACCATTAGCGTCTGTCTCAAAACCATTCTCACACAATTTACCGCAGTTATTTTGCGAACATCCTCTATCTTCACATTGACACATGGGACATCCCCACATGTTTCGCTTCAGCTGGCAGTTCAAGGAACAATTGAAGGTTGCTGGACAGTGTGGGTTTGTCCTACACTTGCAAGTATCACAACCATTCTGATCTTTCTCAAAACCATATTGACAGAACATGGCACACATAACAGCAGAGCATTTGCGACATTCACATGTATTACAGCCATTAGTGTCTGTCTCAAATCCATTCTCACACAATTTACCGCAGTAGTTTTGTGAACAGCCTCTATTTTCACATTGACACATAGGGCATCCCCACATGTTATATTTCAAAGGGCAGGTCAATGAACAATTGAAGGGCTCTTTGCAATATGGATTCTTTTTGCACTTGCAAATCTCGCAGCCATTTTCATCAACTTCCTTTCCATAGCGACAACCTATTAGGCATGCAATCTGAGAACACTTCTCACACTCGCATGTGTAGCATCCATTCGCATCCCGAGTTAATCCATATTCACAAACCTTTCCACACCTTTTCTCTGGACATTTCTCTTCAGCACATTCACATCTGCGACAGCCATACATATTGGTCTTGTAACCATGAGCACATGTCAGTGAACAAGTAAAGTTGGCTGAACACCTTGGATTCTTAACACATTCACACTTAGCACATCCATTGTCATCAATGGCAAGACCAAATGGACAATCCATCCTGCAGGCTAATGGTTCGCATGGCATGCAAGTACAAGTGTTGCATCCCAGACTGTCTTGTTGGAATCCATGTGGGCATGTTTTTCCACAGCGGTGTTCCGGGCACCGTCTGGTTTCACACCTACAAATGGGACACGCGTATCGATCCTCCATCAACCTGCAATCCGCCAAGTTACATCGGAATGGCTGCTGGCAGTGGGGATTGGCCGCGCATTTGCAGATGGAGCAGCCGTTGTCATCCTTCTCGAAGCCGAACCTGCAGCTCATCCTGCATAATGGTGGGCATCTGGGTGGCACCGTGGCATTGGCTGGTGGTGGTGACGGTGTTGGTGGTATGAATGGTGGTGGTAAGCAGTCGCAGGTCATGCAGCCTTCGGCATCGCGACGCCTGCCATAAGAGCAGATATTGATGCACATGACAGCCGGACATGGATGGGGCGTTGTTGTTCCCTCTGCGCATGTGCATGTAGCGCAGCCCTGGCGGTCGTACCTGAAGCCCTGGGGACAGGACACCGTGGCGCAGTCGAGCATGGGGCATATCGGGGGGCCCGGCGAGCCAGGGGCAGGGGCCGGAGGTTGGGGCCTCCATGTAGGGTCGGGAATTGGAGGTCGGGGCCTCCCTGTGGGCCCGGGCGGGTCTGGCAATGGGCGACCACCAGCTGTAGAGATCAACAAAAACACATTATTATCATCATTATTATTATCATTAATATTATTATTATTATTTTTATCATTATCATTATTATTATTTTCATTATTAATATTATTATCATTATAAAAATCGCATGTTACATGGTCCTGACACCTCTGGTAAGCAGATTTGTTTTTAAAGAATCATTAGAGTCTATATGCTTTCGCTATATCTGCGAAGCCAAATATATTTTTCAATAAATTTCCCATATACATTTCCCCCCCCCCCCCCCATATAAATCAGTCAAATTTAAATTGGTCTAATTTACCCATTGGATTAGGTCTTTAAATTTGCCACAAGCAGACACTTTGCTCCGGAATAGAGGGTGTCCGCTAACGCGGGGTTCTACTGCATTTATAATCAGTCAGATCCAGCTGGTAACCTTCAGTTGATGTGGTGTAACTAAGGAGTTAATTCTGTACGACCGGTTAAGTGTCCATATCACAGGGGATAACGATACATTTATATAGAACTGCATCGAGAATCGTATAAATAGACAATGCTCCACGGGTTTGGCTGGGCCACAATCGTCATCGAGGCGAAGCCGAGTGACGATTATTGCACAGCCAAACGAGTGGAGTATTGTCTATTTTACGATTCGAGTGCGGTTCTGGATTTATCTTACCCTTTCTATGACATTAAATATCCTCACAACTTCAGAATAATCAAAATATACTTAGCAAATTCACTACGCCACAGCCGTGGCGTAGTATTGTCACTTTACCAGGGTGGTTGTTGAGTATATTTTTCTAATGTTATTCCTATGGCTAAACTTGTACCAGGGGTGAGATAAACTACAATACATATTACCATTTTAGTATACTGAGAAGGCAATCCTGGAAAGTAACATGTGCGAGACATTAAGTTCTTACCCGGTACAATGTGTTTTATTATTGATTCTTGTGTCGGTCATATTTGTTCAACTTGCTCCATATGTTTATTACTTGGACCACGGGTCATACTAGCAGTGTAATCCATCACTTCCCCTAGTTCGGAAGTTGAAATTTGGTATTATTTCACTTGATTGTTAGTTCCCTAAGTTGATTGTATTCCATGTCTAGCTCTATCGCCATGTAAGCCCATAACCTGGGCATGGGTGAACTGTGAATATCGAGACTGGAGACGGTGGAGGATAGGGGTGAAGCACTCCGAACCGAACACTCCAGTATAAATAAAAAAATTTTTTTTTTAAATTGTTATATCAACAATTGGGATAGAGTGAGAGTGAAAAAAATGTGTAAGAACGAGGCTTAGCTGTCGAATTTGATCTTACTCCTACGACGTTTTTTTTTTCCCAACCACGGAATGTGCCCAAGCACCTCCATTGGAACGAAAAAAATAATTTAAAAAAAAGAGTGAAAACAATATTTATGGATATGAACGTATTGTATTCAATATGATACCCGATTATTGAGATGAAGTCAGAGAAAAAAAAATTCTTCCAAATTATTTCAATCTTGAACATTTACATTGGAAAAACATTAAACCCATCCCAAAGAATGTGCAGCACTGCGCGAAAACCGCCATTTTACATATGAATGCGCTGGGTGTATATAAGTATGACTTTCGCGTATACAAGGTCGTCCTATTCCCCGTGTATATACGCCTCATCTGTAGGCGGATATAAGGGTCCAGTGAAGAGGGCTTCACTGGACCCGCGGTGGGGGGCGGCAGGAGGAGGGTTTCCTATACTTCTACCAACACAAATGGGCAGGAGGCAGCGGGGGGAGAGGATATTTCCTCTTATATACGCCAGGTGTGAAATACAGCCAAGACGCATCCGTATATATAAACCCTGGACGTATATATATGAAAAACAAATCAATATTCAGCCAATACATGCATTTTCGCGATGGCGTATATATGAATAAAATGGTGGTTTTCGTGCAGTATTGATCATACTAGAGACATTTTAGGCCACTCAAAATGAAAAACTTGTTTCTTATCACCGCGAGCATAAAAAAAGATTTTAGGAGATTTTTTTTTTTTCAAATAGCTGAACCTTGAGAGAAATTATGAAAGGTATGTGTATTTAGTATCAAATTAAATCTCCTGATGTCAGGGATGTATTAAATGTATAGCCAGTAAAAATCTGGAAACCCTACGTAAGCAGACACCCTGCGTAAGCGGCCACTTTGGCCCAGATCGGAGGGTGTCCGCTTATGCGGGGTTTTACTGTATGTCTGAGGCCCATTTTATGACACTTCAAAAGCATCTTTGATATAGCAACAGCAAAAAAAAGAAAAAGCGCCCTCGTCATATTTTTCATGGCTTGGTGATGAGAAACAAGTTTTTTTTTTACCGGCCTTATTTTTTTTTTTTTGTGTGGATAACTTTGTTCATTGTTACGATTTTTCATACAGTAAAAAAGTACATTTCACTCCATTTTTCGTCTGGTAACAACATACTCGGATACTACCGTCAGCAAGATATTGCTTGCTGGTTTCAACCAGCTTCCTCATATGGTAAATATTTTACTGAGGACTAGCGACTTCGTCACGAGAGCATATGAATGCGCTCTAACTGCCGTCGGGCCCCCTAGTGGGCGAATGGGGAACCATTATAAATTAGTGGTTATCATTTCGTATGACACAGGTGCTTGAGCTGATCATCGGCGATCAGAACAGTATGGATTGACACCAGCGAAAGATTAAACTCTCCCAGGGTAAAGAGATCAGAAATCCACAAGATTAAATTCTATTTTCAGCATGGCTAGAAATTTGTCATAAGACAATAAACTCATCTGAGTAGAGAAGTACAAAAATGAAAAGCATGTTTTAGTTTTTCATCGGTTCATCTGATCGCCGATTTTACCAAGTATTTTATCCGTACGGAGACAGTCAGCCTGTTTCTCTATAATTATATACCTTAAAATATCCAATTTTTTAACCATGCTTCTGGGGGAGTTTTTGGATTTTGCCGCCGTACATGCCCCGTACGCCACATACATACCCCGTACGTCACCTAGGTGTCGTACGGATATAAATACGACATGGGTAGGAACGGGCCGTATGTGTAGGATATACTACCACAGGTATATACACAATATTACCATGATTTCGATCTGAGTGGCCGTATTCTCCGCGTAGTTGACGCGTAGTATTGCGTAGCATCAACTACAAGGAAAATACGGCCACACAGATCGAAATTATGGTAATGTTGTATTTATTACTCACTTATTTTTAAATTTAAGCAATAAATATGATCGTTAGAAAACTTTTCAACGTAATTAAGAAGTTATGTTTGGGACTACTTTCATCTAAAAAATCTGTATCCTCCTAGGAGGGTACGGAGCTCCGTATCCTCCTCAGTAGCGATCTGTAATCTCCATAGGCTTAGTATGGAGACTCCGTATCAGGTGGGTAATAAATAATAATAGGGACAACACTTTGTAAACTTGTATCGCATGTATCATACACGAATAATGCTCAGCCATTTGGAAAACATGAGCATCATTTTCAACGCTTGGTCTGTGCCACACTGAGGGCATACTTAAAGATGCCAAGTCTACCGACAGTAATTGTCAAACATGTTTAGAGGCCTGTGAAACTTACGTGGAAATGGTGGTTGAGCGACAGCAACGCTTGCAAATAGTGCCAACCAGAGACCAAACATTTTGAGTCTCATGGTGTGAAATCTGAAAAAAAGAAAAGAAAAGCATCATGAGAAAGTGTCTTCTGGAAAACCCCGACCGGTGGTGCCACCTCTCGGGTCAATTCTCAATTAGTAAATGTGTGAGTTATTTTATTATCTATGGTAAACAAAACAAAAAAAACTGATTAGAAATGTATGTTTTCATATAACTCATTAGACTTGCTCACGTCTTTGATTATGAGCATTCAGTAAATGGTTAAACACAATCAGAATAAATTATAATGTGTAGCCTTCTCTGACAGGCCTATGAATTAAAGACTTGTCCACTAGGAACAGAATCCCCTGTTTATGGCCTCAAGTCGTTCCCTGTAACCCTATACCTCCTCCTTCCCCTCCCCCTCCCCTTCTCCAGTTCCCTGGCCACCTGTGTGGTCATAGCAATAAATTTCGCCTGCTCCTGACTGTGACCCGATTAAGATCAAAGTGAGGGGGTATCAATCTCCAAGCAGATATCCAGGATATTTGTATGGAGAGTATTGGATATAGCGCCAGAAATCCAACACCATTACCGATTGTACCAGTCCTTGTATCCCAGCAAGGAGGGATGCAGGGACTGGAGCCAGTCTAATAACTCATGAGACTGCATCGAGTTTGACCATGGAGTAATTCACAAAGCGATGCTGAGTGAATTACATAGTGGTTAAACGAGGTGGAGCGCGAACCAAGTTATTTTCATCGAGTGGGTTTCGGATTTTGTCTCAGCCTATATAACATTATTAGTTAATAAAATAAATCACCCAATTAGCCATTGAGTATTGGGTACACTACCTTCATGGCCGTGGAGTATGAGCTCCTAACTTTAAGCCTATGGAGGAAGATACCTGGGTGATATACAGATAATAATCGATGGTTTTGTGTGCAGGCGGCCATAAAACTAGAGAGTTTGATGGGTAGTAATACACGAATGCTAGCAAGTGTATTACGATGTAAGCCACGAGTGGTTTACAGAGCCGCCTGTTCACAAAATCATCGTTTATTGCACTAAATAAAATCTGTCAGATACCATAACTGTGGTATACGGATTCAAATCTGCCTTAAAGCCATGGTATACTGGAAAATAGTCCCTTTATGCTATAGAGCAAAGAAATAGATCCTATTATTATTCACTTTAATATAGCAATTAGTAGGTTTTATTTATTCTAAAAGATAATAAATACAACAACCAAATGAACCAAATTATTTTTATCTCGTGAGTTTCCCACTATGACCCCACTAGCAGATGCCAGGGAAACATGGTAGGTTCTGTACCGTATAGATGCAGGGGTAAGAATAATTGCACTAATTGGTTGATAGTTGATTAGTTGGTTGATGATTCTATATTCAAAGAAAAGAAAAGGAAGTTGCATCTTATCCTACCCCTAATAAAAAAACTCCAAAGGCTTAACAATGGGTCACTGTATTCGGTCTGGAGTTCAGACAAATGAAAAATATTGCTCTAGTGGGATACACTTGACAAATGACGTCATTTGTTAATGTAGAAGTAATTTAGACGGGCGGGTTAGGATAAATTCTCAACCAAACTCGAGTTAGTCGTGTTATTGTTCATCGCACTCCGGCAGGATCGTGTATTACTGCTCTCGGCTTTGCCTCGCGCAGTAATACGCGATCTTGCCGTCGTGCGATAAACAACAACACGACTAACTCTTGTTTGGTTTCTCTATAGTATTTGGATGTTTGAGGTCTGTGCTGAATTCTGCAGTTATCAAGTCTTGAGCTTTCAGTAACTGCTTTCAACTAAATTCACATTATGAACTTGCTAGCAATCTCTTTCTAATTCATCTCACTTCCAAAACTATATGAACGATTTCCCATCCTCATAAGCTTGGTTTCATTGAATTTCAATGCTACTAAAGCTGCATGTCTCCTCAACGCAAATATGGGGAAAGAATAAAAGACAACAAAAGAGGGACTGCGTGATTCACCACCACTGTGCAAATGGTGCATGAACGTGTCAGTTTTTATCATACATCCTGAATTTATTTAGCATTCCTATGTGTTTATCGGTAGTGGTTGTGAATATTAGGAAATCAGTCTTCCTGAAATCATCTAATCGTGGGAAACCGACAGAATATTCATCAGATTAAAACACGTATTACTACCTGGAGGCAGTGCACCATGATTTCATTATGGTAAAACACGTGATCCACCAAGAGTGAGTTAGGGCCGGACGATGATCATGTGGAGGAATTGTGGACGTCGGCCGCCCAAATCGCTCATCGGCTCAGATCGACTGGGGCAATCTGCCTGGTGGATCAGCAAATCAGCAAATCGGCCGGACCAGCCCATTGAAAACCCTGTCCCCCGCATCCGTGCGGTCGTCGCCTCTGGCCGGCTGGCCCTGTAATAACCAGCCAGCCGGCCGCCTCTGGCCGTCTCTGAGCATCGATTTGGTGGATCACGTGCTTAACGCTCGTGAGGCTGAACGTGAGAACCACTGTTTAATAAAGGAAGGTAGTTTCAGGATTGTTTTATAACTTCAGGACACACATCTCACTGTTTGTCTGTCTCTGTTTGCTTCTCTGTGTGTCTCTATCTATCATTTGTTTCTTTTGCTGTCTATCCTTCTCTTGCTGGTTCTGTCTGCCTTTCTGTCTATATCTGTCCTTCTCTTTTTGTATCTATGTCTCTTCGTCCCTGCCTGTCTCTCTTTGATGCTCAGTCTGTCTCTGTATTTCTCTTCTAATGTGGCTCTCTCTATCTCTCTTTCTCTGCTTTTCTCTTTTTCTTTCTCTTGTTGTTTAGCTCTATCTCTATTTCTTTCACATGCAGTCTCTGTCTCTATCTTTCTCTTGTTTTTGCTGTCTCTCTATCTCTATCTTTCTCTTGCAGTCCCTGTCTTTCTGTCCCTGTATCTCTCTAATTGCTTCTCTATCTGCATCTATCTCTATCTCTGTTTCATTTCTCTCCTTCTGCCTCTTTCTCTCTTTTGGTCTCTCGCTATCTCTTCTCTCGCTCTCACTCGGTATGTATCTCCCTCTCCCTCTCTCTATCTGTATCTCTCTTTCTTTAGTTCTCTTTCTCGCTGTCTCTGTCTGCCTTTTTTCTCTCTTGGTCTCGCTCCCTTTTCTTTGGCCCTCACTCTTGGTGTATCTCTCTCTCTGAATCTATATCTCTTTCTCTGTATCTCTCTCCTTTCTCTCTATTCTTTCGCCCTCACTCTTTGTGTATCTCTCTCTGAATCTATATCTCTTTCTCTGTATCTCTCTCCTTTCTCTCTATTCTTTCACCCTCACTCTTTGTGTATCTCTCTCTGAATCTAAATCTCTTTCTCTGTATCTCTCTCCTTTCTCTCTATTCTTTCACCCTCACTCTTTGTGTACCTCTCTCTCTGAATCTAAATCTCTTTCTCTGTATCTATCTCTCTCTCCTTTCTCTCTCTATTCTTTCACCCTCACTCTTTGTGTATCTCTCTCTGAATCTAAATCTCTTTCTCTGTATCTCTCTCCTTTCTCTCTCTATTCTTTCACCCTCACTCTTTGTGTATCTCTGTTTCTGAATCTATATCGCTTTCTCTGTATCTCTCTCCTTTCTCTCTCTATTCTTTCACCCTCACTCTTTGTGTATCTCTGTTTCTGAATCTAAATCTCTTTCTCTGTATCTCTCTCCTTTCTCTCTCTATTCTTTCACCCTCACTCTTTGTGTATCTCTGTTTCTGAATCTAAATCTCTTTCTCTGTATCTCTCTCCTTTCTCTCTCTATTCTTTCACCCTCACTCTTTGTGTATCTCTCTCTGAATCTAAATCTCTTTCTCTGTATCTCTCTCCTTTCTCTCTCTATTCTTTCACCCTCACTCTTTGTGTATCTCTGTTTCTGAATCTATATCTCTCTCTCTGTATCTCTCTCCTTTCTCTCTATTCTTTCACCCTCACTCGGTGTGTATCTCTTTCCTTCTCTCTCTTTTGTTCTCCCTGTCTCTATCTGCCTCTTTCTATCTTTTTGCTCTTTCTCTTTTCTTTCCCTCTTTTTTTTATTTTTTATTTTTAGAGCGTTTATCCAGGGATAAAACATACATGAATTTTCCAGGCTCGGCCTTAGCCGTTCTGCCGCCCGGTCCCTCTGAGGTCACAAAAACGAGTTACAACAGAATATAGTCCACATTTGCTATGGACTGGTAGTGCCCCCCATAGAACCCATCCTGGGGTTACCACAAAAATTGCGAATATATAATTGTTGTATAGTCATATTCTGATTTACATCACCTTATGAGCAATCCAGTTATTTAAACGGGATCCAGATTCACAATTTCTTGATCAAAGGTCAGTAGACTGAGATAGAAATAATGAGATGAAATAGTGCAAGAGTTCCTTACTGTAAGTTGCCATGTGTGTAACATCTAGGGCAACTGGTCCCATGAATAATAGTTTATATTGGGCAAAACAAGTACAAGCTTCTATGGTAACTCAGATAGTTGGTCATCATACAATACAAGTAAGGCCTAACCAACATAACCGTTGCAATACCTCTCACCTCCCTCTCCCTCTCTCTATCTCTATCTCTTTAGTTCTCTCTTTCTCCCTGTCTCTGTCTGCCTTTTTTTCTCTCTCTTGGTCTCTCTCTTCTTTTGCCCTCACCGAGTTTGTATCTCTTTCTCTGTTCACTCTCTTTTCTTTTGCCCTCACTCGGTGTTTATCCTACCCCTAATAAAAAACGCCATAGGCTTAACATGGGTTTTGTTTATGTCACGGGTGTGACATAAAGTGTTGTTTATGCCACTACTTCCTGATACTGAAAAAATATGGAAACGGGGTAGGATAAAATCTAGACGCCACTCGTTTGAGTTTGAGCTTATTTATGCCACTCAAATTGTTGGCTCCGTAATTTCACTCGCCTTCCACTCGTGAAATTACGGAGCCAACAAAATGTGTGGCATAAATAAACTCAGACTCAAACTCGTGACATCTCTTGATATTATCTTACCCCTAATAAAAAACTCCATAGGCTTAACATTGGGTCACTGTATTCGGTCTGGAGTTCAGAAAAATGAAAAATATCGCTCTAGTAGGATACACTTGACAAATTACGTCATTTGTTAAATGTAGAAGTAATTTAGACGGGCGGGTTAGGATAAATTCTAAACCAAACTCGAGTTGGTCGTGTTATTGTTCATCGGACTCCGGCAAGATCAAGTATTACTGCTCTCGGCTTCGCCTCGCGCAGTAATATCACGATCTTGCCGTCGTGCAATAAACAACAACATGACTAACTCTTGTTTGGTTTCTCCATAGTATCTCTCTCCTTCTCTCTCTCTCCCTCTCTCTCTCTCCCTCTCTCTCTCTCTCTCTCTCTCTCTCTCTGAGTGTCTCTCTCGGGGTGTGTGGGTGAGTCCCACCCTTTCTCTGTGTGCAGGCATGTGTACACACTGATTCTCGGACAAACAACAGCTGCTATCTGGGGCACAGCGAGGTACAACCGGTCTCCTGTGCCAACAGACCGGCGACCGAGGCTGTCACTGCCTTCTTCTACCTGTTGTCCTGTGAGCTGCAAGTACACCTTACCCCCCACTCCACAATACCATCAGGAGGCCCAGACTTTATACGCAAAAAGGTGGCTCCAAAGGACACATACTTTACTCTTGTCGTGGACCTTCTGAAAAACAGTCAGAAATGGGTTTTTTACTGTGTTTCTTAAAATATTTCTTTTATTTTCATTATTTGATGAACTTTGTGTTCGACGGTACATTCGTCGTTCTTCTTTTATCTGAAAAAGAGTCAGAAATGGGGGTTTTTAATGTGCTTTTTTTTAAACGTTTGTTTCATTTTTTTATTTGATCACAAACTTTGCGTTCGACAGTAGCTTCGTCGTTCTTCTTTGATCCTTTCATTTTTTAATTTTTTTCCAGTTGTAAGCTTGGATTGTGAAGAAAAAGAACTCTTTTTAGTTTTTAATCCTTGTCTATCTACAGCTGTGGGGTTTATTTTATATTCTTTCATTTCTATCTTCCTGGACAATGTAAAGGAAACTGTTCATGATTAAAAACTTCGCGGTTGGTGGGTCCTTGGAGGTTGTGCATAGCAGGAGAATTGTCTTTCAGCAGTAGACTGAATCAAAAGTGTCGCATTTATCTCTGATGTGATACATCAAGCATCTGTGTAGAATACATATCATTCTCTTCACTTGTAATGCCCCAGTCACACTGGCGTAAAAAACGGCGTTTCTTCTACGTATTTGAATTGGTGAGGACCACGTATTAGCTACGGATTTGGAACGTATTTGTTTGCTATTAGGCCTATTCCACCAAAAAGGCCCTCAGCAGGCGGGTTTTGCCTTCCAGCCGGCATTCGCCGCCCCTAAACCCCTAAATTCTAGGAGCTGTTCCACCAAAGCCCCACGAGGCGACCAACAGGCGTACACAAGGCGCCCGGCGAGCGCCCATAGAGCCGGCCGGACCCGGCGCGGCGATACACTCACAGCGGGTTTGCTATTGCCGTCTGGTGGACGTTGGCGGCACTAACGCGCAAGCCCGCGGTTCTCTATCGATCCGATAGGCGGCGCGGCAAGCAGCGATACACTACGGCGCTCTGAAGCCGGGAAAGCCGCGTATCGAGTGGAGCAGCGTGCCCCCCACATCGGGATTTGTACGGAAACGGTCAGAGGACGTCAAATAACCGCGGAAATACACGTTAAATCGAACAATGAAGGTAAATAAAGATAAGGATTGATGTTATGAATGTGTTTATTCGACTCTGGTGCTTATATTTTGCCCAAACTGCCGCAACTATCTGAAATATCGGTGTCCGCGTATTGGGATACCGTCCGCGGACCTGTCAGCTCAATATTTACGGTTTATATCGTAGTATCTGCGGGCGAGCGGTCAACGCGCGCCCGGGGAACAGCTCTCCACGTCACTCTCGATGTAGCTAATGGCACGCCGGCCGGCCTGCCGGGGACTTAAAATCAAATGAATCAGTTTTCTAGAGGCAGGGCTTGCGGGGGACCTTGCGCTCATAATGCCTGGCCGGCCGGCCTTCTCTGTTGTTATCACTATATTTTGGTGGAACACTTCCAAAATTGGCTGTTGCACCGAGTATTGTCCCCGGCTGGCGGCCGGCAGCCACCAACAGGTCAGCCGATACTGCCCGGCTACGGGGTTTTGGAGGCACGGTGGCCGGCAGGGGACGGCCGTGTGGGGCCTGTGAGCTCTCATGAGCTGTTCCACCAAGCAGATTATCGCCGCCGGCAGGAGGTTTGGGCCGGCTATTGCCGCCGATCGCCAATAGGCGACCACAAGGGGCCCGGCCTGGGCTTATGCCTCCTTGGTGGAATAGGCCTCTTTGCTTTAACGTTTTAGTACGCTTCTCAACGTTCATCAACGCTTACCTACGCTTCTGCACGTATTGTGGCGTTTTTCGGCGCATTCCCACTTTCGTTTACGTATCTCCGCGTTTCGCGGCGTTTTACAACGTATTTTTATATTTAAAAATACGTAGAAGAACGTAGACGTGCGAAAACGCCGTTTTTTACGCCAGTGTGACTGGGGCATAACTAGTAGAAACTGGACGAGAGTTAGTAGTAGCAAGTGCTGGTTCCACCAACACGATGCATTTACCGTGTTATATCTTGGTATATCTTACAGTGCCGCGATATATCTTACAATTACATCCTTTGCCGTGACACGTTTCTCAGACATACCACAGATTAATAAAAAAGAAATATCCTAAATCGGCCTAACACCCATACTGTAGTCGATCCAAACGGAACACGGTACCGTATTTTGCAGTACTTTATTCCGTACGGTATTTTCACGTTGTATGGTGGAACAGTGCGTATTTACGGTATATACGTCATAGATATATGATAACCCGTATGAGTAGATGTCTATAGACTTACATGGAAAAGGATGTGGTTTTTCTTTCCGATATCCAGGGATGTCATAGCTTCAGGCCACCAACGCTACAGGATAAGTCTTCTTTGTTTGTTTGTTTGTTTGTGTGTTTGTTTGGGTAGTTTAACGTCCAACGTGTTCTATTAGACTTATTTTTGTTTCATAATGATCGAATCTATGTGATGAATTCAGGTAGAAATCTCACCCCTACATATTTACTGAGGTGAGTTCTTTTACTTCCCACACCACATAGACACGGTATGAGAAGGATTAGTTTTTGATGTACCAGTAAATCTACCACTGCCGGGGGTGAAGGAGAAAGGTGGCTGCAGTGGGACTGGAACCTGCAAAGTCCTACAACCTTGGAGCTACAAGTCCAGTGCCAGTCTATATTGTATCTATTATCCACCTTTATCCAACTGGTGGCATGCCACTTTCAATTCACTTTAGTTATGCACTTTTTTTTCATATGAACTATTTTTCCGTATGTGCCGGTTTTTGCAGCCCGGAGCATACAGTATATCACCATATATGAAATGGGTATGTACTGGGTATGTCCATACAGAGTTCCTATGGGTTTACCATGGACACTTTGTATTAGTTGGATAATAGATATCTGTATGTGCTGGGTATATCCATACAGAGTTCCTATAGGTTTACTATGGGCACTTTGTATTAGTTGGATAATAGATATCTGTATGTGCTGGGTATATCCATACAGAGTTCCTATAGGTTTACCATGGACACTTTGTATTAGTTGGATAATAGATATCCGTATGCACTGGGTATATCCATACAGAGTTCCTATAGGTTTACCATGGACACTTTGTATTAGTTGGATAATAGATATCTGTATGTGCTGGGTATATCCATACAGAGTTCCTATAGGTTTACCATGGACACTTTGTATTGGGTGGATAATAGATATCTGTATGTGCTGGGTATATCCATACAGAGTTCCTATAGATTTACTATGGACACTTTGTATTAGTTGAATAATAGATATCTGTATGTGCCGGGTATGTCCATACAGGGTTCATATAGATTTACTATGAACACTTTGTATTGGGTGGATAATAGATATCTGTATGTGCCGGGTATGTCCATACAGGGTTCATATAGGTTTACTATGGACACTTTGTATTAGTTGAATAATAGATATCTGTATGTGCCGGGTATGTCCATACGGGGCTCATATAGGTTTACCATGAACACTCTGTATCAGTTGGGGATATGAATTATTTCATCTCATGCCCTCTAAATGACCTCGTCCTACTTTCTGGCCCACTTTCCGGATTATTTGATATATATCTAACATTTTTTCGGTAATTAGTAGCGATTGATGGTTGTGGGAATGTATGTCGCAGTGATTGGTGATATATTTTTTTTTCGATCTGGTATGTATGGTTCGTGTGTGTTACAATCTGCGAACTCAGAAAACAGACACATAATTCTATAGCTACGGAAATCTAATTTACACGATTGAATGCTGCGATTTTCTACTCAATGGTGCAAATAGGAAATTATTGTAACACTTATGAGAGTTCAAAAGCATGCGTTAAGGATAATCACGGTTGTGGCTTTGGTGCACTTATCGGTGAGGTATTCGAGTTTTCGCTATACTGCTATTCTTATACTTTTTCGGTTTTCAGTATTCCTATGTACCTATGGCTGTACACTCTATGCTTACACCACGTTCTGGGGAGTGGAGTAACTTATGGATAATACCCAAGGTTGCCGTATACTACCCAGGGTTGACATTTAGACCAATCAGATTGTCTCTTACAAAATTCATATGAAAAGCGCAGTGGGGAGTAAACATAAAGTGTCAAGTTACTCGATAAGGTTGGATCTGGCTTCAGGTTTGATGGTGGATGAGCAAATAACGCTAATTATCGTTATTAAACCACATTGGAAGGTATATAGGAATAGGGAAACCAAGTACCAGTGAAAGGAAGTAAAAATTACTCGGTAAGGCTTGGAAAAATTACTGCCCGCGGCCAAGGCCTTGGGCAGTAATTTTTCCAAGCCTTACCTGTAACTTTGACTTCCTTTCACCGGAACATAGTTTCCCTCTATTATATGGGGTGTCCTCTTAAATTGGGTGTTCCCAAATGCATAGGGTGTGCCTTAAGACATGTGTTCCTTAATACACGCATTTTGTTGGCTCCGTAATGTCACTCGTCTTCGACTCGTGAAATTATGGAGCCAACAAAATGCGTGGCATAAATAAACTCAGACTCAAACTCGTGGCGTCTCTTGATAGTTCATGTACATAGATATGATTATGTATATAGACACACATGTATGAGTGAATGAGAGACTATGTGTGCCCCAATACCACGATCGATTGTATTGTTAAATGTTGTAATATGTCAGTCTATGTCTATCTGGTAACAGATTGTTGGCCTATTGGTCATGTCTTATATCTATAACGTTAAATGTTCACGTCCTGAACGTACTTTGTATCTGAACTATCATTACCGATAGGTTTATTTGCTTGTCTAGTACAAAAGTAGTTTGGAGCCAAATGTATAAGGCTAAATCCATAATGCCTGGATTTGAATGTAATACTCGTGTACCTATGACGTCCTTGGTTGAAAATCCTGTACCTTGTACATGAACCTTTCTCACGTCAATAAATATATATTTCCCAAAAAAAATGTATATATACATATATACATAAGAGAAGTGGCAGTGGGCTGCCCCACATCACAAGCCCCCTCCCCTCACACACAGACACAGTTTGTGACATTCCTGCCAGACGTTTGTACGTCACAGCACGAGGAAGCTTTCAGAAAGTCGTGACATACATACTCAGTAACCCACGACCATCCTGCGCCATTCTCCCACTGTTTGAGTATAGCTTTACATAGACTGGCTTCAGTCCTCTTATCCCACCCCTGGAATAAATGTCCATAGGCTTAACATTGGGAACTCGTTCTCCATGCCCCTACAAGTATTGCAGTCCGTTCTCCATGGATTATATCCTGTGTAGTGTCCATTCTTTTAGTGTATACAGGGGTGAGATAAATACAGAAAGCAACTCGTTTTGGTCAATGAAGTCATTCTGCAACTCGTTTGAATGCTACATGATATTCACTCAGCTTTCGCCTCGTTCATATCACTCCGCATCAAACTCGTGGAGAACGACGACTTTGACCAAAACTTGTTGGTTTCTTCTTTAATATCCTACCCCTAATAAAAAAAAACGCCATAGACTTAACATTGGCTGACTTTATTCGCGCGGGCGTGCAGTAAAGTGTTATTTATTGCACGCAGGTAACCAATGAATTATTGGAGACTGGGTAGGATAAATACCAAACTAAACTCGAGTTAGTAGTGTTAGTGTTTATTGGTCAGGTCTGCTTCTCACTTCGCTCGGCCAACACCTCGCGCAGTAATTTGCGACCTGCCCATTTTGCGATAAACACTAACACTACTAACTCTTGTTCAGTTTCTACTAATTATTCTACCCTTCATATAAATCTTCATAGACTTAACATGGTGTGACTCTTCGTTTGTTTGGGTAGTTTAATGTCCAATATGCCACGGTTATGCCATATGATATTTATATGCCATGGGTGACATATGAAATTAAAAGCATGTGATAGGGTAGGATAAAATCTAAACCTCACTTCAATTCATGTAATTGTTTACATGGCTTTCATTGTCTTCTGCTACAGATATCACTCAGCTCCGCTTCATGATATCATTCCGCGAATGCAACTCATGCCATATAAACAATCATATGAAATTTCGTGACGTTTCTTGATAGCTCGCCTCCACATACCTCATCCATCTTTGCACTGCAACATACTTTATCTTTTTTTATGTTCTTTATTTATCCTGCAAGAGTAATCAACCAAAAAGGCCGGTGTGATCTACCCTTACAGCAACAAATAGGGTGATCTTACACTACAAACGGGTACTACATCATCCTCCTGTTCTCCATTAGTATTATCCTACCCCTAATATAAAACGCCATAGGCTTAACATGGGATTTGTTTATGTCACGGGTAGTGACATAAAGTGTTGTTTATGCTACTACTTTCTGATACTGAAAAAATATGGAAACGGGGTAGAATAAAATCTAGGCGCCACTCATTTAAGTTTGAGTTTATTCATGCCACGCATTTTGTTGGCTCCATAATTTCACGAGTCGATTACGGAGCCAACAAAATGCGTGGCATAAATAAACTCAGACTCAAACATGTGACGTCTCTTGATATTATGCGTTTATATAGAACGTCCTGACCATGCTGTACAAGTCAAAGAACGAGATGGTAATTTACGGTTTGTACGGAACGAGGCGTTTACAGTTTATCATCGAGTTCTTTGACTTGTACAAGCATGGTTGGACGTTATATATCTACTATACATGTATACCCGAAATGTAAAAAAAAATCGTTAATTTCATTTGGCTTAACAACCAATAAATGTGTATGGGAAGGTAGTCCGTATTTTCCTGTACGGACCAGTGGTCCATAAGTATTTTTACGTTATATGGAATAACGGTGCGTATTTACAATATATACGGCATGGGTATATAGTAATTAGTAGAAACTGAACGTGAGTTAGACTTGTGTCCCGTCAGTGTTTATGCCACGACGGGAAGGTTGTGTATTACTACGCGAAGCGTTAGCTGAGCGTAGTGAGGAACAGACCTGACCAGTCTAACTCTCGTTCGGTTTCGTATTTATCCTACCCCGTCTCTACCCTTTTGAATTACTAAAATATAAATATCGATTGAACGACCAACCAAAGTCCAACCAGAACGTTTGAGTCCAACCGGAACTTTTTTCGGAGCAGCTCACAATCTAGTCGCTGATTGGTCTATTTTTTATGCCCCTAGAGGCATAAATTGCACTTTATGTCATGGCATGCCGCATAAAATTTGCCTATGTTATGCCTATGGACCGTTTTTATTAGGGGTAGGATAATGTACATATCAACTAACCCTAGTTTCGTCAATAACTTAAAGTTATTATACTTATACATTACTACATATGTTTCTAATCACTAACAGTAAAGTGTACAATGAGTCGTCACATTACTTAGATATCAGATAGGTTATACTGTCACATTTATTACTTTCCATCTATTACTATTCTCTAGAAAATTAAATCATGGATATTTCTACAGTACAACTAAAAACAGTATAACAGATGATACCTTGAAAGAAAGTAAATTAATACGGAAAGTCAGGATCTGAAAGGCTAACAGGCTAAGAACGGCTTTTCTTTCCTGTCTTCTTTTAAAGGTTTAACATGAATCAATATTTCTATCTTCACTACTTAAAGCACTCCATATAAGTTTTGTTTAGTCATGAATGTCCATACTCAAAGACTTGAGCAAGTCTAGGCTTTACACTCAGGACACTGAAATAACTCCACTGACTGAGCCAACTTTCAGCCGGGCCCATCTGACCTCGTATGTCTCATCAGTATGAATAAAAAAAATAGTAAAAATACACCAACTTCCGTCACATAAAACATTGTGGTATTAGTAATTCAGCTGATTTAAATTTCCATTTTGTCGAATTGCATCAGCAAGATGCTGATCCCGTGTGACTCTAAAGCATATTTTTTAAAGTGTTACTAGATCTAGATAAATCATAAAGAGTGGTTTTGTTAATAGAAGCTATTTACTATATACCCATGCCGTATATACTGTAAATACGCACCGTTTACTATATACCCATGCCGTATATACTGTAAATACGCACCGTTTACTATATACCCATGCTGTATATTTTGTAAATAAGCACTGTTTACTATTTATACCCATGCCGTATATACTGTAAATACGCACCGTTTACTATATACCTATGCCGTATGTACTGTAAATACGCACCGTTTACTATATACCCATGCCGTATGTACTGTAAATACGCACCGTTTACTATATACCTATGCCGTATGTACTGTAAATACGCACCGTTTACTATATACCCATGCCGTATGTACTGTAAATACGCACCGTTTATTATATACCCATGCCGTATATTCTGTAAATACGCACCGTTTACTATATACCCATGCCGTATGTACTGTAAATACGCACCGTTTACTATATACCCATGCCGTATATACTGTAAATACGCACCGTTTACTATATACCCATGCCGTATGTACTGTAAATACGCACCGTTTACTATATACCCATGCCGTATATTCTGTAAATACGCACCGTTTACTATATACCCATGCCGTATGCCGTATTATTATATACCTGTGCAAAAGCAAACTACACATACAGCCCTCTCCTACCCATAACGTATTTATATCCGTACAGCACCCGGGTGCTGTACGGATCCGTGAAAAGGTTCTCGTCCAATCAGATTGCAGCTATGAACATTGTTCGGCTGGGCACGGCAGCAAACCCCGCCACGTCGGCCGAACAAGATGTCCCAAAATGGCAAAATCAAGGTAAATTAAGGTATATAATAATACGTAAACAGGCATACTGTGTCTGTACGTGATAAATACTTGGTAAAATACTTGGTGATAAATACTTGGTAAAACGAACCTCTGCCTGCGGCATCGGTTCGTTTTATCGTCAATTTTACCGCGTATTTATCACGTACAGCCACAGTAACCCTGTTTCCGTATATGATTTATATAGGATAATAGCGATGAACAAAAGTGTATATTACGAGCATAATTATCATTGCGTAATCTCATGTTTATTCTCATATGTTTGCTATTGCTGGGAGAGCGATTGTACAATTTATGCAATAAAATTTGTTTCTTTTAAAAGTCATTGAATGACTCGGTAGACATCTAAGAGTTATTCTGTTCGGGTCACTGTCCAATAATGAATCATCAAGACAAATTCGTGCCGAATATTCGTGACTGACAATTTACCACACGGCTATGAGACATTGCAAACAGAAGGTGCACGATATTGCATGGGCAAAGCCGCCATGGATTTCAGGTGATCTGTCATGGCAGTTTGAATGTAAATGAGATTATATAAACATTAAGGTGGACGTGCTGTGAATAAAAATGGGTGGGAAAAAAAACTCGAGGGGACCTTGTCATTTGGCACGGAGTAGTCAATGGACTGGATGATAAAAAAAAACTTGTGTTCCAATATTCAGTTTTAATATTCACACACGATGGATTATTAATTTTATTACCCATCGTGTACAGAGACCACTTTGAGATTATATGTTGACTCAGTAAACCACGACCCATTGTATAAAACCTGTCAGATACCATAACTGTGGTATACGGATTCGAATCCGTGGTATACAGCCTCACAGCTGTGGTATACGGGAAATAGTCCCTTTTTGCTGTAGGGCAAAGAAATAGTCCCAATTGTTATACCCGTTTAATATGGCAATTACTGAGTTTAATTTATTCGAAAAGATGGATAATAAATGCAACAAACGATGGTTTTATGGACAGGCGGCTCTGTAAACCACTCGAGGTTGACGGCGTAATACACTCGCTAGCGCTCGTGTAAAACCTCTCGTGGTTTACGGCCACCTGTCCACAAAACCATCGATTATTGTTAAATTTTTGTTTTTCTTTTTCAATGAACTTCGCTCTTTTTCATTGATCTTCCGCATATTGCGTTAACATGTGGAAATCCCTCGTTGATTAATGAGGATAACCCTAGGCAACAAGTGTACTATCCACCGGTGAACAATAAAGTTTGAAGTGATACAAATGCATCAGATCCATCGTTGACCAATGCGAGTCCCAATTAAAGTACAAGCTTAAATTCGTTGTTAAACATTCAATTTGATTATATTTTTTTTGTTTATTCCGACCAGTTCTGTCATTTAGGACAGATCTTCCACTGGAAGAATGATATTGGCATTTGCAACGAAATCGCTGTTTTCGTTTGGTTTTAACTGTAGTTCTTAAGTTTAAAAACATAGATATTGGTTTCCTTGTTAGAATAGTGGATGTTTGAAGTCAGCTTGTTTTGTTGTTGTTTTTTTAACTATTCTATCGATAAAAATTGAACAACACTATCGATGCGTGGTTTGTTGGTCATCACTCTTTGTATGGATATATAGATTAACATATCTCAATGATATTCCTTATATGTACATGTTTATATAGATTAATAGGTACCTATGATATCACATAGGATGTTTCTGACCTAATGTCCATGGCTGTAAAGATAGTATGATATTGATATATAGCTGACGGGAAATGCCACTGAGACAACAACAAAAGCTTCTACAATTCCTTGGTATATTATCGTCAATTTTACCAAGTGTTTATCACATACAGCCACAGTATCCCTGTTTTCATATTACTATATACCTTAAAATATCCAAATTTTAACTTTGCTTCTCGGCGAGCTTTTGTATTTCGCTGCCGTACATGCCCCGTACGCCACATACATACCCCGTACGTCACCTAGGTGTCGTACGGGTATAAATACGACATGGGTAGGAGCGGGCAGTATGTGTAGGATATACTACCACAGGTATATAATAATATTTTATATTTTAGGATATACTACCACGGATATACTACCACAGGTATATAATAATATTATATACCTGTGGTAGTATATCCTACACATACGGCCCGCTCCTACCCATGTCGTATTTATACCCGTACGACACCTAGGTGACGTACGGGGTATGTATGTGGCGTACAGGGCATGTACGGCGGCAAAATCCAAATATTCCCCAAGTAGCAAAGTTAAAAATTGGATATTTTAAGGTATATAATAATAGAGAAACAGGCTGACTGTCTCCGTATGGATAAGATACTTGGTAAAATCGGCGATCAGATGAACCTCTGCCTCCGGCATCGGTTCATCTGATCGCCGATTTTACCGCGTATTTTATCCGTACGGAGACAGTAAGCCTGTTTCTCTATAATACGTATATATAGTGGAGAGAGGCACATACTACTAGCTGCTCCCTGGCCTAGGCTTTGTCAATGTTAGCTTACATCAGGCCCCTGGCTGAGCGCTGTGGTGTAGAGTATTCTCAGGCGGTCTCTGTGTTTGTTCACGTCATCGGGGGACGTCTTTCACACAGCTCTGGTTCGCGTCCAGCTTTCATTATCTGCCAGCATTCTGCCTTTTGTCTCAGCAACAAAGACCCATGGAGTGTTCTTAACAAAGCCCCAACTTCTGGAGCTTTACCCCAAATAGCCTTGGCAGAGTGCATCCACAATTTTTACCTGTTTTTGAGACAGGAGGGCGTATGCTGCATGAGTTTGATGCATAGTAATATTCGAGTGTGAGTCAGGATATTATGTAGAGTCAACTACTAGGATAGAATGGATCCTCAGTATTAACCTGTTTTTGAGACAAGTGGGCATATCCTCCATGAGGTTGATGCATAGTAATATTCGAGTGTGAGTGAGGATATCATGTAGAGTCAACTACTAGGATAGAATGGATCCACAATATTAACCTGTTTTTGATGCAAGTGGGCATGTCCTTTGCATAGTTGACTCGTAGTAATATCCGAGTATGAGTGAGGATATTATGTAGATTACATGCCAACATTCTGCCTTTTGTCTTAGTAACAAAGACCCATAGTGTTCTTAACAAAGCCGCAACTTCTCCAGCCTTAACCCAACTGGCCTGGGCAGAGTGCATCCACGATGTTAACCTGTTTTTGAGACAAGTGCCTCTGCGAGGTGGATGCATAGTAGTATCCGAGTCTGTGCAAGGATATTGCATAGTCAACTATATGGAGAGAATGCATCCACAATATTAACCTGTTTTTGAGACAAGTGGGCAGATCCCGCAAGTAGTTGATGCATAGTAATATCCCGGTCGGAGCGAGGATATTATGTAGATTATCTGCTAGCATTCTGCCTTTTGTCTCAGCAACAAAGACCCATAGTGTTCTAAACAAAGCCGCAACTTCTCCAGCCTTACCCCAACTGGCCTAGGCAGGGTGCATCCTCAATGTTAACCTGTTTTCGAGACAAGAGGACATATTCTCCATGAGGTTAATGCATAGTAATATTCGAGCGTGAGTGAGGCTATCACATAGTCTTAACAAAGCCGCAACTTCCCCAGCTTTACCCCAAATAGCCTGGCAGGGTGCATCCACAATATTAGCCTGTTTTTGAGACAAGTAGGCATACCCTGCGTGTAGTTGATGCATAGTAATATCGGAGTGTGAGCGAGGATATCACATAGTCAACTAAAAGGATAGTATGCATCCACAATATTAATGCGTATTTTTTTTATACAAGTGGGTCTGACATTTTATCTCACCTTTGGTATTTTTATCCCATAAACTTAACATTCGGAACTAGTTCTCCATGCCCCTATGAGTATTGCAGTCTGTTCTCCATGGTCTATATCATATGTGTCGTCCAATTTTTAGTGTGGTGAGACGAAAGCAACTTGTTTTGGCCAAAGTCGTTGTTCGTAAACCCGTTTGAGCGCTACGTGATATGCCCTCGTCTTTTACCTCGTTCTTATCACAACGCATCAAACTCGTAGAGAACGACGACTTTGAGCAGCACTCGTTGGTTTCTTCTTGACTATCCTACATATCCACCTTCCTACAGACACTGTGCTCTGAATAAATGGACAGTTTCCTTCAGTTTCTCATGACCTTGCAGTGACACCCTGGGACACTGAACTTTAGGTTTTCTATCAGGACTCTTAAGGACACATTGTAAAAAGTGCTGCCAAGTTGACATTAGTTCATTTCGTACTCACAGTCACTTTCAACGTATAGTACAATTGAACAATTGAATGGTTTACACAACATCTAAGAAGAAACCAAAAAGTTTTGGTCATATGAACGAGGTGACAGCCGAGTGAACATCATGTAACATTCAAACGAGTTGGAGAACAACTTCTTTATCTCACCCCTATACACAATAAAAGAATGGACAACACACAGGATTTATTATCCATCGTATACGAAGCCCCCATTATACATGTATGGGGACTCAGGAAACCACGACCCATTGTATAAAACCTGTCAGATACCATAACTGTGGTATACGGATTCAAACCTGTGGGATACGGCCTCAAAACCATGGTATACGGGAAAAATAGTCCCTTTTGCTATAGAGCAAAGAAATAGTTCCTATCGTTATACCTGTTAGTATGGCAATTACTGGGTTTAATTTATTCGAAAAGATGGATAATAAATACAACAAACGATGATTATGTGGATAGGCGGCTCTGTAAACCACTCGAGGTTGACATCGTAATACACCCACGAGCGCTCGTGTAAAACCTTTCGTGGTTTACGGTTGCCTGTCCACAAAACCATCGATTATTGTCTATGTACACAATAAATAATGGATAACACACAGGATATAGACCATGGAAAACAGACTGACATATTTGTGGGGGCATGGAGAACGAAATCCCAATATTAAGTCTATGGGACAAAAATACCAGGGGTGAGATAATATGGAGAAACCAAACAAGAGTTAGTTGTGTTGTTGTTTATCGCACAATGGCAAGATCGCGTATCACTGCGCGAGGCGAAGCCAAGAGCAGTAATACGCCATCTTGTCAGAGTGCGATGAACTATAATACGACTAACTCAAGTTTGGTTTAGAATTTATCCTACCCCGCCCGTCTAAATTACCTCTACATTAACAAATGACATCATTTGTCAAGTGTATCCCACTAGGGCGATATTTTTCATTTTTTTGAACTCCAGACCAAATACAGTGACCCAATGTTAAGCTTATGGAGTTTTTTATTCGGGGTAGGATAAAGCATAGTATCCTTGGTCTACGGACGAGACGTAGCGTGCTGGCTATGTTGGGAAGTGTCCAGATACCCCTGGAAACATTGCAGGCAGGTACTTCAGGGGCTGTGCGGCTTTGGTGTGTGAATTATATATGTGCATGTATAGCTTAGATGTAGCGCCGGATGCAACCTGCTTGAGACCTAGCCAAATTTCTGTTTATCAATAATAAATTGGGTTTTATACAATACTTGGGAGTTCAGATCGTGCCAAATATATTTTTCATTAACCCCCCGAAATAGTAGCACTTCCTCATTGCAGCCTATGTATTTTTTGCTGTGACTTGGTTTAACAGTTGCAACAAGCAAGTATTCAATTGTCAGCGGATTTATGTAGGATCCTACTTTAATTGCACTAATGACTTCAAAAGCTTTATCAAAAGCATTATCCTACATCTAATAAAAAACCGTCATTGATTTAACATTTTATGTGTTGTGCCATGGCATGAAGTAAAATTTATGTACCTAGAGAAATAAAAAGATTGACCAATCAGCAATTAGGAAATATTCACCTGTGTAAATAGTTCTGGCTGCAGAGCAGAAATTCTGACAGCTGTCAAACATGGATGGAATCGAGTCAGACTTTCCTAATATCATAAAGTCCTGAAGACGGGGTAGGATAAATACGAAACTGAACTCTAGTTAGACTTGTCAGTGTCTATGCCACTCTGGTCAGGTCTGTCCCTCACTACGCTCAGTTAACGCTTTGTGTAGTATTATTCTACCCCTAATAAAAAACCGCCATAGACTTAACATAGGGAAATTTTATGTGGCAGGCCGTGACATAAAGTGTTTTTTATGCCACTTCAGTAATAATAATATTGACCAATCAGAAAGCAGGATGTCAGCTACTATGAAAAAAAGTTCTGTTGGTCATTGACTCAATATTTATCTTTTGGTAATACAAAAGCATAGACGAGGTACGATAAATACGAAACAGAACTTGAGTTAGACTTGTCAATGTTTATGCCACTCTGGTCAGGTCTGCTCCTCACTACACTCGGCTACGCCTCGTGTAGTAATATGCGACCTTCCTGTCGTGGCATAAACATTGTCAAGTCTAGCTCTCGTTCGGTTTCTACTAAATACACAACTTTCCCGTCGTGGCATAAATACTAACAAGTCTAACTCGAGTTTGGTTTCTACTAACTATTTCTGATGAGCCAAGCACGTCGAAACCTTCATAATCATCCCCCAAAGTTTGACTTATCGATCTTTATTACAATATCCCATCATATATCAACACTGTATAATACTGGTAGAGTCTCTACAGATTGGTATAGAGACACCGGGGACACGATTGTTGACACTATGATGTCACGACTGACAGTGCACTATGGTTACAGTGGTTAGGGGCAGTTCTAATAACTGTCTTTCAAGGTAGCATCGCTCAGGGAGAAGGACGTCGCCTCGTCCTGTTTTGGAATTTATGGAATTAGCATTGGCTTTGACATATCCTGCATTGCTGTAATATGACCTTGCCTATTGCTCTGACATTATTACCCATTATCTCACCCCTGACATTTTCCCCCATAGACTTAACATTGGGAGCTCATATCCAATGCCCATGGAGTATTTAGAAAAATACTCAATGGGAGATTATGTTACAAAGGTTAGCAATTAATCAATGATGGGGATGAGACCAATTCAGAAACTATTCAAGTTTAGGGTCAGAGCTCGATCCCATCTTGTTTGAATAACTACATAATTCACACGACCATAACTTGTGAATTACTACGCGATTCAAACTCGATGGGTTATGAGCTCTGACCCTAAACGTTAATAGGTTTTCCCTGTAGTATATCCAACTCTATCCCAGCAGGGATGGTCGTTGTTCAATGCTGTTTACATAGACAATAATCGATGGCTTTGTGGACAGACGGCAGTAAACCACGAGTGGTTGACGCGTGGTAATACACGAGCGCTAGCGAGCGTATAATGACGTCAACCTCGAGTGGTTTTACAGGGCCGCCAGTCCACAAAACCATCGTTTGTTGTATTCATTATCCATCTTTTCCAATGAATAAAACCCAGTAATTGCCATATCAAAGTGTATAACAATAGGGATTATCTCTTTGCTGTATAGCACAAAGGGACTATTTTTCTAAGAAACTGATAAGTATTTGGTCTGTTTCACTGAATGCCATATGAATTAGGCAAAGCCGAGTGCATATCTTGTAGCGTTCAAATGAGCTGAAGAACGACAACTTTGACCAAAACAAGTTGCTTTCTTTTATCTATCTCACCCCAGTACATACTAAAAGAACGGAAGTTACAATGGATGTATAACGTCATAGACCATTTAGAACGTATTTTATGGATGGCCCCTCAACATCCGGCCCCATTTGGCACGATAAATATAATTCCCACCTGGTGAATAATATCGGAACCACACTGTCGTGACATGCGTATATCTGTGTCCTGACTGGATCAATTGCATTTGTTTTGGCTTGCCGTGACGTCAGAGTCTATTTATAGCGATACAGACGGTCACGCTTGGGCTGGTGCGACCCAAAGCCTCGAACGTGAGCTTGCGGTTCCTATTTCTCTACTCAAAGTGAGCCTTGGTTTTATAATGATCAAACCAGACTTCAATAATCAGGTGAAAACAACCTTCTCAGATGATCTTACAATTATCATTTCTCTTCACAAAATGGGACTTGGTTTTATAATGATCAAACCAGACTTCAATAACCAGGTGAAAACAACCTTCTCAGATGAACTTACAATTATCATTTCTCTTCACAAAATGGGACTTGGTTTTATAATGATCAAACGAGACTTCAATAACCAGCTGGGACCTGTTTCACTAGTTTCGTGACATGTCTAGATGGCGTCTAGATGGTGTGTCCGGTTTCATAAGAACTAGACATTAGACTTCGTTTTGTTCGTGAACACTTTTGTTACGAAACTAGTGAAACAGGTCCATGATGTGTAGATTTGTCTAATTCTTATGTTTTGGGTCTGTCTTTTCCTACGGGCAGCTACTTGTGTTGTCACGAAACTAGACAACCCCAATGTCTGTATGGTGTCACAGACATGTCACAAGGCTAGTGAAACAGGTCCCTGGTGAAAATAAAGTCCGTGATCCCATTGTGTGCATTTGAGAATCAATAGCAAGCTGTAGTGGTATCCACACAACAGGTATGGCTGTAGCGAGCACAGAAGTTCCCAATAGGATCACAATTGTGTGCACATTAAAGGCTTATCCTACAATTCACCGTGGCGCCACCTGGTGATTTTTAAATAATGTCAATTATTAGTCAAAACTGGTTTCTTGGGATTCATTCTAATTGTATATGAGTAAATTTAACATGATCGACCTATGATTTTTAAAACGTAAATGAGTAGTACTATATAAATACTTTATTCTGTGAAAGTTTGACGTAAATGATATGGGTTTTACTATGTGAAATAATACTTTTTAGTATTCCTATATATTCTCATATAAAATTATCATCATATTTATCTATAAATCAAAAACGAGCACGGTGACCCCCGATTTTAAAGTTAGATATGTGTTCTACAACACTTGGAGATCATCATATTAAATTTTTCAGGAAATTGACATGGGTTTTAATTTTCAAACCAAATTGTCCGATATGCCTTTAAATCGCGTCTACCTGCACCCACATGCACTCCACATGTATAAAAAAAGGTTATATTCAATAAACATGTACACTTTACTTTAGCACCTCTACTGGGCAATGCCAAATTACTTTGTGAGTGCGTATTTAGAGGTAGTTTTCCGGTGGAGCTTCCCTGCTTCGTTATGTCCAGCCAATGTTGGATTGGCACGTTATATATATGACAAAGGGTATAAAGTATCCACCCCCTAATCTCCTATTTGGGGATTAAGAGGGCTGGGTACAATGGCAAGACATCGGGCAGTTGTTCACCCCTCCATGGAGGGGAAGGGTGACTAATTTATCTACAGGTATGGACTGGGGTATTCTCCATTCTATGAATTCAAGAATACACTGTTCGTGTTATGAGTAATATCAAGAAACCTCACGAAACTTCATAGGATTATGTATATGGCGTGAGTTGTCTTCACGGAATGATATCACGAAGCTGAGCTTAGTCATAGATCTGTAGCAGAAGACAACAAACGCCATGTAAACAATCATATGAGATAAAGTGAAGTTTAGATTTTATCATGCCCCGTCACATGTTTATAACTTCTTATGTCATGCGTGGCATATGAATATTATAGGGCACAACCGTGGCATACAGTTACACCATGTTAAGTCTATGGTGATTGATATGAGGGGTAGGATGATAAAGACGAAACCAACAAGTTTTGGTCAAAGTCATCGTTCTCCATGAGTTTGATGCGAAGTGATATGAACGGGGCGACAGCCGAATGAATATCACAGCACATAACATTCAAATCACGTAGCATTCAAACGAGTTGGAGAACAACAACTTCAACCAAAACGAGTTGCTTTCTATATTTATCTCACCCCTGTACACACTACAAAAATAGTTGACACACAGGATATAGACCATGGAGAACGGACTGCAATACTCATAGGGGCATGGAGAACGAGTTCCCAATGGTACGTCTATGTGCCAGAAATATCAGATAAATACACATACGGCGAATACATATATATACACATATATATATATATATATATATATATATATATATATATATATATATATATATATATATATATATATATAATGATATCAATGATAAAACATACCACCAGGTGTAGCCTGTGCTACGTCCTACAGTCCACGATCCGATGTTGTGTGTGAGAGAGTAGATTCCCAATGTGTACAGTGAAGCTCAGACGATATAACAGCGTGGAGTGCCCCGCGGAGCCTCTGCCTTCCTACTGCGGTGCGGCGGCCGGGAGCGGCGGTTAAATAGGCGGCCCACGCCGGCCTCAAGGCGGATGTACTCAGCGGAACGTTTGTCGGACAAACCCCCCGTCCTAGGAGGTGCATTGGTACGGTCACACCTGCCTGCCTCCGACCACCCTCCCACCTCCTACCACCTCTCTCTCTCTCTCTCTCTCCCTGTGCGTGAGGCAACAGGTAACCTAGCCCCCCCCCCCACACACACACACACACACTCCCAACTCTCACTGTGGACCAGGGAGATGGCTTTTTTTAAGACACGATACTTTATCTTAGCCTGGAATAAACGTCCTTATCCTACCCCTAATAAAAAACGCCATAGGTTTAACATTGACTCAATGTATTTGACATAGCGTTGGATAAAGTGTTATTTATGCACCGAGGTGAATAAAATAACGGACCAATCAAGGACGAGATAACGAAAGTAGATCCGGCAGCATTGATAACTACTAACATGGATAATTGTGAGTTAATTGCAAATTGACAGTAATTCTGCTCACTGGCGCCCTGTACTGTTTCTTCATGACACGAGTCAACACCACGTGACCTGACTCCCACCGCCATATTCCTGCTAACTTCTGTCCGGTCAGACGTGCGGACTCATATGACTTTTTTATACTTGACTTCTTTACTCGCAAATCACCTACCGGGTTCACGCAAGTGCCCCACAGATCCGACTGATGCCAGGAAGGAGGAAAGTACCCGCGTCGGCTCAGAAAAAGCAGAGATATATTTCGAAATTGGTTAAACGAGTAGCCAATATGGAGCCAGCCCACCAACAAGATGGCGGCCAGGACGCCGCACCGGTGCAGCAAGGTAGCAAACCCCAGAAGGCGACTACAAAAGAAAACGCCGCAGCAATTCGCGACGTGGCAGGCAGGGTCAACATGATGGACAATAGATTGGACGGTATTACACAAATGTTGACTCAGCTGGTGCAGAGCCAGGCGACCGCCAACGTCCAGACGCCCCGACGCGAGACACCAGCAACCCGTGACCGCAGCTCGCCAATCATCCGTGACCACGAGCCGGCTAACAGTGCACGTGAGCCCGGGCCTAGGCAAGTGTATCACCACCCGAACCACGCTTCCAGATTACCAGGCACCTTCCCAGAGCGCATAGCGGACCTACAGCTGCAGGACGACGTGGCAGACCGTGTGGCCCAGGCGGTGAAGCAGGCACTTCAGCCGGAAGCCAAAGGTAACGGCTCGTTGGTTAATCATTACATTTTTCGTGGGCCAAAGAAGTTGAAAACTGGCCTCGATGAGCTTAATATCCAGGAATATGTGTTCGGTTTCCTCCAAATGCAAAAAGGGGCGCCCGACAAGGAAACCCGAGATGCGATGAGCGCCCACCTAGAGGCGATAATGGAGGATGCCCGAGAGTTCCCGTGGCACAACGTAAGGTACTTCTCGGAGGAGGTGTGTGAGCGGATCGCAGGCGGTCGTCTCAGCTGGAGTAACACGTATGAGATCGATCGCCTGCAAACTCGCCTATCGCACACCCACGCAGGACCAAAAACACAGCTGGGAGACAAAAACCAGCAGCAGCAACGACAAAACCACGGATCTATCGACCTACCCCATAACGTGGCAAGAGCAAGACCAGGACCGCCATGCGCACAGTATCAAAAGGATGAGTGCCCAGAGACGAGTCACCACGTCGTGGGAGGTGTCCGGCGTCTCCATATCTGCGCAAGCTGCCTGACAAACAAGGCGGCTATGTATCCGCACAGCCGGTCAGACGTGCGGACTCATACGACTTTTTTACCCACCCACCCACACCAAGGGCTCTTATACGAATTGAACTTCACTTTTATACTAAAAATTCTACTTTTAACTACCGTTTTAACTTATTGTTTCCTCTACAAAACTACATTGTCTCATCTTACCTGAATATACACTGTACTTTACACTTGTACTGTTTAACCATACGCCCGAGGGCTCATCTTATAACTTCTAAGTTTTATGAAATAATGTGTCATCGAAATAAACATTATTTTAAGGCAGCCACGTGTCAGTCATAATTACAAATATTCTTTGTATATCGGTGAGATGGGGTAGGATAAATACGAAACCGAACTCGAGTTAGCCTTGTCGATGTTTATGCCACGATGGGCAGGTTGTGTATTACTACACGAGGCGTTAGCCGAGTTTAGTGAGTAGCAGACCTGACCAGAGTGGTATAAACATCGACAAGGCTAACTCTCGTTTGGTTTCGTAATTATCCTACCCCGCATATAAATCTCCATAGACTTAACATGGTGGGCCTCTATGCCACGGTTATGCCATAAAATATTTATATGCCACTGGTTACATATGAAGTTAAAAACATATGACAGGGTAGTATAGAATCTAAACATCACTCAATTTCATATAATTGTTTACATGCCATTCGTTGTCTTCTGCTACAGATATCACTCAGCTGCGCTTCGTGATATCATTCCGTGAAGACAACTCATGCCATATAAACAATCATATGAAATTTCGTGATGTTTCATGACATAGGCTTAGGACAAGTACATGAGGATAAGTCAGCGGGAGGCAGGCAGAAAATCCGGATAACGTGGGTGGCACCCTCTCTCGGCGCGACGGGACACTACTATCTGTGACGTGTCCCCATGATGTCACGCCGGCAGGCGCGCCGCAGGACTTAAAAGAAAACTTTGATATTTTATAATTCGGAGAGAATTGTGGTTATATTGTTGGTTCTCTCTGCATAGGCGCACCCCCGAATGGCTCCAAGATGCACGAAAGTTGCTGGGACCTCGAAGACTGCCCCAAAATCTCCCGCGAGGGCTTCGCTGGAGATGAGGGTAGAAAAGAAGATGGGAGAGTTCAAAGTGGACATCAAAGAGATCAAGATGGCACTCGCGGCAGTTGTAAAAGCCGCCCAGCCCGCTATTTCTACTCGCCCATCTCATGGAACTCGTTCAACGGTGCCAAGTTCTAAGAAAAAACTCATTCAGGAGAGCGAGTCTATTGGGAACGAGTCTTTTGACGGGGAATCGCCTTTACTTCAGGAGTTCTCCACGCCTATGAGGCCTGCAGTGCGCCGCACCCCTACAATGCCTGTGTCAAGCCTCGCCACGGACCTATGCGCATCAGGGCCTAACGGTCAGGCCTACACAGCCTACGACTCCTCAGCCTACAGGGATAACAGGATCACCTCCCAGGTCTACAGTATTATCAACTCAGCTACCCACATATTAGGCGCTCAAGGTAAGATTCAGCCTCACCAATATGTTTTAAGAGGCCCGAAAAAAGAAAAGGCCTCCCTGGGCTCCCTCCCCATCCAGGAGTATTCATGGGGGCTCCTCCGTATGATAGACGACCAACCTACAGGAGCCCCAATCTGCCAGAAGCTCGTCCTTCACTTCAGGGAGGTTCTAGAGGCTGCAGTCGATTACCCCTGGGAGCGGGTTCGTTTCTGGTCAGAGGAAACCTTCTCTTGTATTTCCGAAGGAAGGATAGGGGGGGGCTAACGAAGGAGCCATTCAGCATCTGCGCACGGCTATGAGCCGCGTTGAAGCTCCCAGGTCTCAACATCGCCACGATGCCGATCATAACAAGAAACGGGAGAATAAGCCGAGACTGACCACCCAATTCCCCCCATGCCCAAGGTATAACGGAGCGGGGGGGTGCAACCTCCCCCCCCCCAGCACCTTCTGGACAGAGCTACGGTTACACACTCATGCGCATACTGTTACAATGTTCTCGGCCTAGCACACCCCCACATGGACGGGGAGTGTAGGATTAGCAGCCGCCATGAGGCTGTGGGGCCTCACACTTCTCAAGTCAGGCCAGCAGGCCAGCAGGCCTCTACACAGGCCTACCGTGAAAGTCAGCAGCCCTTTAGGCAGTAGGCTGGATGCCTCAACCCCTCACCCACCCAACCTCAATCTCCCTCTACAGGATGTTTTCTCTCCACCGGCCTCGGCAGTTGCCACGCTTGACAGATAGATCCTCCCGAGATCCAACGAAAAAACCCTCGTTTCTGTTTCTGATGCTGTTTGTTCACCAAATCCTACTGTTGATATCTCATGTGCTGTTGATGACCATGTTTGTGACACGTTACTTTGCGATTGTATGTATAGCTGATGAAGCCACTATCGCTACCGTGGTTGCTAAGCGCAGCTTCACAGACTTGCCACCAGATGGTGGCACGGGCGATAACTTAGTCTCTACCGCTACCGCTAATAACTGTTGGGGAGTTTTCTCCGTATCACGCCCTGGTTGTTCTCAAGCGTTTTCACGCACATTTCCCGCTTTAGGGACTTTGTACGGAGCCGTCGTTGCTTCAGGGAAGCCCAACTTTTTAGGGGCGCGCCTCCCCGTCCAGTCCGGCCTAAGAATAACGGCCTGGAGGCGTCTTCTTTGCGGGTATCATGATACATATCTATGTGATTTATTGGAATTAGGGTGGCCCATTGGATACACCGCGGCCACCCCCCCAACTCCAGCGCTTACACCCTCCCATCTATCAACGACTTGCTGGAGTTGGTCAAGCACGCAGGCCCCCACGCTTTCGCCTGCCACAGAACGACCACGGCCGTTGTTTACCTCCTCAAGTTACGCGGTCACGACACCTTAGCATACCTGGACGACTTTGCCGGAGTCGCCTCCTCGGAGGCCGCCGCCTATGCAGGCTTCTACGAACTCATGCGTCTGGGACGCGAGCTGGGCCTCGGGTTCGCAAAGGAGAAATCTGCCCCCCCCACTCATATAATGGAGTGGCTGGGTTTTAAGATCGATACCATCGAAATGCTCCTTAGCATCCCGGAGGAGAAACTGCGCGAGACGCTCACAGAGACTCCTGCGTGGTCCCCTAAGAAGTACGCGACCAAAAGGCATATACAATCCCTCGCAGGGAAGCTCATACACTTATCGTTCTGCGTTAACCACGCGAGGAAATTCACGGTTTGCATCCTGGCTGCCTTGCAGGCGTCGGTCAAGACCAGAGTCATTAAAGTAGGCCCCCGCCTACTGGCCGACATAGCGTGGTTTAAGGACTACGCAACCGCTACTAACAGTATCCATTTCTTCGACGATCACGCAACAGCGGATGTTATCGCGTGCGAGTATGACACCTCCACCTTCGTGGCCGTGGGCCCCTCGGCAGCCTACGCCCTCCCCCTCGACGGCATCGACGACCTACCGGAAAAGACGGCTATCGTCACAGGGCCGTGATTCTTCATCTCGGGGATGCCCGCGCCGCGTTTGAGCTCGGGCAAAACGCGCGACGAGTGGGTCGTGGCTGCCGCCAGGAATATCTGGTTGGCGACGGCCGTTATCGACTGTAGCCTCGACATAACCACTGACGAATACGACCGCCCTTCGTCCACCCTCACGTCGCTCGTCGCTCACCACCGCTGCTTCCTCACCATATCAAGATTATTTGCGACGCTGCTGCTTCCAGTTCATCGCACCACCTACTCCTCCGCACCGCGACACTTCTGGGCTTCTTTTCCTACCTCCTAGCCTCAAACCTCTTATCTGCAACCGCTCGCTCCTGGACAGGCCCACACACCCTTCGCAGAGTCGACATCCTGCACGTGACCGGCAGGCTCCTTCTTCCCGTCTCGTCGTCTAAAACCATCAGAGAACCAGCGGGAGCCGTCTCTCTACTAGTCCCGTCTATCCCCGGCTCCCGGTATGGTCCCGTCTCGGCCTGGGACGCCTACTCTTCAGCTGTTCCGGCTCCTCTCGAAGCGCCCGCTCTTCTGGACGCCTCGGGCCGCGCCCTCACTCCTCCGACTTTGGTCGCCCATATCTGTGCGGCGCTCTCGACGGCGGGCTTCACTGATGCCAGTGCTTTCACGATGCACTCCTTCCGCCGGGGCGGCGCTCATACAGCCTCCCATCTTGGAGTTCCACTGGAGCAGATCTGCACTGACGGCACGTGGGCCTCGGCGGCCTCGGCGGCTCTGTATCTGCCGTCCCCAGCATCTACATTCGTCCCAGACGCTCTAAGATCGTACATGAGGACCATTTTCTTTACCTCGTACAAGGGTTATCGTTCAATGATATTTAAGTCTTTTTACTAGGACAGTATTAGCCGTTCATAAGGTCGTAAATAAGCGTTGACCCACATCGTCACTGAGTCCATATAGTGTACAGAAAAAGGGTCTATATGTACGATCCTAGATTATGGAATGGGCAGACTGGTATTACAATTGCTCTACAATGGTGAATATATATATATGTATTTCTGTGTTCATATTATCTCACCCCTGGTATTTTTTCTCCAAAGACTGAACATTGGGAACTTGTATCCAACGCCCATGAGATATTTGGGGAAAATATCCCATGGGGGATATAAAGGGGTAGGATAAGTCCAGAACTGCACTTGAATCGTAAAATAGACAATACTGTGCCATAATCGTCACTCACCTTCGCTTCGATGACGATTACGGCCCAGCCAAACTCGTGGAGTATTGTCTATTTATACGATTCTCGATGCAGTTCTATATAAACATTAAAGGCGGATGCTGCCTTAAGGCATAATTTGCTGGATATTTATGAAATTGTTTAAAAATAGGAAATATTATAACAATAAACTTGAAATTTGCACGGAATGTAGACTTACAATCAAATTCTTGTATTCTAAATGATAGAAATAAGAACATTAAGGATAACAAATTATATTACGTGATAAACGTGAATTTTGAGTTCAGAGGACAATGCCCCCGTCCCCTAGAACTGTACATGGTCACTAGTAGCCGTCCCCAAGTGTGCAGGTCTGCCATAGGCGGCCGTCTTTAAAGGGTTAAGGGCGCTTAAGACTTGAAGAGCAGTGCAGATACCTATAATCCGGACTGGAGGAAACTTGAAAAGCCCGCGTAAGCGGCCACTTTGGCCAGGAACGGAGGGTGCCCGCTTACGCGAGGTTATACTGTACTTAGTTCGTCCAATAATGATTGACCCCTTTATAATGGTGAATATACGTATTAATGTGTAATTGCCCTTTTCACTTTAAATTTTACCTTATTGCTGCTCCTCAAATTACGCCTTTCTCCCAGAAAGATATTGTCCTTTTCTTTGGCCCACCACTAGATCATTTACAATATCGGATTACATGTCGATGTGTAGGGGACACAGAGGCGATGGTAAATCTAAAATCTATTTTTTGATATCTTATTCGGATCTTAAGTTATAAAACTTTTAATTATGTTCTATGAATACAAACCAAACGCCCGCTGTTAATCGGCGAATTATTTGTCTAGTCGTCATGTTTGTTTGATGAATAAATGAAAAAAAAGTCAACGAGAGGGGAGAGGTGAATTCAGAAACCTATTCAATTTTAAGGTCAGAGCTCGTATCCCATCTCGTTTGAGCCACTACGTAATTCACATGGCTTCGGCTTGTGATTTACTATGCGATTCAAACTCAATGAGATACGAGCTCTGAGCCTAAACTTTATACGTTTCCTGTATAGGAACTCATACTCAACACTTTCATCATCCCATACTCAACAGGCTTCTGAGTATGGTAACTCATACTCAATGGGTGATAAACAGATAGATATGTCTAGGCTGAGATAAAATCAGTAACATATATATTCGTATTTGGTCTGAGTCCCCATTCACGATCTTTTTTGGAGGACTTTGGAATATTCGCTCGGCTATTGCCTCGTTCATATTACTACTTGTTCCAAACTCTATGGGGAACAGGTACACCGACCAAACACTTTTTTTTTTAGAATCAACGATTTTGATAACTATTTACACGGGCGACACTGGAAAAGACTTCTTTGAGGTTGCGTTATTCAAAAGTAATGTTAATGTTGAAGCCCTCAGATTATATTTGATGTCAAACTTCTGGGCAACCTTCAGGACAACCACAAATTGCTACAAAATTACTATGAGTATCTCGTAAAAATGGTATATATATATATATATATATACAGTAGAACCCAGTGTAAGCGGACACCCTCCGTTCCGGGCCAAAGTGTCCACTTACGCAGGGTGTCCCCTTACACAGGGTTGAAATAAACATTTTATAGAGGAAACCATTCTGAGCAAAGGTGTCCATTAACACGGGGTGTCTGCATATTCGTGGTGTCCTTTAGGCAGGGTTCTACTGTATATATATATATATATATATTATATATATATATATATATATATATATATATATATATATATTTATATATTCCGAGACACTTACTGATTACATACATTATATATGATGATATTTGATGATTGTTTTGGTATGAGTCTCCATTCACCATCTCGTTTGGCCTCGTTCATATTACTGCTTGTTCCAAACTCGATGGGGAACAGGTACACAGACCAAACACTCATCAATTTTTTCTTAGAATCAACGATTTCGATAACTATTTACATGGGCGACACTGGAAAAGACTTCTTTGCGGTTGCGTTATTCAAAAGTAATGTTAACATTGAAGCCTTCAGATTGTATTTGATGTCAAACTTCTGGGCAACCTTCAGGAGAACCACAAATTACTACAAAATTACTATGAGTATCCCTGGGAGGTGATTTAAAAAAGCATCACTTTATCTTAGCCTGGTATAAATGTCCATAAGCTTAAAAGAACACATACTCAACAGACTTAAAAGTACAATAACTCATACTCAATGGGTGATAAACAAATAAATATGTCTAGGCTAAGATAAAATCAGTAACATATTCGTGTTTGGTCCGAGTCCCCGTTCACCATCTCGTTTGGAGCACTTTGGAATATTCACTCGGCTATTGCGTCTTTCCTACTACTGCATGCTCTGAACCTCATTTCTCATCGTGATAAGGATTTTCAAGTCCACCATAAAGACTAACTTCCATTTTAAAGGTGCCAATGTACACTCTCTGTATCACCATGGAACGTCGGCATTGTAAAAGTTTAAGTACATGTTCTTGTATCACAATTGCCGTAACATATATACAATACTGGATGGTTTCATACACAAGCGGCCGTATGCCAAGACGCATTGATGCGTAGTGATAATTAAAAACTGTATTCCTGTGGAGTAATTTTCTGGTTTCCAAACATGTATCGCTGAGTTCGTCAGAACGAGTTTTAAACCTCCGGCAAAACATGTGAGGAATCGGAAATTAACTATTCAGACCCACTTTGTACAGACCTGACAAAACAGTTTTACTCCCTTCAACCCTGCCATCAGGCCATGCACCTGAGATTTGACCATAGACTTGCTGAAACCCTTGATCATTTATTTTCATGAAGACAGGGAGGTAGACGCAGAGAGACAGATAATGAGGCAGATGATAACAGAGACAGAGGGGAGACTCACACAGGGACAGGTAAACAGACAGAGAGTCAGACATATACAGATAGGGACAGAGACAATGAGACAGAGATGCAGAAAGACACATACAAAGCGAAATAATCAAAGATACATGCCAAACAACAGGGACAGAGACAAAGATATAGTATGACATACATATGGACAGAAAGGGACAGAGACAGAGTTATAAACAGAGGGAGTTATATAGAGACCGGGATGGTGCCAGGGAGACGGACAAAGCAGACAGCTGCAATGCACGAAAACCACCATTTTACATATAGAAACGCTCCATGTATGTAGGTATCATTTTGCATATACAATTGACCTTTTTTCCATTGTGTATACATCTCATCTATAGGTGTATATAAGCGTCAATGTTGAGGTCATATATATGTCATATATACACCTGATTCTGTTGTATTTACACCACTATCCAATAATTCCAATCTCTGCCACCTAGGGACACCACTGTAGTATATCTCATTTGCCATTAGTCATTAAGGTATATGCAAAATCCAATGTTATATTTTTAATTATAAAATTGTTCTAAAACCCTATTTATTATCTTTTCATTAAATACTTAATAGAAACCAAACGCTCAGTGTAGTGAGTAGCAGACCTGACCAGAGTGGTATAAACATTGAGAAGGCTAACTCGAGTTCAGTTGCGTATTTATCCTACCCCATCTCACTGATATGCAGAGAAAAATTTGAAACTATCCTTGTTAGTAGTGTGTTGACACTCATTGGCGGATGGCCACATTTGTCAATGCTGCCAAAGGAAACAGTCTTGTATATGCCTCATAGGCTGGCGTGAAATATATATATATTTTTTTTTGGTTTAAAGTAAATTTTTTTGACTAAATAGATTCATCAAATACATGACGATCCTCCATCCATTTGTCCTTAATAAATAGTACATGGATAAATTACAGCAGCACAAAGACACAAAAAAGGAAAAAAAAAACATATACAGAAAGGGGTATAATGTAATTCTAGTATAAATCATAGTTAATCATCGTCTCATTATCATACCGTTTTACATCGGTACAATTAAGTTTTATTATTGTTACTAGATTTTTCAATACACAGTTTTATACTAATTTTTAATCCAAATTGGTGTTTGATATATATCATTTTTCGAGTGCGCCTTCTTTAATGATAAACTCCTTTACTTGTACTTTAAACTGGTCTGTGGTTGGTGCACTCTGTATATATATGAAAACAAGTCAATTTAGAGCCGATACATCCACTTACGCGATGGGGTATATATGAATAAATTGGTGGTTTTCACGCAGTGCTGGAGACAGAAAACAGTTATAAACAAAGAGAACTAGACATATTTACTAACAGACAGGGACAGATGAAGATTTAGGTATAACACACTGGACCTGAAGCCATTCATGCCAGAATAGCCCTCATCCCCTCCCCTCCCACAACCACTCCATCTACTTTACTGACCAGCTAGCTACACTCAAGAGCCTGTTTTTCTGGCTCACTGCTCTCTTTCAGCTTTACAATTCATGTACATTTAAAATCTGATGGGACACACTGGGGGTATGGAGTTAGCTCAGTGGTTAGAGCACCGGACTTGTAATCCCAAGGTTGTAGGACTTTGTGGGTTCGGGTCCCACCCCCAGCAGTGGTAGATTTACTGCTTTATCAAAGGCCAGTCCTTCTCCTACCATGTCTATGTGGTGTGGTGTACAGCCACCTTTCTCCTTCATCCCCAGCAATGGTTGATTTACTGCTTTATCAAAGGCCATCCTTCTCATGCCATGTCTATGTGGTGTGGGAAGTAAAAGATCTCTCACCTCGGTAAATGTGTAGGGGTGAGATTTCTACCTGAATTCATCACATAAATTCGATCATCACCCTTGTGGTCTAAAAGAACCTTGAGAAAGTCTGGTAAGGACCTATAATGGTTGGCTGGACGTAAAATCAAAACCAAAAAAACTAAAACAATGATGGGACACACCTGACTGTATAGCATTGGAACTTCCACATCTGAACCCAGTGACTCCATATTAGCACCTCTCCCCCACTCTCACACACACACTCCTTACTTCAATCAAATGACCAGGTTATTGAACCTGTTATACTCAGACCCATATAGGACTTGATTCAGAGACATTTTTAATGTATTAGGATGTATACACTGATTTTAATACCAGAAATTAGTTTCATTAAGTAATCCTGTTCATGACACTTGAGAATGACTATCAAATTAATTTTCTAGGTTAATTGAAACATTCTTGATACTTAATTTTCGATCAAATACAGATGGCTCAAATACATAATTTGTTATGATATTCTCTTACTTTTATTTCATGAAGTAATTTAGGTATACCACGCTCTTCCATTGTAAATGGAAATAATATTAGGTCCTAGTTACTATATACCTCAAAAACACTAAGATATTCACCATATTTAAGTCGTAGGTGTCATTAATAATTTAGTTTGGGTACTCAAAGGTCGATCTGTAACGTTGCCTATTAAAGGTTAGAGTGCTCATATACACTTTCAGCATGCTGAGAAAAATCTATCTCTTCGCTATCTGCGTGCTATTCACTGTGATAGTGGGGAAAGGGTCGGGGTGCCAGTGTCTCAGGGTCTCAAAGGCATGCCCAACTGACCATGACCAATCACTAGAGACCAAACTACCTCATTGACCCACTAGTGCTTGACATGTTTGGATCCTAGACTCCAGCGGTTGCAAAAATGGGTTGGCTGGGTACATGTGGGTTACAGAAAACTATCCATAGACTGAATGTAACTGAAACCTTTTATTATTATTCATTCATAATTTCACGCTCATTCATAAATGATGAACATTCTATTTGCTCCTAGTTAACAGAGACATTACCCTGTCGATCTATAAAGTAGTGATCAGACAAATAATGGACTATCTTGATGTACGTAGAAACATTCAACCCTATCTCACCGGGTACCCACGGCAGTATCACTGGTATGGAGCCGGGTACTAGTGCCAGTGAATACCACTAGCGGCCGGGTATAGAGGCCTAATTATGATAAATTTATCTTTGCATCACGTGACATTACATGCGATCCTTAAAACTATTCTTTATTATGCTTTAAAATATTAAATATGATGTTATACCCACATACTGTGAAAGTTTCATGTTTATTGAGCAAATATTTCCAATTTTATTCACAAAGACGATTTTTTTTGCAAATGATGCCTCAAGGCAACACCCAGCCTCAATGGGTACATTTACTGGACCAGATGGAAAGGCGAACAAAAGTGTGAACAAAATAAGATTCAAGAAGAATTGAATTAACTAATCACTATTTCAAGGCACCTCAGTACAGAGGTACTCCCGATGCAGTATAACAGTACAGTGAAACCAAACAGTCTTTCAAAAAGGAGATCAAAGAAATTTATTACCCCCCCCCCCTAATACAGAGTCTCCATGCTAAGACTATGGAGCCTCCAGATCGCTACTGAGTAGAATACGGACAGCCATATTCTCCTACGAGAATACGGCTATTTTGGCCACCTGACGGGCATTATAGGAACTATATTATGTAAACAATGCACGGCAATTGGGTAGAATTTCTAATAATTTTTTCATGATGATTAGTTGAAAGGTGAGTTTTACTACACATCAATTACGTGGAGAATATGGCCACTCAGATCAAAATCATGGTAATATTGTCTATGTATTTGTATGATTCTCGACCCAGTTCTATTCGCTGAGTCATTCGTCGAGTCAGCCTGGAAGTAGGTGGCGCTACGAACCCGATTTTGGCAGGGGAACGGCCATCTTGGAGAAGCAACTTCGCAATGCTGAACCTATGGGCTGTTCGGACGTCCATTTATCATACTATTTAATGTGTGAGGAAGTGTAAAGTACTTCTGAAGTAATTCTCTTGAAAAAATCAGACTTTCCTGGGAATTTCAGATCAAATGATGATACGATCGCCTCAGTTTAGTCCTTAAATATGATGTCAACAAATCGTCGAAACAACCGATTTTCTTTGAGTTGGAACGTTTGAATCATGCCTGGATGGTGTAAATAGTCATATTTTAACTTTTACATGTAGCAATTGTACATGAGGAGATCAATTAGTTTAGTTCTTCATTATTTCAGACTCTGACAGTGCTTTGTGGTCACCAGCAATATGGCGGACTGTGTCTGTTGTCAGGGAAATTTGCATAATTTGGAGGGGATTCTAAACCGGAAGTCACCAGATGACTCGGAGAATCTGGTGACTTCCAGTTTGAAATACCCTCCGAATACCCTTAACAACGGACATATCCGCCATCTTGCTGGTGAATACAAAGCACTGTCAAAAGTGTAAAATAGGGGAAAACTCTAATAATCTACTTTATAATGTATTATTTACACACGCAATAGTTGAAATAAGATTATTTGCATTATTCAGACATGATTTAAACATGCCAACTCAATGAAAATCATTCTTCCGACGATTTGATGACATCGCGTAAGGAGGCTAAACTGAGGCCATTACGTCATCACTTGATCTGAAATTGCCAGAGAGGTCTGATTTTGTCAAAAGATTGACTTGAGGGTTAGGTAACACAACCTCACATATTAAATAATATCAGAAATGAACGTTTGAATTCGGCATAGGCTTAGCACTGCGTAGGTTCCTTGCCAAGATGGCCGTGGAGGCGTTTCGAAGCGCCACCTACTTCCAGGCTGACTTGACGAATACATATATATGAGTATTGTTTGACGGGGCGTGCGGTGAATCCGAGGTATTATTATATACCTGTGGTAGTATATCCTACACATACGGCCCGCTCCTACCCATGTCGTATTTATATCCGTACGCCACCTAGGTGACGTACGGGGTATGTATGTGGCGTATGGGGCATGTACGGCGGCGAAATCCAAAAACCCCCCCAGAAGCAAGATTAAAAATTGGATATTTTAAGGTATATATATCGCCGATTTTACCGCGTATTTTATCCGTACAGAGACAGTAAGCCTGTTTCTCTATATGACTGTACATCTCTTTATCCGCAACCATTAATCTAAGAATTTAGAAATACTGACTTGACGAATATAGTTTCCATATGAGTTGGGGCCCTGGGCTATGTTAACAACAACAACAACCCCCCCCCCCCCCACACACACACATCCACCCCCCCCCCCCCACACACACACACACCTAGCCCCCCCCCCCCCCCCCCCCCCACACACCTGACACGTGAGGTTTACCAACAGGCCTGGGAGCGGCGAATAGAAGATGTACAGACATTTAACGGTACCCTGCACCAGCACTTGATACAAGGTCATCGGGTGCCCTTTTTAAAGCAGAGAGCTGCCTTGTTTAAAGTCTCACAGGGCACTCCTCGTCCAGGTTTATCCCCACCCTCCCTCCTGTCACCCCGCCACCCCGCCACCCCGGCGCCCGGCGCGGGATGGACGCGCGGACGTCCCCGCCTGGTACCCCGCCACCCCGCAATGCACGTCACAGGAGATCTGATGATGTCGCAAAAGACCTTTTTCCGGATACTGGAAAACTCGACCCGTAAAAACTCGACCCGTAACGGATCCGACCCGTTTAAAATCTTCTCAACTCAAGTGTGGATTAATGATATATTGAGTAGTAAGTATGTTATCTTGGCTTCAAATTTTGGTCTTCTCTGGGGAAGAAAACAAACAGGAAACCTTATTAAACCCTAACCCTATCCCTATCCCTATCCTTATTCCTATCCCTATGCCTATTCCTATTCCTATGCCTATTCCTATCCCTATGCCTATGCCTATGCCTATGCCTATCCCTATCCCTATCCCCACGGACTTGGATATAAGTCCGTGCTATCCCTATCCCTAATCCTATCCCTAATCCTATCCCTATCCCTAAATCTAACCCTATCCCTATCCCTATCCCTTATGTAAACCCTCCACCTTAACATAACTGGACATATTTTTGATATCGAGTGCTTTAAAAGCTAACTAGTCTGACCTATACTTTTAAATGAAAATGTCTTATTCATAAGTATTTAAACGGGTCGAGTTCTCCAATCGATTTCTCCAAAACGGGTCGAGTTCTCCTGACTACTGCGGGTCGAGTTCGTTTCGGGTCGAGTTCTCCAGTAACTCTTTTTCCACAGACTGGGTTCGCACATTATCTACTTGGTTATGCAGTGCCTGCAGCCAAACAAACAACTGGCAACTATTCTTTAGCATTGAATGACTGGGTTTTTGAACATAATGCGTTTATGATACCTATGTACGTTATTTCCAGAGAAATAACAGCGATTAGGTCGTATTCTATGGAATTCCAGCTCCAATTTGATGTGTCATACGTGCATATCACCTCAATAATACTGTAGATATAACTTAGATAACTGTAGATATAACTTAGAGGAACACTGAAACTGGATACACAATACACTGGCAGGTCTAGCTATCATATGCTTATATCTCTTAAATCCCTTTCGAAATTGAAACCAAAATAATCATCAGCTATTAAGTTTAGACAGCCCATACTTGTTAACCCTTTCAGGACGGGTGCCTGTGACCGACCTACTCCGGTGGCAGTTTGTCCCACTAGAAGACGGCCACATAATGGTCAAAACTCGTAATTCAAGTGTGTATTCTTGCAATAGGATACATTATCATAAATATTCTATTTCTTTTGAAGAGAAATACTAAATATGATGTCATATCTACATTTCGTGAAGATTTCTTGGAAATTGCTCTATTTTTTCTTTGTTAAAATATTTTTGTAAACATTGGATCAATGATGCCTCATGATGCCTCCAGGCATCATGCGTCTTTAGTGCGGTACTACCTCTAGGCATCATGCTTCCTTGAAGGGTTAATACAATATCCGAGTTCGCTCTAGTAGTCTAATTTGAAAAAAAATCCTGCAATCACACCCATCGTTCACACTCTAGGTGTGATTGCTATATGTCTCTATAGGCATGTGGCCAGACTCGGCCGTGTTTGTCCGAGAGGTGGCCTAAGGCCTGGCGTCCACCTACTATGATATGGCTCCGATATGCTCTACGATGCACTTCCCGATAAAAAAACCAAAATCGCGTCGGAACGTCACCTAATATCGGGGCAGTTGACCACATTTCTGCGATTAGACACCAATAAAAAACCCGTACAATGCGAGGTGGATTGGCATGTCTAGACACATGTCTACGATTTTGGACCTTCCCGATATGTCTCCGATATTTGCTTTTTGAGCGCGGGAAATCGCGCTCATATACGTCATCTAGAGGTTAGAATGCTCACACAGGCTTTCAGCTTACTGCAAAGAATCTAACACTTCACTATCCATGCACCAACTATAAAGGCCTGGTGAAATGAACAGGTGTCCAGTATCACAGTCTGACCATACCCCTGCCCCACTACTGACTTGGTTCCTAAAAATAGTTCAAAACTGATGGGACACACCTAAATACATTGTATTCAAAGAGTCACATATGATTGGGCACACTTGAGCATGTCGTAATCAGATATATTCCCTACATGGCACAGAGCCAGCAAACCTGTTTGACCAGTTATTCACCCTTGTGCTTTTAGTGACCAGAGGCTGATTCAAGACTGTTGTAAGACTGATACAAGACTTGTAAGACTGTTGTGGGACTGTTGTGAGACTGATGCAAGTCTGTTGCAAGACTGTTTCAAGATTGTTGCAAGACTATTGTAAGACTGTTGTAAGGCCAAAACAAGACAGTTGCAAGACTGTTGCAAGACTGTTGTATGACTGTTGCAAGACTGTTGTAAGACTGTTACAAGACTTGTTAGGCTGCTATAAGACTTGTAAGACTGTTATAAGACTGTTGTAAGACTGATGCAAGTCTGTTGTAAGACTGTTGTAAGACTGTTGTAAGGGTGATACAAGACTGTTACAAGACAGTTGCAAGACTGTTGTAAGACTAATACAAGGCTGTCGTAAGATAGTTGTAAGGCTGATATGAAACAATTCTCATATAAGCCTTACAACAGTCTTACAACAGGCTGACAACAGTCTTGTATCAGTCTTACAACAGTCTTATAACAGTCTTACAAGTCTTATAGCAGCCTAACAAGTCTTGTAACAGTCTTACAACAGTCTTGCAACAATCTTACAAGAGTCTCATAAGAGTCTTGCAACAATCTTACAACAGTTTGCAACAATTCTCATATAAGCCTTACAACAGTCTTAGAACAGGCTTACAACAGTCTTGTATCAAACTTATAACAATCTTACAACAGTCTTGTATCAGCCTTACAATAGTCTTGTATCAGCTTTACAACAATCTTACATGAGTCTTCCAACACTCTTCCAACAGTCTTGTGACAGTCATACAACAATCTTGCAGCAGTCTTAAAACAGTCTTACAAGTCTTGCAACAGTCTTAAAACAATCTTACAACAGTCTTGCAACAGTCCTACATCGGTTTGTAACAGTCTTGCAACAATCTTACAACAGTTTGTGACAGTCTTGCAAAGTCTCATAACAATCTTACAACAGTCTTGCAACAGTCTTACAACAGTCTTTAATCAGCCTTACAATAGTCATGTGTCAGCTTTACAACACTCTTAAAACACTCTTGTAACAGTCTTACAACGATCTCGCAACACAAGTCTGGCAACAGTGTTAAAACAGTCTTGTAAAAAAAAAATGTTTAGGGTAAAGATATACAGCACAAGGTGATCTCTACCCCAGAAAAATTGTAATTTTCATGTGAGAGTTTATTGTCCTTTAGAAGTACCGCGCTCATCCATTGTAAATGATAATATCATTAGCTCCTAGTTTGTATCGGCGCCATATCGGTAGGTCTACATTTCCATCGTAGTAGGTGGACGCCAGGCCTAACCAAGCAACTCACCATTAGGTGGCGTTGAACGGAAAGACTAGACTTGCTCAAGTCTTTGATTATGAACATTCATTAAATAATTTAACATAATCAGAATAAAGATCACCATAGGAGGTATCCTTTTCTGACTGGCCCATGAATCAAAGACTTGTCCAGTAGGAACAGAACCTCCGGTAAATGTCCCCCAGTCGCTCCCTGTAACCCTACACCTCCTCCTACCCCTACCACTCCCCTTCCTCCAGTTCTCTGGCCGCCTGAGTTGTCGTGGCAATAAAGTTCAGTCCCGAGTCTCAATCTCCCAGTAGATATCATGACCAGTGTTGAGAATACTGGAGCTATGCAGCGCCAGAAATCCAACACCATTACCGATTGTACCAGTCCCTGTATCCCAGCGAGGAGGGTAGCCATAGGATGCAGGGACTGCAGCCAGTCTAGGTGATGCCTTGTGGCATAAACTGGGGCTGTGTGAGTGATGCCTCAAAGCTTCAACAGGGGATGGCCGGGTGATGCCTGGAGGCATGAACGAGGGATATCAGGTGATACCTGGAGGCATGAACCTGGGATATCGGGTGATGCCTGGAGCCGTGAACCTAGGATATCGGGTGATGCCTGGAGGTCTCAATGAGGGATGGGCGGGTGATGCATTGCGGCATGAACGAGGGATATCGGGTGGTGCCTGGAGGCATGAACCTGGGATATCGGATGATGCCTGGAGGTATAGGATGCAGGGACTGGAGCCAGTCCACGGAAACACCTGTATTCTGTTTCCACCGAGGGAGGGCCATACACTTATTAGGGCGTGCTATAACGCACTATATACGTTGCTTAACGGTTGAAGTGATCACAGGGTTGACCCCAAATCTTTTCCTTTTTTTTTTTAGCAAAATTTGTATTGTTCGATTCCAGTGTGTTACATCCTATCACAACATACAAAGATTATAGCTTTAGCTTTATTCTTTTTTGATGGTCACCAACAGTTTGCTCCTTTTTCCTCTTTCTCTTTTCTAAAAATAAAATGATTGAGGAAGGTTTTACTAATCTATCCCTTAATACATTTATATTCGACTCTATCCTGACTACCAGGTTGCCACATTCAGAGTTAATCGGTTCATTTTTTTTTTTTTTTGGTAATATTTTCTTTTATTGAACTGAGAGGATTATACATATTTCTCCGTTGACATACGACACTCATGGTCATTTGGTTTCAGTAGCATATTTGACACTTTAGGTCATGAAGCTTAAAGTTTGAACATGTGTAAGTAATTGTCCAATAAAAGAGGCATCAGACATCAATCCTAGTGCAGATTGGTTTTCGTGTCTGAGCCAAATATGATAACAATGTTTCTTTTCTTTATCGCTCACATATATCCGACTACACCATCTCCTCAGAAGGCCATAAACTAAGTTTCGGTTATTATCATTATAATAACTCAAGCCCCTAGACTAGCAGTCAGGTTGAAGTATACAAACAGGGACAATAACATTTCAAGCCAGCGGATTCATATTGGGTTGATGACCTTATCCATCATACATCTTTTACTAATACTTTTAAATTCCTTAAATGAGGGTGTGTTGCGGACAATAGGTGGGAGTAGATTCCATATTGATGCACCATAGTGGTTTACAGATCTCGCATATACATAACAGTTAGGTGTAAGCATTCTGATTAGGGGAGCAGTGCCAGCTCAAGTAAACCGATTTTTTACATCAACATAGTTAATATTTCTTGATCTTTTATACATATAGTTATACATATGGCTTGTCCTTCTATCTTCCAAGAAGGGAACTTTAGCACTGATGTGTAGATCAATTATCGGTGTTCTTATGTTGCTCTGAAGACATGCACGGAGACATTTATTTTGTAGTCTTTGCAGTCTTTGCAGAATCCCCTTGTTACTACCAGCATACAGGATATCAGCATAATCGTAATAAGGCAAAATACTCATTTTATACATTTTTATAGCAGCTGATTGCGTTATGTATGGTCTTAGCTTAACCAATTGGTATAACCTATAAGATATGGTTCAGTGTGTAGATGATAATCAAGTCGTCTATCGAGGGTTACTCCTAAGTATTTATAGGCTGGTACAATTTGTAGTTTCTGATCATTGAGAAAAATGTGTGGGAGATAACATAGATTATATCTTTTCGTTGAAAAGTACATGATTTTTGTTTTTAATACATTAATACTAAGTTTATTCTGTATACACCATGTTTCTAGATTATACAAGTCAGATTGTAAACTGTTAAACTGCTCATTTATTTCATATCCGTCTCGATATATTACAGTATCATCTGCATAAAGGCTAATACATGAGTTTTTAAGTGCTATTGAGAGGTCATTTATGTATATAAGAAAGAGTAAAGGCCCTAATGTGGAGCCTTGCGGTACACCACATTGGACAACACCCGGTTCAGATATATTGTCATTGATCTTAACACATTGAGTACGATTATATAAATAGTTAGTCATCCACTGGAGGTTTCTTTCTCGGATACCATAATCATGTAGTTTACTTAATAATATTCTGTGATTTACTGTATCAAAATCCTTTTGGAAGTCGATGAAGGCAGCGACCGTGGTTTTAGCTATGATTGTTTGTTAACACATATTTCTTTAATAATTTAAATAAAATCATCCTTCACAATATAGAAATCATCCATGTCTTCAAATTGCCTCTTATCGTAGTTGATCCATGGGTGATACATTGTTTTTGACAGTTTGTTACCAATCCCTAAGAAGAACTCATTAATGTAGTCTGGTAATTTTACAGAGTCAATAAAATGGCCTTCATCATTTTTAAGCTGAATGTTCGTTTTCTTCTGTTCATAAGTACCTGGAAGTATAGAATTTATTTCCCTCCAAACTTCTTTTGTCCTTTATTATTAGAGCATGCTTGCATGCGCTATATACATCATCTAGAGGTTAGGCCACTCAAAAAAAACCAACTTGTTTCTCATCACCGCGCGCATCAGAAAAAACAATTTTAGAAGATTTTTTTTTTTTTTTTTTAAATAGATGAACCTTGATAGAAATTATGAAAGGTATGTGTATTTAGTATCAAATTAAAGCTCCTGATGTCAGAGATGCATTAAATGTATAGCCAGTAAAAATCTGGAAACCCCACGTAAGCAGACACCCCGCGTAAGCAGCCACTTTGGCCCGGATCGGAGGGTGTCCGCTTATGCGGGGTTTTACTGTATGTCTGCCATCTTTGATATAGCAAAAAAAAAAAAAAAAAAAAAAGCGCCCTCGTCATATTTTTCATGGCTTGGTGATGAGAAACAATTTTTGTTTTTTAGTGGCCTTAGAGTGGTCACATTGAACTTTCAGTGTGCTTCCAGAAAACTATCCCTTTACTATCTGCATGCTGCTCACTGTGATATTGAGAACAGAGCAGGGAGCCAGTGTCTCAGGGTCTTGGAGGTGTGCCCAGCTGACCATGACCAATCACTCAAGCCTGAAATACCTCATTGACCTACTGGTTTTTGATATGTTTGGATCCTATAGATAGACTCAGGCAGTTACAGAATTGGCAAGTTTACTGGGTGCAAGTGGGTTACAGAAAACTATCCATAGACTGAATCTAACCCAAACCTTTTAATTGTTATTCATTTAAAATTGCATGCTCATTCATCTATGATGAACATCCTATTTACTCCTAGTTTTAAAGGTTATCCTCTGGGTAGAGTCTTTGTCCTTCTTAGTACGATTCGACTGGCTGATGACCTTATTCACAAGACATGCAGCAGAATGTCTTTACCCCAAATTTTGAAGTTAGATATGGGTTCTACAACACTTAGAGATCAATATATTCCAGTGAATTGAGATGGGTTTTCAGTTTTGAGGTAAATTGTCCAATTTGCCTTTGAAATAGAAAACCTATGAATACAACCAACCCTGTAAGATGCACTCTTTGTATCAAGTCATATAATCTGACCTAGATGTATACAAGTGAACGAATTTGGGGAAAGGATGGCAATCATGTTTACCAGTAGGGCATGAAATTAGCATTAGGTGAGTTAACATTGGTCTTCGCTCTGCGATTCTAGGTACATAGGTACACCCAGTCTGAGTGTACTTATATATTACTATATACCTACTGTCGTAACTAACGTAAATACCACACGTTGCTATGTATACGGTAACTATGACTTCCCGCACTGCCGTGTAGTAACGCACGTTACGCCTAAAGTGGATTCACACGATGGGATTTGTGTACTCTACAGGGCTCAAAATCTCATGCGATTTTGTTCCTTTTTAGGGGGAAATGTCTTAACAATTACAGGGAGGAAAACACGTTTCAGGGAAATATATCCCTATAATTTAGCCGAAGAAATTGTGTTTGAGTACAGAATTCCAGCAGGATTTGTCTTTGAAAAACACCGTGTGAGGTACATGAATCCCATCGTGTGAATCCCGCTTCAGGTCTTAGCGGATGGATAATGGCGGCCAGATTTGAGTAGCACCTCGACTCGACCGTTGACATCGTGATTTACAGCAAAATACAGTAAATATACACACCTAACCATGTGTAATCCTACTGAATTACGCAAATACATCGAGTAATCTAGGAAAATTCGTAAATAATACGTTGTGATTCTTAATATATGAATCTGAACGCGATGTGTGCTTGTTGATATCGATGCTGCCGTGGGTCGCGACGTTAGCAATGCTGACGTCACACTTTGGATCTGGTGGTTTGACACACTGCACCGCTAGAGCAACCTACAGAAACTCGTTTTGCGTTGCGATAAACTGGAGCGGTGCAGTGTGGTGGTTTGAAGCATGCCATCTGGTGAGAGCTGACTGTGCTACATAGTATTTGAAGGTGGGGGTGTAATCTACGTTACGCTATGAGCGTTGTGTGCCCAAATCGGATTTAAAATGGCTCCTACAGCTAAAATACGGTAAATATCTTTGTGTTTTTAGGTATAGTAATAAAGAAACAGGATGCCTGTGTCTGTAAGTTTCCGGATTACTCACTCGTTTCCCCGGAGGGTTAAACCTCGTTCTCCAAACTCGGTTTAAACCTTTGGCGAAACGAGTTCGTAATCTGGAAACTTACTGCACAGGAATCCTGTTTCTATATAGAACTGCATCGAGAATCATATAAATAGACAATATTCTACAAGTTTGGATGGGCCGCAATCGCCATCGAGGCGAAGCCGAGTGACGATTATGACACAGCCAAAAAGTGGAGTTTTGTCTATTTTCAATTTGAGTGCGGTTCTGGATTTTTATCCTACCCTAATAAAAAAACTCCATAGGCTTAACATTAACGGACTGTATTTGGTCTATGGTGCAGGAAAATGAAATTTATCGCTCTAGTGGGATACAGTGGTCAAATGACATCATTTGAAAAGCAACCAAAGTTTATCACTGATTATCGGTGAGTTTTATGTTATTTCTTAATTTGCTGAAGTAATTTAGACAGGGTAGGATAAATTCTAAACCAAACTCGAGTTAGTCGTGTTGTTTATCCCACTCCAGCAATGTCGCGTATCACTGCTCTCGGCTTCACCTCGTGCAGTGAACGCGACATTGCCGGAGTGCGATAAACAACAACACGACTACCTCTCGTTTGGTTTCTCCTAAATCTTACCCCTTTCTATGACATTAAATGTCATCACAACTTCAGAATAATCAGAATATACTTAGCAAATTCACTACGCCATGGCCGTGGCGTAGTATTGCCACTTTACCAGGGTGATCGTTGAGTATATTTTTCTATTGTTATTCCTATGGCTAAACTTGTACCAGGGGTGAGATAACTTCAGGATCGCAACACGGCAAAACGCACAGTGTAGACTGCAAGTTTCCTGCTAGTCTGAGACTGGGCGTACTGGACCACCCAGTCTCAGACTGGGGGTACCGCATGTACCCCACATTGTAAGCGTTTTAAAATATCAACCATGTTTGATATTTGCTATGCCCAGTCTGAGATATTTCAGACAGATATACCCTAGAAACGCAAGCGCTCCAGTCTAGGCGGGGGGGGGGGGGGGTAGTCCACAGACAGAATCGATGATACCTTGCGATCTAGCGCCCTACATGAACTGGGGGGGGGGGGGGGGAGCCGCCCCGCCCCCCCCCCCCATGCCAGTCACACAGTGTGGACTGGACTTTGGTAAAATTACTTAAGGATTTATAAATATATATACATATATATGTTGTTGTTTTTTATTCAGATGAAAACTTACATTCACCCATTTGGGCGTTCTTATATGCAGTTTCGAAATTTCAAAATAGGAAGTTTCATGAAAGAGACCATGACCTCGATGTACCAATGCAAAATGAGAATGCTTGAGTCTAAGAAAATCATAGACTGTTTGTATAAGTGAAAATAGTTTTTGAAGGAAACTCATACACATCGCTCTTTTTCATGGAAAAAAACCCAACCGGCATTAGGTATGATTAGTCCAGTCAAAATAAGCCAAAAAAGGGTCTAACCAGTCACCAAAAGCAATAGATTCAATTCTAGTGGTATTCACCACAAAATACCTCACATAGTGCCAGAATGAAAAACGAAATTAATCCAAGTGGTGGAAGTAGGTCAAATTAGCATAAATCCAATATGGCCACCCTAAATATATGAAACCCTATAATTCTGGTTTGAATTGAGGTAGAAACACAATTTGAAATGCCAGACATATGTTTTCTGGGATGGGGAATCCATACAAATCACAAGTAAAGTCATATCCATCAAGTAAATTAGCGTAAATTCAATATGGCTGCTTATATTCTATAAAATACCCTAATTTGGGTTTGAATAAAGATGGAAACCTGATTTAAAATGCTAAACATATGTTTTCTGAGGTGGAGAATTCATATAAATCACCAGATAAGACCTATCAACAGAGTATGTACATCAGTGTAAGTCCAATAAGGCTGCTTGAATTCTATGAAATACCCTAATTTGGGTTTGAATAAAGATATAAACATGATTTAACCCTTTTGCGACCGCTCCTGCCATTAGGCAGCACCATAGAAATACCGGTGCTGCCATATGGCAGTATCACAGGAGAACCGCTGCTGCCAAATGGCAGCACCATAGAAAAATTGGTGCTGCCAAAATAAAAATGAATATTAGAGCAATAATCATGAAATCTTCACAAAATGTAGATATGATATAATTTTTAGTATTTCTATTAAAAAAACAAAAGATTTATGATTATATATTGTGTTAGGTATTTACAAACTTGAATTATGATTTTAACCAGTATGTGCTGGTCATCTAGGGGACAAACTGCAACCGGTACCGGTCCTTAAGGAGTAGCTCGGTCACAAGCACCAGTATGGAAAGGGTTAAAATGCAAAATATATGTTTTCTGAGATCGGGAATTTCTATATACCACATGGGAAGGCATACTTATTGAGTAAATATAAGGTGCTATGAGGAATAAATCTGATATGGCTGAATCCCAGATATTTGATATCACAGCAGCCTTACAAAAGATATAAAGATACAGTGGAATACCTATATAATGACAGACATAGACTTTCCAGCTCCAGGAACATTATATGTGTGTCTTTCAGATTTATGAGACATAACATCTGATATGTAGGTGCAAATATAATAGAAAAACACATCATACCTAGTTTGACTGTTTGTCAAATATATATTTATATATGTGGCCTAACTTAAGTTCAGAGAAAGTAGTTGTTCTCCCTATAATGACAAAAAAACCACAATGGTGGCTCCTATGTCCAGAACCACATTAGATAGTGGACCCTATCAGAACTAGCTGAAATTTGTTTACATGGGCTTCCAGGGAGACTTACAGAGAGTGGCAGAAATATGACAGTATGATTTTGATCATTAACATTTGAGCCATAGCTTGGAAAGCATTGTTTTTCCTGATCAACTTAAGGGCAGTTGATTTACCAATGATTTACACATCAAAGATATCATCACAATCTAGTGTTGCATTGACAAACATTATGTTGTATTATCAATATTTACATTTCCCTTGCCACCAGTTTCTTGGAAGGCAAATTGGGTGCAATAGGGAAAGCCTCTCCTTTAACTAGGATCGCCTTAGACCTGGCCAAGGTTGTGATTTGTTTCTTTCTTGAGAAAGAGAAAAATACATATGTTTTTACCATGCTGTAAAAATGTTTTCATATTAGCATTGACAGTATGGACCTTGATTTTGGCTGGCAGCCAGAACTGTTTTACTTGCACAAAAAGGCTTTTGGGTTGGTAATTTCTTGCTTATATTACTGACATTAACACTTGTATAGCCATGTTGATATCAGAACAGACTGTAGATGACATAAACCTCATCAACTGCTGGTTTTCTATTATTCCTTTATCCCTGGTTGGGACATCTATTGTATAATTATTATACCCATTCCTAGTGTCCATTATCTTCAGACTTAACAACCCGAAAATTTATCAATATCCAGTTAATGGAACCAGAGCTTTTCAGTTATTTCCTATTTAGGAATACCAACAAATTGCATCATTTCTGTTATCAATTCAGGCATCATAGCATCCTAGCCCTGTGAATGTCTCCAAGCATCATGGCATAGAAAATAGGGTAAAATATAAGAGTCCAGTCAAAATAAGCCAAAAAAGGGTCTAACCAGTCACCAAAAGCAAAGATTCAATTCTAGTGGTATTCACCACAAAATACCTCACATAGTGCCAGAATGAAAATCGAAATTAATCCAAGTGGTGGAAGTAGGTCAAATTAGCATAAATCCAATATGGCCACCCTAAATATATGAAACCCTATAATTCTGGTTTGAATTGAGGTAGAAACACAATTTAAAATGCCAAACATATCCAGAATCTTATCCAGAAGAAAAATTGAAAACCAATTAATCATTCACTTGCGGATGTGGACACCTGGTTCCAATCATCAAGTGGTGGAGTGAGGACATAAATAACTGTATAATGGATGACTATAATGTCACCTGTAATGAAATAGAAGTGAGTCTGACAATTAAGAGACCTAATGGTAATAATATCAAGAGACGTCACGAGTTTGAGTCTGAGTTTATTTATGCCACACATTTTGTTGGCTCCATAATTTCACGAGTCGAAGACGAGTGACATTACGGAACCAACAAAATGTGTGGCATAAATAAGCTCAAACTCAAACGAGTTGGGTCTAGATTTTATCCTACCCCGTTTCCATATTTTTTCAGTATCAGAAAGTAGTGGCATAAACAACACTTTATGTCACTACCCTTGACATAAACAATTCCCATGTTAAGCCTATGGCGTTTTTTTATTAGGGGTAGGATAAGTACATGAACTCTTCACTGTATCAGTAAAAAACTGTGGAACCTACTTGGCAAGGATACTCAGCTGCTTCCTAGGGGTGAGATATTCAAAGCTAAGATTAAGGAGGAACTTTTAAACCTGAATGTAAGCTGATCATAAGATCAGTGGTTCAAACCATTGCCCAGGTGATGAAATGACTTTTTTTTTTTTTTTTTGGTAATTGTTTTTTGACCAGTAAAGTTGATATTCAAGGTGGTTCGCCTTGATCTTCCACATCAATAGGTCACGTAGACAGACACATGAGGTCAGACAGAACAAACAACAGACTAGACAGGCCACAGGACAACATATATGCGAATTCTAATAGTATGATCTTTCTATCTACATATTATTTATGTCTCGGTGAGAGCGCCCACTTATGGGAAATAGACATCAGTTAAGAAAATTACGGGTTATATATCCATTGAATATCCGTTAATATAGTTCATGTTTGACCTTTGTTTTTCAAACTATTACCAATATTGGCACGTTGTGTTTCTACTGTTAGTCCATCCCATAGTTTGCTTCCCAGGTACAAAGATTCGGTTTCTCAGTCTTGATTTTGCATTTTGTATTACTTCGGAGATTCCTCTCCCCCAGTTCAAACACATTTCGTTCATCTAAAGTCCACCATTTAATAATATTCAATAGATGACAACTCCTCCTAATTTCTGGGTTTTTTACTTTGCAAGTATTTAACATTTCTTCTGTTGACATTTCATTGTACCTTTTTATTCCCAAAACGCATCTTAGGCCATTGTTCATAAGTGTTTGTAGTTTTTTTCTTTTTGTGCTCTGCCATTAAGCAACATATTGAATCTGCATATTCGATTTGTGGTAACAACATCTGTTTAAAAATCTTTAATTTAACTTGCTTAGTTAAGAGGTAACTCAATTTTTTTAGTTTGTTTGATATTCTCTTTGTATTTTATTAAAATGATGATCAAGTTTTAGTCTATCATCTAAAATTACACCTAGGTATTTATATTTCCCTACTGCTTCTAGATTTACTCCTCCCATGACTACAGTTTGATTTCGACAACAGTTTAACTTATTTGAGAACCGGGTTATCTTCGATTTTTTATAGTTTACAGCCATTTTCTGAGTTTTAATCCATTTATCAATTTTTTATATTTTTTTCATATTTTTTTGCAATTTTCATTAGGGAATATTGTGTGTTAACAATCACCGAATTCGGCTATAGAGCCGTTATTCCACTCGGGCCCTTGCCCCTACTCCTCATTCTAATGGTGGGTGTTAAACCGAATGGGCAGTGAGTACCATTTTTGTGTAAGTTTTTGGTATGACCCGACCGGGGTTTGAACCCACGACCTCCCATGCTCGAGGTGAACACCCTACCACTTGGCCACCAAGCTTTCCATTTTACGAATTATTTCTTTTTGATCTTCACCAGCTATATATACTACCATATCATCAGCATAAAGGATTGTATTACTGTAATTTACCACTCCTGCTATATATGCTAAACAACTTGTATGAATCCTTTTTATGATCAAAAGATCATAGCTCTTTTGGATATAGGGTATTGACCAATTCCATTTAATATACTAGCATGATGTATGATGGAAATGGGTGTATGTGTATGCGTGGTACTTTATTACCCACCGATTACGGAGTCTCCATAGGAAATATATAGGGCACCTGGAATTAGCTACCCGGGGTTTCTGGCATGTCAGAGATTCCGGAAAAATAGTCCTGTTCATAATAAGGTTGAATCATTATGTACTTCGAGATAAGTTTCTTGAATATTCATTCAATGCTAATTATTTAGAATTAGACAGTGCTGTGATGTCTGGAACTAAATGACTTACAGAAACTTTTTAATTGCAATAGATTTGTTATTAATGTTGTAGGTGGGTAATAAATACAATAAAGACTGGTTCTTTATACGAATGACCGTAATCTCCTCGCAGTTTTTTTTTATAATTTTTTATTTGTGTCTTTATACTGCTAGGACTTCAGCGTCCATTTTCTAAACAGTTCATAGACTTTTGGTTATTCACCAATTATGATTACAATAGTAACGTTTGATATTTAATAACTATCTGTCCATTTTGTGACATCATTCATAGTCCTTTGGTTTCTCACCAATTATCACAATTGAGTCTCTGTTTCATTTGCGATTCGTTTAGACCCTTAGAACAATATCTACTTTCATCCATAGTTCAAGTGTCATTGGATAAATACAAACATCCATATGCAATGAGAATCAAATACATCACAACTATATCTTAACACTAACAAAATAAGTATGCAAAACTTTACTCGGGGGACAATGATTTACACTTTCATCATAAGTTTTTCAATGGCTTCCCTTTTGTTTTTGTGCGTAAAGTCCTTAAGTTTTACAATTTGTTTCACTGCAGTATCCAGTCCATTCCATAATAAGGCTCCCCTATAGATCAGATTCGCTTTAAATCCTCCAATATTTGGCCTAGTAACTTTGAATGACAGACCCATAGAACCTCTTGTTCTTCTTTCGCTCACATTAATTAAAGCAATGTCGCTTTTACGATGGAACATATAATTTAATAGATGACAGTCTTTTCTAACCTGTAATAAGGGCATTCTAGCCTTTTTATGCAGTGCAACTACATTCACATTTCTATCCGATTTATAAATATTTTCAATGACTATTCTGTAATTGTTGAAGTTGTAGCTTTCTTACAGAAGCATTTCCAATAAAAACATCTCCATAGTCCATGTACGGAACAACAATAGTTTTATACAGCAACAATACAGTTCTAATGTCTAAATATTTGAGAATTTTTGATAACAAAAAATTTTGTAAGATGCCATTTTTATGCTATTTTCCACATGTTTATTAAATTTCTACTGTGGGTCTAATGTTATGCCTAAGTTTTTAAAGTTAAATATACGATCTATGGGTAAGTCAGTCATCTTTACCTGTACATGCTCTAAATTTCTAGTTTTCGGGTGTGTTCCAAAGATCATATATATGTGTAATTCATAAAACTTGCGAGGTATTTCACTATTCATGATATTGATAATATATTATTACTACGTACAGCTGGGAAGTTTTTAAGTGCTATAAACATTCATATGAAAGTATAATCTGTATTGGTTTTCTCTGGACAATGTATAAAAAGTAATGGTATTTCTTTAGAGAATAAATGGAATTGAATAAGTAGTTGTATTTCAGTACCATTGCAAACTGGTAATAGCAGGAATTATTATTTGGAATGCCTTCGAGTTACATACTCTTTGTAGAAAACAAAAGAGAAACAATTTTTACTGTATAGCAATTTTATTAATGTGTGAATAAAGTTACAAGTATTGGTATTCACACCCTTTGGTATTTATTATTGCAGAAGAAGAATAAAATTCAATACTGTAACACACTGTTTTTACCAAGTAATGTACAGGCATTTTGGAAAAAAATTTTGCTCATATTTGACTGCATAGTTTGGCACGATGGTGCGATTACCAACTAAACCCTTAATACAAATATTTATAAGTCAATTAATTAATCAGAGGTATACTGGTTTATAAGGGAAAAAACCTCTCCCATGAAGCGTACCATTGTAGTTTTGGACATACCGTCCATGACTGTTTTCAGTGTTTCACAGAAACAAGTCTGGGTGTCTCTGGTTTTGGGTTTTTCATGCTTAAGGGTGGACACCGTTTCAACCATGGCAGTGGCTATGTCCCCTATTTGGCCACTACTTGTTTTTATCAATTCGACAATTTCACTCTCCTTATTGTTATCGTGTTGCCGTCCTCGGCGTGTCTCTTTGCACAGGGGGGTTTGTCAGGGAAGTCAGCAGAATAAGAATTGTCTCCTTCATCACTCTTTGTAGCTGGTGGTGTACCACCCAAATTTGACTTGGCTGCCAAACTCTTCCTAGCCTTGGGAACGCTCTTAGCACTGTTGTTCTTACCAACACCTGTAGAGCAGCTCTGGTTGGATGCATTGTCCTCGAGGATAAGACTGTGGTGCTTTGTTCTGTGAGCAATGTGCGGTGATCTACGCACGGTTTCCCCCACAAGGTGTGCATGTCAGGGTGTACATGGGGGAGAGAGTCGCTTGCTGGGTGTGCCCACACGCTGGGTGGCTTGGGGATGATTCTTGATGGGTGATGGTAGCCCATCGTCTTCCACCTGACCAGCACCAGGAGACCCACCACCTACCACTCTCACACGTGGCATCGGTGCCTCTTTGACTTCTTTCTGGAAAATACAAACGTGAATAGATTATAGTTGATATGAAAACAATATTTGGTAACTGATATCCATTTATCTCTAAGCATAGAAAAAATTAGAAATATGTAGCCACATTAAAGATGAACTTCATCACCATCTTATATTTCAATAAATATTATACGTTTTCATTTTATTGTTAATCCAAGGTGATTTGACCAAAATCTTCACAGAAAATAGTTTACTTATGGTACTACATACTTAGGTTTTTGATGTAATATGTCACCCCCGCTTTTTTTTAAGTTAAAGGGGCTTTTATTCGATTGAGATTCATGAGTATATTGACTTACTCCTTGTAATCAGGTGTGTACTTAGGCTTAATAAACATATTATATTGCATTAATGCGAGATACTTAATACTTCATATTGTATAGGATAAATTGTGTCTCACAAATTATAGTACAGCACTATTAGTGGAAGTATTACTTACTGTTCCCACACACGGGGATTTGTAGTTGGAGCAGCCACTCCCCATCTTCACATGGTTTTTGAGGAAGGCCAACAGGGACATAACAGCACATGCATGTGTTGTGAGCTTACGGGCACCACTTCCAGAAGGCAGTAGGGTAGTGATTTTCTGGAATTGTGTGTGCAGAGAGGCCATTTTAGGGCGTAGCTCATCAGCTGCAATGTAAAGTGTTTCAAGTAAGTAACATGTTATGCCCAAGAAAAATAAAGCTTTTCAAATATAAGGTATGTATTTATTGCCTGACGACTAATGGAAGGCCCAAAAACTACATTAATAAGCATATCAATGTTTTTTTCACAGTATAACAGTTTGTTATAAGTAATTCCAAAATCTGTATTCTTTCCACACAATCAGGTCCATAATATTTAAACGTGATACAGATAGACTAGACAAATCTATACTGGGTGTATATCCGATGACCACTACACAAATATGCACACATGATACAGACCATCATTACCTATGGAAAATGCGAACAGGAATGTATTGGAAATGTTACTTACGTGATATCCCTAGTTTGGAAGCAATCTTGGATTGAATATGGTGCCGGATTTAGGGGTCCCGGTACTCTGGGTTGGAGAGATCACACAACTGTGGATGTGCTTCCAATAGGCAACACAACTCCCTTTCAAAAAGGGGGGCCTCCGATGTTTCCACACCATCGTCACCTTTTGCTTCAGACTCATCGGAATCATCCACTCGGGAGGATCACCTTTGAGTTGGAGGTATCACATCCTCCTGTTCCCCAGCCTCCTCAGGTTCCTCCTCCTCTTCCACCTCCTCATCCCCCGACTGAGAGCCCTGGTTTTTTCCGAGCGACTGTTCCGCACTTTTTGGTGAAGGAGGACCGTGATGTTCAGGTTAGTCAAATGGAACATCATCAGAATCAGCAGTAGACTGGGAATCTGAATCCTGACCAACTACAGGGGCCACTGCCTGATCCTCAAGGGATATAATAACTCCCTCTCCCTCTACATGATGAGCTGGGATGTTTACAGAATAAATTCTGCAAGCCTGTTCTGGAGAAGAAATGCTCTCCAGCTTTTTAAAAAGTTTGTGGCACTCTTTACACTGTTTGCAGGAGAAGGTGTAGCAGCATCCGCACTAATGTTGGCAGGAGTTATCACTTTTCAACTTTTTTCGTGGAATTGCATGTGGAGGTGGCTGGGGGCACAATTTGGGAGGCATTTTGACCCAATGTTGCGATGTTGCGATGTGTCCTTTCCAATGGCAGAATCAGTTTTGATTTGGAGCCCTCGGATCTATAAAGGTTAGTGGGAATAGTGGTGGGAAAAGGGAAATGGCCCGCAAACACTGGTGTGATTGAAGAGGCCTGAGTGGCGGGAACCAGGTATCCGGTCGTCTGGCTAACCGGTCATGTGGTAGGGTCTCTTCCCCAGAGCGCGTGAAACGAACACTCAAAACCACACGCTCCCACCCACATGCAACATCCAGCACACATCCTACATAGTACTATGTTGCATAACCGTGCTAGTGTGGTGACCAGGGCGACCTAGCTAATGACCCAGAGTCCCTCTGAATGAGGTGGGAGGAGCTATGACCACATGTGCAAATAATATGTCAGTGTATATATGAAATATATGAATCATTATTAATTAAAATATTGGTACTTGTTTTATAAGAAAATATAGTGTAAACCTACGAAATATTTAAAGTTGCTGTAAAAAAAGGCATGTAAGAAATTCAAATATTGATAGATACCAATACACTGCACATGAAAGACCATTTTATATTTATCAAATTATAAGTATTAATTATTTATTTCTTCGACGGTAAAGTGAAATTGTTCTAAAATTTAATTTGAAGAGTGAGCCATTAATTGTGCCAGGAAGTAAAGACTATATTGAATATACATAGAGAAGACGGTATGAAGATGCACCAGTTTTGTTTGGAAATATCTGCATTGCAGACTTACACTGGAGTACATCTGGAGTTGGATATACATGTGTTGGTAGGTGGATGTCACTGAGGTAGATAGGGTGTTGCACCATTAGTCAGAGCAATGGATGAGAGGGCCAGATTGCTCGAACGATACGCTGCACAACGCCCCTCAGTGACACCAGCAATTAAGTCACAATGCACCGCACACAGAGGCCAGTACCGCTGCAGTCAAAGGGGACCGGGCTGGTCAACATCTGGACCCCCCACCCAGCTGGGCCGATGCACTAGAGAGACGCTACAGTCCCAGGCCCGATATGCTGCAGTGGCGGTGTGACCTGCTCCTTTCTAACGACAAGCACCCAGATGTGGGTCAGACACACACCAGTCCACTAAAACTAAAATTGGGATGTAGTGAGTTGTGGGTGAGTTGTGGGTCAATTCGGCTATATGGAAGACAGCCTTAACACCCTTAAGACAGCCTTTGTGCTTTTACAGACACTATCTAAAATTGAGAGCAAACGAACACGCTTTGTTCCACTCAAAAATAGTGGCAAAGGGGTGAAGACAATTGTATTTGGACTGCCTCATTTAAGGATCACAGTTGGAAACATATTAAGGAAGGAAAAAGCAGAAAGGTCTTAAAATGTGAAAGGAAGTATAATACTTCAATAGATCATAGTGACCCACAGATTTATGATGCTCTGGTGTTTCATGGGCCTGATCATATGTCTGCACAAGAGAAGAGAACTCCTAATTAGGTATACATCATATTTCTTATGAAGTCTCTCTACCACAGAGGTTTCATCAAGGGGCTAAATACTTTAATTGGTCAGGTACCTAGGGTTTGAAATCTGATGTCCAAACACCTTATTCCATTTATAACAAAGAAGCCTATTGGCAGAACCTGTAATACATCTAGATTTGTTCTTCTTCAAATGAAGCACAAAAGGAACCATACAGACGCACTGACGTATCAGGTGGCCAGTAAAAACTGGCAGATAAAGATTTTACTCGTCATTTGAGAATTCTGCCTGCAAAGACTACATCACATAAAATGTTTTCCATCCACTTCAATTTGGCATAATGCCAGTGCTCGTTGGAGGTATGTTAGCAGACGATTATTCAGTAAAACTTCCCCCAGGTTCATATATTGATGTACATAACTGTACATCAGTAAAGAAACTAACTTGACATACCTGAATATGAATGACACAGCCTACCTTGTATATCATAAATGGAGGGTCTCCTATGAAGCTCCAATTAGAAATCCAGATTGACTGGGTTCTTTCTGCCCAAAATGATGGCTATCTAATTGATGAAGTTAAAGTTGATATTGGCAATGGAAGAAAGCAAAGATGATTGAATGAATGTTTTTGTTAATCTTCAATCTAAGAACGATAATTGATATATCCTATTTCAAGTGTTCACAGAAATAATGGTAAAGGATCAGTTTCTAGTACATCACCTCATGCTATTTTAACAGTTTTCAGCTAGGTCCGCGATTATGCAGCTCTCCAGCTACACAAAACTGGACAGCAAAGCTCTAGGCACAGACCTGCCACTTCTGTGACAGGGAAACCCAGGAAGAATGATAAACCAGTGTCACAATTGGCTAAGTTCAAACTGCAGAAGACAACTGTACCTGAGACTTCACAGCCAAGGGAAGTGACACTGAGTAAGGAGTCCATGAGGTGCAATCTGGCTCCTAAGACGACTAAGGCTCTATCTAACTCTAGTGATGGGGATCAGCCCAGGTCACCCTTTACAAAGCAGGGACCTCTGACTATGGCAGACATTCTAAGGTCAGCCATAAAGGCGGTTCCTAACCATTCCGCTCCTGCAGCGGCTGGAGGTCCCAGCAATTCACAGCGAGAGAAACCTCTCGTAAGTCTGGGAAGACAGTTGTCTTACCTTGAGCTCATCCCAAGACAAGTGCTATTGGTGCAGGACCTGATTTTGGTGGATCTGGGACAACAACGGCTTCAGGTAAAACTTTGAGCAAAGTGAAAGACTTCCTTCGGGTGGCTTCTCTGGCTGCACCCACCAACAACTTAGGGACAAAGATGTGGAATGGAGAAATCCTTTAGAATGTAAGTGACAAGCCGACTGACTGGCTACCCAGTGGTTTGTGAGCCAATCACATCTAAAGGTATATGAGATCACATCTAAATCTCAAACTGGAATATGCATTTCCTGGAGCAGTTATTGTACAACTATAATTGCTCTGAATTAGTACACACATTTCTACAGGCATCAAGATTGCAAAACGAAGAAGAGGATACAATTAATGTAATCATAGCATTAAATGGAAAATGTCAGAATATTTCATTTGGTACTGGTATTGCATACCATTGTCTATGTTGTTTTACAGACACTATCTTGAAATGAAAGCAGACTAACACCCTTTTTCCACTGAAAGACAGTAGCAGGGGTGAAAACAATTGTATTTGGACTGCCTCATTTAAGGATCACAGTTGGAAACATATTAAGGAAGGAAAAAGCAGAAAGGTCTTAAAATGTGAAAGGAAGTGTAGTACTTCAATAGATTATAGTGACCCACAGATTTATGATGCTCTGGTGTTTCATGGGCGTGATCATATGTCTGCACAAGAGAAAAGAACTCCTAATCAGATATACATCATATTTCTTAAGGAGTTTCTCTACCTCAGAGGTTTCATCAAGGGAGCTAAATACTCTAATTGGTCAGGTACCTAGGGTTTGAAATCTGATGTCCAAACACCTTATTCCATTATAACAAAGAAGCCTATTGGCAGAACCTGTAATACATCTAGATTTGTCCTTCTTCAAATGAAGCTCAAAAAGAACCATACTGACGTATCAGGTGGCCAGTAAAAACTGGCAGATAAAAATTGTACTTGTCATTTGAGAATTCTGCCTGCAAAGACTAAATCACATAAAATGTTTTCCATCCACTTCACTTTGGCATAGTGCCACTGCTCGATGGAGGTATGTTAGCAGACGATTATTCAGTAATACCTTCCCCTAGTTCATATATTGATGTACATAACTGTACATCAGTAAAGAAACTAACTTGACATACCTGAATATGAATGACACAGCCTACCTTGTATATCATAAATGAAGGGTCTCCTATGAAGTTCCAATTAGAAATCCAGATTGACTGGGTTCTGTCTGCCCAAGATGATGGCTATATAATTGATGAAGTTAACCCTTTGAGGGCGGGTACCTGTGGCAATAGTATGTGGTAAAGGGCGGGTACAAGGGCTAATGTATACCACCTGGGAGTGGGAAGTATCAGGCCTTTTGTGAAAGTTCAATAGTTTAGGATGTGATAAAATATGCAATCATTAACCTCAATGTTCATTTCACCCAGAATCATTACCTGGGTGTTGCATCTATATTCTGTGAACATTTCATGACTATATATCCAATATTTCCTATTTTATTCCACAAAAACGAAATTCTGCAAGTTTAAGAAAATGATGCCTGTTGGCATCACCCGCCCCAGCACAGATGACGCCATATGGCATCATCCCGCCCTAGCACGGTTGGTGCCATATGGCATCACCTGCCGTGAATGGGTTAAAGTTTATATTGGCAATGGAAGAGAGCAAAGATGATTGGATGAATGTTTTTGTTAATCTTCAATCTAAGAAGGATGATTAATATATCCTATTTTAACTGTTCACAGAAATAACGGTAAAGGATCAGTTTCTAGTTCATCACCTCATGCTATTTTAACAGTTTTCAGCTAGGTCCAGGATTGTGCAGCTCTCCAGCTACACAAAACTGGACAGCAAAGCTCTAGGCAGACCTGCCACTTCTGTGACAGAGAAACCCAGGAAGAATGATAAACCAGTGTCACAATTGGCTAAGTTCAAACTGCAGAAGACAACTGAACCTGAGACTTCACAGTCCTGGGAAGTGACACTGAGTAAGGAGTCCATGAGGTGCAATCTGGCTCCTAAGACAACTAAGGCTCTATCTAACTCTAGTGATGGGGATCAGCCCAGGTCACCCTTTACAAAGCAGGGACCTCTGACTATGGCAGACATTCTAAGGTCAGCCATAAAGGCGGTTCCTAACCATTCCGCTCCTGCAACGGCTGGAGGTCCCAGCAATTCACAGCGAGAGAAACCTCACGTAAGTCTGGGAAGACAGTTGTCTTACCTGGGGCTCATCCCAAGACAAGTGCTATTGGTGCAGGACCTGATTTTGGTGGATCTGGGACAACAAGGCTTCGGGTAAAACGTTGAGGAAAGTGAAGGACTTCCTTCCGCTGGCTTCTCTGGCTGCACCCACCAACAACTTAGGGACAAAGATGTGGAAGGGAGAAATCCTTTAGAATGTAAGTGACAAGCCGACTGACTGGCTACCCAGTGGTTTGTGAGCCAATCACATCTAAAGGTATATGAGATCACATCTAAATCTCAAACTGGAATATGCATTTCCTGGAGCAGTTATTGTACAACTATAATTGCTCTGAATTAGTACACACATTTTTACAGGCATCAAGATTGCAAAACAAAGAAGAGGATACAATTAATGTAATCATAGCATTAAATGGAAAATGTCAGAATATTTCATTTGGTACTGGTATTGCATACCATTGTCTTTGTTGTTTTACGGACACTATCTTGAAATGAAAGCAGACTAACACCCTTTTTCCACTGAAAGACAGTAGCAGGGGTGAAAACAATTGTATTTGGACTGCCTCATTTAAGGATCACAGTTGGAAACATATTAAGGAAGGAAAAAGCAGAAAGGTCTTAAAATGTGAAAGGAAGTGTAGTACTTCAATAGATTATAGTGACCCACAGATTTATGATGCTCTGGTGTTTCATGGGCGTGATCATATGTCTGCACAAGAGAAAAGAACTCCTAATCAGATATACATCATATTTCTTAAGGAGTTTCTCTACCTCAGAGGTTTCATCAAGGGAGCTAAATACTCTAATTGGTCAGGTACCTAGGGTTTGAAATCTGATGTCCAAACACCTTATTCCATTATAACAAAGAAGCCTATTGGCAGAACCTGTAATACATCTAGATTTGTCCTTCTTCAAATGAAGCTCAAAAAGAACCATACTGACGTATCAGGTGGCCAGTAAAAACTGGCAGATAAAAATTGTACTTGTCATTTGAGAATTCTGCCTGCAAAGACTAAATCACATAAAATGTTTTCCATCCACTTCACTTTGGCATAGTGCCACTGCTCGATGGAGGTATGTTAGCAGACGATTATTCAGTAATACCTTCCCCTAGTTCATATATTGATGTACATAACTGTACATCAGTAAAGAAACTAACTTGACATACCTGAATATGAATGACACAGCCTACCTTGTATATCATAAATGAAGGGTCTCCTATGAAGTTCCAATTAGAAATCCAGATTGACTGGGTTCTGTCTGCCCAAGATGATGGCTATATAATTGATGAAGTTAACCCTTTAAGGGCGGGTACCTGTGGCAATAGTATGTGGTAAAGGGCGGGTACAAGGGCTAATGTATACCACCTGGGAGTGGGAAGTATCAGGCCTTTTGTGAAAGTTCAATAGTTTAGGATGTGATAAAATATGCAATCATTAACCTCAATGTTCATTTCACCCAGAATCATTACCTGGGTGTTGCATCTATATTCTGTGAACATTTCATGACTATATATCCAATATTTCCTATTTTATTCCACAAAAACGAAATTCTGCAAGTTTAAGAAAATGATGCCTGTTGGCATCACCCGCCCCAGCACAGATGACGCCATATGGCATCATCCCGCCCTAGCACGGTTGGTGCCATATGGCATCACCTGCCGTGAATGGGTTAAAGTTTATATTGGCAATGGAAGAGAGCAAAGATGATTGGATGAATGTTTTTGTTAATCTTCAATCTAAGAAGGATGATTAATATATCCTATTTTAACTGTTCACAGAAATAACGGTAAAGGATCAGTTTCTAGTTCATCACCTCATGCTATTTTAACAGTTTTCAGCTAGGTCCAGGATTGTGCAGCTCTCCAGCTACACAAAACTGGACAGCAAAGCTCTAGGCAGACCTGCCACTTCTGTGACAGAGAAACCCAGGAAGAATGATAAACCAGTGTCACAATTGGCTAAGTTCAAACTGCAGAAGACAACTGAACCTGAGACTTCACAGTCCTGGGAAGTGACACTGAGTAAGGAGTCCATGAGGTGCAATCTGGCTCCTAAGACGACTAAGGCTCTATCTAACTCTAGTGATGGGGATCAGCCCAGGTCACCCTTTACAAAGCAGGGACCTCTGACTATGGCAGACATTCTAAGGTCAGCCATAAAGGCGGTTCCTAACCATTCCGCTCCTGCAACGGCTGGAGGTCCCAGCAATTCACAGCGAGAGAAACCTCACGTAAGTCTGGGAAGACAGTGGTCTCACCTTGAGCTCATCCCAAGACAAGTGCTATTGGTGCAGGACCTGATTTTGGTGGATCTGGGACAACAAGGCTTCGGGTAAAACGTTGAGGAAAGTGAAAGACTTCCTTCCGCTGGCTTCTCTGGCTGCACCCACCAACAACTTAGGGACAAAGATGTGGAAGGGAGAAATCCTTTAGAATGTGAGTGACAAGCCGACTGACTGGCTACCCAGTGGTTGGTGAGCCAATCACATCTAAAGGTATATGAGATCACATCTAAATCTCAAACTGGAATATGCATTTCCTGGAGCAGTTATTGTACAACTATAATTGCTCTGAATTAGTACACACATTTTTACAGGCATCAAGATTGCAAAACAAAGAAGAGGATACAATTAATGTAATCATAGCATTAAATGGAAAATGTCAGAATATTTCATTTGGTAATGGTATGGCATACCATTGTCTATATTGTTTTACAGACACTCTCTTGAAATGAAAGCAGACTAACACCCTTTGTTCCACTCAAAGACAGTAGCAGGGGTGAAAACAATTGTATTTGGACTGCCTCATTTAAGGATCACAGTTGGAAACATATTAAGGAAGGAAAAAGCAGAAAGGTCTTAAAATGTGAAAGGAAGTATAATACTTCAATAGATCATAGTGACCCACAGATTTATGATGCTCTGGTGTTTCAAGGGCCTGATCATATGTCTGCACAAGAGAAGAGAACTCCTAATCAGGTATACATCATATTTCTTAAGGAGTCTCTCTACCACAGAGGTTTCATCAAGGGGCTAAATACTTTAATTGGTCAGGTACCTAGGGTTTGAAATCTGATGTCCAAACACCTTATTCCATTATAACAAAGAAGCCTATTGGCAGAACCTGTAATACATCTAGATTTGTCCTTCTTCAAATGAAGCACAAAAGGAACCATACAGACGCACTGACATATCAGTTGGCCAGTAAAAACTGGCAGATAAAGATTTTACTTGTCATTTGAGAATTCTGCCTGCAAAGACTACATCACATAAAATGTTTTCCATCCACTTCACTTTGGCATAGTGCCAGTGCTCGTTGGAGGTATGTTAGCAGACGATTATTCAGTAATACTTTCCCCTAGTTCATATACTGATGTACATAACTGTACATCAGTAAAGAAACTAACTTGACATACCTGAACATAAATTACACAGCCTACCTTGTACATCATAAATGGAGGATCTCCTATGAAGCTCCAATTAGAAATCCAGATTGACTGGGTTCTGTTTGCCCAAGATGATGGCTATCTAATTGATGAAGTTAAAGTTGATATTGGCAATGGAAGAAAGCAAAGATGATTGAATGAATGTTTTTGTTAATCTTCAATCTAAGAACGATAATTGATATATCCTATTTCAAGTGTTCAGAGAACTAACGGTAAAGGATCAGTTTCTAGTACATCACCTCATGCTATTTTAACAGTTTTCAGTTAGGTCCAGGATTGTGCAGCTCTCCAGCTACACAAAACTGGACAGCAAAGCTCTAGGCAGACCTGCCACTTCTGTGACAGAGAAACCCAGGAAGAATGATAAACCAGTGTCACAATTGGCTAAGTTCAAACTGCAGAAGACAACTGAACCTGAGACTTCACAGTCCTGGGAAGTGACACTGAGTAAGGAGTCCATGAGGTGCAATCTGGCTCCTAAGACGACTAAGGCTCTATCTAACTCTAGTGATGGGGATCAGCCCAGGTCACCCTTTACAAAGCAGGGACCTCTGGCTATGGCAGACATTCTAAGGTCAGCCATAAAGGCGGTTCCTAACCATTCCGCTCCTGCAACGGCTGGAGGTCCCAGCAATTCACAGCGAGAGAAACCTCACGTAAGTCTGGGAAGACAGTTGTCTTACCTGGGGCTCATCCCAAGACAAGTGCTATTGGTGCAGGACCTGATTTTGGTGGATCCGGGACTACAACGGCTTCGGGTAAAACTTTGAGCAAAGTGAAAGACTTCCTTCGGGTGGCTTCTCTGGCTGCACCCACCAACAACTTAGGGACAAAGATGTGGAAGGGAGAAATCCTTTAGAATGTAAGTGACAAGCCGACTGACTGGCTACCCAGTGGTTGGTGAGCCAATCACATCTTAAGGTATATGAGATCACATCTAAATCTCAAACTGGAATATGCATTTCCTGGAGCAGTTATTGTACAACTATAATTGCTCTGAATTAGTACACACATTTTTACAGGCATCAAGATTGCAAAACAAAGAAGAGGATACAATTAATGTAATCATAGCATTAAATGGAAAATGTCAGAATATTTCATTTGGTAATGGTATGGCATACCATTGTCTATGTTGTTTTACAGACACTCTCTTGAAATGAAAGCAGACTAACACCCTTTGTTCCACTCAAAGACAGTAGCAGGGGTGAAAACAATTGTATTTGGACTGCCTCATTTAAGGATCACAGTTGGAAACATATTAAGGAAGGAAAAAGCAGAAAGGTCTTAAAATGTGAAAGGAAGTGTAGTACTTCAATAGATTATAGTGACCCACAGATTTATGATGCTCTGGTGTTTCATGGGCATGATCATATGTCTGCACAAGAGAAGAGAACTCCTAATCAGGTATACATCATATTTCTTATGAAGTCTCTCTACCACAGAGGTTTCATCAAGGGGCTAAATACTTTAATTGGTCAGGTACCTAGGGTTTGAAATCTGATGTCCAAACACCTTATTCCATTATAACAAAGAAGCCTATTGGCAGAACCTGTAATACATCTAGATTTGTCCTTCTTCAAATGAAGCCCAAAAAGAACCATACTGACGTATCAGGTGGCCAGTAAAAACTGGCAGATAAAAATTGTACTTGTCATTTGAGAATTCTGCCTGCAAAGACTAAATCACATAAAAGGTTTTCCATCCACTTTACTTTGGCATAGTGCCAGTGCTCGTTGGAGGTATGTTAGCAGACAATTATTCAGTAAAACTTCCCCCTGGTTCATATATTGATGTACATAACTGTACATCAGTAAAGAAACTAACTTGACATACCTGAACATGAATGACACAGCCTACCTTGTATATCATAAATGGAGGGTCTCCTATGAAGCCCCAATTAGAAATCCAGATTGACTGGGTTCTGTCTGCCCAAAATGATGGCTATCTAATTGATGAAGTTAAAGTTGATATTGGCAATGGAAGAAAGCAAAGATGATTGAATGAATGTTTTTGTTAATCTTCAATCTAAGAACGATAATTGATATATCCTATTTCAAGTGTTCACAGAAATAATGGTAAAGGATCAGTTTCTAGTACATCACCTCATGCTATTTTAACAGTTTTCAGCTAGGTCCGCGATTATGCAGCTCTCCGGCTACACAAAACTGGACAGCAAAGCTCTTGGCAGACCTGCCACTTCTGTGACAGAGAAACCCAGGAAGAATGATAAACCAGTGTCACAATTGGCTAAGTTCAAACTGCAGAAGACAACTGTATCTGAGACTTCACAGCCCAGGGAAGTGACACTGAGTAAGGAGTCCATGAGGTGCAATCTGGCTCCTAAGAAGACTGAGGCTCTATCTAACTCTAGTGATGGGGATGAGCTGAAGCCATCCTTTACGAAGCCAGGACCTCTGACTATGGCAGACATTCTAAGGTCAGCCATAAAGGCGGTTCCTAACCATTCCGCTCCTGCAACGGCTGGAGGTCCCAGCAATTCACAGCGAGAGAAACCTCACGTAAGTCTGGGAAGACAGTTGTCTTACCTGGGGCTCATCCCAAGACAAGTGCTATCGGTGCAGGACCTGATTTTGGTGGATCTGGGACAACAAGGCTTCGGGTAAAACGTTGAGGAAAGTGAAGGACTTCCTTCCGCTGGCTTCTCTGGCTGCACCCACCAACAACTTAGGGACAAAGATGTGGAAGGGAGAAATCCTTTAGAATGTGAGTGACAAGCCGACTGACTGGCTACCCAGTGGTTTGTGAGCCAATCACATCTTAAGGTATATGAGATCACATCTAAATCTCAAACTGGAATATGCATTTCCTGGAGCAGTTGTTGTACAACTATAATTGCTCTGAATTAGTACACACATTTTTACAGGCATCAAGATTGCAAAACGAAGAAGAGGATACAATTAATGTAATCATAGCATTAAATGGAAAATGTCAGAATATTTCATTTGGTACTGGTATTGCATACTATTGTCTATGTTGTTTTACAGACACTCTCTTGAAATGAAAGCAGACTAACACCTTTTTTCCACTCAAAGACAGTAGCAGGGGTGAAAACAATTGTATTTGGACTGCCTCATTTAAGGATCACAGTTGGAAACATATTAAGGAAGGAAAAAGCAGAAAGGTCTTAAAATGTGAAAGGAAGTGTAGTACTTCAATAGATTATAGTGACCCACAGATTTATGATGCTCTGGTGTTTCATGGGCGTGATCATATGTCTGCACAAGAGAAAAGAACTCCTAATCAGATATACATCATATTTCTTAAGGAGTTTCTCTACCTCAGAGGTTTCATCAAGGGAGCTAAATACTCTAATTGTTCAGGTACCTAGGGTTTGAAATCTGATGTCCAAACACCTTATTCCATTATAACAAAGAAGCCTATTGGCAGAACCTGTAATACATCTAGATTTGTCCTTCTTCAAATGAAGCTCAAAAAGAACCATACTGACGTATCAGGTGGCCAGTAAAAACTGGCAGATAAAAATTGTACTTGTCATTTGAGAATTCTGCCTGCAAAGACTAAATCACATAAAATGTTTTCCATCCACTTCACTTTGGCATAGTGCCAGTGCTCGATGGAGGTATGTTAGCAGACGATTATTCAGTAATACCTTCCCCTAGTTCATATATTGATGTACATAACTGTACATCAGTAAAGAAACTAACTTGACATACCTGAATATGAATGACACAGCCTACCTTGTATATCATAAATGAAGGGTCTCCTATGAAGTTCCAATTAGAAATCCAGATTGACTGGGTTCTGTCTGCCCAAGATGATGGCTATATAATTGATGAAGTTAACCCTTTAAGGGCGGGTACCTGTGGCAATAGTATGTGGTAAAGGGCGGGTACAAGGGCTAATGTATACCACCTGGGAGTGGGAAGTATCAGGCCTTTTGTGAAAGTTCAATAGTTTAGGATGTGATAAAATATGCAATCATTAACCTCAATGTTCATTTCACCCAGAATCATTACCTGGGTGTTGCATCTATATTCTGTGAACATTTCATGACTATATATCCAATATTTCCTATTTTATTCCACAAAAACGAAATTCTGCAAGTTTAAGAAAATGATGCCTGTTGGCATCACCCGCCCCAGCACAGAGGATGCCATATGGCATCATCCCGCCCTAGCACGGTTGGTGCCATATGGCATCACCTGCCGTGAATGGGTTAAAGTTGATATTGGCAATGGAAGAGAGCAAAGATGATTGAATGAATGTTTTTGTTAATCTTCAATCTAAGAAGGATGATTAATATATCCTATTTTAACTGTTCACAGAAATAACGGTAAAGGATCAGTTTCTAGTTCATCACCTCATGCTATTTTAACAGTTTTCAGTTAGGTCCAGGATTGTGCAGCTCTCCAGCTACACAAAACTGGACAGCAAAGCTCTAGGCAGACCTGCCACTTCTGTGACAGAGAAACCCAGGAAGAATGATAAACCAGTGTCACAATTGGCTAAGTTCAAACTGCAGAAGACAACTGAACCTGAGACTTCACAGTCCTGGGAAGTGACACTGAGTAAGGAGTCCATGAGGTGCAATCTGGCTCCTAAGACGACTAAGGCTCTATCTAACTCTAGTGATGGGGATCAGCCCAGGTCACCCTTTACAAAGCCAGGACCTCTGACTATGGCAGACATTCTAAGGTCAGCCATAAAGGCGGTTCCTAACCATTCCGCTCCTGCAACGGCTGGAGGTCCCAGCAATTCACAGCGAGAGAAACCTCACGTAAGTCTGGGAAGACTGTTGTCTCACCTTGAGCTCATCCCAAGACAAGTGCTATTGGTGCAGGACCTGATTTTGGTGGATCTGGGACAACAAGGCTTCGGGTAAAACGTTGAGGAAAGTGAAAGACTTCCTTCCGCTGGCTTCTCTGGCTGCACCCACCAACAACTTAGGGACAAAGATGTGGAAGGGAGAAATCCTTTAGAATGTGAGTGACAAGCCGACTGACTGGCTACCCAGTGGTTGGTGAGCCAATCACATCTTAAGGTATATGAGATCACATCTAAATCTCAAACTGGAATATGCATTTCCTGGAGCAGTTATTGTACAACTATAATTGCTCTGAATTAGTACACACATTTTTACAGGCATCAAGATTGCAAAACAAAGAAGAGGATACAATTAATGTAATCATAGCATTAAATGGAAAATGTCAGAATATTTCATTTGGTAATGGTATGGCATACCATTGTCTATGTTGTTTTACAGACACTCTCTTGAAATGAAAGCAGACTAACACCCTTTGTTCCACTCAAAGACAGTAGCAGGGGTGAAAACAATTGTATTTGTACTGCCTCATTTAAGGATCACAGTTGGAAACATATTAAGGAAGGAAAAAGCAGAAAGGTCTTAAAATGTGAAAGGAAGTATAATACTTCAATAGATCATAGTGACCCACAGATTTATGATGCTCTGGTGTTTCAAGGGCCTGATCATATGTCTGCACAAGAGAAGAGAACTCCTAATCAGGTATACATCATATTTCTTAAGGAGTCTCTCTACCACAGAGGTTTCATCAAGGGGCTAAATACTTTAATTGGTCAGGTACCTAGGGTTTGAAATCTGATGTCCAAACACCTTATTCCATTATAACAAAGAAGCCTATTGGCAGAACCTGTAATACATCTAGATTTGTCCTTCTTCAAATGAAGCACAAAAGGAACCATACAGACGCACTGACATATCAGTTGGCCAGTAAAAACTGGCAGATAAAGATTGTACTTGTCATTTGAGAATTCTGCCTGCAAAGACTAAATCACATAAAATGTTTTCCATCCACTTCACTTTGGCATAGTGCCACTGCTCGATGGAGGTATGTTAGCAGACGATTATTCAGTAATACCTTCCCCTAGTTCATATATTGATGTACATAACTGTACATCAGTAAAGAAACTAACTTGACATACCTGAATATGAATGACACAGCCTACCTTGTATATCATAAATGAAGGGTCTCCTATGAAGTTCCAATTAGAAATCCAGATTGACTGGGTTCTGTCTGCCCAAGATGATGGCTATATAATTGATGAAGTTAACCCTTTAAGGGCGGGTACCTGTGGCAATAGTATGTGGTAAAGGGCGGGTACAAGGGCTAATGTATACCACCTGGGAGTGGGAAGTATCAGGCCTTTTGTGAAAGTTCAATAGTTTAGGATGTGATAAAATATGCAATCATTAACCTCAATGTTCATTTCACCCAGAATCATTACCTGGGTGTTGCATCTATATTCTGTGAACATTTCATGACTATATATCCAATATTTCCTATTTTATTCCACAAAAACGAAATTCTGCAAGTTTAAGAAAATGATGCCTGTTGGCATCACCCGCCCCAGCACAGATGATGCCATATGGCATCATCCCGCCCTAGCACGGTTGGTGCCATATGGCATCACCTGCCGTGAATGGGTTAAAGTTGATATTGGCAATGGAAGAGAGCAAAGATGATTGAATGAATGTTTTTGTTAATCTTCAATCTAAGAAGGATGATTAATATATCCTATTTTAACTGTTCACAGAAATAACGGTAAAGGATCAGTTTCTAGTTCATCACCTCATGCTATTTTAACAGTTTTCAGTTAGGTCCAGGATTGTGCAGCTCTCCAGCTACACAAAACTGGACAGCAAAGCTCTAGGCAGACCTGCCACTTCTGTGACAGAGAAACCCAGGAAGAATGATAAACCAGTGTCACAATTGGCTAAGTTCAAACTGCAGAAGACAACTGAACCTGAGACTTCACAGTCCTGGGAAGTGACACTGAGTAAGGAGTCCATGAGGTGCAATCTGGCTCCTAAGACGACTAAGGCTCTATCTAACTCTAGTGATGGGGATCAGCCCAGGTCACCCTTTACAAAGCAGGGACCTCTGACTATGGCAGACATTCTAAGGTCAGCCATAAAGGCGGTTCCTAACCATTCCGCTCCTGCAGCGGCTGGAGGTCCCAGCAATTCACAGCGAGAGAAACCTCACGTAAGTCTGGGAAGACAGTTGTCTTACCTGGGGCTCATCCCAAGACAAGTGCTATTGGTGCAGGACCTGATTTTGGTGGATCCGGGACTACAACGGCTTCGGGTAAAACTTTGAGCAAAGTGAAAGACTTCCTTCGGGTGGCTTCTCTGGCTGCACCCACCAACAACTTAGGGACAAAGATGTGGAAGGGAGAAATCCTTTAGAATGTAAGTGACAAGCCGACTGACTGGCTACCCAGTGGTTGGTGAGCCAATCACATCTAAAGGTATATGAGATCACATCTAAATCTCAAACTGGAATATGCATTTCCTGGAGCAGTTATTGTACAACTATAATTGCTCTGAATTAGTACACACATTTTTACAGGCATCAAGATTGCAAAACAAAGAAGAGGATACAATTAATGTAATCATAGCATTAAATGGAAAATGTCAGAATATTTCATTTGGTACTGGTATTGCATACTATTGTCTATGTTCTTTTACAGACACTCTCTTGAAATGAAAGCAGACTAACACCTTTTTTCCACTCAAAGACAGTAGCAGGGGTGAAAACAATTGTATTTGGACTGCCTCATTTAAGGATCACAGTTGGAAACATATTAAGGAAGGAAAAAGCAGAAAGGTCTTAAAATGTGAAAGGAAGTGTAGTACTTCAATAGATCATAGTGACCCACAGATTTATGATGCTCTGGTGTTTCAAGGGCCTGATCATATGTCTGCACAAGAGAAGAGAACTCCTAATCAGGTATACATCATATTTCTTATGAAGTCTCTCTACCACAGAGGTTTCATCAAGGGGCTAAATACTTCAATTGGTCAGGTACCTAGGGTTTGAAATCTGATGTCCAAACACCTTATTCCATTATAACAAAGAAGCCTATTGGCAGAACCTGTAATACATCTAGATTTGTCCTTCTTCAAATGAAGCCCAAAAAGAACCATACTGACGTATCAGGTGGCCAGTAAAAACTGGCAGATAAAGATTGTACTTGTCATTTGAGAATTCTGCCTGCAAAGACTAAATCACATAAAAGGTTTTCCATCCACTTTACTTTGGCATAGTGCCAGTGCTCGTTGGAGGTATGTTAGCAGACAATTATTCAGTAAAACTTCCCCCTGGTTCATATATTGATGTACATAACTGTACATCAGTAAAGAAACTAACTTGACATACCTGAACATTAATGACACAGCCTACCTTGTATATCATAAATGGAGGGTCTCCTATGAAGCCCCAATTAGAAATCCAGATTGACTGGGTTCTGTCTGCCCAAAATGATGGCTATCTAATTGATGAAGTTAAAGTTGATATTGGCAATGGAAGAAAGCAAAGATGATTGAATGAATGTTTTTGTTAATCTTCAATCTAAGAACGATAATTGATATATCCTATTTCAAGTGTTCACAGAAATAATGGTAAAGGATCAGTTTCTAGTACATCACCTCATGCTATTTTAACAGTTTTCAGCTAGGTCCGCGATTATGCAGCTCTCCGGCTACACAAAACTGGACAGCAAAGCTCTTGGCAGACCTGCCACTTCTGTGACAGAGAAACCCAGGAAGGATGATAAACCAGTGTCACAATTGGCTAAGTTCAAACTGCAGAAGACAACTGTATCTGAGACTTCACAGCCCAGGGAAGTGACACTGAGTAAGGAGTCCATGAGGTGCAATCTGGCTCCTAAGAAGACTAAGGCTCTATCTAACTCTAGTGATGGGGATGAGCTGAAGCCATCCTTTACGAAGCCAGGACCTCTGATTATGACAGATATTCTAAGGTCAGCCATAAAGGCGGTTCCTAACCATTCTGCTCCTGCAGCGGCTGGAGGTCCCAGCAATTCACAGCGAGAGAAACCTCTCATAAGTCTGGGAAGACAGTGGTCTCACCTTGAGCTCATCCCAAGACAAGTGCTATTGGTGCAGGACCTGATTTTGGTGGATCCGGGACTACAACGGCTTCAGGTAAAACTTTGAGCAAAGTGAAAGACTTCCTTCGGGTGGCTTCTCTGGCTGCACCCACCAACAACTTAGGGACAAAGATGTGGAAGGGAGAAATCCTTTAGAATGTAAGTGACAAGCCGACTGACTGGCTACCCAGTGGTTGGTGAGCCAATCACATCTAAAGGTATATGAGATCACATCTAAATCTCAAACTGGAATATGCATTTCCTGGAGCAGTTATTGTACAACTATAATTGCTCTGAATTAGTACACACATTTTTACAGGCATCAAGATTGCAAAACAAAGAAGAGGATACAATTAATGTAATCATAGCATTAAATGGAAAATGTCAGAATATTTCATTTGGTACTGGTATTGCATACCATTGTCTATGTTGTTTTACAGACACTATCTTGAAATGAAAGCAGACTAACACCCTTTTTCCACTGAAAGACAGTAGCAGGGGTGAAAACAATTGTATTTGGACTGCCTCATTTAAGGATCACAGTTGGAAACATATTAAGGAAGGAAAAAGCAGAAAGGTCTTAAAATGTGAAAGGAAGTGTAGTACTTCAATAGATTATAGTGACCCACAGATTTATGATGCTCTGGTGTTTCATGGGCGTGATCATATGTCTGCACAAGAGAAAAGAACTCCTAATCAGATATACATCATATTTCTTAAGGAGTTTCTCTACCTCAGAGGTTTCATCAAGGGAGCTAAATACTCTAATTGGTCAGGTACCTAGGGTTTGAAATCTGATGTCCAAACACCTTATTCCATTATAACAAAGAAGCCTATTGGCAGAACCTGTAATACATCTAGATTTGTCCTTCTTCAAATGAAGCTCAAAAAGAACCATACTGACGTATCAGGTGGCCAGTAAAAACTGGCAGATAAAAATTGTACTTGTCATTTGAGAATTCTGCCTGCAAAGACTAAATCACATAAAATGTTTTCCATCCACTTCACTTTGGCATAGTGCCACTGCTCGATGGAGGTATGTTAGCAGACGATTATTCAGTAATACCTTCCCCTAGTTCATATATTGATGTACATAACTGTACATCAGTAAAGAAACTAACTTGACATACCTGAATATGAATGACACAGCCTACCTTGTATATCATAAATGAAGGGTCTCCTATGAAGTTCCAATTAGAAATCCAGATTGACTGGGTTCTGTCTGCCCAAGATGATGGCTATATAATTGATGAAGTTAACCCTTTAAGGGCGGGTACCTGTGGCAATAGTATGTGGTAAAGGGCGGGTACAAGGGCTAATGTATACCACCTGGGAGTGGGAAGTATCAGGCCTTTTGTGAAAGTTCAATAGTTTAGGATGTGATAAAATATGCAATCATTAACCTCAATGTTCATTTCACCCAGAATCATTACCTGGGTGTTGCATCTATATTCTGTGAACATTTCATGACTATATATCCAATATTTCCTATTTTATTCCACAAAAACGAAATTCTGCAAGTTTAAGAAAATGATGCCTGTTGGCATCACCCGCCCCAGCACAGATGACGCCATATGGCATCATCCCGCCCTAGCACGGTTGGTGCCATATGGCATCACCTGCCGTGAATGGGTTAAAGTTGATATTGGCAATGGAAGAGAGCAAAGATGATTGGATGAATGTTTTTGTTAATCTTCAATCTAAGAAGGATGATTAATATATCCTATTTTAACTGTTCACAGAAATAACGGTAAAGGATCAGTTTCTAGTTCATCACCTCATGCTATTTTAACAGTTTTCAGCTAGGTCCAGGATTGTGCAGCTCTCCAGCTACACAAAACTGGACAGCAAAGCTCTAGGCAGACCTGCCACTTCTGTGACAGAGAAACCCAGGAAGAATGATAAACCAGTGTCACAATTGGCTAAGTTCAAACTGCAGAAGACAACTGAACCTGAGACTTCACAGTCCTGGGAAGTGACACTGAGTAAGGAGTCCATGAGGTGCAATCTGGCTCCTAAGACAACTAAGGCTCTATCTAACTCTAGTGATGGGGATCAGCCCAGGTCACCCTTTACAAAGCAGGGACCTCTGACTATGGCAGACATTCTAAGGTCAGCCATAAAGGCGGTTCCTAACCATTCCGCTCCTGCAACGGCTGGAGGTCCCAGCAATTCACAGCGAGAGAAACCTCACGTAAGTCTGGGAAGACAGTGGTCTCACCTTGAGCTCATCCCAAGACAAGTGCTATTGGTGCAGGACCTGATTTTGGTGGATCTGGGACAACAAGGCTTCGGGTAAAACGTTGAGGAAAGTGAAGGACTTCCTTCCGCTGGCTTCTCTGGCTGCACCCACCAACAACTTAGGGACAAAGATGTGGAAGGGAGAAATCCTTTAGAATGTGAGTGACAAGCCGACTGACTGGCTACCCAGTGGTTGGTGAGCCAATCACATCTAAAGGTATATGAGATCACATCTAAATCTCAAACCGGAATATGCATTTCCTGGAGCAGTTATTGTACAACTATAATTGCTCTGAATTAGAACACACATTTTTACAGGCATCAAGATTGCAAAACAAAGAAGAGGATACAATTAATGTAATCATAGCATTAAATGGAAAATGTCAGAATATTTCATTTGGTAATGGTATGGCATACCATTGTCTATGTTGTTTTACAGACACTCTCTTGAAATGAAAGCAGACTAACACCCTTTGTTCCACTCAAAGACAGTAGCAGGGGTGAAAACAATTGTATTTGTACTGCCTCATTTAAGGATCACAGTTGGAAACATATTAAGGAAGGAAAAAGCAGAAAGGTCTTAAAATGTGAAAGGAAGTATAATACTTCAATAGATCATAGTGACCCACAGATTTATGATGCTCTGGTGTTTCAAGGGCCTGATCATATGTCTGCACAAGAGAAGAGAACTCCTAATCAGGTATACATCATATTTCTTAAGGAGTCTCTCTACCACAGAGGTTTCATCAAGGGGCTAAATACTTTAATTGGTCAGGTACCTAGGGTTTGAAATCTGATGTCCAAACACCTTATTCCATTATAACAAAGAAGCCTATTGGCAGAACCTGTAATACATCTAGATTTGTCCTTCTTCAAATGAAGCACAAAAGGAACCATACAGACGCACTGACATATCAGTTGGCCAGTAAAAACTGGCAGATAAAGATTGTACTTGTCATTTGAGAATTCTGCCTGCAAAGACTAAATCACATAAAATGTTTTCCATCCACTTCACTTTGGCATAGTGCCACTGCTCGATGGAGGTATGTTAGCAGACGATTATTCAGTAATACCTTCCCCTAGTTCATATATTGATGTACATAACTGTACATCAGTAAAGAAACTAACTTGACATACCTGAATATGAATGACACAGCCTACCTTGTATATCATAAATGAAGGGTCTCCTATGAAGTTCCAATTAGAAATCCAGATTGACTGGGTTCTGTCTGCCCAAGATGATGGCTATATAATTGATGAAGTTAACCCTTTAAGGGCGGGTACCTGTGGCAATAGTATGTGGTAATGGGCGGGTACAAGGGCTAATGTATACCACCTGGGAGTGGGAAGTATCAGGCCTTTTGTGAAAGTTCAATAGTTTAGGATGTGATAAAATATGCAATCATTAACCTCAATGTTCATTTCACCCAGAATCATTACCTGGGTGTTGCATCTATATTCTGTGAACATTTCATGACTATATATCCAATATTTCCTATTTTATTCCACAAAAACGAAATTCTGCAAGTTTAAGAAAATGATGCCTGTTGGCATCACCCGCCCCAGCACAGATGACACCATATGGCATCATCCCGCCCTAGCACGGTTGGTGCCATATGGCATCACCTGCCGTGAATGGGTTAAAGTTTATATTGGCAATGGAAGAGAGCAAAGATGATTGGATGAATGTTTTTGTTAATCTTCAATCTAAGAAGGATGATTAATATATCCTATTTTAACTGTTCACAGAAATAACGGTAAAGGATCAGTTTCTAGTTCATCACCTCATGCTATTTTAACAGTTTTCAGCTAGGTCCAGGATTGTGCAGCTCTCCAGCTACACAAAACTGGACAGCAAAGCTCTAGGCAGACCTGCCACTTCTGTGACAGAGAAACCCAGGAAGAATGATAAACCAGTGTCACAATTGGCTAAGTTCAAACTGCAGAAGACAACTGTATCTGAGACTTCACAGTCCTGGGAAGTGACACTGAGTAAGGAGTCCATGAGGTGCAATCTGGCTCCTAAGACAACCAAGGCTCTATCTAACTCTAGTGATGGGGATCAGCCCAGGTCACCCTTTACAAAGCAGGGACCTCTGACTATGGCAGACATTCTAAGGTCAGCCATAAAGGCGGTTCCTAACCATTCCGCTCCTGCAACGGCTGGAGGTCCCAGCAATTCACAGCGAGAGAAACCTCACGTAAGTCTGGGAAGACAGTTGTCTTACCTGGGGCTCATCCCAAGACAAGTGCTATTGGTGCAGGACCTGATTTTGGTGGATCTGGGACAACAAGGCTTCGGGTAAAACGTTGAGGAAAGTGAAGGACTTCCTTCCGCTGGCTTCTCTGGCTGCACCCACCAACAACTTAGGGACAAAGATGTGGAAGGGAGAAATCCTTTAGAATGTGAGTGACAAGCCGACTGACTGGCTACCCAGTGGTTGGTGAGCCAATCACATCTAAAGGTATATGAGATCACATCTAAATCTCAAACTGGAATATGCATTTCCTGGAGCAGTTATTGTACAACTATAATTGCTCTGAATTAGTACACACATTTTTACAGGCATCAAGATTGCAAAACAAAGAAGAGGATACAATTAATGTAATCATAGCATTAAATGGAAAATGTCAGAATATTTCATTTGGTAATGGTATGGCATACCATTGTCTATATTGTTTTACAGACACTCTCTTGAAATGAAAGCAGACTAACACCCTTTGTTCCACTCAAAGACAGTAGCAGGGGTGAAAACAATTGTATTTGTACTGCCTCATTTAAGGATCACAGTTGGAAACATATTAAGGAAGGAAAAAGCAGAAAGGTCTTAAAATGTGAAAGGAAGTATAATACTTCAATAGATCATAGTGACCCACAGATTTATGATGCTCTGGTGTTTCAAGGGCCTGATCATATGTCTGCACAAGAGAAGAGAACTCCTAATCAGGTATACATCATATTTCTTAAGGAGTTTCTCTACCTCAGAGGTTTCATCAAGGGGCTAAATACTTTAATTGGTCAGGTACCTAGGGTTTGAAATCTGATGTCCAAACACCTTATTCCATTATAACAAAGAAGCCTATTGGCAGAACCTGTAATACATCTAGATTTGTCCTTCTTCAAATGAAGCACAAAAGGAACCATACAGACGCACTGACATATCAGTTGGCCAGTAAAAACTGGCAGATAAAGATTTTACTTGTCATTTGAGAATTCTGCCTGCAAAGACTACATCACATAAAATGTTTTCCATCCACTTCACTTTGGCATAGTGCCAGTGCTCGTTGGAGGTATGTTAGCAGACGATTATTCAGTAATACTTTCCCCTAGTTCATATACTGATGTACATAACTGTACATCAGTAAAGAAACTAACTTGACATACCTGAACATAAATTACACAGCCTACCTTGTACATCATAAATGGAGGATCTCCTATGAAGCTCCAATTAGAAATCCAGATTGACTGGGTTCTGTTTGCCCAAGATGATGGCTATCTAATTGATGAAGTTAAAGTTGATATTGGCAATGGAAGAAAGCAAAGATGATTGAATGAATGTTTTTGTTAATCTTCAATCTAAGAACGATAATTGATATATCCTATTTCAAGTGTTCAGAGAACTAACGGTAAAGGATCAGTTTCTAGTACATCACCTCATGCTATTTTAACAGTTTTCAGTTAGGTCCAGGATTGTGCAGCTCTCCAGCTACACAAAACTGGACAGCAAAGCTCTAGGCAGACCTGCCACTTCTGTGACAGAGAAACCCAGGAAGAATGATAAACCAGTGTCACAATTGGCTAAGTTCAAACTGCAGAAGACAACTGAACCTGAGACTTCACAGTCCTGGGAAGTGACACTGAGTAAGGAGTCCATGAGGTGCAATCTGGCTCCTAAGACGACTAAGGCTCTATCTAACTCTAGTGATGGGGATCAGCCCAGGTCACCCTTTACAAAGCCAGGACCTCTGACTATGGCAGACATTCTAAGGTCAGCCATAAAGGCGGTTCCTAACCATTCCGCTCCTGCAACGGCTGGAGGTCCCAGCAATTCACAGCGAGAGAAACCTCACGTAAGTCTGGGAAGACTGTTGTCTCACCTGGGGCTCATCCCAAGACAAGTGCTATTGGTGCAGGACCTGATTTTGGTGGATCTGGGACAACAAGGCTTCGGGTAAAACGTTGAGGAAAGTGAAAGACTTCCTTCCGCTGGCTTCTCTGGCTGCACCCACCAACAACTTAGGGACAAAGATGTGGAAGGGAGAAATCCTTTAGAATGTGAGTGACAAGCCGACTGACTGGCTACCCAGTGGTTGGTGAGCCAATCACATCTTAAGGTATATGAGATCACATCTAAATCTCAAACTGGAATATGCATTTCCTGGAGCAGTTATTGTACAACTATAATTGCTCTGAATTAGAACACACATTTTTACAGGCATCAAGATTGCAAAACAAAGAAGAGGATACAATTAATGTAATCATAGCATTAAATGGAAAATGTCAGAATATTTCATTTGGTAATGGTATGGCATACCATTGTCTATGTTGTTTTACAGACACTCTCTTGAAATGAAAGCAGACTAACACCCTTTGTTCCACTCAAAGACAGTAGCAGGGGTGAAAACAATTGTATTTGTACTGCCTCATTTAAGGATCACAGTTGGAAACATATTAAGGAAGGAAAAAGCAGAAAGGTCTTAAAATGTGAAAGGAAGTATAATACTTCAATAGATCATAGTGACCCACAGATTTATGATGCTCTGGTGTTTCAAGGGCCTGATCATATGTCTGCACAAGAGAAGAGAACTCCTAATCAGGTATACATCATATTTCTTAAGGAGTCTCTCTACCACAGAGGTTTCATCAAGGGGCTAAATACTTTAATTGGTCAGGTACCTAGGGTTTGAAATCTGATGTCCAAACACCTTATTCCATTATAACAAAGAAGCCTATTGGCAGAACCTGTAATACATCTAGATTTGTCCTTCTTCAAATGAAGCACAAAAGGAACCATACAGACGCACTGACATATCAGTTGGCCAGTAAAAACTGGCAGATAAAGATTGTACTTGTCATTTGAGAATTCTGCCTGCAAAGACTAAATCACATAAAATGTTTTCCATCCACTTCACTTTGGCATAGTGCCACTGCTCGATGGAGGTATGTTAGCAGACGATTATTCAGTAATACCTTCCCCTAGTTCATATATTGATGTACATAACTGTACATCAGTAAAGAAACTAACTTGACATACCTGAATATGAATGACACAGCCTACCTTGTATATCATAAATGAAGGGTCTCCTATGAAGTTCCAATTAGAAATCCAGATTGACTGGGTTCTGTCTGCCCAAGATGATGGCTATATAATTGATGAAGTTAACCCTTTAAGGGCGGGTACCTGTGGCAATAGTATGTGGTAATGGGCGGGTACAAGGGCTAATGTATACCACCTGGGAGTGGGAAGTATCAGGCCTTTTGTGAAAGTTCAATAGTTTAGGATGTGATAAAATATGCAATCATTAACCTCAATGTTCATTTCACCCAGAATCATTACCTGGGTGTTGCATCTATATTCTGTGAACATTTCATGACTATATATCCAATATTTCCTATTTTATTCCACAAAAACGAAATTCTGCAAGTTTAAGAAAATGATGCCTGTTGGCATCACCCGCCCCAGCACAGATGACACCATATGGCATCATCCCGCCCTAGCACGGTTGGTGCCATATGGCATCACCTGCCGTGAATGGGTTAAAGTTTATATTGGCAATGGAAGAGAGCAAAGATGATTGGATGAATGTTTTTGTTAATCTTCAATCTAAGAAGGATGATTAATATATCCTATTTTAACTGTTCACAGAAATAACGGTAAAGGATCAGTTTCTAGTTCATCACCTCATGCTATTTTAACAGTTTTCAGCTAGGTCCAGGATTGTGCAGCTCTCCAGCTACACAAAACTGGACAGCAAAGCTCTAGGCAGACCTGCCACTTCTGTGACAGAGAAACCCAGGAAGAATGATAAACCAGTGTCACAATTGGCTAAGTTCAAACTGCAGAAGACAACTGAACCTGAGACTTCACAGTCCTGGGAAGTGACACTGAGTAAGGAGTCCATGAGGTGCAATCTGGCTCCTAAGACGACTAAGGCTCTATCTAACTCTAGTGATGGGGATCAGCCCAGGTCACCCTTTACAAAGCAGGGACCTCTGACTATGGCAGACATTCTAAGGTCAGCCATAAAGGCGGTTCCTAACCATTCCGCTCCTGCAGCGGCTGGAGGTCCCAGCAATTCACAGCGAGAGAAACCTCACGTAAGTCTGGGAAGACAGTTGTCTTACCTGGGGCTCATCCCAAGACAAGTGCTATTGGTGCAGGACCTGATTTTGGTGGATCCGGGACTACAACGGCTTCGGGTAAAACTTTGAGCAAAGTGAAAGACTTCCTTCGGGTGGCTTCTCTGGCTGCACCCACCAACAACTTAGGGACAAAGATGTGGAAGGGAGAAATCCTTTAGAATGTAAGTGACAAGCCGACTGACTGGCTACCCAGTGGTTGGTGAGCCAATCACATCTAAAGGTATATGAGATCACATCTAAATCTCAAACTGGAATATGCATTTCCTGGAGCAGTTATTGTACAACTATAATTGCTCTGAATTAGTACACACATTTTTACAGGCATCAAGATTGCAAAACAAAGAAGAGGATACAATTAATGTAATCATAGCATTAAATGGAAAATGTCAGAATATTTCATTTGGTACTGGTATTGCATACTATTGTCTATGTTCTTTTACAGACACTCTCTTGAAATGAAAGCAGACTAACACCTTTTTTCCACTCAAAGACAGTAGCAGGGGTGAAAACAATTGTATTTGGACTGCCTCATTTAAGGATCACAGTTGGAAACATATTAAGGAAGGAAAAAGCAGAAAGGTCTTAAAATGTGAAAGGAAGTGTAGTACTTCAATAGATCATAGTGACCCACAGATTTATGATGCTCTGGTGTTTCAAGGGCCTGATCATATGTCTGCACAAGAGAAGAGAACTCCTAATCAGGTATACATCATATTTCTTATGAAGTCTCTCTACCACAGAGGTTTCATCAAGGGGCTAAATACTTTAATTGGTCAGGTACCTAGGGTTTGAAATCTGATGTCCAAACACCTTATTCCATTATAACAAAGAAGCCTATTGGCAGAACCTGTAATACATCTAGATTTGTCCTTCTTCAAATGAAGCCCAAAAAGAACCATACTGACGTATCAGGTGGCCAGTAAAAACTGGCAGATAAAGATTGTACTTGTCATTTGAGAATTCTGCCTGCAAAGACTAAATCACATAAAAGGTTTTCCATCCACTTTACTTTGGCATAGTGCCAGTGCTCGTTGGAGGTATGTTAGCAGACAATTATTCAGTAAAACTTCCCCCTGGTTCATATATTGATGTACATAACTGTACATCAGTAAAGAAACTAACTTGACATACCTGAACATTAATGACACAGCCTACCTTGTATATCATAAATGGAGGGTCTCCTATGAAGCCCCAATTAGAAATCCAGATTGACTGGGTTCTGTCTGCCCAAAATGATGGCTATCTAATTGATGAAGTTAAAGTTGATATTGGCAATGGAAGAAAGCAAAGATGATTGAATGAATGTTTTTGTTAATCTTCAATCTAAGAACGATAATTGATATATCCTATTTCAAGTGTTCACAGAAATAATGGTAAAGGATCAGTTTCTAGTACATCACCTCATGCTATTTTAACAGTTTTCAGCTAGGTCCGCGATTATGCAGCTCTCCGGCTACACAAAACTGGACAGCAAAGCTCTTGGCAGACCTGCCACTTCTGTGACAGAGAAACCCAGGAAGGATGATAAACCAGTGTCACAATTGGCTAAGTTCAAACTGCAGAAGACAACTGTATCTGAGACTTCACAGCCCAGGGAAGTGACACTGAGTAAGGAGTCCATGAGGTGCAATCTGGCTCCTAAGAAGACTAAGGCTCTATCTAACTCTAGTGATGGGGATGAGCTGAAGCCATCCTTTACGAAGCCAGGACCTCTGATTATGACAGATATTCTAAGGTCAGCCATAAAGGCGGTTCCTAACCATTCCGCTCCTGCAGCGGCTGGAGGTCCCAGCAATTCACAGCGAGAGAAACCTCTCATAAGTCTGGGAAGACAGTGGTCTCACCTTGAGCTCATCCCAAGACAAGTGCTATTGGTGCAGGACCTGATTTTGGTGGATCCGGGACTACAACGGCTTCAGGTAAAACTTTGAGCAAAGTGAAAGACTTCCTTCGGGTGGCTTCTCTGGCTGCACCCACCAACAACTTAGGGACAAAGATGTGGAAGGGAGAAATCCTTTAGAATGTAAGTGACAAGCCGACTGACTGGCTACCCAGTGGTTGGTGAGCCAATCACATCTAAAGGTATATGAGATCACATCTAAATCTCAAACTGGAATATGCATTTCCTGGAGCAGTTATTGTACAACTATAATTGCTCTGAATTAGTACACACATTTTTACAGGCATCAAGATTGCAAAACAAAGAAGAGGATACAATTAATGTAATCATAGCATTAAATGGAAAATGTCAGAATATTTCATTTGGTACTGGTATTGCATACTATTGTCTATGTTCTTTTACAGACACTCTCTTGAAATGAAAGCAGACTAACACCTTTTTTCCACTCAAAGACAGTAGCAGGGGTGAAAACAATTGTATTTGGACTGCCTCATTTAAGGATCACAGTTGGAAACATATTAAGGAAGGAAAAAGCAGAAAGGTCTTAAAATGTGAAAGGAAGTGTAGTACTTCAATAGATCATAGTGACCCACAGATTTATGATGCTCTGGTGTTTCAAGGGCCTGATCATATGTCTGCACAAGAGAAGAGAACTCCTAATCAGGTATACATCATATTTCTTAAGGAGTCTCTCTACCACAGAGGTTTCATCAAGGGGCTAAATACTTTAATTGGTCAGGTACCTAGGGTTTGAAATCTGATGTCCAAACACCTTATTCCATTATAACAAAGAAGCCTATTGGCAGAACCTGTAATACATCTAGATTTGTCCTTCTTCAAATGAAGCCCAAAAAGAACCATACTGACGTATCAGGTGGCCAGTAAAAACTGGCAGATAAAAATTGTACTTGTCATTTGAGAATTCTGCCTGCAAAGACTAAATCACATAAAAGGTTTTCCATCCACTTTACTTTGGCATAGTGCCAGTGCTCGTTGGAGGTATGTTAGCAGACAATTATTCAGTAAAACTTCCCCCTGGTTCATATATTGATGTACATAACTGTACATCAGTAAAGAAACTAACTTGACATACCTGAACATGAATGACACAGCCTACCTTGTATATCATAAATGGAGGGTCTCCTATGAAGCCCCAATTAGAAATCCAGATTGACTGGGTTCTGTCTGCCCAAAATGATGGCTATCTAATTGATGAAGTTAAAGTTGATATTGGCAATGGAAGAAAGCAAAGATGATTGAATGAATGTTTTTGTTAACCTTAAATCTAAGAACGATAATTGATATATCCTATTTCAAGTGTTCACAGAAATAATGGTAAAGGATCAGTTTCTAGTACATCACCTCATGCTATTTTAACAGTTTTCAGCTAGGTCCGCGATTATGCAGCTCTCCGGCTACACAAAACTGGACAGCAAAGCTCTTGGCAGACCTGCCACTTCTGTGACAGAGAAACCCAGGAAGGATGATAAACCAGTGTCACAATTGGCTAAGTTCAAACTGCAGAAGACAACTGTATCTGAGACTTCACAGCCCAGGGAAGTGACACTGAGTAAGGAGTCCATGAGGTGCAATCTGGCTCCTAAGAAGACTAAGGCTCTATCTAACACTAGTGATGGGGATGAGCTGAAGCCATCCTTTACGAAGCCAGGACCTCTGATTATGACAGATATTCTAAGGTCAGCCATAAAGGCGGTTCCTAACCATTCCGCTCCTGCAGCGGCTGGAGGTCCCAGCAATTCACAGCGAGAGAAACCTCTCATAAGTCTGGGAAGACAGTGGTCTCACCTTGAGCTCATCCCAAGACAAGTGCTATTGGTGCAGGACCTGATTTTGGTGGATCCGGGACTACAACGGCTTCAGGTAAAACTTTGAGCAAAGTGAAAGACTTCCTTCGGGTGGCTTCTCTGGCTGCACCCACCAACAACTTAGGGACAAAGATGTGGAAGGGAGAAATCCTTTAGAATGTAAGTGACAAGCCGACTGACTGGCTACCCAGTGGTTGGTGAGCCAATCACATCTAAAGGTATATGAGATCACATCTAAATCTCAAACTGGAATATGCATTTCCTGGAGCAGTTATTGTACAACTATAATTGCTCTGAATTAGTACACACATTTTTACAGGCATCAAGATTGCAAAACGAAGAAGAGGATACAATTAATGTAATCATAACATTAAATGGAAAATGTCAGAATATTTCATTTGGTACTGGTATTGCATACTATTGTCTATGTTGTTTTACAGACACTCTCTTGAAATGAAAGCAGACTAACACCTTTTTTCCACTCAAAGACAGTAGCAGGGGTGAAAACAATTGTATTTGGACTGCCTCATTTAAGGATCACAGTTGGAAACATATTAAGGAAGGAAAAAGCAGAAAGGTCTTAAAATGTGAAAGGAAGTGTAGTACTTCAATAGATTATAGTGACCCACAGATTTATGATGCTCTGGTGTTTCATGGGCATGATCATATGTCTGCACAAGAGAAGAGAACTCCTAATCAGGTATACATCATATTTCTTATGAAGTCTCTCTACCACAGAGGTTTCATCAAGGGGCTAAATACTTTAATTGGTCAGGTACCTAGGGTTTGAAATCTGATGTCCAAACACCTTATTCCATTATAACAAAGAAGCCTATTGGCAGAACCTGTAATACATCTAGATTTGTCCTTCTTCAAATGAAGCCCAAAAAGAACCATGCTGACGTATCAGGTGGCCAGTAAAAACTGGCAGATAAAAATTGTACTTGTCATTTGAGAATTCTGCCTGCAAAGACTAAATCACATAAAAGGTTTTCCATCCACTTTACTTTGGCATAGTGCCAGTGCTCGTTGGAGGTATGTTAGCAGACAATTATTCAGTAAAACTTCCCCCTGGTTCATATATTGATGTACATAACTGTACATCAGTAAAGAAACTAACTTGACATACCTGAACATGAATGACACAGCCTACCTTGTATATCATAAATGGAGGGTCTCCTATGAAGCCCCAATTAGAAATCCAGATTGACTGGGTTCTGTCTGCCCAAAATGATGGCTATCTAATTGATGAAGTTAAAGTTGATATTGGCAATGGAAGAAAGCAAAGATGATTGAATGAATGTTTTTGTTAATCTTCAATCTAAGAACGATAATTGATATATCCTATTTCAAGTGTTCACAGAAATAATGGTAAAGGATCAGTTTCTAGTACATCACCTCATGCTATTTTAACAGTTTTCAGCTAGGTCCGCGATTATGCAGCTCTCCGGCTACACAAAACTGGACAGCAAAGCTCTTGGCAGACCTGCCACTTCTGTGACAGAGAAACCCAGGAAGGATGATAAACCAGTGTCACAATTGGCTAAGTTCAAACTGCAGAAGACAACTGTATCTGAGACTTCACAGCCCAGGGAAGTGACACTGAGTAAGGAGTCCATGAGGTGCAATCTGGCTCCTAAGAAGACTAAGGCTCTATCTAACTCTAGTGATGGGGATGAGCTGAAGCCATCCTTTACGAAGCCAGGACCTCTGATTATGACAGATATTCTAAGGTCAGCCATAAAGGCGGTTCCTAACCATTCCGCTCCTGCAGCGGCTGGAGGTCCCAGCAATTCACAGCGAGAGAAACCTCTCATAAGTCTGGGAAGACAGTTGTCTTACCTGGGGCTCATCCCAAGACAAGTGCTATTGGTGCAGGACCTGATTTTGGTGGATCCGGGACTACAACGGCTTCAGGTAAAACTTTGAGCAAAGTGAAAGACTTCCTTCGGGTGGCTTCTCTGGCTGCACCCACCAACAACTTAGGGACAAAGATGTGGAAGGGAGAAATCCTTTAGAATGTAAGTGACAAGCCGACTGACTGGCTACCCAGTGGTTGGTGAGCCAATCACATCTTAAGGTATATGAGATCACATCTAAATCTCAAACTGGAATATGCATTTCCTGGAGCAGTTATTGTACAACTATAATTGCTCTGAATTAGTACACACATTTCTACAGGCATCAAGATTGCAAAACGAAGAAGAGGATACAATTAATGTAATCATAGCATTAAATGGAAAATGTCAGAATATTTCATTTGGTACTGGTATTGCATACTATTGTCTATGTTGTTTTACAGACACTCTCTTGAAATGAAAGCAGACTAACACCTTTTTTCCACTCAAAGACAGTAGCAGGGGTGAAAACAATTGTATTTGGACTGCCTCATTTAAGGATCACAGTTGGAAACATATTAAGGAAGGAAAAAGCAGAAAGGTCTTAAAATGTGAAAGGAAGTGTAGTACTTCAATAGATTATAGTGACCCACAGATTTATGATGCTCTGGTGTTTCATGGGCGTGATCATATGTCTGCACAAGAGAAAAGAACTCCTAATCAGATATACATCATATTTCTTAAGGAGTTTCTCTACCTCAGAGGTTTCATCAAGGGAGCTAAATACTCTAATTGTTCAGGTACCTAGGGTTTGAAATCTGATGTCCAAACACCTTATTCCATTATAACAAAGAAGCCTATTGACAGAACCTGTAATACATCTAGATTTGTCCTTCTTCAAATGAAGCTCAAAAAGAACCATACTGACGTATCAGGTGGCCAGTAAAAACTGGCAGATAAAAATTGTACTTGTCATTTGAGAATTCTGCCTGCAAAGACTAAATCACATAAAATGTTTTCCATCCACTTCACTTTGGCATAGTGCCAGTGCTCGATGGAGGTATGTTAGCAGACGATTATTCAGTAATACCTTCCCCTAGTTCATATATTGATGTACATAACTGTACATCAGTAAAGAAACTAACTTGACATACCTGAATATGAATGACACAGCCTACCTTGTATATCATAAATGAAGGGTCTCCTATGAAGTTCCAATTAGAAATCCAGATTGACTGGGTTCTGTCTGCCCAAGATGATGGCTATATAATTGATGAAGTTAACCCTTTAAGGGCGGGTACCTGTGGCAATAGTATGTGGTAAAGGGCGGGTACAAGGGCTAATGTATACCACCTGGGAGTGGGAAGTATCAGGCCTTTTGTGAAAGTTCAATAGTTTAGGATGTGATAAAATATGCAATCATTAACCTCAATGTTCATTTCACCCAGAATCATTACCTGGGTGTTGCATCTATATTCTGTGAACATTTCATGACTATATATCCAATATTTCCTATTTTATTCCACAAAAACGAAATTCTGCAAGTTTAAGAAAATGATGCCTGTTGGCATCACCCGCCCCAGCACAGATGATGCCATATGGCATCATCCCGCCCTAGCACGGTTGGTGCCATATGGCATCACCTGCCGTGAATGGGTTAAAGTTGATATTGGCAATGGAAGAGAGCAAAGATGATTGAATGAATGTTTTTGTTAATCTTCAATCTAAGAAGGATGATTAATATATCCTATTTTAACTGTTCACAGAAATAACGGTAAAGGATCAGTTTCTAGTTCATCACCTCATGCTATTTTAACAGTTTTCAGTTAGGTCCAGGATTGTGCAGCTCTCCAGCTACACAAAACTGGACAGCAAAGCTCTAGGCAGACCTGCCACTTCTGTGACAGAGAAACCCAGGAAGAATGATAAACCAGTGTCACAATTGGCTAAGTTCAAACTGCAGAAGACAACTGAACCTGAGACTTCACAGTCCTGGGAAGTGACACTGAGTAAGGAGTCCATGAGGTGCAATCTGGCTCCTAAGACGACTAAGGCTCTATCTAACTCTAGTGATGGGGATCAGCCCAGGTCACCCTTTACAAAGCAGGGACCTCTGACTATGGCAGACATTCTAAGGTCAGCCATAAAGGCGGTTCCTAACCATTCCGCTCCTGCAGCGGCTGGAGGTCCCTGCAATTCACAGCGAGAGAAACCTCACGTAAGTCTGGGAAGACAGTTGTCTTACCTGGGGCTCATCCCAAGACAAGTGCTATTGGTGCAGGACCTGATTTTGGTGGATCTGGGACAACAACGGCTTCAGGTAAAACTTTGAGCAAAGTGAAAGACTTCCTTCGGGTGGCTTCTCTGGCTGCACCCACCAACAACTTAGGGACAAAGATGTGGAAGGGAGAAATCCTTTAGAATGTAAGTGACAAGCCGACTGACTGGCTACCCAGTGGTTGGTGAGCCAATCACATCTAAAGGTATATGAGATCACATCTAAATCTCAAACTGGAATATGCATTTCCTGGAGCAGTTATTGTACAACTATAATTGCTCTGAATTAGTACACACATTTTTACAGGCATCAAGATTGCAAAACAAAGAAGAAGATACAATTAATGTAATCATAGCATTAAATGGAAAATGTCAGAATATTTCATTTGGTAATGGTATGGCATACCATTGTCTATGTTGTTTTACAGACACTCTCTTGAAATGAAAGCAGACTAACACCCTTTGTTCCACTCAAAGACAGTAGCAGGGGTGAAAACAATTGTATTTGTACTGCCTCATTTAAGGATCACAGTTGGAAACATATTAAGGAAGGAAAAAGCAGAAAGGTCTTAAAATGTGAAAGGAAGTATAATACTTCAATAGATCATAGTGACCCACAGATTTATGATGCTCTGGTGTTTCAAGGGCCTGATCATATGTCTGCACAAGAGAAGAGAACTCCTAATCAGGTATACATCATATTTCTTAAGGAGTCTCTCTACCACAGAGGTTTCATCAAGGGGCTAAATACTTTAATTGGTCAGGTACCTAGGGTTTGAAATCTGATGTCCAAACACCTTATTCCATTATAACAAAGAAGCCTATTGGCAGAACCTGTAATACATCTAGATTTGTCCTTCTTCAAATGAAGCACAAAAGGAACCATACAGACGCACTGACATATCAGTTGGCCAGTAAAAACTGGCAGATAAAGATTTTACTTGTCATTTGAGAATTCTGCCTGCAAAGACTACATCACATAAAATGTTTTCCATCCACTTCACTTTGGCATAGTGCCAGTGCTCGTTGGAGGTATGTTAGCAGACGATTATTCAGTAATACTTTCCCCTAGTTCATATACTGATGTACATAACTGTACATCAGTAAAGAAACTAACTTGACATACCTGAACATAAATTACACAGCCTACCTTGTACATCATAAATGGAGGATCTCCTATGAAGCTCCAATTAGAAATCCAGATTGACTGGGTTCTGTTTGCCCAAGATGATGGCTATCTAATTGATGAAGTTAAAGTTGATATTGGCAATGGAAGAAAGCAAAGATGATTGAATGAATGTTTTTGTTAATCTTCAATCTAAGAACAATAATTGATATATCCTATTTCAAGTGTTCAGAGAACTAACGGTAAAGGATCAGTTTCTAGTACATCACCTCATGCTATTTTAACAGTTTTCAGCTAGGTCCACGATTATGCAGCTCTCCAGCTACACAAAACTGGACAGCAAAGCTCTAGGCAGACCTGCCACTTCTGTGACAGAGAAACCCAGGAAGAATGATAAACCAGTGTCACAATTGGCTAAGTTCAAACTGCAGAAGACAACTGAACCTGAGACTTCACAGTCCTGGGAAGTGACACTGAGTAAGGAGTCCATGAGGTGCAATCTGGCTCCTAAGACGACTAAGGCTCTATCTAACTCTAGTGATGGGGATCAGCCCAGGTCACCCTTTACAAAGCCAGGACCTCTGACTATGGCAGACATTCTAAGGTCAGCCATAAAGGCGGTTCCTAACCATTCCGCTCCTGCAACGGCTGGAGGTCCCAGCAATTCACAGCGAGAGAAACCTCACGTAAGTCTGGGAAGACAGTTGTCTTACCTGGGGCTCATCCCAAGACAAGTGCTATTGGTGCAGGACCTGATTTTGGTGGATCCGGGACTACAACGGCTTCGGGTAAAACGTTGAGGAAAGTGAAGGACTTCCTTCCGCTGGCTTCTCTGGCTGCACCCACCAACAACTTAGGGACAAAGATGTGGAAGGGAGAAATCCTTTAGAATGTAAGTGACAAGCCGACTGACTGGCTACCCAGTGGTTTGGGAGCCAATCACATCTTAAGGTATATGAGATCACATCTAAATCTCAAACTGGAATATGCATTTCCTGGAGCAGTTATTGTACAACTATAATTGCTCTGAATTAGTACACACATTTTTACAGGCATCAAGATTGCAAAACAAAGAAGAGGATACAATTAATGTAATCATAGCATTAAATGGAAAATGTCAGAATATTTCATTTGGTAATGGTATGGCATACCATTGTCTATGTTGTTTTACAGACACTCTCTTGAAATGAAAGCAGACTAACACCCTTTGTTCCACTCAAAGACAGTAGCAGGGGTGAAAACAATTGTATTTGTACTGCCTCATTTAAGGATCACAGTTGGAAACATATTAAGGAAGGAAAAAGCAGAAAGGTCTTAAAATGTGAAAGGAAGTGTAGTACTTCAATAGATCATAGTGACCCACAGATTTATGATGCTCTGGTGTTTCAAGGGCCTGATCATATGTCTGCACAAGAGAAGAGAACTCCTAATCAGGTATACATCATATTTCTTAAGGAGTTTCTCTACCTCAGAGGTTTCATCAAGGGGCTAAATACTTTAATTGGTCAGGTACCTAGGGTTTGAAATCTGATGTCCAAACACCTTATTCCATTATAACAAAGAAGCCTATTGGCAGAACCTGTAATACATCTAGATTTGTCCTTCTTCAAATGAAGCACAAAAGGAACCATACAGACGCACTGACATATCAGTTGGCCAGTATAAACTGGCAGATAAAAATTGTACTTGTCATTTGAGAATTCTGCCTGCAAAGACTAAATCACATAAAAGGTTTTCCATCCACTTTACTTTGGCATAGTGCCAGTGCTCGTTGGAGGTATGTTAGCAGACAATTATTCAGTAAAACTTCCCCCTGGTTCATATATTGATGTACATAACTGTACATCAGTAAAGAAACTAACTTGACATACCTGAACATGAATGACACAGCCTACCTTGTATATCATAAATGGAGGGTCTCCCATGAAGCCCCAATTAGAAATCCAGATTGACTGGGTTCTGTCTGCCCAAAATGATGGCTATCTAATTGATGAAGTTAAAGTTGATATTGGCAATGGAAGAAAGCAAAGATGATTGAATGAATGTTTTTGTTAATCTTCAATCTAAGAACGATAATTGATATATCCTATTTCAAGTGTTCACAGAAATAATGGTAAAGGATCAGTTTCTAGTACATCACCTCATGCTATTTTAACAGTTTTCAGCTAGGTCCGCGATTATGCAGCTCTCCAGCTACACAAAACTGGACAGCAAAGCTCTAGGCACAGACCTGCCACTTCTGTGACAGAGAAACCCAGGAAGAATGATAAACCAGTGTCACAATTGGCTAAGTTCAAACTGCAGAAGACAACTGAACCTGAGACTTCACAGTCCTGGGAAGTGACACTGAGTAAGGAGTCCATGAGGTGCAATCTGGCTCCTAAGACAACTAAGGCTCTATCTAACTCTAGTGATGGGGATCAGCCCAGGTCACCCTTTACAAAGCAGGGACCTCTGACTATGGCAGACATTCTAAGGTCAGCCATAAAGGCGGTTCCTAACCATTCCGCTCCTGCAACGGCTGGAGGTCCCAGCAATTCACAGCGAGAGAAACCTCACGTAAGTCTGGGAAGACAGTTGTCTTACCTGGGGCTCATCCCAAGACAAGTGCTATTGGTGCAGGACCTGATTTTGGTGGATCCGGGACTACAACGGCTTCGGGTAAAACTTTGAGCAAAGTGAAAGACTTCCTTCGGGTGGCTTCTCTGGCTGCACCCACCAACAACTTAGGGACAAAGATGTGGAAGGGAGAAATCCTTTAGAATGTGAGTGACAAGCCGACTGACTGGCTACCCAGTGGTTGGTGAGCCAATCACATCTTAAGGTATATGAGATCACATCTAAATCTCAAACTGGAATATGCATTTCCTGGAGCAGTTATTGTACAACTATAATTGCTCTGAATTAGTACACACATTTCTACAGGCATCAAGATTGCAAAACGAAGAAGAGGATACAATTAATGTAATCATAGCATTAAATGGAAAATGTCAGAATATTTCATTTGGTACTGGTATTGCATACCATTGTCTATGTTGTTTTACAGACACTCTCTTGAAATGAAAGCAGACTAACACCTTTTTTCCACTCAAAGACAGTAGCAGGGGTGAAAACAATTGTATTTGGACTGCCTCATTTAAGGATCACAGTTGGAAACATATTAAGGAAGGAAAAAGCAGAAAGGTCTTAAAATGTGAAAGGAAGTGTAGTACTTCAATAGATTATAGTGACCCACAGATTTATGATGCTCTGGTGTTTCATGGGCGTGATCATATGTCTGCACAAGAGAAAATAACTACTAATCAGATATACATCATATTTCTTAAGGAGTCTCTCTACCACAGAGGCTTCATCAAGGGAGCTAAATACTCTAATTGGTCAGGTACCTAGGGTTTGAAATCTGATGTCCAAACACCTTATTCCATTATAACAAAGAAGCCTATTGGCAGAACCTGTAATACATCTAGATTTGTCCTTCTTCAAATGAAGCTCAAAAAGAACCATACTGACGTATCAGGTGGCCAGTAAAAACTGGCAGATAAAAATTGTACTTGTCATTTGAGAATTCTGCCTGCAAAGACTAAATCACATAAAATGTTTTCCATCCACTTCACTTTGGCATAGTGCCAGTGCTCGATGGAGGTATGTTAGCAGACGATTATTCAGTAATACCTTCCCCTAGTTCATATATTGATGTACATAACTTTACATTAGTAAAAAAAACTAACTTGACATACCTGAACATGAATGACACAGCCTACCTTGCTTATCATTGCTGATATTCATGTAGTATAAAGATTGAAAAAAAAAAAATAATAATAAAAATAAATGGAGCGTCTCCTATGATGTTCCAATTAGAAATCCAGATTGGGTTCTGTCTGCCCAAGACTTCAAAATACATCACCGACTACCCAAGGAGTATTGACTTGGACAAATCTTGGCATCTGAGCACTCAGTGTGATAGCCATCTAATTGATGAAGTGAAAGTTGATATTAGGAGTATGAGGCGAACAGCTTGAGCGACTGCTGCTAGACAGATGGTTCCAGTGGCTCAACAGCTACCATGAAACCATCAAATTCACAATAGAAACCTCGACCAACTCCATAGCTTTCCTCGACATGAAAATCGAGAAAGAAACAGGAGGAAAACTGGTGAGTGATCTCTACACAAAACGAACAGATAGGAACACCTTTCTTAGGTACAACTCGGCACACCCACCGACACAGAAGAAAAGTATCCCATAATCGCAAATTGCTGAGAGTAAAGAGGATATGTTCCTGCACAAGGGACTATGAGAAACAAGCCCAAATCAAGATAAGACAGTTCAAGGACAGAGGTTATCCTGAACAAGTACTAAAAGAATACAAACTAAAAGTCGACCAATTAGACAGATCGACGATCATGAACAAAAACAACCAGGACAAGGTTCCACAAAAGGAGGACAAGACCTTCCTAATCAGCATCTACCACCAGGGCAGAAATGCACTACCAGAAATAGTCCAGAAAAACTGGCAAATCCTAGGTAAATCAACCACCACAAAACCCCTATACGAGAGCAAACTCACCAGGGGATACAGGAGACCCAAAAACCTATGGGACTACCTGGTTCGAGCAAGAACGATCTACAACCCAACACACGAGGTAGAGAAGAAGGAAAACTCAAATGAGTGCAAAACAAAAAATTGCAAGTACTGCAATATAATTGATAGATCTGAAAAAATCATAAGCAATACCACCGGAAGAGAACATACACTGAAACATAATGTGACATGCAACAGTTCAAATCTGGTGTATTGCATCACGTGCAAAAGATGCTAAACACAATATGTGGGGCAAACGAAACGGAAGATCAAAGAAAGAATGAGAGAATACTTGTGTTCGGTCAAACACAAAAGCAAGATCAGTGAAGTACCGAATCACTTTAATGATGGAGACCACAAGGATGGGGAAGACATAGAGTTCAGCGTCTAAGACTTTGTTTATAGACACCCAGATAGCAAGGCGGCCAAACAACTGAGACTGAAGATCGAGTATAACTGGATCCTTAGACTCAGAAGCCAGGCTCCTTCGGGGATGAACACCATGGATAATAGATATGGATAAAATACCCCTTCCGAATGCCACGTCAAAAATATTTTCCGACCGAAAGCTTTCAGAGATTCCACCAGATCAAGTAACGCACACGAGAAAGAATTTTTTTTATCCAATCTGAAAGTTGATATTGGCCATGGAAGAAAGCAAAGATGATTGAATGAATGTTTTTGTTAATCTTCAATCTAAGAAGGACGATTAATATATCCTATTTCAAGTGTTCACAGAAATAATGGTGAAGGATCAGTTTCTAGTACATCACCTCATGCTACCTTAACAGTTTCCAGTTTGTCATACTCATTTTGTACGGAGTCCACAGCATGTTAAGAGGTTCCTCTGCGTGGTCCTCTATAGAGAGCAGACCCCTTAGAACCTCATGAAAGTGGCAGTAGGTTTTTCGGAACACTCTCGGTGGTTGAATAAGGGAGCTCGGGCGTATATATGTGAATTAGGCGCCTACCGATGAGGCATATACACACGGGGAATAGGACACCCTTGTATACGCAAAAGCATACCTATATATACGCCATTGGCATTCATATGTAAAGTGGTTAGTTTCACGCAGTGCAGCCACGAGCCTCTGTGTGAAGTAAGAACTTCTTCACTGCACCTTCACCAAGAGAACTCACTCTGCAATATATCATTCGGGTTAACCAAACCTCAGAATTCAACACAAGTTAATCTTCACAACAAAAAACACCATATACAAAGAAACCAAATGCTATAAAGCCCATGATTGTGAGAGCAAGGGTCTTCTTTATGGAAGTAGGTATTCCAATAATGAGAATCAAGTCGAAGAAACATTAGAACTTCCTTCATGGAAATAAAATGCCACTCATCATTTTTGGCCTGCGAAATGAGAGGGTAAAACTACTGGAATGTATTTGCTAAAGTCTAATACACATTTACCGATTCAGGTTTGAACAAGCTTTGTACCCAGCTAGAAAAAGTAGCCGAATGGTGCAAAGGTGTGAAGTACACCAGTCTCAGGTTCATCTGTCCCATCGTGTGAATCCCACATAAGAATGGCTCCCCTGAGATAAATCATCATTCCGACAAAGGTACATCAATGTTCCGAAATCGGTAGATGTGTATTGGGCTTCAGGAATAGGAAAGCCTCAGAGTTGTTATAAACAATGGTTGGGATATTAGTGAGTTTACGTACCACCGCATTGCCCCGCATCCAGAGTAAAAGTGACATGGATTTCCACATGCCAGATAGGCCTACACAGGAACCGGTAGCAAGACCAGTAGACTTGAGTGAAGATTGGAAAGCTACTTCCCTATAGGGCCAGAATAAAAAAAAGTAGTAGTAAAAGGTTTGATTACTTGAGGACTAGATAATCTCACCCCGGTACAAGTATGACACTATTAAGTATCTACGGTAGACTGGGTTAAGGTGATGTGCCTTTTCGGCCATGTCTCAAGGCACATCTTACAATTCACAACTACTCCGCCTGGTAATTTTTAGATATTCACATTTATTCAATTAGATTGGTTCTTTGTAGTATATTCAAAAATGAAATGAGCATTATTTAAATTATGTCTATAATGACCTAACCCAATGGGTAAAATAGGCCTATTTTCATTCGTTTAATCTAAATAGGAAATGTAATAAAAAAATATGATTTTCTTCAATTCGCTCAAAAATTAACGAAGATGGCGTGTAGTTTGCTAAAACTTAAATATGGAGTATCATACATTTACTACATTCTGTGAAAGTTTCTTTGTAAAAAGCAACTTTTTCCGAATTTCTATATATTCCATTATGATAACATTATTGCACAAATCAAAAATTAACATAGTGACCCCTGATTTTTAAGTTGGATATATATTCCATAATTCTTTGAGATAATCATATCAAATTTTAAGGATAATAACATGGGTCTTATTTTATTTTTCGATATGCCTTTAAGTGTGTTTACAGAAACCGGATCAGTGTTTGGAAGTAGTATACCGACTGACATTTAACAGCCAAAGAACTAGCATTACCCTTATTAGTATTATATATATCAGATATGAGAACCAAAGTGATTGCCACTCTTGCCGATTCAGGACAAATAAATCGTCGGCCCTTTTATTAACAATGGAAACAATAATTCAAACAATGATTTAATTCAGCTGATTCAAGACAAATAAATCGTCGGCCCTTTCATTAACAATGTAAACAATAATTCAAACAATGATTTAAACAAATTTAAACAATAATTTGATAAAAATAAAGAATTTTCAAGTGTACACGGAGGCACACGTACCCAATTGCAGACAAAGACCATGTGAAAACCCGCCAACTATAGCATGTGACCTGATTAATATTCATGTCCTCCGAAATATACATCAATATAATGATATCATGATGATATGTAAGTTAGGTACTGGAGCCGTTGGAAGATGGATGGTTGTTTCCAACAAAACGTTTCACTCCAGTATAAATAAGAATCCAGTTTTCTGCATCTTATCAAGGACATTTGCAGCTTTAAATTGATATAAAGTTTGAGTTTGTATGACAACTCCTTCATTATGCAATAAATCATGACAGTCTGAAAATGGGTAAAAATGGTTAAAAAAAACAAAAAACAACAATACCATAAGTGTCATAATATTAAATATTACATTTTCAGCATATGGAAAGCAACTTTTCCTGTGAGCTGTATCTGTTTTCTATACCATACACAATTTTGGTGGGTATCTGGGTATTTTTTCCTGGATTTTTCACAGGTCTGACAAAAATGGGTTTGTCACTTTTTCGTGTGGAACGTCCGAAACGCCATTTTCGTACTTATAAAATGGTATCTAATTTCACGCCTATTACACAACTAACACTTCCTATATACTTCCTAAGGTGTTGTGCAATTATAAGTAAAGTTACAGCCTTATCCATCCAGTATTAGGTGAGTGAGCACAGATGGAAAACCACTTACCTGTTTTTATACTGAACCACCTTTCGCCCGTGACACCGAATGTTTTCGTCAATATTTCTCGAATGCTCTAATATTCACTTCTGTGGTTTTTTACACTTGAAGTATATGCTATTTTGCATATCTTGCCTAAAAATCATAAAGATTCAATCTCTTGGGGACGTGTGAGGAAGGAATTTGTAAATTTTCAGAAAATACGGAACGGCCGAAACTTTTTTTGGGGAAACCATTCCTTCCGCCATAACTTTCGAATTGGCGCGTAAAACCGTTACACCAGCCTCTTGCATCATCCAGTGCCACATGAGGTAAGGCAGACATTTTTTTCTCTCCGAAATATTGACTATTTTTGCTTAGTCTGTGTGTTTTATGTTCTATAATTCGTCCGAAACTTGGTGAACGTACCCTAGAAAGTGGTGAAGTATGTATTTAGTGAATGTTTCTTTGCTTTTTTTGGTATTTCGGCATTTTTCAACTTGTGCCCGTTCCTCGCACGTGGTGGTTGGGCGACAAACGGGAGTTTTTCTTTGTCTTTCGGTCGATAGCTTTGAACCTTACCCAAGAAATGGAACGGGCGAAACAATGTCAATGGTTTTATCAAATGTGCTTTTCTTCCGTCCCTGTGCACGGTGTGAAACATGCAGATGTTTAATAGTGTAAAAAACATGTTGCTTTTCACATTTAGATAGCTATTTGGTCATTTGCGGAGATAGGGTTCTGGCCAGATGGGTTTGACAAGGTTTTGCCCGTTCCTTTTTTTCAAATTTGACTTTTCAATTGAGCCTTTCACAAATATTTGTCTCTGCATTTCTCAAACTTTGCAACCCACATGTACTTCTTAACATGTTCTATGCGGGAAATAGCTAGATTATATGAATTAAAAGGTTTAGAGTGTATTTAACTCCGATAAAGGTTAGACTTACGCCCGTTCCGGCGAAACATTTTAGACGTTCCAGCAAAATTCATATCGCCTGCTACAACCTTGCATTTTAACCTATTCTCTCATGCTTAGTATCATTTTGTAGGTAAAACAATGTAGAATATTTGTATTGTACTTATGTTTGTGAATTTATTGAATTTTCTCACGTTTTGGGTTGATTTATTTCGGACGTTCCGTTTTGTACAATATGTTCAATATAGCACTGTTACTATGGCATTACGAAGACCAAAATATGTGTGGAGGTGCGCATTATTATACTACACAATAATATAGCACAGTTTTTAAATTTAGAAATTTTTTTTTTTCACTTTTTTTAGTCTTGTTCTATTGTACATTATTTCTCATTTTTTTCATGCTCAGACTTAGTATTTCCATTTCTTTTTTTTTCAGATTCAGCACTATACATCCCCGCCCTCCAAACCTTAATTCTAGCCCCCCCCCCACCCGACCCCAGCAGGATGAGGCCCCTCAAACCCAATAAGGACTCTGTGCGACAGTGGAGGCAGCGTAAGCGTTTAGACCTGGCTTGGCTTCAGAAAGAGCGGACGAGGAAGAGGGAATGCCGGGCTCGACTGAAAGCCTCCCAAGATGTGGCTGCGCAGGAGCAGCCAAAAGAAGACGTTCCTCCCCACTCCCTTCCACCGCTTCCACACCCACACCCACAAGAAAAAAAACAAAAAAAAACAAAAAAAGTTCTTCCTCCCCAACCTCCTGCACTCCCCCTGCCCCTACTACCACCACCCCTGAACCCACCACCCCGCAAGACAAGGCCCATGCTACCCCCACCCTTGAACCCACCACCCCTTCCACGGACACACCCCTCCCCTCGGCCTCATCCTGCACCATCAAACCCTTTACCTTCTACCGCAAAGCCTCTGCCCCTACCCCTCCTCCTCCCAAGTCCCCTCCCCCTCAGACCACAGCCGGCAACTCAACACCACCTTCTGCCGGTAGGACAACCCAAATTGAGGAGTTGGCGTAAGTATTCTATGTTAATGTAGTTTGTAGTCACTTTTTACTATGTACACACATTTAGAATTGTAGATTTATTACACTGTACTGCAGCTGCTACATGATAGGTAGAAATGAATTGGTGTTGGGAGATTGCATCATATTGTTAAGCTGTGTCTACACGTACATGTACATGTATGTATGGATGTGCAATTATAATATTATTATTTATCTCTTCACTCCATGTGAACAGATAACAGTGAAAACTTTTTCCAGTGTGCATATTGTTCAAGATTGCAGGTGTTGGGAGCATGTTACTTTTAAGATGTATCTCGATGTAGATTTTCTTTTGACTTCCAGGGCTGTTGTCGGACGGTGCTGCGAGAAAAAGGCGCCCCAGTAAAAAAGTCATCTCAGCATAGCCGTGAGTTTTCAATTCTGACATTTAAGCATTCTATGCACGATTTGCATGACATGTATTTGTTAAGCTTTTGCATGGTGTGAATTATGTAAATACACAAGACATACAGTTATTCTTCTAATTCAAGAGGTTTCTAATTCATTGATGTATAAATTATATAGATTATCTCCCCATAAATTATATAGATTAAACTATTAATTAATCATGTATGAGTGAACCAAGTGAAAGTAATATTATTTTCAATTAGAGATTATTTCTGGAATGGAAAAACAATAACTTTAAACAATATTTCTGGAAATGAGATAAATAATTATTTACAATTTCTATAATTAATTAGACAAGTTATAGTTACGGAATATCGTAGAAATTTTGTGAATACCACAATGAGAAGCCATGCTGTAATGGAAGACCACTTCGTAGAGCTCAATTTCTTTGGTTTTTAACCTGGTCTCTCAATTTATCCTACCCCTAATATAAAATCCCATAGGCTTAGCAATGAATTCCGTATACCACGCTGACTGGCATACGGACGTTATTTCATAATAATATCTCCTAATGATAATTTAGCGCCTTTGGATCAATAATCAGGTGAAATATGAAATAATAGCTCACATATAGGCCATTTTGTGTTGGCGATTCCGGAAATCGCTGCGTTTCTCGCTTGGTGTGTCTCCGGCTTAAACGTCGAGGATCTTGAACAGCTTAGATACTTAAATTTAGCAAAAATAATGTACAGGGGGTCACACATGTTGTCAAATGGAAGAACTGGTGTACCAGAATTTGATCATAAAAACTTTGAAACAAAAAAAAAGTTAAACGGGTCTCCAAAAAACCTCTTTCTACCAGAAAAGCCCTCTCTGGCAAGAATATCAAACATGTTTGATATTATCGCTCATGGAATGTACTGGCGATTTTTGAACTTGCCTACATCCCAGTCGCTCTCATATCCCAGCGAGTAGAGGACACACCAAGCGACACCTTATCTAGTGGCGTATATACGTGTCCATGGTGCGGTCTTATATACGTCATATATACGCCTGATTCTGTTTATTTACGCCACCATCCCCGTCATAACTATAATCCATAATTAAACAAGTCATTAGATACCTCATCATCGTTACCCTCGATATAAACCCTGCATATCTACCACCGCCTCCGCTATGCGATACCATACATACCTTACATAATATACAAAATCACGTCAAACCGGCAACTACTTATTTTTGTATACCACGAATGTAATAACTTGGGCTGTGAACTTTTGTAATTCAGCAGACCCACAATATGTCCATAGTCTCCAAATACATACCTTTATCCTTCCCCTAATAAAAACACCCATAGGCTTAACATTGGCCGTCCGTATTCGGGCGAGTATGCAGAAAAATAAAATTTATCGCTCTAGTGGAATACATTTGCGAAATGACGTTATGTGAAAAATGACCAATGAGCGAGCAAGACGAGCGATAGCGACAGTATCAACAAGCACACATTATGGAGTTTTATGTTATTTCCTAATATTCTGAAGTAATATAGACAGGGTAGGATGAATTCTATTCTCCTAAGTACTGACTCTTTTCTAATTGTACATGTACATATATATAGAAGGTAAGATAGTTAGACAGTACTAGGATCGTGTTATCGATATATTTGTTTTTGGAAGTAAGTATTACCACTGCACGAAAACTACCAGTTTATATATGTATGTACACCCGGCGTACATAGGTATGATTTTTTTGTATACAAGGTACTCATATTTTCCGTTGTATATACGCATCATCTATAGACGTGTAAAATGTATACGACCCGCGTACACGATATTTCTCTTCATATACGCTTTTCGGTAAATACAGCCACTACGCTGACGTCTAGAAAATTAAACGTGTCAATATACAGCCGATACATGTACTTAAGCGGTGGCTTCGATATAAAAAAGAACTGGTGGTTTTCGCGCAGTGTACACTTGCTGGGTCAAGATAGTAAACAGGTCAAGTGCTGCTTTCTAATCCAGGATAGATAAAATGATTTTTTTTTAAAGGAAACTAAAGGTGTATTATATCAGTAAACCAGAAGCAGATAAAACTTACCTGAGCGATAATATGAGAAAACTGTATTCCTGTGGGTGAATTTTCATTTTACCGAACCCCTGTCCCCGGGCGTTATAACCGAGGTCGTAGACCGAGGTTTTAAAGGCCGGAGGACAGGGGTGAGGTGAAATAACAATTCAAACACAGGTATACGGATTTCTTCTTATTATATACCTTGAAATAATTACAATATTGTCAATAATTAAGCCGTAGCAGCCGTTTCTAGACCCATTTGGGCACACCAAAGATGAACCGAACTATAGGATACGCTCCACCCTTCAAATTCCCCATGTTATATAGTTATAATTTAGTGTATAGTGAGATTCAGTAGTCTCCATAAGATCAGTTTTAATGCTTTTTAGGGTGATTCCTTCAGTAGTTGCCTGTAATTTCGTAATTTACTCGTGTCTTTGGCTGCCTTCCCGTACTTTTTTTTTTTTTTTTTTTTTTTTTAAACGCCGTACTTTTCCGTACCTGTGAAGAGAGTCAGTGCACACTTAGCCCTTAAATTCCAATAGTTCATAGAAACGTCCTAGGAGGTCAATTCAGATTTATGCAACAAGGCCTGTGTGTGTAGTTATCTTCACCAGGCAGTAGCAGAGCAAAAACAGTTGCATAAATTTAAGGCCATGCTCCATTGCGCCGATCCACTGGAGATTGATCTGGTCACCGACCGATGAGTTCCCTGTTGCCGATAGTGGAGCTGTAGTGGAGCTAGAGTCCCGACCCCCCCCCCCCCCCCCCACACATCTGCATTACTTTAGATCAAATAAATAATTGCATAAAAAAAAGTATTTTTTTGCCACTCACTCAATGCTAAGCCTATGGCCTTTTACTAGGCATAGGATAAGTATTTAGCACTGCATCGAGAATCGTATAAATAGACAATACTCCACGAGTTTGAATGCACCACATTTGTCATCGAGGTGAATCCAACTGAGAATTACGGCACAGTTGAGTTGAGTATTGTTTATTTCACAATTTGAGTTTGCTTCTAAATCTATCTCAGCCAATTCATGGATATAAGAATAGCATCGCAATATCAGAATAATCCAAATTTCTTCCAAAGTCCAGTTAGGAACATATAAATCTCCATGTTGATGTCTTGCCTGCTCTCTGAAATCCTGGCGGCTGATTGGCCAGTCAATTATGACATCATCTTATATCACTCTGCCATGACCATGGCATAGTATTGTCACTTTACCTGGCTTATTGTTGTGTATGATATTTTAATGTTATCTCTGTGGCTAAACTTGTACAAGGGTTGAGATGAAGAATGTCATTAGAATACATCACAGGAGATACTACTACCATATTCCCATCTAGTCCAGTCAAAATAAGGTTTGACCGGCTACAAAAACCAATAGATTCACTTCTAGTGGCATTCACCTCAGAATGCCTCACATATTGCCAGAATGAAAATCGAAATTAATCCAAGTGGTGGAAGTAGGTCAAATTAGCATAAATCCAATATGGCCACCCTAAATAGGTAGCCCATGGCCGTTGGGTCAGGGGCAGTCATTGCTCCACCTGGCGCACTCCCCCTCTAATAGAGCTCCCTGCACTCCCCCTAGTGTATGCCACGTGAGCTATTAGGTCACGTGGCGCGGCATGCATCTGGACTCTCTCTCACTCTGCCTCTGTACTTCACAACGTACACACATACTTCTATTTTCTCCACTTTTTGGCCCAACGCTGTTCGCCGCACCGCATACTCCACGAGTATTGGACCGAGGACATTAGGTACAATCTACGGTTAATTTGAAGTTAGAGGCCAGGAGCAATGCCAAAAACATGTGCTACACCGAGCACCGAGCAGGCTCAGGAGGTGGATGAGTCCTCGAGCCCACCGAGGAACACGTGGACTCGGTATCGCAGGCTGGGAGTATAAAGTCATCGCGTCTGGTGGCCGTGGAGCGGGCCGTGGAGCACACTGACCAGGAGCACATGTTTAAGCACCTCCACCAAGTGTCTATAGACGCTCAGTCATGGCCGTGGGCTGGCGTTAGGAGGTGGTCGCAGTTCGTGTTCGACCAGATCAAGACAGGGAGATTAAGCTGGACCGACTACGGGCTCATTCAGGAGGAACGGGTTAGGTTGGCTATGACCACCTCCACACAGAACAATGGACCGGACAACACAGGAAAGAGCTGGTCAAGGGAGCTGCCATGCCAGCAGTTTAATTCCGAGAGAGGGTGTCGCCACAGAAGCCGGAAAGAGGACGGGCCCGTGAAATGGGTCCACATCTGTTCTTGCTGTGATTCTGTGGGGAAGCAGTGCGGGCATTCCCTACATGCCTGCAACCGAAAGCTTGGTTACACCATGGGGTACGAGAGCCAGCAGGCCCCAAAAGCAGCACCCTGCCGGGCGGCGCCAGGTGGCTACACCCCCCAAGCCGGATACACGCTGCGGGCGGCCGACCCTGGACCAGATATGCAGTACCAACACGGACTACCGCAGCCGGCAAAAAACGGCCACGGTGCACCCCGCGAGTGATCGGAGCGCACCCGGAGACAGATTGCACATGTGTACCCACCCCGAAGCTACATCGGAGCACGTGGCACCACCAGTGGGCGTCGCCCTCCACAACCGGACCAGTGTTAGTGTTACCGCGCCGCCTCCCTAACGCGATGTGCTGTAAGATCACCCTGCCCACTGATCTCCGACTACGGGCGTGGGAGGGTTACCTCACGGGGATGCCCGGAAAGGGGGAACTACTCGGATTCATCCGCTACGGATTTCCCCTCGGCTACCTCGGGCAGACAACCGATACCCGAGGGATACCGATTCACCCCAGCGCCACGGCCTATCCGGTGGAGGGAGGAAAGTTCGTGAAAAGGGAACTGTCTTTCTCAAACCTCCTCGGGCCGTACTCGGAGGCCCCGTTCGCCCCCTGGTGTCACATCTAACCACTTATGTCCCGGGAGAAGCGGGGGACTGAGGCCCGGATGGTGATAATGGACATGACTTTCCCCCGAGACCATAGCGTTAACGCATACATTATGAAAAACGCTGTATACGGAGAGGAACGGGAGCATAGCCTCCCCACGATCGACGGCTTCGTGTCCCGCCTCCTGGCCTCAGGCCCTCGAGCTACATGGCGTCCATTGACATATCGAGGGCATATAAGAACTTCCGATGTGACCCCCTCGACTGGCCACTCATGTGCTTCATGTGGGACGGCGGCACAGGAACCATCCCAGGTGGTCCGCTGGCTGGGCATCCGTATCGACGCCGACAACATGACCCTTTCCATCCCCGAGGACAAGCTGATGGACTTGAGGCAACACGTCACGGCCGTGGCTCGAAAGCGGTCACTCACGAAGAGGCAGCTCCAGTCCGTCCTCGGGAAGATACTTCACATGGCGAAGTGCATCCGCGAGGGCGTTCGTCAGCAAGTTGCTCGAGGTCCTGCAAGGCATGTCCGGGTTCTACATCAACGTGTCCTCGGACATGCGGCAGGACCTCGACTGGTTCTCCAGGTTCGCCAAGGGCTGGAACGGATGTGCACTAATTCACCGTGGATGCGTGCCTCACCGGTGTCGGAGGCACAGACGACCGAAGGGCGTACTCCGGTCAGGTGTGCCCTCTGAGCAACCCCGTGAACTGTATATCTGAGTTAGAAGCCCTCAACACGATATACGCGCTCAACACCTTCCTGACGGACCAGGACTGGGGCATGAGGGTCGAGGTGTTCTGCGACAACATGGGCACCCTCCAGGCACTGACGTCGGGATGGGCACACAACAAGGTTCTCGCCGAGTGCGCCCGCCAGGCCTGGATGGTACAGGCAAAACTCCAGGTTGAGCTGCTCTACACACACATCCCGGGGGTGCTCAACTCGGTCGCGGACGCCCTCAGCCGGTCGCACCTCACCTCGAGAGACTATCGTAATGCCGCATATTACATGTTACTGCATAATCTGATGTCCGTTGTGCCATGTAACCATGCCTCATTTGTCCCCGTTCTCCGTCTCTCCTGCAGATCTAGCGCTACGCTCTCTCCAGCAGAGAGCATCTGTGCGTCAGACCGAGGCTCGTGCCCCAGGCATGGTCGCAAACCAGCGGAGCGCCATGTCAACCTACCTCGCCTTCTGCTGGAGGATGGGGACCGACCCACAGGCACCGACCATCAGCCTCATAACAGCGTACCTCGAGTACGTCCGGGACCATGCCCCCTCTCCAGCGACCGTGGCAAACCATCTGTCGCACCTATGATCGCACCTGCGGCTGTCCGGAGGGAACATCGCGGCGACAGAGGACGTCCGCGTCAAGAGGGCACTCGACGCAATGAAGAGGGACAAGTCCTACCAGCAGAACGTAAAGCCCCCCATCCCCATGGAGGCACTAAGGGACATCCTTGCCAGCCTAACGGCCACGCCCCTCGACCGATCGACGAGAGCGGCGTGCCTGCTTCTATTCTACGCGGCCATGCGACAGAGCGAGGTCGCACCCCCATCCATCAAGGGGTTCAACCCGGACTGGCATCTCACCTGTGGAGACATGACAGTCACGTCCACTCACGTCATGGTCCGGGTCAAAGCTGCTAAGAACCTCCAGTGTGTTGGGGAGGAGAAACACGTGAGTCTACAATCATCACCGGACCCGAGGACGTGCCCCCTCACAGCCGTGAGGGCAATGGTTGCGGCCGTACCAACGCAGTCCGACCGAGAACCGTCCCTCATGAATGAGGATCGGTCACCTATAACGACTCGGTCGCTCGCCAAAGAGTGGGACAGACTCATCGCCATGGCAGGCCTCCCCCCATAGACCTACACGCTCCACAGCCTGAGAAAGGCCGCAGCCACTCAGGCCTTCCAGGTCTGGGTTCCGAAACTGTCCATACAGAGGTACGTGGGGTGGCGCTCCAACGCTCACAGGAGCTACATCCGAGTGTCAAATGCCACTGAGGTGAACGACTCACTCGTAAAATCAATCAACAAATGACTTTCCCACCCTCCTCTCCACATTTTATCATGGACTTTTTGGCATATTTTAATACATATTGTATAATTACATATACCTATTACATAATACTCGTATACAATTACCATTATCCATATGTATTCTATTATAAGATATTATGTATACCATATGTATTATCTTATCAGATATAACATCTACCATTATGTTTATCTTATATCATATTTACCAATATGTCATATACCATATCTACCATATGTATATTCTTATTAATATCTCCTTTATACGGTCTTAATGAAATTAAAATAAATTTTATTTGCCCAATCCTCGATTCCTCTTTTGTGTTAAGGGTAAGGGGTAATGTATGAAACCCCATAATTCTGGTTTGAATTGAGGTAGAAACACAATTTAAAATGCTAAACATATGTTTCCTGGGGTGGGGAATCCATACAAATCACAAGTAAAATCATATCTATTGAGTAAATTAGTGTAAATTCAATATGGCTGCCTATATTCTAAGAAATACCATAATTTGGGTTTGAATAAAGATGGAAACTTGATTAAAAATGCTAAACATATGTTTTCTGAGGTGGAGAATTCATATAAATCAATAGATATCAATAGGGTACATCAGTGTAAGTCCAATATGGCTGCTTGAATTCTATGAAATACCCTAACTTGGGTTTGAATAAAGATGGAAACGGATTTAAAATGCTAAATATATATTTTCTTGGGTGAGTAATTCATATATATCTGCAGGGAAGACCTATCCACAGTGTTCATTAGGGCAAATCCAATATGGCTGCTTGAATTCTATGAAATACCTTAATTTGGGTGTGAATAAAGATGGAAACGGGATTTAAAATGCTAAATATATGTTTTCTCTGCTGAGAAACATATACATATATAACACCAGGGAAGTCATATCTTTCTAATAAACAGGTCAAACAATGAAGAGTCAAATATGGCTACCTTGTAATCAATGACTTACAATAGCGTTGCTACAAAAACAATGCAAACACCGGCTAATGAACATGATACATGTGATTTTCCAAAAGCAATGGGCCTGTTGGCGTTCTTCCTTACATATGTCAAACACAAAGTTGATTACTACAACATGGACATTACACAAGACAAATACATACACAATAATGACTGGTTTTGTGTACGAGTGGCCGTAATCTCCGAGTAGTTGACACATAGTAATATCCGAGCGATTAGCGAGGATATTATGTCAACTGTGCCCTCTTATCGGTCTAGTACTCAACAAATGGGCGGTCAACGCAACCAACGAGAAGCAAGACATGGTCAACCAGAGCGTTATTGACTTCAATAGGTCAGTAGTACACGCCAACGAGAATAGAGGATTGGCAACACCCTGGCTAGCCAGCAAAGTTCATGCATGCAAACACGACCGCTTCTACCATGAAAATGACTGGCTTTATGATGGTCTCCATCCAAGTGATATGCTGATTTTCGTTTGGATTAATGCATTATGTGATACCATACCAATGATCACATTGGCGGACAGTCACAACCTTTAAGGTCAAGGTTGGACTAATTTGGGATATATTGTTTTCAAAAGATTCCTAGATGCTGTCAACGGATTTATCCAGATCCAGACATGCTAAAAAAAGAAACAAAACAAATAAGAGAACACCTAAATTCAATTTCCCTAATGTTAACTGTAAAAAAAATGCCAATGACACTGAACTTTCTGTCTCTTCCACACAGACCCAAGATGACAACCGCCTCCCAGACACTGTGTGGCCGGTCTTCCGACATGCTCGTATCGCCAGTCTGGAGGCTATGCGGGCTCAGATGAGAGCTGAATGGGTCGAAGAGGCAATCGAGGGGGATTTCGTCGAGCCCTGGTGCTACGGGCTGGAACGTCTCCCTAAAAGCTTCGAGGGAACGAGCCTTGCTAAACGGATCGTTCAGATACGGAAGGAAGCGGCCTTACTCATAATGCATGAAACCGCTACCTTCAACCACGAGATGGCCGTAAAACATCGACAGACAGCCCAGGGCTACCAGTCAGGGGTGGACTCAATGCTCAAGCAGCAAGAGTCTCCAGAGGTGGCAAGTAATTACATAATGACTGCGAATGTAAACTTAGCTGTTTTGGTGCAGAACGAAGAAAAGAAGGAGAAGGCTGCCCTCAACAACAAAAGCAAAAAAATGGCAGCTAACCGGGTCAGAGATACAGACATCCTCGACCCGGCGAGCTGCCTGTCCTCGCAGTTTCACAAGAGGCAGCAGCAAAACGCAGAAAAAGAGAACCAGAATCCAGCGAGTTCCCACCAACAGGGACAAACCGGTGGCGGGAACACGCTGGATCGAGGTAGACCCCAGGAAGCCCGCCTGGATTTTCAGGCGAGAGGCCAACGGGGCTACTACCAGCGCGTCGGGGTGGCAGGCGCCAGAGCCGACGACCAAGGTATTGACCATCAATGTAAAAAACGATAAAGAAACCATGTCGAATCCCAGACTGCCTGAAAAAGAGAGAAGGGAGTCTGGTTGTGTAAACAAAGTATCCAAGGTAACCAAAGCGTCTGAACCTACAATGGCAGACAAAAAAGTGAACAGTAAAGAACAAGGTTGTGTTAAAAATTGTGTGTCATCGTCTATGTCCAGCATCGAAATATCAGGTCAAAGAATAGTAAATCTATCTAACCATACACTCAGCAGCAATGAAAAATCAATCCTCGGTAAGGGCCTAAAATTCTGCCCAACCCAAAACTATGTAGAACAAGGAGAACTCAGAAAAGAGGTAGATGTTTTCTCGAACAAACTCAGAATGAAACAATTCATGTCTAAGGTAAACGAGTCAAAAACGGCTAAAGACCAAAACCAACTCTTCGACAAAACCCTCTCGAAAATAAGCCCCTATGGCAATACCCTCGATTTCATTAAATTGAAAAAACAAAGACAATGGAGACCACCACCTGGCTCCGCGAATTTAGAGACTTTTATCAGTAATACAGAGACAGATCTAGCCAAATGCAAAATTGAAAAAATCAAAAACCAGAATGTGAAACGCGCTGAAAAGGATGCCCTCAAAAATCTACAAAGAAACAGGGAAATAGTAATTTTCCCAGCAGACAAAGGGGGAGCTATTGTAATCCAAAACACCCTAGACTATATAGCAGAAGCACATAGACAACTAGGAGATGGTAAAACATACAATAGACTAGACAAAGACTTAACAGACACACACATGACCGATGTGGAGACACTAGTAGAGAGTATGGTGGAGAATGGTGATATCACGAAGAAAATTGCAAAAACCCTACTAGTGATGAAACCAAAGACCCCACAAATATACTTCCTTCCGAAAATTCACAAAAAAAGCCTCCAACCCCCCGGAAGACCAATAGTGTCTGCAAATGACTGCCCCACGGAATGGATATCCGCCTTGGTAGATATCTTCCTAAAACCATATGTGGTCCAGATGAAGTCCTATGTGAAAGACACTACGGATTTCATTAATAAAATTGAAACCTTGGCAGCCTTGAAAAATGACCACATACTAGGCACAATGGATGTGACTTCTCTCTACACTAACATCCCAACCGATGAAGGCATTAACGTAATAAAGGAAAAACTAAAAAAATGCCGGAACGGTGCAGAGAAACCATCCAATGCAAGCCTATGTGAGGCCCTTAAAATGGTCCTCAAGAAAAACAATTTCCAGTTCAATGGGGAAAACTACCTCCACATTACCCCTTACCCGCAACACAAGAGAAGGAGACAGATATGGGCGAATAAAATTTATTTGAATTTTATAAGATCCATATAAAGTAAGATATTAAATATGATACAATATCTTATGGAAGAGGATATACATATGTAGATATGATATATGAAGACGACATATTGGTAAATATGATGATTACATATTTGAAGATATGTATAAGATATACATAAGGCAGATGTGATGCCTGGAAAAAGGTATTACATATGTGGTATGTATTACAGGAGTACATATGTATAATGTATAATAGTATTATGTAATACGTATAATGGTTATACAATGTGTATAAAAAGCCCTACGGGAGTAGGAAGAGAAGGTGAGGGTGGGTGGGAGAAAAAAGGTAGTAGGTGTGAGCGGAGTGAAGCACAGGAACAGAATGAGATAGAGCGTGGGGGCGTGCTTCGCCACGTGACCTATTAGTTCATGTGACTCGCACGCGGGGGCGCGCAGGGTGCGCTAGTAGGGAGGGAGTGCGCTAGGTGGAGCAATGACCGCTCCTGACCCTACGGGCCATGAGCTACCCATTACCCCTTACCCGCAACACAAGAGAAGGAGACAGATATGGGCGAATAAAATTTATTTGAATTTTATAAGATCCATATAAAGTAAGATATTAAATATGATACAATATCTTATGGAAGAGGATATACATATGTAGATATGATATATGAAGACGACATATTGGTAAATATGATGATTACATATTTGAAGATATGTATAAGATATACATAAGGCAGATGTGATGCCTGGAAAAAGGTATTACATATGTGGTATGTATTACAGGAGTACATATGTATAATGTATAATAGTATTATGTAATACGTATAATGGTTATACAATGTGTATAAAAAGCCAAAAAGTCCATGAAGAGTTTGTGGAGAGGAGGGTGGGAGAAAAATGATGCTCACTCGTTAATCGACTTGAGGAGGGAATCATTCACCCGGGTGGCATCCGAGATGCGGATGTAGCTTCTGTGGGCGTTAGAGCGCCACCCTCCATACCTCTGTATATCCAGTTCGGAGACTCCGGCCTGGAAGGCCTGCGTCGCCGCGGCCTTTCGCAGGCTGTGCAGGGTATATGTCCTTAATGGTATCCCTGCCAGCGCGATGAGACGGTCCCACTCTTTAGCGAGACATCGAGTCGTGATGGGGGAGCGATCCTCGTTCATGAGGAAGGGCTCGTGGTCGTCGGTCGTAGGAACGGCCGCGATCATCGCTCGTACTGCCCGCAGCGGGCACGACATCCGGTCCGGGGAGGGCTGCAGAGAAACGCGTTTCTCTTCTCCAACACACTGGAGGTTCTTTGCAGCCTTGATTCTCACGTCGACGTGAGTAGAAGTGACCCTCACGTCTCCTCGTGTGAGATGCCGGACCGGATCGAAGCTCTTGACGGATTGCGGCGCGACTTCGCGTCATATTCCGTGCGTCGATGTTGATGCCCAGCCAACGGACGACCTGCGACGGTTCCTGAGCTTTCTCCCGGGCCTCGGGCAGCCCCAGCTCGCGGAAGAGCTCCCTAGCGGTCGCGAAGTCGGCAGCGGCCTTCTCCCTTGACGGCGATAGCAGGATCAGGTCGTCGAGGTACATGGCCGCCTCCACCCCCTTACCGGCGAGGATCTCCACTATCGTATCTGCAACACACTGCATGTGATACGAGGACGCGCGGGCACCGAACGGCATCGCCGTATCGCAGTAGTACCCGCCGTCCCACGCAAAACACAGGAGGGGCCAGTCGAGGGGGTCACACCGGAAATTCTTATATGCCCTCGCGATGTCGATGGAGGCCATGTAGCTCGAGGGACCCGATCGCAGGAGACGGGAGACGAAGCCGTCGATGGTGGGGAGAGTGTGCTCCCTCTCCTCCCCGTACACAGAGTTCTTCCTCACGTAGGCGTTGACGCTGCGATCCCGGGGGAAGGTCATGTCCGTTATTACCCTCCGAGCATCGGAGTCCCGTTTCTCCCGCGACATCAACGGAGAGACGTGGCACCACGGAGAGAACGGGGCATCGGTGAACGGCCCGAGCAGATTGGAGAAGGAGAGCTCCTTAGTGATTAACTTGCCTACCTCCGTGGGGAAAGCCGTCGCGCTGGGATGATTTGGGACCCCCTGGGTATCGGTCGCGGGTCCCAGGTATCCGAGGGGGAATCCATAACGTATGAACCCTAGCAGCTCCCGCTTCCCCTCCATCGCCGTGAGGTACTTCTCCCACGCCCGTAGCCGTAAGTCCGTGGGTAGAGTTATCTTGCTACACATGGCGTTTGGGAGCCCGGTTGCCCGCACGGCCCGGTATATGTGGCCGTGCGCCGGCGGTGCGTTGTCGTCCATCTCCGGCCACTGCTTGCGGCGATGTAATATGAAGGCCTCCGGGTCCGTACGAGTCCCGGCGGTCGCGATCCCCGTGCGGCAGATCTCCTCCAGTGCCTTGAAATCTATCGTGCTGGGGTCTGCCGGGCCGCCGGGGGCGGCCACGCTGTCGGAGGGGGGACCCGGGTGGGCGACGCCCACCGGGCCGGCCACGTGGCGTACCTTGTTGTTGTTATTGTTATTGCCGACCGCCCCCTCCTCACGTGGTGGGGCGGCTGGAGTAGCTATGGCGTCACGTGTCTCCCGCCCCCCGTCCACCCCACGTGTTGCGGGTGCTCCAGAGGGGGGTGTATCCGGGCCGGAGCGACTGACCACCTCGGCCCACGTGGCCGGCGGCCGTTTCCTGTCCGGTGTTGTTACACGGGTTACCGGTTGTGTGATCTCACGTGTGCCGCTTCCCGTGTCCGCGGGGGTCCGGGGCTTGCCTACACGTGAGCATCCTGTTGTGGGGTGCGCTCCGATCACTCGCGGGGCGCACCGTGCCCGTTTTTTGCCGCCGGCTGACCGCCGTGTTGGTAGAGGGCATCCGGTCCGGGGTCGGCCGCCCTCAACGTATATCCGGCCTGGGGGGTGTACGCCACCTGGCCCGCCCGCCGGGCTGCTGGGGCTTGCGGGGCTTGCTGACTGTCGTACCCCATGGTGTAACCCAGCTTGCGGTTACAGGCATGGAGCGAATGCCCGCATTGCTTTCCCACCGAATCGCAATACGAGCATATATGGACCCATTTGATGGGCCCGTCCTCGTGCCCGCTCCTGTGTCGACACCCCCGGTCCGAATTGAATTGCCTGCACGGCAATTCCCTCGATCGTGACTTGCTTCCGCTATCGGCTCCCCCGGTCTGTGTCCCGGTCGTCATCGCGAGTCGGACCCGCTCCTCCTGTATGAGCGCGTAATCTGACCAGCTCAGCCTCCCGGTCTCGACCTGATCGAATATGAATTGGCTCCATCGCCTCACGCCGGCCCACGGCCGGGACTGCGCATCGATGGAGACCTGATGAAGATGTTTACTCATGTGGTCCCTGTCCTCGGGCTCTACGGCTCTGTGGTCCCCCAGTAGTCCCAGGAACGCGCTCACGTATTCCATGGGTCCCAGGGACCCCCTCACCTCCAATTTCTGCGCAAGGGTATAGACCCCCTCACGGTCAATGAACATATACGGCTTGCTGGTAAGCCTGGCGACATTTAAATCAGAATGCAGCTTACCCGCCGTCCTATCGTGTTTTATCGCCTCCCGGTCGAGTTCGCGCTGGATATACGAGTCCGCCCCATACCTCTCCCGTAGCTGTCTCGGAGCGGGCAGAACACGTGCCGCCTGGTCCTCGGCCCAATCCTGAGTCCGCCTCTCAGCGGCAGATTGCGCGGTCGGCGGTCGAGACGCTGCCTCCGGTGCCCTCTGCTCGGCCAGACGGTTGATGGCGGCCAGGACCCCGCTGATCTGCGTCTTGACGTCCTCTTTCATAGCCGCGAGGCCGACCTCAACGGCCACGAGGCGAGTCGTCTTCACGCTCCCGACCTCGGAGGCCGATCCCACGTGGTCGTCAGACGGCTGCAGGGTCGAATCCGAAGATTCCTCCTGAGCCTGAGACGTGCTCGGTCCAGCTCGCGTTTTCGGCATTTTCACGTGAACCTGTGTTCCTGCTAACCCGTACTTTTAGACTCTTGCCCTGACGGCCTCGGACCGATACCCGTGGAGTATGCGGTGCCGCGAACAGCGTAGAGCCAAGGAGAAAAAAGGTAGTAGGTGTGAGCGGAGTGAAGCACAGGAACAGAATGAGATAGAGCGTGGGGGCGTGCTTCGCCACGTGACCTATTAGTTCACGTGACTCGCACGCGGGGGCGCGTAGGGTGCGCTAGTAGGGAGGGAGTGCGCTAGGTGGAGCAATGACCGCTCCTGACCCTACGGGCCATGAGCTACCAATGAGCGGAACAGCAATGGGGACCAGAGTGGCCCCTTCCTTTGCCAACCTCTTCATGGAAAAAATCGAAACCGACATCCTGGAGAGGCCGGGCAAAAAACCATCGACATGGTACAGATACATAGACGACATTTTCTTCATCTGGGAACATGGAGAAGATGCGCTTAGGGAATGGATCGATAACACAAACGATCATCACCCGAGCATCAAATTCACAGCTGAATGGTCTAAGGATAAAATAAACTTCCTAGACACATGGATCAAAAAGGCGCAACAGGTAAACTATACACAGACCTGTATGTCAAACCAACAGACACCAACTCCTATCTGAGATATGAATCTGCACATCCACCAAGCTGCAAAAGAAGTCTGCCTGAAAGTCAATTCCTGAGACTAAAAAGAATCATTCAAAAAGAAGACGACGACCAAAAACATGCACAACAAAAAACAGCTGATTTCCTAGAAAGGGGGTACCCCCTGGAAATCATAACCGAAGCAAAGGAAAGGGTAGCTCAAAAACACAGAAACGACCTACTCAAACCAAAATCAAAAAATGATGAAGAAAAGGAGAGAATTTTTCTGACAACTACTTTCAGACCTGGCAAAAAACACACACAGGCAGCAGTCAGAAAAAAACTGGGACACTCTGGGAAAATCGGTCACAACGAAAAACATACATCGTGCGGACCTCATGATGGGGTATAGACGACCTAAAACCGTACGAGACTATCTGGTCCGATCGAAACTGAACTACAGAGTAAAAGAGGGGAAAATAGGGAACGAAGAAACTGAGAATGCCAATGAATGCAAAAAACCAATCTGCAAATATTGCAAAACCCTGGACAAAACCGGCAAGATAAAACAAAAAAGCCGAACACTTGAGTCCAAAAGAAACATAACATGCAACAGCTCGAATGTAATCTACTGCATCGAGTGCAACAAATGCGGAATAAGATATGTGGGACAAACCAAACGTAAAATAAAAGAGAGAGTCAGAGAGCACATGTACGCGGTGAAAACGAAAAAAGACTCTGACATATCGTACCACTACAACATGAAGCAACATGAAGGCACGACAGATATGAAGGTCTACATCCTTGACTTCATATATGAACACCCAGAGAGTGAACGAGCAAAAACACTCCGCAACACGATCGAACACAACTGGATCCATCAACTACAAACGGTAGCACCGTATGGTCTAAACACAATGGACAACAAATATGGATGAGAAGCCAATAAAGCCACGTCAAAATTTTTTTTTAGCATGTCTGGATCTGGATAAATCCGTTGACAGCATCTAGGAATTTTTTGAAATCATATTTCCTAAACTTTCTCAATCCAGGCTGCCCTAAATGATCAGGTAATATATATAAAAAGACAGACACAACCTACAGGGTGACAGTCACACAGACACACCCACCCAGAGTGATCAACCAAACATCAAGTCACACAATAACCAATTCTGGTAGTGGCATACATATATCAATCACAGAGGGTGAAAAACACAATAAACCAAGCCACCTGAGTCCAAAATGTATCTGAAGAGCCAGATGATGGCGAAACTGCACATAACTCACTTCACTTTTAGGGATGGATCATGAAAACAAACCACCATGACATATGCAGGGGTCAAGGCCAACCCACAGGGTTCACATCCTGCCCCACAACCAACCAAAACCCCCAAAAGACAGTGTTTACATGTAACTACAGACAATGGTGTCCCCACCCAATCAGGGTGAGGCAAAACCAGAAGCACGCAAATTTTTGCGCGAAATTCTGTGGTTCAAATCACTCACCTGATCATTTGTGCAGTCATACACGGACCGCTAACACGCCTCGTCGAACGATATAATTTGGGATATATTAATCTTATAATTAATCTGTTTTTCAACAGAAGGTAAGGCTCAGCTGGAATTTTACCTCTTTTTCACCGTAATTCCCAGATTGGGTGCGAAAGAACCCTACACCTTGAATTATACAAATTTTGAATTAAGTGTGCCTCGAAGACAATGAAAGTACAACATATCACACCCAACTTCTTTTTTCCAACTGGTTTGTTACTAAATGATTTAAACTCTTTTTTCCAGGTCCAGATGAAAATAATAGGTTTTCAGAATCTCTATAAGTTACCCACATTTTAATTTCGGAATCGCTATCTGTGCACTATGTCGAGGCGACTATGGGGCATGTACATAGACAGCATGTTGGACCGTATGCGACCAGAGGTACAAGAACTGTTCATGGGCCGTATGTGCGAGATAGCGGGGGAGTACATTTCTCTGTAGGTGTGTATCTCCCACCTCTACTGGTTAGTACATACTATTTTCTGTCACATGAGGCTGTAACGGGTTATGCCATACGGTCCTGCCAGGGTATGGAACCCACCCCAACACACCACTCCTTCAGACGTAGATGCAGCGACTTGACATACTCGGTGTGGTTGCATTGACTTCGGGCACTGCGCAACTCATCCCAGTTATAATCTCTGCACCAACTTCCAGCATTTGCCCTACTATCCGGACCCTCCCAGTCTATGGTTTTTGGGGGAATGTACTCTGACGGGGAACTCACCCGCAGGATATTGTGGAGTGCCACACACCCCAGAATAACGGCCTTAACACCCATGGGCTCCATATCCTGCTCCCTCTTGAAGATGTGAAACTGCATTGCCAAAATGCCAAAAGCATTTTCTACAACGTGGCGCGCACGACCCAACCGATAATTGAAAATCCGTTCTTCGTAGGTTTAGCAAGTTTTCCTCACTTGTTATGTCATGGTAAAATTTACTCTCTTTCCATAAGGCTGAGTCTGACGATCTTCCCTGGGCCCCGGCATCAACATGAATTTGTAGTCTGCATCTACCAGGGCGATTAGTACAATGGGAAAAAAAACCTTTGTAATTGTGGTAAAGTGAACCACTCTTCCCGGGACAATGTATGCGAATATGCTTTCCATTTACGGCACCGATCACATTGGGAAAGTTCCACTTGCGCTTGAATCTGTCAGCCACTTCCTTCCAGGCAGCAGTACTTGATGGTGTCTGATAAAGAAAACAAAACATGTTTTTACCGCATGCAACTAACATCTTCATATCGGGTGCAGCATCGGGTGAACCATCTGGTGAACCATCGGTTGGACCATCGGATGAACCATCAGCCACACCCACCACACCTTCATCACAACTCCACCACACCTCCATCACACCTCCACCACACACCCACCACACCTCAACCACACCTCCACCACACCTCCACCACACCTCAACCACACCTCCACCACACCTCCACCACACCTCCACCACACAGCCACCACACCTCAACCACACCTCCACCACACACCCACCACACCTCCACCACACTACCACCACACCTCCACCACACACCCAACACACCTCCACCACACCTCCACCACATACCCACCACACCTCAACCACACCTCCACCACACACCCACCACACCTCCACCACACTACCACCACACCTCAACCACACACCCACCACACCTCCACCACACGTCCACCACACCTCCACCACACCTCAACCACACATCAACCACAACTCAACCACACACCCACCACACCTCAACCACACCTTCACCACACACCCACCACACCTCCACCACACTACCACCACACCTCAACCACACCTCAACCACACCTCCACCACACACCCACCACACCTCCACCACACTACCACCACACCTCCACCACACCTCAACCACACCTCCACCACACCTCCACCACACCTCCACCACATACCCACCACAACTCAACCACACCTCAACCACACCTCCACCAAACCTCCACCACACCTCCACCACACCTCCATCACACCTCAAGCACACCTCCATCACACCTCCACCACACCTCAACCACACCTCCACCACACCTCAAGCACACCTCCACCACACCTCCACCACACCTCCACCACACCTCAAGCACACCTCCACCACACCTCCACCACACCTCAAGCACACCTCCACCACACACCCACCACACCTCCACCACACCTCAACCACACACCCACCACACACCCACCACACTACCACCACACACCCACCACACACCCACCACACACCCACCAAACCTCCACCACACCTCCACCACACCTCAACCACACCTCCACCACACCTCCACAACACCTCCACCACACCACCACCACACCTCCACCACACCTCCACCACACCTCAACCACACCTCAACCACACCTCAACCACACACCCACCACACCTCAACCACACCTTCACCACACACCCACCACACCTCAACCACACTACCACCACACCTCCACCACACACCCACCACACCTCCACCACACCTCCACCACATACCTACCATACCTCCACCAAATCTCCACCACACCTCAACCACACACCCACCACACCTCAACCACACCTCAACCACACCTCAACCACACCTCAACCACACACCCACAACACCTCCACCACACCTCCACCACACCTCAACCAAACCTCCACCAAACCTCCACCACACCTCCACCACACCTCCACCACACCTCAAGCACACCTCCACCACACCTCCACCACACCTCAACCACACCTCCACCACACCTCCACCACCACTCCACCACACCTCCACCACACCTCCACCACACCTCCACCACATACCCACCATACCTCAACCACACCTCAACCACACACCCACCACATACCCACCACACCTCCACCACACAACCACCACACCTCCACCACACCTCAACCAAACCTCCACCACACCTCCACCACACCTCCACCACACACCCACCACACCTCAACCACACCTCAACCACACCTCCACCACACCTCCACCACACCTCCACCACACCTCCATTACACGTCAACCACACACCCACCACACCTCAACCACACATCAACCACACCTCAACCACACCTCCACCACACCTCCACCACACCTCAACCACATCTCCACCACACCTCCACCACATCTCCACCACACCTCAACCACACACCCACCACACCTCAACCACACCTCAACCACACCTCCACCACACCTCAACCACACCCACCACACCTCAACCACACCTCTACCACACACACACCACACCTCCACCACACCTCCACCACACCTCCACCACACCTCCACCACACCTCCACCACACACCCACCACACCTCCATCACACCTCCACCATACCTCTACCACACACCCACCACACCTCAACAACACCTTAACCACACCTCCACCACACTCAAACCACACATACACCCACTATACATCAACCACCCACTACGAGGAAAGTATAGGGACCACACACTTGTCCTGTACATACCGATGGTCCGTCCGATGGTCCCTACGATGCTATGACGCTTCATGGTTCATGCGATGGAGCGATAACATGATTTAACCACCGACTTTGCACTTATTATTTGATATCAAAATATGAAAGTGACCCCTGGATGAACCGATTGACCGATGGACTAGGTAGAAACAATGGATTTTGGGGCAATTAAATAAGTGTTATGAAGCAAGGGGTAAATGGTATGATGTTGTATATTCACCAACCCATAGGAGCTCCTCGCGTAGAACATTGAATATGACCTTGCAAGTTTTGCGCATTATAGGCAGTACCGTGCTCCTCCCCACCAAGTAAGCCTGGTGTAGTGTCCTCACAGAATCACCTGCCAAAACAACATAATTACATAAAATTACTTGTTTTATAGGGGGAAAAAAAAGAAGTATATAATTAAAATACTATCACAATTATCCACACGAATTTACCAAACGACTACAAACTATGTAGTAGCTTAGTAGATAACCAAAACTTAAAATCACATTTAAATTTGTGCTTAGTCAAAAAATTAGGGAAATCTTATACCTAGGGCTAGATACCGAATTGTGAGAGACAGACGTTCTTCCACCGTTATTGGTTGCCGAAACTGGGTGTTCCATTTGTGGAGATGCAGCCTAACCATCTCTAGAAGTTCCAAAGAGAGATTAATTATATCCATTATCACCCACCAAATTTAGCTGCAAACTGTGTATTGGGGACAAAAAACAATACAACCAGAACACATATGACAGTAAGGAGTTCTTACGGTGTGGGGGAACTCAGTCCAAACACTTTAGAGTAGAAGAGATTAAAATACAAAGGCTTACCTGAAGAAATTCGATTTCCAGCTTGGGCAAAGTGTTGCGCTGGCTTGCCTCTGTCCTCCCCCTCCACTGTGACATCAGAAACAGTGCTCACGTCTCCTGTTGTTCCTAGCATGCCTGTACCCAAGGATGAGAGAGTTTTGTAGACCCACCAAGGCCACAAGTAGTGTACCTATGGCCTAAGACCTCCATCGTGTGTTCCTCCATATTGACCACGTGCTCCATACTGACCTACTTTGAAGACCGAGCACTACTGCGTGCGATTCACCCAGTTTACAGCAAGGTGCATCCACCACATGGGGGTGTGACTGGAGGAGGGTATGACCTACATCGGGGGGAAGATTGTGAGCATGAGATGGAGGGAGTTGGGAGGGGGGTTGGTTGTTACGCAGTGGAAGCATGTCCCTACTAGCGGATGAGCACACCAGTCTAGTCGCCCGATGCCCTACTTCTTATGAGGGGGTGGTGACTGGACCGCGTCGGCTATATGGAACATACTACCAGTATATGTACAGACTAGGCCCAGAACACCTTCAGCCGTGAGTAAGAGGACACACACAAGTTAGGTTCCAGCTCCACTCCAGCCCAACTCCAGCCCCACTCCAGCACAAGATCGTGAGTAAAATCGGCTATATGGAAGACAGCCTTTAGTCTGCTCTCATTTTTAGAGAATGTCTGTAAAAGCACATAGACAATGGCATGCAATACTGTTATGAAATAAAGTCATTGTTTTGCAATCTTGATGCCTGTAAAAATGTGTGTAATTATTCAGAGCAATTACAGTTGTACAATAACTGCTCCAGGAAATATATATTCCAGTTTGAGATTTAGATGTGATCTCAAATATCTTTAGATGTCATCAGCTCACCAACAACTGGGGAGCCAGTTAGTTGGCTTGTTGCTCAGAATCTGCAGGATTTCTCCTCTCTACATCTTTGTCCCTACATTGGTGGTGGCTGCAGCCAGAGAAGCCAGTGGAGGGAAGTCTTTCACTTTGCTCAAAGTTTTACGCGAAGCCCGATAGTCCCAGATCCACCAAAATCAGTTCCAGCACCAATAGCACTTGTCTTGGGAAGAGCCCCAGGTGAGACAACTGTCTTCCCAGACTTACGTGAGGTTTCTCTCATTGTGAATTGCTAGGACCTCCAGCCATTGCAGGAGGGGAATGCTTAGGAACCACCTTTATGGCTGACCTTAGAATGTCTGCCATAGTTAGAGGTCCCTGCTTTGTAAAGGGTGACCTGGGCTCATCCCCATCACTAGAGTTAGATAGAGCCTTAGTCTTCTTAGGAGCCAGATTGCACCTCATGGACTCCTTACTCAGTGTCACTTCCCTGGGCTGTGAAGTCTCAGATACAGTTGTCTTCTCCAGTTTGAACTTAGCCAATTGTGACACTGGTGAATCATCCTTCCTGAGTTTCTCTGTCACAGAAGTGGCAGGTCTGTGCCTAGAGCTTTGCTGTCCAGTTTTGTGTAGCTGGAGAGCTGCATAATCGCAGACCTAGCTGAAAACTGTTAAAATAGCATGAGGTGATGTACTAGAAACTGATCCTTTACCGTTATTTCTGTGAACAGTTAAAATAGGAAGTATTAATCATCCTTCTTAGATTGAAGATTAACAAAAACATTCATTCAATCATCTTTGCTTTCTTCCATTGCAAATATCAACTTTCAATTCATCGATTAGATGGCCATCACAATGAGTGTCCTAGTTTACATTCCTTGGGGTAGTCGGTGATGTATTTTGAAGTCTTGGGCAGACAGAACCCAGTCAATCTGGATTTCTAACTGGAACTTCATAGGGGACCCTCCATTTATGATAAGCATGTTAGGCTGTGTCATTCATGTTCAGGTATGTCAAGTTAATTTCTTTACTGATGTAAAGTTATGTACATCAATATATGAACTAAGGGAAAGTTTTACAGAATAATTATCTGCTAACATACCTCCAATGAGCACTGGCACTATGCCAAAGTGAAGTGGATGGAAAACATTTTATGTGATGTAGTCTTTGCAGGCAGAATTCTCAAATGACGAGTAAAATCTTTATCTGCCAGTTTTTACTGGCTACCTGATACGTCAGTGCGTCTGTATGGTTCCTTTTGTGCTTCATTTGAAGAAGGACAAATCTAGATGTATTACAGGTTCTACCAATAGGCCTCTTTGTTATAATGGAATAAGGTGTTTGGACATCAGATTTCAAACCCTAGTTACCTGACCAATTAAAGTACTTAGCCCCTTGATGAAACCTCTGTGGTAGAGACTCCTTAAGAAATATGATGTTTGCCTGATTAGGAGTTCTCTTCTTTGGTGCAATTTTTTTTTTTTTTATTTATTAGGTCATAGATTCAAACATTACATTTGGTTTTCAATCCAGGCCAGATCACATCAGGACTATGTAAATTTAATAGTATTACATCGCGAGATGGCGCCACTGGGAGAGTAAACCACTGTGCTTTCGGCTGGGGGAATAGCACCTATAATGCTGGATTTTTATCATCAAGGGGCCCAATTTAACTTGTCGACATCTATGAACACACAGAAAACAAACGGACAATCAGGGTGAAGAGATTCCAGCTCAGAAAAAGTGAGTTATTGAACATTTTTGCTTCGTCTATACTCAACCTAGTTACTCCTGCGGGTTCTCGACTGCAAGCATGTCTTCGGAGGATGAGGCTTGCTTTTATCAGGCAAAGACCAAGGGTCAGAGGGGGAGGCCGCCCAAAAAAGACATTATGTCGGCCAAAATAGACATGGTCTTGTCCCGAATAGGCAAGATGGAAAAGTCTTTAGTCCAGTTGTCAAATGTTTCTCAAACGCTTAAGGGGCTTCAAGAGTCAGTTGGTAGAATCGAGAACCAGGTCAAAACAATGGCGGATGACCTAAGCCTCACTGACATCCAAGCTACTGAGAATAAACGAAATATTACAGTTCTCTTCGAAAAGGATGACCATGTTAACTTTACCTTACAAGAGAATCAGGAAGCAATCGAAAAAAACAACAAAAGTATCGATAAGCTCAAAGAACAAATGGATGAAGTTAATAGAATAGGCCGGGATTATTGCACATCGAGCAAAAGGTTGTCCACAGACGAAAAGCTCAGGCAGCAAATTAATGTTTAACAAAACGAGTGTAACAAACAGCAACTGCTTTTCTCCGGAATTCGAGAGCGCCGGAATGAGGACATTAAACTGACAATCGCCGAAATTGTTATCAATACTGGGATTTCGTTGGAGGCCTATGAGATCACTGAGGTAGTGAGGCTGGGGGCCTACAGCCGAACAGGCAGACCCAGGGAGGTCAAGGTTTCCTTTCGGGACCTAGTAACCAAAGATGAGATATTTAGAAGGAAAAACCGGGTTAGAACCAACCCAGCTTGTCGAGATATTTGGATAAGCGAGTATCTGACGGAGGAGACAAAAAACCACAGGGTCCTTCTAAGATCCCTTAAGGAATTTGCCTTAGAGAAAAGGATCAATGTTAGAGTGGTGGGGGACTTATTCATCGTAGATGGCATAACATATGGTCCCTCACAGCTCCAACATCTACCCGATAAGATTTCGCTAGAAAAAGTTTACACAAAGCAGGAGGGGGAAGCAATCTTTTTCCATGGGCAGTTTTCCCCGTTATCCAACTTTTTTCCAGTTAAACTGGTTTTGAATGGAATTGAATACGCTTCGGCTGAGCAGGCCTACATGCACCATAAGGCCTCAGCGGCAGGGAACTCTCAGGCGGCTAAGATGATTCTCCTTGAAAAAGGATCCTTATAAAATCAAAGAGATTGGGGCTACCATCACCAGTAAGCCTACCTGGATGGACCAGGAATTAGGCATTATGGAGAAGATTCTTTTTGCGAAATTCAACCAAAATGAGTCGTTAGGTGTTAAGCTATTGGCGACGGACGAACTACAGCTTGTGGAAGCAACAAGAAGTCTATTGGGTGGCGGGACGGTTGCTAGGCGACCTCCGCCGTGGTGCTGACGTCACCGGTCAGAACCAAACGAAATATGTATAATACCCCGGTGTGGATTGTAACAGACTCGCGGAGAGGTACCCTCAGCATTATATTGATGATGTCAACGAAACCAACACCAGAATCCTCGTCGATTATAACCCGGGCACCAGTATCTATGGCGTTGCCAAACGTGTCCTTCATCTCAAGAAATGTTACCCAGATCATCAATCTATTTTCTCAGCTGGGATAAACGATATTACGACTAAGAATGGTCGCCATATTTCAATGCTGTTTCCCACTTATCAGCACCTAGAAGTTGACCTATCAGGGAAACTTATGGACATTGATGTTGAATTTCTCAGAAATATCCCGGAGACGAATATAGTATATGCACTCTTCACAGGGATGGACTATAGACGTTATACAGGCTATGGAATCCCCGACCAACAAGAGGTGATTGATTCTGGAGTAGCAGCGGTAAACAAATTCATAGTTCGCCTCAACGAGAACAGAGCGAACCCAACACCGTGGTTATCTAAGTTTGTGCACCCAAATAGAAGAGGAAAATCGAAAGCTATATATTCTCTCTTAAAAGACGGGCTCCATCCAATGGTCCATCTGCTGCAGCAATGGTCCAAGCAACTCGTGAAAGTAGTAGAGAAAATCAACAAAAGGCCCTGATTTCATCTTGGCAGACAGGAAATATCCTACTCCCCGGTTCGGTCGATGGGGGGGGGGGGGGAGGGGGGTAGGGGGGATGGGGGAGGTGGTCAACTTTGAGTAATTTTTCAATAGTAAATACAGAGACAAAATAAGACAGCCTGTCCCCTTCTTGGTCTGGGCCGCCTTCCCCCCCCCCCTCTCCTTGGCTCGATCGACGGGAGAGGGGGGGCAGGGGATGGGGGTGCGGGGGGGTTTTCTTTTTCTTATTACGAAAAGGGTGCTTAGTATAATAGTATAAGACTATGTTATGAACTATGACCTATGGACTATGGACTCCAACTAATATTAAGGATCAACTCTATTAAGTTTATCATTCAACCTATCATTCTTCGAATGCATTGAACTTTAAGGTGACTTGAAAGATTCTGTTATTGCCGCTAGATTTTGTTATTGCCGCTAGTGACCTTGGAGATAATTGATTTTGATTCTCATTTTTATCGTATTTGCTTTTCATATCTGACATTTTTCTCAACCTGTATAACTGGAAAGTAGGTGTATATATGTTACCTCGTTACTTTACTCTGCTTCACAGCAGTTCATAAATCGTGCTCTATGATACTTTTGAAAGCTGTTCAGTATACCCTTTAAGTATTGAGGAGACCTGTTGTGAGGGATGATGGACGATTACAAGCCGAACGACGGACAATAAAGAGAGAAAACTTCGAGGGTGAAGGTGAAAACTATTAATTGGAAGAGGAACTGGTGAGCGGAGCACCCGACAAGTACTCAACGAGAATGAGGCAAGAAGGACAACTCAATCCCAATTTATATGTATTAGATTAAAACTATTAAGATTCAGCAGGGGTGAGAGACAATACCTGATCGGGAAAAGACTATGTGAATTCAGAAAAGGCCATTATAAGGATTGGTTATAATTAAGGTTGATATTATTCTATGGGCAATTAGGTTTGGCTCTAGTACCATAATTTAACTTTGAACTATCAGATTTCCGGGATTTCGTTAGAATAAGGGTGGAACAACACAAGCTTCACCAGACCAAAAACCTCGCAATGATGATGTATGCGACTGTGCTACTGACTGTTCCTCCAGCCGAAATACCATGGGTTCATGGTTATGATCAAACGACAGACCAAAATGCTATATGTCTCAATGTTATATGTTCTATGTTTACCTGTCATAGTTGTATATGTCATCATTGTATATGTCACACTTTATATGTATTATTTTGCTGGGGTAGAATCACCTATCAGAAGTAAAGAAACAAGCTCAGAGAAACGAAAAGTAGTCCAGGGAAAAAAATTGGGGAAAAAATCTCTCAAAAGCCACCTGGATGTGAATTCAGTGTGGTGTATCCAAAAGAAATTACCTATTAGTATCACTCAAAAAAAGGGAAATTCTAAAGAAAGGAGTCAGAGGTCAACTTGCTGCCCACAATGGATAATATAAGGATAGCAAGTCTGAATGTGAATGGGATAGGAGAGGCGACCAAGAGACGAGTCTGTTTTTCAGTGCTAAGGCACAATATTGATGTTATCATATTTCAGGAAACGCATAGTACACAGTCAACAAATGATATGTGGAGGAACGAATGGGGGGGACAGATTTTATTTTCCAATGGGTTATCCAACTCTAGAGGTGTTGCTATTCTGTTTTCCAGAAAATTAGATTTGAAAATTGAAAGGGTTGACCATGATGATCAGGGTCGTAATATAATAGCACAAATTTCCATTGAGGGAGAAACATTTGTACTTGTCAATGTATACTGCGTCACACAATCTAACCAACAGGAGCAAATAAAAAATTTAATCAAACTAAACTCACATCTACAGGAATTTGATGAGTACCCAATTTTAGTTGGAGGGGATTTTAATATTGCATTGGATCCGAACCTAGATAGAAAAAATACTAGTACTCCAATAGTTACCAAGAATTATAGACTGGGCCTAATGGAATTTTTAGAAAATAATAACATGGTAGACTTATGGAGGGAAAGAAACCCAACAACAAGGAGGTTCACTTTTCACAGAGGACACCAGGCCTCGAGACTCGATTACTGGTTTGTATCAGAATGTATTAAGAACAGGATAGCTAAAATGGATATAAGATCTGCATCTTTTACGGATCACTCCCTCCTATCTCTCGAACTTAAATGGAAGGCTGCTCTTCAAGGACCTTCATTTTGGAAATTTAACAACCTACTCCTTGCGGATAAAATTTTTTCTAGTTTTATAAAAAGCGAAATAGGTAAATTAAAGGATGTGCACAGTCAGCTATGTCCCATACTTAAATGGGATTTCATGAAATATAAACTACGGGATATCATAATACAGTATGCAAAAAAAAAGAAACTTAAAGAAAAAGAAGAACTTAAGGCGATGCTGAACAGATTAATTGAGCTACAAAAAGAGGAAGATACTGCAGAAAATAGCAGTGAAGATAGAATCTATGAGATCGGGACACTTAAAAAAGATATAGAATTTGAGGAAAAAAAGGATACATTGTCATTACTCTTCCGTTCAAAAAGCAATTGGGCCTTAAAAGGGGAACGACCAAATAGTTATTTTTTTAATATCATTAAAAAGAATTCCATGAATAAATGTATTACACAATTAACTGTCCATGAGGCAACAGAGGAATATAACACCTCTAACTCAAAAAAAATCCTGGATAATATAGAAAGGTTTTACAAGAATATATATACTAAACAGTCAGCAGACCCTTTCTTGAATAATATTAACGACCTTGTATTTCCAGAATTTATCCCGAGGATATCGGCATCTCAGAAAGAGTCGTTAGATAGAGTTTTTTCGGTCGATGAATTATATGTTGCACTTAAAAAATTAAACTGCAACAAATCACCAGGTTCTGATGGCTTAACGCCAGAATTCTTCAAATTTTTCTGGGAGGAGTTAAAAAACCCACTTTTTGAATCTTTTATGAAATCCAATGAGACAGGATTGCTGAGCCCCGAACAACGTAGGGGGATTAACACATTAATTCCAAAAAAAGGCTTAGTCGACTAGATCTTAAGAACTGGAGGCCAATTACACTGTTAAACACAGACTACAAAATATTAACGAAAGCATTACCCATCAGATTACAGAATCCCATTAGAGACATCATTCATGAAGACCAAACTGGCTTTTTGAAAGGCAGGTACTTTGGAAAAAATATTAGAAGTATACAGGACGTAATTGACTCCCTTAATAGGAATAAACTGGCAGGTATTCTCCTGGCATTAGATTTTAAGAAGGCCTTTGACACTATATCTTGGAAAGCTATCTTTGACTCTTTATTCTTGTTTGGATGTGGGGATGAATTTATAAACTGGATAAAACTTATATGCAATGGAATTTCATCATGTGTATCCAATGCGGGGTTCCATACCCGATGGTTCCAACCGACACAAGGAACTTGTCAGGGATGCTGTATCTCGCCTTATCTATTCATTATACTGGTAGCGATCGCTATAAGAGAATCTCAGGATATAAAAGGGGTATATGTGAAAGGTAAATTATTCAAATTGTCACTGTTTGCTGACGATTTCACATGTTTAATGGGCGACCACCAATCTGTCAACCATATCTTGGATATGCTGAGTAGGTTCAGACGCTACTCTGGGTTAAAAATCAATTTTGAAAAATCATATGCCATGAGAATAGGAGAAGACTCTGTTAGTCTCCCGCCCTCTTTTCCAAATCAGGGAAGAAAAAAAGTCAAGATATTAGGTATTACCTTCTCTAATGTATGGAGAGAGGATGAATATTTTAAGGTACATTTCAGTGAACATCTGTCAAAATGTAAACAGGTTTGTGAATCTTGGGACACAAAGAGACTGTCACTGAAAGGCAAAGTTACTGTTGTTAACTCTATCATTATTCCAATCATGCTCTACCCGGTGTCTATGTTATATACGCCAACTTCAGTCTTTGCAGATTTTAGGAAACTGATATGCCGATTCCTGTGGAACAGTGATGCTAATAAGGTCGCCTACAGTGCTATTTGTCAACCCATCAAGGATGGGGGTCTTAATCTTCTGAACCTTGAAACCATGTATGAAGTTTCCAGAGTTAAATGGGTGGTGAGACTCTGTAATGAGACGAAAACTTGTTGGGATTATGTGGTCCCTGAATTTTTCTCTTCTTCCAGGCCTCACACATTCCAGTCAAATATACAGTTTTTCAGGATCAAAAATAAAATTGAGCTCTCTCTCTGTCATTCAAAATTTTACCAAGATCTTGCCAGAGTTTGGAACAAGATCTATCTCAGATTTCCCATTCCCAAGAAATTTGAGTACATTTGGGACAATAAATTTATCAATATCTATGACCACGATGACATGAAAAAATGTTGGAGTCCCGCAGGCATAAATTCCATTTCCGATTTAGTTAAGAACGGTATTATAATGACGGATAGAGATGTCAGGATACACTACAAAATCCCTTGTACTTTTCTAGACTTACTTCAAATTCGAAGGGCCACACCTTGGCTATCAAAAATGATGTTAGCCTCTATCAAGGAAGAAATCAACCCATTGTATATTAATGACTCTGTCAATGTTGCTGTTAATGTACGAACATGTAACAATAAGAAACTTTATTATGTAATGAATTCATATAGAACTTCGATCCCCACAAGTCAGAAATATTGGTGTATACAATACAGGATTCCCCAGATGGATACTGAACGTTGGTCTTGCATTTACACTGATGCTTACAAAGTCACCAGGGAGACAAAATTACAATCTTTTCAATATAAAGTTATCAATAGACTTATTCCTACAAACTCATACTTGTATAAAAGTGTAGTGGGGTGGGAATCCAGCAGTGTTCGTTTGTTTTACGAAAGGTGGCGCAACGTGCCGATCCTTACTGTGTAGTGATTGCGGACAACGCCGCACACGAAAGACCGGGATTACGTAATGCTGGGTATATATACTCAGCGTTCACAGTAGGTCGACAGGCTGTCCTCGCGCGTCTCTTCTACAGAACAGACCCTTGGGCCCTCACTTTGACGGTGGGTTCTTGTAACCTTCCTGGTGTTTAGGCGAGTCTTTCAGATTAGCCTCTCCAGCGCTACCTGGCACCTATGTGCTAGGGTACTGTACTTGTGGGAAAGATCTTCCAGATCTTTCCGGGAAGTAGTGATTAATAAACATCCTTGTTTATTAAAAGACGTTGTTGTGTCATGTGTGATAAGGTCTGTGCAAACTAACCGAAAACCGAACCAACCTACGTAGAGTGCGTAGGGTGGGATCCTGCCTGGAACTAGCGTTCCGGATTGGGGTCATCCAACCTGCTAGACAGGCGGCGACCACCACACTGGTGCCGTGACCAGGATCCTAGGTTGCTTACAAAACCCGGGATTCTCGGTAAAAGCACGGATCTGGAATAAAAACCAGATCCCAGGCTGAACAGGAGAGTGAAGATGGGGAGGTAACTTCTCAACAAACTCTTCCGGCCCGGAATGACGAAAAGTCACCAAAACCGGAGGGAGGGGGTGAAATCCAGAAGTCCGGTAAGGAGAAATCTCGGAAGAGAACCGCTGCTCAGAATTTGAGTTCGATGGTCCTGAAGAATTTCAGTCCGGCAGCCGACAGCCGACATGTCCCCGCGAGGGATCTGGAGGGACTCAGTAAAATTTTGTCTCAGACAGATAGTCCTGGAGAGTCTAGTACTCCCCGGAATAGGTCGGAAGATACCTTACGGGTACCTTCCGATGAGGTTCCTGTAGACTTCCTTAGACCAGAACTCTTAGCCGAGTTTGATGGCGAAAGGGAAGCCCGAGATATGTATCGGGAACTAGAAGCTCGAAATCGAGAGATCGCCGAGGAGGTAGCCAAACGGCACCATAACTTGGAAGAACTTTCAGTTCGCGAGATTGAGACTCTAGAAAAAATCGAGCAATTGGACCAACATGTACATCACATGAAGGACCAAGTTTGACTAGCAGAGACAGAATCATCCCGAAGGATGCCTATGTCACAAGCTGGCTGGAGTAATGTGAGAGATCATCTATATTCCTCTCCAGGGAAAGTAGAAGATCTTGAGAAGACCCCTAACAGATTCATATCTGGCACAAAGGGTGTGAAGACTCCTTTGGTTAGCTTCCGGCTACCCTCCGAGTCAAGAATGGGTTCTCCGAGTTCCGAACACACTAGTAAAGCTATAGCCGAACTAGGGTTCAACTCTTTCAACCAAATCAGGGAGCAAGACCGGATCTTCAACTTGTCAATGGCAAGAGCCGACAAGGTTCCGATGATGCGCCCAGAGAACGCAGCCAGAAGGAACGCTGTCATTCCAAAACCTTACGGAAAAGGAATGGAGTGGGAACACTGGTTTGCGGGATTTTGTGAGGATATACAATGTAATGGCTGGAACAAAGTCGATGCATTGCCATACCTCAAAAGAGCGCTACGAGATGGACCCGGAGCAGCTGCACTTCGCACTTTTCGCCGTTCCGGTGGTACGGAATGGGATGAGCTAGTGGAGGTAGCCTCTTACTATTGTGGTCAGCTGGTAACGCTGAACCCCCGATCCACTTTCTAAAGAGGATCCAGGGTAAAGAGGAGACAACTCGCGCCTATGGGCTAGCTTTACAACAAATGTTGTTGGAAGTTTACCCGGGAACGGGATTAGATTCTCCTGCACTACATGAAGATCTATAAACTCAGTTTGTGAAGGGACTTCGAGATGATGACGTGAGAGCGGAAGTCATCTCTAAATGGGAGCCCGGTATGAACTTCATGCAGGTGTTGCCAATAGTAGATGCCTATGAACAACGGTGTATACTAGTAGTATACATAGCTGTATAGACCACAGAATCAATTGTTTAAAATCAGTCATGCGTGGTGCTCCGCAGATTGTTCTTTTGTTTGTTTATTGCCCAATCTATTGTCTTTTGGTCGAGGTTGTTTGTATTATGAGCATACCGTGCCGGGAAGTCTGCGCCGGGTCACCTTAAGGGATTATCTCGGGTATTGTTCGCGTTCAGCGGAGCGTGGTGCTCCGCAGGGGCAAACATTGTGCTCCGCAGGGGTAAACACGGCCGAGCACACATTTCGGGGCGGCTCGAGCTGCGGGGTAAACACGTCTCGGAGGGGTGCGGTGTTTGCCGTTCGTAATTAGTTTAGGGAAACCTGTGTGTGGCAAACACGTCCTTTGATATAAAATGTTGACCGATCGTAATTAGAAGGTGGAGTGGAAGAAACCTCCATACATGTATGTATGTATGTATGTATGTATGTATGTATTGACTGATTGACATTAGCCCTGATCACCCTGTTCAATAATACAGCCGAGTGAGTTCGACCATACTCCGGTAGAGCGGCAGTGCGGTACAGTACAGTACATTAGGATAGTTCCCACACGATCCGCCAGGGCTGCACCACTAGATGTGAGCGGGATCGCTCGCAGGACTGAGGGGTTTCGAAGAGCGGTGTCAGCCATGTGGGCACCACGTGCCGCTAGCTAATTACGATCGGTAAACACGGTAAACACCGGATCGCTCGCGGGACTGAGGGGTTTCGAAGAGCGGTGCCAGCTATGTGCGCACACCAACGTGCCGCTAGCTAATTACGATCGGTAAACACAGTATTCATCTCTAAGAGTAAAAGAAGAAGAACAAGAACAAGAACAAGAACAAGAAGAAGAAGAAGAACAAGAACAAGAACAAGAACAAGAAGAAGAAGAAGAACAAGAAGAAGAAGAAGAAGAAGAAGAAACAAGAGGAACATGGCTGAAATTGTAAAGGAGATTACGAGGAATGAACTTTTACTGAAACCGGCATCTACCTTATGTATAAGTGGTCCGTCTAAGTGCGGTAAAACATTTTTTGTTATGAATATACTAAAGAGGAGACGTGTGATGTATCAAAATGGTAATTACCCTAAAAAAGTTCTGTTCTGTTACTCGGTTTATCAAAGAGTGTATGAGGAAATAAGAAGTGAGATTGACGATATAGAATTTCATGAAGGACTACCTAATTTACATACTATAAACTCTTTTGTTAATAATGAGCATTGCCTGATTGTACTCGACGATCTTATGAAAGAAGTAGTCAACACTTTAGAGATACAGAAACTGTTTACGGTGGGGTCACATCATATGGGAATCAGCGTATATTTTATATCACAGAACATTTTTGAGGCAGGGCGACATGCGCGTACAATCTCTCTCAATACAGAGTATAATGCGATATTTAAAAACCCTAGAGATGGAGGACAGGTATCAACTATTGCTAGACAAATGGGGAAACAGTTTTCTTCAGCTATAGTTGAAGCTTATAATGATATTACTCAGAAGACACCGTATGGATACCTATTTCTGGATATGACTCAAGGGTGTGAAGACGGGTACAGGATTAGAACGAGGATATTTCCTGAGGAGTGCTGCATCGTGTATAAAGTGAGGAACTAGTGAATATTGAACGTAGTTTCACCATGGGAAGGGTAGATTCTACCATATATTTCCTAAGGTTTATTGCATCCACTACATCTATAAAGCAGCGACAGTGTGTGCTACGAACAGCGTCAAGGGAACAGATTCTTGCTATAGCTGAGATAGTTATCAATGTATTGAAAGGAATCGTGAACGTGAGTCAAAACACTTTGAGAGTATTGAAGGCATACAAGAAAACTCTACGCATAGTAGGTACAATAGGAGAAAACAAATTAGCCTGGATCAAACGTAGAGTAGCTGTAGTGAAAGCTGCTAAAGCTATAGCTCTACTTCTAAGAGAATTTAGTTATATCTGGAGGAAATAGAATATTATGAGTTATACGGATAAATTGATTGTTGTACCGAAAGTATTCTTTGAGAAACTGAAACACTCATATGAAATAAGCATGAAGGAAAAACAGGAGGCTGAGTTGATAAAAGAAAAATCCTCCACACACCAACCACACTCGCAACAGAAAAGAGACAGCGGAACAGATTCTGATACTGATGCAGTTTCAGATACAGATACAGGTACAGGTTCAGACACAGGTACAGACACAGATACTGGTACCCGTTATCCTCATCTCCCAGTACCTCCTAAAGAATACTTGAAGTCTTACAGGAAGAAAATAAAGAGTAAGAAAACAATGACTGGTGGTTCAATCCCGACGAAACGAGTACACTACGAGGACTCAGCAGACAGTGGAACAGATGAGAGAGAGCACACCCCTCAGAAGTTGAAACGACAGAGAAGAGCATATGGTGAAGAATTGAAAGGTATTCTTAAAAGAGAGGTTACGAAGGATAAGGAGAAGAAGAAGAAGAAAAAGAAGGAGAAGAATCCTCATTCACGGTCATTGTCACCATTACCATCACCATCAACTCCATTACCAAAATCACTTCCTGAAGGTTGGGTTGAAATATAATATGGCAAGTAAAGAACATAGTCTCCATAAATTAATTGAAGAGCTAAGCAGTGTTTCGACAAAGGTGAATCCTGAAGTAGAAAAAGCTGTAAAAGAATCCTACTTGAACCCTTCGGAACCTGGGAGCTATTCAGGTGTACAGAAGGTTAGTGCTAGTGCTGGTAAGAAGTTACCACTATACTCGAAAAATGCTATACAGAAGGGAACCGAGAGAGTTTTATTAGCCAACCCAACGTATGCTTTACATGTACAACCTCAAGAACATTTTATAAGATCACGTGTGACTAGTGCCGGTATAAATTACATGTTTGATGCAGATCTTATGAACCTGTATCCGTTTGTTAGATATAATAAGGGGTGTAAATATGTTTTACTAGTTATTGATATTTTCAGTAGGTATGCATTCACACAAGCGGTGAAATCGAAACATAATACCCACGTTGTACCAGCTATGGAACTGATTCTGAAAGAACGACGATGCAGAAAAATGAGAACCGATGCAGGAGGGGAGTTTATAAATGCTGAGATGAAAAAACTATACTCTAAATATAAAGTGAAACATTTTATAGCGTATAATGACGGTAAGGCTTCATATGCTGAGAGATGTATAAGAACGATAAAAGGTAAGATTACGAAATACATGATTGCTAACAACACATATAGATGGGTGGACGTGTTAGCAAAGATTACTCACTCCTATAATAATACTGTGCACTCAAGTATAGATGTGGAGCCATCTAACGTCAACTTAAAGAATGAGAAGGAAATTTTTGTGAGACAGTATGAAGCTTTGACGCGTAAGGAAATGAAGAAGGCTGCGTTGAGATCAGCGGAGTTACGTAGGAGAGTACAAATAGATATCGGTGAATATGTACATTTAGCCAAGATAAAACCACCCTTTGCTAAAGACTACGACTTAAAATGGACTGGTGAAATATTTCAAGTGTACAGTTCAACAGTGCGTGACGGTATTAGAGTGTATTTTGTTAGAGACTTACAAGGTGAGGAAGTTAAGGGTGCTTTCTACATACATCAGATTCGGAAGGCTCGCATAACGGAGGATGAACTCTATCAGTATGAAAAGGTTTTGAAAAGGAAAACAATTCGTGGTAAGAGGTATTACTTTATTAAGTGGGCTCATTATCCTGAAAAATTCAATGAATGGATTGATCATAAATTGTATAGGAAATTGAGGAAGCGCATCACAGTGAAATGATAATGATATAGTACTGATGAATACTAGATGAACAACTGATACTAAAATGTTTATATACTTAAAAAGTTCAGACAGTTTATCATATTTTCCTGGAAACACTATTGTGAAATTCACGGTGAAGCTACCTCAGAGAGTGACATTGCAAGGAGCAAATTGGATGTGTGGTATTCACGATTTGAGTATATATAATTTAGAGGAAACAGAGGTACGATCATTCTACATGATATGTGATATACTTGATTACACATTAACAGGTTGTGGAAAAGCTCAGGTGTTAACTAGACTGCCAAACAGAAGTGTTACAAATAAAGGTTATAATGTTAATTTCAGGCCCGTGAGGTATATGTATGTGAAAGTATCAGATTTTACAGATATTACTATTACACTAAAAGGTGATGAGTTGAACCAGTTAAAACTGTGTGAAATAATACATACTGATCCGTTACAAAAGGTGAACCCTGTACTATACTGTACTTTACATTTTAAACAGTTACACAATGGAAAGGGAAAAGTATGCAATCCTTAAGGCTGATGACCTTACTAGGATATTTACATTGAACACATCTAACACTGATTCAATTAAATTATGTACAGGTAATCACAAACATCATCTTGTTAGATCACGTAAATTTGGTAATGGTCGTGACAGGTTGTTAATTGTTAATTACGGTAATCAGAACAAACCAAAGCCTTGTTCTACCTCTACCTGTGATTTCTCGTCACACATAACACAGGTCACAGAACAAGCAAAGTCATCACTATCTGTGGAAAACAAACAGGAGCGGTCTCCTGACAGTGAACTTAAGGGTATACCGGTGACGTCAGTGGAAGGTATACCCTTTAAGAATGAGCATACTGTCCCACACCCACCACTTATGCAAAGTCCTCCTACAGGTAAACGCAAACACACACGATCACCTGATATTAAGTCGGAAGGTAAACCTTTCAAGAGAAGGAAAAGTGTAAGGAAGCGGTACGTCTTAAAGGATATACTCTCGTGAAGTATGGAACGTGATGGATACAGGGAAAATCTAAGACGTATATTTTTATCTGGTGTTAAGGTATTTATAATCAATTTCTGTCTGGTTTTATTGAAACTGTGCAGAAAGATATCTGAGCTGATTAATACCAAAACCTCTAACAGAAGTGGAGGATATAACAACTTTAACAGTCATCATCATCATCAACAGCAACAACAACCACATCAAGTTTTGTATGAATCACACCCAGAGGATGATAATACTGGTGATGATGACGATACTGATGATAACTATAATAATGAAGAAAGAGGTAAATATTATCCTCGAAAAAGTTTACACTCAGGATTGATTCCCATTCCTCTTCCTCGAGTCACAATACCAACAAATACGGAAATGAAGAGGGTGACCTCACTACCTGAAATACATTCGGGGTCATCACTAACGACAACTAGTTTCTCCACACCAGTGTATCGCAAGTTAATGACTACACTGCATCCAACGTTACCAACACAGACAGTTAAAACGGATACAGGAGAAAAAGAAGAAGAGGAGGAAGAAGAAGAAGAAGAAGAAGAAGAAGAAGAAGACGGAGACATTGACCAAGTACTAGACTGTTCTAGGAAATCTATCACCAACAATTATCTACCGGTAATAACAACTGTAAAGACACAAAAGAAAGAAGAGGAAGAGGAAGGAGGAAAAGGGAAAAGTGAATATACAACCCTCTATCTACCTCGAAAAGTGTATGTGAAAGGTCTAGATAAGTGTGCGAGTTATAAATGTACTTTGAATAGTAATTGTTCACTCGATAGGTTTTCCCTGTATGTGAATTGCGGTAGCTACGATTCTATACCAGACAGAGACGGTAAAGAAGAAGAAGAAGAAGAAGAAGAAGAAGAAGAAGAAGAAGAAGAAGAAGAAGAAGAAGAAGAAGAAGAAGAAGAAGAAGAAGAAGAAGAAGAAGAAGAAGGGAAGGAGAAAGAGAAGAAGGAATAGAAAAGGAGAAGAAAAAAGTGTAATAAGGACCTTCTACATTTTTAAAAGAAAATGGCATACCAGATATCAACCACGAACGAACGCAGTAGGTTAGGAATAGGGGAAAGTATGAACTTATTTCAACTACCTGATGTTGATGTAGGGGTAGCGAAAGTACGATATGTAGACTTTCAACCAAAAAACCAACTGAATAGAGACTTCGGTATGGAGTTTGTCATAACTAATTTAGGAAACCAGTATATTGATTTAAGAAGGACATATTTGAAAATGAAAGTTAAGATTTCACAGGGGGACGGTAAAAATCTACCATCACCTATACCTGTGACAGAGGAAATACCAGATAGTGAACCTGTAACTAGTATTCCCGAAACTGCTAAAGTAGGACCTGTTAACAACTTCATGCATAGTCTATTTTCACAGATAGATGTCTATTTTCAGAACAAACTTGTATCTTCTTCAAACGATTGTTACCCTTATGAAGCATACTTGAATACTCTGTTAAATTTTGGTGAGGAGGCAAAACGTACACATTTACTATCTCAATTGTTTTCAAAAGATATAATGCCTCTAGATGGTACTGATATTCATGGTATTAACACAGGATTTGTGGAAAGAAGCATGTACACCCAAGAAAGCAGGGTAGTAGACCTTATGGGACCATTATATATTGATGTTTTCTCACTGAATAAGTACATACTAAATGGTGTAGAGGTTAAACTGAAATTTTGGCCCACTAACACAGCATTTCATTTAATGTCAGGATCAGCTTCTCCGAATTTTAAAACAGAACTTATAGAGGCTTCACTCTCAGTATGTATAGTAACACCTACTAGAGAAATGCTTATAAGTCATCAAGACGTTATGGAGAAAAAAAAGTTCATGGCTACTTATCAGTACATGAGAACAGATGTTAAGAAATATTCCATAGCCTCAGGCATGCTTCAGTTTAGGGTTGATAATGTTTACCTAGGAAATGTTCCTACTAGACTTGTGATTGGAATGATATCAGAAGAAGCTGTGAATGGATGTTATAAGAAAAATCCGTTTAATTTTAAGCATTACAATGTTCGTTATGTGAATGTTTCAGTTGATAATGAAAGTATTCCATCATCTGCATACCAACTTAAATTTCATGAAGGTGACGATGCTAACACACCATTTAAATCAAACTATATAGATGCTTATCTAGCTCTTTACGGGCGCGAGAGAATTATGAATGAATTGAATAGTGGAATTTATATTTCTAGAAAAGATTTCTGTCAAGGGTATACACTCTTTACTTATGATTTAGAACCCGAAGTGAAAAATGAAGATGATGGTGTGACATGGCCTACATTCAAATGAGGGAATTTAAGGGTTGAAATCAATTTCGATAAAAAATTACCAGAAACTGTGTCTATCATATTGTATGCTAAATTTCCTCATATACTAAAAGTAGATCACTCTAGAGCTGTATATATTGTATAATTTGTGATTATAAGACTTGAATTGTATCATGTATTACTTTATATATTTATATCTTAGAAATATCACTTAATAATTGTATACAGATATTATATCAATAAACTGTGAACAAACATTCTATTTATTCATTATTATTATTATTTATTCATCATCATCATCACATTACTACTACTACTACTACAATATTGAATAAATATGTAGGTATACTACACCGATACAACAGATATGGTATAATCTATACTACATTGATACTACATAGTATATCTAATATATCATATTAATTATTCTTACACTATTAACGATTAAATACCTCACACAGATACAAATATGATACCTCTTTAATATATATATACTTCAGCAATAATATATGATATAATATAACATAATATAATGTAATAGCATCTTTATACCATCTTTATACGTGAACAAACATTCTATTTATTCATTATTATTACTATTATTTATTCATCATCATCACATTACTACTACTACTACTACAATATTGAATAAATATGTAAGTATACTACACCGATACAGCAGTTATAGTATAATCTATACTACATTGATACTACATAGTATATCTAATATATCATATTAATTATTCTTACACTATTAACGATTAAATATCTCACACAGATACAAATATGATACCTCTTTAATATATATATATACTTCAGCAATAATATATGATATAATATAATATAACATGATATTTCATTCTAAAAGTCACTCTCGTAGATTTTATCATTACAATACTACATTCTTAATCAGCAGATAAATAATAGAATATAGTATAAAGAATAGATAGGGTAGAATCATAATTAATACCCAAAAGGTAGAGTAGTACCATTAATAAATACAATACGTTTGGAATAAACACACTGAAATGTCTTCACTAATGTTCTGTTGAAAATAGTAGAGTCAGACTTATTTCTCAATATAGCAGTTCCACCAGCAACTTTGAGAATGGGTACGCCTTTTTTATTTTTTTCACAATCTGTTTGATCTTCTGAACCGTCAGTAACAGTTGACTGATACAATCTTAACATTGAATCTAGATTTAAGACAGCGTTGGCTTTATAATTTAATCGTATACCTTTCACCTTACACACAGGAGGGGTTCCCCGAGTATTCACATGATAACAATAACTCTTTGGACCTGCTGAAAGGAACTCTGTAATGAACATGTTACTGTCAGGTAATTCATTGGTTAAATCACCGAGGAAATCTCCTAACTCAGGGTCTTCAGATGAAGGGGATGAAAGGAAAATTACAGAATCTGTATCATGATATAGGTTCCTCTCACCTAACATATCTAAAAGTTTGTATAATTTCAAACGGGCATGGGTTGTGGTGTAAGCGGCTATTATTACATTTACATTCTTGGATGCTTGTACAAATTCTTCCCGGTGTTTGTACTGCACTCTAATAACCTCTTCCCCCAGCAGTTGTATGTCCTGAACTGTAACACCTTCTGAGGATATCAGTTTGAAGTATTCAGCTGCCTTAGTTGTATGCAGTGTCTGAGTCATGTTCTCTCTTTGACCGAATTTTCCCCAGAATGAATTAAGCATTAGTTTACTTAATGATCTCATACCAGGGTTTTTTTAAATTTTGTCATACTCAAGTGACACACCTTCCTTTTCAAAATATGTGGTGATGTACTCCTGCTTACTCTCATCTGTGGTACACCATTCAGGCCATCCTGAAGACTCCTGCTTTATTTTTAAAAAAGAATCTACATAACTGGTAAAGAGACCTCCAGACTTAGACAAGGGGTCGTATACACTAACATTGGAGAAATGAGATATTTCATGTATTGCTATAATTTTGTATCCTTTGTTAAGAGCAACCAATACCTCTCTTATTACCCATGTACCGGTCAGTGATCGTTGTTTTTCACTGTGTCTACATGGTACATAGTCATCGGGGGATACTGGTTTGAATAAACCATCATATTCCGTGATGCACGTTCTACATAGTGAAAACAGTAGTTTACCATTGTACCTGTATGGTAATACAGGGTGAAAGAGGTTTCGTGGTGGGGCAATTCTACATTTGATAAGACCTTCATACTCGTTGAGATCTATATATCAGTGAGGTTGAGGAATGTCTTGCCCTAGAATCTTTTCAGGATGCCCTACAGGGTATGGACAGTATTTGTTCACATAAGGGTAGAGAGAGGTGACATCGTAATACTTTATCTGTTCATTACTATCCGTATTAACCTTGTGATAACATTTGATACAATCTGTTCGACCCCCGAAGAATGCATCTCGTGGTTGTAACGGTGACTCTAACTCAACATTAACCATTAATGATGTATATTCCTCGGTTCTCTGTAGCTTCTTGAACTCACATGACCACATCTCTATAACAGTGTAACCTTTACCTACGATCTCGTCCGTACGCCGTTGTGTTTGTTCATACAAACTACCCATTTTCCTTTTTGATAAAGGGTTCATAGTAGAGGCTGCAAAACAATCTGGGTGTCCATGTAAGAAACACCCATGATACTGTAGAACAGTATGAGTATCATCCTTAACAAAACCATCTACTCCCCCACGTCCTATCCTTTTTTCACCACCAGTTCGACGTGCGTGCTGTACTACGACCCCGCGTTTTCTCTCATAGAAAGTCAACCATAGAAGCGATTCGTTGGAATGTATATCTGTGGCATTATATGGTGGTAGGATTGCAACAGTATTAACGGGTAGAAACTTTGTTCTATAGACGAGGTTACATGCTGAAGCAATAGTTATGCACGATTCATAAGGGTCTACACCATTTACAGACGGTATGGTGTCATCACTGTCTTCACCAATGCCAACCCCTGCGTGGAGTAGCATGCTTATAGGTGTAATATCAGATGTCATATTTAGAAACATCTGTCTGAATTTCATACAGGCCTCCTTTAGAATCAGAACATCATTGGTACAGTATTTGATAAGTTCCGTTTTCATCTCGAAGAAATCAAGTTTATGAGCATTATACCAGATGAAAAAACTTTTCCTGTTTTCTGGAGACATGCTATCTGGAGAATAGAATCTATGGTGAGGTAGAAATGGTTGTCTAACATCCTGGTTCACAGGTTTGTTAAATAGATGAGGAAAATACCCTTTATCCTCACAACTCAGGTTTAAGGTTTTTGGTAATTTCGATAAAGCCATGGGTAGAAAGTTTATGGAATCGAGGAATCTCATTTTATACTGAGGTACAGTGAGGTGCATAACTTTAGCACCACAGTAGATTATTTTCGGAGGCATTCCGTTACTGTACAGGTACTCTATAATAAAGTACGAATCATAACCTTTAAAATTATGGCATATGACAATAGCATTTGTGTTTTTTTTAGAAAAAAGCCATGAACAAAATTCATCAACACACTTCTCCCCGTAAAAGATAAGGTCTTTCTCATCACAGTTGAGACAGATGTCCTCATTGTTTGAAGGAGAATAACAGAGGTCACACGTCACCTTAACCACACAGAGGTTAGGTATATGTATACCTGTGTCTTGCATGCATTCAAAATCGAAGAAGATGAATTTACGATGTTTCTCTTCGTCTACACTATCCTTTTTTCCTTTATCAACACTGCTGCTATTACTGTTACTGCTATTGTTAGTCTTTTCAGATTGTTCAAAGGGGTAGTAGTTTGAATTAGACTCTTCGTCTTTCAAAACGATTCCCTTACCGGTATTTCCACAAGGATCACTTCCATACAAACCCTCACCTACAGGTCTCATGAAGCATTTATGATTATTATCATCAAAATACCCAACACATGTGGAACAGTACCTCTCACCACAGTAGTGACTTGAAAAACGACGTTTTTGAACAAGTTTTTTACACCTTACACACTTTTTCATCCTATCACATAAACTACCTCCTAAACGGCGCTTGTATAAGTTCTTCAGATGATTGGTGTAACATTCATCACCTATGAAAAACCTGTTACACTTTAAACAGTGTACCCATTTTCCCTGTCCTTTTGGTAGTGGTGGTAATGTGTCAGGTTGTGCGGTATGTGGTGTTCTACATATATTACACGGTTCTGAGCAATTATGTGGTATGTTATTGTAGGCTTTCCTACACTTGAAACAAAATTGGTTCCTATAAAAAAAACCAGGTAATTTTGTAATAACATCGTAATGATTATCGTGATGAAATAATATCAATCTTTTTGGAGCCTGTGTATTACCCTCAAAAATGATGGTGTCGAGATGATTCTTAGAGAAAACCACAATGGAGAATTCTTTCAAACATTTTTGAAATTTCTCTAGCTCTTTCACACCACAAGGACCTTTATCAACCCCGGCCTCCCTCATTAGAATAAGGGCTTCCTTTTTCTGCACCTGTAATCCTCGCGTGAAGTAAGCTTTGTTAGAACTTTTTGTTACGTGAGCTCGTGCAGTAACTAAGGCTCGTGCACAGCATATATTGTCATTACGGTTCTTAATTGTGATGACAGATCTCCTCATTCTCAAAGTTTTGTTAAGATTATTGCGCTGTTCTGATGAAAAACCAGCCCCTCGTGGAGGTACGACATGTGTGACGCAGATATGCATGTTTTCGTTGATTGGGAATTCCTCATAACTCTGAAGCACTCGGGCAATCTCAGCTATAATAACATCAACAGTTAAAACATCAACAAACATTAAGGGTATTTGCACGGGATAATCCAGTATGGGATTATCTATAGTGAGACGTATCATGTCCCTTTCATGCATATGCTCTGTGACAGAAGCAATGAGGTCCCTGAATACTCTATACAGTAATCGTAAAACATTTGTTATATACACAATATTTAAATCCTTCATCTGGAAAGTATATACTGTGGATGTTGTGTTGAATTTTGCTGAGATAACCTCGTTAACTTTTTCAAGCTTGTAAATATTGGCTGTGTCAGTCTCCAAAAGGTCAGTTAAACGTGTTCTCTCCAATTCCTCATCGTCATCATCACCATCCCCATCACCAACTGCGGCCGCTGCATCAGCTGCAGCGGCATGACCATGAGTCTCTACATGTCGTTTCAATATATCCTTTCTAGTAAAAACTTTTCCACATGATGTACATGTATGCATGTTATCTTGTTCTTTCTGGTCATGTTTTTTCTGTATATGTCTTTTTAGATTATAACTCCTTTTAAATTTTTTACCACATTTCAGACAGGAATATTCCATGGTTAATGTATAGATATACCAATAGAGTGTAATACACTACAATATTACAACACCCCCCTCTTCCTGTTCCTCCTGTATCTCAGCTAACTCTCTCTCCAGATAATCAGGATCGTAAATCCCTCTGTAAAATCCTAGACCTTGTTTTAACTTCTCATCAGGGTCTAGGTTTAAAACACATGAGCGTCTTATATTGTTACAGATCTTATCCTTCTTAAAGAGGTTTTCCAAGTGTTGTAATAGAGTTCTCAGGAATCCTGTTTCTATAGAGAGCACTGGATAGTCGATAGAT